>OY986993.1:6888620-8268742 GCA_963920545.1 Lepidium didymum | reverse complement strand
ACTTAGCAAAAAAAATTCATACATCATTTATCATAACTTTTGTTATATATTCTGAATAATAGGATTTAATTGGATATCATTTAACCATTAAATTTCAAACCTAAGCAAAAATTTAAGATGTCTTATCGTATAAGAATTATCAAATTAAAATAGTCAAGTTTCATAAATAAAATACATAAAAGATTGAGAAAGTTATCAAATATGACACACTTAACACTAAAATTGTCAAATACGCCACTATGTTTTTCTTGCAAATATGCCACATCTAGACAATCAGTAACTAGTCCGTTTAGCAAATGGACCAAAACACCCCTGATTTTATTTTTAGTAGTTTTTTTTGCGATTAGTTCTTTAAAGAAATCCAATCGTTCTCGTAACTATTCTTTTTGAAATTCTTTTTCATATCTCCCTCTCTAATACATATTGACCATATTCTACGATTCTCCTAACTATCGTCATCTCCCTATTTCAGTTTCCCGCAAAATTGACTTTAATTTTCTATCAAAGCTTTCCGTTGTCTCAATCGGGATTGGATTCTTTTGTCATTTTTCATCCTCTCGCACGAGTTTTGCTTCAGATCAGTTCACATGTTTCCAAATCACCAAACGAGATGTGGTTTGTCTTTAGAGGACATCCTTACATCATCATTGTTCCTTGTCCAAAGTAGAAAAAAGACCCCCATTCGTGGGAACAGTCCGCAACCCCTCAGACAGCTACAAATAAAGAAAGGCATCAGATTAATTAATAAAACACAATATATGATCGTATAGTTACAATGATATTATGGCCTATGATAGTAGAATTTTCATGAGAAGCATTAACTATGAGTCGAGATCGTTCAAACAAAAGCAGAGAAGCAAAAAGTAAGGACTAGATCGATATAGAAAGATATTGCAATTCCAAAGCAATCCAATTACAACGGACATGAAAAACTGATTCAAGCTCAAAACCATACCAATAGACACCTAAACTTGTCAATAGGCAATGATCATCTGAACTCAGATACATCAATATAACAACAACAGCAAAAATCTGAACTTTGTAGCAGAATCTCAAGTCAATCAATCCAATTTAATGGAATCGATTCAACAAAGAAAAGATTTACAAATATTGGACACACTAACTAAGACATTGGTTTGTAAAATAAACTGAGACACAAAAAGATGCTCAACAATGTCTTGTATATTACACAACATTAAACTGAACTTATAAACACTTAATTTAAACACTTAACTTAAACTCTTCTAATTAATAACTACACAACATTAAACTTCAGCATAAATTGTAGGTGGTGACAATGTACACATTGCATTGAAAGCAGTCCTAGATACAATCAAAACAGAAACACAATTTGTCAAACTTTAAAAGAAAGAGCTTCAGCATGAATTGCATGTTGTGAAAATGTACACATTGCATTGAAAGCATCAATGTCTTCTTCAAAAATGTCTTCGTTACATACACAGATGGATCAATGTCTTTTATATTTCTAATAATCACTTTCACAATAACGACTCAGTCACAAAGTCTAAGTCTTTGACTCATTGGAAGACTCAAAATTCAAAGCAAAGACAATAAAAAGTAATGTTCTCGAGCCTAGTTTAAAGGCTCCTAAGGTTTGTAAGGAGGAGGAACGAAAGGCTTGCTCTTTTCCTTTAAAGAAGACTCAACTTGGCATGAGATGTCGAGCTGAGCTTCGAGATGATATTAAAGGTAGTTTTTTTTTTTTACTTTTCAGAGTTTTGGCCAGTCTCCCCCTTGAATTTCATTGTCCTTAGTGATTGGAGCATTTCATACACATGTAGGTAGTTATTTTTCACTCCTAAGTGTAATTGCACTGGCATTATACTCCTTGAGATTCTGAACCGCTTTTCCTAGGAGCTGATCAGTAGTCTTCACGAAAGAAGATGCTTACTGACTCTCTAGATAATTCAACCTTGAGTTCAATGTCTCAAACTTGCAAGTGAGATCATTGTGAGAAGAATCAATCTTATTGTTCAAGTCAACTTGCATTTGGTGAATTCCTTGGTACTAGATGTTTGTCCCTGAAGAAGTTATTGAAGGACACTCATCACATATGGATCATGTGCATGAGGTGGCTGGGCTGGTTGAGGCTGGTACCCTTGTGGTACGGTTGGATCTGACTGAATGATATGGTTGCTTTGGAACATATGCTTGGGTTGAACCTATTTTGGTTGAGTTGGGTAGACTTGATCATGTTTGGTACTCTAATAAGGAAGGTTTGGGTTCTGTTTGGAATTGTTATACCCTTTGTTTTAACCTCCCTGATTCTGCACAAAACTGACCTCTTCAACCTGATCATCCTCCCCATCCTAAACATGGTTTTCCACATACACAGAGTGGACTATTTTCTACTGTATCAACAGTAGTTTGTCTAATTTTTCATTTAAAGCCTTGATTTCCTTCCTACTCACTGTATCAGAATCTACCGTACCTCTTAAGTTTCTATCATAATCCTCACCATAATTGTTGTTAGCTTGGGCATGGTTCTCCACTAACTCCCAACCATCATCCACATTTTTGTTCAAAAAGTTGTCATTGTTGGTTGTGTCTAAAAGAATGTAGATCTTAGAAAGAAGGCCTCTGTAAAGAATGCTCAGGAGGGATTCAGTACACTAAGATTCCCAAGCCTCAGAGAAAGACTTTGAATTCCTCTGAACGAACCCAAAAATCTCATTGCAGAGCTTGGCTGTCTTAGAGTTAGAGAAAAACTTGGCGAGAAAAGCAATTAAATACTCATTACCTAACATTACATCAATATAAATACATATCTTTACAGCTTCATCAATGTCTTTTCTCCCATGTCTCCCCATAAACCCTTTGTCCGTTGTTACGAACTCGTATTCTCTACCCACTTAATGGAACACTCCTCCCCTACCCACCCACAGTTAGCCCCGCTATGCAATTGCCATATTGCTCTTAATGGCTTAAAAACACATGTACAATAACACTCTGTATGGGGAGCTTTGGCATTCCTGACACCATATTCATACTTCAAATCCTTCATCCCCTACATTACAAAATATAATCAAGATAATACTATCATGGTCATTTACTAACTGCAACATTTTTGGGAGGATATCATTTCTTTTTTTTCCATTTCGACATTTACACTCTATTTACTTCTCAATTTAATCGTCTATTTTTTTTAATATATGTACTTCTACCACATGCCACAAAATTGATCAGCTTTAACCAAAAACTCATTGACCCAGAACACAAATATGACAAAGGTAGATACATTATAACAAAACTCTCTAAGCATAGATTCAAGTAGAAGTGTTATCAAAGAGTGAGTCTTGGATAACTAACCAAGTGAGTGGTTTCTATTTGTTCTTCTTGATGCTCACTTCTTCAGCCTCGTCCAACACTAGATTGAAACAAGGAACAACAAAAGTTAAATAGGCAAGTCCAAGTCTAAGCTAGTAAATATGACACCATCACACACAAAAATCCTTGTTGTTTTGCAATCTTAAAACACAAAGAATATATTCAAAGGAGAGATGGGAAGTAATGGTGGAGGAGGAGAAGTAAGAAGAGTTAATTTAGTAAACAACCTAAGACCCAAATTAGAATAGTAACACAAAATTCAGATCTAATTGAGGTCATTGAGATTACCCGAAACTAGCTACTCAAAACAAATGACCAAGCATAAAGATTGGAAACCAAACCTAGAGAAGATCGATTGATTATGATGAAAGAGATGAAGCTTTTGATCGGAGAATGATAAATGATGGTGATACTTTTTGGGTTTTGTTTACTTGTAATTTCTTAACAAACTAAAGGTATTTTTGTCAATTGTCAGGTTTTGTCGTTGGTTTTGAAGTCAAGTCCCTGAAAAAATAGCGATCAAAATTTTCAGTCGCTGGCGACTAGTCACTGTACCAACAACCACGAAACAAATAACTTTTGATTGATGTCATAAGCGAGCACAAAACAAACTGGATTATTAGTCTTTTAATTTCTTGGGGACTTGTTCCCGTTTTACGATTAAAAATAAAAAATGATAATACAATTAATTAACAAAGTTAAGCAAATTGGTTTGCACTAAATCAATTCTAACAATGATGGAACATCCTAAGAATTGCTACACAAATGGTTTTTACAAATCCTCCACTACTAAGCCAAACTACATATAATTTATGACACTAATTTATCATAGTTATTTATAGTACATAAACCAAAAAATGGATCTCACTTATGTTGATTCTTGTCTAACTTATGACAGAATCATCATATCCATGGTGGCAGTTAACACCATCAGTCACTCATAGTTGATCTCAGTAAACTTGAACTTCAATTTCATACCAATGTAGTGGAAAAGATTGTGTACTATCATGAGGCATGCAATACTTTTGCTTGTAAATTTCTTCGCTTTTACTGTAGAAGATCTCTTCCGGTGTAGTGGAAGTAGCCTGTATCCCGAACCATATTGCAAAGTTGCAGGTATCGTCCGATGTTTATCTTCCACCAATCTAACACATCGGTCTGCATCAAGACTATTGACTCTGATAAGTATTGTGTCAGTTCATCAACAACATTGTTACTCATACATCCTTTTCTTTTCCTTCTAGTGATTTCCTTTGCAAATGAAATACTTTTTCCTCCACTTACTCTTTCATATATGTCCTGATAACGGTACCCACTTGCCATGGAAGATGTGAAATGATAAGAAGAATAATGAAGTATGAAATGTGTTCTTGCTTCATCAATATAGCTCTCGATATTTATTGTGTATGGAATGTACTCTATTTTGATTTGTAAATCAAGAATGGCTATAATGTAAGTGAAGACGTTACACACTTGGGTGTTGTAACTTCTGGCCTTATGAGCCATGTTTTCAGCAAATGTTCTTAGCCAGTCTGAGTTGTGACATGATTTCTGGCAAGTTGTGATCATCTTGGATATGTTATCTATGAAGAGCAGTGCTAAAACAACCGTGAGATCCTTGTTCGTGCACATATCATTAGTGGTCTTGTGGAACGAATCCATATTCCAAGTAATTGTGGACAATAATCACATCGTTCTTCTAGCGTGCACCACCATAACCTATCATTGTGTTCTCTAGACCAATCTCGTTTTTCCTAATCAGTGAGTCCAAAGACTTGCCAACATGCACCATCATTACCTATCACATACAAATATCTAAGAGCTTGATGACCTATAGTTTAAAGTTATCGAAATCTTAACTTGCACAAGATATTTATCATCTAGTAATTGCCACTCCAATGAGATGAAGTATCGATTGGTAGTTTTTAGTTGCCTTATTAATAAGCTGTTTTCAACTGAATGAAATCATCTGATAGCTCCATTGATATGTTTAACTCTTGTGTGAATAATCTAACCTTTAAGATTATGGGTTTTATAGTTTCTAAACCCTCATAACTAGTATTATTTAGAGTTTAAGCGATGCATGGAATGTAGCAGAAAGAAAAGACCTTTTGACCATCAAAATACTCCTTCAGTCTATGACAAGCGTGAATTTTATTTTGGCCTTTTGTAATGTGTACAACATAAAATTGTGTTCAATGGCATATATCTTAAGGACTTTTAAAAGGGAGTTATAGATCGCAAAACCCCAGAAGGATAAATAATCCGACATATGTCAAGCATCAATGTATGAGAGCACCAATTTTCATATATCCATTGGCCTCTGACACTCAAATAAAAGATTTTTTGATATGAATTCCATAAACTAAGTGTAACAAAAACCTTGGATGGGATATGCTCCAAGGATTTCTTTATATCTCCCTGCATGCTTCTGAAAACCTCACGAAATATGACTATATTTTTAAGCCGACCATAATTAAATGGCTGTGTTAAGGAACTTGATGGAGTTTCCGAACCATTTTTTATGTACAATAGAGGGAGGAAGTGCTAACAAAGTGAGCCACTTGAGAATTAACCAGTTAAGATGATCATCATCGAGTTGTGGTGCTTCCGATTGGGATTGTGATGGTTTTACAACAAATGGTGGTGTATGTGGTACTAAGCTGGTGACAACATCTACTGCCTTATCATAGCCTAGATGTCGATTATTAAGATCCTTTCCAAGATTTCCTTAAAACAAGAAAATTAAACAGTAATAGAAAAAAAATTATTAGTAGTTATGAAGACTTTAAAAATGTGAAAAAAGAAGAAAAAAGCAAAACTCTCAACCAAGCATCAAAGAAATTCCAAAAAAGCGAAACACTAAGAATGAAACACAATTATTGTGGCTAACACAATCCAATTTTTTTAGAATTTACAATATATAACTTTTGAGGATGATTGTTTACTCTGTAACCACAAATTTGGGGGCCAACGAGATAATATATGACTACGGCCATACATTGATGCAATCCAGGCTCTGATTCCTTTGTTAATGAGATTAAATTTACATAACGTCCACGTGCACATAATCACTGTGTTGATCATTTGGCTAAATCTATAATTCTTTATGACTCTAGACATTCAATATAATCAAATTTGACGGAAATAAATAATTTATAAGATAGAATTATGACACAGACGAACTGAACAGAGTTCGACCACAAGAATCCGACCACCTGACCTCGAGTTGCACAAATTTCTGAAGACATAGCAGACTCGACCACAAAACTCGACCACAAAACTCGACCAGCACTTGGTCGAGTGACCCTTCCAGCAGATATAGAAGAGATAGAACCTGAAGACTATTTCTTTGAGGAGTATAACGTACCAAGACAAGGAGCAGTGGTCAAAGAAGCTCATAAGCACATTGGCATGCTCCAAATGGTGAACAAGTGGCTGGTCAAGAAAGTTAAAGGGCTGGTGAAGCATAAGCAGGAGTGGAAAAGAGAAAGGGAAGAGCTCAAGAGGGAAATGCAAGCCCAAAAAGATAAATTTGGTGGTGAATCTTCTCAAACCCCAACCACACTTCAAAGGCATCATTCGGTCTTAGTGGACGAAACTCTTGGTTAACAGCTGGTTCCAGCTCGACATTCATCTGTAGAAGGAATGCTGGTGTATAGAAGACGAAGCAGCAAGGGCTCGAGTCAGGCATGCTAGACGCACATACACTGCCCTTGACCTCCAACTCGATCAGTATAAGGTCGAGCTGCACCAGAACATCCATAACTACACCTTGGAGACCATGAATGCCTCCACAACCAATTTCTTTGGCTTTTAAAAGGTACCACTCCACTCATTTCACTATAAATACCATTGCATTTGTTATTTTATTTTGTTGATGGTCTAGGTTTCTATTTCAAGCTTTTATGCACACAAGGGACTATGTGATTTAAGTTTGGGGGAGGGTCCTAGAGGAGATTAATCATGGTTTTGTGCTTTTAAGTTTGATTTTCCATATAGATCATGCATTACATATATGGCATAGAAAAACCCAAAAGATTTTTCATTCTAGCATAGTTGATCATGCATTTCATGTAAGTCATAGAAAAACAAAAAAAAATAGATAAACTTTTTCAAAATCCATAAAAAGAGTGTCATGTAGCTGCATTCATATAGGATCGATTCTAGGCATTGCATTGGGAATTATGACGAATTTACCTTTCATGCTTGCTGGTTTTTTGTGCTAAATAGATGCTTGCTAACTGGTTTGAAATGTAAGATTGCACCATGCTAGGAATGTTTAGTTTAAGCTTCATATCTTGGCTGAACTTTGTTGTGATTAAAAGCCATTCCTTACTAAGTCATAACCTAAAACGGATGCTTAATTGTCAAGTCTATGAATTAAGTCTCAACTTGTAGATTGCAAAATACTTGGATTTCCTTTAACCATCTGCATCTATCTTGTTAATCCAAGTAGACTTTCACCATGACTCTTACCTCCTTTCGAACCATACATTGTTTGTTGTGTGATTGTGAGGTCTGTTTTTAGCTTAATCTTGGCATAAAGTGTTAGGTGAGGGTTGACAGGAACAAGGCTTCATGTAGATGCTGGTTCATGATTTTTGAACCAGATTAGGACTAAGTGGTTTCGATTATAGGTGTGCGAAGTTTATTTGTTTTGGATGGGAAAGGAACGAAGAAAAGAAAAGAATAAAGATCTAAGTGAAAGAGTCTAAGGGGAGAAAGGGCAGAAAAGTGTGTATATGTTCTAGTAAAGGTTTTGGGAAATGGAAATGTAAAAAGGGTTCTAAGAAAAGAAAAGGAAAGGTAGACAAAAGTCAAAAATGTCTTATGAATTAAGAAAGAAAGAGCCAGAGCTGTAATGTGCTATGATCCAAAACCACTATAAGTGTTTAATTAAGAAACCCCTCTCCTTAGATATGCAATGCAACAGCTTGGGAAATTGATCTTAAGTTGCGTTGTGGCATAAAGAAAGAAAAGCCTTTTTGATTAAAAGGGTAAAATTTGGTTCAACTCTTGGGGTTAGAATAAATAGGTCTAAGTTCGATTTAGATGCTTTGGGTAGATGAAATCTTGTTTGTGTATGCATCTATTGGCTCTCACCTTTAGCATTATGCTAAATCTTATTCCATTTTCGAGTGATCCTTGTGCATAATTGATTGAGCCATATACATGAAAGATACCACTTTAATCTCTAAGACCATTCCCTTAGCCAAACAAGTTCTTAGGAGATGCATAGTTTGATTCATGGTTTGGAATTAATGAATGTTAAAAGGAATGGTTTATTTGAAGGCATTTGTAGGTTGAGATTGGACTTGGATTGGATTGTGATTGGCATGGCTAACGTTTTTAAGTAGAATTTGTTGGTATTGCATCCTAGAACATCAAAATAGGACAGTGAGTTTAGCATTTGGATCAGCTTGCTTTGGTTCTAATTCCCACTTTGTAACCTCTCTTCCTTCTTAGTTCTATGCATTTTATTGAAGGCAAGAAAAGACTAAGTTTGGGGGAGTTGATATGTATGCATTTTAGCATGTTTAGGAGAATTATTTAGCACATTTTGCATACATATCCATTGCATTTCAATCATTTTAGAGTCCTTTAGGTTCATATTGCAAATTTTGCATTTTCATTGCATAAATGTTGCATATGGAGTGATTTTTAGGTACTTTAAAGCTTTTTGGATCATTCTGGAGCAGTATTGGGCATATGGACTAGCAAGGACCGAACTGGAGAGCAAAACATGAGCAAGGAAGCAGCTAAGGGCGGAAACTTGGTGAACTTGACTGTAGAACTCGACCACATTGGTCGAGTTTGGCACCCACAGACAATTTGAACAGATTTTGACCACAAGAACTAGACCACCTGGCCTCGAGTTGCGTAGATGGCTGAAGACATAGCAGACTCGACCACACAACTCGACAAGCACTTGGTCGAGTGACCCTTTTTATTTCAGTGTTTGACTTTTTAGGTTTTGTGAAGAGGAGTATAAATGCCTCTCTTATTTCACTAAAACACGATCCACGTTTTTATTATACTTTTGGAAAAGTTTAAGAAAGCTTTTCTCTCTTTTCTCTTGTAATTTCTAGAACTTGAAGTCTAGATCTTTTGTGATCTTTTGGTGATATGAAATTTTGTCTTTGATTATTCTTGTTCATCTCTTTCTTGTCTTTCTAATGATGTTAAGCATTTCATTTTCTGGGTTGTTTAATTTTATGAAGAATTTTGAGTAGATTCACTAGGGTTCTTGAGGAAATGAGTTAGATTAGTGTAAATATAGGGGTTTCTAAGCTTGCTTAAGATTATTCATGCTTAGATCTCTTCAGTTTAGGTGTCCTTAATGCTTATTTTGCTTTGATCAATTGAAATCTGAGATTAGGTATTTCCTACCACAAGGTGTTTGTGAAAATGTTTGACTAAGCCTAAACTTGTGATAATCATTCCTAGCTCAAGAGATTGAATGTCTAGGGTGTTATTAGACCATTATAGGTTAGATCTTAATGCCTCTTAGCCTATGAATCATTGATGAGAATCAAGTCTGATTGTAGTCTAGGTTGAGTCTCATTTCATAAGAATGAATGTGATTTGTTTGATTCTTGGTCTAGAGGTCATCTATATAGGTTGTTAAGCAAGCTCTAGATCCCCTAGTGAAGCTTTGATCATTGATCTCACTCCTCAAGAACCCTTCTCTGTAATCGCCTATTGCTTTTAAATCTTGCTCCTTTGTGCTTTGTTTTGCATCGTTTTACTTTGTTTATGCTTAATTGTTTTCGTTGTGATTTGGTGACATAATCATTGCTTGACTTGGTTTGGATTAGAATAGCTTGTCATATCCTAAGTGCTAGTAACACACTTGTTGGTTTGATACTTTCTGTATTACAATTTGCAGTGCATTAGGCATTTGATAGCTTGAACAACACAAAAATCATGTTATCATCTTATCATCTTATAAAAATCTTTGTAAAGCTTTCAAAAAATATCTTTAGGATCCATTTCCCTAAAAATAGATTAGAAAATATTATTTTTTTGTGTGTCCGAATTAAGTGAACCAAGTCCCTATTTATAGAGAATAAAAAATAATAATTTTTGGTATAAGAAAATTAAAATTAAATTAAATACTCTATAACATAACTGGTATGAAATTATGGAGTGAAAAAAATATGCTAGTAACATGTTACATAGCATTTTCAGTAATGCATAGTTATCGGCAATAGAAACGTTAACATTTTTTCTGAGTGCTATAATATGTCAGATATCGTAGCAATATTTGTATGCGGTTATTCATATTATTACATCATATCTTTTTGTTTTATTATGACAATTCAATTTGGATGCTATGATAGTGAATATTCCAATAGCATATTTGTAATGTTGTACTATATTTCATTATAGTTTTGTATTTTGCTATGAAAAACTGTTTGATGACTAATTTCTACTGCTATCATTATAAAGATAATGTTTTTCTGCTATAATATATTTTACATAATGCTATTCTATTGTAGACCTGTTTTGCGTAATTGTCTGATATTCATTCATTCAACATAATGTAATATTGGTTCCAGCCATACATGAGATAAGCCTCAATCCAACAAATACAGTCAAACAACCTACATAACAAAAGTCTCAAATATGTGACACAATCAGCCTACCTAACAAAATACTGAATATAAAATACATTAGTTATAGATAAGTTAGCTTAGTCAAGTAGTTCAAACTAACTAAGTTGTACCAAAGTTTCTTCATTCCCTGCAACAATCAAAATATTTTTACATATCAGATTTGCAAACAATATCAAATGTAAAACCAAAGCACAATCAGCACAACAATTACACCACTTACCCCGTGTCTTGTACTTCAAAAGACCACCAATTTATCAATTGGTCATGCAATACATAAGCCAATTGTATCTTTCATGTACTCTATTTCATCTAATGGCTTCCAAATGGCTGCATCATTTACCTTCACTACGTCCACCCAAACTCTAACTACATCAGACCCTAAGCGAATATAATGTACCTTATGCTCTAGATCCATTGAATGCACACGTCATTTAGTAACAACCTGCTTCTTCCCACCAATATCCAACAACTTTCAGTTATATTTTTCTTTGATAACTACAACACCATGCTTATGCTACCATGTTCACAAACATTAACCAATTAATATAGATAGAAACTTAACCAGAAGCAACATGACCTTAATGATAGTAAAAAATATACCGGAGATCATCGAATAGGAGATTGTAAAATTTGTTTCTTGACAGGAGATTTTGCACCTGTGGCCATATTTTTCTCACCACTAGATTTTGAAATTGTTGTTGTATATGTCGTACATGCTATTGGAGATGTCTGAATAGGAGATTTAGAAAGTCCTTATGCAGAATTTCTCCTAATGACTGAATAGTTATTGCATATGTGGTGTCTCCAAATACAACTTTAATTAGATGCCATGCTACAAAAGACTTGATGCATTTATCAAGGTATGTCACATCCATTGTAGGCCTCCATATAAATGTCTCAGGCATATGTACCACATCCACATATACTTTAATTGCTTTTGGTTTGAGAGGCAGTCCATTAACCAATGATTTCTGGTCTTGGGTCTGCCAACGTCCCTCAGCAAAAACTACATCATCTGTGGACAAATCCAGTAGTTTGCATCGGCCCTGTGAAGAAACATTCAAACAATATCCTGTGAAGAAACATTCAAACAAATCTATGTAATTGTGTATGTTGAGCAGATTATGAACTTTACCAACTGCGCAATGTCTTCAGGTTGGAGTCCTTGTTCTAGATTAATACACTTAGAGGCAGGCCATGCAATCATCATATGTCCAACAACATCCTTAATTGTTGACATCTTATCCACATGTCTCCAAAGGAAAACATCTAGCATGGTATCAGTTTCAAGTAATACTTTGACATCCATAGGGCTTAAGTGACTGCCATTCACTATGCCATTCGGATCATCAGACATAATACAACCCTAAACAACGGTATAAACACCACCACACCAATCAATTAAATCATACTTTGGTTGTAATCTTTTGTTCACACTCTAAACATGTTCAGATTTATATATTATTGTCAGAGTTTAGAAAGAAAATAATTATGTCAAGTAGGATGACATAATCTAGCAGCTGAGTTTTCACCAATTTCAATTTCATGTCGCTATAAACATATAAAAACAGACCAAAGTCAAATGTGTTAATGATTGTCCAACCTGGTTCTTCATTTTCGATAGTTCATCTTGTAACTCATTAACTTTTTGTTGGAGATGGACTTGATTCTCTAGCATTGCTTCCATGTATTTGTTCTCACTTGAAAACATTGTAATTTGGTTTTAGTCATGTTTCTACCCAATTCTCTCATTCGACCCGTATTATCATGACCTAATAGTTGGTTGAGTGTGTTTTGTCCTTTATATGTTGCAGTTGATGGACTGTCATTATTAACAATCTAATCTGTCATTTGTTGAACATAGAAAAATGACAAAAAGAATCAACATCCAAAGTATTGACCATTCACAAAACGAAATATATATAAGTCACAATTTCTTAGTTGCATTCATGTTTACTGGTGAACCATCTTTTCTAGTACATGACTTGACCCAAACTTTCAGCCTTGACACTTCATATGGGTCTCCACTTGTGCTTTTTTATATACAAGACATCCAAAATTTGAATAAATGTATACAAAACAGTCTTTTATAAAAACACATAAACGATGTCTATTTAACATCTCTTCAGCTAGTCTAACCATTTCTTTGCGACTACAAGTATGAGGAATTTGTCTACTCATTCTTTCCTTATAGCTATCATTCATAACCTAAAAAATAGCATGTTATTATGTACTATATTTAATATATAAACTTATTTAATTCTAAATGAATACTTTAAATGCTTGACTAGATTTGATCTTGACAAATTTATACCAATCAAATGGAAAAAGGTTCTTAGGGCACAAAAAAAAATCATATTTTCTACTATATCTTGGAATTGCTGAGCTGCTGCTTGTTGATCTTCTTGTAATTGATCATCTGCAGCTTGTTGATTTTCTTGAAATTGGCCACTAGGTTCAATCACACCAACATGTTTCACATCCTTACTTATTTTCGAAATATCCTTCTTTGGTCTTCCTCTTTTCTTTTTAGGTGCCATGTCAATTCACCTTAAATAAATGACACAAGAAAGAGTTATACCAAAAGAATATAGAAATCTAACAGACAAGCAAAAATTAACAAAATGAATATACAAAGTAAAATGACAGCAAAACAAACAATAAACACTCAGTCAATTCATCAGTCAAGCACACAATTTAATGATTAAAAAGCTACATTTAACACATATATTCCTTCACAATCAGATCTGATTTTTCCTGCTTTATCACTGTCAATATCTGTTCCAATAACTAAGTTAATGTTTGACAGCAAATGCCCAATGTCTGCAATGCCATCTTGTGAATATGTCACAGTATTTCGTCTTGAAGAACATCTCATAACAACATGCCAACTTGATGACTCACCTTTTCTAAAATAAAACTTGCTTTGCTTGAGAAGCCAATATGTAAGGACCCCTTGAAAAAAACATATGACTATGTTTGAGATTAACTAAAGTGAAACCATCTTCTATCTTCACTCCATTACCCATTACGGCCATTAACAACATAATAGAGGTACATAAAAGAGAATATAATCCAGTAGTATAATGTCAGTTATACTGCCGTAGTATGAAACCAAATCTACCACTTGTGCATTATCTTTTGCACTAGACCTACAGACATTCGTTGCCTCATAATAACTCCATTTTTCTGACTTTTTCTATCTATACATCTTGTATGATATTGTTTACCATTCAGAATATAACATGTATATGACTACGCAAAATTACGTGGACCATATGCCAACCACTTAACTGTGTCCTCATGTGCTTTTGAATCAAAAGGTATCTAACAAAATATAACAAGAAAGTTACATATTATAAAAGAAGAATGCTAATTATTTAAAACTAGAACATACAATAATAATTTAACTTGCATTTGCTTTTAACCAAAATACAAAATTCTTAGTATGAGTAATCCACAAAACTAATGCATCACATCTGCATCTTCCATTTAATTCTTGTAAGTACTGTAAATGTTCACTTGAACAAGACAAAAAAACAGTCACGCTTCTGTTTAAAAATCAGATATAAAAATGTAGAACCCTTGTATACTCTACTTACTCCACATTAGGTTCCACGGCTGCCATGTTTTGAGTAACAACAAGATAGGCTATTTTCAGCTACAATTTAGTAAGAACTGTGGTTGTGCCTGTTGAAATTGAACGTCCCCATTGTATACTATAGTTCTCATACTCAGGATTTCTAATCAATGTCTTGTAGATTTGTAGTCTTTTTCAGAAACACATTAGAGAACTGAATGCATTCTTCTACATGATAAGATTCAGCTATACACCCTTCTGGTCTTGCAGGGTTTTTGACACAGTCTTTCAAAATGTCATATACCTCTCAAATAGGTACATCCATCTAAAGTGAATTGGTCCACCTAGCCTTGTCTCCCTGCCTAAATGTACTGTCAAATGCACCATTATATCAAAGAAACTTGGAGGGAAATATCTTTCAAACATGAAAAGAGTTTCAACAATCTAAGTCTCCATAACTAGTAGTTGTTCTCTATCAATAATTTGCTGACACAACTGATTGAAGAATGTACGTAAGCGAGTTATTGCTACCCTAGTACCTTTAGGTAACAAACCTCTAAGTGAAATCGAAAGAAGGAGTTGCATTAAGACGTGATAATCATGTGATTTTAGAGGTGATATTTTACAATCCTCTAATGATACTCCTCAGGATATGTGTTGAATAATATCGATCTGGGCCTTTAAAGTTAAATAATCTCCTACAAAAAAAATTATTCACTGTCTTTCATAAAGACCAAGGTTTTGCTGATAGATATATTCTTTTTCCTTGTGTTTTAGGATGCCAATCCTTCCTAATACCTAGTTAAACTAGATATTTACGAGCCTGAAGACCATACTTAGATTTACCACAATGCAACAATTTGGATACAATACTTGCAGTCACGTTTCTTTCCACATATATCACATCTAATTGATACCTTACTGGGAGTTCTTAACCAATACATTAAACAAAAACAGAATTCAGATATAGCTTATTTGAATCTAAAATATCAAAAAGACAAACACAGTAGCAGACCACACCTCCAAATACGGCAACTTGAAAAATATTGACCTTTTTCCATCTTGATAACTCCTCCTCGTATACTATTATTTCTTCATCTTCCCCTGATTCACTTGATAATCTTCACAATCAGATCCTAACCCACTACAATCATATTTTTTTCTCTTATTAGTAGAATTTTTGAAATTGCCAAAGTTATTCTTGAAATTTTTTAGTTTTTGAAAAATCTCCTAACCAGTCTTGTTTTCCATCAATACTCTTGTTACTGAAATGACATCTTAAATCCTTGGCTATTTCCTCAAACCTATGCATCCTCTTCCGCCGAGGAATTATTTGAATGTATAGTAGTACTTTCTATGGGCCACCTTTTTTACCTCACAAGTGTGCATGTTAGTCTTCCATCTCGATGTTTTTTCATTTAGGACAGTTCCTAAGCTTCTTATAATTCTTTCTGTACATACAGCAGTCATTGACACTAGCATGAATCTTCTGGTAACCCATATCAAATGATTTCATAAACTTCTTCACATCATATTGTGATGTGTGAAGCACATTATCTTCCGGCAACATTTCTGGCAATGTCTCTAATAGATCACTGAACTCTTGTCAGACCACCCATTTTTAGTTTTCAGTCTAAATAACGACACAATGGCTGATAGCTTACTATGATTTATGCAACTTGGATATAATAGAGTTCCAACATCTGTAAGCTTTGCTAAGAAGTACTCATCTTCTTTCTTGTCCTCACCTTCTGCAATCTCATTCACATCAGCCGTACTTCCAAATTCTTGGTCCAACAGCTCAACAACTTGGTATAAACCAAATATCTCATCATCAGACTGATTTAAAAATCCTTCACTTTGAACAACTGACTTCAATTCTCCATGAAGACACCAATCATAACACATATTGTAAGCCACATCTTTGGTCAACTATGACACTACATAGGTGACGATCTATATTATGGCAGTCAATGCAAGGACCTATTATCATATCTACCTCTCCCCTAAATGTCACCACATATTATGTATTGTATGAAGTCCACTGCCTTTCATTGGACTCCTGAAGTTGATCAAGCATTTCAGGTGATTAAAACCAAATATACTTCAGCTCTAGTTATTATTCTTCCTCATTTTGATGTTGCCTTTGAGAGACATTTTGATGCTTCGAAAGCCAAAATTAGCACAATTTTTAGTCAATCCAGCCGTCCCATTGCCTTTTTTAGTGAAAAAGTTGTAGGCTCTCGTGCTTGCTATAACACTTATGACATGGAGTTGTATGATGTTGTTCAAGCAGTCAAGCATTGGTGTCATTATCTCTTTTACAGTGAGTTTATTCTTTACACTGATCATGATGCTCTTATGCATATAAGTTCCCAAGAAAAAGTCTCAATATGACATGCATCTTGGTTTGCCTATTTACATCAATTCACTTTTGTCATCAAACATATTACACGAACTCTTAATAAAGTTGTTGATGCTTTGAGTAGTCGCTCCTTGTTTGCTATGTTACATGTTGTTTCGAGATTTGAGACACTTCCTGGATCTTTATCCTAATAATCCTTTCTTTGCCAAGAAAGTTGAGTTAAAGAGTTAATACTGCAGCAATACTTCCATGGAAAGCTTGCACGAGAGTGGAGGACTATTCGCTTAAGTACATAAACTTCTTGCTTCGTCTCTATACTTTCTTTCAAGATCTTCTTATTATTTGTTTTTACTTCTCAGATACTCGATTGATTGTCTAACAGTTTGTTAGTATACTACTGTCCTAATACTCACTAGAAAGGTATCAAATACTCACTATAATTACCCCAAAGTGGCTGAAGAAGAAAGCCATCTCAAATGGATTCTGAAAGAGAATGAAGTGAATGAGTTGGAAAACAATGTACAACCTACGAAAGCAAAAAACCTAACGTGCTCTTTGCTACTTCGGCTCGTCTTTTTGATCTCTGCCACTTTTTCACATCTTTGAGAGAGATCCACAATTAAGCTAATTCTTATGTTTTCCAATTCAAAGCCCACCATTGGTAACATCAGAACACTTTTTTAACCATTCACAAAGAAAAAAAGAGTTTGATTTGTCCATAATTGATCAAGTGCTAGTAAAGGAGTTTACGATCGAAGGCAGAATGACAACCAGAAAGTGGTATTCCATCATCCAACATCCACCAGCAAAAAGACACGAGAAAGAGTCAGAGATATTAGCTTTATTTTCATATGAACACATCAACAAAAAAATGTCACAAAAATCTGATAAGTAGTTAAAATGTTTAACTAAAGGGATGATTAATTAATTTAGTTCATGCTCAAAAACATGTTCAAGCATTGCTAGGTGGAAACTGTACACATTTCTTCTCCATCAATTTAATATCTAGAGATAGCATCATATCTTATCAAAGAACTTACAGTGAACTCACTATACTTGCTAAGGAGGTAAGCTAAAGCGAGTCTTTTGTAATAAATTGAATCACAAAATTTAAATTTTTCTCTGTTATTTATCTTTTGCAAAATACAAAAGATCTGCAAAAGAATTGGTGTCGAGTAATTTATAAAAAGCATCACAAAGTGTGTGAACAACATTGAAAATCCTAAGAAGCAACCTTTGTCGAATCCTCCCACAAACAAATCCCAATCTATAGATTTATTGTCATTGTATAACAACGTACTCTGTTTGTACTTAGTTTTCTCGTAGCTGGAACAAACTGTAAGAAAGCTGAAAGTTAAAAGAGTGACAACAATATATTAGAGCTGCAGTATACTAAAGTTACATTAACTTAAGAGTCTTAAACACTAACTTTCATCAAGTAATTATCATTAAAAAAAACACTATCAATCGAACACATTCACTATCAATCAAATACATTTCATTAGGTTTCTAGTATGTGCTTCTATGTGTTTTAAAAGATTTCTCTTTCGATTTTAATACATGCATGAGCTGCTGGATCAGTATTAGAACAAAAATTGATATCTATCGAAATTTTTTAAGACTGGATTGAGGACATCCAAGGTTTTGAGAAAATTTTCTTTGTTGTACTGATCGATATTCTACTATCTTTTTATTATGTTTGCTGCTTCAGTTTCTGTAATAGGAGGGTCTTATGGTTTAAGTTTGAACCCTCCTTTAAGCACATTTTAATTATTTAATGAAGGAAGATTTGTGACAAAAAAAAAGTAAGTCTAGTTAAAAAATATTAAAATTGTAAAATTGAATAAATGTGTGGAAATGTATAAGTATGTGAAAATGTAATTACGTATAATATAAATATTTACATATCATTTAAATATATTATTAGTAAGCATGTAGATTACAAATTGTTATTACATATATATAAATATAATTGATTAATTAAGATAAAGTAAAAATAATCATACATATAATATTTTTTTCGGAATCACCACAAAGATTCTTATTTTCAATTTAGTTAACACATCCTCTCAATTTGGAGACTACAACAATAATTGTTGTCATTTGAGATTGTAAAGACCTTCTTGGTCTTGGTTGATGAATAAAAGTATAAGATTTTATATATTCAGCTTCAACTCATGACCAAAATTGATCTTTTGATTGGTTTATTCCTATTATTGGATTTTGGGAAAATTAAAGGTAGACATTGCATAAATGCATATCTTTTTCGATAGAAGATGATGAATAAAGAATTTTTTTATGGAAGAAGATTTTGTGGTAAGAAAATGAGTTGAAAATGTGAGATCAGTCAAATAATAGTATTAGCGCTAAGAATTTAGATATTCGGGTTGGTTCCACGTACTATCTGATCGGCTTTCAGAATTTTGGGTATGAGATTTTAGTACCCATTTTGGAACCAACACTATTCTGTTCGAGTCCAGCTCGGATCCTTTGAGTTAGGGTCGGTTCAGTCCACAATTTTCTTACATGTATAAGAACCGAAACTATTTCAGTTTAGTTCCACTTCGGTTATAAAATTGTATTAAAAAAATTTGGGTTGACTATATAACTTTGTATTGTTTACCCAGAATAACAAAAATACCCAAACATTTCGAGTGTTCTTGTACCTATTCAGGTACATATTTGAATATTCAGGTATTTGGGTTCCTAGAATACCCGAAATATTTAAATACATGTTTGAGTATCATGTAAAATTCGGATCCGACACTATATCTACGGGTACACTATGATGAGATCTGATGGTTACTTTTGCCTCAACCTGAACCCAAAATTTTGAATCGATTCTGAGTTGGGTATTCAAGTTTGAGTAGAATGCTCAAATATAGAGAACTGAATGTAACATTAATTGTTAGATATTTCCTGAATGAGGTTTATATTGATTCTTTACATATTTTTTTGAAAGAAAAAATAAAATAAAAGTAACACTTTTATGACATGAAAAGGCAAATGAATGCAATGAAAAAAAAGAAAAAATAAAATAAAAGTAACACTTTTATGACATGAAAAGGCAAATGAATGCAATGACTAGATCTTTATTGGAAATAAATCAATAGTTTAGATTGATTCATGTTACTTAAGAATAAACAAATATTATTTACATGAAATGAAAAGACAAACTAATGAAATGGCTAGATCTCTTTTGGAAATTAATTAGAGTGCTTTTCAAAAATATCCCCGCGCTAATAGAAATTTTTAATAGTATCCATCTCTTTTATGAAATTTCAACCCTATCCTTTCATTATACCGAAAAAGATAAGATTGCCCCTCTCATTTTCTCTGTTTCACTGAAAACACACTAACATTTTCTCTCCTCTCTCTGTTTTGGCGATTTTTACAAAATCTCAGATCTCTCTCAGATCTCTTCTCCAAAATCTGACAATCCTTACACAAATCAACTATCAGGTTCGTCGATACATAATATTCTTCGTCGATTTTGAAAGATTAGCAAGGTTTAAGGTTCGATTTTTCTAGATTTAAATTAGATTAGCAAAGTTTTATCAAAGTTTTGAGATGTTAGGGTTTTAGGATATATAAATTTGGTGATTTCACAATTTTAGGCTTTCAGGATTTAGGGATTTTTGACTGGAAGTTGAATATCTTGAATAATATGCAACTTTAGGTTGATTTTAAATGTTGGAATCGATTAGTGGATCAATATGCGTCAATGTCTTGGAATTTTCTTTTAGATTTTGGTTTATGATGAAATTATAAGTTTTTTTTTTATAAATCTTAACAAAACGCTTATGTTTAAATGTGTTAATTACGTTGTTGTGTTAACTAAAAGCTTCAATGCAAGTTTATGTTTGTAAAAAATGCATTTCATTAAAGATTTATAAGGTTTATTATAAAATCTACTAAAAGCTCAGTTACTTGTTGACTAAAAGCTAACATATTGTATTTTACTTTATGTTTTGAACAGATGGAGGATAGTAATGATCTTACAGACACGTTTTCTCATCCAATGAGAATATTCAAAGCAGGAAAAGAGCCAGATAAAGTGGTAACAATTGTTAATAATTCCAACGTGGGATTGGTGGATTTTGTAGAAACTATATTAAAGAAAGAAGAAATGAAGATCTTAGAGAAATCATTTTTAAAGACAATTTTGGAGCAAGGAAGAAAAAAAGAAATAACTTTTTCTTCAAAATTTTCCACTACCTGATGCAGGGAAAAGTTCTTACGAAAGGAGGACATTTATGGTTCACTTTTGATTCTCGGCCAATGAAATTTTCAAAAAGAAAATTCTTCATGATAACAGGTAAAAACATTTACAGTTTATCAATTTTTGTTGATTTTATAAAGAAATTTATAAATGTTACTAATATAAGAACAAATGTGATTCTCAGGAATTCATTGTGAAAAAGTTGAACAAGAAAAACAACTACCAAAACAGAAGCAAGTTTATGACTGGATGAGTGAAGAAAATCTCTGTCTGAAGGACTTAACTGATCTTCTCTCAGATAATGGAAAAAAATGAAATCGAAGGAGAGATTAAGCCTAGGAATTTTGATATTGATAGAAGGAGTATTATTGGCTAAAGCAACTGGGGCATGATTCCTACTTCAAGAATTAGGTTGGCTACATATTTTGAAGAATATACAAGCTAATCATGGAGAGAAAAAACTTTTAATCTTCTGGCTGAGAGCATCAAAACAATGAGTGCAAAAACATGGGTGTCTGGGAGTTATAAGGTAAAGGGATTCCCTTTGGCTTTGCATCTATGGGCTTTAGAAATTGTACCCATATTAGAAAGAACCTTTGGAATCAAGACTAGTTTAGCTGCTCCATCTATTCCATTATGTAAAATTAGGAAAGAACGAGAGCCCCAACAATATCAGCAGTTCAGAGTATTGAAAAGTTACAAGAGGTTAATTTTAATGTTTTTATAAGCTAGATTATGAAATCTTCTAAAAAAATATTCGATGTTGATTTCTTTCGAGACTCATTCTTCTATACAAGTTTTATAAGATTTCTTGTAAAACTTAATAAAAAGTAATATTTGATGTTTGTTTTAACTTTAAATATACATGTCCAGGTTATATCTATCATAGGAAACCTGAAAGACAATGAACACCTTGTTGCAACTGAAAATGAAGGAGACAAAGAATTTCTTGTAGTCACATTAGTTCAACAAGGATATAGGATGAAGGAAACTGATTGGAAAGAAGGTTATGTTGATGTTCTCTTAGTGGTAGAAGAGTTTGCCACAAACAAGAAAGAAGAAGAAAATTTGACTGAATCCCAAAAGCTGGAAAAAGTCATAAATATGCTTGAAGGGGTTCATAAGAGGTTGGAAGTGTTAGAAAGCATAATAGATACAAGAGACAATGATGAAGATGACATATATGTCAGTTGAGAAAAAATGATAAAATAATTTGAAAGATTTTGTAAATAAGTTTATAAAATCGTAATGTATCAATATTTGATAATTGCAGGCTTACAGAGAATCAGGTCAGCAAGAAAATAATGCATTTGATGAAGATCCAAAAAAAGACGACATTGAAGACAATGTTAATGAAGAAAGGGTAGAAGCTTTAAGAACTGTACAAAACATAATAAAGAATTTTTTTTATAAATTCTTCAAATTAATATCTCTTTAATTTATTAATAATATAGAATATATAGAAAAATTGTGATGAGATTGGCTATGGAAATGAACACAGAGATGACATTGGTGTTGAAAAGGAGATTCAAACAGTAAGAATATCTAAAAACAAAATTTATGATTTTACAAGGTTGTTTATTAAAATTATAAATATGACATCATTTTGAATTTGTAGAAGGAAGAAGCTGAAATTGAGTTTGAAGTTCCAAGCAGCTTCGAAGATTCAATTAGGGAGGCAAATACAGAATAACAAAGCTATTGTGCATATGATGAAAATACACAAAATGATGGAGATAAAAATAATGAACATCTTACAGAAACAACTAAGGTATTTTGTTTCAAAAATATTGTCATCACAGATTCAATATAAGTCAGCTTATATATTTTTATGTAGGAAAAATTACATAGCACATATTTTTGGACTCCATACTTCAACCTTTCTAGTCAAGGTAGTATGGAAAAAATGAGAGCCCTCAAATGTGAGGACAGCTGGAAAGGATGCACAAGAAGGAGAAGACTCATCAATTGAGAAAGCTAGATGTTAGAGAATTGGAAAAGAAGTTGAAAATGAGACAGCTTGACAAACATCAGGTGATATAAATAAGGATATGACTAAGGAAAAATACCATGGAAACTTATAAAAGGAAAAGAACAGCAGAACAAAAAATCAAGGTAAAATCAAAAAAAAAAAATTCCATAAATCAATATTTAAAAAAAAACATTTTTTGTTTTGTACTTGTTTGGTTAATTATTGATATCTCCTTAAAAATACTAACTGGAGAAGTCGGAAAAAAAGCAGAAATCAAATTGCCCTCCCCCAAGAGGAAGCCAACAAGGACATGTACCATCAATTCACACTCAAGCTCCTTACACAATTGAGAAGAAAAAGCATCATGTGTTCTACCCGTTTGCAAAAGCTCATGCAAAAAGGGTTGAAAAACTAGAGCAATGGAAAACAGAGAAGAAGCACAAGTAAGTTAAGATAGTTTCTGAAATCAAATAAATTATAAATTAGTTTTAAATAGTTATAGGTTATAAACTAAAATGTAAGTAAGTGATGATTAGAAGCTACGATGTAGATACCAAATGGTTCATTGCTTTAGAGACACTAGGTAAAAAGATTTCAACACAGTAAGGACAAATTTGCTAAAGAAGCGTTTTTTCTACTACATGTTTCAAATATTGACAATTCTAGAATCTATATGCTCAAGGTTATGGAATGTTTGCTTATGAGAGTATATGATTGGACAAAATTATCAGAAGAAAGTTTAGGAAATCTGAGGATGAAACTTGCATCTCATATTTTTAAGAAATGCAAGAGTTGTTTTTTTAAAAATGTTTATTATTTGAAAAAAAAACTCAAAGGGAATTGGGACTTAATTTCACTTAAACTAACTTTAATTTTTGTATAAAGACCCACAATGTTGGAAAGTATGTTCTTTAATATTTTCTTATGGTTTTATATGGTTTCACAAGATTCCTTATGAAACTTTATAAACAAATCACAGAGAAGAATTAAAGTAGAACGATTATTAGGATTAGTTATAAATATATATACATCAAGCAAAATTAATGGGTTTTGGTGTTATCCAAAAACCTCCATTTAAAAAATTCAAAAATCAAAAATGATTTCACCACTTACATTCGAAAATCAAAAATGATTTTACCACTTACATTCCACCGCTTAGAAGTTAAAGTGAATGTTGGAAAAAAAGAAGAAGTTAAAGTGCCTTGTTGAGAATTAGAGGATCTTAATTTTTATGATAACTGTAAAACTCAATAAAAAAACAACTAATAACTGTAAAGTGTATCAAATATTAATACTGTCCAACTTTTTTTCTATAAATATCAACAAGTTACAGAGATTTCATCATCATCGATATAACTGTTCTTATTTATGGCCCAAAAAAAAAAGTCTCCATCACATAAACAATCTATATCAATATTGTCAGAACATATCATGTCCACAATAGCATATTTTTGTGCTACTTCTTCTATCTATAACCTTCTAAACCTCTGTCGAGTTAACAAGAAGTTCAAGGAGATATGCGATGAAAATTACAACTGCTCATGTGATTCACTTGCAGATGTCCCATTCAATCCTTATGTGGAAGATACAAAGCAATTCTATCAACAAACCAATAGATTGCGCAATGCAGAAAATCCAAAAAATTTATATCGCACTGCAACTTTAAAGTTTTTTCACGACAACAACAGAAATGAGGGGCTATAATTTTTTCGTGAAGAATCTTTGGCTAAGGTTTGTGACGCACAATATGTTTACGGTATGATTCTCATATACCTTGGTGGTGAAGAAAAACATAATGGATATACCAAAATGAAAACATTTCTCAAGCCTTTGATGTCAAAAACAATTGCAGATTTGTCAATTACAACAGGTGAATCCATAGAAAACTCACTCCAAAAATGTTTCATGTTCAAAGAGAGTTACAGAGGCTTTACACCAAAGAGAAGTGTGATTGTAATGGATAAACAGAGAAATTTCTGGAACCTAAGAACTTGTGGCAATTGTTTGGCGCAGAAAATTATATGACTTCATCTTCACCATGTCAAATTTGTTTATGGGATAGGGAAGTTAGAACTGCGTTTTGCTGTTTCCACGTGATGGAAAAATAAAGCTTGTACTACTTTGTGTTTTGTTGTTTCCACATGATGTAAAACTATTTGCATTTTGTATTTTTGTTTTTCTGAATCATTATATTTAATAGTTCATATTGTTTGTTTTTAAATCTATTTCATCGAGATTTATAAATGATTGTTTTATCGCTGGATTTATATAGTTTTATTAAGGGTTATAAGGTACCTTGTAAACCTTAATAAAAAAGTAGTCGACTTACCTACTTCTTACCAGACGAAACCTAAAGAAATTTAAACTTGTTTCTTTCACAAATTAAAGATAATTTTCATATAAAACAACTGAATGTTGAAATTTTCTTTTTTAAGAAATTTTTATTGGATTTATATGGTTTTATATAGTTTTATAAGGTATATTATAAATCTTAATAAACAAATTAGACCTATTACTACCAGGTGGAACCCAAGAGAATTTAAATTTGTTTCTTCAACAAATTAAAGATAGTTTTCGTATTAAACAACTGAATATTGAGAATTTTCTTTGTTTAAGAATTTTTCTTTAGATTTATACAAAAGGTTTGGTAACTATTAAACATAAGTATTTATAACACTTTATAAACAATCTTAGAAATATTTTAATTTTCTATATAACTACAAAGTCTAGAGAAAAAAAAACTAGAAACTTCTTCATATTTTAAATAATCTCAAATAAAATATTTTAATATTTTAAATATTACTACTTCTCCTTCTTCTAATTTTTTCCAAATAAGCTCAAATGGTTTCCTTTTTCCACGTATTTCTCATATTTCGCCTGCATATATCATAGTTTGAAATTAAATTAACTAAAATCTTAAAAAATATTTGAGTTATTAAATAAGAGAAGAATAAGAATTACCTGAAGCACTTTAAAAAGTTCTATAAGTATTGGAATAAACTTTTCACATTTTTTTTGCCCACACCTTATCCGGGTGAACCACCAATATTGCTTTTTTGTTGGCCTTTGTAATTTCTTCAGAGGTTTTATGCAATTTTTTAATTGAAATTTTTTTCCATCCACTATTGGGCCACAAAACCTGTTACATAAAATTGAGTCAAAATAATCATGTAAAACTTAATATGATAGAATTTTCATGTATTCTTAAATTTCTACTTACATATTGCATTGTGCTCAATATGTCATCTACTTTGCAACCTTTGTAAGAATGCCACTTTTTGAACATTGATGAAAATTTATGTAAATATTCTTTGTTTTGGCCTATAACATGTTTGATACCATATTTTCATATTAGATTGTATAAGCAACATTGTTAAATCATATACCAAATATTTTTAAATCCATATACCTTTAATCTGCTTTGCTGATGTGCTTCTTCTTCGTTTACTTCCATAGTCAATCTAATCTTCAACTTCTCACTATTTTATAAATATTTACAACCTTCCTTGTAAAACCTTATAAATCCATAAATTCAAATACCTGAAAGTTTGGCAACTCGTTTTCTTTTTTTTCCTCTCTTCTTCTTCAACCTGATATGTATGGTTAACATTTGTATTTGTATTCATAACCTACTTTATAAATCCTTCTAAATAAATTAAACTGTTTACCTGGAAGTTTGGATGCTTCTCTTCTTGTCTTTCATATTGTTCTTCTTCATCCTAATCCTAATTGATATTATTAAGTGAAGAACATTTAAATAAAGATATGGACAACTGAGTTATCCATAGTCAATATAATTCTTAACATTCCACTATTATATAAAGCTTATAACCTTAACAATTTAATAAAATTCAAATTCAATCATTTATATTCGTACCATATTAACTTATTCTTCAACTCTTATTCCTAAGAGATTCTTTACACCAGATAATCTCTCGTTTACTTGCTTTGTTAGCTTCTAAATAAGATCGATCTTTTTGGATTGATCTTCACCATTATGTTCTTCTTTTTCTTGATCTCTCTCTTTAGCCTAAACACAAATTATTTTAAGATAAGATCATTTAGAAGTTTATTCAAAAGCATTAAAATGATAAATCAGTGTACATGAATGTTTGGATGTTCATTTTCTTGATCTTCTTCTCCAACTCTTTTTCGCAAATGATTCTCCACCTTATGTAATCTCTCCATTGTTTCCATTGTTATCTTGAGAATTCAATCCATTTGTTGGGATGAAATCATTTGATCTTCACTAAAATCTTCTCCATCTTTCACCCAACCTTGTATCCAATTATTTTTTTTAGCTTAACACCTTTGAGTATTAGTATTAGCTTGATTACTGGTGCAAACTCCTCATTATCTTGGATTGGATCTCCAATGATAGGAGTCACCTGTAATTGTGAAAACTAAAACTAATTATATATTCTTTTACATGTTTTATAAAGTCGTTTATAAAACTATATAAAACATGTTTAGTAGTTACCTCTTTGGTTTTTTTCAAACTGTGATATTTGAAAAGTTGTTGGAGCTATTTTTTTCATGCTCCATTGGATACATATTGGGCCTTTTCGATTCTCATTTCTTTTTCCGAATTCATTTCCCAATTATTTCACAGAATCTAAGGCCCATAATTGTATTGCTAATGGAAATCCCGACAATCCATATTGAGTTCTACTCAAAATCTCTTCATTAAGCAGCCGATTGAAAAAATAAAATGATACCCTAGGTAAGTAGGGAAAAATCGGTTGCAAAGTGAATAAAATGAGAGGAAATGTACCATAGGGAAGATAGTCTTTGTGTTCAGGTAATGGCTGAAGAAGAATCTATGTGTCCTTTGATCGATATTCCCTTGGTGAGACCGCTCTTAGATACTTTAGGAAGTCTGTATGGTGCATTCCGATTTCTCACTAGGATTGTGAGTTTGTTTGGGATATATGTAAATTCTAGGGGAAGTACAAGGTGGTCTCGATTCTGTTAGGTATGTTTTTTATGTGGCTTAGTAAAGGGATTGTTCTTGTAGTGTTCTTATGATGAAATGAGTTCCTGCGTTTTCACTTCACTTTTTCGGTCTTGGTTTTTTCTGTTTGCTTGAGGATAAGCAAAATACTAAGTCTAGGAAGTTGATAAATTGTGTTTTATCGGTTTCTAACCATTGTTTTGTGTGTTTTATTGAGTCAAAGTGTGTGTTTTAAAGTCTTTAGTCCATTATCGAGTCTTTTCAGGTAAAAGGTCACATTGGGAGAATATGAGCTCTTTTGGATGAAAACAACCATATGAAGATGCAGAACCAAGCAGAGCGTAAGAAGTTTGGCTTTCTTCGAAAGACTTCCTACCGTTTGGACTCAAGATAGCAAAAGGGGTTACCTTTCATTTGGAAGTAGTTTGAGAGAAATCGGTCAAGTGGTTAGTAAGATATAATATTTTTACTGAAGACATGTCATTCTTGGACCGGTTCCGATTTTTATAGACTATAATTAGCTTTTTAGTCCTTTTTCAGAACATGCTTCCATAATTTCATTCAACCACTTTTAGTTTTGTTCTTTGGAGCATTAGAAAGAAGATTTCTGACTCTACAACTCTTTGGAGAAGAATTCTTAATCCTCTTGATTTCTATTGCTATATTATTATGTTCTCTTTGATATATATTGTTTTGTCTCTTTCAATTATGTCTGAGTAATTTCTTAATCAGGTTTAGGGTTTTCTAGGATTTAGGAAATCAATGAATTAGAAACAAATAGGGTTTGGTATTGGGTGTTCTTCATCTACTGCTGAGTTTAATGCTTAGGTTAGCTTGATCACCTAGCTTATGGTGATAGGTTGTTTAACTCACCAAAAGTGTTGGTTAAATGCATGAATTAGCTTAGATGAGCAATTAGTCCTTAACCAATAAAAAGCTAACTGTGGACTTATCAGACCTAATTGGCAATGCGTATTTAGATCTCTAGGACCAAACTACAACTTAGGTTTATTGATTGTTAGATGTAGTAGTCGACGCCACGATAGTGGGTTTGCTATGCATTTATGTCTGTGTCGAGAATTGGTTGTATTTGTATCCTGAATAGTTTCCCGAATTTGATTTCTTGTTTCCTAATGAATTCTCTGTGTCTGATGCTTTTATTATTGAATTTTATAACAGTTAATTGCTTCAAGTTGTTAGTTATAAACATCACTTCATTGAATTGTCTTAGCTTGAATTTTATTTAGATTTTGATAGTGCAATACTTGGTCTTCGTGGATTCGATCATTAAATTACTACTTTTATTTGTTGTGCACTTGCAGTAGTCATTAGAGGTTAAAACTCGTAATATCAAGTTTTTTGCTCTGTTGCCTAGGACCAATTGTGTTGCCTTTCGATCTAGAATCGAATTTTAGTCTAAGATTTCTTACTTACGTTTTTTTTGTTTCTTTTTGTGTTTGAGGGTCAAGGCAACACTGCTACAGTTGCACAATTGATACAACAAATAAAACAATTACGGCGATAGCAGAATGCCCAACCACAGCGTCGTACCATAGGTGAATTGGATACACCTCATTAAACTATCAAAACAAGTCTGCCATCATCCCTCTTCCTTTATAGGGAAATGACTTTGAGTTCAAGCCTTAGTTGATCACGTTGGTTAAGCATTACGTGTTCCATGGTCTTCCACCTAAAATCTGATGGATCACATTGAGAACTATGAGGAGATTTGCAGCACTACTAGTTCGTTTGGTGTCCCTGAGGACTATATTAAATGCAAGCTGTTCAATTTCTCCTTGGCAGAAAAAGCTTCGAGATGGCTTAAGCCCCTTCCTGCATAATCGTTGACGACATAGGAAACAGTCAGAGATGACTTTCTGGATTACTTTTATACCAAATCTACGACGGTTGCATTGAGAAACAAGATCATTACCTTTCAATAGTAGGTTAGTGAGTCCTTTTGTGAGGCTTGAGAGAGATTTAAAAGTACAAGAGAAAAATGTCCACGTGAAGAGTGTTGAGAGTAAACGCTTCATCCTTATTGTTGGTCATAAAGTCCCCTTTGTTGGCTGCATTAAGGAATTTCTTGTAGTCCCAATCGACTCCACCATAGAAGATATTTAGAATCTGCTCATCAAAATCTGCTTCATCTGCTCATCTGACTCTTCAAAACAATCCTCGAAAAAGACTGCTTTTCCCACATCATCAAACTACTTCACACCTCTCTGGTTGGCCATGATCAGTATATCTAGCTTGGTAGTCAACTCCTATATCTTCTAAGACTCAACACTCTTTACGTGTATAAATCGATGATATTCAGGACTCTCTTCTGGCAGCTCACAAGATGATCTCAAGGCTATGATACAACAACTTCTTCAGGAGGAGCATAGAGTTTCACAGGATATCAATGCAAAGGTCGATGGTATGTACAACGACCTCAACCAGAAATATGAAGCAATGTGTACTCATGTGAAGATGTTGCAATACTCAAGTTGTTCAAACTGCAAAAGCAGTCGAAAGGCTTCAAGAGGCACTACCGGGAAAGAGTGAGAAGAATCTCAGGGAATCTTGCAATGTCGTTATCTCTAATAAAGACTACAACAGAGAAGTGGATGAAATCTCTAAGCTTGTATTTGGAGATGAAGCGGAGTATGAGAATTAGATTGTTGAAGCTAAGATGCATAAGCATGTTGTTGTTGAAAAGGTCGAGCATGTTGCAGTAGCTACTAGAGAGCAGTTCTTGGCGCTGAATGGCCACCAGAGGATGACTCCAACTAAGCCAAAAACACTCACTAAGATGGGAGATCAAGGTGGGTATATGCAAGACTATCATACCCCCCCCCCATTTCGTTTGGAGATGCTTCCGCAAAGCATCCGCTAGGAAAACTGGTTGACTAACCACTCATGGTTGAGGATTGTCTAGTCCCAATAGATTTTATAATGGTAGAGATGGTGTAATTCCACTGATTTTTGGAAGACCATTTCTCAATACTGTTAGAGCAAATATTGACTTCCCTAACAAGAGAATGATTCTTGAGAAGATCAACAGAAAGTTCTCATACCCTATCAGGACATCTACTAGCAGTTTTTGTGGTGTGATTGGTAGTGAGAAGGATGACACGATAATACCAACAACTGATGCAATGACTTGGAACTCCTCAAGTATCGATGAATTGTTCGGGTATGAGTCAAATAAAGAAGAGAAGCTTTATCGAGAGCATGTTGAGGAATCTCGAGCCTATGTGATGCAATAACCTAAGTTCATCGTGACAATTGTATACTTACCAGGAATTTTGCTTCTAATGATATAGTGTTTTTGTTTAATTTATGTTTGAAATTTTTTGCAGGGAAGCTTAGATCAGGATGGTCATGACCTTTTACTGTCAAGAAAGTTTAAGCCTTGTGGAGTTGTGGTGTTGTTGGACACTGCAGGTAGCAAGTTTGTGGATGATGATCCACACCTGAAGCCGTACATTACGAATGCTAGAATGACTGAGGGAGGAAAAAATCCTCCTGAGGATCCACCCGACACCTAAAAAGCGACTAAGTCAAGCTAATGACTTTAAACAAGCGCTGAGTGGGAGGCAACCCACTGTTATGTTTTCTTGTTTTGTTTTCTTTTGTTTCAGGTAAGAGAAACTAGTCAAGGTGATGAGATTGATCGATCCACTCTAGGACCGATCAATCCATAGAATAAATTGTAGTTGCGTAGGATCCCAAGATCGACTGTGTGGACAAGATTGATCGATCCTCATTTTTAAGGATCAAGATCGATCGATCTAGATTCAGACTGATCAATCCGGCAGAACATATAAAATTGTGTACGATCCGTAGACCGATCAACGCTCGATCAGGAACTCAAGTACAGAAGATCGATCGATCGATCTCCTTTGGGATCGATTGATCTTCCCTCCTAGGTTTATCAGTTTCTCTTAACTTTTCTTTTTCTAATTTTTTTCCTACTTTTTGCATAAGTCGTGCTTCCTTCAGGTTTATTTTCACTGCGGGACGGTGTGAAGTAAGTCTGGGGGAGGACACTTGCTATGACTAATTCTATTTATCTTTCTTTTGTTTCTTTTTGAGTCTTTTTGATATTTTTCTTGAGTCAATTTGTTTTTATTGAATATCTCAACGTTACCCATATTTTCTTGGGTATTCGAAGAATCTCATGTCGGCTTCACACCTAACCTAACTTAATCTTCTGGTCAAGGGGCTTGGCATACATTGGATCGAGTTCTCTCTTCAGTCTTGAAAGACTTGTCTGTGTGAGTATGTTCCCCTCTCTTGATCATTTCAAAGTGTTTATGCAGAATATATCACTTCTAAAGTAAAAATCAAATAAAGGTGGATGCAATGTTAGTAGGCTGAGGAAAAGTTTCCAATGAAGCTTTTCTTTTCCTATATTCTTTGAGTTACTAAAGAATGCAACCGATAAAAAAATACAATGATATCCTGGGTAAGTATGGAAAAATCGGTTGCGCAGCTGATAGAAAAAATAAAATGATGTCATACGTAAGTAGGGAAAAACGGCTGCAAAATGAATGAAATGAGAGGAAATGAACCATAGGAAAATAGTCTTTGTGTTCATGTTATGGCTGAAGAAGAATCTATGTGTCCTTTGATCAATATTCCCTTGGTGAGACCGCACTTAGATACTTTAGGAAGTCGGTATGGTGCACTCGGATTGGTCATTAGGGTTGTGGAGTTTGTTTGGGATAGATGTAAAGTCATGGGGAAGTACAAGGTTGTCTCGGTTCTGTCAGGTATGTTTTTCATGTGGCTTAGTAAAGGGATTGTTCTTGTAGTGTTCTTATGATGAAATGAGTTCATGTGTTTTCATTTCGCTTTTTCAGTCTTGGTTTTTGTGTTTGCTTGAAGACAAGCAAAAGACTAAACATGGGGGAGTAGATAAACTATGTTTTTATCGGTTTCTAACCATTGTTTTTATGAATTTTATTGAGTCAAAGTGTGTGTTTTAGAGTCTTTTAGTCCATTATCGAGTCTTTTCAGGTCATAGGTCACATTAGGAGAATATGAGCTCTTTTGGGTGAAAACAAGCATATGAAGATGCATAACCAAGCAGAGGCGTAAGAAGTTTGGCTCTCTTTGAAAGACTTTCTACTGTTGGATTGAGCTGAAATATTGACACAAAATAGCCACTGAGTTAACTTTCATTTGGAAGTGGTTTGAGAGAAATCGGACAAGCAGTTAGGAAGATATAACAATTTTATTGAAGACATGTCATCTTACCAGTTCCGCGAGAAAACTAGATATTTGTCTTATTTCGCCTGGTTTAATTTAAGTTGTGCCAGATCCGATTTTTAGAGACTATTAGGTTTTAGTCAGTTTTTCAGAACATGCTTTCATAATTTCATTCAACAACTTTTAGTTTTTTTCTTTGGAGCATTAGGAAGAAGATTTCAGACTCTACAATTATGTGGAAATGAATTTTGACCCTCTTGATTTTTATTGCAATATTATTATGTTCTCTTTGATATCTATTGTTTTGTTTCTTTCAATTATGTCTAAGTAGTTTCGTAATCTGTTTAGGGTTTTCTAGGGACTTAGGGAGTCAATGAATTAGGAACAAATAGGGTTTGATCTTGAGTGTTCTCCATCTGTTGTTGAGTTTATGCTTAGGTTAGCTTGATCACCTAGCTTATGGTGATAGGTTCTTTAACTCACCAAAAGTGCATGTTAAATGCTTGAATCAGCTTAGATGAGCAATTAGTCCTTAACCAACGAAAGCTGATATTAAGGCTAATTGTGGACGTATCAGACCTAATCGATAATGTGTGTTTAGATCTCTAGGACCAAACAACAGTTTAGGTTTCTAGGTTTTCTAGATGCAGTTGTCGACGCCACGACAGTGAGTTTGCTATGTATTTATGGCTGTGTCGAGAATTGGTTGTATTTGTACCCTTAATTTCCTAATTTCAATTCCTTGCTTCATGATGAATTCCATGTACCTAATGCTTTTATTATTGAATTTTATAACCATTAATTGCATTAAGTTGTTACTCACAATCACTACTTCATTGAATGGTCTTAGATTGAATTTGATTTAGAAATTGATAGTGCAATACTTGGTTTTTGTGGATTCGATCCTTAAATTATTACTTTGATTTGTTGTGCACTTGCAGTAGCTATTAGAGGTTAAAACTTGTGATATCAATTCTCTCAGCACTTGCCGTATCTAAAAAAAGCAAAAACAACTTCAATCACATAAACCAAATTATTTGCAGGTGGTAACTCCACTAAAGGCAAGCGCACTTGCACATCCAAGGATCAAGTCTCACTGCTTACTTTTTGTATGAATTTGGCTAATGGGCCGGCCAATTGTGGCCCAGTGTTAACAAAAAAAAACAAAATTATCTTCTTATTCTTATAAAATATATGATTCTTAACAAAAATTTATAAAGTTTTATGCACAAATGAATAGTGATCATATATAAGAGAGAAGTAAGGCGGAAAAAACCTTTAACAAGATGAAGATCCTTTGCTTGTAGCAACTTCGGCGGTTAAAATTCACTATGTTCTTGGTGGAACTCACGGAAAATAAAAAGAAAAGGCAATATATGTGGAAGATGTAGATGGCAGAAAAACTATATTGAGAAGAAAAACAATGGAGAAGAAGAAACTAACGATACTTTGCATATTAAACCAATAAATACTGAGAATATTCTTTCTTTAAGAATTTTCGAATATCTCATCAACTTTATAAGGTTTCTTATAAATATTAATAAATAAACTTCATTTTTATTTTGTTTTGAGAAAAAAAAACTTAACAATAAAAAGAGTAAAAGAATCTTAATCAGACCGAAAAAGCTATGAGAAATACAAAAGAATTTTTTTTTAAATAATATTTTTTCTTTTCCTCCTTACACATTTTCCATTAGAATCTTCTAATACACTTCTCTCTCTTTTCAGAATTTTCTCTGATAACTGCTCGAGAAATCAAAAACCAACTCTACCACTACAAAACTAATCGTGATAATCAAATAGTTCTTCATAAACCGTCGATCGCTCAATAGAAAAAGGTACTTTTTTACATTTTGTTCTTCGTTTCTAAAAGTTGAAAGTTAAGGTTTTTCTTTTCTGAAATTTGAAGAACGTTGTCCTTCAAAAAAGAGATTTCGAGAAAAAAAGGTAAGAGATTTGGGGTTTTTGCTTGTTGGGTGGCAAGAATTTCGAAAAACATTTGAAGAATATTTGAAAGAGTTCAATTTTGTTTTGTGATAAACACGGGAAAAAATAATTTTTTTTTTGCAAAGAACACCATTAGAAATTGATTTCTAATGCTCGATTTTGAGTTATTTGCTTGTTGGGAAGCATGAATTTCAAAATACATTTGATAAATTTGTGAAAAAGTTCAATTTTTTTTCAGTTTACAAAAACTCAGTTTGCTTAAGTGGTTGGGTTTCTAGTTTTGGATTCTCTTTATAATGTTTAGTTGCACAAATTACTTTTCTTAGATATTTAAGAAGAACATCAACATAATGGTGTTGCTATTTTGTTAAGTTTTGTAAGATATCTTATGAAGGTTAATAAATATGAGGTTTTTGTGTCAATTTCAGTTTTTTAGTGATTCTCTGTATGAAAAAGTTAGCAGATGTAATGTCATTTAGAATTTCACTAATTAAGGCTTGATTGGTAAGATTTTTTGTTGAGCATAATGTTCTTTTAATAACCAATCATATTTGAGGAAATTTAAATGCATAAATATGATTGGCTATTAAAAGAGCATTATACTCAACAAAAAGCTTTACCAATCAAAGCCTTAGTCTTGAACAAGAGGTATATTGAGTCTTTGGTGCATTTATCTCCTTGATACAAATGACTATAAATATTTGTGTTAATTGCTCTGTAACAGTTAGTTTGATTCCTAATTCTATATTTCTTCTTCATTGCCTCTTCACTTTAAACTTATGATCTGAAATATAAGTGTCACTTGTCTGACTCTCTTGGATATAGGCTCTGAATCAAAAGCTGATTACTTTAGATATAGATTGATTCTTTGTTGTGTTTATCTCCTTCATACAAATGACTAGAAGTATATGTGTTTTGTTAAGTTTTATAAGATATCTTGTGAAAGGTTAATAAATACGTTTGTTTTGAATTTTGTACGCAGATATGGAAACATAAGAAAATATTCGTTTTACAAAAATGATTTTTACTCCAGGAACTGAGCCAACATGAAGAACATTGAACAAATTCTGCCTTGAGTCAAAGGTAAAGCAGGTTGGGGAATACATTGGAGGATAATTATTTGATGAACTAAAAGCAACATTCTTGGGACCAATCATAGAGGTGGCAAGCAATATTGATATCAACTTTTCTAGAAACATTGTCCACTACCTACTTGTCAGAAGATTAGAAGTTGAGAATTCAAAAGGATTGTGGTTTTGCTTCAACGAGCAACCCATGAGATTCTCTGAGAGTGAGTTTAGTATGGTGATTAGGTTGAGTTTGATTGATACTACACAAGAAGTTAGGAAGAGGAGGAGAGTAGAACAGACAGATCCATGGGTCAAAAAAGGACATAAATTGGATGATTTGTTGGAAATTTTACAAGATCAGGAAGATAAGTTAACAAATGATCAGAAAATTAGATTAGGAGGACTGATCATCGTTGAATCTGTACTTATAGCTGGGAACTCAAACCAGCAAATCCCAATAGAGAACCTTTCAAGAAACGAGCAGTTAGATACATTTTGTGGACATCCATGGGAGAAAATAACATACAAAAGTCTAGTAGAAGAAATCAACAACACTAAACCTTTGAAATTGAGTAAACATCAAATTTGTTTGAAAGGATTCCTTTTAGCCGTTCAGATTTGGGCTCTATGTTCTGTGGATGTTTTGGCGAAAGAGTTTGGAAAAAAAGAGAAGTAGAGCCTCCTTAAATCCATTGTGTATCCGCTGGGGAGAAATGAAAGTACCAAGTCTCCTTCAAATCTTAAAGCATGAAAAAGAGGTAAGTCGTAAACATATTTTATAGGCTTTTATAAACAACCTTAACAAACGATTTAGTTATAATCAATTCTTATTTTACATGGTAGTGTGATTCCAATTTTAGTAAAACCAATATAAGAGGATCATGAACTTGCACCAGTTATCAATTTGATGAGTAAATGACACAAACTAAAAAAAAGAAGATTGGATTTGAGGATGGGGTGAAGTTGTAGATGAAATAAGCTTTCATGAAGAGATAAACTTAATCATCAACCTAACAACCAATATTAGGGAGAGGGTAGCAGTGTTGGAGCATCGTCTCGGAGTAAGTAATGCAGAAGAAGACCAACAGAGAGAGATAGAAAATGTTCAGAATGACCAGGTAAATTAATCTGTATAATACTAGTTAGTTAGTTAAAGTGTTCATGAATAATACATAAAATGTTTTTAACTTAAAAATGCATTCATGATGAAAGAGTGCATGAAAGAGGAGACGACGAGCAGCATGATGACAAAGACCCGAACAACAATGACGATGATAGACATGACAACATGGAGGTAAAATGATTTTCGTATTTTTAAGGTTTCATAAGGAACCTTATAAAAACTTATGAAACTATTTGCTTTTGGAGAAAACTAAATATTAAAAACTGCATATAATGTTCTTCCTGTATAATGACCTTAGGACTTTGGGAATGAGAATGATAGTGATGATGATCACCAAGATAAAGATGAAGATCACCAAGATGAAGATGAAGATCCGCAGGAAAATATGGAGGTAAGATGATTTAGAGATTTATAAGATTTCATAAGGACAACTTATGAAACTATTTGCTTATGTGAAAACTAAATAGAAACAACTCCATATAAATGTTCTACCTTTATAATGACCTTAGGACGATGGGAATAAGAATGACAGAGATGAGGATAGCCAAGATAAAGAAGAAGATGACCAAGAGAAAGTGAAGATTCGCAGGAAAATATGTAGGTAAGATGATTTAGAGATTTATAAGATTTCATAAAGAACCTTATAAATACTAATAAAATATTTGGAATTGTACAAAAGTGTTTGATAAAATACATATAATGAATAAACTTAACAATGACTTTAGGATGAAAAGGTTGCGGACAAAAGAGATGAAAATCACCAAGAATAAGGTGAAGATCCACAACAAAAGATGCAGGTAAGATGATTTAGAGATTTATAAGATTTCATTAGGAACATTATAATTACTAATAAAATATTTGGGAATGTACAAAATTGTTTATTGATATACATATAATGAAAAAAACTTTACAATAACTTTAAGGTGAAGAGAGTGCTGACAAAAGAGATGAAGACCACTAAGAGAAGGGTGAAGATCCGCAGGAAAAGATGCATGTAAGTTTATTTAGACATTTATAAAGTTTCATAGGAAACCTTATAAATAATAATAAAATAATTAGGATTGTACAAAAGTGTTTATTAAAATACATATAATGAAAAATCATTACAATAATTGTAGGATGAAGAGATTGCGGACAAAAGAGATGAAGATCACCATAAGAAGGGTACATCCGCAGGAAAAGATGCATATAAGATGATTTAGACATTTATAAATTTTCATAAGGAACCTTATAAATACTAATATAATAATTGGGATTTTTCAAGTGTTCATTTCATTTTAATGATTAAACTTTACAATGACTTTAGGATGACGAGATGGCGGACAAACGAGATGAAGATCTGCGGGATAACACACATGTAAGTTGATTTAAAATATTTAAAATGTTTAATGAAACGTGTTATTAATTCTTATAAAACTAAATTTGTTTGTTCATAAGAGATTATTAACAATGAATTTAATGTGTTTAACTCAATAATTAATCGCATGATGAAGAACACCAGCAAGGAAAAAGTGAAGAAAAAAGAAAAAGCAAAAGATATGGAGGAAGAAGATGTTAAAGGAGAAACAATGGGAGAAGATGAAGAAAGAACACATACAAAAACAAATGAAACGCTATTTATAAATATTTAAAATTTTAAAAAACTTTATATGTATATAATTTGACATAGATATGACATGGTATGCCATGGAACATATACGTTCAAGAAGAAGTGGAAGAATAGAAGAATATTGAAATTTAACAATCAAGCACAAATTAGCAAAATTAATATACAAAGTAAGATGGTAGCAAAACACAAAATAAACACTCAGTAAATTCATCAATCAAGCACACAATAAAATGGTTAAAAAACTACATTTAACACATATATTTCTTTACAATCAGAAGTCAACGTTTGACAGCAACTGTCCAATGTCTGCAATGCCATCTTGTGAATATCTCTCAATGTTTTGTCTTGAAGAACTTCTCATAACAACATGCCAATCTGATGACTCATCTTCTCGAAACTAGAAAACTTGCTTTGCTTGAGAAGCCAATATGTAAGGATCCTTTAAAAAAGACATTAGACTATGTTTCAGATTAACTAAAGTGAAACCATCTTTTATCTTGATTCCATTACCCGTTACTGCCCATTAGCAACGGAATAGAGGTACATAAAAGACATTATAGTCCAGCAGTATAATGCGATTTATACTGTTGTAGTCTGAAACCAAATTTACCACTTGTGCATTGTCTTTTGTACTAGACCTACAGACAGCCTTTGCCTCATAATAAACTCCACTGTTCTAACTTTTTTTATCTACAGATCTTGTATGATATCGTTTACCATTCACAATATAACCTGTAAATGACCCGACATAATTACATGGACCATATGTCAACCACTTAAGTGTGTCCTCATGAGCATTTGACTCAAGAGGTATCTAACAAAATAAAACAAGCAAGTTACATATTATTAAAGAAGAATGCTAGTTATTCAAAACCAAAACATACAATATTAATTGGACTTGCCTTTGCATTTAACCAAAATGCAAAATTCTGAGTATGAGTAATCCACAAAGCTAATGCATCACGTCTACATCTTCCATTTGATTCTTGTAAGTACTGTAAATGTTCACTTGAACAAGACGACAAAAAAATCACGCTTCTGTTTAAAAATCAGATATAAAACTATAAAACCATAGTATACTCGACTTACTCCTCATAAGGTTCCACGATTGCCATGTTTTGAATAACATCAAAATGAGTTATTTTCAGCTCCAATTCAGTAAGAATAGTGGTTGTGCCTGCTGAAATTGGACGTCCCCCTAGTATGCTATGGTTCTCATACTCAGGATTTCTAATAAATATGTCTTGTAAATTTGTAGTCTTTTTAAGAAACACATTAGAGAACTGAATGCATTCTTCTACAGGATAAGATTCAGCTATACACCCTTCTGGTCTTGCAGGGTTTCTGACATAGTCTTTTAAAACTTTCATATACCTCTCACATGGGTACATCCATCTAAAGTGAGTTGGTCCTCTTAGCCATGCCTCCCTGCCTAAATGTACCGTCAAATGCACTATAATATCAAAGAAATTTGGAGGGAAATATCTTTCAAACATGCAAAGAGTTTCAACAATCTCACTCTCCATAACTAGTAGTTGTTCTCTATCAATAATTTGTTGACACAGCTGATTGAAGAATGTACATAAGCGAGTTATTGCTACCCTAGTACCTTTAGGTAATAAACCTCTAAGTGAAATTGAAAGAAGGAGTGACATTAAGACGTGATAATCATGTGATTTCAGAGGTGATATCTTACAATCCTCTAATGATACTCCTCTGGATACGTTTGAACAATATCCATCTGGGCCTTTGAAGTCAAATAATCTCCTACAAAAAAATTTCTTCTATGTCTTTGATAAATACCAAGATTCTGCTGGTAGATATGTTATTGTACCTTGTGTTTTAGGATGAAAATCTTCCTTAATACCTAGTTCCTCTAGATATTTACGAGCCTGAAGATCATCCTTAGATTTACCACAATGTAACAACGTGGATACAATACTTGCAGTCACGTTTCTTTTCGCATGCATCACATCTAATTGATGGCTTACCGAGAGTTATTAACCAATGCATTAAACAAAAATAGAATTCATATATAGCTTAGTTGAGTCTGAAATATCAAAAAGACTAACAGTCTAACATAACATACCTCCCAATACGGCAGCTTGAAAAATATTGACCTTTTCTTCCATCTTGATACTCCTCATCTACTTTTATTTCCTCATCCTCATCTGATTCACTTGATGAATCTTCACAATCATATCCTAACCCATTACAATCATATTTTTTTCTCTTATTAGCAGACTTTTTGAAATTGCCAAAGTCATTCTTGAAATTTTTTAGTTTTTGAGAAATATCCTGACCAGTTAATATTTTATCCTTTATACCTTGTTCAGCTTTTCTATCAACCCACGACATCTTCCTCCTAAAATTATGTGTTGGTGGTAGACCCTTTTTGTGGCACATGTACACATGTTTTCTATTGTACTTCAACCACATCCAGCCAATATTTTTCCCACATAAAGGACAACCCATTTCACCCTTTACTTTGCAACCTGCAAGATTACCATAGGCTAGAAAGTCACTAATTGTCCAAAGCAACATCGCCTTAAGATTAAAAGTGGAGTTCGTCAAGGCATCCTACGTTAACTCTCCATTACTCTGTAGATGATTGAGATCTTCTATCAAGGGTTGTAATTAAGCGTCGATGCTATTACCAGGCTGTTGTGGTCCATGAATCAATAATGTAAGCATTATGTTTTTCTTCTTCATGTATAAATTAGGCGGCAAGTTATAGTTTACAAACCAGAGAGGCTAGCATCTATAATTGGTATTCTTCATGTTGAATGGATTAAATCCATTTGTTGAAAAGTCCAATCTAACATTTTTTCTTCAGCTGCAAATAGTGTCGGACCCAAAAGTTCTTTTTACTAGGGTGAAATCATAAAACATAAGTAAACTAAAATAACTATACAAAGATAATGGTGAAGATAAGAGTTAAGATTCCAACTTTTATTGTTAAGAAGAGTGTTTTGGAGTTCTCATACAACTCTAACAACAAAGTAGTTTTATTTTTTTACTATGTCTAATGGATTCATGCCTCACAAAAATGTTATGGAATAAAACAATTTCTTAATATATTTTTAATATACTTTTGGGGTGTCTAAAAAAGGAAAATGGATGAATACAATATTAAAAAAATTTTACTTATGTTAAAAACCAATTCTCCCAAAATAATGGGGGTTCAATTGAATACCCTTACTAAAATATAGGTCCCATAAAACCCGATACTCGAAACCTAACCAAAACCAACCTGAAAAAGAGGAACGAAATCCAAACCAAACCAGACGAAATAACCGAATGGATCCTAAATTTATGTACCCGAATAACCGAACCCGATATATTTATATTAAATTTAGGTTTTTTTATATTTTTTTCTAATAAATATTTAGTAATTTTAAATTTTTATATAAATTAAAATATAAATACCCGACCCAAAAATTAAAAATAATTGAATGGGTCCTAAATTAATAGAACCAAAAATTAGAAACCCGAATAGACCCGACCCGAATCCGAATGATTACCCGAATGCCTAGGGCTACGTCCATCATTGGCTGCAAATGCAGGGAACTTGGCATTCATATGCTCCTATGTAACTTAATCCATCGGGTGATGTAGCTTTCCATCACTACTCTTGTTGCTGAAATGCCATCTTAAATCTTTGGCCTTTTCCTCAGACCTATACATCCTCTTCAGCCGAGGAATTATTGGAAAGTACCGTAGTACTTTCTGTTGGACACCTTTTTGAACTTCACGAGTGTGCATGTTAGTCTTCCATCTTGAAGTTTTTCATTTAGGACAGTTGTCAAGCTTCTTATACTTCTTTCTGTACAAGCAGCAGTCATTGACACTAGCATGAATCTTCTGGTAACCCATATCAAATGATTTCAGAAACATTTTCACATCTTACAGTAATGTGTGAAGCACATTATCTTCTAGCAACATTTCTGACAGTGTCTCTAATAGATCATTGAAACTCTTGTCAGACCACTCATTTTGTGTTTTCAATCTAAATAACGACACAATGGATGATAGCTTACTATGATTTACGCAGCTTAGATATAATGGAGTTCCCGCATCTGTAAAGCTTTGCTAGGAACTCATCTTCATTCTTGTCCCCTTCTTCTGCAATCTCATTCACATCAGCTATACTTCCAAAGTCTTGTTCCAACAGCTCAGCAGCTTGGTATAAACCAAATATCTCATCATTAGACAGATTTAAAAGTCCTACACTTTGAACACCTCACTTCAATTCTCCATGGAGATACCAATCATAACACATCTTGTAAGCCTCATTCATTCCCCTTTTCACGAGATGGTCAACTACGACACTGCCTGGCTGATGATATGAACAATATAGTCAAGGCTTCTGAGTCTCAATGCAATCACATAACATACCATATATGAACAAGATAGTTAAGACTTAATTGAAATACATAGAACAAAACAATAACCAAAAGTGTAGTCATTCAATCTCAAACAAATCTCAAACAAGATATAAACAATATAGTCAAGGTATCCCAGTCTCAATGCAATCACATATCAACATCATTAATACCAATCAAAGAAACACATGAAAACAAAACATAACACCAAGAGTAATGTAATATTCAAATAGTAGTAATGTAGTACTAACATGTGTGTGATAAGAGGGAAACAAAGCTTCAAAGTACCTTACTTGCAGTCATCAACACTTGCAAATTACAAAAAAAATTTAGTACAAGTTAATCAATCAACGGATGCAAACAAAGTCAAACAGGTTTCAAACAACTTACATAAGTATTCAGAGAACTAATAAAGAGTCAAATAGATTTCATGTATATTAACTTAACAAACATATTTCAGACAACTTTCCAAAAGCATTCATGTATACTAACATATACTATAGAGATTTTAGTTTAATCAGATTTCATTCTTATAGAGATTTCTGTTAAACTGGATTTATAATAAAGATTCAAACAACCTATGAAAGTAGAACAAAAATAATGCATCAGAAAACTAACAAATATAGAGAATTATAGTTAACAAAGATACATATATGTTAATCACAGACCAATCAATTCCAAATAAATCTCAGAACCTCATAGTAAGTTAGTTAGTAATCTCATAATCTCATAGATATCATATAAAAGATACATATGTGTTAACATTAAACTGAGCAATTCCAAATAAATCTCAGAATAAGTAACAAAATCATCTCAGAATCTCAAATTTTTATTATACGTAATCAATTTACTAACAGGTAATTAACACATTGTCTAATGAAACAACACTTAAAAAAATTATTTCTTTAGCTCAAATGATTCACAAAAAATATGAACAAATATTGACTTTCTCACTCAAACTTCTAAATCTTAATACTCTCTTAAACAGAACATATTCAGAATTTCAATACAGTTCTAATAAAACCACCCAAAATCTAAATATTTTGAACCAATTAAAGATTTCAGAGGACTTATAATGACTCTATATAGGAGTTCAGAGGACTTATAAAGATTCTATCAAAGTTGGAAAAAATAACAAATATCGAGAATTAGATATCAAAGAAAAAATGCATCTATGGTTAAAAGATGCATCGTAAACAATGTAAGCATTCACGAAAACTTGTTAACAAAATTTAATTCTTAAATAGGTAAACAGTAAATCAGATTCCGACTTAAGATACATATATGTTAATCTCAATATAAGCAATACCAAATAAATCTCAGAATAAGTAACGGAGTAATATCATAATCATTACAAAAAAAACTGGTCATTTGCGATGGAAAATGGCGTCGCAATGGTCTCGCAAATCAAATCGCCATTTGCTACACCACTGTGACAGCAATATTTTTGTAGCAAATGGTTAGTCGCAAACCAAATTTGTCGCAATGGTGTCGCAGACTTTTCGATGTCATTAATAGCATCGAAGTGACGTCGCAAACCTGCGATGCAAAAGAACGTTCTTGATTCGTCGCAGGTTTGCGAGACAATTGCAAGGTTCTACATTGCGAGACCGTTGCGAGACAGCATTTGTAAGGCCGTTGCAAGGCCTTGTTTGCGAGACAGTTGCAAGACATTGTTTGCGAGGCCTTTGCGAGGCCGGTTTTTGCGAGGACCTTGTGACGCCACTTTTGCGACTGCCTTGCGACACCTATTTAAAAAATATATTTTGTTTAATTTGAAACATAATTAATTTGAAAATAAAATATATTTAAAATATTTAATAAATTATGAAAATAGAAATAAATTATGAAAATAGAAATAAATAATATATATTTAAATTAAATATTTTACAAAATATTAAAAATTGTTTATAAAACAAAAATATTAAACGTCTTGTGAGAAGTCCGGGTTTTGTTCCGCGCTCTGGTCCACGTTCCCCGAACTAGATACGAGCTCATCAGGGTATAGTTGCTTTAGCTTAGCAGCGAGTTGGTCGTTCTTTGCGGCAAAAAAAAGAGAACAACTCATCATATTGCGATATCCTCTTTTTCGCTTCCGCTAGCTCATTCTTCACCTCCGCAATATCAGAAGAATCTGTAGAGCCTTGAGATTAAAATCCTCGCGACGTAAGACAATGCTCTATCCTATATCCGAGTGAGCGACCCGCCCCATAGAGTCCCCCTTTTACGGGGAGCGACCTGAAAAGAAAAAAATATATTAATACGTTACTGAAACTAATTAAAATGAAAAGGACACGATATAAATTAGAACAATCTTAACTGCTGATCCAGTGTTCTCATCGCTACAATCCTGAGTTAGCTACTACATCTTCGTAGTGACCTCGTTGTAGATTCTCTCCGCTTTCTAGTCAACAAAGACTACGATCTTGTTGCGTTTCGTCCGGTAAAGAGTCTCTATCAGATCAGGGTGAGGATCCTCGTTTCTTCTTCTGATAGTATTGAAAAAGTATATGTAATTGAAAAAAATTTTATATAATGTATTGAAAGTATATTAAACGAAATACTTACCTTCTTGCGGACTCGGGCTTTAAATGAAGTCCGCCCCGAGCAATGCATGTGTGGACCGTCGCCATAAGGATCAGCTAACCGTGCCACCCGCGTAGTTGCGCTCTTCTTCTCGGATTTTGGATCTTGCCAATAACGGACAAGACCGTCCCAGGCATTTGTATCGAACCATCGGGGCATTGCTTTGTTGCCGTGTGTCCTCCATTTAGCCTTCCAACGACCAACATGGTCGCACAAGCGACCCTTCAACACTTCCTCGAACTTGTTTCGAACTTTACCCATAAATGAGGGATTCCAGTGGTAACGTTGCTACAAAAAAAAAATGTGACTCATTAATTGTGGTAAAAAAATTAAAATAAAATGAAAAACTAACCGCAAAAGTTTTGAACCATCTATCAACAATGTGGTTCGGGACTAGCATAAAATTAGTGTGCGGTTCCTTGAAATCTCTTTCAAAGATTTTCCGCACGGTAGTTGCCAGTTTCCCGTCATCATTGAACCTACCATTTTAAACCAAACAAAACATTAAAATTTATTTTACTAAATTAAAAATAAATAAATTTATAAATTCATAAACATACTAAAGAGTTCCCGGCGGACGCTATGGAACGAGATTAGTAAGATACTTATGGTTGGGCTCGTTCAAAATATCCTCGATAGCCATCCGCACAGCAACCTCAGACGATAACAGCTCGTAGACATTGGCAGCAGGTACTGCCGAATCCGTCTCCCGTATAGGAGTGTATCCTGGTGGAGAACAGCGAAGGCCAAGATCTGCCCTCTTTAGGAGACGTTTGTGGTTGCGATCCGCCAGCGTAGGTAAGGTAGCGAGTATAAGGGTTGTTTACTCCGGACATCTCAAATTACTACAATTTAGATTTCAGGACTGGTTACAAATATTCTAAATAAAATAATTGACGTTTATGAAATCCGGACATCTAATCATTTAGATGTCCGGACTCATTATAATAATATTTTAATTATGAAAAATATTTTAAAATTTTTTAATATTAATATTCTAATAATTATTTTAAAATTATATGACAAAACATTTTGAAAAAACACAAAGTATTTTAAAAAAATTTAAAACTTTTTAAAAAAATACAAAACGTTTTTAATAATTCCAAAATATTTTTAAAAATTAGTAAAAGTTATAAAAAATGTTTTTAAAATTACAACATATTATAAAAACGGTTTTAAAAACTACAAAACTTTTTAAAATATTACAAGAAACATTTAAAAATAATAATTTAATTAAAATTTGAAAAATTCATTTTAAATTTACAAATTTAATTTTAAAATCTATGAAATTAATTTTATAAATTACAAAAATGTTTTTTAATTAGAAAAACGTTTTTTAATTAGAAAAAATGTTTTATAAATTTACAATATTAATTTTATAAATTACAAAAACGGTTTAAAAATCCAAACACAATTCTAAATCTAAATCTAACAATCCAACAACCTAAATCTAACAATGTAAATCCTCAATCTATGTTCAAAACCTAAATCTATGATCAAATCCTAAATCTATGATCTAGATTGAAGATGTAGGCTTACAGTGTGAGGCTCGGCGGCGGCGGGGAAGGCTCAGCGGCGGAGGGAAATGGGTGACGAGGAGGAGAAGAAGAATGGTGCATAGATGCGTAATTGAACACACTTATATAACATTGCTGGTGCATAGAGAATGAGATTGATACGTAGTGAACACTTATATAACATGTTCGAGATTTATTCGAAGAATTAAACGTAGTGAATCTAATTGACATACGATTATCGATGTATTCTCGGCCGCTTCCAATTGTACTTTTTTACGTTCATACAGTAGTTGGTTTTGTGTTTGGGGTAAGGTTCGGGTTCAACAACTTTACCTTCCCGTTTTCAATGTTTTGCGACACCATTGCGACACCATGGCCTACGATGTCGCAATGGTGTAGCAAAACACTTAAACAAAAACGATACAAATAACGGTGCATAGATGCGTGATTGAAAACACTTATATAACATTGTCGGTGCATAGAGAATGAGATTGATACGTAGTGGACTCACAAAACACTTAAACAAAAACGATACAAATTTCACTTTCCGATGTTCATACAATAGACGGTTTGATGTTTAGGGTAAGGTTGGGGTTTAAAAATTTATATCGCAATCTCATCGCAAACGTCTCGCAATTCTGCTAGGGAGAACATGCATCGCAACAACGTCGCAGTATTGCTACGCTCTTGCGATAGCTGTATATGTCTCGCAAATGCCACGCAGAGACATCGTAATGCTTTTGCAATCTTGCGAGGTTAATCGGCGTTGCAATATTGCGACGCAGTTGCGATGTCTCTTATTTACTCGCAACCGCGTTGCAACGGCGTCGCAATATTGCAACGTCGTTTTTTCCATCGCAAATGAGTTGTTTTCTTGTAGTGAATCTAAAACTTTTCTTATAAAGAATCAATTCACAAACAGGTAACAATGATAGTTATGAAGCTACACTCAAAGATAATTGTTTCTTTAGCTCACATGCTTCACATAATAAATGAACAAATATCAACTTCATCAATAAAATTTCAAAATTGCAATACTCTCTCTTACATAAAATAGATTACCAATTGTATAAGTTCTAATGAAAACCCCTCATAATCTAAAATTATAAAACTACTAAAATTATAAAACTACTAAGAATCCAATTGAAAACTTAATCAAAAACTTATAAAACCACTCATGAGTAATCTCAGAATCTCCAATCCCTATTACACATAATCGATTCAAAGGGTTTATGTAACATGCATTCACAAATTCGCATAGAATATGTTGCCTAGAGATATCAGAAAGCTAAAGATAGAACAAATTTCATAACGAAAGAGTATAAGGGACTTGCATTCGAATTGAGCTTAAATCGGAAAAATATCCCCGAAACTGAAGACGACGACGATGGTCGTGGTCACGGCGAGCAACAATAATGAAGGATAATTACACTATATTTAGAAAATTATCGGTATGAGAGAAGGTTCGATAATTTTAGGGTTTATCGCGAAAGAGGAGAAATAAGATAGAATGAGACTAAAAATGACATATTTAAGTGTTGGCAGAATAAAAGATTTTTATTTCCAGCTAAATATAAAACTTTTCTTAGCGTGTATAAAATGCTATCTTATGGTAGGTTAAATTAGAAAGGAATATGCGATAGTAGTATAGCAAAACATACTATATCAATCTGCTATCAATGTGAATTTTTTTGTAGTGATAGTTCACCCTTGTAAGTTTTCTAAGTGGTTTTTGTCGCCACATCTATTTTAACGACTTTGGTTTTAACAAATTTTTAGTTATGGTCAAAACCTAAAAAACTCATCACTCTACTCTACTCCTATTCTATGTGGACTCTCTTCTTATATAATTTCTTCTCTTATCTAATTTTACTCCACTACTAGTGATCTTTGGAGTGTTAAAGTTGAAGCAATTTAGTTTGTGTTTTTTGGTAGGAAGCAAACTCGTATAAACATACATTAGTCCAAATCAAATCTTTAATACAAGATTTTTTTTAACTTTGACGAAAACAAAAAGAGACCAAATTGAACACAAACTTTACATCGAAAATAACTTAGATTGATTATTTATAAAATAAATTAAAAAGTATTGTTTGTATGATATGAAATGGCAATGGTTAGATCTTTGTTAGAAAAAATCAATTGCTTAGATCTATTGTTTTACACTATAAATGGGGATGCTATGTTTGGAGGATGAGTATCACCACTATTTTCTCTTCTTTTCCTAACAAAAATGAATTTCAACTATGGTAATTCGAAATGACTATTATGATGATATAAAAATTAAGTAGCTTATCAAGTTACGACAAAAACAAATTGTTTCCTCAACTATTACCTACTAAACGAGAAATATCATGGTGGTTATATTCATGGTCATATAGTTATCAACTGTGATCAAGAAAATGTTTCTCGTCATCTCTTCATCGATTATTTTTCTGAAAATCTAGAGATTTCAGATATGTTGTGCTTTGTTTCTTTGTATTTTTGATGATGTTCAAAGACATGACAATTACTTTGTTCAACGAAGAGATGGACTTCGCAAACTTTGATTGTCTGGTCTACAAAAAATTATTGATGTGTTTCAAATGTTAGCGTACGATTCGACCGATGAGTATATCAAAATAGGAGAATCTACATCTCTAGAAAGTTTGAAACAATTTTTTCGTGTTGTTGTCGAGGTACTGGAAGTTGTTATCTTCGATCAGCCAATGCTCATGATGTTGCACGACAACTCTATATTGGTGAACGCCAAAAATTTTCAGGTATGTTGGGTAGTCTAGATTTTATGTATTGGGAATGGAAAACTTGTCTAACATCTTGGGGAGGAAAATATGTTGTTCCTACTATCACTTTAGAAGTTGTAGCCGATTATGATCTTTGAATTTGGCATGCGTATTTTGGTTTACCGGGATCTAATACTGACATCAATGTACTAGAGGTGTCTCATCTTTTTCCTAATCTAATTAAAGATATTACTCCACCAGCTAATTATGTTATTAATGAAAAAATATACTATGTGTTATTATCTAGCTGAGGGTATATATCTGAAATGTTTTACTCTTTCTTATTCAAACAATTCACGATTCACGTGGTCCCAACAAAAAAAATATTTCTTACGAAACAAGAAGAGTGTAGAAAAGATGTGAAACGTGCAATTGGAGTATTGCAGTCAAGATTTGTAATTGTGGTTGGACTATCACGCTCGTGGAGTAAGAAAGTGTTACATGACATAATGACTATTTGTATCATAATGCATAATATGAACATATAAGATGAGTGTGAAATCGATGCAATAATTGAAGAACAAGTTGAAGTTCCAAATGACAAGTTGAGATTGCAGGTAATGATGATCAATAATTTTTATTTCGATTTAGGCAAATCAAGAATCGGGAAGCTCATTTTGAACTTTGATATGCATTAGTTGAACATTTGTTGTCTAAGTATACTAATTCTGTGAATTAGTATAATGTAATTTGTCTTTTATTATTTTTAATGTAATAATTTAAATGTTATATTAGTAAATTATTTTAACTATCTAAAATAATTGAATATAAAAAATTTCAATTTTCTAATATAAAAATAGAAAATACTACATTTTGTAAAAGAATTTTCTATTTAAAAAATGATGGACCTACACAACTGTTTGTAACCAAATAATGTAAAGAAAACAAAAGTCATTTTAAAAACCTAATTGACACTTGGAAGTTGATCTAGATCGAAACCCATTGACAAACCAACAAACTAATAAACTATAAAATAATATATTTTTGTGTGATTTTTAGTGTTGTACTTGCAGAAGAAAAATATTCTAGTGTCAAAATTACACTAAATACATTACAATTTTTACACTGAAATGGTGTCGAGGATGGAAATATCTTTTTTTTGTTCAAACCTATAAATTCATAAATTAATTAAGTAGGTGGGTTTCGTACAAGTGGAGTAAATGCTTGGCCAAAGTATCTGCCAACACATTACTCAGCCTTGGAATAAAACAAACATGAAATAAATCAAAAGCTTTAGCTAAGTTGAAAATGTTTGAAATAACTCCAAAAATCTGAAGAGTCTTCGTTTTATTTTTGAATGCATCGACTAGGACTTTGCAATTTGATTCGATCTGGAGGCTTCTCATTCCCTTGGATAATAAGTCTGAAATTGCCTCTCTCATTGCAAGGGCCTCGGCCATTAACGGAAAAGAGATATAGTCTTGAACTCTTGAATCTCTTAGCTCTTGTGCACTTCTGAATTTTTCGATCCAGCCAAACCCTGCAACTTTGGAGAGTGGATTCCAAGCTGCATCCATTTAACAGGTAATCTCTGGAATTTGGTGGAATAGATCTGGATTTGGTGAGCTCGATCTGAGATTTTTTATGGTTTAGGTTCTAGTCTGTTGTGATCGGTCTGAGAGTTACTGCGGCTGTGTCTTGTTTGTGCTCGATTTAGGCTGATTCCCATTCCTTAGCGTCTTGGATAGATTTCAGTAAGATCTCTTCCTCCTTGAAGATTCTATTACTAAAGAGTTTTTTATTTCGGCTCTTCCATAAGTTCCATATGATCCATGGGTGAAGTGGTGATGATAGACCCACTAGTGGGAGGGTTCTAAGAGGCTTGAGGTGGGATATACTATCAAAGGAAGTTGGTGAGACAATCTGGTCGTAAAGGGCTGATTCCCAAACTTTTGTAGTGTATACACAAGTAAACAGAAGGTGAAATGAAGTATCCTCTTCACCACATCTACAATAGGTATTACTCTGGTTTGTAATCCTTTAACCGCTTTCCTTGTGCTCTCTGGCGCTTTTCCATTGAATACTATATAAGATTTCTGGTTATTGATCTTTTGACCTTAAATTTCCTCATATGTTCTCAGGATTTCCCGCAGCGTTTGGCAGTTTTGGAGAGAGGTTCGGCAGAAGAACATGGTGTCATCAGCAATGAGGAGGTGATTTATTCTCGGATTCTGAACTCCCACTTTTATCCCTTGTAATTTACCTTGGTCTTGGGCTTGAGAGCATAGACCTGACAGAAGTTCTCTACATAAGATAAGATGTAGGGTGAGAGAGGGTCTCCCTGTCTTAGTCCCCTTGTAGGATGAACGGATCCTTGAGCTTGGCCATTGATTAGAACGGAGTAGGAAACTGTTTTTATACACTGCATAACCCAATTGATAAACTCGCTTGGGAAATTACTGTTGGTGAGGACTTGCTCAATGAAGCACCACTCTAGCCTATCATAGGCCTTTGTTATATCCGCTTTAACTGCCATGAAACCGTGTTTCTTAGCTCCTGATCTCTTAAGATAGTGCATCGATTCATGTGTAATTAGCACGTTATCGAGAATGGATCCACCCGGTACAAAGGCAGATTGAGAATCTGCGATTAGGCTTGATAAAAAAGGTTTGATTTGTGAGTAAGGATCTTGGAGATTATCTTGTAGAGAACATTGCAAAGTGCAATAGGTCTGTAGTCAGCAACTTTCTTTGGATTATTCAATTTTGGAATCAGTCTTACATGAGTTTCATTGAATTTTCTCGGCATTGTACCAGATAAAAAGAAGGATTTTATGTCCTTTGTTATGCTAGAACCAACTGTAGTCCAATGGGATTAGAAGAAGCCTGCTGAGAATATATCCGGTCCGAGGCTTTGTCCAGATGGATAGATAATAGCACTTTCTTTATTTCTTGTTGTGATGGTTCCTTAGATAGCTGCCTCGCTTGGATCTCTGATAGCTTCCTCGTATTGATTTCTTTTGATGTTGATTGCAGGTTGTCTTTGTTGATGGCTTGAGCTATGAAGATGTTCTGGAAATAGAGTTCTATCTCTACAGATATTTCCTCCTCCGAGTGGACTGAGAGTCCTTCATCCATCTCAAGCACTGTGAGTCTATTAATAGCCTTTCTTCCCCTTGTGATGGCATGGAAATAGCCTGTGTTTTTTTCTCCTAAATGTAGCCAAGACTGTCTGCTACGTTGTCTCCAATAATCCTCCTCTTGAGCATATGCTACTTTGAGCAGTTTATTGATCTCTTGGATTAACCCTTCACACGGTTCAAGTCTGAGCATTGCCTCCTTGAGGTCTTTCTTTAATTTTATTATCTCCTTAAGTTGTTCCTATTCCTTTCTTTATTCCATTTCGAGATGGCTGATCTGCAGCTGGTTAGGCGTTTTTGGGAAGAATCATTCTCTAACTTCTTTGTTATCCTTTAAATGCCTATCATAGCGGAAAATGCCTCTTAATATTTTTTGCCTATTGTTCAAATAGGTTATAAGTGGTCTGTGATCAGAGCCTTTAAAAAAAGGTAATGGCATCTTCCTTCTGGGAAATTCTCAGCCCAAAGGCTATTTGCAGTTGCTCTATCCAGTTTGCATTTGATTACATGGTTGTGTCTTACACCCCTCGAGGATAAGCAATTACCCGAATGCCTCAGATCCATAGGTCACATTCTGACATAAGGACCTGAAATCCACAAAGGACCTCTCAGGGCATGGCGGTCCTCCTATCTTTTTGGTTTTATCCACTATTTCATTGAAGTCTCATGTAAAGAAACAAGGGTTGTCCCTAACCTCTGCTATAGCTTTCAGTTTATTCTAGAGTTATGCGCGCTTATAATGATCTGGTTCCCCGTATATGAAAGTACCATAAAAACATTCTTTTGCAAAAGAGATTCTTGTGTCAATGGCATTACTATTGTGAGACTTAATATCAATATTTATGCCATCTTTCCACAGGATTATCAGGCCTCCGCAACCCGGTCGTAATGGAGATACCAAGAAGTTGTTGGTGAATCACAGTTTTTCCAGTTTTCACAACACCACTTCATCCGGGTTTTTGGTCTCCATGAGAAACATTACATCAGGGTCTACAGTTCGCTGCATATCGATGATGCGTTGGACTGTCACGGGGTTCCCCAACCCTTGACTGTTCCAGCTACATATGGTTAAGGAAGAGGGCGCAGCGGGTCTTGAAAATCTGTTGAATCATAGTTAGCCGTTGAGCGCTGGGGCCTTCTGAAGTTTGGTGAAGTGTTGCTAGGACCAACAATATCTTGATTAAAATTTATAGGTAGCTCTGTTACTTCATTCCCATCGAGATTTAGTTTTCTGCGAGGGTACTACTATTACGAGCTAATTTTGTTTTTCTTTAGTTCCACTCCTGTCAGGAAAGGGCTAAAAGAGCTTTTTTGTGCTTGGTGGACATCCTGGTTTCTTCTTTGGAACTTGGGGTTTCATCGGTTTTCCTACTGCTGGTACGCGACTCTTAGTCCCTAGTCTTGCAGTTACAGGGATTTGAGATTGAGATTGTTTTGGCATAGAGGGATCTTGTGCAGGGTCACTGAAGGATTTGATATATAATTAGTATGGGCCATGTGGATAACTGTCCGTTCAAATTCTCCTTTATCCAATGCATGTTTGAAGTGTTCCCTCCTAACGGCGTTCTCATTAGGATCAGCAAAGGTTACACATTGAATCATGATGTCTTGTAGTTCTTCCTTTGCCTTTTCCAGAGGCAGAGTTATAGGATTGCGCTCTAGATCGTTAAGCTATGTACGTTCCAAACGAGGTCAGCGAGCTCTGCCACTCGAGAGTGATCATTGTGCTGCTCTATGATTCAGTTCCTGCCTGAGATCTATGTTAGCTTCAGTAGAATCTTCATTCTTAGTATTTCTGATTTTCTGAGTTGGAGTATGCATAATTGGTGCTTGAATGGGGTTGGTTTTGGGGGAAACCTGGATTTCTATTGGCCTTGAGTCTCTTTTCTCGACATAGATTTCACGATCTTTTTCTCTATAATGTATTGTTTTGCTTCTTTCACTTTGGTTCCACGGATGGTATCTATTACCCTTGTAGCTTGGGTGTCTCTCTTCAGCTCTGTATTTACCAGTTTTGTAATTAGATTGGTGGTAGTGGTCATCACATCGAGATGGTTCTGATTCTCGCAAGGGAGTCCATCATCTATGGTGAGGGGGAGACGAGGCTCTGCGAGCGAGCGAGTATCTTGAGGCTCTGGGAGGTGAGCTCTCTCTGTAGTGTCTTGAGCACTTTAAGGTTCTAGACTTTTCAGGTTCTTGGTATTTGGGAACAGCTTGTTCAAGGAGATCTGAGCATTGTTTCTCCTCATGCCTTAGCGAGCCACATGAGAAGAAATGCTTTCCACGTCTCTCATAGACCAAGGTAGCTTCAATAACATCTCTAGTTGCAAATTCAACAATGGTAGTCTTAATTAAAGGTTAGAGTCCATTGATCTGGACTTTCACTCTTGCTGTCGTCGAGGTAATATCCACTTTCTCATATATCCCTACTGCTTGGCCTTTACTTTTTAAAGTCTGAGCTGACCACAAATGAAGTGGTATCCCCTGAACATTTATCCAGAATGGTATCAAAGAGGGGAAGGAAGTGTCAATCGTTGGTTTCCACTTCTGAAGAATCACTATCCAGCTGGCGAAGTGATAAGGTTGATTGTCTAGGACCTGGTTAAGGTCTTATTCATTAGAGAACTAAAACTGAAAAAGACCATTACCTAGATCTGACCCTATAGGTCTGTTACTGAGCTTCCAATGTTTAGAGAGAAAGGGGATTAAGGACCATATCCTTTGAGCTTTCGAGTTTGTTAGACATCCAACTACAGTGAGTTTTAGCCTTTTTTTCCTATTTTGAGTGGTCGAAAGAGGTGCCTCTAGCTCTGACTGTTCTTGGGGGTAAGCTTGAGCTAGCTATCCCTTTTCCTTTTTCCGAGTAGGGGATGCGGTTACTGATGATTTGATGGAGTTTCTTCACACAGCGTGAGAGGTTCAAGAAGTTCAAGAGAAGTTCTGAGCTTTCTAGAGGAAAGTAGAGAAAACTTGAGTGTTTTCAAAAACTTCAAAGATGAGTATATTCTCCTTTCTTCTCCAGGATACCGCTGAAGATGAGGCGAGGTTTGCTAACCGCCGGTGGATCCATGGTCCGAAGCGAGAAAAAAAGGCGGCAATTTTTTCGAGGAAGCTTTATACTACTTTTAGAAGTCAAAACTAGGCAGATGTAAAACCATGGTGGAAAAATTTGAAAAGATTGTTATTTTAATAAAGAAAAAAGGTAGCTATAACTTTCTTGGTTTCGGACGGAGAAAAAACTAAAACTCTTGCTTTTTTTACTTGGATTAAGATGTTTTAGAGATGAATTTTCTAAATGTCTTAGTTTTTTTTTTGTTTGTTAATTGTTTATTACTATTTGTGAATACAATATGAGATCTTATACGTATAATACCAAAAAACATATCTATCTGTTGCAATGTTTTGTTTGGTTTTGATTAATAAACCAAACCTATAAACAAATCAAAATGGTAAATTTCGAATTAAACTCGATTCTCAAATCAGACCGGAAAAGCAAGATCCAAAAGCAGTGATGTCACTTATCTTTTCGAAAAAATTCTATAAAAATAGTTATGTGGGGCCCTTAATGCTCAAATGTATTGACTATTTTGACAAAGCAATTTATGACCGTTACAATCAGTTTTCGAAAAAACTCGTTTTATTATTGTGTTTATTAGGAAATTCGTTAGTGATTTCTGATCCATAAGAAGAGTGAAGATAGCAAAATTTTATTTTGACCAACGCACACTTCTCCAGTCCAATCCACGGCGAAAGAGCATATTTAACACTAAAATTCACACACAACACAAGATCTTCTTTTTCCTTCCTTTTCGACAAATTTTTATCTGGGTGTTGTTGTTGAATGGTTGGAAAATCTTAGGTTGAGAAAAAAAAGCAGAAGAAAAATGCCGGTATCGACCCGATCGAAGGTGATGATTCAGGAGCAAAATGAGCAAGAAAACACAAATCTGAATCTTCCGTTGAGAAATCCACATCAAGGGTTAAAGGAAAAGATGAGAGCTTTAACTCTCTTGTACGAGCAGCAGAAGAGAGCCTCTTTCTCTCTCAGGAACCCTAATATGTCTCCCAAACCCCAAGATCAGAGATTTAAGACTGTTCAGCTGCTCGATTCTTGTAAGAAAGGAGAGAAATTTCAGCGCCAAGATGTTAAAGACTCGAAATTTGTTGACGACGAAACCAAAGATGACAATGTTGTTGAAGCAGATCGGATTTTCGGGATTCATTCAGTTCCAGTTAAACCTAGTTGTGCGATTAGAAAGCTCTCAATGGGTAATGGAGCTAGAAACGTCACACAAACTGAAAAGGGTGATAAAATGGAGAATCGTGATGCTTCTGCGAGTCGGATTTTGATGTTTGTGAGGCTTAGACCAATGGGGAAAAAGGAAAAAGAGAATGTATCACGATGCTGTGTGAAGATTTTGAATAAAAGAGATGTCTATCTAACGGAGTTTACGAATGATAATGACTATCTAAGGCTTAGAAGACTCCGTGTTCGTCACTTCACTTTTGATTCTTCATTTCCTGAAACCACAACACAACAAGAAGTTTATTCCACCACGTAAGTGAATTTAATCATCGCTGTCTTCTATATTGTCTTGGATGATGAATTCTTTGATTACAATTGTTGAAATTAGCAAGCAGTATCTTAGATGTGTATCCCCTTTGATTTATCCAGAACAGGAGATCTTGTTGAAGCAGTTCTTGAAGGAAGAAACGGTTCGGTTTTTTGCTACGGTGCTACAGGTGCAGGCAAGACTTATACGATGCTAGGGACAATGGAGAATCCAGGTGTAATGGTTTTAGCAATCAAAGATTTGTTTGCTAAAGTTAGAAAAAGAAGCTTAGATGGGAACCATGTTGGTCATCTTTCTTATCTGGAGGTTTATAACGAAACTGTTAGAGATTTGCTATCACCTGGTAGACCTCTCATTCTCCGGGAAGATAAGCAGGTCTGCTGAACACAGAAACTACTTTTCGTGTCTCTTTTAGCTTTAGATAATTACACGCTCGTCTCATTCATTTGCTCTTCTTTGACTGTGATCAAAACTAGGGAATTGTGGCTGCTGGTCTCACTCAATATAGAGTTTATTCTACTGATGAGGTTTCGACTTCTAATATACAGTTTCCATTAAAAATGATCTTGAAAAATAAAAGCGAATCTATAAGATTTGTTTGTTATGGTTTATTGCAGGTTATGGCTTTGCTCCAAAGGGGAAATCAAAACAGAACTACTGAGCCAACTCGTTGCAATGAAACTTCTTCTCGCTCACACGCCATCCTTCAGGTTGAATATTGCATCTCTATCAGTTTCATACTGCGCCAGATGATTTTAAGGCCTAGAATGTCTGAAAGTTGATCTCTTGTTGCGGTTCTTTAGGTCATAGTGGAGTATAAGACTAAAAATGCTTCCATGAATATCATCAGTCGGGTAGGGAAGCTATCTCTCATTGATCTTGCGGGTTCTGAAAGAGCGCTAGCAACTGATCAAAAGACGCTTAGATCACTAGAAGGAGCAAACATAAACAGATCACTTCTTGCATTAAGTAGTTGCATTAATGCGCTTGTGGAAGGCAAGAAACATATTCCTTACAGAAACTCAAAGCTCACACAACTACTAAAAGACTCATTGGGTGGATCGTGTAACACGGTGATGATTGCTAATATAAGTCCAAGCAGTCATTCTTTTGGTGAAACACAGAACACTCTCCATTGGGCTGATCGAGCCAAGGAAATTCGTGTGAAGGAATGTGAAGTAAATGAAGAGGTGGTTCAAGTGGGTGAAGAGGAAGGGCCTGATCAGGCCAAGCTCTTGTTAGAGCTTCAGGAAGAGAACCGTGAATTGCGTGTCCAGCTCGCAAAGCAGCAGCAGAAGCTTTTGACTCTTCAAGCAGACAACTTAGCCGTTGCTAATAACCACAACATTTATCTGACACCTCCATCGATCACATCTCTAGTGACTCCGCCATCTGCATTAACCACTCAGCAGAAGAAGAAGCCGAGACATTCGTTGTTATCTGGGACATGTTTCACACCAGAATCATCCAAAAGGGCAAAAGCAGAAGAAGCTGTGAAAGAGCTTCAGCTGACTGTTAAGGCATTAAAGATGGAGATGGAGAGAATGAAGAGAGAACATGGGTTACAAATGAAGAAGCAAAAAGAAGAACTAATGAAAGATCTTTGTAGTAAAAAAAGCGAGAAAACTCCAGAAAGAGGCAAAGAAACAAGAAGGATTGTCACAAGAGGGAGCTTGAGACCAAAGGAGAAGGAGAAAAAGCTGAAAAACCAGAGTCATCGCTTTGCATCTCCAGCTGCAACAGCTAAAAAGAGAAGCTTTTGGGACATAACCGTAGCTAATACTAGTCCTTCGTTGGATAGAAGGAAAACAAGAAGTCATGGTCTTGTTCATCAAGAAGCTCCTTCGAAGCTGCTCCAGGTAACTTCACTACGTGAAGCTATGATCAAAATACTCTTAAGCAATAAACTTCTTCGACGAGATTCTGTGTACATATGCTAATACTTTTTTTTGGCTTTGGTACAGCCGGGATTTGCTCGTCCACACATGAAGCATTAGCAAGTTTGAAGATTGTTCAGAGGTTCTGATATCGTTTCTGTATAACAATTTGTTTGTTTTTCGGGATTTCCTACTATTTGCTAACAACTGTATTCGGTAGGAAAATGACATTAACACAATTTTTTTTTATTTTAAAAAAAAATGTGTATGGACTTAGCTCAATTCATAATCCAAAGTACACTCCCTAACATTTTATTTTTCTTTCAACTTTTAGCGGTAAATGATTGAATCTTGGGTGCCAGAACAAGGGCATTTAACCTGAAACGAGGAGAAGAGCTCGGCCAATTATTATATTTTTTAATTAATTTTAGTTTTTCATTTTTCATCATTTCTTAATATTCTTATGATTGTTTTTCTTGAAGTGTGAACTGTTCATTAAACAAAATATCTTAATCTCTATTCATTAAGCATAATAGTGGACAAATTTTATTGTCCCAAATATGGATATATTATAAGCGTCACATCTAGTACCTTTCTCAAACTACTCAATTCAATTCTACAAAATTACGTGTAACAAAAAAATGCAATCGATGAAAGACTTGGTACTTATTCTTAGTATGCCACAGAAAATAAAGTACTATAATTTTTGAAAATATAATAGCATGGCAAACATAGAATTAGAAATCCATATTAGGCCCATTAGATTACTTTATGATATAAGGCGGAGTATATGTTTAACCCATATAAAGCCCATTAGGTCTTTTTTAGCTGCTATCGTCCTTATATTTAAGAGCAGCTGACTCAAAGCTAGGGTTTACGCCACTGAGAGATTTTGTCGCAGAGAAACAGCAAAGATGCCGGCGGCGAAGCAGAGAACTCCGAGAGCTAACAGAAATCCTGAGCTAATCAGGGGGGTCGGTAAATACTCGAGGTCCCAGATGTACCACAAGAGGGGTTTATGGGCTATTAAGGATAAAAACGGAGGTGTCTTCCCTCGTCACGATGCTAAGTCTAAGGTCGAAGCTCCGGTTGAGAAGCCAGCCAAGTTTTATCCGGCGGAAGACGTTAAGAAACCGCTAGCCAACAGACGCAAGCCTAAGCCTACTAAGCTAAAGTAAATAATCCATCTTGTCATTTTCAATTTTGAAACGAAATCTGTCTGTGTGTTTCATTTCAGGTGTTTACTGCTTAATAGATTAGTTTCTGATCTGCTTTGAACTTTTAGGAAGTTTCGAATGGATTTTGTTGATATGTAGGATTCAGTGGATCTTTGCACATTTCCTCTTGGTCTAAACTATTATATTCTCTGTAATCATGTATCACTAGTATGTATGTGTTGTTATAAATCTAAAGCTGGTTTTGTATATGTCTGTGTTGCAGAGCAAGCATTACTCCAGGAACTGTGTTGATCATTCTTGCTGGTAGGTTCAAGGGCAAGAGAGTTGTCTTCCTCAAGCAACTTGCTTCTGGTTTGCTTTTTGTAACAGGTGAGTTCTTCTGTTTTACTTCTGGTTCTTTGTTTGATATATCAATTTGGAAACTTTGTTCATGTATTTTATTTGTTTATTTGCCCCTTTCAGGACCATTCAAGATCAATGGTGTTCCACTGAGACGTGTTAACCAGGCCTACGTGATTGGAACCTCTACAAAGGTTGACATTTCTGGAGTCAACATCGAGAAATTCGATGATAAGTATTTTGGCAAGGTTGTTGACAAGAAGAAGAAGAAAGGAGAAAGCGAGTTCTTTGAAGCAGAGAAAGAGGTATACTTACTTTAGCTGCATAAAGTAACCATAGCCATTTTGTGTTTTCTTTTACCTAAAGCTAAAACTGGTTTGATCAGGAGAAGAAAATGATCCCACAAGAGAAGAAAGACGACCAGAAAACTGTCGACACAGCTCTTATCAAAGCCATCGAAGCAGTGCCAGACCTCAAGGTTTACCTTGGTGCCAGGTTCTCATTGAGTCAAGGAATGAAACCACATGAGCTTGTTTTCTAGATTTCATATTGTTTCTCAGAATTTCAAGAATATCTATTTCCCTGAGTTTTCTCCCTCTTTGATCGTCCTTGGATCTTAAAGACACTTTTCTATGATTTATATATCAAATTTTCAATCAATCTAGCTTTACGTTGTGTTATAACTGCGATTTCTAGAATTAAAAAAGGAAACTTTAATGATCAAGATTGAACTTTTAAACCAAAATAATTAACAGCAGATTTTCCCATAATAGAAGCAAATTCATTAAAGCTAATAACACCATCACCGTTTGTATCAGCTTCTTTGAACATCTCTGTTAATTCTTTATACGTCAAAGGTTGGCCCATCTTGGCCATGGCTCCGGCGAGCTCAGCCGCACTAATGAACCCGTTTCCGTCTCTATCAAACGATTTGAAAATGTCATGTAATTGCTCCGAATTGATAAGGATCTCTTCCTTAAGATCCGGAAGAATCGTGCCAACGAGCTCATCAAATTCAACAAAACCATTGCCATTGGCATCCATGCTAGCTAACAAAACGTGTATTTGATCGCCGGATGGTTTGAGACCAAGTGACCGGAGGAGAGCCGCGAGTTCTAAGATCGTCAAGCTTCCGTCTGCGTCCATATCGAACCGGTCGAAAATTTCTTTTAATTGTCGTAGCTGATCTTCCATTTTTTTCCTTCTTTTCTTTAAGAGCACAAATCAAAATTGATTTAATCAAAGATTATGATTTTCAATGAAAAAAGATTCAGATTAATTTTTGTTTTTCTTGTAGAATTCGGAATTAAAAGTCTCAAATCTTTTGTACTGATATAAATAGATAAATCCACGTATTCATTTCTCTATATGTTAGTTCATAATGATTGTAACGAAACAAACATTACGTTTGTCATCTTTTAGAAATAAAAAACAAACTTTATGTTGTCTTAAGAACCTAATGGTACGAAAAATATTAAAATGTTATAAAATTCATGATAATAGTTTGGAAACAAACATGAAGGTTGTCCTGAAAAAACACAAATGATAATTACCTAAAACATACAAACATTAAAAAGAACAAATTAAGTTAATCAAGCAGAACCAGTTTTGTTAGCCGTCCGATTGTTGCGACGAGCACAAGTACCAAAAGAATAGACGGTGATGAGGAGGATAAGGAGACAAATGTTAAAAAGCAACATATTCCTCCACTCCTTTCTTATGTTCACCAACACACCCGCTTTACATGCGTTACAATTGAAACACAACTCCGTTTGCACATTACTCCAAGCACCGCAACCGCCGTTTTCAACCGCAACCTCTGTTTCGTTTTTAATCGGCGGTATCCAATATGTTGCGTTTTTGAATTCAAAGTTGCAATCTGTTGGTGGTTTACAACAACCAGACTGCTCATAATACACAGCCAACACATATTTTAATTAAACTAAGAATCATAAACGGATTTAATTAGTACTAATTAACTCTTTACCTGGATTGGAGAGAGATTCTTGTGATAAAACGCTTCAGCGATTAGACTAACACGACCATCATTCAAATCATCACAAACGCTAGCCTCAGCCAAACAAGACCTTATACCAAACCATCTCTTTCCACCAACAAAACCATTAAGCCAAGTCGAGAAATCAACCGTCCGGTAATCTTTATAGCCTCGACCAGAGACAACACGACCGGCTCCTTTGTTGGTCACAAAGAAAAGAAATATAGAGAAAACCAACAAAGCAACAATGCCCGAGAACAATATGATCAAGTATAGAACCATTGCGAAATTTTCCTTAAAACAAAATCCAATGACTCCGATCAACGAGACCACAAAGAGAATGCATCCGGTCGTGAGAAGTGGTGTCCGAATCGCAGTTTCACAATCGGTCACGTCTTGGTGAACAAACATGTATATCGAATAACCAATGGCCGATGCACCCACTATCATTACCAACGTGTTGGCTAGACCCACCACGAAATTGCTTACTTTAAACATTTTCCTCTTTTCTGAAGGATGAACTCGATTAACCAAATCGGATTAAATAGAGACGGAGACAAAGACAAAGACAGAGAGGTTAGTTGTTATGTAACGTTTTGGTGAGTTTTTAAGTGTGTTGGAGTCGTGGTTATAGGAGTTACGAGAGAACGGTTAATTTTTAGGTAGTGGAGGATCGAACTCACTAGTGGACATTATTTATTAACCACTGGTTTAGTATTTAATTACGGGCTTATGCCACTGAAGTTAGAGAACGTGTGCCGGTTTTTGGGAACTGAGTCGTTATCTTAGATTTTGACTATGTCTTATTGCCACGTCACTAGACTCATAGTGAAATTTACCCTAGAATTTATGATTTGGAATATATATTTGTGTATAAAGTATTGTTTCTTGTAACCCCAAAAGTAAAATGTGATTATATTGAAAGAAAAAAACTAATGAAAACTAGAATAATGATGAATTACATATATGGAAAATGAATCAAGTATAATAGCCACGAAAACCATCGGGTTCATCGAAAGAGTCCATGATGGTTTTGGCAATGACGAGGCTGAGACAAACGATAAAGAGTGAAGGATAAGAGAACATGGAGAGGTATTTCCATTGATGAACAATGGCTTTTAAGATGTTGAGCTCGATCGCAACCTTTGCAACTTAGACAGTAGTTGTAAGCACATTCTTCAGGAACTTTGTTCTCTACGTATTGATGTTTCCAACTCCATTCTCCTGGTTGTCCAAACATTGTCTTTGATCCACATCCTCTAGGTTGCGAGCAGCAAAACTTCTGTTTACATATATAAATTATTAGAGATTGATCTTTTTGAATAAGATGAGATGACATAATAAAGGTACTTACCCAAACATTACTGTTTTGGCTGGCATTGAAGTTACCGTCATGGTTATGAACAATACAATCCATGACAGTTATGATTTTACTTGCAGGTACTAGCCGGCCAACCAATTGAGCCGCGGTTCGGGTTTCCTCAGCCGGGTTTTTGGAGTTAAACACTTTAAGGAGTAACCACCAAGGACAAGGAAGACAAATATCATTCCATAGATGTAAATTGTGAACATACGTTTTGAACGACAACAGATTGCGTAAAGAGCAAATTGCGGAATCACCAGCAAGATCAAACCCATGAGGACAAAACTACGATCTGTTTCTCGTATACAATGTGAGACTGTTTTTCTGTAATATAAACCTTGTCCCATTATGGTTAATCCTATGCATATGAGGATTATGGTCGCCATTGTTAGGAACCCAGTTCGTAGCTCCGACATTGTTCTTCTTCTTTTCTTTTGTTACCGAATATCTCAAAATCTCGCAGAGAAAATGAAGCTTTGGGTCGTGATATATGAAGAGGTTGTAAGAAAGAGACAAGAATTAAGAACAGAGAGGTATCAGGTGTTGTTTTAGTTTTAGAACCTTAGTTTAGTCCAAATAACAGCTTTTAGGAACAGGTTAAAAACTGTTTTAATGGTTAGTTTAATCCTAATTTTAAAATCTAATCCCATCAGTTTAAACTAAATATAGAGATTTCAGTTTTATATATATATATATAGAGTACACAAAATCCTTTTTTTTTTGGTAAACATAAATCTTAATTTGGACACGCAACATTGATAAACAAGCAAAGTCAGACTCCGGTTACTACCAAACTATGTAACTGAAAAGAAACCTATTTTTGGTGTGACTTTTGAGATTTGCAGGAAAGATTTTTATTCAGGCAGGGACTTTGTTTTTTTGAGAAAGGATTTTTGTTGGGGTGTTTTCCTTGAAGTCCATCATTTTGTTCAAAGCTCCTACATAAGCTTTGACGCTTGACACCACAATATCCATTCCTGCTCCAATTCCACTGCCAAACCCGACACACCACATTCCGTGTTACAACTACTACTCGAACAAAACAATAACAAAAAACTATCCGATGATAACCAGCGACTCAATCGATCCCATTCGAATGGGATACGGGAAAGAAAGATTTACCTAAAGGTCCTTTGAACTTCTTCACCAGTTATTGCGTTTGTAGATGTGTAATTGTTGTTTCCGCGGATAAGAACTCGTGTGGTTGCGATGGCATCAATGCCTTCTGTTACTGCATTCATTGAGTACTCAAGCAGAGTCGCTGGTTCCTAAAGGGGGGACACAAAGTTTTCAAAACCCGATGATCCATAGGTGAATTATCTGTAGATGAGAGCCTAGGTTGGATAAGAAGTACCTTTACAATAAGATCGACTGCCTTGTAAGCTGAGTCGACAGGCCCAGTTCCAATAGAACAAGCGACATGTTCTTTGCCATCAGCGTCAGCAAGTTTTACAGTTGCCGTCTGAAGCCCGAGAGTTCCACAAGTTATCTGCATTCAACTTTTAAGTGAAATAAGGACTGGCTAAAGATGATGAACAAGAATGCATATATTGATCCCAATTTCACCTGAAGGTCCAACAGTTTCCACACCGCTTCTGGCTGGAAAACTTCATCAGACACTAAAGCTATTATGTCTGCATCGGTAACTCTCTGAATCAACAAGGGAACATATTTTATTAGGAGACATTACACGAACCCTCAAGAGCACTTAAACAATAGAAAGAGCAATAATTTCATCTTCTTCTACATATCCTGAGTCAATGCACCCAAAACTAAAGAAACAAAGTAAAACTGGATTAACATCCCAAACTACCCCCGGAATCTTAACTGTAACACGGTTTTACGAAGTTTAAAAAATGGCTGCAAAGCTCATACTTGGAATTGAAAGCACGAGCTAAACATTTGAATAAATAATTAAAAAGAAAGAAAGAAGAGAACGATAAACGCAAAAGCAAATACCTTTTTCTGCTCAGCCACAGTTTTGAAGCGCCAGAAAATGGTACTTAGCTGTTCATCATCCAATGCATAACCAAGCTGGAAACATAGAAATTATAAAGGAACACTAGTGTTTCCAACAAATATGGCAATATCGAGTACGTGTATGGGGATAAAAATTGTTGTTACCTCGGTCAGACGGTCTTTCAGCGCATGACGCCCACTGCAATTCATTTATGATATCCAAGCAAAACCAGAAACCAGCAGTTATACTTTAAGCTCAAACACATACACAGTGTACACTAGCATATACATTGGAAACTATCTAAGTATGCTTCGAACATTCAGTATCTCTAGTGTCTTATCCCTTACTATAGACTATATCTACCAATTACGGGTTCTTGCATTGCTTTAACATGACAAAGACATAGAAAAATTAAGAATTCACAGCGAAAACAGAATAAGCAAGAAGAAATTCCATACCTAAGCTTTCCCAAGACAATCCCAGCATCATTTGATCGTTCAAGTCCAATTTCTTCGGGACAAATAATTTCATACGTATTCTTGTGTTTCAGCATTCCATCCTAAAAGAAGCATACACAGTCATTAAGCGCAACTGGAAAACAATTATGTAGAGAAAAGTACAGTTATGCAGCAGACTGAAAGAACGAACATACAAGTCAAAAAAAGTTAGAGCTCGATAACTTATTCATTGCTACTGTTTGTAATAAAGCTATGGATGTCAAGGGATCAAAACATATGCATAGTATGTAAAAAAGGCTACAGCCTATAGGGAAAGTTATACTTTGCAGAAAGGTAAAAATCATATTATGAGATAAACTTTCATCACAGGAATAATTTAAAAAACGTAGCAAAAAGATGACTTCTATGAACTGACCTGATGAATACCACTTTCATGCGCAAAGGCATTCGCTCCTACAATAGCCTTATGGGGTTGTGTCTGCATTCCAGTGTAATCTTCAACCTGAGAAAACAACCCACGAGTTATGAGACACCATATGAAGCAATCTGCAAACTTTTTCCCCTTCTTGAGAAAATTAATATTTGTTTTCACAATGTAAAGATGAAATTCAAAAGTGGTACCATCTTGCTTGTCATAACAATGTGCCGACTATCAATTCCAGTAAATAGACCTCCTAATACTTGATCTCCACGGCATTTTATGGCCATCACAACCTACACTTACACGAAAAATCGTCAGGTAAGGTAAGGTTCTTCTTCAGGTATTAGTAGCCAAGGCTATATAGTAAGACTCATTACTTAGACATTTATCCCTATAAATTCTTGCTAGGGCATATAATTCTACGGATTATGACAACGTTCTACTCAACTGTCTTGTCTCACAATATGAGACTCCTATACTAATACTTGAAATTCTGACCTCTTCCAGTGAAGCATTTCCAGCTCTTTCACCGATTCCATTGATGGTCACCTCCACCTGCCTTGCACCTGCATGTGCCCCCTGAATTCGAAAGACTTACCACATATTAACATTACGTGTATCCAACGATAAAAACTATCAAAGTTGGTCAGAGTAAGAAGAAAAAAACAGACATACAGATAAAGAATTGGCCGTAGAGAGTCCGAGATCATTCTGACAATGCGTTGAGATGATAACATTTTCGATCCCAGGAGTATTAGCCTTAATATCAGCAATCAATTGACCAAACTCACTAGGTAAAGTTATACCAACAGTATCAGGTATGTTTAGTGTTGTTGCTCCTGCTTTTATCACTTCACCTAGAATCTCGTATAAATACTCTCTATCGGATCTAAAGAACCAAAAAGAAAAGAAAAAAAGAAGCATTTACATTACCAGAGAAATAAATAATAGAAAAAAATGAATCTTCGTTAATAATTGATTAGCTTCTCAATCAAGATTGGAATAAAATAGTAGAATAAAGAGTGAATCTTAAGAACAATCGAACCTTCCTGCATCTTCTGGACTGAATTCGACGTCTTCGCAGCCTAAGCTCCTCGCGTATCTAACCATATTCCTGGCGATTTCGACGACCTGCTCTTTGGTTTTCTTCAATTTATGCTTCAAGTGAATGTCGCTGGTAGCGATAAAAGTATGGATCCTAGGCCGTTTAGCGTATTTCACAGCCTCCCAAGCCGTCTCAATATCCTTCTTATTGCATCTAGAGAGTCCACATATAACAGGTACATATCCATTTTCATCAACAGTGTTTCCGATTGTTTCCGCTATGGTTTTGACCGCTTCAAAATCGTCTTTTGAGGCAGCGGGAAACCCAGCCTCGATGATGTCAACGCCAAGTTTAGCTAACTGACGAGCGATATCTACTTTTTCCTTGGAAGTGAGAGTAGCGCCGGGAGACTGTTCGCCGTCGCGGAGAGTCGTGTCAAAGATGCGGACGTAGTTTGGATCAGAAATGCGGTTTGGGATGTATTCGGGGCGAGGACGACGAGGGGAATGAGATGGTAGAGGAGAAGGATCTGAGACAGAGCAGGAAAGGCGAAGGCTTTGACTTCTAAAGGAGATTGAACGGTGATTCAATGGTCGGAAACGGAAGGAAAAAGGTGTAGGTTTTGAGAAGGAGGAAGGAAGAGAAGGGTTGGTGGTGATTGTTGTTGATGATGAGAGATTAGGGTTTCTTAGAAGGGAAGACGCCATTGCAGAGCTAGAGAGAAATGAAGGTTTAACGTGGCGGCTGCGGCGGCTACACTTTGATCCAGCACTATCTTTCTGCTCGTCACTACTCTTCTCTTTTTATTTAAAACATGAAAAAAAAAATCTTTTTTTTGGTCCCTCCCACGTGAAAAATTCCCTCGTAAAAATTAACTTGATATATATACAAGCCATTCGTCAAATTGGAAATAGAAAAAAATAATTTTCCGACCACTATGTTGTAATTTTAACGGCATTTTGACGCAGTAAGTTTACCGGCGAGCTTGTTCTAATTGTCAACTTCGAGATTTGGAAACGCAGGCTTATGGTTAGGGATTAGAGTCCGAGCCAGGGAGACTAGTGATGGGTTTTGCTTAATGCTCTTGCTGCTGAGATTGATTGTGTTAAAGCTTCGAGAGTTCTTCATCTTAGTTTTGATTTCGAGTAACTAAACTCTCTTCAAAGACCTCGGATTCACCAATTTTATCAAAACTTCCCTTTGACTAACAAAGCTTCGGAGAATAAAATAAAAGACACAATGGATGTAGACAACAGTAGTAGCGGTCATGGACTAAAGCCCATAAAACAAGGGTTTTAGGCGCCAAGTATTATAAAAAATTTTGGACATCAAATTTAATAATGTTTCTTAGTGTTGTGGTTTTATTAAATCTACATACTATAATAATTTTTTTTTTACGTTCAGATATAGAAAACTATTTCTAAATTCTACTGACTGTATTATAATAATTTATATTAGTTAATTATTATTGGCTGCTTATATATATATTAAAATATTAAATCTTAATAAATTACTAATGAATTGGAAAGAAGAAAACCTAACGACGATTCCTTTTCTCTATTCTTCTAAAATTTTCTAAGTTTTAACGAGAAATTTAAATCTCATACTCAATACTCATCGATCTTTGAGAATTGGTTGTTGATTCATGTTTTTCCTCTCTCAATTCCAAATCCAAGTAAGATTTATTTATTTTGTCTATAACTCTATTTTTTACAGAAAAATCAAAAACGTTTTCTTTCTTAGTGAAAGTGAAAGCTTTTCTATATTTTAAAGTCCAAATTCCTTCACTAAATCAATGTTAATTTCAATGTGTATATATTTATTTATACATGATTGTGCCTCTTAAATCTTGTCATCATTGTTGGCCTGCAGTTATATGAATATTGGATTCCATGTGGCTGAATCACTTAATTCCAATATCTTCTAAGTTTTATGTAGTTATTATATATACGTTTTAAACGAAAAGTGACTCGTGAGGTTAATAAATTATGACTCATGTGACTTGTGATTGTGTTGGTTTGTTCGTCTTTGTGGTTGCTCTGTTCTTATTTGTTTTCTCATTTAAGTCAATAGTCATTCTGATTTATTAATTTGTATAATAATTTGTAAAAAAAATGCTACCGAGAAACAAGATTCGCAACCAACCAAGTGGATATGCAAATAGAAAAAGAAAAGAAAGACAAGATAAATTGATTAAATCTCAAACCAATGATATTTGTAAGTATGTGACAAGAACAAAAAATTTTGAGACTGATGAGAGTACTAGATCGAAACAAACAATGAAGACGAAGGGATTAATACTATTGAAGAATATGCAAACCAAATGAATATAGAAATCTGTTGGAGCTGAAGTAAAGTGTACGAATGAGAAGAGAGATCAGTTTGAGAAATAATACATGGAAGAACATGAGAAAGTTGATGACATTAAAGGTTTTTATGAGAATGTTGATATGGATGATATTGGGAACTGGGGAAAGATTGATAAAAGAAAGAGATTTTTTGGTTGAGAAAGATTCACCCAAAAGACCACCAACTGGTTATTGTTTTCCACGAGATGAGATCGATAGGTGTTTCACTTATTCTTCTTATAATAGAAAGATGAGCAATGGAGAGAAGCAAGACAGAAAATGGTTAGTTTACTCAAAAGCAAAAAATAAGATTTTTTGTTTTTGTTGTAAATTGTTTACTTAAGAAACAAGTCCTCCTCTTTTGGCTAGTATTGGATATGATAATTGGAGAAATGCTTCACATAGGCTGAAAATTCATGAAACAACTCATCATCATACCATTTCTATGACTCGTTGGGCAGAGCTAGAAATGAGATTGAAAAAAATTAAAGACTATTGATAAGCATTTGCAGGAGGCAATTAACAAGGAAAGGAAACATTGGAGAGATGTGATATGAGAATAATTGCAGTGGTAAAGACTCTAGCTGAAAGAAATTTAGCATTTCGTGGACATAATGAGAAGATTGGTGATCCGGATAGTGGGAACTTTCTGGCTTTTATTAGGATGATTGGAAGCTTTGATCCAGTAATGAAGGAACACATTCGACAGATTGAAAAAGGTGAAACTCATTACCATTACCTTAGTCATAAGATTCAGAATGAGTTGATAGAAATGATTGGGAATGAGATTGAGATGAATATCTTAAAGAAGATTCAAGATGCAAAGTATTTTTCAGTCATTTTGGATTCTACTCCTGATATTAGGCATAAAGAGGAGCTTACCCTTCTAATTCGATGTGTTGATATTTCCACGATTTCACCTAAGATTGAAGAGTTTTCTTTGACATTCTTGGAAATCAAAGACAAGAGAGGAGAAGGGATATTTAACACTCTTCAAGATGTGTTGGTTGATTTTAAGTTGAATATTGATGATATAAGAGGACAAGGTTATGATAATGGGACAAATATGAAAGGAAAATATAAAGGTGTTTAGAAAAGATTACTTGATGTAAATCCAAGAGCATTTTACACTCCATGTGGATGTCACAGTCTCAATCTTGTGTTTTGTGATATGGCTTCCTCATCTAAGAAAGCTATTTCATTTTTTGGCATTGTTCATCGTATATATTGCTTATTTGCAGCTTCAACCAACAATTGGGAAGTATATAAAGAGAAGGTGAATGGTAGTACACTTAAACCATTATCGCAAACTCGTTGGGAAAGTCGCATTGATAGTGTTAAACCATTCAGGTTTCAAGCTTCAGAAATTAGAGATGCTTTGTTTTACTTGGCAGAAAATAATGATAATCCAGGACATCGTAGTGATGATGAGTCTCTTGCAGTCAGTGAAACACATGGAATTGAAGGGTTTGAATTCCTGTTTGGAATGGTGGTATGGTATGATTTGCTTTCTGTTTTTTAATATAGTGAGCAAAACATTGCAATCAGAGGATATGGATCTTGAGGTAGCTATCTTTCAATTAGATGGACTTGTTGGTTATTTGAAAAGCTACAGAGAAACATGATTTGAGAAAGCAAAAGCTGAAGCTAAAAAAATTGCCATTGAAATGGAGATTGAACCAAATTTTCCTACAAATTCAAAACGTTTGGTGAAAAGAAAAAGACATTATGATGAAGTTGCTGAGAAAGTTGATGAAAGTAACAAGGTAACAGCAGAGGAGAGTTTTAGGATTGATTACTTCATCAACATAGTGGATCAAGCTATCATGTCCCTTGAGGTGAGATTTGAACAATTTCGGTATTATGAGGAAATCTTTGGGTTTTTGTTCGGTTTACAGAAACTTAAGTTGACAAAAGATGATGATTTGATGGTATCTTGTATGAAGCTTGAAAGCTTCTCTTAAGCATGAAGGACTTTCAGATGTAGAAGGGAAATATCTATTTATAGAACTTAAACTTCTAAGAGGATTGCTGCCACAAGAAATTACAAAAGCGGTCGATGTGTTGGAGTTTTTGAAAAGAATGGATGGTTGTTATCCAAACACATGGATAGCTTATCGCATCTTATTGACCATTCTGATTTCAGTTGCTTGTGCAGAAAGAAGTTTTTCAAAGTTGAAGCTCATCAAGAATTATCTACGTTCCACTATATCTCAAAAACGATTAAATGGATTAGCAATGATATCCATCAAAAAAGATTTGGTTGAGGAACTTGATTATACAAATATGATAAATAATTTTTCATGGAAAGATGTAAGAAGGATTATTTTTCAAGAGTAGATTTACTCAAATATTTTACATAAATAGTGTATTAATGTTTCTTACATTGTTTTAAACATATTAACTTTTCATGGTGTTTTTGCAATCTTTAATTATGTTACTGTTAAAAAAAATATATATATATATAAGGGCATCAATTTTATTCTTGCTTTAGGCGCCAGATAACTCAGGGCCGACCTGTAGATGACATTGCTCTGCAGGCTCGTGTTTGGTTTGAGCATGGAGAAGAGAATCAGACACAGGAACCAGGTGATCTCATTGCTTCTCTCTGTGTGTCTTTGAAGAAATAGCAGAGATTAATGGACGAGTCCTCCAAAGTTGAAATGAAGACTCCTGTTCTGTTGAGTATTGCGTCATTTAGGTTGTTATTGGGGATGTCAAGTAATTACACGTCATTTAGCATATAATGAAATGAAAAATTGACATGTCTCATTACCGATCTATATGTATTTTCCAGTATCAATTGCTTTCATTCGTGCGAAGCGAACATCAACCGGTCACAGAGATTATCTTCTACAGAAACTTATCTAGAATTGATGATACAAGGGAGCTCTAATTAACTACAAAAGTCACCACAAAAGTCTAGACCCTAATAGTTGGACCCGTATATGATCCGGGACGCATGTGAAGATCATCGGGTGTATCGATCTGCACAAGCCAAGTGTATTCGTCTTCTTTTCCTTCTATCCTCTTCATTCCTTCCTCCAATGCTATTATCATCAATCCAACGAGAAAAAAAAACTATCGGTAAAAGGAAACAGAGTAGCATAGTGTTCGCTGAATGAGAAGTAGGGGTAAGAAGAGAGAGAGTTAGCATCGCATACCGAAAGTGGAAAACGGATAGTCAATGTAATAACTGCAACTCCTGCCGACATTTTCGTTGTAAGGAGGTGTGAGAATGTCGAGCACTGCACATGGAGTAAGCGCAGTGAAACAATGGAGATTGCCTCCAGTCTTTGGGTACAACGCCGGTATCTCAGACTGAGGCGTTATAACTTTGTCGCTCGCCAGTTTGGCCAATCTTGCTGCTACAAGTAGTTGCAAGAAGGTCTTAGTTATTAATCACACAAGCTGAGAAACCCGATATGATAAAATAACGATAACCTCGAAGAGAACCAGGCACAGTTTTGTCTTGGGTGACAATACAAGGAGGTTCGACCCAATCGTAAGCTTTAACATGAAGTGATCCATAGAGGACTTTGCTAAACACAGCCATCTCAGGGTGGTCATGCAATGGAATCACTGAAGAGGTTGGGAAGCAGAAAATACACATCTGCAGAAGAACAAACAAACACTTGTTTCTTAAGATTTCTGGATTGATCAACCAGAAAGAATCCAATATTAATGAAAAACTTACTGTAAAAGTATCACATTCATGAATGTCTAAGAATGTTATTGGTTGTGCCCAGCGTCCTACTCTGTTAAAACGACTAAGCCCAGAAACTCCATAGCCTCGATCATCATCTTGAGCTGCCTCCTCAAGCCCAACATCTGCAGGACTAACTGAATCTGCACAAAAAAATGATCAAAAGCCAAATGTCATTCCCAAAACTTAAACTTAAAAGTGTCACAGAAACGCAAAATGAAACCATGAAGGACACAATGAAGCATATTAATGACTGATCCTCATAGTCCCTTTGGGTACAATAAATTGATGTATATCTTCTTATTATGTATACATAATAGTGAAAAGCTTTCCACTTCCCAGCGACTCTAACAATCTCAAATTGTGAATTTGCAATTGCCCAAATTTGGTGGGATTCGCATACAAGAAGGGCCATTCTTAAGAAACCCCCACATTTATCGAAATCCAATACAACAATCCTCAAACCCTATCACTAAACCCTTCTAAATTACAACAAATATTTCAGTGATTCAATCAGAAACAGCTGAAATTGAAGAACCCTATCAGAGTCAGAAAATCTAACAGAGAGTTTAAGAAAAGTACCCAACGCTGAGGATAACTTTTGGACAGCGATGGAAGCAGAAGAAGGAGCTTTGCCAGTGAAAGTCTCTTTGCAGAGGTCGTAAAGCTCTTGCACTTTCGGATTCTCCTGATTTTTCGACGCCATGTGAACGTCTTTCTTGCTAACCAGACTCGATAAAAGCTTTTCACTTGCCTTGAACAATCTCGAGAACATTTTCTTTTTTGCGGTTTCTCGAAATTTTTGTGAGTGTCAGTAATTGTTCGAAATTTCTTATCCAGGACTGTGATTTACACAAATGATGAGTTAAGACTTAAGAAAGACTCAAATCCCAAATCATTAGCATTTTTTTCCTCCGCTTTTGTTTTTTTATTTTCCTTTCAACCGAGGGATTCAATATAGGGAAACTTGTTAGTGACACCCCAAACGAGTTATTAATTCTTCAAAATACCATTATTTTCTTTTTCCTCTGCGTTATGCCACTTTCCGTAGCATCAATGGCATCGTTAATGACCTTTTTACCCTCCCAAAATCATGGCACCAAACTATTACACGCTAAGGTTCGGATCTCGCCAACGGTCACTTCAACCTCATCGTCCGGTCGTTGTGGAGACACTTGTCACAACCAAATTAATAACGCATTAGCCTACAGAAATGTTTACCCCTTATTTGTAAATGTTTTTATGTCTTCATTCTATACATCAGATTGCATAATAGAAAAATTTATGCGAGACGCCATCATATTTTCCCATTCCTAGACACAATCTCATTTTTTTTTCTATTCCTGAATATCTCATTTTCAAAATCCTGGCTATGGTGACTAATGAAGGTTTCAAATAATTGAGATAAATTATTGGTTAATGTCGTATTGGTAGATGTTTGGATAACAGTAAGAGTCTTCTAAAAGGTTTGTCTTTGTGGTTGATGGAGCTCTATCCCCATTTGATCAATTATGGATCCCTGTACCGTGTCTTGTTTGTTCGATATGGCTAGTACTTCAGCCAACATGCATGTGAGTTTCCTACAGGAAAATGTGAAACTGATAAACGATGCTTGGAGTGTTTCATATGGTACCGAACAATCACGTTCTTGAGTTTGTTTTAAGATTTTAAGGAAATATCAACATGCATGTCTACTGTTATATGACCAGATGATGTGTTTTATATCCATGTCCGTTGTTTTACATATGTAGTTTTTTTTTGTTTACATCTGTTATTTTACGTCTATCGTTTTATGTCTATGCCCTACTTTTTATCCCCATACATGTATTTATTTCTTTATGTCTATGTATGTTGTTTCATATCCGTGTATATTATTTAATCCATGTATGTTATTTAATCCATGTATATTCTTTAAATCCATGTTTATAAGCACTACAAGTAAAATGAGTATTGTTAGCTTACGATAAACGCTATCATAAGTAATCTATAGTGTTTCAGAAAATGCTATGTCTGCGGGAACTATAATCGAGTCGGCATTTATTATAGCATTTATTTTTATGCTATTATATATCACTCAACTATAACACCTAATATGTGTTATCGAATACCTTTCTATAATATTGTTTCCTCGCTATTATAATATTTTATATCATAATAGTTTGGTGTTGTAAACCGATATTAATAAAATAATATAGTTGATGTTGTTTCTTTTATAGCAGCTATTTTTGGCTTTTTTTTTTTATATTAGCAGTATGATTTTGCTACAATTTTCATATTAGTAACAGTAATATGTAGCTAATAATTATTGTATATACTAGGTAATGGATCCGCTCGATGCCGTGTGGGAGTACTTACATTATAAATTGTTTTTTAATGTTTATTTCATATAAATATAATAGAATTAAAAGTACTGTAAATGCAAAAGTCATAAGTTAAAGAATTAATAATTTGTTTTTGTTAAAGAGTAAACAAGTAACTACATTTGATAGTTACGAGAATAAAATGATTCAAACAACCAAATAAACACTCAAGTTAAAATTAATTATCTATTTGAGTACAACTAAAAATTCCAAAATCTAATAATTATTTTTAAAATTTTTCTTATAAGTATAAATTGTTTGTTTATGACAATATTAATACTTTTTAATGTAAATCTTTATTCCATATTAATATAATTGAGTTAAAAATACTGTAAATGCAAAAGTTATAAGTTAAAGAATTAATAATTTGTTTTTGTTAAAGAGTAAACAAGTAACAATATTTGATAGTTATGAGAATAAATGATTTAAACCACCAAATAAACATTCCGATTAAAATTAATTATGTATTTGAGTACAACTAAAAATACCTAATCTAATAATTTAGTTTAAAACTTTCTTATAAGATAATCTAAAAATGTAACAATATGACACCTAACAATATTTGATACTTATGAGAAGAAATGATTCAAACCACCAAATAAACACTTTGATTAAAATTAACTATCTATTTGAGTACAACTAAAAATACCAAAATGTAATAATTTTTTTTTCAAAATTTCTTATAAGTATAAAATATATTTTGATTATAACATTAACTATGAAATTGTTATCTTTGTTTTCAAAATTTTTTTCTCGTTCAGATTTAAAAAATTATGATTATTAACATTAACTTTAAAATTGTTATAACATTTCCTTTTAAAACATTTTATATATTCAAAGCATGTTTTTTGGTTAATGATTTTTCTATTACATATTACTCTATTTTTAGTTTTTTTTTTTCAACAATCTCAATTTTTAGTTTTATAACGTTTGTTTTTTAATAGCAAATAAGCAAAAATATATTTTTGAAATTCTGATAATAATTATATTCCTTATTTGTGTTTGTCTATTAAATAATAATTCTTCAATATTAATTAAATAATAGAAATATATTTTTGGTTTGTTTTCTGTTACATAAATAAGTTTTAAACATAAGAAAGTTACAAAAATAAAATTTTAAAAAAACAATAACGCATTGTTATAACATACAAATTAATAATACTAATGAGGTAACTCATACCTACAACATGGACATTTATTACTTGTCTCAAACCATTTCATGAGGCATGTACTATCAAACAAGTGCTTGCATGACATTTCTAGCAACTCTTGTTCATTAATACAATCTTCTTGACATATTACACAATTGATGTCGTCTTCAGATTTGTTGTCCATGTCAGCAATATAAATCAACCTTGTCAAGAAATTTCATTGCTTCTTGAATTGGTGGTTTTGGTATAGCCCCCAAAAATCCATAGAAGCTTGTAGTAGTACTTGTGCATACTCATCAATAGAGAACTCCTAATTATTATGGATCATTAATGATATTGTTACAATATTTGATATATCGTAATTGGGAGAATATACCACTTCCTTAACCATGTTGACTAGATTATTTAAAATTGTACGGGTTGAAGGTATTGTGATACCTCTTCTAATAATGCATGGAAAAAGTCTGTCTTATCTATAGATAGATCCGTTGAAATAAAGTCCATGGTATTAAATTAAAAGATTGAAGTACTACATCTGAAGTAGTAGATTTACATAGCTTGACGATTACTATGGTTAAACCGCCAGAGTTTTCTTCATAAGGTTCATTAACATTAATTCTATAAGAAGAGAATGAATCATCCATTATTATTCTAAAGAAATAAACATTATTATAGTAACGATTAGTAAGTTGTAAGTATGTGGAATTATTTGTTGTTGATTACGTAAACAATTATTTTCAAACAACAATATGAAAATTTATTAGTTCATACTGAATTTAACAAGTTAATTAAAATTCAGTAAGAATACTTACCGGTAATGCAGTGTTGTCATTGTATTCATATAAAGTAATTGTATCTTGAAACTTGTCTCTCAATAGATGTGTTTTTTTTGTAGTATGCAGTTTTGTTTGCTGGAACATGTAAGATGATCTATTATTTATAGTTGTTAGAAATAACTTCCAAGTTAGTTATTAAGTGGAAAGACACAAGGCTACAAAACTAACACTTTACTTTGAGAAAGAGAAGATAAGTTTTGGTTCACAATTGTTAAAGTAGTATTTAATGAAGGTAGTTACTTTTTTAAAAGGTGTCTATTCAATATTTAAAATATTATTTTCTTGTTCTCGTGGATTGATTGTAAACTCAACATTTCACTACTAACAAATGTCAACATAACCAAACGATACAAATACTGATTTCTAATAGAATAGTAAGCATTGATATTTCATTTTATATATATATATATATATGTGTGTATATAAACATTTATTTTTTATTACGTCTGTAAATAAATTATATATATTTAAATAAAAAATTTCTGTTAGATAATATTAAACTATCATTCTTTTTTTGAAAACTATCATTCCTATGTAATGTTATAATAATTTAGTTAAATGTGTGGGACAAGATAAATAAACCTGTAATTGTATTTGAAAATGACACTTTATACTAATTTTGTTACAGTATAATTATCATATCGTTTCATCAAGATTTCTCATATAGACGCTAAAAATTGATTAAAGAAAAGAAAGGTGTCTTCTCTGAAATAATTTCACTATTTACGATAGAATAAAATTTAGTGCTTTTGATCGTGTTTTTTTTTTCAGTCTAATTGTTTTCTTATTAAGACCTTCAATCATTCGTTACAGGAGTGTATAAAAAAGATGGCTACATATCAAAATGTTGCCATTGAAAATTTGGTAACGAAATCACTTGCTTTGCTAAACAATCAGCGCATGTATTTGTGGTTTGCGAACTATAACGGATTTGGATTTGATCGAACACTAGCATTCAAGCGCGAATGGCTGTTAGGTTTTATTGGAGATCATGATAATGTACAAATCTTTTAAGCGTTTTATATTGTTATTAATGTTAGAACTCAAGACAGATAGAGGAGAATGATCGAAGCAGAGATGAAACCAAAATAGAGAAGCAAATAACAGAGCAAAAGAACAAAGAAGAAGAACAAAGCCGAAGAAAGGATTTTCTGGACTTGAGAGCAATAATCACCCACACCGATACCAGTTGCAGTAGATGAATTGCGCTTAGCCTTAATTCTGTGACTCAACCTCAGAGTATCCTGAGATTGAGTGGTCAAAGCTCCTTAAAGATTCACCGAGAAGAAGAAGAAAAGAGAGAAAGAAGGAAGTTCTTTTTTCTTATCTTTTGTTTCTGTTTTTTTTTTAATATCCTCTTTGATGAATCAATGAGCTATTTATATGTATAGCTCACCTTTATAGTTAATCGACTTAAGAAGCATTTTGTGGATTGTTATGTGCACATGACTTAATGAATCCCTTCCGTAATTATAGATATCGATAATATAGGATTCAATTTAATCAAACCAAAACTCTAACAATCTCCTACTTTGCTTACTTAAATTGCAACTACTATTACATTGATGTCTTGGAGACTTGAATCAACGAAGTAAGAAGCTTTAGCACAGAATGTTCAAAACATTCAAAATAGATTAACGTTCAGTTCTTACACATAAACTTCTTAGCGTTTATTGTATAAGAATTAAAGGCATTAGTATTGAACTGATTTTTGTACAAGCGACTCGTGTTCATCACTTACAACTTGAGTTGTAGAACTCAGTTTCACTTATAGTTTCAATACATCATGACATTGCTTAGAACAACATACTTCTACAGTTTTGGACCTTGAACTGAAGATCAAACCAAATAATCTTACAGTGGTAACTTTCAAAGATGTTATTCTTTGTCACTTCAAACCCAACTCTAAAATTGTGACTAACACTTTGTGTCCATATAACGCTTTAGTTAGAGGGTCTGCAATGTTTTTAGCAGAACGAACATACTCAAGTGATAATACTCTAGCTTTAAGAAGCCCTCTCATCAATTTATGTCTCATTCTTATGTGTCTCTTCTTCCCATTATATAACTTGTTCAATGCTACAACAATTGCAGCTTGATAGTCACATCTTATTGAGATTGAATAGCAAGGTTTCTCAGTCATTGGAAGATCAGATAATACACTTCTTAACCAATCAACTTCTTGAGCTGCTAGATCCATGGCAATCAGTTCTGATTCCATTGTGGATCTGGTATACATGATTGCTTAGTTGATTTCCAAGCAACTGCACCTCCTTCTAAAGTGAAAACAAACCAACTTGTTGAATTCACCTCATCATTGTCACTTACCCAGTTTGCATCGCAAAATGCTTCCAGTATACAAGATGATCCATCATAGTTGAGTTTCCAATCTACTGTTCCTTTCAAATACCTCATAAGCCTATCTATGGCTTTCCAGTGTTCTTTGTTAGGATTTTGAGTGTAGCGACTTAACCTGCTAACTGCATAGGCAATGTCTGGCTTTGTGCAATTCATTAAGTACATTACACTTTCCTAAGATCTTAGCATACTCAGCTTGATTAATGGCGTTACCTATGTTCTTGTGTAGATGCATGGAGGGGTCGTAAGGAGTCCTGGCTCTTGATTTATCCCATTAATCAAATTTCCTGAGTACTCTTTCTATGTAATGAGATTGTGATAAGGAGTAACCTTTCTCTGTTTTTATCACTTTGATACCCAGAATCACATCTACTTCTTTTAGATCCTTCATAGAGAACTTAGAGCTCAGAAATTCTTTGGTTTCTGCAATTATATCTAAACTTTTTCCAAGTATTAACATATCGTCAACATATAAGCATATAATCACGTAATTATTTCCCTTTTGTTGTTCAAAAGACAAGTATCACCATTGTTTGCAGTGAATCCTTCTTCTAAAAGAGTTGTACTGAATTTTTCAAACCACTGTTTGGGAGCTTGCTTGAGCCCATACAGTGATTTCTTTAGCTTACATACTTTCTCCTCTTGTCCTTTTATTACAAATCTTTCTGGTTGTTGCAGGTAAATTTCTTCCATCAGTTCACCATTCAAGAAGGTTGTTTTCACGTCCATATGATGTACATACAAATTATGTGATGAAGCTATTGCAAAGAGAAGTATGATTGATGCTATTTTGGTCACTGGAGAGTAGGTGTCGAAATAATCTACTCCATGTTTTTGTGTGAACCCATGCACTACAAGTCTGGCCTTAAACTTGTCAATAGAACCATCAGCTTTTAATTTCTTTTTGAGTATCCACTTACATTTCATTGCTTTACACCCTGCTGGTAAATCAGTGATTTCCCATGTGTGGTTTGAAATTATAGAATCGAATTCACTATCTATAGCTTCTTTCCAAAATATTGCATCAACTGATTTCATTGCTTCTGAGTAATTTGCAGGGTCTTCTTCGATGAGAAATGTACACACATATTCTTCACTTATTTCATCATGTTTTATAATGAATGTGGTGATGAAATTTGGTCTGAACTCTGTAGCTTTCTTGGTTCTCTTATTTCTTCTTAGCTCTTCTAAGCTTTGAGATGATCCAGATAAATCATGATTCCTCTTTTTTATCATTTCCGACTGATCCCTTATTTCTGCAGTTTTCTTAAAAGGAAACACTTCTTCAAAGAATTCAACATCACGAGATTCTATGATATGACCAAATACTTTTGATAAGGAGTCAAATATTAAACATCTATATGCTACAGAGTTTTCTGTATAGCCAACAAACACTGCATCAATTGTTTTTGGTCCAATGTTAGATCTTTTAAATGCTGGTAAACCTACCTTAACGAGACATCCCCACACTCTCATAAATGACAAGTATGGTTTATGACCTTTCCAGAGTTTGTAAGGGGTTAAAATCAAACCTTTATGAGGTAACTTGTTAAGGATGTAAGTTGCAGAAAGTATTGCTTCCCCCCACAATGCATCAGGTAAACCCGAGCTGATGAGTCAAGCATTCATCATATTTTTTAGACTTCTGTTATTTCTCTCTGCTATCCCATTCTGTTGAGGACTGTAGGGAGCTGTTCTTTCATGAATGATTCCCTCTTTGTTGCACAGAGCTTTGAATGAGTCACTTTCATACTCACCTCCTCTATATGATCTAAATCTCTTGATCTTAGTTTCCTGTTGATTTTCAACTTCTTTCTTAAAATCAATGAACATTTTCAGTGTTTTGTCTTTAGATTTTAGTAAGTATACCTTTGTGTATCTTGAATAATCATCTATAAACGTCACATAATATTTCTTACCTCCTCTACTTACAGTGTTCTTAAAGTCTGCGAGGTCCGAGTGAATCAGTTCTAATACTATGGATGATCTAGCCACTCGTTTGGGAAATGGCTTTCTAAAGTACTTAGCTTCAGTGCAGACTTCGCATTTGGAAAAGTTCTTACCAATGTCATCAGTAATCAAGTTAGTCTGTTACAGTTTCTTAATAGATTTGACATTAAGGTGACCCAATTTTTTGTGCCAGATAGTTAAATCACACGAGAAATACACAGAAGCATCACTCACTTTTTCATTCACAGTCTCAAGAACAAAGAGGTTCCTATTACAAAATGCTTTCCCTATATACTCACCTCCTTTAGTAAGAACCATTTTTCAGGATTCTATGGTTTGTTTAACCCCAGCAGACATAAGTAAACCACTAGAAATGATGTTTCTACGCATGTTCTCTACTAGCATTACATTCTTTAAGACCAGAGTTCTACCAGAGGAAAGGTGTAGAGCTACATCACCAATACCAGAGACTTTTAGAGCCCTAGCATCTCCCAAGTAGACGTTGTCACTCTTTGATTCATCCAAGTTTTTGAATAGATCCTTCTGGTTGCATATATGATGAGTTGCACCTGAATCAATTATCCATTCGACTTTATGAGTGAGAGAATTCACCTCAGTGACCATAGCCACAATATCTTCAGTTAGATGAGCTTTAGGAGATTCTTTTTTCTGTAATGGCAGCCTGCAATCTTGCTTTTTGTGGCCTCGTTCATTGCAGTTCCAACATTTGATTTTCTTCTTGAATTATGTATTTTGTTTAACATAATTCTTATTTTGGTTCTTTCTGTTCTTGGATTTCTCTTTAGGACCTGTGCTTTCAACAATATTAGCGTCTTGAGAATGAAACTGAGCTAATTGCGAGTTACCTAAGAAAGAACGATTAGCATCTTCGATCATGATATCTGATATTAGATCCTCAAGACTCATCTTCTTTTTATCGTGTTTGAGCTTTGACCTGTAATCACTCCAAGAAGCAGGAAGTTTATTAATCAGTACCAGAGTAGCTAGCTGGTTATCAATTGGCAGTCCTTCCGCTTGAATCTTCGAGACTATGGCTTCGTAATCATGCAACTGATCCAGAATTGGAGAATCTTCTCTTATCATGAAGGTTGTCCACTTTGAAGTTATGAATTGTTTCTTTCCTTCATCTTCTGCTCCGTATTTCTTTTTGAGATTTACCCAAATTTCTTTTGCGGATCCAAAGGAGATGTAGATATCAAACAATTTCTCACTGAGATGCTTCAAGATGTGACCGCGACACGTTCTGTTGTGATCTTCAAATGATCCTTCTCGGGTTTTCTTGAACGAGATTAAGCCTTCAGGACCAGAAGAGCCAGCTGAAGGAGATGAAGAAGATTCTTCGTGAAGAATGTAATCAACGCCAATTTCTTCAAAGAAGAACATCATCTCTTGCGACCATCTTCGATAATTTGAACCGGAAAGTGGTTGCAGTTTGGAGAGATCAGGAATTGCAGTAAATCGAGACATGATCTTGAATTCTAACTGATTATTACTCTCAAGATTGTTAGAACTCAAGACAGATAGAGGAGAATGATTGAAACAGAGATGAAGCCAAAACAGAGAAGCAAATAACAGAGCAAGAAAACAAAGAAGAAGAACAGAGCCGAAGAAAGGATCTTCTGGATTTGAGAGCAATAATCACCCACACCGATACCAGTTGCAGTAGATGAATTGCGCTTAGCCTTAACTCTGTGACTCAACCTCAGAGTATCCTGAGATGGAGTGGTCAAAGCTCCTTAGAGATTCACCGAGAAAAAGAAGAAAACAGAGAGAAGAAAGTTCTTTCTTGTTATCTTTTGTTTTTGTTTTTTTTATATCATCTTTGATGAATAAATGAGTTATTTATATGTATAGCTCACCTTTATAGTTAACCAACTTCAGAAGCGTTTTGTGGATTGTTATGTGCACGTGACTTAATGAATCCCTTCCGTAATTATAGATATCGATAATATTGGATTCAATTTAATCAAGCAAAAACTCTAACAATTAAAATTATACAATAACTTCTTTGTAGTTTTCCCAACTATTTTACGTTGCGAACCTTTAATAATTATCCAAATTTCATTTTCACTAAAAAAGGAACAAATGCAAATGAATATACCAAACCTACTAACCGCAATTCTAGAGAACATTGTGTCCCGCTGTGCACTTGACGGAATTTATGAGATTTGTCGTGTATGATTGGTTTCGTCATGATTTTGCTGGACATGTAATATTGGAATAGTGCTTAAACAGTTATCTTGAAGACATCCCTTTTTATCCATATAGCAAATCGAACACTTTTTCAACACCTTCATGAAAGATTATGTAAAGCTGAAAATCCTGAAGCCGTTATACAGAACGGGTGTAAGATGGTATTTCATTGGTAGCTTTCACGACGAAGGGCCGAACATGTATTTCAGTTTTTGATGATCCCACCCAGGAGACACAAGAGCTGACGGCAGTCATCAAACAAGAGATCTCTGGTCTAAATACCGCTCTTGTCGAGTTCCAAGTGTTTAAAAACTGCCAGAATAATGAAGAGAACATCTCTAGAGACAACACTACCCACGCAGCAACAGTTGTTGACAATCTTAAGAATCTTCTAATGGACACTGTTCGTACTGGTCTTAGCACGCCTTTGGTACGAAAACGTTTGTTTTATAATTTTGGCTGCACTGTTGATCGGCTGCCTACGTATCCAATGAGGAATCAAGCTTGCTCGTAGTTCTGATAATCAGTTGATCATGAGTCGATCAGGATTCTTCGTGGGTCGAGACCTTCGTGTAATGAGTCTCAGGTGGTTTGTTGAAGATTAGCTAACGCTCGTCGATCGATTATGCTTAGTTAAATCGATCTCTATTCGTCAATATTGTTTCTGGAATGAAAGATTGCGCTCGTTGATTTGACGCGCTCGTCACTGTACGTCACCACTAGGGTGTTAGTACGAGTTGCGTTCGTCAATAGGTTTCTCTGTTGGTTGGGCTCGTCGATCGATTATCTTCTCTGGTGGTTGCGCTCATCGATCGATTACATGTGTGTTTGTGCTCGTCGAAAGCCTCACCACTTGGGTGCTTGGGCTCGTCGAGAGATAATTAGAGTTGTTCAATTGTATGGTCGTCGAATCTAATCATCTTAGTTCTTACGTTCGTCAATTTGTGGCTAAAGTTATGTTCGTCGACTAGTAATCCAACTTTGTGTTCGTCCAGTGTTCCTTGAGAGTTCAGATTTTCCAATCCCTTTTTCAAATAGCCTATGTTCCCTTTTATAGTGGATGAAAATGATGAGCAGGTGCTCTTCATTGATAGGTGTTAGCCTGCATGCGTGCGTTAAAGAGCCGTGTGTTGGCACTGTTACACGCACCTGCTCGTCATCGCGTATGACTAGTCACCTGCTCGTCATCGTGTTCAGGTGGCGAGTTACTGACCCAATTCACCTAATGGGCTCGAACTGGATGGGCATTTTCTTCTCAATGGGCTCGTCAAATGGACTTTAAGCAGATTTGTGCCTAAATATTGGGCCGAATGTAAATGGGTCGAATCTAATTGGGCCGACCCTAATTGGGCCCCTACAATCAGTCCCTCCAAGTTCGTTGAATGCGGCCCAACGCGGTTTGACGAACTGAAGCGTTCCACGTGTCACAACTTCGATAAGCGGTTCGCGTTTTTCGAGGAAGCCGAACGGTTGCCGAGAGGAGGTTATAAATAGGGACCTCCTCTCTTCATTTGTTCTATTTGCAACTTCTCTCAAGGTACTTTCTCTCTCAACTTTTCTCCGTTTTCGCTTTTCTTTTTCCTTTGCGGGTTTTGATTGTACTCGGCGACGAACATACAAGAATGTCTTGTGAAAATTTTGCTTCTTCCGGATATGCGCTCGTCGACTCATCATCAGAAGAAGGTGAATCGATTAGGGTAGTCGAGCATGAAGATCATGCTCGTTGTTACGAAGTGAACTCGTCGTCCAGGCTGTTTGAGGGTGAAGCAGCTCAGCGTCCTGAAATTGAAGAGATGCAAATCGATGAGCATGAATTTGCTCGTCGCGGCGATGGGGTGGAAAACCCATTGGTAGGAGACGAGCATGAAACAGAGCCGGATCTCGACGATCCCAATCGGCTTGCCCTTATCTCGTTTACAGGGGGCTACCATAGAGGGCTCGTCGAGGCGAGTAGGCGCATGGACGAGCAGAGGCTGTCTTTGGACGAGGAGTCGAATATGGAAGTCATGCTAAGGGAGATGGAGAGTCCTACGCTCGGTGATGACGAGCATCTCATGTCTCCTCTGGGGCAGAGGCTCGTTGATCTTTCCAGCAGCTCTCGAGGGAGCGATTCAAATAATGCTCCCAGCGACGAGCATCTGCAGGTCTGCTCCTGTAAGCCGAGGCCGATCAGGAGTTTACAAGAGTGGCTGGATTCGCTGCGGGGTCTCCCATCGATGTGTGACGAGGCGTCCATTCTTCAATTGATAGAGAGCCGTCAATTGGGGAATATCGAGTTTTTGATTCCTCTGCCAGCTGATCGTCCATGGCAGGCGCCTGAAGGGTACTTTTGTGTCTACGAAAGTTTCTTCACTTGTGGATTATGCTTTCCACTTCAGCAGCTGTTCGTCGACTACTGCGACGAGCGCAATGCTGCCTTCACACAGCTGGCTCCTACTTCTGTCCATAATCTGCTAATGTTCACCTGGATGGCAGATAGGTGCGGAGTTGAGGTCGATGCTCGTCGTTTTGAAGAAGTGTCGACCATCGCACGATGTACAGACTATCTAGGGGCCTACTACGTCAGTATGAAGGCCAAATTTGAAATAATTTGTGGATCGCCGAACAAGATCTACAATTGGAAGCGTCGTTTCTTCTATGTGAAGATTAATGAAGCTTCTGTGCTCGACGTTCGTCGACCCTATCGAGGACGTTGAAGTGCCGTTGTTGGTCTGACTTTTGATCTTCTCTATTTTCTTTAATGATTCTAACTTCTTTAATAATTTTTCGATTTTGCAGATCGTCCTCCAATTGGTCGACCGCTTCGAGCAAACTTCAGAGAAGAAGTCGATAGGATTCGAGATTTTTCTCACCGCCACTTTCCAGCTATTTTCGAGGCTCGTCTTCGCCGAAGAACTGTTCGTCAAGACAAAGGTAAGCCTCTCGATGAGCATGTTTTTATCATTCTCATTCTATTTTAACTTGGTAATTTTGCAGGAGTTGAAGACATGGACTATTCTGCTCGTCTTCGAGACATGACCAGGAAGAGAAAGGCTGAAGCATCTGCTCGTCAGAGCCCTCCTAAGAGACCTTCCGTCGAGCAGAGGCTCATCGAACAGGCGACAACAGGAGCAGCAAAGACTCCTGCTCAGACACGAGTTGCTCCGAAGTCGAGCGCTCGTCAACCTTCAAGACCTGCAGCACAAGATAAATCGGCTGCTCGTCCTCCAGCTGCTCGTCATGACGATCCTGCTCGTCGCTTCAAGGCCCAGAAGGATGCGACTGCTCATCAACAAGCACCTGGTCTTGTAGTGCTTTCCTTGGCGGATGATAAATCCAAGGAGAAGAGACTAGAAACGGCCGCTCGTTCGTCAAGCCAGTCTGGTCCCTCCAGTTATGCTCGTCCAAACTATATAGACTTCAATTATGATGATGCAGAGACCTCGTTCGTCAATCACCGACGAGCGTGCGGGGAGTATGTTTATTCCGTGAGGAACACGGATTACGCATTCCCTGAGCTTGATGACTTGGAGGAGAAAGAGACATATCTCACCTATGCTCGTGCAAGAGTTCGGGTAATTACTTTACCATTTCCCTTGTATTTCTTTGCTTATGTTTTACTTATGCTCGTCGTTTTTTCTTTGTAGAGTGATGCGCTTCTGAACCAGATGATCGTCGACTATCAAGATAAGTTGACGGTCGCTCGTCAGGCTTTAGAGCGTAATGGAGATGCTGAGCAGCTCAGAGACGAGCTCAAAAAAGAAAGGGCCGAGAACGAACTCCTCCGAGCACAAGTTGAGGGGTACAAGAATAGGGTCGACGGGCTCGAAAAGGAGAATGCTGGTTTTAAAAAGGAGATCGGCACGTGGAAGAGCAACTGTAGTAAGCAGCAGTCGTCGGCTAGGCGCTTCAAAGGTTTGTTTGAAGGCCTGAAGGTCGAATTCGCAAAGTTGCAGTCGTCGTTCGACCCTATGGCTGCTCGTCTAGAGAGGCTTCGTCGTCGCCTCGTCTTTCTTAATGAAATTAAGGGTCCATCAGCCTTGTACGACCAATGTCAAGGGACCCTGAAGTGCCTTCTGTTTCTAAAGGAAGAAGGGGTCGGGATTCCTCAGGAGACGCTCGACTTGATGGAGGATGACTTGAAGTCGTACGAACTTTAAGTAAACGCTGTGAATCCGTTTGTCATTGAAGACGAAGACCTCCTTCTACTTCCTGCCCCTACTCGAGAGGATAGATCTGGCGAGGAGCCTGAAAACGAGACTGGGCTCGTCGATCCTGAAACCTAGAACAAAGATGGTCCAGTAGATGACCAGGCAAACGTAGGTGAGCCGAGGGCTGATTTATACTTAATTTTTTTGTATTTATCTTTTGTAGATATAATATATTTTTTGTTAACTTCATTGTAAGGCGTTCGTCGTTTTGATGTTCGTCTAATATTCTTTGTAAATACCAATGAAGTCGTTCGGAACTCACGCGCTCGTCCATTCTTCTCCTGAATTTTTTTTTTAAAAAAAGGATTAGTAAGTACTTAACAAAGATTAGGCTCGTCTATTTGTAGAAGCCGAGCGTCTCTCTTATTTAAAAGTACTTAGCCGAATTATAATGAATCTGTCTTGCTTAAGATTAAGCTCATCTATTGGTAGACAGCGAGCGTCATACTTAATATCGCAAGACTTTATACTTGTTGATACGCTTTGAGAACTAGGCTCGTACGTAGCGACAAACTTGGCACTGTTTTGAGAACTGAGCTCGTCAACTTTGGTTGATGGTGCGTATGCTCATCACTGTGTTTCAAGACTGGGCTTGTTTACACAGTGAGAGACTTGGCACTACTTTGAGGACTAGGCTCGTTAACAGTGGCACAAGGTTTTGTGCTCGTCGCTGTGTTGAGACTGGGCTCGTTTACACATTGAGAGACTTGGCACTGCTTTGAGAACTAGACTCGTTAACAGTGGCACAAGGTTTTTGTGCTCGTCGCTGTGTTGAGACTGGGCTCGTTTACACAGTGAGAGACTTGGCACTGCTTTGAGAACTAGGCTCGTTAACAGTGGCACAAGGTTTTTGTACTCGTCAATTCATTAGTCATTGTTGATTAGACATTCTTCTGTTTTATCGAACCCGCAACTTGTTGATCAAAACACATATATATTTTTTTTACAAGTGGCAGCACCGTATCCGGTTGCCTACGTACCCCTAAAATGGGATCAAGCCAAACGTAGTTCTTATGGCGATATTTATAAGTAAATAGTGCAGCTTTCGTGTGATAGCACATGTTGTTCGGGTCGTTTTAGTAATAATATCGTCGAAGGTTGATTGCGTTCCAGCTTCGAGGGATTGTTGTTCCATCCATTCTCAGAAGCTCGTATACTCCGGGCTTGACGATCTTTGAGATTATGTATGGACCTTCCCAATTCTCGCCGAGTTTTCCGGAGTTTGGTTCCATCGTGTTTTCGAACACTTTGCGCAGAACGAAATCTCCTTCTTCAAAATGATGACCTCGGACTTTGGCGTTATAATACTTTGCTGCTTTTTGTTGGTAATTTTGGAGCTTTAGTAGAGCTTGATCTCGCAATTCTTCGACTTGATCCAATGAGTCTTTAATCATTGCGTTGTTTAGCTCTTGTCGTTCTGGAAGCTCCGTTCTTCGTAAACTAGGGACACTAGCCTCGGCCAGTGCTAGGGCTTCTGTTCCATGCGATAATGAGAAAGGGGTTTTTCCTGTCGAACTTCGAGGGGTTGTTCTATATGACCATAGTACGCCGTCGAGTTTGTCGGCCCATTTTCCCTTCTTATCGTCCAAACGTTTCTTAAGCCCATTGATGATGACTTTATTTGATGCTTCGGCAAGTCCATTTCCTTGTGGGTTTCGCGGCGTTGCTTTACTTAACCGGATTCGCCAATTTGCGCAAAAATCTTCAAACTTGTTGGAGATGAACTGTGGACCATTGTCGGTCACTATCTCGTATGGTAGTCCTTGATGGCAAATGATGTTTTTCCATACGAACTTTCGAACATCCGTGTCTTGAATTTTTGCGAATGAATCCGCTTCGACCCACTTGGTGAAGTAATCGGTGAGAACCAATACGAAACGTTTTTGTCGAGAAGAGGGCAATGGCCCGATGATATCCATCGCCCATCACATAAAAAGATAAGGCGTGGTTGCTGTTGCGAGGAATTCTGCCGGTGAGTGAATGATTGGTGCGTGGTGTTGACATGCTTCACATTTTGCGGCAAACTTTTTGCAATTTGAATTCATTGTTAGCCAAAAGTATCCGAGCCGCCGAACTTTTAACGCAAGTGATCGTCCGCCCGAATGGTTTCCACCGGCTCCTAAGTGAACCTCTTGCATCACACGCGTCGTTTCTTCCCCGTATATGCAGGTTAGTAAGGTTCCATCGATACTTCTTTTTCAATAGATGTTATTTATATAGTGTGTAATGCGCGCTTCGGATTTTCAATCGTTTCGCAGCCCATCTATCTTTTGGGAGGATGCCATTGGCTATGTAAGTTCTGATGTCACTTCGCCAATCCACATGATCGTTGTCGTTTTGACTTCCTTCGGGGACTTCTACGGGGGATTTATTTTCTTCTGCTATACTTAAGCAATATCCCTTTGTTAGACTTATGCTTGGCGCTGGAATGCCTTCGACAGGAATGATTCTATACTGCTTAGGATCTGATGTCGAAGCTAACGCAGCTAATGCGTCGGCGGAAATGTTTTCTCCGCGTGAAATTTTCGTTAAACGAAATTCCGAGAACTCTTTTGCTAATTCTTGGGTCACTTTAAGATATGCGTCCATTCTCTCGTTCTTTGCGTCGAATTCCCTGTTGAATTGACTTGTCACGAGTTGGGAATCGCAAAATGCTTCGATTTTCTGGACCCCGAACGACTGGGCCAGTCGTAGTCCCGCAATAAGAGCCTCGTACTCTGCTTCATTATTGGATGCGACAAACATTAGTCGAAACGATTGTTCGATAATGCTTCCCTCGGGTGATACGAGTTGTATCCCGACTCCTGCCCCGCGCGTGGATGATGATCCATCTACAAATAGTGACCATTTTTCTTCAATGTGATCATCTTCTCGCAATTCTAATTCGAGTTATATCAAAAAGTTAGCTAGGACTTGCGATTTTGCGCTTGTTCTCCCTTTAAAGTCAATGTCATACTCGCTTAGCTCGATCGCCCACTTGGTTAACCTTCCGGATTGATTTAGACTGTTCAGTATTGATCGTAATGGATGGTTAGTCAAGATTGTTATGGCGTGAGATTGGAAGTACGGGCGTAGTTTTCTTGCCGAAATTACGACTGCTAGAGCGAGTTTTTCTGTTGTCGTATATCTTGTCTCGGCATCGTTCAATGATTTGCTGACGTAAAATATCGGCTTCTGTTCTCCGCGATCTTCCCGAACTAATACTCCGCTAACTGCTGCGTGAGTTACCGAGACATAGAGATATAGTGTTTCTCTGTCTTCAGGTTTTGCCAATATCGGTGGTGTTGATAAGTAATTTTTCAACTCCGCGAAGGCTAATTCGCACTCGTCGTTCCATTCAAATTTTTTGTTGTTGCGGAGTAACTTGTAGAAGGGGAGGCATTTATCCGTAGATCGTGATATAAAACGATTAAGCGCGGCGACTCTCCCGGTAAGCCGTTGGACTTCGCGCTTATTTCTTAGTGAGGGCAAATCTGTTATTGCTCTGATTTGCTTTGAATTGGCCTCGATGCCCCGCTTCGTTACTACATAACCTAAGAATTCCCCGGACTTTACAGCAAACGTGCACTTTGTCGGGTTTAACTTCATCTTATATTGGTTAAGAGTTTCAAAGCATGTCTTCAAATGGTCCAAGTGGTTTTCAGCTTTTGCTGATTTGACGAGCATGTCGTCAATATAGACCTCCATGGTTATGCTTATTTGATCTTTGAACATTTTGTTAACTAACCGTTGATATGTCGCGCCGGCATTCTTAAGTCCGAATGGCATAACTTTGTAGCAATATATTCCGCGATCCGTGATAAATGACGTTTTATCGCGGTCGCCGGGATGCATCTGGATTTGGTGGTATCCTGAGAAAGCGTCCATAAAAGATAGGAGTTCATTTCCTGATGTTGCTTCCACTAGTTGATCGATGGTGGTAGCGGGAAACTATCTTTTGGGCATGCCTTGTTTAGATCAGTAAAATCAATGCATATTCGCCATTTTCCGGTCTTCTTTTTTACAACGACTGGGTTTGAAAGCCATTCAGGGTATCACACTTCCATTATTGATCCTGCCTTTATTAGTCGATCAACTTCTTCATTTACGGCTCGAGATCGCTCGGGACCTAATTTCCTTCTTTTTTGTCGGACTGGTTTAAATGTCGGGTCAACATTCAATTCATGCGATATTATTTTCGTACTAATTCCCGGCATGTTTTCTGTCGACCAAGCAAATGTTGAGATATTTTGGTGAAGGAACTCGATGAGTTTGATTTTTATGTCTATTGAGACTTCTGAGCCTATTCCGACACACTTCTTTTCATCGGAAGGATCGATATTGACTTGCTCGATTCTTTCCAAGATATTGACTTTGAGTTTTCGACTATCTTGGGTTTGCGTCGAGTTTGTGATCATAAAGGTTTTCCCTTTATTTCGAAGCTTGTGTTCTGTGATGAAACAAGTTCTCGCCATTTGTTGGTTTCCCAGAATGGTGCAAATTCCATCATTAGTCGGGAATTTCAGACATTGATGGTATGTCGAGATTACGGCTTTCATCGCGTAAATCCATGGCGTACCCAGAATGACGTTGTAAATAGCTGGCTTATTGATAATGTGAAACTTCACCCAAGTTATTGTTCCACCGATGAAGACGGGTAATTTTACTGTTCCAATAGTCATGGTTGTATCTCCGTCGAATCCTGTCAATGGTCGAACCGAGTGTTTTACTTTCGCATCTTTCAAATCCATACGTCGCAGAGTTTCTTGGAAGATAAGATCGACAGAACTTCCGGTATCGATCAACACTCGAGACACATCGCAATCTGATACTCTCAACTCTATCACAAGCGGGTCGCTATGCGGCATAGCCAGACCAATTGTGTCTTCATTTGTGAAGCATATGTCTCGAATTGGATCCCACTTTGTTTGTCTGTTCTCGTCGGCCTTAATGCGATGATTTTGTGCCGCTCCTGCTTCTCGCTCGTATACTTTGATGGCGCGGACAGAATCTTTGCAAGCGACAAGTCCCCCCATTATCATATTTATTCTTTTCCTTGCTGGCGGCAATTTATCTTTACCGTCGTCGTGGGATCGTTTAGGCGGGTTTGCCAAAACTTTTGCCTTTGGCGATGAGTTGCGTTCTTTCCGAACTTCCTGATCATTTCCTTTTGATGTTTCCGCATTACTTTTATCCTTCTCACGGTGTCCCATGTTCAGGCCACCTTTATCGGGATTCTCCCTTTGGTATTTCTCGAGCAACATGCGTTGCAACTGTATACATTGTGAAGTTAGATGCCCATATCGTTTATGATATTCGCAATACGCTTGCATGTCTGGAGCGTTGATGTTGGTGCCTTTGTTCCAACGAGAATTCACATTCTTCTGAGTCGATTCGCGAGATGGTGAATTGACGTTGAATGCATTTGCATCGTTATCATACCTAGCATAGTTTATTTTGTATTGCTTCTGTCGAGGTTCTTTGCCTTTATAGGTTTCTTCTTTGCGAGATTCTCTAATTGCTGATTGATTAATAAATTGAGATCTTCGCTCCTCGACTTTGGCAAATTTGTTTGCTCGGTGCAGGGCATCTTCCCAGGTTTGTGGCGTGTTGATATGCAAGTCGTCCTTCAAATTTGAATCTTCGCGTATTCCATTTCGAAGGGCTGGGATTGCGACATCGTCAGATACATCCACTTTTGATGCAATGGCTTTGAATCGCTCGATGTACGATCGCAGGCTTTCTCTTCGTCCTTGGAAGACAGAATATAAATCTGCGCTTGTTGTCGCAGGCTGGATGTACATCGAGTAGTGCTTGAGGAATATTTTCGATAGTTGTTTGAAACTATCAATAGAATTTGATTCTAATTTGGAAAACCAATATAGTGCATCTCCGATTAGGCTTTCCACGAACATTTGACAGTATCCCGCATCATACTCCTGCGGGGAATACTGTGCTCTGCCCATCGCGATCCCGAAGGCAGTGAGAAACCTGTTTGGATCGGTCTTTCCGTTGTATGTCGGGCATTTGATTTTTACGGCATGTTGGACTCTAACCGCCAATAGTTGTCTGGTGAATGACGAGTTTCGCGCCCGTGTCAACATTTGGTCGATTTCTGGTGCTGAACTGGTTGTGTTATGGAGTCGTGATGCCATTTTCTCCATTTCTTCTTTCATTGCCTTTATGGTTATGGCTTGATCTTCCAAACGGTCGAGTGCCAGATATGATGGCTCGATCGGACTTGCACGTAATTCTTGATATTGAGGTCTTTCGACGCGCCTATTTGTTGTATGCTCTTCTTGCAACTCGATCGTCGGCTGGTTTTGTCGTATGTCCGAATTTGGTGATTCTTCAATTCGGACTCTCTGGTGAGACGAATGATTCACACTTAATGGGGTTACCCTTGCTTGCGCCTCTTCTAGTGTCGCGATTTTGCTTTGGAATTCCTCGAGCCTTTGATTCGTGCTTCGAGTGGCTTCCTCCGTTTTTCTCAAAAGAGTTTGAAGGAGGTCAGGAATGTCCATTTGTTCGCTAGTTGATGCAGGCAAGGCTTCCTGACGAATCGGTTCGTGATCTTGTTCATTGAGAGGGATTGCCTCTCGCCTTAGTGTCTGTCCGCTGCCGATGTCACCAGCTCGCAGTGACTGTTCGTCACTGTTTTGAGCTTCGTTACTTGGTTCGTTGACCACCATCTTGACAGGTGTTTAGAAGATTCCTCTAGTCCCCACAGACAGCGCCAATTGTTCGTACCGGTCTTAGCACGCCTTCGGTACAAAAACGTTTGTTTTATAATTTTGGCTGCACCGTTGATCGGCTGCCTACGTATCCAATGAGGAATCAAGCCTGTTCGTAGTTCTGATAATCAGTTGATCATGAGTCGATCAGGATTCTTCGTGGGTCGAGACCTTCGTGTAATGAGTCTCAGGTGGTTTGTTGAAGATTAGCTAACGCTTGTCGACCGAGGCACTCATCGACCGAGGCGCTCGTCGATCGATTATGCTTAGTTAAATCGATCTCTGTTCGTCAATGTTGTTTCTGGAATGAAAGATTGCGCTCGTCGATTTGACGCGCTCGTCACTGTACGTCACCACTAGGGTGTTAGTACGAGTTGCGTTCGTCAATAGGTTTCTCTGTTGGTTGGGCTCGTCGATCGATTATCTTCTCTGGTGGTTGCGCTCATCGATCGATTACATGTGTGTTTGTGCTCGTCGAAAGCCTCACCACTTGGGTGCTTGGGCTCGTCGAGAGATAATTAGAGTTGTTCAATTGTATGGTCGTCGAATCTAATCATCTTAGTTCTTACATTCGTCAATTTGTGATTAAAGTTATGTTCGTCGACTAGTAATCCAACTTTGTGTTCGTCCAGTATTCCTTGAGAGTTCAGATTTTCCAATCCCTTTTTCAAATGGCCTATGTTCCCTTTTATAGTGGATGAAAATGATGAGCAGGTGCTCTTCATTGACAGGTGTCAGCCTGCATGCGTGCGTTAAAGAGCCGTGTGTTGGCACTGTTACACGCACCTGCTCGTCATCGCGTATGACTAGTCACTTGCTCGTCATCGTGTTCAGGTGGCGAGTTACTGACCCAATTCACCTAATGGGCTCGAGCTGGATGGGCATTTTCTTCTCAATGGGCTCGTCAAATGGACTTTAAGCAGATTTGTGCCAAAATATTGGGCCGAATGTAAATGGGTCGAATCTAATTGGGCCCCTACAATCAGTCTCCCCAAATTCGTTGAATGCGGTCCAACGCGGTTTGACGAACTGAAGCGCTTCAAAAGAGTCAACAAACCCATTCGTCCGCCAGCACCCTAATATTGATTACAATCATTTATGTATTTTTCTTTTTTATATCTAGTTATATTGAAATCTAGTTTTAGTATTGAATCCTATGTTAGAAATTTTTTATTTCGCATTGTAAGATATTAGAAGACTGAACTGTTGTTTTTTATAATTTTCATTTAAGACTTAACCTATTATATAACAACACTAAATCTTGACATAATTGACTATTGATTTGTTTTAAAAATAACAAAACAAGTGCTTAGATCCAATCATTTAGTTTCTAAATCGTGTCAAGCTTTTTAGTAGATCCATATGTTTACAGAAATAGTCTTGCATGAACTCCTTATTTTATATTTTCCAAAATATGTTGGAAAAACAGTTATATGAAATTGCAAGACAAAGGTTACCAAGTTTTAACTGAAGCTTCATGAAAAGGTAACCAAAAGATGTTGCGAACTTGCTTAGTAAAACGGCGACCATAAAACTAATCGTGGGATTGAGTAATTGAAGCTGTTACGGTGTTACTTAAATGCTTATGCTGCTTTCCATATAATTAAAGTTCAAAGTGTATGTGTTATACCATTGCTGATCGCCCACGCAGCGTTCGTATAAAGAAGGCTAATGTTTCAAAGGTTAATGTAAAACTGCTTATAAGGACAAACAAAGCAAGTGTCTTTCAACCTTTGTCTTCTGTAAGTCAGTTTTCAATTACAAGCATGAACCAGGCTGTGTAAGAGCAAAGGAAAACTTTATTACAAGAATGAACTAATGATGACATAACTTTGAAGCTTTGTCCTTGTGAACTGCAATTGTGTTTGGTAGAACTGAAATATTCTTAAACGATTTAAGACTAGTTTGTATGCTTATGATAAAGACAATTACATTCTTACTACTACTTGTGAAAAATATAAAAATATAAAGACAATTACATTCTTACTACTTGTTTTTTCCTAAAAAATATAAAAATAAGTTTCTGAATACTATAAATTCTATTCATATATAATTAATAATTGAAAAATAAAGTTACATTATTTTAAACTAATTCAGTAGCAGAACTGTTTAGAATATTTGTTGCATCTTTGTTGAACATTATAAAGGATGCAGTCTCAGTTCCATCATCAATAATTACTTCAATACGATATCTGTAAATTTTCTATTAATACTTTTTAATTTGTATTATAAATATAAATATAAAGTTAATGAAAATCGTACCTTAAGATCCCAGTAATACTTAAATCTGAACATGTATTGCATTTAAGATTTTATTGCATTTACTGCATGAAATATAACTCCAACCATTTCTTGATGATATTCCAATAATTTTTGCCTTGTATAGATATATCTTATCCTATAATAACATATTATATTAATATTTTAGAATAATTAAATAAGTACAATATTGAAAATACTCATTACTTTGTATAACATATAAAATTTCTATTTACCTCAACTATATCTTCAGAAAGAAAATCATAGAGTTTAGATATTGTAACCAGATCTTCTTCATTTATTGTATTCAGATTAACTTCATTTTCAATGTTCTTATGAAATTCAAGTAAAGTTCTAGATAAAAAATCATTAAATAAATAATCAAAATATCTACAATTTTAACTACAATTTTTTTAACTTGTATAAATTTTTGAATTGAATTTATTGGATCTTTGAAATACAATTTTGAAGCATTAGTGGTGTTAAGGTACAAATAACCTAAAAATAAAATAAAAATAAAATATCATCATAGATATTATTATTATAATAAAGTTGTTAATAAAATACTTAATGTTCTTTTAGATTATTAAATTACACAGTGATAAAATTAACAAAAACTAATTCATAAACAAATAATTAAAATTACTATTTTAAATTCATAATTTATTTTTTACCTCCATACAATTTAGGGTTAACACTTGTTATTATTATTACTTCACCTTTAGGAGTCTTTCGTTTGATCATTTCCTTATAATGTTCAATTTTTTCACCCCATATTGTTACTCGAACTTTGCTTCCACTACAATTTAATTTGTTAGCGATCTTAGATAACCTTTACTTCTCTAAATTTGGAGTTAAATAATACCTTTTTATTATTAGATCTATAATCAATTTTGAAATATCAATGTTGGGATTTATATTTTGAAGTCCTCCATCGGATATAACTCCAATTACATCTGTGATTATAAAAAAAATACAATGTAGTTTTGTAAAAAAGTTTACAACAAATTACAGAACTTAAAAAAAGTATTTTAAAAAGTAAACGAAACAAACCATTAAACTTAGTATTTGTGTTAGATAGTTCATGAAATTCATTTGAATTAGAAAACTGGAAATTTGATAATTTTATAGTTTTCCCAAAGTTCTTGAGTAAATGAAATGTTGTTTCATTGTTAAAACGCAATAAGATGATGATTTGATATTTTATAATTTTCATAGGCTTTCCAAACTTGAAAATCACTTATTAAATAAATTTCTCCTTCTTTAATGATATCCTTCAATCGTTCAAATTATTTAGAGTATACAGTTCCTTGAATTGTATCATCCTATAATATTGTACATAAAATTAGGAATTTATTTAAATAGAAAATTTAAAGGCTGGAAAAAATACGTACATTTTCGTCTAACAAAAGACAATTTAAACTTATTAATTCATCCATCCGTTTTGGATTTCTTGCTTCCCATATCCTAATTACTCTGACAAGTATATGTTGTTGACACCTTTTCATACGAACGTTTTGAAGCAAACTATATGTAGGTAAATCTTCACAAATCTTTTTACAACCCATTTTGATAATTTGAAATCGTTAATTGTGAAATCATTGACTGCTTATTTATAAATTGTGAAAGGTTACTTTCAAAAGTTACAACTATTCATTGTTGGAAGTCACATTCAAAAAGTTATTATGAAAAAATGTTTTTTTTTTTCTCGAATATGAAAAAATGTTTCTATTATTGAATACTTTTCATGGAAGTTTCTGTTTAGTAACATTATCTTTTTTATCACTATTTTGTCTTCTTCAAAATATAACCCTCGATTCTTTACTTACTTAATGTAGTACTTAAAGAAGTTTATGTCAGGTAGATCAAAGCAACAACTTTGGTAGAAGAGAATTCACAATTCTCAGTGATAACTTCTTTCATATCTCTAACAATCATTTCCATTTCAAGACCCCAACAGTATCTAATCCTTAGACTTTCAAGAATTGATGAATATGGTAGGCAAGAGTTAATATTAATGAGTCTGATCCAACCAATAGAAAGGTTCTTTGGCAATTTTCTGAATTTTAAAGGATCAAACTGGCACACACTACAAGATAATACACTCATAACCGATGGCAATAAATTCGTCGGTTACCGTCGATCGACATAACCGACGACAGAACCTACGGGAGGTGACCGGATTTTCGTTTCCGTCGGATGTCGTGGGTCAACACATAACCGTCGGTTCCCGTCGGTTAGCACAATCGACGGTAACCAATGTTTAGTAATAGTAAGTCGGTTACCGTCGGTTCAACCGACTAAAACCGATAGATTATAATTTAATAATTTTTTTTTAACAAATTAAAATATAACCCACCATAACCGACGGGAAAATACTATTTTTTTTTATTTTTTTTATTTAAATCCGACGATAAGCGACGGCTAATTTTAATTTATGTAATTTTATCCTACGGAAACCGACAGACTAGTAGTTAAAAGTAATTCCAACGTTTTGCATATGTGTCGCTATTGTAACCGAAAATTAGGTGAAACTAATTAGCTCACAGATCCCGTAGGTTCATATCTTGTATATATTAGAACAGGTTCTACGGGTCTCTCGCACTCTCAAATGAAACTATGGCAAACTATAGCGAAAGATTATGGATGGATGGACCACGTGTGGATGAAGCAACTGGGGAAATAACCGAAGAATATGCTGCCGGGCTGAGGAAATTTATGGAGTTTGCGGCATATCGGAGTGTAACGATCGAAACTGGTAAGATGTACTGTCCGTGTAACACATGTCAGAATATGAAATTTATTCTTGTTAAAAATGTGTGGAGTCATCTATTTCGTAGAGAGTTTTTACCGAGTTACAAAATATGATATTCTCATGGGGAAGACGGTACGAATATTAACTTCGGTAATTATAGCGGAGTTGGTAGTAGCAGTTTAGGTGGGGATATAGGTAACTTGGTAAACGAAGAAGTAGAAGTCAATCTTGGCAGTGGGGGATTCGGTGGGTTAGGGGCAGGAACGACAACCATGGATGAAATTAATCTAGGAACAGTGCAAATGGTGAACGATGCTTTTAGGCAGGAAGCACATGATTTTACCGCGGCTAGGGAAAGGGGTGAAGAACGTAATTTGGATGCCCGCAATTTTTTTGCAATGCTTGATGCTGCGAATAAACCATTGTACAGTGGTTGCAGAGAGGGCGTGTCACCATTGTCGAGTGCAGCCGCTATGATGAATATCAAAACAGATTACAATCTACCGGAGAGTTGTGTCGACGCATTAACGGGTCACTTCAGGCAATGTCTACCAGCTGATAACACTTACGCGGAATCGTACAACGACATACAAAAAATGGTTTCCGGTCTTGGATTACCGTATGAGACAATCGATGTTTGTGCGGACAATTGTATGATCTTCTGAAGACAGGACTCCGATCAGATCCTCTGTCGTTATTGTCAAAAACCTCGATTTCAAGAAAGTAGTGGGAGGAGTCGTGTGCCATACAAGAAGATGTGGTATTTGCCTTTAGTAGAAAGACTGAAACGGTTATACCAGTCGGAGCGCACAGCTGGGGCTATGAGATGGCATTACGAACATAATGCAGCTGGCGAGATAACTCACCCTTCAGACGCAAAGGCATGGAAACACTTCCAAGCAACTTATCCCGATTTTGCTCAGGAACCGAGGAATGTATATCTGGGTCTTTCCACAGACGGTTTTAATCCTTTCGGTAAACATGGGAGACCGTATTCTGTTTGGCCGGTGATTGTAACACCTTATAACCTGCCACCAACTTTATGTATGAAACAAGAATTTTTGTTTTTGACAGTCCTTGTACCTGGTCTCGATCATCCACGAAGATCACTTGACATATTTCTGCAACCTTTGATTCACAAATTAAGTCAGCTATGGGAGGATGGTACATTAGCGTTTGACGTTTCAACTGAATAGAATTTCAAAATGAGAGATGTGTTGATGTGGACCATCAGTGATTTTCCAGCTTATGGAATGTTGTCGGGGTGGTCTACCCATGGGAAATTGGCATGTCCTCACTGTCAGGATAACACAGAGGCATTCCAACTAAAACATGGACGAAAGACATAGTGGTTCGACTGTCACCGTCGATTTCTTCCTATAGATCATCCATATCGACATAGTAGGACGTTGTTCACCAAAAACAAAAAAGTATTACATGGTCCACCCCCAGAACCTACCGGTGCGCAAATAGTAATGCAGCTTAGAGATTTTGGGGCCGAGTCCACTTCGATTTGTGGAGGAAATGGACATTTTCCTATCGATGGTGTTGGCGTATACCATAATTGGCATAAGAAGAGTATATTTTGGGAGTTGCCGTATTGGAGGAACCACCTCCTTCGCCACTGCTTAGACGTCATGCACATTGAGAAGAATGTGTTTGATAATTCAAGTAACACTATTATGAATGTACTGGGGAAAACAAAAGATAATCTTAAATCAAGATTAGATTTGCCAGATATTTGTGACAGGAAGGCGCTGCATTTGCGGGGTAGTAATAATGTTGGGCCAGTTCCCACATTTCGCTTAGATAACGAGCAAAAGGTACAACTGATTTTCTTTTGTTTATAAATGACTTTGATTTGCATTAACACCTAACTTATGTTAACTATGGTAAACATTTCATGCAGGCGGCTTTTTTCGACTGGATTAAAAATGCAGTGAAATTCCCAGATGGGTATGTTTCAAACCTCCATAATTGTGTTGATAGTAATGAAGGGAAATTTTGTAATATGAAGAGTCATGACTGTCACGTAGTAATGCAAAGACTATTTCCGTTTGCTTTTGCCTACTTATTGCCCAAAAATGTACATGCAACGCTTGCAGGTAATATCGTAATCATAGTTAACGTTGAATAATAATGTGTAATATTTTGATCTAAACAACCATATTACGTATTCATATCAGGGTTAGGTGCTTTTTTCGCGATCTATGCTCGCAGACCCTTACAGAAGAAGGAATAAAACATTTGAATGATAACATTCCCATAATCTTATGTAATTTGGAGAAAATATTTCCCCCGTCCTATTTCGACGTCATGGAACACCTTCCGATTCATCTACCACGTGAAGCTGGTAATTACAGAATACGTATACAATAAGATTAATTAATTTGGATGCTATAAAGAATAGTTGACTCGTTAAAATGTTTTGTAGAGCTTGGTGGACCGGTACATTATCGATGGATGTATCCATTCGAAAGATTCATGTTCAAGTTGAAGAAAAAAGTCAAAAACTTGAGTCGTGTCGAAGGGTCCATTGTTGCTCAATATATTAACGAAGAAACTGCCAACTTCGCATCGTTATATTTTCCAGCCAACGTTCAGACAAAAAGTCGACGGCCAACACGCAACGATGATGGAGGAGCGCGACCTATATATCCAGCTTTTGTGCCAGATATATTTTCACAAGTAGGAAGATTAAGTGGGAAACCAGTTCGTAGGACCCTTTCCTCCTCTGAGATCAAACTTGCATATGTATATTGCATCGAATTGCCCTGAATTAGGTGACCTTGAGAGGTATGAAGTAGTTGGTAATAGTTTATTTGATGTAATGTCATTACGACTAAACCCTGATTCATTGTGTTGCAGTACCTATATGTCTCAAATACGGGAAGCATACCCGAATTTGGCAGAGGAAGAACTCCAATATATTAAAGAAGAAGAGTTCACCAAGTGGTTAAATTTTTATGTGAGATAAACATAATACGTAATCATATGTTATAATTTTGTAATGAGTGTTAACAAAAGTTATATACCAAATGGTAAAAAACGCAGGTCACTGAAGCCGGAAAAATGGGAACAACATTCCCGACATGGTTGGTAGATTTTGTTGCAGGACCGTTATTAGTCACTAAAGCCTACCCAATGTATTTTACTCGTAGTTATGCTTTCAAGATTCTGAGAGCAGGAATGAAAAGACCAACTAGTGACTACGGAATATCTTCCACCTCAAGCGATATGGTTTATTATGGTGTGCTGCGAGAGATATTAGAGGTTGAATACCCTGGGTTACTTGGTTTGAAGTGCGTTGTCTTCTACTGTGACTGGTACAATCCAATTTTAGGAGTAGATGTACTTGTTGACGAATTTGGAGTCACATCTGTGCACTCTAGAAGGAAGCTTGGTAAGTATGACCCTTTCATACTCGCATCGCAGGCTGATCAAGTGACATATCTTCCATATCCACGAGTTTCAGCTAGATCAGATGGGTGGATAACCGTGACTTCAACCACTCCGAGAGGGAGAATGTATGGTTATTCAGTGCACGATGCAATGCAACAACCTTCTCCAGGAATACTAGTGCAAATTGAGAGTTCACTAGGGGTAGAATACTGTGCGAATATGACCACCCAAGGATTTGGAACAGTACATGATGGTCCAGACTTTGAACTTCCAGAGTTTGACAGCGACTCCGAAGAAAGTTCAGATAATGAGCAAACTGAATATGGTAGTGATTCTGAGTAATGTATTTGTATTCAGTGACCCGTGTAATATTAATGAATCGTTTGTTGAATCAATATTAAAGTATTGCAATAAATGCGTTTCGTTGCATTTATAAATCAGATGAAACCTCAATTTATTAAATATTAAATAATATGTCTTACACATAATAAAAGCACACTAAAAAGCACAACCAGAACAACATTGCATATAGCTTATTACACATAAACATTAAGAGAAACATTACTAATAGGCGCGTACAAAATACACCCTTAAACATTAAATCGTTACTCCTCATCAGAGTCTGGTACAGTTGCATATTTGTGCGAATTGCTTTCGTCAACTCCCTCCTCGTCTGAGTGTTGTACGTATGATTCGTAGTTCGCCACCATTTCAGTAACACCGATTATCTGTTTACATGTCGTCGAAATAATTAAACGAGAACAAAATAATTACAGTGACTAATGCATGGTGTGTAATCGGAATATATACCGTAACGGTGTGTTGGGCTACAATGTTCATGTTGTAAACATTGCTTGAGAAACAACAGACAGTAACATCACGCAGGAGTATCACAGCACCTACAGAGGTTGCATTCCTATACTCATAGTTTTGGAATACCCTGTTATGCATGGAAGCCCCTACTGTGCCAGATGGGTCCTTAAGTGTAACCATCGCATCTCCTAAGCCATTTGGGGAAAGCGTCCCAATTATTGCTACAACCTACAAGTAATTACGACAATTGCAAAGAGCAGTAAGTGAGCGTGGTATTACGTGAAAGTATTTGTATACTAAATTCAACACTAACCCTTTTCACTTTGACAAATTGTTGTAACAGGCATTTGATATCAGCCAATTGTGTCCAGAATGGTGGTGTTCGATTATTTGATGTACCTACATGTACGTATCATGGTAATGGATTATATCATTAATACAAAAGCGGTTTAACGTATTTTTTATCACGCAATACCTTCACGAAGGAGATAATCAATCATTGAAGTCCATCGAATACTATTAAAATCATAATCACGAGTCGGAGGCTCATTGTAAACTTCCTGAATGTAGTCCTGTGTTGGCCTAACTTGGAAACTTTCACCACGCAAGACCTTCTTAGCGTGTGCCTTTTTACGGAATAGACCAAGTTGTACAGGTCGGCCTGGGCCCGGGATTAGCGGCTGGCTATATTCTGGCTGTTGAGTTTGTTGAAGATGTCTAACTAGCGGAGCGTTTACGACATTCAAACCATCGTCTGGTGGACTTGCTGGTGCAGTAGTTTCACGAGCTCTTCGACGATTGTTAGGCATTTCGATACTAATACCCGATGAAAACAAAAAATTTGTGTTTGGTATTTGCTAGACGAAAATCTTATATTTGGAAGGTATGGCTGCCATTAGAATTTATAGAGGAACATGACCGACGAAATCCTTCAGCAAACGATAGCCCACCTGTATTCTGGTTATAAATAGTGTCGGAACATTAAAAACGTTTTCAAACCACTTGATCAATAATTGGATATTTTTGGAAATTAAAAAAATCAAAAAAATTAAATTATATATCTGTGGGTTACTGTCGGTTGCACCGATGGCAACCGACGGGAAAAGGACTTTTACCTTTCCCGATCATCTTCTTCTTCCTTCCTCTTCTCTTCACTTCCTCCATTTTCTCTCCAACCCGCCGGCAAGATTTTGTCAAATCGGACCTGTCCCACCGATTATCGCGGCCATACACAGTGCACGGAATCATAAATCATTCCATATCATCATGTGAGTTTCAATCTATTTCTCAATATCAATTTTTCACAAATTTTTTTTAAAACACAAAATATTGATCTAGGATGTTAGAATCGGTTAGATATTACGAAATATGTTAGTTTCTTGACCCAAATCGTAGATTGCATTTCGTTTTCGGTGTGTTCTAGTGATTTGCGGAATTTTTTTTTTTTTCGGAAGAATTGTTTTTTTTTTTTGTAGAACACATTTTTTTTTCAGGAAAATAATCTTTTTTTTCCTTACTAGGGTATGTCACTATATATGTATTATTAATTATATGTTAGATATATATACATCTAATATATTTAAAATCTAAAAATATTCCAACATTTATCTACCTAAAAAAGTGTATATATATAACATATACGTTTATATATACTATACAAATTATTAAGTATATATAAAATATATAAGTTTATATACGTTTATATAAAAAAATATTAAGTATTACAAATTCATATATGTAAATATATGTAAATAAAGATTATTAAATTATTATTATAAAAACTTGAAAATTATCAATAAAAATGATTTACCAGGGAAAACTAAAATGTTTAAAAATGTTTAAGTTCCTCAAAAAATTATGTTATTTAACACATAAATTTGAAATGATTAAATATATTTACGATATATATTAAATTACGTAAGTTTCTTTATTGATTACGAGAATTTAAAGAGTTTAGTAAGACTAAAATAAACATATTTATGGTTGTTTATATAAAAAATTATTCACAATTTCGTGAGCAACAAATTTAAGTTTTAAATAATCAAGATTCATAAATTTTATAATTTATCAGGACATCTTATAATGATTTTCATCGCGCATACCCATCGACCATGCGACCGGGTGAGCGAGATTCAGATGAGACCGAGTCTCCTCATTTGAGTCCACCGACTACGCATGATACCCCGCTAGACCCACTACTACAGCCCCCCACAGCATTTGACCATCGAGCAGATTCTAACTCAACCGGGACTTCACATTTAAAGTTGCTTGACCCGGAGCTTGGTGAGGGATCTACATGGTATGAATTTTTTTTTAAAATTTATTACACATTTTTTAAATATCAACAATAAAATTATATTTCTATATTTAGGTTTCGCATCGACCAACAAATCAAGAAATTGGTCCAGATTATGATACAGCAGCAGCTCCCATACGCATACTCCTCCTTCAGCAAATTCCCCTTGGAGCTGAGGGAACAGTGGTTCAGATCGTTCGCGGTAAGAATAATATTCCTTACATGATTTTCAAATTTTTAATTATATTGTAATATTTGCTCACTTTTTTCATCTTTTGCAGCAACAATGTAACTGGGCCGTTAGCCACACGCCCGTAGTTAGGCAGAAGTTCGAGGAGCAATGCGCCGCTTCTTACTCCAACCATGTCTACGCTTGGAAGCGAGCATGGAAGAGGGAACCCTCAGAGTTGCCGTACGGATGTCCGGCTGAGCGGTTCCCTGAATTTGTCGAGTATTGGAGCAACCCTTCTACGCAGAAGGTGTCCGAGCGAAACAAGAAGAACCGCCGATCAGGACAGGACGAGGCGGTCAAGGCTCCGGGAACACACACTGCGGGTCCCTATACGTTCGAATATGTCGAGCACAAGATGGTATGTAAATTTGTTTATTAAATTCAACTAATTTTCTATAAACTGTTATTGTTTAATTGTGCAGACCATAAAAAACGGTTGCGTTCCCGATTTTCTCAAGCTCATGAAGACTTGTCACACCGGAAAAAAATTGGGTAAAATCGACAACCCGAAGATTCGCGAAGTCGTGGAGCGTGTGGAGGATCGGATTGAGGAACATCAATCCCAACTCACTCAGGATGGAGCTGGAGCATCGACCGAGATTCCTCGTGATGTAATCAACCAAATCGTCGTCGAGGTAGTTCTTTAAAAATATAAATTTCACAATTAAATAATATTACTTAATTATTTTGTTAATTGATTAATTTTTAAATATGCAGGAAGTACCATGCAGTAAAGGCCGACATTTGGGTCTTGGGAAGCTGGTTGATGCAGATGGGACGCCAACCCATCATAACCTCAGCCAGGGGTTCGATCTTAGTCAGCGGGAGCGAGAGGAGCTAGTCCAGCTCAGACATAACTTTGAAGAAAATAAGGCGGAGCTGCAACAAAACCGAGTGGAGCTACTACAAACCCAGGCCGCACTCCGCGCTACTCAGGAGAGACAGGCGAAGAATGAGGAACAAATAGCTAAACTTCTGGCGTTCATATAACCAGACTCATCGCCGGGTTTCACCCCAACGCAAAACCCATAATTTTAGTTTTTAAAAATCTTTTGTATACATTAAATATTATATTATATAATTTTAATTTTCCAAATTATAATTTATTATAATTTTAATTTATAATTAAATTTAAATTCAATTTACATTTTATTTTAATTAATTATATATAATTATCTAAACCCACGGTAACCTACGGACAAGGACCTACGGAAACCCACGGACATTGACCCACGGTACCCGACGGGCATGAACCTACGGTAACCTACGGAACCAGACCCACGGCAACCTACGGGCAGAGACCCACGGCAACCTACGGGAGCAGACCCACGGTAACCTACGGAGCCAAACCGACGGTAACCTACGGGTACGAACCGACGGCATAACCGACGAGTCATACGCGACGGACATTTTCGGTTGGTTATCGTCGGTTTTGGCTCATAACCGATGGCAACCGACCGGATTTGCCGTGAGTTATCTCCTTGTTTTTTTGTAGTGACATGTCAACTTGTAATGATTAAAGTGTTTTGAGATTATAAATATTTTCAGGCAATTGAGCAACATCATTGAGCGCAAAGCATCATAAACACTTATCCATGAAAGCTTAGAGAAATTAAAAATTAAGCTTTTCACTTCTTTTGTTGGCCCTTTGAGTAAACTAGCTCTTTGAATAATAGCTGGCCCTTAAACAATCTTTAAATGGCAAGCGAGAGATGATATTGAGCAGAATATCGTTTGATAAGTTCGATAAACTGTTGCATTATTATAACTTTTCTGATTTGATAAGTTCGATAAACTGTTGCATTATTATAACTTTTCTGACTCTTTGAACTCATCTTTCATGAAACAAATTCTTGTAATAATATAACAAATAACAACAATAATTATTACAATGATTTGACCATAATAGTTCATAATTTAAAACAAACCAAGTTGTAAAAACGAATCATTCAACCAAAAATTACACAAACGTTCAACAAACATGAACAAGTGATATATATAACCAAATTTTTTATGTGACTTCGTTAAATACTAGAAAAATATTATTCAAATCCTAACCACAAATTGTATAATTAATAATCAAATAGACTACTTACAAGTTGAACGATGTGACGAAACGCCCTGTAAAGAAACGTCGTTTTGATGATGCGCCAAGTTATGATATGAAGAACAGACAATTTTATGAATATCTTCAAATTTGCGCTTTTATCAAATAGATTTTTCAAGTTAAACGCCGCGACGAGCACCCTGTGAAATACGTCGTTTTGAAAATGACGACCAAGTTCTGATGATAAAGAACAGACAATTTTGTGAGGATTTTAACAAATAACGTATACACAGATTTTGTAACTAATAGACGGTTATAATGAAGTACGTAGACTGCTACTGCTTATCTTCCTATTTTTCTTTTTCTCCAAATCTTAATTTAATTACTCAGCCAACAATTGTAACATACATTAGAAAAATGTAAAAGATTAACAACAAATCATAAAGACACCAATGATTAAATCGTCACAATTGTCCTTGTTAAGAGTCGCCATGTATTCATGATCAGTAATATATAAAGAAACCCCAGGCTTCGTCCTTTTCTACCTATTTTATTTGTTTTTGAGTTTATATTACGGTTTCTTGTTTCAGTTTTCATTGTTTTGAAACTGAAAATTATTATAAAAATGTGAAACAAATTCTTTTACTGTAAAATATATATAATTATATGTACGTTGTCTAAGATTATTACGCATCAACCATTTATTCATTTAAAGTAAACACGGAGGAATACGGATAATCAGGTAAATGTCTTCATTAGTTCACTTGATTTGCTATTTAATTCTTTCTAGAACTGTGACATGATCTTATCTTATTTAATTGAGTATATTGATAACCTTCCTCACTTGCCAAATCATATTTATAATAATCTTCTTTATTTAAAATTATATATATATGGTAATAATTAAATAAATATTCATATAACCATATATATATGACGAAAAAAGTATATAAATATATATATGAAAAGGAAGTGACAGTTATGAAACCACAAAGGGGTTCGTGACTCTTTGTTTTGCATTATAAAAGCAGAATCAGTTTGGTCATTATAATTATGTCTTCTGTCAAAAAAACGTATTGTTACGTAAAAAGAACTCACGAAATAGACAAAAGTTATCCATTGAAAGATCCATTAAAGTTTAAACGCTAAGAAAAGAGAATATCAATAATAAAAAGGTAAAATTCACAACATCATCAAACATTGATCAAAGTTAGTCTTTCTTTTCCATTAACTAAGTGTTTGTTGAATTAATACAAATTTAAGAGATCTTGGGATAGAATTTAATAAATCGAAATATACAAAATGAATTTATATTTGGTAACACAACATAATCAATGAGATCAAGCAATGGCACTTTATGTTTGAACATCTGGAATTTCAATATACCCCATATGAAGCGAATCACTGTGCCGAAATACTTTCTATGCGCATTGTGTCTAATTCTAATTATCGTTAGTTTTAATTAGATATTTGTCCTTTTCTTAAGACAATGTGTGATATATGATTCAGTTTAATAAAGTAATGTTTCGACGGAAACAGAAAAAAAAAAACATAAAACAAATGATATCGTTTTCAAAAATAACTTCCAACAAATGCTAAGTTGTTACTTTTAAAATTAAACTACCTAAAAAATAAAAGATAAAAGAATATATAAAGAGAGTTTTAGTTCTTCAAAATCAATTACAACAAAATAAAAACAACAATAGTTCATATTTTCCATGTCAAGTCAATTGCATATAAAAAAAGTTTTAAAAAGTTTGATGTAAAAAGTAAAATAAATAACGAATAGTTAAAATGTATTAAATATATTTTTAAAAATATAAAATATGATGTCGTAAATTACATTTATAACAAACAAACATTGACAGAAAAACATTAAATTGTATTCAAAAAAATTAATTTTATTTATGAATAACTCTGTCCTTCAAATTTCATATAGCGAATGAGAACCATTGCTCTATTCCTAATTGATGAAAGAATTTCATGACTATAATACTATCTACAATGATTCATTTGATGACGAGCATGTTTAAATTGGCCATTGAATACAAAAAATATAGAAAATAGCCATATTACTTGAGGATGTTTCTTCTATTGCGATCTTGTAATAATACTAATACATCATCTAAATTTTGTTGCATGCAACCCATATAAACTACTTTCATAAATTAAACGTCAACGTTACCATATATAATTGATGAGTCAAAAAATGACTATAAACAGATTCATTATGTGAAAAGAAAATATTTGGAATTTTCATTAAACTTTTATATTTAATTTTTTTTAAAATTTCTGCATTGATATCATTACTCCAAATGTCTTTGGTTAAAATAATGTCTATAGGTATTTCTTCTAATTTAAAATAATAAATTTTGTAAAATAATTTAAAAAGGAAAAAATAATGACATTCAACAGAGTCATCAAAACACAATTCTGAATTCATCAAAACTAAAAGAATACACTTATCCTTTTACTGAAACAAAATTCCTTTTCAACACAACAATGCAAAAGAGAGAAAAAAAGTGAATATAAATAAGTTCAAAAAGGTGCTAATGAAAAAATGTCTTACATAAACTAAAGTCTTACATAAAAAACACAACCGTACATCGATGACAAGACACGATTGAAAAAACACAACCGTACATCGCCTTTGTTGAGATTGTTATTATTATATAGATTAGTTATGATTACGTATTCAACTTTCAGTATTATTTTATTATCTGCATCTGAACAATAATTCAATCTGACAATAATACCAATATCAAACCAAAATATATATAATTTCAAAAGACATGATTCCATACATTAGTTAAGTACCAAACCATTACCAAACCTACATAAGGCTGTTCTAACATCATACACATAACATATACGACAATACTTCTCATACATCAATCCATGGTTTCGATTTCAGAATTAGGCCTTCAAACTGTAACATCTGTAACCTTTATAACTTCAACCCAAACTCGAACTGCACCTGGTCTAAGCTTAACAAAGTGTACAGAATATTCTAGATTGTTTGAACTCCAACGCCCTTCAGCCACCACCCTATTGTTCCCGCTAATGTCCATCAGTTTGCATCTTTGGTTCAACTTGGTAGTCTTGTTACCACTCTTATGCTGTAAATATGTAAATGATTCTATCAATAACTACCCGAAGATCTTCGTACAGGTGATGATGGAAAAACATTCAACTTCTTTCTCAATGGTGCAGGTGGAGTTGATGCAAATTTATCAAGTTCAGCTGATGTTGTCTACACTTGTAGAGTTTCAGTCGGAGACTGTGAACTTTGAAGTGTAGATTTGGGTGTTTCGAACACCACACTTGTTGCAGGCCATGCTACAAATTTCTTTCGGCAGTCTTCAATAGTACAACTGTCCACTATAGGCCTCCACAGAAATGTACCAGGTTCTATTACCTCATCAACGAATATCTTAACCGTATTTGGTCCAAAAGGAAGTCCATTGATTGTTGCTTTTGGTTCATTAGTCTGCCAATATCCTTCAGCCACAACAACTTCATTGTATCCACTTCAGTCCATCAGTTTGCACTTATTTCTAGTGTTTTTTCCCTATGTAATACAATTAGATAATAAAGACACAATTGAGAACTCCCAGTACAAAGACTACTATATTATTTGTACATAATCAGCTTATACTTACCAATTGTGTGATTTCTTATGTGTCAGCTATAACATCTACTAGAACACAACATTTGGAAGGCTAAGCAATCATTTGGCCAACATACTGTTTAATGTTAAAAACGTTAGGTTCAGTCTCCAAATGAATGCATCAGGTTTTATGGCAGTTTCAACCAATATTTTATCTGCCTTAGGCCCTAGTGGAATGTCGTTTACAAATTCCGTAGCATCAGAGGATAGAAGATGTTCTTCTGCCACTTTATCATCGGAACCACACCAGTCAACAAGAACACACTTAGGGTGTGCTCGTCTGGTTACACTCTAATATATATATGGAAACAATTAGATTCAAATAGAAAGCAAATTTAGAATACCAATCAGATTACTTACTATTGGAGTTGAGTTTTCACCTACTTCAGCTTCAACTCTCTGTCACATTCAAATATAGAGATTAGTTTAAATAGATTATAACAATTTAAGTAGTTTGTTGGCTGTAATTCTAACCTTCATAATGGTAATTAAGGCTTCTAAATCATCAACTTTCCTTTGTAAGTGGACCTGATTTTCTTGCATTTGAGACATAGACTTGTTCCTCATTTGGAAGAAAGAAAGCTTGGTCATGTTAATTCCTGTTCCCATTGCCCTTAGTCGACCTGGTTTATCAGCTCCCATAATTTGAGAAATTACATCTTCTTTATATTTAATGATGAAGGAACATCATTATTGAGTTCAGTTGCCTTCAGCTGAAAATAACAATTTTAAGCTGTAAACAGTTCACAAAGTAAAATAGTAAATGCATCACATACAGAAAAATATGATTACAACTTATAGTTTTTTCAGCTGCATTGGTGGTAATAGGTGTCCCATCCTTTTTAGTCCTTGACTTTATCCAAACTTTCACTCTAGTAGCTTGAGAAGGTTCTTCACTTTCTTTTTTCTATGTTGATAAGTTTACAAAACGGCAATAATAACAACCAATGTATTCATATAAAACTGAAACTTCTTGACTTTTTAAAACTCACCATGTCTTCAGCTAGTTTAACCATGCCTCTACAACTACAAGTGTGTGGAATCTGATTACGCCTTTGTTTTCTGTACTTGTCACTAATTGCCTACACACAACATTCAGAGTAAATAAAAAGCATTAAACTTATGAACAAACATAAAAAAACTAAAGAATACCTTGAAGGCATTGCTTGTCTTCAATCTGATACATTTCCTCCAATCATTTATTGGAACATTCTTTGGACGTAGATTCATTATGGTTTGGTTGTTAGGAGCATTTCTGATATGAGTGACAAGTCTTGATTTAGATGATCTCCATAGGCATCCCATCTGTTTAATCACAACAACTTTTTAAAAATTTTCATCTAATCCAAATCGAGCATGCAAGTAACATTACACATTCATTACATGGTATTCATGTATAAACTTATAAGTTAAAGACATCATTACTTGGACAGATTTCCACAAAACTATTATGGTTTCTTCAGTAACTTTTCTCTAATCATCAATTGTGACTGGTACATGTTCTCTTACTAATGGACCAACATAGGATGACAACTTCACTGAACCACGTCCACATGGTTCTCCCATGTTAGTGAAGTTAACCTCCACTCAAGTATTAGGATCCTTTGCAATGTCTTTCACTCTGGTTGGTCTTCGATGTCTCTTTATCTGAGGCCCTTGATCTTTCTTGATGCTTTCTAACTCAGTATATTCATTAACTTCAATATTTTCAGGTTGTTCTAACTCAGTTTCAGGTTGATTATGTGGTTGAAACTCAGTTTCAGGATGCTCAACATCTTTGTTAGCTTGCTCTATATCTTCAAAAGTTTGCTGCTCCAATACTTCTTCAGCTGGTTCTGCATCCTCTAGAATCTCATTTCCTATCGGATCAACTGTGGCAACATATTCTACCTGATCTTCAGCTACTTTCTTCTTAGTATTGTTTGTCTTTTTTTTAGGACGACCCATTGTACATTACCTGAAAACAAGAATTAACTGATTAGTAAATGTGAAAATCAGATGACTAAACACATAACAAATGTACATAATTAGTAAATGATAAAATCATATGACTAAACACATAAAAATCTCACTTAACTTGATGTAACAAATTTCACATTCAAATCGGTATTTTAAAACAAATGTCCAACTAAAAGGATCTGTAGTCTACTAGACAAAAATGCCTTCATAATCTGTTCTGGCATTTTTTTGCTTCATCTGGTAAGTCATCTACATCCAAATGTCCATATTCTATTGGAAATGGACCTATATCAAGAAGTCCATGTTCTGCATTCTCCCCAATGTATTTTATGGAAGGATACTTTATAGCAACATACCAAGTAGATTACTCGTTTACTCTAGAATAAAAGACTTGAATCGCTTGAGATGCTAATATGTAAGGATCTTTTGCAAATGAAACTTGACTGTGGCTGAGGTTAACAAGTGTGAAACCATCTTCTATTTTAAGACCATTTCGTTTGATAGCCCATTGACATCTGAATATAGGAACATAGAATATATTGTAATCTAACAATATAATGTCTATGATTATATCATAGTATGACACTAAATCTGCCACTTGGAAGTATCTTTAGCACTAGCCTGACACATAGTTGTTACCTCATAGAAGATCTCACTATTTTGACTCTATCTATTAGTTGAGCTTGTGTGAAACCTCTACCCATTAACTATATATCCTTTATACGATCTAGCTGTACTACGAGGTTCATATGCTAACCACTTAAGTGTATCTCCATGTGCTGAATCAAGAGGAACCTACCAGCAAAATGTAATACAATTTATCTAACCACTAGACTTGACTAATAGGCAAATAGAAAGGAATATCAAAGAATACATGCATATTTTCTTAACCAAGTTTCAAAATTCTTTATATGCAAATTCCATAAGTGTGTTGAATCGCGTCTACATCTAGCAGTAGTGTCTTGTAGATGCTGTAAATGCATACTTGTGCAATGAAAGTAAATGAATGTAAGTGATGACTACTTAAGCTAATGACTGAAAGGTAGAAACACAACTACTTACTCAACGTAAGGATCTACCACTATTGAATTCTGTATAACAACAAGGTGGATAATCTTTATCTTTGATTTAGTGAGAACTATATGCGTTGCAGCTGATATAAGCCGACCCTCTATGATAGAACTGTTCTCATAATCTGTATTCCTATCAAGTTTTTTTCTATATTTGTTGTGTTCTTTAGAAAATCACTTCAGAATTTCATACATTCTTATGCAAGATATGACTTAGCAATAAAACCCTCAGGTCTTGCAGGATTTTGTACATAGTCTTTCAAGACTTTCATGTACCTGAACAAGCAGTCAAATACACTAAGCAATGTTTAAGCCATTGTATTAAACTAAAATAATACTAAACTAAAACGGTACCTCTAAAATGGGTACATCCATCTAAAATGTACATGTCCACCAAGTCTTGCTTCTCTTCCTAAATGTACTGTCAAATGTATCATTATGTCAAAGAAACTTAGAGGGAAAAACCTTTCAAACATGCATAGGGTTTCCACAACCTCAGCTTTGATTTCCCACAATGCAATATAGTAGACACTATACTTGCAGCCACATTCTACTCTACATTCATCACATCCAAATTGTGTCTTATCGGTAATTCCTGACATGTATATACATATACACTAAAGTAAATAAACTAAACTGAACTATATCCACCATACTAACACAAATGAATTAGAGTAATATACCTCCCAATACGGCATATAAAAAAAAACTAATCTCTTTTTCCATCTAGACAACTCCTCTAGATCTACTTCTTCCTTTTCATCTATTTCATCATCTGATTCACTGTTAGCATCCTCATTATCATAAGTTCGAGTCCTTTTTTGTCTAATGCTTTCCTATTTCCAAAGTCGTTCTTGTAATTCCTCAAGATTTGTGAAATGTTGTGACCAAATACTATTCTTGGCTTCTTTCCATGTTCAACTTTACCATTAAACCATGTCTTTTTTGCCCGATACTTATGATTTGGAGGTAGACCCTTTCTATGGCACATGTAAACATGGTTTCTGCTATTATTCAACCACAAGCTGTCAGTGTTCTGGCCACATTGTGGACATCCCATCTTACATTTAACCTTACAATTAGCAAGGTTACGAAAGTCTGATATAGTCCATAGTAGCATAACCTTAAGGTTGAAAGTTTTCTTATTGAATGCGTCATATGTCAACTCACCATTATTCCACAGATGCATTAGATCCTCAAAAAATGGTTCTAAATAAACATCTATGCTATTTCCAAGCTGTTGAGGACCATTAATCAACAATGTGAGCATTATGTTCTCCTTTTTCATACATAGGGCATAAGGCAAATTATAATTAACCATCAGTACTGGCCAGCAACTATATCTTGTATTCTTCATATTAAATAGATTAAAACCATCAGTAGAAAAACCTAATCTACTGTTCCTCGACTCAGTAGCAAATAAAGGATACTTGTCATCCATCTGAGTCCAAGTCACATAATCTACAGGGTGTCGAAGTTTACCATCAGTACTCTTGTTGCTGAAATGCCACCTTAAGTCCTTGGCCATTTCTTCAGACCTAAACATCCATTTAAGCCTTGAAATTATTCGAAAATACCATAGAACTTTGTTTGGAACTACCTTCTTTGTAACCTTGTTTGTGTATTAGTCTTCCACCTTGATGCATTGCATTTAGGACAACTATCAAGCTTCTTGTAGTCCTTCCTAAGTAAGCAACAATCATTTATGCATGCATGGATCTTTTGATAGCCCATATCAAAAGTTTTCAGGAACTTCTTAACCTCGTAAAGTGATGTGTGCAGTACATTATCATCTGGTAGCATGTCTAGCAGTGTTTCAAGTAGCTCATTGAAGCTTTTATCTAACCATCCATTCTGTGTTTTAAGTCTGAACAGAGAGACAATGGCTGGGATCTTGCTATGAGACACATAACTTTGGTATAAAGGTGTCTTTGCATATGCTATTCTCTCAAGAAAATCATCCTCTAACATATCTAAACCCTCAACAGTCTCGGAATTCTTGACCATCTCTTCATCTAAATAATCAACAGCTTGAAATAACCCATTAATCTCTTCATCCGAGTTATTCAGTTTTTATTACACTCATCCATTCTGATCATATCACCATGATGGTACCATTTTGTCTGCAACTTAAAATACTCATCCATTCCTTTTGTAACTAAAGGATCAACTACCACAGAACATGAATAACGTTCTATATTTCTACAATCAATACATGGAGAGACTATCATGTTTATATCACCTAAACCAGTAGACACTGTCCTTACAAAATCCCACGCACCCCTCTCATATGCAAGATCAACTATAAAAATATGAACCCAAGCCTTTTCCAACATTTAAGTTATTACCTTTATTAAATCCACAAGCATCAGATCTATCAATTCACCAAATTATAAGACATAATCAAATAAAACACTACACATTACCATCAGCACAAACAATATTTAGTTAACTTAAGCAGTACATAGAACTAATTTGGACCAAGATTGTGGTTAAAGTAAATCAACATGTTCATTTAGACTCCAAATCAGACACAATTTAGTAACATAAATAACAATAAAAAATGAGTTAGGAATAAGAACCTGATTATGAACTGAATCGTGAATAATGTCTTGATGAATTGAACAGTTCATTGAAAGAAAAACCAATATGTATAAGCTACGAATTGATTTGAGACTCAATTAAATCAATTATCAGAACATACGTATAAAGAGACATAATTACAACAATATATGCACCTCGTGAAGCTAGAAAACTCAACACAAATCATTCACAGAAACAAGCCATATCAAACACACAGTTAACTCAGCTCAAACACACATTAAACTCAATAAAAATCATTCACACAAACAAACCATATAAAAAGACTGAAGCTGTGTAATGATCTAAAATTCACAAAGTACATAACAAACATGTTCAATGAGCATAGTTAATGGGGAAAAAAATGACCATTCTCTACTATATTATTCAACCTGAAGAAAATGACCAATCTCTGCAATATACATCTGTTTAAACATGTTATATGTAATCTAAAGAAGGAAACCAAAAGAACCGTACCTAAAAACATCTTTAAACCAAGAAATGTAGTAATATAAAAAATAATCTACAAGAAATTAACAATGAATTTTTCCTAAACGTAGATAACTTACCCGAATTCTCCTCTTCCGTACAACTTCCTTTGATTTACCCAAAGCTTTTTAACCTCACAAAAGGAAAACAAAATCAGATAATGAATTCGAAACCTAGGTCAAATCGAGTATGAAATTATGCTAAAGAAGAACAATGAAATTAATTTCTCTAAGAAATCATACTTACCTTGTCCAACCAATTCCAATTCAAAACCTCGGTCAAAGAAGCTGAAGCTTTCTGAGAATGATAGATGATGACCGAAAGAGGGAAAAAAAAGTGTGAGAGGGAAAATTTTGCTAAGTCAAAAAAATACTAAGTGTCAAAACCCTTCCCTCCAAAGAGATTTTGGCTTCCCACTTTGCTATTAAAGAGTTTAAAGTTTAATAAACACTATTATAAAGATACAAAAATCCAAAAATAATCCACGATAACACTTGCAAAATAAACGCTATTGTAATCAGCTATAAATATGCGTTATTTTTGTAGTGAAGTTATGATATCTATGTAAACTGTGCTCATGTCCATGTCTAAATATGCTTGACATCTTTAAGAATATGATGCCACGTAGCATTGCTAGAGATTAGCACGTTGTTCAATTATTAGTATGTGGTCACAAATTTCAAGCATTTTTATACATCTTGCTTATGGCGGTCAACAAAATCACTATTATAATATATATTAGATTTTGTGACAGCTAATATATAATGATCAATTAATAATAAATTTCTCAAAATTTATATTTTATATCTAAATTTCCATACAATAAAGGTATCTCGATTTTCATTTTTATATTAATAAATTAAAATTATTTATTTATCAAAAATTATCAAATCAGTTGACTTGTCAAATCACGTCCAATACATCAAAATATGGAAACAACAGTCAACAAAGTATACCTTGTGTTAGACTACTCATAATGATATCTTTGAAAAACTGACCAATTATTTTTGATGCCACCAGACATAACTGGGTCACATGCATAAATCTCATATAAAACTATAAGTCTTCAAGTAGACATTACTAACCTTTTTGCTAAATATATGATGCATCATATATATTCTAATATCACATTATGTTCTATTCTCTGTTTTTTTTTAAACTCGGATTGTTGAATTATTGGAATACGTCTACTATATTTTGTCATTTTTTTGGATGTTCTGTAACTTCTAAATCTCTATGAATGTTGTCTCTCTGTATTACATAACACGTCATTCATGTCACATGTTACAATGTATGTTTCTATTGCAATAAGGCTCCTACATGGTAATACGTCTTCATAGGACTGGGTATATGTCACATTGCAGACGTAAAACATGTATTTCTCTATGTATTTCTCTATGTCATTCATGTCATCTATTATAATGTATGTTTCTATTGCAATAGCATTTTCTTTTCCTCTATTTGAATTTAACGTTTTGTTTTGTGTCTTCAAATTTCTCCACGACTCGCCGAACTCATTCCTTTCAGAGAGTTCCTTTGCATTGTTTATCTGCAAATACCGAACAAATAAATATTACATGCCGTCTTCTGTAAACATAAACCCAAATGTCCTAATATTACCTAAATTTACCCCAATCAGAACTCTTAAACTAACCCAAAAATACGACTTTTCCTTTCAATTTTACACATTACTCATTCATCCCTTTCATCGCCCATGAACACAAGTTTTATTCTTTCTCCATTTTTTCACAATTTCACATGCCTCTTCCCAATTTTTTCTCTATCTCAACGCCTTTTCTTTCTAACTAACAAATGCCTACTCTAGAAACTTTAGTTTTTCAGATTGCATGTCGACTTACCTCTCTTTATCTTCCCGATCTCACTTCTAATCATCGAAACCTTTTTCCTCTCCCTCACTACCCCTTTGCTTATCTTCTTCTACAACTCTTCCAAAATCTTCTTTATCTTTGATTTCCCTCAGTCACTCCATCTCGTTCACCGCAGAAAAGACAGACTTAAGTAAACTCCCAAGTTCTCATTCAGCTACTAGTTGAAAGACAATTCTTCAAAGCCGAGCAAGTAATAAAAGAGTATTTAGGAACAGCCTGTGGAAACCAAACAAGATTAGTCTAAGAAACTCTTAAACCTGGGCTGCGAATCTGTTTCCAAGTAGCTTAAGAAGAGTAAAACTCTTTAAAAACATTGGTTGAATGCCGCTAGAGAAAGACATCAGGGCCTCCATCAGGATTTGGAGGTAGAGAAAGGGAAACAGCATCATAAACTTGTTGAAAACGTCTACAACTAGCCTAGCTTCCAAGGAAGACCGATCCAGAAAAAGCAGAAGCAACACTTGCAGTCTGAATACATGTCAACGTAAATGTTACGAATACGAATACGAGCCAAAATTAGGGCTATTTACTCTAGTTTTAGTGTAAATGTCACAACTTGAGCAAATATTGAAGAGACAAGAGTACACAGTTGTAATGTACACATATAATTTAATTATTAAAACAATAAAACAGATTCAGCGCATGAGAAAGAAACAAATGAGATTTTTTTTGTTTGTGTTCAATAATTAAATAATAATCTTTGCACTTGGTTTTCTAATTTGTTTTTTAAGATGTGTAATTCCATATTAGAGAATGATAAAGTTTGAAACCTTAAGTTTTTTTTTTCACTAAAACTTCTTTCGTTAAATTAAGATTTTTGGGTTACAACCACTAAAATATATAGATATGAAATAAAATCAATAAGTGAAGACAATTCAAAGGTTCTGAAATTTTTTGATATATTGTGGAAGTGAAAATCAGAAACTTGAGATAATCCGGATTTTTTTTTGTTATATTGCCACAAAAGATAGGTGAACCCATAAAAAACTCTTTGAACTAAGGTCTTGAAATTTTAAGTTATAAATTGGTTTTTCTTAGTTAAATTGTTTTTTTTCTTCCCGTCAAAAGGAAATATTATTGAGATGGTAAAAAAAACCCAAAAGAAGTTCAGGGTACAACAAATAACCATAAAACTTGAAAATTGTTAAAGAACAGAAAATTGAAAAGTTGTGTCAGTTTGACAAAAAAAGGATGAAGAGTTGTTGATAGTCAACGCTTGTTTGTTGTTTTTATTCGTACTCTCCACCAATTAGGAAGGTTGTGTATTAGTTTATTACTTTTTCTTTTTTGTTAAACTGTATTAATTTATTTTCATTAAAAAATACAAAATTGGTGAAGATATTGGATCTTTGAATCACTTTTCAAACTTGTGATTCTTGGTGAACTTTATCTACCCCATCACATATAGAAACAATAGATAACTACGATTCTAATCTATCCGATAAGGTATAATTATTTTATTTCATTTATTAGGCATAATCATACAAATATTTTAAAATAGATCGTAGCCATGTGCTGAAACCTTCACGGCCATGTGTCTGGAGCTTAAAGGGTTCATTTGGGTACTCAAATCAGCACTGGAGTTACGCATTTCCCAGGTGAAGATTGAGATTGAGAACCGAACATTATAATATCATTTCATCCCCGGAAGCATGGTCAAGATACAGGACATGGTATGCAAAAGTCCATGAACTTATTTCCAGGTTTACAAACCTGCAGTTCATCCATATTCACCCGAAGAACAACATGGAAGCAACTGCAATAGCCAGTAGCATAGTCAGGAGAGAGCGATACAATAATTATATAGTCAGAAGAATACCAAATTGGATTGGTTTATCTGATCGCACCAAATTAGATGAGGACATAAATGCTAGACCAGCTGCAGCTAGAGAACTCGCCATTTCAACACCTAAGGGTTCAGTCACACGCTCAAAGTCAAAGGAAATAAGAAAAGGATTCACCAAAGCCGTGGGAATGCGAATGAGTATGATTCAAGAGGAAACCTTGGATGAAGCTCTCAACATTTCTACCAACATAGACTTGCCTTTGCTTGGAGCTTATAAAGAGGTTCTAATCTTCACATTCGAGCCAGAACCAAACCATAATCATTAAGGTATTGAGATTGGTTAAGTGATCTTGTACTCTTTTTCCTTATCTTTGGTTTTGTCCCAAATGGGGTTTACAAAGAAAGGTTTTAATGAGGCAAGCCATTTAGCTCACTCTCATCTAAATATCAAGGTAATCCACGGTTAATAGAAGTACAAGAAGTGTCAATAGGAGGCCACACAACAAGAGGAAAGCCGAAGATTGAATTGAAGTCCATAAGTGATCCAAGAAGAACATGGGCTGAAGATGAATTTTAAAGGGGTGAAGGTTGTTGTATTTCCGGTCCATTTAGAGTCTAATAAATGTCTTGAAGAATCTAGAGTCTAGCTACATGAATTTAAGTGTCAAGTTAGTGATAGAAGTGGGAGGAAATGTGAGTTAAGGTGAGCATTTTCCATTTCTTGTCTTGAGTCTTTCATTTTCTATTTATAGTCTCTCGAAACGTGAATAAGAGGAAGCATTATTGATAAACAAAACTCTTGAAACTTTTTTAGAAATTGAGACGAATTCTCAATCTCTTTTCTCTTGTCCAGGACAAGAAACTATCTTACTTACCATCCGTTTGTGAGAAGCATTCGTGTGGGAAGTGTACTGCTTATCAAAGGCCTTTCACACCCTTTGTGGCGCAGCTCGATCCATCTACAATCTCATCTTCCAAAGAACCAGAGGTGAGTTTTCTCCGAATAGCCTTGAAGTCTCACAAATCACTTCTATCAACCGCCTACAACAGCACCATTGAACCGGCTAGTGAATGTTCGCCGAACAGCTGTCCTTTCAATCATCTATCCACCCTTAAATCGCTTCCAAGGCTACATTATTTGGTATCAGAACCAAAACAGAGCCAACACCTTCCATTGCAGCATCAAAACCGGTTCAAACCAAGCTGAAATCGTCGAGATAAGTTCAAAACAAAACGATCAAATTTCTTGTTGATAAACGGCGACTGTTACAAAATCATTACTTGATTTGTACCGATGGTTTTGTGATTGAACCAAGGCAAATTTTGAGTTGATATTTGAGTGTAATTTGAGCCTAGATAAGACTTACACTCATTGATCTTACTTTATGGCTGCAGACAATGCAACAATCATTCAAATGCTCATGGTGATGAGAGAAGAGAACCAAATTTACGCCAAGAAATTGAGGAGAGGTTTAGGCGTTTGGAGATGGCTCTAAGGCGTGCACGAGCTCAGCAACATCCTACTCCACTAGCCTCACGGCAAGGAGAAAGTGAAGGGGATGGTGATGAACGGCCTGAATTGGTGGAGGATCCACCCGATCCTTTGGTGTTAAGACCGCAACGAAGAGATCCTCTTGATCAAAGAAGGAGAGAGGAAAGAGTTGCTAGACCAAGAAACACGGAGGTGAAGCTGACAGCCCCCGTATTCACGGGAAAATCAGATCCAAGTACCTACTTGGATTGGGAGAGAAGAATGGAGTACATTTTCAAATGTTATGGCTATCCGGAGCCAAGGAAGTTAGCCCTTGCAGCAGTCCAATTTTCAGAAGGAGCACTGATTTGGTAGGATTGTGGGGTGCAAGAAAGAAGAAGGATGAGATTCAAACCCATAAACTCATGGGCTGACATGAAATTTCTCTTGAGAAAGAGATATGTTCCACCACATTACCATAGAGAGCTTCAAAAGAAGTTCCGGAAGTTGGTGCAAGGCAGCCGGTCAGTAGCTGAGAATTATGATGAGTTTGAGCTTCTCAAGAACAGGTTGGAGCTTGAGGAATCAGAAGAATCCTTGATGGCTCAATTCATAGACGGCTTGCAAGAGAGAATTGTAAGAAAGGTGGAAAGACAACTGTATGGAGATTTGCAAGAAGTGTATCATCTTGCAACAAAAGTGGACCATCAGCTTAAGCAACGACCCATGGCTAGAACCATAACCTTTCAACCAGCATCAGCAAGCTCTACATCAGTTAGAGACAAAGGGAAAGTAGCTGAAAGCTCTCGGACAACACCTAATCCGATTTTTGACAAAAGCTCTACACCTAGAAGCCGAGAGGTGGTGTGATTTAAATGTCAAGGGAGAGGCCATTATGCTCATGATTCTCCAACTAGAGGGTCATGATCATCACTCCAAGTGGTGATTATGAGTCCATGGATGAAATGGAGAAGAAAAGGAGGACACGAATGAAGAGATCGCTTATCCGAATGTTGGTGAGTTGTTGGTGGTGAGAAGAGCTCTCAACACTACAATGCAGATTGAGGAGATCAATCAAAGGGAAAACATTTTCCATACATGTTGCACTATCAAGAACAAGGTTTGTAGTCTCATTATAGATGGTGGTTCTTGTACTAAAGTGGCTAGTCAAGTGATGGTGGATAAACTAGGCTTGGAGAAGAAGAAGCATCCAACACCTTACAAACTTCGGTGGTTAAATGACAAGGCTGAACTAAAAATCACTGAGTAAGTTGAGGTATCATTTGGTATTGGGAACTATAAGGATAATGTGCTGTGTGATGTGGTTCCTATGCAGGATGGTCATCTATTGCTAGGAAGACCTTGGCAATATGATAAAGATGCTCAACATCATGGGAAGTCTAACTTTTACTCTTTCACTCACAACAACAAAAGGATCAACCTAACCCCTCTCAGCCCTATGGAGGTTCATTCTATGCAAGCTAGGATGTCCAAAGAACCTGAGAAAGGAAGACCAAACTTATACCTTTCATCAGCCGGAGTGAGTAAATCGGTGAACATGAAGGAAAACATCGTATTGATGCTATTCAAAGAGTGCTTTGAAGCTGAGGCGAATGCATTAGACCTGCCTGTGGAGGTTCTGAATGTCTTGGAACAATTCAAAGATGTGTTTCCTGAGGAGATTCCAGCCGGTTTGCCGCCCATAAGAGGAGTTGAACACCAAATCGATTTCATACCGGGTGCAGCTCTTCCCAACAAACCAGCTTACCGAATGAATCGTGAGGAGACTAAGGAAATTGAGAAGCAATTCCAGGACCTCATGAGCAAAGGATACATCCGAGAGACCCTTAGTCCTTGTGCTTTACCGGTCTTGTTGGTACCAAAGAAGGATGGAAGTTAGAAGATGTGTGTGGATTGCCGAGCCATCAATAACATCACCATCAAATATAGGTATCCTATTCCTAGTCTTGATGATATGTTAGATGAACTAAGTGGTGCTACTGTGTTTACAAAAATAGACTTGAGGAGTGGCTATCACCAAGTGAGGATGAAGGAAGGAGATGAATGGAAAACAGCCTTCAAAACCAAGCAAGGTTTATACGAATGGTTGGTCATGCCTTTTGGCCTCACTAATGCGCCAAGTACATTCATGAGACTCATGAATCAAGTCTTGAGGGCTTATATCAGTAAGTTTGTGGTGGTTTATTTCGATGACATACTGATTTATAGCAAGGATTTGGATAAACACTTAGTACATTTGGATAAGGTGTTAAGAACATTGCGGAAATAAGGATTGTTTGCTAATAAAAAGAAGTGTAGCTTTTGTGCTAACCAATTAACCTTTTTTGGGTTCGTGGTAAGTGCAAATGGCTTGCAGGTTGATCAAGAAAAGATCAAAGCAATCCAAGAATGGCCAACACCAACGTCCATTGGTGAAATAAGGAGTTTCCATGGCTTAGTGAGTTTCTATAGAAGATTTGTGAAGAACTTCAGCACCATAGCAACCCCTCTCACTTCAGTCATTAAGAAAGATGTACCATTCAAGTGGGAAAAGGCTCGAGAGAAGGCATTTCAATCACTCAAAGACAGCTTCACTCAAGCACCAATATTAATCTTACCCGATTTTTATAAGATGTTTAAGGTTGAGTGTGATGCTTCAGGTTTTGGGATTGGAGGAGTATTGACTCAATGTGGAAGACCTGTGGCATACTTTAGTGAGAAAATCAGTGGTGCAGCCTTCAAATATCCGACATATGACAAGGAACTTCTAGCCTTGGTAAGATTATTGGAAACTTGGCAACACTATCTACTTCCTAAAGAATTTGTGATCCATACAGACCATGAAACTTTAAAGCACCTAAGAGGACATACAAAGCTTAAGAGAAGGCATGCTAAGTGGCTGGAATTCATTGAGACATTTTCCTATGTCATTAAGTACAAGCGTGGAAAGGAGAACATTGTTGCGGATGCATTGTCAAGGCGTTATACTTTGATCTCAACAATGGAAGCTAAGGTATTGGGATTTGAATTTCTTAAGAGCTTGTATGTTGATGATCCAGACTTTTCGGAGGTGTATAAGCAGTGCGAGAAGGGTGCTTATGGTTTATTCTACCGGTATGAAGGCTTCTTGTTCAAAGAAAAATAACTTTGCGTACCGCAAAGTTCAATGAGAGATTTGATCATTAGGGAAACTCATGGAGGTGGATTGATCGGTCATTTTGGACGTGATAAAACCTTAGAAGTGGTTAAGAAACATTTCCATTGGCCACACTTGAAGAAACAAATCGAGAAGTTTTGCAATCGGTGTGAGATTTACTTGAGAGCAAAATCCAAATCACATCTGCATGGGTTGTATATGCCTTTGTCGATTCCAAGCTCACCATGGGTAGATATTTTTATGGATTTTGTGCTTGGATTACCTAAGATTACACACAAGGATTCTATCTTTGTTGTAGTGGACAGGTTCTCCAAGATGGCACATTTCATACTATGTGCAAAAGGTGAATGATGCATCACAAATTGCAAGTCTTTTCTTTAAGAAGGTAGTAAAGCTTCATGGGATGCCGAGAACCATTGTATCAGACCGAGATTCAAAGTTCTTGAGCCACTTTTGGAAGACTTTGTGGAGGGAATTGGGAACCAAGCTCTTATTCTCAACAACTTGCCACCTACAAACCGATGAGCAAACCGAGGTAGTGAACCCCATATTGTCTACCTTATTGAGAGTAACTGTTGGGAAGAATTTGAGTAATTGGTTGGAGTGTTTACCCTATATTGAATTTGCATACAACCATGTTACTCACTCAGCCACAAAGAAGTCTCCATTTGAGGTGGTATATGGTTTTCAACCCTTAACTCCCCTTGATTTAACTTCCTTACCGCTTGAAGTATTTTATGTCAAGAAGGTGAAGCCAAAGCAGAGATGAATAAGAAGCTACACCAAAAGGTCAAGGACAACTTGGAGAAACGAACTGAGGCTTACAAACGTCAAGGTGATAAAGGGCGTAAGCATGTTGTCTTTAAACCGGGAGAATGGGTGTGGGTACATATGCGGCCAGAACGTTTTCCTCAAAAAAAAAGTTCTAAATTGATGCCTAGAGGAGATGGGCCTTTTAAAGTGCTGGAAAGGATTAATGATAATGCATATAAGTGGGAGCTGCTAGGTGATATGAATATTTCTTCTAGCTTTAATGTTGTTGATTTATCCTTGTATAAAGATGATGGTGCAATTTTGAAGACAAAACTTTCTCAAGAAGAAGAGAATGATGAGGACATGAATGCTAGACCAGCTGCAGCTAGAGAACTCGCCATTCCAACACCCAAGGGTCCAATCACACGCTCAAAGTCAAAGGAAATAAGAAAAAGATTCACCAAAGCCGTGGGAATGCGAATGAGTATGATTCAAGAGGAAACTTTGGATGAAGCTCTCAACATTTCTACCAACATAGACTTGCCTTTACTTGGAGCTTATAAAGAAGTTCTAATCTTCACATTTGAACCAGAACCAGACCGGAATCATTAAGGTATTGAGATTGGTTAAGTGATCTTGTACTCTTTTTCCTTATCTTTGGTTTTGTCCCAAATGGGTTTTACAAAGAAAGGTTTTAATGAGGCAAGCCATTTAGCCCACTCTCATCTCAATATCAAGGTGATCCACGGTCCATAGAAGTCCAAGAAGTGTCAATAAGAGGCCACACAACAAGAGGAAAGCCCGAAGATTGAATTGAAGTCCATAAGTGATCCAAGAAGAACATGGACTGAAGATGAATTTTATAGGGGTGAAGGTTGTTGTATTTTCGGTCCATTTAGAGTCCAATAAATGTCTTGAAGAATCTAGTGTCTAGATACATGAATTTAAGTGTCAAGTTAGTGGTAGAAGTGGGAGGAAATGTGAGTTAAGGTGAGCATTAACCAACTTATAACGGCTGGATCTTCAAAGGTCTTACCGAAGCTCATGAGTCCCCCTTCTTGTCTTGAGTCTTTTATTTTCTATTTATAGTCTCTTGAAACATGAATAAGAGGAAGCATTATTGATAAACAAAACTCTTGAAACTCTTTTAGAAATTGAGACGAATTCTCAATCTCTTTTCTCTTGTCCGGGACAAGAAACTATCTTACTTACCATCCGTTTGTGAGAAGCATTTGTGTGGGAAGTATACTGCTTATCAAAGGCCTTTCACACCCTTTGTGGCGCAGCTCGATCCATCTACAATCTCATCTTCCAGAGAACCAGAGGTGAGTGTTCTCCGAACAGCCTTGAAGTCTCACAAATCCCTTCCATCAACCGCCTACAACAACACCATTGAACCGGCTAGTGAATGTTCTCCGAACATTTGTCCTTTCAATAATATATCCACCCTCAAAGTACTTCCAAGGCTACATCAGATCGCACCACCTTAGCTGAACAAGCCAACCGTAACCCAACAGGCCAGCACTCAGGTAACTCTTGTTAAGAAACCCATAACTGAAGTGCACATAGTATTGGGCCTTACGGCCTAAATCCGCAAAAATATAAGACCAGAACTTCGCGGAATTAGAGAGGAAGATAATTAAATATGGGCCTGGGTCTCTGACTTTAGTTAGAACAACTAGAATTTGGGCCAATATCGCATTAGATTTTTGGGTCCCGGCTAATAGGCTTTTCCCATGAAACCCACAGGCCAAATCCCAAGCCCACTGCTCACTCGATCCATTAGACGCCCCATAACTTGTCCACTTCTTTTGTCGTTTCATTTCTCAAGTATGTAATCATGATTTAGTTTTATCGTGTGCCAAACTTAGATAATCATTGCCTTGGGGAACCGAAAGATTTTAGAACTAGGGTCACGCTACAAAGGGTTTGGAATAGAGCCACTTCGTTTCTCTCCAGTTTCTTGGAACATGGTTTATCATAATTTTGGCCAATGAAATGCCTCAGGCCTAATCATGAGTTTTCACTTCACACTTTGCGTGAGTAGTAGAAACGCCACTTTGGTTCTCTAATTACTTTTGAGTCTTTCAAGATCACTCCAGCCACTACTTGACAAGCCCGAAAGCATCATCACATAGGAGATCTCTTTTTCCTGCGATTATTAAGCCAGTGATTGCAACAGACTCCAGAGGTATAAAGGAATAAAACTTAGAAATACAAAGATCAGGATATGGACCAAAACTTGTGACAAGCCCTCAACCAATTTGACTTAGGAAGATCGGCTCCACCCACGATTCTTCCCGCTGCGACGTATGAGGACACTCTAACCCGTAACAGGAAGAGTCTGTGCGCCCACTGAACCCTATCGAACAAAACATTCAGGACCTCACGGAAGACCTACCAAAAGACTAGGGGCTCCAAAACTCAGTCAAAGGAAGGTTGATAGATAAGGATATCGCTCAGTTCTTCTTTGACAAAGAAGAAGACTTAACCTCGATACTCCGGATGCAGCCACTTATCTACAATGGCTGGCTTGCAGCGGCACAAAAATGGGTTGACCATCCTCCACCCAATTTTCTCACCAGGATCCACCTCTGGGTACATCTCAGAAATCTGCCTCTGCAATATGCTTCCGAAGCAGTGGTACATAGAATAACTCGCAATATCAGTGAAGTATTAGAGGTTGACCTACATGAAGCCTCTGTGACGCGTCCCTTCCTAATTAGAGCCAAGATCAACTTTGTCATCGCTAAAAGACTCAGGTACTACTGCACGGTCCAGTGTGATAATGGAGACAGATTCCAAGTGGAATTCTACTACGAGTGGGTGTCACACTTCAGCTTCCCCTACATGTAAGGTTTTGTTAAGAATTTTCCGTAGGAAAAGTTTTAATTTGGGAGAGATTTTGGTTGCCCAAGTAGTTTTATTCCAATCGAATTGTTGTGGGGTTGATTGGGCCGATTCAATCTATAGTGAATGAGCCAGTAGGTGGGCATGATAACTTGATTTGACACTGCAGTTTTCATATGGACTGAGAAGCCATACCCATTTATCTTCTACTCCAAATATACTTGGTTTTATCAATTTTATGGCGTTCTCCAGGTGGGGAATTGTATTCCCAATCTTGCTTGAATCCCATTTAGTGGTATTTGCTTCAAACAGGTCGCTAACTTTCATTTTTGTTTGATTTTTGTTGGATGGTCTTGTAGAGATGGTGTGATTGTCTCCAATTAGCCACATTTTAGACCAGAGAGAGGTGGAATTACCGTTTTCCGATGGCTTTACCAATGAAAAGCTCCAAAAGGTATCTTCCCAATAGGACACTCCACCATCCATGAGAGATCTGCTCAGATGGTTTGCATTGCATAAAAGGAACCTGACTCGCATATTTATCGAGTACCACTCTTGCATAGAGAAATGTAGGGTTTTGTAAGATTCTCCAACTTAGTTTTGCTAAAAAAGCTTAGTTGAAGGCTTTGATATCTCAGAATTCTAACCTTTCTTCTTTTTTCTTCTTAGACAGCCTTTGCCAAAAGATCCAACACATGCTTTTCTTTTCCGGATTGGAGTCCTAACAAAATCTGGTAAGAGCCGATCGATTCTGTTAATCAGACTCACCGGTAAGCTAAACCAGCTCATGGCATAAGTAAGGATAACAGTTAGGAATGATTTTATCATGACTAATTTTTGCCAGCTTGAGATAATCATTTTATAGACCAGCTGGCCACCTTCTGTTTAATTCTCTCTATAATACAATTGAAAATATCTTTCTTTTTCTTTCCAAAGGTTTCAGGAAATCCTAGGTACTTGCCGATACCACCTTCACCTTGAATATCCAGGTAGTCTCTAACCTTCTTGAAGATCAAAGGTGGTGTTTTGATTGCAATGGTAATTGCTGATTTTTGTGTGTTTATCATCTGTTCTGAGACCTTTTAACAAGAATAGAGAGTTTGCCTAAGGGATTGACAGCTCTTTGCATCTTTATTACAGAAAAACATGGTATCGTCGGCGAACAAGAGGTGATTAATTCGAGGACTTCCTTTTGCAACTCTTAGGCTATAGAGGCTCCCCTCTTTATTCACTTTTCAACATATACCGAAAAGGACCTCGCTGCATAGGATGAAGATGAAAGGGGACAAAGGAGCTCCTTGCCTTATCCCTCGCTAAGGTAAAGCTAGGCCCTTTTCTGTTCCATTAAGAAGAAAAGAGTATGAAACCGAGTTTATGCATGTCATGATTAGCTTCACCCAATTTAGTTGAAATCCCATCTTTAGGAGTACCGCTTTGATGAAATTCTATTCTAGCATACCATAGGCTTGACTCATATCGATTTTAATAACTAATCCACTGTTTCGCTTAGCTTAGGAGATATTAAGGTAGTGTAGAGTCTCGTGAGTAATGAGCACATTGTCTTAGATAGCTCTTCCTGTACAAAAGCATATTGGAATTCTGAGATTAAACTTCCCATATGATTGGTTAGAGTCTTTACGTAATTATTTTAGATACAATTTTATACCTCCATTGCATAAAGCGATCAGCCTATAATCATCAACAACTCTTGGCATTTCTTTTTTGGGGATCAATCTTACATGTGTGTGATTAAAGTTACTCAGCAAGCAGCCGGATTCAAAAATCTGACAGATCTCCTCTTTTATTTCTTCCCCTATATGCAACCAATTGTCTTGGAAAAAACCTTCCGAGAAGCCATCATGGGCTGGGGCTTTGCTTGGATGAATGGCGAAGACAACTTCCTTAACTTCAGAAAGTGAAGGTATTGGACTCAGTTTTTTGTTCATGTCTTTAGTAAATTTTTGTTGAATCGAGTTTTCTATGATATCCTCCAGATTCCTCTGCTGCAACCTGAATATCGAGTTTAAATACTGGGATATAACATTAGTTATTTTGTCCTCCTCAAAGAATTCCTTCCCTTTCTCATTCTCAATAACTAAGAAGTGGTTGACTGCTCTCTTCCCTCTTGTTATGGCGTTAAAGTAGCCGGTATTTCTGTCTCCTAATTGCTGCCATTGAACTCTGCTTCTTTGTTGCCAGTATGCTTCCTCTAAGGCATATGCTTCCTTCAGTTCATTATTTAGCTTCTCTTTGCTAGGTGAGCATGCCGACTTGCTCATCTCCAAATCAAGCTCCTTCTTGTTATCTTATATTTTCTTTTGACTCTTCCACCTCTGATTTTTCTTCTAAAAGATCATCTATTTTCTATAGGCATTAATTCTATAGTCCACTGATTTGCCTGATTATTTAACCAATTATCCTTTATTAACTTAGAAATTTCTTTGTTTCCTCGCAGGCTTCTATCGAAGTGGAATAGGCCTTTTTCCTTGGTTTTGGATCAGAGAAGAAGGAGATAAGGGGCATGTGGTCCGATCCACCAAATTAGAGGTATTTGCATCTAGCTCTTTGGAATTTTTCAAGCCATACTCCATTAGTTGTGGCTCTATCCAATTTGCTGAACACCAAAGACGTTGACCTATCCATGAGAGGGGATTTCCTGAGTGTTGTAGGTCAAACATGTCATTCTCTACAAGGAAGTGGTGGAAGTCAGAAAATGAGTTTTCTGGTCTAGGTGGTCCTCATTTTATCTTTGTGTTACTAACAATCTCATTAAAGTCACAAGTGATGAACCATAGCTCTTCTCTTTCACCAAAGGAAGTAGTGATTAATCTCCAAAGATCTCTTTGTTTAGCTTTATCAGGCTCGCCGTATAGGAATGTTGCATAGAAGGCTGAGTTTCGAGTTTTGATTCGCCGTTTCTATATAGTTGCTTTCAATTTTTAGGATTTCCACCTCATGTTCATCTTTCCAATACAATACCAAGCGTCCTCTGCTTCTACAGGAGGAATGTAAATGGATTTTTCAAAAGGTCACATATGTACGGATTTCGTGATATACTCATTTGGTCTTTTTGTTTCCATAAGGAATAGGAAATCAGGACGATATTCTACAAATATGTCTTTTATCATGCGAATTGTCGGGGGTTCCCAACCCCTGACAATTCCAACTTGTTATAACTAAGGAACATAATTCTTGGTGTCCTAAAAATCCATCGATCTCTTAGACGACACTAGTGTTCTCTTGTTATTTGGACCTCTAAAATGATTAGGAGAACTATAAGGTGTTGATTTAATCCTCGAGTTTGTGCTGGTCTTATTTGGCATCCTAGCCATGGTTGGAGGCAGTGGATTAGTTCGAGGAGATCATTGTATCTGAAAGGCATTTTTTTTCATAGAATTGATTCCCGGCATAATTTTGGGGCTTACTTGTATCTGTTTTTTTTTGCTAGGAGGTATGCCTATTCTCTTCTTCTTCACCTGACCATTTTGTTTTGCAGAGAGTAAGGGCAGAAAGGTGCTTGTCTCTTCCTCTGTCGGAACTGAGGATCCGAGTCGTAGAGATATTGGAATTCTCTCTAGTTCTGGAGGAGAGCTCTAAGAGGTTTCCTTTTGGTTTGATCTTTGTATACTAGCTCTAGCCATTTGAGCGGCTAAGTTTTCGAATATTCTAGAATCTTGTGCTTTCTTTATCCTTTCTCTACGAGCAGCTTGTTCTACTAGGTCATCAGACTGCTCGTACTGGATCATAACCTCACTTAATTCGCCATTTGTAGAGATTATGCTGTATATAGGTATATGGGTAACCGTTATCTCCGGGATCTTTTCTTTTGATCTCGCCTTTTCTGTCAAATCTAGCCTCAGTCTCTTTCATTTTATCTTTTTTTTGGTAGTGAGATCATGACTCAAGTCCTTAACAGGTGACGTATCTTTTGCAGGGGGAGCGATGAGTGCGTGAGGAGGGCTGACCTTCATCCCGATAGTGTGAAGTTTTCTTAACTTCTTACCATGCCCATTTTTCCTCTCTTCTTTGATCTCTAGAGTGGAAAGGGCGTTTGTAGGGATTATATCTGTATGAATGCCCATAAGCATTTCTACCATATGATCGGTCTCCTTTGGAATATGTGTCTTAGCTTTTGTAGTAAGGTTTTTTAGGCATTCTTCGTGACTCTGCTACATGTGTGCGATCTCTCGAAGAAGCAGAGGTATTTTCCCTTTCTTTTCTCTCTTGTAACCAAGATGAGATTCTCTCTGGACAGTCAGCGATGCTATAGCAGAGACTGTTACATCTGTAACAATGATTTTCGAGTTTTCATAAACTAATTGAACTGTGATTTCTTCCTTAGAAGGGAATTCCAAGAAAATTGACGTGATGATTGGGAGGAGGCCATTTATATACACCTTCATCTTCACTGATAGGTCAGTAATTTCTATACCTTCCACAAATCCAATGTTGACGCCTATGCTTCTCACGATGACCTCTATCCATAGGTGCAAAGGGAGGCCTTGGATCTTAATCTAGAAGGAGATTAGGGAGGGAAAGGTGTTGGATATTGTTGGCTCCCATCTTTGGATTATGAGCATCCATTTAGCGAAAAGATAAGGTTGATTTGTTAACACTTTTTAAAGATCTTCCTTGTTTGCAAACTGGAACTGAAAGAGACCACTTCCAAGTTCAAATCCTACTGGTCTTCTTGATAGGTTCCAATGTTCTGCCATAAAAAGAACGAAGGACTAGATCCGTTGGGCTTTTGCATTTGTTACTCTCCATACCAAAGTGAGTGCATATTGATGGGAAACTGTAGTATTTTCAAGAAGCTCTAACTGAATTGGTCATGATGTTTTTCCCTTCTACTGCAGCAGTAAGACATTTTTCCATGGTCAAACGTTTGGTGTACAAAGATGGCACAGAAACAGAGTTAGCTAGATGATTTGGGGATGCGACCTGAGAAGGGGGTTTGCAAGATTGCCTTCACAACAAGTGAGATAAGAAAACAAGTTGAAGATTGGGTACTGAGTTGAAGAATCTTTGCACAAAAAGGTTTGTGTTTCCATATATCTTCCATTTCATTGGATTGTAATATCTTCTTATCTTAAATGCAGTTGGTTGGTCACCAGCTGTGAGTTTGAAGATTGCATTCTTACCGTTGTTGACATTTGAATTATCGATACTGGTGGACAATTTGAGGTATTGATATAATAATATGTTTTGCTCACTTACTTTAATTCCATAGACTTCTCAACAAAGACGTTCTTTATATGTGTGTGGTGAACACATACCAAACTAAATTATGTAATACAAGGATCCTAACTATTGCAAAATTTCTTCAGAATGGTCGAGGATTGATGCCAGGAGACGATGACATCATATCTGATGACGCTATATGGGAGACACTTCCGGTAAGACCTCAAGTATCCAACTTAAGTTCTTAAGCAAGACCAATCTGTCAAACATAAACGAAAAAACATGTCTCTAGTTTTCCAATCACATAACTTAGATCTGAGAAATGAGAACCTTTGAACGTAATTTTGTAAATTTCTAGTTCTCACAAACAAAAGCTTGGAATATTCTAGTATTTTGTTGGTTGGCGGGGGAAGCTGGTTAGGATTGATATGAGTTACCTGCATCATTTCTGGGTTGTGATTTCAATAGTGTTCAAGTTTGCTGCTACATTCTTTACCCCCCTAAACCTTTCAGGTTGTAATCCTTGCCCAAATAGTCGCTTACTGTGTCTCTTTGCCTATTGAAATCATATCTTCCATAGTTCATTTCGTTGATAGGGTTGTTGCGTTCTCATTCTCCCTTCTTGTATTATTTATATACACAGGCGATGTAATTGCTCTTAGCTGGTGGTATCTATTTATAAATTTTGGGTATGATTTGTTGTGGTCTTTCTTTGTTTATGTCATTAAGAAGGACTTGTCATCTTTATGTTTTGTGGAAATGATTATGAAAGAAATGTATTTCTTGCAGAGTTGCCGAGTGCTTTGCTTTTTTTGTTTGTACAAAATGGTCCAACCCATTAATCCATAGAAGCTCAAGTTCCCGAGAAACCGAGTCATCTTCCACCAGTATTAGATATCTTGACTGGAACAGTGGCCTTGTGAGATCGATTGTGCGGTTTGCAAGATATTGGTGTTCATATGTTAAAGTTCAAGTTCTCATGCATTTAGAGGTATATACTACATGTATCTCAAACTTACCATATTGTTTTTAGATACTACTAAAAATTTTAACGGTATGCTTTTAGGGAACTCCTAAAACAGCAAAGGATATATCGATACCAGTCCTTTTTTCTCCACTATTTTTGTTGCAAGGGCTCGATGTTCTCTTTGATTCATCTAAACTAATAGAGAAGATCATCCTCTTACTGCGTAGAGAAGCTGGTCTGGGATTGTATTTATATTTTCATCAAATACCCATGATTGCCTAGGTTTCTTGCACCATGGTTCAAGGTGAACATCACTTTTGTCTATTTTTCCCAAAAGGTTTCAATTTTACAAAATTTAATACTAAGACGAATCAGTCAATGATTTTACTTGCTCATGCTATTAGGTTGGTGGTCAATTAACGAAGGAAGCCGCGAGGAACAAGCTTGACTGTACATTGATCGAGAATCGGGGTTACTTAGTATAACTCAACCTTCTATATGGTCGAACAAAAACTGTTACTAGACCGGTTGAAGATTTCATCATAATATTTTGTGCGGTTACAACACCTTCAGTGGCCATCCGCCTAAAATAGTCAAGAAAATGCCAAAGGAAGATCGTCCTGAAGAGGTAAAGAACTTTTCTTCTCTTTCTTGTAGTTTTATTTTTAACTTAAAGTTGATGTTAACTTTACGTTCTCTTTGTTGTTGAATCTTGTGTCTTCTAGATTCAATATTGCTCAAGTGTTGTTTGCATGCAATCTAATTTGATATCTCTAAGTGTGGAGGCTTCAAGCAGCTTTTGGTGAACAAACAGAAATCACGATGTTCAGGCAACAGGAATATGAAAGACTGCACAACGTAGGCATTTGTTGGCCATGATGGTTTATTAATATAACTTTCTTGTTTTCATTTTGCTTTCCCCTTCGGCCTAATACTCTGTCAATGTGTATTTTACTTCTGGAGAAAGTGTTGTGTATGCTTTAAAAAAGAAATCAGTCTTATACTGCTCCCGTGTAGACACCACGTTCTGTTATGGAACGATACTTAAAACATATTATACTCAATAGTTTTGGCATTTATTAGTCTATTCGTTTGGAAATACCATAGAAATAAACTAAGAATCTATGAGGTCACCCAATGTCATTGTTCACATTTTTGTTGTTCCAGAATATGTGCAGAAAAGTGTGCAACATGTCCTTATCATATACGACATTTGACTGCATCTTGCTTTTGCCCATGTTCGAGAGTAGAATTTGAGGTTGATGATTCATTTTACCATACTGTTTCCAAAACTTATGATGTTTTTACTGAATCTTAGTATTTGTCTGAATCAACATTAAGTATAAAAATTCATAGGTGTATACATATAAGTACTTTTTCTGTAGGAAATCTCAGACAATCTGTTACATACTTTAGTTGTAAAATACAAATCTTGTAAAATATCGGTTTCTTTTTGCATATTTAATTCTACATTTTCTGGATAAATCAGTCACTAAGTTCTGCTTTCTCATTCTCATGACTTAAGTTACTTGTCATTGATAGTCCCATTAACACAAATTGATACAAAACACAAATACCCCATTATATACATACACTCTTCGAAGCCAATCTCTCATGCACAAGAAACATTACAAGTAAGAGACTAGAAACTATTCCTTCAAACCCTATCTGTTCATAGTTCATTGATGAGGTTTGGCTGACTCCATTTTTTTCTTCAGCTTCATCTCTTTCTTATGAAATGTCTGAGTCTTTGTTGGCTCAACGAGCAGCAACCGCGACATCACATATGCCAAAAGATCTTCCGGTGAGAGAAGATAAAATCCAAACGAGCATATTCAAACTTATTATAAGAAACATCAACAACTTCTGAATCTCTCATCACTCTGTAATGTTTCCTAACCATTGTTGGTCTAATTGCTTTATCTTGTTTTCCGGCTACTAAGTCCACATGTACATCATTTAACCCGTAGAACTCTCCAAGATTGAGCGGCTCAGGATACCCGTAAACCTCCATATTAGCTGAAGTTTTGCCGTAATCAAACATCTTAAACTTACCGCTATGTTTAATCTGAGCCACACATAATGATATAACCGGCATATCGTTCAATTTATAGTGAGGCAAACCCATGACTTCTACCCAATTCGAGCTATCTCCACAAACAACATAAGTTATCAAGGTATGGACCAATCCACCAACAGCAGGACAGTTATGGAAGTCTCGAACTAATTTGTTGAGAAGCATCCGGGATAATATCAGACTCAAGAGAAGGAATATTTACTCCATGAACATGAAACACACATTGGAGTCCTCACGAACCATCAAGCGAAAGCAGAATCAGTCTTGAGAACATGTTTGGTTTCTCTTCAATATTAAGGGTGATTACATACATCATTACCGTGGCACCGCCCGAACTGTGAGATACAACGCAAAGCTTATATGGTTGCTCCTCATTTACCACATCTTCAATAGTAGGCTGGTAGAGTTTTAGTTATGAAGTTTTTATTTCATGAATATTCTCTATCATTGCTGGGATATCGTCCGTTGCATGCTCATTGAAGAAATAACGCCAAAAACTGCATGTTTTGAGGATCATTGATAAGGAACAATACTAGAAATCAAAACCATAAAGAACCATCTTATTTTATGCTACTCTGTCTTTTGAAGATATGCTTTTGATTACATGATCTCTTGAAACTAAACCACATAAGTTCCCTAGGTAAACATTGTACCCTGACAAGAAATACAGAATAAAAGTTATGATAAATATTTACTCACTTATCATAGAGCGAGAAACTTTTTTCTGCACTGACCTTGATCATAAACAACAAAAGCCGGAGATCCAACAACCCCATTTGATATCCATCTGGAGACAAAGGTTTAGAGAGAAAGCAAGGTAAAAAAAATTCTCTGATATCTCATGAAATACATAGACTATGGCAACTCACCCCATTGACGAATTCATAACACCATGTTGCAAGAGAACAACTTTCCTCGCATCTCGTCTGCAAAAGACATAAGAGGAAATCAACGATTATACATCTTAAAGGAACTTATTTAACCATAATAGATACAATACCTAGGTACCTTTTTCAAGAGAAGACCATATCCATCAGATGTAACAACACAAATAGCTTCATAAGGATAACTATCAAGATTATAAGAGATTTCAAATCAAATGGGCTGATAGTTGAGTAATAGCTTAAGTGAAGAACAATGATGCACAAAGCTTCTTCTACACATTTTCCCCTACCCAAGCTCTGTTATAACATCTTGTCAGGTCCTAGTATATGTATTGTATAAGCTTGTTGTGGTTGTGTCTGTAGGTGATGAGTCGTTATCTCCTAGAATGGCAGTCTACACAATCTTATCATCTAAACCGTCACTATAGTTTTCTTTAAGGCTATGACTCTGACTGGAGGAAGAGAACCCTGAAAAAATTATTTCAAGAGCTTCAGATGGAATAAAAAGAAGATGTGTCGCCTTGTGAAAAAAATCAAATATTATTTCTATAATGATTTTGATACCAAGCTGAAGATCCTGCAAAGATTGAACATAGGAGGAGTGTGTGAGAATAATTACAAGAAATGCGAAATGCAATTAGTACGTTCTTGTAAAATATATTACAACATCCATAGAAGGATTCGGGCTGGTAGTACGACCCACCAGAGTATAAACGTTACCCACTCTGTCTAGTGGCTTTCGTAATTTGCAGGATAAGTAGCCCAAGAACGAAGTGAGATTTAAGACGATGGTGATAGAGGCGTGGACATGCCATCACTATCTTCTTCAGAGGAGTACTCCAAGCTTGAAGTATCAGAATCCACAAAGAGCTCGTGACTGAAATGGTTGAAAGAGAAAACTCCACTGCAACCGCAAAAATCAGAAGAGGGTGGAATAAACATTACATTAGTGCAATGATAAGGCAACCAAAAATTAAGTATTAGAGAGTTAAAGAGAATTGTACTTATGCATCTAACGTGGTAGACGAGTTCCACCTAATGTAGGCCTTAATTCCTATCCATGAAGATATTCAAGAATATTGGACTTCCCTGGAAAAAGTGTCAAGAGAAGTGCATACATTCCATATATGCATCTTGCAATGTTATTTAAAAAGTTATACGTCAAAGTTTTCACTGACCTGCACTAAACACCCTTAAGCTTGTTTAGACAATATAAGCATCTTTATACCAATCGAAACCGATAACTAGCACTTAAAATAGCAGACACACACACAAGCTTCAAATATTAAAAAATATCCACAGAGTATACCGAGAATCACTGTAATTGATGTATGACTAAGGCATAGGTTTAGCAAGAAACCACAACAATTAAATTAGAATACTTGAGAAAGATATTATCCAAATTGAATCCCTAAATCAGTAACTATCAACCTCTAAATTAAGGTAAATCAGAAGATATAAGGTATAGACTAACTGACTTATCTTCACTCTAAAACCAAAATTCAACATTGGCATCATCAATTAAAGAGATTTATCTTCAACATAATCAGAAATCAAATCTATTAACTAGATTTACATCCAAAATAAGGAAACACAGTACAATAGAAAAGTATTTCAAATTGAGAAATAACTAAACATGCAACTAAAACTAAGAGTATAGATCAGAGAATCAGTAACATGCACTGATGAATGCTTAGAATCAGAATAGTGAGGGACTCACTCTTTTGTGACAGCGAGAGCACTATAAACGATCCTCTGCATGATTTTATTTCCTCAATATATAAACTGAAATTAATAAAATAAAAACAAAAAAAAATTTATCTGGAAAATGAAACTCTGCTTCACCACCTTGAGAAAAGAGACAATAATAAATAATCCAAAATCAAAAGCTGAAAAACAAGAAGACGTTTTTTAAATATGTTATTAGTGTTTGAATTCGAATGTTGGCGATAGTTACCGTCACAAGAAGAAAAACTCCATAGACGTTATTTGGAGAAGACGTGTCAGAGTGCGACACGTAGGTGAATATTATTGGATGAATTAGAATGTGCCATCTATTAGATTTTGCATACGGATATGGCAACCATGATAGTCATGCTTAACCTGCAGATCTGATGAGATATACAAGGACCATCTACCAACGACAAAAACTCGAAATTCACTTTTGTTAGACTTTCAGCATGTGGGAGTAAAGGCTCAACTACGGATAGAGTTTTCGTTATTCTCTCATGATGCACAAAGGATACAATTTTCTTTTTAATATCTCTGAAGCAAATATATAGGGAATTCCAGGTAGAAACCCAAATTACAATATGGGCCATGAGCCTTATTTTAATCCAAAACAAAAACTGGAAAAACCAAAGCCATAAGTGAATCAGACTTCTATTTCATGATGGTCAGTTGAAATTGGCTTTTAAAAAATAGAAGGTCCATCAACAACTAGGACCTAAAATCTAGATTTAAATAATTAACCATATGGTTAATTATTTTTACCCAAAACTCAGGTCACTAATGTACCCTATCAAAACATACCTAAATAGGCCCATAAAGAACTTATCATGGTTAAAACAAACAAAACAAAGAAAGCCCATCAGAGAGGCAAGGCCTGCATGGGAAATAAGGGCTAACCCTGGTGCCATATTGTACCATCACAGTTTGAAAGATTTGACCTCGAATCCGAGTTGGGTTGGTTCATTCTTCATGTTGCCTTACTTCACTTACTTCTCCTTCTTCGGACCCCAAGCAGCCGGTTTCATGATCAACTTCCAAGTCTCACCAACCCAATTATGAATCTTCACAATGTTGTGATTCCACCATATTGACAACATGGCTACCTTGAAATATTCAGGTCCTAGAAATAAAGTGAAGACCTTATTTTACACATAAAAGGTGTATGTGTTCAAGAAGCTTTCGTGCAAGGTCCGCTTGTCGAATTTCCAAGGGCGAACCATTAAAATGTGACATTCATCCATAGTGGTTATGTCACAACTGATGAGGTCGTCATACTCATTGCCAACAGAGAAAGGCACACGGGCTTGCCAATCCACTTTCATGGTATCACGTGTGTGTAGCTACGTAACATCATATGGATCCAGTTGGGGTACTACGAGGAGTCCTAAGCTCATTATTGGCTTGTCTGAGATGATGTTGTAACCACTACCTGGATCAATAATGAGTGCGCATTCGATCCCCTTGACTTCACAACTGCTTTTGAAAACTTGTGTCCTTTGGCAAAGAACACGTGATGGAAAAGTCACAATTATAGTAGGAAAACATCAAGGCTAACCTTGCGTTGGCAACACATGTTCCCAACGATGGCTGCACACATTTGGCTTGCTCCTCAGTCTCTCTAATTTACTGCTCCATAAACTCAGTTTCGTAGGTATTCTTTACTCGTAAGGACATGACCTTTATGCAGCTCATGCCACTCATTCTTGAAGAGATCACCGATAGACTGACTCTTCGGTTAGAATAAGAGAAGGTTAGCGCTATCTCGGGTTCACTGATGTCGTGCGCGATGGTAGGAGGACGTGATAAGATTTCAAGGTCTTTGGGCTCTTGGGTGATGAATTCTCTTGGAAGGAATCTCCAGGCTCCATCTACTCTTCAGCTCGAGTGATCGTACCATATATTGGGGAGAGGATCACTCGTTTGACGGTAGTAGCGCGACACGTATTAGGATATGTTAAGGTCGTGGGTCTTAGGGCTTCACTGATCCACTTCTTCTTTGGGTCCTCAGTATCGTATGTGTCTCCCCTGACCTTACAAACATCGAGGGTGGTTCGCATACTTGTTGAAAGCTCCACAATGAACGTGTTGGTTTATCCTTCTTCGAATGTATGCACCGCGAACTCCAATCCTCCTTACGATAACACATGGGGAAGCAACTCTTTGGTGAATGGTAGTGCATCTGGATCGGGGTTTTCGTGGGACTCCATCAAACCGATGTTCTCAAGGTTTTCGTGAGGAAAGTCGTCATGCCTTTCACAATGGTCTTTGAGTGAACCCTTTTCAAAGATTTTGCCACCATGCTCTCCAAGGATTCTCCTTCGAGCCATCAACAAAAGTTGAGATGGCGTTAGGGTTTCTCTGTTGATCAAGGATTCGTAAACAGTGGAATCAAAAGCCAATAAGCCTTTAATCATGGGCATCGACTTGAGTGGGTATTCGAAAGCATCAACCCATGGCGGTTTTATCGTGGGTTGGTCGCGGGGGTTCTCTATTGGGAGGATCACATTCCGTAAGGGTACAGACTGTGGTAGTGAGGCGTCTGAGGGTTGAAACCATATCTTGTAGGACTCGTTGCGTCTCTAGATCATAAAGGGATGTTGGTTGTGTATGCATGATTTGGTTGCGTGATGCAGAAGGTCTCTTCATCTCGGTGGGCTATGGCTCACGGCTTAGGATTGTTGGTTCCGGCTAGGAAACCTAGAACGTTGGCTCTGATACCAGGATGATGAGATCTGCAAGGACTCTCTACCAACGAGAAGATTTCAAAGTTCACTCTTGTCAAGGTTCTAGCACATGGGAGCAAAGGCTTAACAACGACTAGGGTTTTCATGATGCTCTCATGTCATTGCACAAAGGCTAGGGTTTTCTTTTTAATCTCTCTAGTTTTATTAATGATCAACTGAAATAAATATATACTGAATTTCAGGTGGAAATCCTAAGTACTGTATGAGTCATGGGCATTATTTTAATCTTAAAAAAAAATATTAAAGTCTTAAGTGAATCACGCTTCTATTTCATGATGGTTCAGTCGAAATTAGATTTTAAAAAATAGACCCTATAAAAACGATATGTTAATTATTTTTAACGAAATTGGATTTTAACGATATGTTAATTATTTTTACTCAAAATTTAGGTCACTAATGGACCCTATAAAAACACACCAAAATAGGCTGATAAAGAGCTTCTCATGGTTAAAGCAAACAAAACAAAGAAGGCCCAATAGAGAGGCAAAGACTGCGTGGGAAAATAAGCTTAACCTTGGTGTCACACTGCACTAGAGTTTGAAACTCATCCATTCCAGTTAGAGAATTTAGGCTATAGATCAAGCCTTGTTGAAATGTATGGCTCAAGTTTTTCATATAATGCTATATGTATTATAGCTAAAAGTTGGAATATTGCTATCTATATTGAGGGATACATATATAACCCTGATTTAAGTGAATATCCATAGATTTTCATTTAGCTGAATCCATGACCTCAAGTTTTTTTGTAAGTTATTTAAGTGGTTGCAATATTAACTAATATTAACTGTGTATCCCTATGTTGGTGGATATAATTTAGGGATTCTTGTCAAAATTGTCATTCATGAGGAGTAAATTGTGAAATATGCCCCCAAATTATAATGGGCTGCAAAATGCCCTAGTTAAGGAAATCAAAGAGAACTTTAGACCAATTTTCCCTTAGTTACTCGTGTTTAGTCCATTTATAGCGCATGAGAAAGTGTGAAGAAATGAGTGATGCATGGTAATTGAAAAAAGCAGAGCGAATGAAAAGATGACATGTGGGCAGACATGGACGTAAAACATTGTCATAAATAAAATATGACGTAGATGTAAAACATGGACATAGGGTTTTATTTGATAGAAACAGAGAAAAAATAGGGATGTAAAACATGGACATAAGGTGTCTTATGAAAGATGGTGACTGGGGGAATTGATGAGGTGACGAAAGCCATGAAATAGGAAAGAGAAACGTACAAGGTGAGTTAGGAGAAGACATGTGGCACGTGGTGGCATTTCAAATGCAAAGAACATCAAAACAGACATGAACATAAAATAAAAGATGTAGATGTAAAACATAGATATCAATAAATAAAACTATTAAATATTAAAACTCAATTGGACTAATAATAAAAATCTTAAAAAGGTATCCTACGATTATGTCTCTTTAGTATAAATTTTCACTTATTAAAAAATATTATCTACAATTGTGTTTTTTTACTTACCTTCCCACTTATGAAAGAAATCATATATGGTTATGTCTTGTTGATGATGTTATTTTCATGTAACTTCTCACTACTGAAAATTGTATTTCTTTTATTTGAAACACGAAAGTTTATTCTATGGTTGTGTTTTTGATATAAATTATCACTTAAAATCACACATCTTCTATAGTTGTGTTTTGTCATCGTACTTTGTATTAGATGCATTAAATGTCTTAAAAGTTTTCATTGGACAGTTGTTACCAAATGAATGGACACCAATAAATAAGTATGGCTAAATAGATATCAATGAATAGTTATGAACATACAAACACTAACAATATTTATTTTACTAATTCAATGCTATTATTGATGTAAAGTTGCAATTACTCGTATATAGTTACAAATATTCATTTAAATTACAAGTATTCATGATAAATTGCAATTATTCATGTAAAGTTGTTATTCTAAGACGTGTCTATTCTTCTATATATATCAACATTCAAATATCCTTTCTCATACAACAATAAACTTGAAAAAACAATGAGAAAACAATTTTTACGAGATAATTTATTTATTAAAGTTTTGTGTTTTATTTTTTTGTAATAGAATTATTGTAATAAACAATATCTTCCAATAATGATTTATCTAGCATCATCTATTCTCATTAATAATTGATGGAGTTTATTGAGTTTATATTATTTAGTTAAATTAAAATTTATTTAACACTTGTGAAACATATGCTTTAAAGTATGTGTTATTAGGAGACAACTCTTTGGCTATCATATATGTATTGCTTAACTTTTATTTATATAGTAATATAAATTAGAATATGTATCAAAATTAAATATTGATAATATTTCAAACAACTAAGTAATGTTTTTTTTTCTAAACGTGTGCCTTTAATTGGAACTTTTTGCTTAGAATGTAATTTATTTTTTATTCCTAATTTTTTTGTTTACTTATATCTAAAATTATGTATTTTTATTATTTTGTGTGTTTTTTACAGTTTAAAATTGAAAATTAATGTTTAGAAACATCTACTCCTTCTGTTCCGCCAAGTTTGACTTTTTATATTCTCCACACATATTAAAAAATAAGTAAAAGTGACTAAATTTGGTAATTTTTTGCTTACAAAAGCACTCTAAATGAATAACAAAAGCACTCTAAACGAAAAAAGTATTCATAATTTTACTCAATTGCATCATTACATACAAATAAAATGTGTTAAATATTTCAAAAATCAAACTTTGTGAAACAATAATATATACTCAGAAATGTTATTAACAATTGGTTTTTTGCATTATTTAATATATGTACATGTAATAATATAAGTTAGAATCGTAATTTAAATCAACTAAAATTTAACAATATTTCAATAAAATTTAACTATTTTCATTGTATTCGAAAATTTATAACTATTCAAGGTAATAATATTATTTGTAAAAGATGTTTATTATGTTTATTCATATACATATATATATATATGTATTGTTTTCAAGAAAGGCATCTATTTAATATATCTTAAATGTTAGATATTTTAAAAAATCAACAATGATTGACTTGTTGTTTGATCTAATAATATCATAATGTATTATTTTATAGAAATGAGTTACTATGCGGTAACGTGCTCTTTCATTTCCTAGTAATGATGATGATGATGATGATGATGATGATGATGATGATGATGATGATGATGATGATGATGATGATGATGATGATGATGATGATGATGATGATGATGATGATGATGATGATGATGATGAAGGAAATTTGATCACATAACCGCTTTAGTTTTTTATATTTAGGAAAATAGATGGACCTATAAGTCTAGATTGTTGTACATAATTTTCGGACCAAATTATCCCTATGAAATAGGAAAGAAACATACGTATTATGCATGTAGTTTCTTTTTACACATACTTCTAATAGCGAAACTTAGGTGCTAATCATTTTTATTGGTTAAGGTATAAATATTTTATTCTAAAATTTTTAGTTACCTTAATTTTATCTCTTTCATTCTCTCTTGGTAACAAAGTACATTTGCATAAGTGGAAACAAAAAATATTTTCATTGTTTCATCTTTCTCCCAAATCGAACTCTTTGTCGTTGCAACTAGAATTTTTTGTCTTTTAGGAGTCGATAATCATTGTGGTAAGGCCTTATCTTTTCGTTATATTTGATAATGATGCATTTGTCATCGCCGGATTTTGCAAGGATTAAAGAATTTTGTTTTTTTAGGGTTTCGATCTCCGCATTTATGATTGATTTCGATTATATCTCTTATTAGACCGCTTAGCCTTTATTTAATTCATCTCATTTGAATTCACTGCTTTCGCATCTCTTGGGGTTTACTACTCATCCGCTGTAATATGTTAGCATGTAACAATGTTATATGTTCAAGATGTAGCAGATACGAATACATGTTAGTATTTAACTTTGTAATAGATTTTATATAGTTTACTTTTATCAGCTACTCATATCTAATATGTCAGCATATAACTTTGTAATATGTTTAATACGTAACAGATACAAAAACATGTTAGCATGTAACAATGCTATATGTTCAAGACATAGTAGATACAAATACATGTTAGCATTTAACTTTGTACTAGATGCTACTATTCACTGATATCAGTTACTCGTTTCTAATATTTTAGCATGTAACTTTGTAATATGTTCAATATTTAGCAGATACGAAACATGTTAGCATATAACAATGCTATATATTCAAGACATAGCAGATCCTAATACATGTTAGCATTTAACTTTGTACTAGATGCTATACTATTCACTTTTCTTAGTGACTCATATCTAATATGTTAGCATGTAACTTTGTAATATGTTCAATACATAGCATATACGAAAACATGTTAGCATGTAACAATGCTATATGTTCAATAGGATTTATGATTTCAGCCTTGCCGTATTTTTTTGCAAACAATAACATCTCAGCTACTTATTAGTTGGATGCTAACCACGGCTCTATGATGCATATTCAATATTAGTTGTTCATATCTTCCCCATGTTACGAAACATCTATTGCATATGGACTCTATTATCTTTTGCTTTATAAGTTCGATTTTATCATAACCAAAAAACCCTCTAGATGATAACCATGTTTCTATGAAGCATATACACTCTTAGTTGTTAATTGTAATGTTATGTCATAATATATTTGATTGCGGCTGTGATAGTTTGATATATTTACTCGTTTGCAAGAATAAGTTACAATCAAAGTTTGTTTTTATCATCAAGTACGCGTTTATAATTATCGTTGCAGTTTCTCTTCATTCATCATATTTATGTTTGTCATCCATAGGTCTTTTTTTATATTTTCATATCTTCTTAGTTACATTTTTCCATTTTCCAGTAGGATCTTGCACAATGGCCCATCAAAACCTCCCCTCGTGTATGGTAGCGTTAGGCATATGCAACAATGTTTATCATATTTTTTATAATAAACTTTCATTCTTTAAAATTAATTCCAAATAATATATTCGTTTGAATTATTACTTATTACCAGCTACCTAGTAACATATGGTAGCAATCGATAACAGTTGAGAAACTACGACCAACTCTTAACATTGCATAACTTTCCAACACAAAGACATATTTTGTATTTTTTTCATCTTTTTTTATAAAACAAGAGCTATATTTTCCGTATAGCTATAATAACAACTAATTTTAAAATACCGTTAAATTTCGTATATCATATATCAAACTACTTTGCTAACTTTATCGTTAGCAAATAACAGAACCTCTCATATAACAACTTTATATTTAAAATACCAGATATATTTTGCGTTGCGCAGTTAACAGTTACGTTTCACAAATAACCAACAGTTTCCCCACTTCATCTTAAATATATATCACACACACATCTTCCTAACAGTTTGGTTAGCACATTCTACACCACATACGAACATCTATCTTAAATGTTACACCTGCTAACTACTTCGTTCACACTTAACATATTATTTACATAGTTGCGGCTACGATAGTTGATAAATTTCATCCATGATTAGCTGAGCTCCCCCATATTCAGGTTCCCACCCATCCATTGCCTCATTTGAGGGACATAGCATTAAAGGCATTAAATGCTACTTATCTTCTAAATATTTATGTTCAGCTCTACATTATTGTATAAGACACGAATATTTCACACCAAATCTCAAATCATTAATTTGTCAATATTTTATATTGTTTCATGTGCGCAAGTTAGTCTTCATGTTGAAAGTCTTTTTGTCATCTCATGCAATTGTAGGTGTTATCCATCTAATTAAAAAAACCTCTGCCTATCTAGCTAATATACATAAACCAAATGATTATCTACCTAATTCACCCTAATAATAATATTAATAAATATAATAATAATAAAAAAAATTTAAGAAATAATTTGTTGACTATATGAAATTTAATATATTTACTATTCAATATATATATATATATATATAATTCAAATATATGAACCGTTCTGCACTTTTTCTTTGTAACCAGTCAAAGTTTGTTTTGTCTCGCTTTTTTTAGTCGAACTGCATGTAGACCGCACTTGTTCTGCAGTGCTAAAATCACTGTCACCAATCGAAGCCTATGGTGAGGGAGCAAATTATATTTACGATCTATTATTTTAGTTCAAAAACACACTGTTAACGCCCCTACCGCTACCTTAATGGCCCCATGTTCTTTCATGGCCCGTAAGCCCACCGTACTAGTCCTACAGTCGATACGCTACGTCCGGGAGGCTTTAAAGACTTGTTTACCGACCCTACAAATCACCACATGATCTTTCCCTGTGTTTTGTCCTCACTCACACGGTTTCGAAATCACTTCCTGGAAAGTCACCCATCCTTCAACTACTCTAGCTCAAGCACTCTTAACTCGAAAGTTTTCTTTGGACAAGTGACCGAAAAGATAAGTGCACTTTGGTGGCATAGGTGGCCAAATCAATTCTTTTAACCCTCTCCGCATGCACCACCATATACCATATTTCCTGAAATCGGGGTGTTACAATTCACCTCCACTAACATATCGCAACGTCCTTGTTGTGCACCAAGATCGTCACCCCCGACGGTGTTAGCCCTTTTGCCTCCACACACGTTTGGGTTCGACTTTTATACCACTTGTACCACCCCGACTGGCAATTTAATGGCCCCATGTCCTCCCCCGGCCCATGGGCTCACCTTACCAGCCTGACGATCGGTTCGCTATGTCCGGGAGGTTTTAAAGACTTGTTTTTTCTCACTCACACGGTTCCGAAAATCACTTCCAGGAAGGTCAGCCATTATTCAACTACTCCAGCTCAAGCATGTTTAACTTTAAAGTTCTCTCTACACAAGTGACCGAAAAAATAGGTGCACTTTGGTGACATAGGTGACCGAATTAAGCATGCACCACCATATATCATATTTTTGGAAATCGGGATGTTACACATACTCATTTTTGTTTTTTCCTTTTTTAAAATGTCCCGCAAATAGAAACACAAAATGTGTTGATTGGTGATTCATCTACTTTTTATACTGACATTTGCGAATATTGTGTTACCATTCAAACACATAGTATACACTATATATTCAGTTATATCTAAGCTTCTATTCGTGACAAAAAAAAGAAAAAAAAAATCTAAGCTTCTATTCGTGACAAAAAAAGAAAAACAAAATCTAAGCTTCTATTCGTGACAAAAAAAAAATCTAAGCTTCTATACTTCTTTTTTTCTTCACACTCATCAAAATAACATCTTCTTCACTTACAAAACATACAAATCAGAGTATATCAATAATAAAATATATATATAATTTTATTTTTATATTAAAGAAGCTTGAATTATTATTATTTTTATCAACACTGAGCCAGAACTGACCGGCTTATTAGCCAAATTTCTACATAATATCTCGATCCCTAGATGTGCAAATGCGCCTGTCTTTAGTGGACTTACCACCTACCACTAGATTAAAGGCCACCTGCAAGCTTGAATTATCTAATTAAAATAGGGTGATTGGTCTAATTCCACCCCAGAACTTTCATATAACTATGAATGTACGTAAACATTGAGGCGCTTGTTAATTGCACACAAAACTAAAAGTAAAACTCTAATTCCACCCGAACTATCATAAATAGTACCAGGAACACCCGAACTTTTTCAATATTCTTAATTACACATAAAATTTAAGTTAAAAATCTAATTTCATCGAACTAACATACATAGCATCAAAAAATCCAAATAATCACCCTTTGGGGTGCAATTAGACCGATTACACTTTAAGATATGTATTAGTTTATATTGTTTCTAATAAATTTATGTAATATAAGTAATCTATATATATAAAGTTAAATATTGCCATCTTCTCATGATGCCACCTCATCACCTCATTTTAATTACAATCCTAAATTAAAAACAAAGATTATTAATTCATTACAAAGAATTTTAATTACTATCTTAAATTAAAAACCACAAATACAAAATTAATCTACATCATAATTTAAAAATATTATTAATTCATTACAAGGAAATTAATATCTTACGATGAATGGGCCTAACATAATAAAGTTATCAAAATAAATAACATTGTAATAATATATATATATATATATATATATATGAAAATCATGTAGTCTTAATTAGATTATTTTGTTTTATTTAAATTTATTGGTCCTCAAACCGAATGATATGTAATTTGATATCGAACAAAAATGAATATATTTTCTTTTTGAAATCTCTATTCCAATTTATATTTATTTTATTAAACTTTATAAATGAAAATATCCAGAAAACATAGACATTTTCTAAACTATCGTGATGAAGGGGTATTGAAAAGAGGGTTGGTCCAATACATTTTCAAGTCCTATATAAGGTTTTGATCATACTATGGTGATGTACTAATAAATATGTCATAACTTGTGACTCCTTATATACCCAATTAAAACAATAAATTCATACATATTAAAAGCACGAGATAGAATTACCAAAAATTATGACAAATTAAGCTTCAATATATTATCTTTAACTCTCCACTATATTGTCTTAATTTTCCACAAATGTAATTTCCCTCTCCTCTTCTCTTATAAATAGATCATTTGGTAATTCCAAATGATCAGTGTCACTCATTACAAATTACATCTTCCAAATTCACATCCAAATTAAACAAGATAGAAACTTTTCCACCTCTTTTTCAGAATTTGAAAGATGGTCGAAGTTGTCATTGCAAGGCTTTTGAGCTATTGGGAAGTACGAAATGTCAAAAAAGGTGGAGAGCTCATGGGGGTTGACATATTGCTCCTTGATGAAAATGTATAATGACTTCTACGATTAACTTATAATGAACTACTTACATACAAACATGTATTTCTAAATATTACCCTCATATTTACAGTCAATGGTCATGCAAGGTTATATTCATATTCACCGCCTACATGTATTCAATGATCTTTTGAAAGAAGGAGAATTACTCCATTAGTGGTTTTGACATCATCCGAAGTAATCTAAAGTTCAAACTATGTGATTCTAGCATATCAATCCGCTTCACTGACCTCACAACTTAAGACGATGTATATCATTGGTAATTATTCTTTAAATCACCTTATTCTTTTCTTTTTTGTTAAATGGCATATCTCACTTTATTTTTTACCTAACAATTTTATATTGGTAAATATTTTTCCTAACTAATCATACTAATACATATCATTCTAATTGCTACTGAAATCAATTCGCCAAACAGATTGCACCCAATCACAAGTCACAGCTACTCAAAATAATATAATTCTCATATTTATCCATTGCAACAACAACTTATTTACATAATTAATCATCTTTAACATATAACTATTATTTACAATTTGGTTTTTAAACCTACATAGAAAACACTTATCAATATTAGAAATTACTTTTAATAATCAACAAATTTAATATCACAAATCATTTATTATTATATGCATATTATTACTTGATGCAATAAATACATACTCAAACATTTGAACATACTATAAAAATTTTCTCCTATTTTACATATCGTTAAACTCAAATTTTTTCTCAAAACAAAAATTTATTACCTACATATATATCACATCACATCAATTTGCTCATACGTTATTAAGTTAATTAGCAATGACACAAATCTCACCTGAAAGGCGAATCAGGTCGTTATAGTATAAACTAATATCATATCTATTTTTAAGTATAAACTAATTGTGTAGTTTGATTTATAAGTGTTTCTTTATGCAAATTATGGGAATGAATCTCTCATGTACCTTGGTCATATCTATTTTTAAGTATAAACTAATTGTGTAGTTTGATTTATAAGTGTTTCTTTATGCAAATTATGGGAATGAATCTCTCATGTGCCTTGATTTAAATTTATGGCCTTCACTTTTACTTTATTCTTACACATGCCTTTCGTTTTGATTAAGCAGCATATTACATGCAACAAATGATGCTGATTAAAATAAAGGATTACCAAAGATAATTGAGTATATATTATGGTTTTTATTTTAGCAAAATAATTTTAAAAAATCTAAACAGGTTAAATTCTGATAAATATGAACAACAATTTTATATATAAATAAAAATAAATTTAAATCAACAATAATACACGAATCTAAAATTATTTAATTTAATAAATTTATATATTTTCAGCTAAATTATATAGTTTAACAAAAGTTCAAACTAATCATCACATGAATGTAACTTTTTCAACAGAATACTAGATATAAAAAGATATATATATATATATATATATATATATATATATATACAAAAAATAAAAATTATGGGTGCGTTAAATCAAGATTTAAAAAAAAAAAAAAACTCCACTATACAATTTCGAGATTAAATCAAAGTGATATTTTCCAAATATTAAAATAGAAAACTAGATTTGAATTTTTTTTTTTTTTTAGAATTACAATTATGAGCACGTCGATAAGTTCTGGTGCTGGACCATCCAACGAATATGTGGTAGTTTTTTTTTTTTGTCAACGGCAGATAATATGATGGGCCACAACTGGCCGGCCCATTAGCCAAATTCCTGCATAAAGGTGGTGGGACTCGATCCCGGGTGCATGTGCGCCTGCCATTTAGTGGACTTACCAAATGCCACTGAACTAAAGGCCACTTGCAAATGTGGTAGTTTTATATTTCAAAAACTTATTATACAAATAATTTATAATATAATACAATGAATTTTTAAAAAAAATTCTAAATTTTTGCAAGTAATCTTTAGTCTATTGGCATGTGGTAAGTCCACTAAAGGCAGACATACTTGCACGTTCAAAGATTGAGTCCCACTGCCTACATTATGTAGGAATTTGGCTAATGGGTCGGCCAATTGTGTCCCAGTATTGACAAAAAAATAAAAAATTTCTAAAGCAAACTCTAGAGCAACTATGTCAAGTGTTTCGAGGTTACGAGATGACACTTGTTATTGACCTTATTTTAATGGTTTCATTGGTGCAATGAATGACACCCATTGTACAATGATGGTGAGTGATACTGAGGCGACTCGTTATTATAACATACATTCACAAACAAGCATTAATGTGTTGGTTATATGCGACTACGATATGTTATTTACTTATATATTTGTAGAATGTCGGGAATTAATTCATGATGCTAGAGTTTTATCTTACGCAATAGAGTGTGATCCAACTTTTCTAAATCCTCTGTCCTTGTAGATTCTGGTTATGCTAATGCGCAAAAGTTTTTAGCTCCATTTAGAGGTTATATATATCATTGGTACAAATTCAAAATGGTTCTCCCTAAAAGTGAAAAAAAGTTATTTAATCGGTGATATTCGTTTTGCTCAATTATCGAACAAATATTCAAAATCTGGAAGAAAAAGTGGAAGATTTTACCGGAATTTCTAAGATATGATGTGGAGAAACAAAACAAATTAAATATAATTACAACTGGATTACATAATCGTTTCCTTGTTTGGCTTCATCGTGCTTCACATAACAATGTATGCTATCAATATATTACTCAAATTCAATATACTGATTTTGATGATTCTATAAATACTCATGCAATTCCACGAAATCAATTGGATAATAATGGGACCTTTGTTCAAAGCTTTTGTGAAAAGTTTCATATAGATATCGTAGATTATCTATGTTTGTCCAGATATATGATAAATAAAAATAATTAATGAGAAAACAGTATCTGAAATTAATTTTATACGGTAGCTCACTACAATGCTTGTCAATATCTTAAGTCAATCAAATGATTAAGGATATTGTCAATATTCAAAAACTAAAGATGCAACACTGAAAATGCAATACAATAGATTTCCAAGTTTTGTCTTCGCAGGCTCCACAGAATCTTGAATCTTGAATCTGAAGCTGATTTAAGGGCATTTTCTCTGAATGTAAGAAGCTCCATGTTCCTCGTACCTACCATTCCCGCCAAGACCCAAAATCCGAAGCTCGAGTGTCAAGAGAGAACAAAAAGTAGTTCTTCTTTGTGGAAGTCTGATTAATAGAAGAGTAGAACAGACTTACTCAGACTTGGAGAACCACATCTGTTGAAATGAGCCTAGTGATGCCAATATACTTCCTCCTATCCATACACTGCAAGTACACAACATGTGTTTTGATCCAAACAATATTTGGGGTCGAACTAGAGGGAGATATGATGAACACTATATCAAACCTGAATCTTCTTTCCGTTGTGTTACCGCTTGCTAACACCTTAACTCGAGCCGAGTGAGGAGACTCCTGCAGCAAAAAGTAGAGACCAATGAATGAGAAACAGGGAAAGATTACAATCCAGAGGAAAAAAGGGAGGACACAATACCTCCATCAAGTCCTTTTCGAGACGTTCTTTCAATTGTTGCATTGATGATGTCCCACCAGCAAGCTAGCATAATGCAAGAACGATAGTATGAGTATCATGTACATCCAAGAAAGTCACTTAAATAAATTAACCAGGCATTTAGGTGACTGTTATTTTACCAGTATGCTACTATACAACTCTCTACGGATATCTACATCACATTTGTTGATGCTCTCCATGGCCTGTATAAATTAATAAAATGGAGACTGGCATTACACAAGAGTTAAGAAACGGAAGTTTTGCAGTAACTAAGGACGCTGCATCTACCATGTGTGGTAACCCACGAACAGAAGGAATCATATCTGCATACTTCTCCGTTCCAGGAATTGTCTGTTAATTGCAATAAACACGGAAAGTCACTTAAAGAAATTTATTTTATAAAGTTTTTTTGGGGCTCAAAATAGCTCAAGAGAAGAAACAAAATGTCTGCAGAAGCTTCTGTCAAATAGATTGTGCTTAAATGGTGTACCTGAACTATGGACGGGTTGAACAACACATCAGGAACTTTGAACCTATCAGCACCAATCTCGAGCGTCCTGCAGTAGACAGGCCTCATGAGATATCGAGAAAGACTATAAAGATGTATTACCCAGCTTCCTATCATCGAAGCTATCAAAATGGAATAGATATAAAAACTGGAGCTTACTGGCCATCAGGAAGCTCGTACGATGTAGTTGGGATATTTGAATATGATTTGTCTACAGGTAATCACATCAAGAAAATTGAGGCTACGTGAGCAATGACTTTGGAAGAAAAAAAGTATCTAACATTTAAAACTTTCAAAGTACGGTACCCTTGAAGAAAGCAAATTTATCAAACCAGTGAAAGACAAGAACATAAGATACCGTCATAAGGAGTATCAGGAACTCGACAAATAGAATCCTTGATATCACCCACTATCATTTTCTGTGGAGGAAAAATTCATTAAGTTATAAAACAAAAGAAACTTTCAAGCGAGGTGTCATTACAATCTCAGACCTGGCAGAAGAGTTTGTAGCTTTCCGTGGTGTCAGCAACATCAACATCTTCAACCTGCAAAAATTCGAAGAGTAGAAAAAAAAGTGAATATTACACTCCAACGATGAAAATTAAGCTCTAAGCAATCTGCTGGCGTCAGCTAATTCTAATGGAAATGAGACAAATCATACAAACTGCTCTGTTTCATTGCCCAGTAAAATAATCATATCTCGGTATGTCAGGGACACAAACAATTTTCGCCTCTACACATCAATAATCTTTCTATCTCTCTCTCTCTCTCTCTCTCTCTCTCTCTCTCATTAAATAAATGATAGTGAAATAGTAGTTTCATCCACTTATACACATACGAACCTGGAATTCCCCTGCTCGTACTTCCTTTCTCTTGAAGGAGTATCTAGGTTTTATCTGCAGAAAAATAAGCAGAAAAATAAGCAGAAAAACTCAGCAGAATTGGCTCATAAGACAACAAATAATGTGAAAAATGTAATACTTACTTTAATTCCTTTACTCTCCAAGCTTTTCAGTAGGCAATCAGTGAGAAATTCCCCTCCAATTGGAGATGATACAACAGCCTGTGAATAAAAGTATTGTCAATAATTGGAGAATAGCAATCTACATCACTACTGTTAAAGTAAAACTGGTCAAATTCATATGAATGAGAATTTATAGCAGCTATAGATGACACTAATGAAAACGAGAGTAGAAAATTTTTCTCCTGCAGTAGAAAATCCAAACCCAAATGAAACGGCATCATAAAGCCTGAATAGAGTAGTAAAAATACCTTTTGAAGAACATAACCCTCATGCACAGGTGCAATAGTTGTGGATCCTCCACCACTGGAACACAAAAATTGCCATCAGTGCTTCTCAGATTAACCAAATCAAACAAAGAAGGTTAAATTCCACAGCATAGGACATAAGTGGAGCATTAGTAGCTTCTTCATACTAGAGAAAAGTTTCTGAATTTTGAAATAACAAATGTCTTACCAGTCAACAACCAAAGCAGTGGCACGTCCCGTAGCAAAAGACGTGAGAACCTAGCACAATAAAGGCGCCAAAGTCATGTAGATAGTTAAACATCTGATTACTCAAGAGCTGGCTGGAGATCACCACAACAGTAAGAATCAATCAAAAGAAGAATGACCCGAGGAAGAGGGAAAATACAGGATTCTTAGCCATAAACAGTGCAGGAACTTTGTATTTTTCAAACATTAGCTCAGCCGCCCTGTCAAGCATATGAAAAGTCAGGAACAAACTCCACAACAAAGCTATATAAATTAAAAGGATATTTCAAAGTATATAAAGCAGACTTCTCTCTCTGTTGTGGAGTGTTTAAAGGAGGCTCAGCTAGCAGCATAGGGTGCTCCTTTGGATCAATCATTAGGCAACTCCTTGAAAAAGAAAATATCTTTGAGATGACATCAAACAACAATTAAGAGAAAATCTAATGCTTTAATATAGTTACTTGAAAGCATGTTCCCATATGTTGTCCACCAAATCCCAGTCAGAAACTATTCCATCTTTTATGGGTGACAATATCTGGTGTTAAAAACAAAGATGCACAAAATTTGTTATTTCACTAACCAATTTATAAATTTGAACATTAATCAAAGAGAAAATCTAACCTCCATATGATCTCGGCGGTAACTCAAGGCTTGAGATCCTACATAGAGCTTGCGTTTTCCCTTTTCTTTTTCAGACACGGTCTTTGAATCCTCAGAATTCGAGTTGGTCTTTGTAGAATCAAAATCCACATCCATTGCCTCAATGCCATCTACTGCCCCAACAACCTAATGTATACATCAGGAAAAAAACCTAAGAGTCAGAAGAAACGAGATACTTAGGCAAATCTACACTTAACACGCTCTCAGCTTTATAGAAGAAACTCTAAGCGACATCAAATGCTAGAATCAAGACTTACGGAAGGGAAGACGGCCTTGGGAGCATCTTCGCCGGCGTAACCAGCCTTGCAAGTGTGCGAACCCAAGTCAACCACAGTAGCTGACACTTCATCTGTGAAACCCACCACGGAAAAAATCTATCTTTGAGTGACAACTCAAGGAGAAAGCAATTCAAGGGTTCAAAGAGAAACCCACCTCCACCGTACATGGCTGCCGCAAACGAGAAGAGTGAAGAGGTTCTCTGTCGGAACTCGTCGTCGGAGGGTATAAACACGGGACGGGGGTTTTCTATGATTTCGGATCCAGTTGTTTCGGGTCGACTTGATTTTACCAAGTTCGAAAAGTGGGGACCTCAAATCCTCGCATTGAAAGGTTCGGGTTTAGATGATTCATGAGATTACAATAAAAAATTGAGTAATTGCACTATATACATAAAAGTTTTGTTAATTAGATCACATATACTTTCTTTACCAAAAGAAAAAAAAAATTAGATCACTCGCATGGTTCACAAAGTTGCCTTCGAGTTAGTAGATAACTTTAATCAATTAACCAAATTATTCATGAAATAGTACGTAATATTCGTTAACCGAGATACATCGGCGGTAAAGTTGCATTCCTTGAGGCAGGGAAGTGACGAGACTTTGAAGTCGTATCTCGGACGTTTCAAAAAAATTATGACAAAAGCGAAGGTCAAGAAAGATATGGCCATTGAAGCCCTGCGAACATGAATGGTTAGTGACGAAGTACTAAAGAAAGACATCTTCGTTAATCGGCCCACTACGATATTCGATGACTTGTGTAGGTCGGCTAGACATATAGAGTACATCGAAGAGGAGAAAATCTTGACTAATACTCAGAAAGCGCCTAAGACTAAGGAGCCGAAGGAGTCGAAGGACAAGTACCAAGAACTGAGATAACACTTCAATAAAGAAAAATGACGAATGACTACAACATTTCAAGTCGGGGAAACCACGCATAAGGGGAGAAGACCGTGGAATAACACTTATAACCGAGAAGAGTTATGTGCCTTTCACAATCGCGTAGGGCATCCAACCTCAAAGTGCAAACAGTTGCAAGAGCTACTTGCTGAAAAATTCACCAAGGGGGAAGTTCGAATTTTGGAATAAGAAACCCAAAATTTCTGCGCACAGAAACAGAAGGAAGCAGAGTTACGCGAAGCATTCAATGAATCAAAAAAATCGGAGAACACCAAAAAAAAGAAGTTAAAGCGAGCAAGGAACGTTATCGTTCTTCCCGAATTACAACCAGCTAGCACAGACATGCACGAAATCATGCGTGCCCTGCCATCGCGTGACGATACGATAAGGTCGATCAAGAAGCATGAGCAGAAAGTCATAGCTTCAATTAGACACAAGCAAAGTTTAGGAGATAAATCGTTAAAGTAGGGAAATTCAGACATCGTCTTTATAGCTAAGGATTTAGACAGTCTCGATTTTCCTCATAACGATCCCCTTGTGGTAAAACTCTGAGTTGGCGACTGTAATGTATCTCAAATTCTCATAGATACCGGAAGTTCAATTGACGTAATCTTCAAAGTGACATTAGATAAAATGGCACTTGCAGATGCCAAGTTAAAGTCGGTATACGGAACCCTAACTTCTTTTGATGGAAGTTCAATTCATGCCTTAGGGACGGTCAAATTGCAAATATCTGTCGCGGGAGTAATAAGGTGGATCAAATTCTTAGTAGTTGACAAACTTCCGATTTACAACATCATACTCGAAACTCCATGGATACATTCAATGAAAGTCATTCCGTCCAGCTACCATCAATGCATCAAAATACCAACTGAGATAGGAATCTACACTCTTCGCGGAGACCAGAAAATGTCAAGAACATGTTTTATCGCCGAGTTGAAGCTCCGAAATAAAACATGCATGATCACGGCATCTGTCAACGGAAAAGTTCTCAGAACCCCCTGTTCTTTAAAAACCAGATTCATTAACAGTTGAGCTTGTAAACATTGATTTGGCTGATTCCTCTAATTGTGTCAGTATTGGCGTGGATTTGGATAAAAATATATGGGCTAAGCTATTAAAGATGTTGGAAAAAACATCAAGACCTTTGCTTGGTCTGTGCATGATATGCCCAAGATAGATTCAAAGGTGGCAAGCCACAAGCTTAACGTTAACCCAATGTATAAGCCTATTAAACAAAAAAGAAGGAGGTTGGGGCCATAACGAACAAAAGCAGTGAACGAAGAGGTAAAGAGGCTGACTGAAGTCGGATCCATTATAGAAATGCAATATCCGAATTGGCTTGCCAACCTTGTTGTGGTGCCTAAGAAGAATGGCTAGTGGCGAGTGTGCGTGGACTTTACCGATTTGAAAAAGGGTTGCCCAAAGGACAGTGTCTTTTTACCTAATATCTATCGTATCATCGAAGCAACAGCAGGGAAGGAGCTCCTCTCTTTCATGGATGCATTCTTTGGTTATAATCAACTTAAGATGCAACCTGGCGACATAGAAAATACCTCTTTCATAACCGAGAGAGAGACATATTGTTACAAGGTGATGCCATTCGGGCTAAAGAATGCAGGAGCAACTTATCAGTGTCTCGTCAATAAAATTTTTGCCGATCAGTTTAACCATACAATGGAAGTCTACATTGACGACATGCTTGTAAAGTCAAGAAAATCTAAAGACCATGTCAATCATCTGACTCAGTGCTTTGAAACCTATAACGAATATCAAATGAAGCTTAATTCGGCCAAGTGTAACTTTGGTGTAACCTCGGGAGAACTCCTTGGCTATATCGTCATGCAACGCGGGATTGAGGCAAATCCCAAGCAAATCGCGGTAATACAAGAAATGCCCTGACTGAAAAACAAGAAAGAAGTCCAACGCCTTACTAGGCGAATTGCTGCCTTAAATCGCTTCATATCTCGGTCAACCATCACGTGCCTTCCTTTATACCAGTTGTTGCGCGAAAACAAAGGAGTTAAGTGAGACGACGAGTGCGAGGTTGATTTTTCTGAGTTAAAAAAGTATTTGTCCACGCCACCAATCTTGGCCAAGCCGGAAGAAGGAGAGCCACTTTACTTATACATAGCAGTTTCGATGTCGGTGGTTAGTAGTGTTCTGGTAAGGGAAGATCGTCGAACTCAGTACCCGATTTTCTACACTAGTAAATCCCTAGATGGGGCAGAATCTTGATACTTGTCCACATAACTGCTTCGTAGCATGGATCCGGTATCGGTGATGTTCAAGTTTGGAAGCTCTTTCTCGGTGACGTTCAAGTTTGGAAGCTCTTTCTCGGTGACGTTCAAGTTTGGAAGCTCTTTCTCGACATATCTGCTTTGCAGCATGGATCCGGTATCGAAATTCGATTATAAACTCCCACTAGGGAAGTATTAGAGCAGTAATTCTGCTTAGCATTTCCAGCATCCAATAATGAGGCCGAGTACGAAGCCTTGATTGCCAGAATCCGACTTGCAAAGGAAATGAGAGCAGCCCAGATCGAATGCTATTGTGATTCATAACTAGTAGTTAACCGGGTTAATGGGTGATACGACACTAAGAACGACCAAATAGAAGTATACTTGAAAGTTGTGAAGGGTTTAACCAAAGGAATGAAGTTCAACATCAACAAAAGTCCTCAGATGGAAAACACATCGGCATATGCCTTAGCCGCACTGGCATCAACTACTGACCCGATCCAAAGGAGAATAATTCTGGTAGAAAGCATCGAAAAGCCAAGTATCCTTTTGACGAAAAGAGACTTTGCCATCGTCTCGGCAATCGCTCACGCGCCGAAATCATCTAATGTGATGAGTCCGCCACCGGACCTTCCGACAGAAAAAGCCATTGATTGGAGGGATGAAGTCATAACTTATATTTTGGATGGAGAAGAACCCAAAGATAGATGGGCAAGAAGACGGCTGAAGGCCAAGTGTGCTCATTACCTGCAACTCGATGGAAATTTGTTTCGGCGAAATGGAAATGGAGTTCTATTAAGTTGCATCAGTGGCAATGAGACGAGACGTGTGATGCAAGAGACTCATGACAGAGCAGAAGAAAATCCCTATGGCGGACGAACCTTAAGTTTTAAAATATGAAGCATCAGGTATTATTGGCCAACCATGGCACAAGATTGCGAGAAATACGCAGCCAAGTGTGAAGCATATCAGCGACATGCCCCGTTGATCTTTGCACCGACCGAAGCGCTTACAACTTCAACAATGCCTTATCCATTCATGCGTTGGGTGATGGATATAGTTGGTCTTTTACCATCATCTTGGCAAAAGCGTTTCCTTCTTGTAATGACCGACTATTTCACTAAGTGGGTTGAAGTAGAAGCATATTCTCATATCCACGATAAAGATGTTCAGAAGTTCGTTTGGAAGAACATCATATGCCGACATGGACTCCCGTACGAAATTGTAACTGATAACGGCTCTAAATTTATCTCTGCAAGATTCGAGACCTTTTGTGCACAATGGAATATAAGGTTAAGCAAGTCCACACCAAGAAATCCACAAGGAAACGGCCAAGCCAAGGTGACTAATAAACTGATTATAGATGGACTCAAAAAAATTCTATGTGACAAGAAAGGATGTTGGACGGACGAGTTAGATGGAGTACTATGGTCTCATAGAACAACTCTGAAATGATCAATAGGTCGAACTCCGTTATCTCTATCACATGGGATGGAAGCACTGGCCCCGACCGAGGCAAGTGTTTTGACCATATGAAGACTAAAGCTACTGGATAACGACAACGTAAACACTACAATGTGCATGGATAACCTAGACAACCTGGAAGAGTTACGCAATGATGCCTTGCTCCGAGCTCAAAATTATCAGCAGCAGATTACTAAGTATTATAACAAGAAGGTTTGAGACAGACATTTCGCTGAAAGGGATCTCGTTCTACGAAAGGTTTTCGAGAATACAGCTGAGCTTAACGCAGAAAAGTTGGGAGTTCACTGGTAAGGACCATACATCATCTCGAAGATCGTGAAACCAAGAGTATATGAGTTAATCACAATGATGGGAGAGCAGGTTCCACGCAGCTGGAATTCTATCAACCTAAAACGGTATTACTATTGAAGTCAGGTCATCTCGGCACCATCTGCATCACTCTTTGATGCCCATCTAGTATCCTAATTATGTATTCAGAACTATATTTTTTGGTTTGATCCCTTCGGAGTACGTAAGTAGTCTTCGGTGCAGCAAAACTTAATAAATTCTTTTTAAGGATTATAAATAAAAAGATGAATATATATATATATATATATATTTATTTACTTACGTATATTTCATAACACAGCCGAAACTTTACTCTCAGATAAAACGAGTCTTAAAATCTAGCAAAATTAATTCGAGTGTCTTCAAATCTCGACAATGGCCGAGACCCTACTCTCTAAGCCAAGAGTTGAAATCTCACTAAGTCCAAAAATCTTGCTCATTAAATTAAGTCGAGTCTTAAAATCTTGCCGAGTCCTAATTCTCGTTCGATTTAAGCTGAGTAAAAAAATTTCGCACAAATTAAGCTAAGTCTTAAAATAAGCAAAGTCTTGAAATCTCGCCGAGTCCAAATTCTCGCTCGATTTAAGCCAAATCAAAAGCCTCGCCGAGTCTAAAAATCTCACTCAAAGAAGTTAAGTTGAGTCCTAAGACCTTGCTGAGACGGAATTCTCGCAAATAATATAGCCGAGTCTCACTCTTCTTTTTAGGCCGAGACCTAGTTTCTCGCATATCCTAAGGGGGAACCAAGTTTTTCGCAAAAAGAAATATAATTTCCTGATTTACACAACAATCTAAATTGAAGCAAATCATGAAGGCAAGAAAATAGCCGAGCAAATACCCATGTATTCAAATTAAAAGCAAAAAGTTAAACGTTTTTACAACGGCCAAAGCAAAAAGGGCCGGAACGGAATAAAAAATAATAAAATCCAAAAAAATGGACTAGCTACAACAGTAGGAATATTTAAAATGCCTATGTCTCGGCATTAGCTGGCCCTTCATCCTCGAACTCTTCGTCATCGAGCTTCTTCCCATTAGCAACCTTTGGGGAAAAATATTTAAAGTTTGAGCCATGTTGATTGAAACGCCGAGGAGGAAAAGTGACGAGTTCAAAGTCTTGAATACTAACCTTAGGACAAACGTTAGTCCCGACTGAAGCAAACTCATTGCGGTCAGTTCGAGATGCTAACGCCTCCCTTAGGGCCAAAGCCGCTTCACCCAGCTCGAAGACTCACCCATCTCAAAATCGGGACAACTAAGTCGTCAGAAAGAAGTTGCGTGATCACTTCTTTCTCAACGGCTTCCTTCGCTACTTCGAGCTCCCTAGCCGCATAGTTAACAAAAACCTCAATTCCTCGTCGTTCAAGCAACCGAATTATGCTGTCAGCACCAACATACTGAGCATATTTGAGCTGAGATCTGAGGTTGGAATCAAGGTCGCTGAACCTTGCAATAATTCTCCCAAAGCAAGCATAAAATTGACCAGATAAATCTTGCTAAGCCTTTAACTTGTCCGAGATAACAAGATCATGTAAGCGAGAATGGAAGTTACCTTTGATCTCATCCAAATCAGTATGAAGCAACGAGATGGCAGTGTTGGCCTTTTCGGCAGCCTTGAAAGCAATGCGTCGATCTTCTTTGGCGGCATCCAAGGAATCCCTTAAAGCAGCATTTTTTTGTCTTGTTTAAGGGACCTTTTCTGCTCTGCCAACAACTCGGACTTCACCTTAGAAAGCTCCTGCTCCACCCTTTGTAAGGAAGATTTAGCCTCAACGGCCTCAAGGTGGGATTTACTGGCACGATCTACAAGGTTGGTTAGCTTCCGAGTATTCTCGTCAGAGGAAGCATGAGATCTTTCGTGATCAAGGACAATAAAGTTCATTTGAGAGATACGAAACTTGTGTGAAGAGCTCGAGATAGAGAAGGAAACTAAAAAAGGCAAATATTAACAAGGTCGAACCTTAAACATGATCATGGCAGTGTCCTCATACTCCTTCCTGGTCAGGATTTGATTAGGAGGAGGTAGCTCTCCTAGTGTGTTCCTGATATGGCGCATCAAGTCAACGCAAGTAGTCTCGAAGGCAGAGATATGAGATGTTGAGGTGAATGAGTAGTCGAAACTAAAGTCTCCAACAGCTTTCCCCTTCTTAACCAAGGGCATCTCGAGAGAAGGATCCTCGTAACCTCTACGTTTTGGGACCCCTTCTTTACGATGACTAGGGCACCCGAGTGACCTAGGAGCATCGAGCAACGACTAATCACTTCCTCACCCAAACGCTTAGCAAAAGAGATCGCGACAATCTTACCTGATTACTGAAAATCAGGCTGGATTACGTTAATCGCAGACTTTTTCTCCTTTAGGATCAAGTCTTTGGCCAAGATACCTGCCTTCTCAGCAGTCTTTTTCTTCACTTTCTTTAAAGATGGTGAGGCTCTGAAACCTTTGGAAGCATCCACTCCATCCTGGTCAATGATGTTGACCAAAGCAAGATGCTAAATATTATCGAGACCACCTGTCTCGACATCATTGAAAGGGCGAACGTCACCCACAATGCTAGTACGCTGAAGAGAATCCCTTCAGCCAGGAGGACACTCGTCTCGGCAGGTTGAGAAAGCCCTTCATCAAGTTTAGCATCAAGCCCGCTCATTATATTAGGCATCTAAAAGTCATTGATACCCATCCTATTCACCAAAAGGCCTGCGAAGGAAAGTGATATTCAAGGCATGAATCAGAAGAAATTTTATGAAATATGGTGATGATATAAATCACCTTGGGAAACCCTAGATGCGGTTTGTGTGAGAAGACCGAAGGGAAGATTTTTCCAACAAATTCATGGAACCCCTAGCAGCTTCTCTGTCGTGATATTAAAATCGTGGAGAGGCGATCAAGCTGTCGGATATATTTGATGTGATCATGGGTAGCCCAGACCAGACTCGACCCATAAACTCGACCCACCTGAGCTCGAGTGACGTTTCTGGAACAGGCCAAAGCCAGACTTTGACCCAGTGACTCGACCCACCAAGACCAGAGTGACATTTCAGATGTGAAATTTGGCAGCAAAAGCCAGACTCGACCCAATGACTTGATTAACCTAGACTCGAGTGATGTTTCTGACATAGAGGAAGAAACAATTGAAGACGTAATGAAGGTTCCAGCTGGTCCAATGACTCGATCCAGAACAAAGCTATTCAACAAAGCCATTGGAAGGTTACTTGCTTAAATTCAGACTCACGAAGAACCTCAAACTCAATGTGCCTTGATGCTTTCCATGAGTATTCAATAAGGCTAGCATATGAGCGTGTAGTCTGAATGCACTATTTTTCCCTTAGTGAGTTTTGTCCCAATGAATTTTCTCACTAAGGTTTTTAATGAGGCATTTGGGCTGCACCTACAAGAGGCCCATTTGTTAGTATGTTTTTTAGGCCCACTTTTAAAGAAACCCTAGCTTATTTTCGTGGCCTCATTTTAGTATTTAAGCACTTTTCTTCTTTTTAAGACAAAAGCAACTTTGAAATTAAAACAGAAGGGTTTTCCTTTGTCTTTCTCATTGGTGAGTTACATCCAACAGAAAATGAATTCAGTGTGTTATATTTGAATTCATCGAATCCTTTGGTGTGTCATATCCGAAGATTCATCTATCCACTTTGTCTGCTTAAGTTTACTCAAGTCCTATTATTTAATTGCCTCAACTAATCAAGTCGATCCAAGGGAGATTATATTAAGTGGTATCATAGCCGACATGGAGATGGAATACTATGCGGATTTAGAACAGATGCTTCAAAAAGCTACATTGATCGAATAATAGCTTTAAAGGAAAGGGTCTAATCGAGTTATTTTTGGTCACAGTGGACAGCAGAGAACCACCTACCCACGACAAGAAAAGCCCACCTTCTCCAAGGACTACAAGGCTACGGTTGGACCTAGGGGGAATGAGAAACTAAGCACTTCAACGACTCAGCCAAAAACTCGAGCTCGTGATGTCAAGCGTTTCAAGTGTCAAGGGCTGGAACATTATGCGAATGAATGCCCAAGCAAGAGAGTGATGGTGATACAAGCAAGTGGAGAGATATAATCTGAGGATGAGCGGCCAGAATTGATTTCTTCAGAAGAGGACATGGAGCTACCAGTACTTGGGAATCTGATAGTGGCAAGACGAACATTGAGCATGCAACCAAAGCCACCAGAAGAAGAGCAACGAGAAAACATATTCCATATTAGATGTTTAGTTCAAGGAAAGTTGTGCAGCCTTGTCATTGATGGAGGGAGTTGCACCAATGTAGCTAGTGAAACAATGGTCAAGAAGCTTGGATTGACTACTACAAAGCATCCTAGACCCTACAAGCTTTAGTGGTTGAACGAGAATGGAGAGTTGAGTGTGACTGAGCAGGTTTTGATTTCTTTGTCGATTGGCAAGTATGAAGATGAGATCCTATATGACACTTGCCAATGGAAGCTGACCACATACTTCTGGGAAGGCCATGGCAGTCAGATCGCAAAGTGATTCATGATGGCTTCACAAACCGACATACGTTTGAGCATAAGGTCCACAAGACAGTTTTGGCTCCTTTAACTCCACGAGAAGTGTATGAAGACCAGAAGCAGCTGCAAGCTAAAGTCGAGTCCAAAAGCAAGCATAAAAATTTCTATGCTCAAGCAAGGGCTGTGAAACCGGCTTTATTCTCTAAACAATCCATTCTGCTATTCGTTTATAAAGAAGCTTTAACTTGTCTAGCTAACACAACACCGCTTTATCCGAGTGAACTTCAAGGTCTTTTGCAGGATTTTTGTGATGTATTTCCAGACGAAACACCTCCGGGATTACCTCATATTCGTGGAATAGAGCATCAAATAGATTTTTTGCCAGGAGCTTCTTTGCCAAACCGTCCAACATATAGGACGAACCCCGTGGAAACCAAGGAGTTGCAGAAACATATCGATGAGTTACTAGCTAGAGGATACATCTGAGAGAGCCTCAGTCCTTGTGTTATTCCGGTACTCTTAGTACCCAAAAAGGATGGGAGCTGGAGGATGTGTGTCAATTGTAGAGCAATCAGTAATATCACTGTAAAGTATCGACACCCTATTCATAGGCTAGATGACATGTTAGATGAGTTGCATGGGCCATTATACTTTCAAAGATAGATCTTAAGAGTGGATACCACCAGATTAGGATGAAAGAAGGAGATGAATGGAAAACTGCATTTAAAACCAAGCATGGATTATATGAATGGCTTGTTATGCCATTTGGTCTTACAAATGCCCCTAGTACATTCATGAGATTAATTAACCACATTCTTAGAGCATTCATTGGCATATTTGTGGTAGTCTATTTCGATGATATCCTCATATACAGCAAGAGCAAATCTGAGCATATAGCACACTTGCATTCTGTTTTGCAAACTCTTAGAAAAGGAACAACTATATGCTAATCTCAAGAAGTGTACTTTATGTGTGGATAACCTTATTTTCCTAGGCTTTGTGGTTAATGCAGATGGTATCAAAGTTGATAAGGAGAAGGTTAAGGCAATCAGAGAATGACCAAGTCCCAAAACTGTTGGTGAAGTCCGCAGCTTACATGGTTTAGCTGGATTCTATAGACGATTTGTGAAGGACTTCAACACCTTAGCAACCCCACTTACTAAAGTTATAAAGAATGATGTGGGATTCAACTAGGGAGCTCAGCAAGAAGACGCATTCAGAAGCTCAAAGAGAGACTCACCAATGCACCGGTTCTTATCTTACCAGATTTCCTAAATACTTTTGAAATTGAATGTGATGCTTCTAGTATAGGTGCAGTTTTGATGCAAGAGAGGAAACTCATTGCTTACTTTAGTGAGAAATTGGGAGGAGCCACACTTAATTATGCGACTTATGACAAGGAGTTATATGCATTAGTCTGAGCACTTTAGACGTGGCAACACTATCTCTGGCCAAAAGAGTTCGTCATACATACTGATCACGAATCACTCAAGTACCTTAGGGGCCAACACAAACTAAACAAAAGACATGCCTGCTGGATGAAGTTTATTGAGACCTTCCCATATGTCATAAGGTATAAACAAGGTAAAGAAAATGTGGTTGCAGATGCACTCTCTCGAAGGTACACACTCCTTTCAACTTTAAATGTTAAGTTATTAGGATTTGAACACCTTAAAGAGCTGTATGAAACTGATGTCAATTTTAAGGATATCTTCAAGGCTTGTGCTAAGTTCGCTGCAGGGAAATTCTATAAGCATAAAGGTTTCTTATTTTATGAGAATCGCATGTGTATTCCTAACAGTTCTGTTCGAGATTTATTAGTTAGGGAAGCTCATGGAAGAGGTTTGATGGGCCATTTTAGCATTGCCAAGACTCTGAAAATTATGCAGGAACATTTCTATTGGCCTCATTTAAAGAAAGATATCGAACAAGTGTGCAGCCGCTGTCTCAATTGTAAACATGCTAAGTCTAAGGTTCAGCCTAACAGTTTGTATACCCCTCTTCCTATTCCTATGCATCCTTGGACTGACATTTCCATGGATTTTGTTATTGGATTGCCTAGAACTAGGACTGGTAAGGACTCAATATTTGTTGTAGTTGATAGGTTTTCTAAAATGGCTCACTTTATAGCTTGTCATAAAATAAATGATGCATTGAACATTGCCAACTTGATCTTTAGAGAAATCATTAGGTTGCATGGAATGACTAGAACCATTGTGTCAGATATGGATACTAAGTTCCTAAGTCATTTTTGGAGAACCCTATGGTCTAAGCTTTGATAAAGAAGAACTTGAAAACCTGGGAGGATTGTTTACCACATGTCGAGTTTGCTTATAATCATGCCATGCATTCTGCATCCAAATACTCTCATTTTCAGATTGTTTATGGATTTAATCCAATCTCCCCATTAGACTTTATCTCTTTACCTTTTAGTGAAAGGACTAGTACAGATGGCAAGAAGAAAGCGGAATTGGTGAAGCAAATCCATGAGAAGGCTCGAGCTAACATTAAGGAGAAGACAAGATTGTATGCCAAGCATGCCAACAAGGGACGATGCATGATGCTATTTAAAGAAGGCGATTTGGTGTGGGTTCACTTGCGCAAGGAACGTTTCCCAGCTGAGAGAAAGTCCAAACTTATGCCTAGAATCGATGGACCATTCGCTATCAGTAAGTGGATTAGTGACAATGCCTACCAGATTGATCTCCAAGGTAAGTACAATGTCAGTTCTAGCTTCAATGTCTCTGATCTTGTACCTTTTATTGCAGATGAAGCGGATTTGAGGGCAAATCCTTTTCAAGAAGGAGGAGATGATGTGATCATGGGCATCCCAAACTAGACTCGACCCACCTAAGCTCGAGTGACGTTTCTGGAATAGGCCAAAGCCAGACTCGACCCACCAAGACTAGAGTGACATTTAAGATGTGAAATTTGGCAGCCAAAGCCAGACTCGACCCAGTGACTCGACCCACCAAGACCAGAGTGACATTTTAGATGTGAAATTTGGCAGTCAAAGCCAGACTCGACCCAATGACTCGATCAACCTAAACTTGAGTGATGTTTCTGACATGGAGGAAGAGACAATTGACGACGTAATGAAAGTTTCCAGTTGGTCCAATGAATCGATCCAGAACAAAGCTATTCAACAAAGTCATTGGAGGGTTATTTGCTCAAATTCAGACTCACGAAGAACCTCAAACCCAACGTGCCTTGATGCTTTCCATGAGTATTCAAGAAGGCTAGCATATGGGCATGTAGTCTGAATGCACTATTTTTCCCTTGGTGAGTTTTGTCCCCATGAGTTTTCTCACTAAGGTTTTTAATGAGGCATTTAGGCTGCACCAACAAGAGGCCTATTTGTTAGTATGTTCTTTAGGCCCACTTTTAAAGAAACCATAGCTTATTTTCGTGGCCTCCTTTTAGTATTTAAACATTTTTCTTCTTTATAAGACAAAAAGCAATTTTGAAATTAAAACAGAAGGGTTTTCCTTTGTCTTTCTCGTTGGTGAGTTACATCCAACAGAAAACGAATTCAGTGTGTCATATCTGAATTCATCAAATCCTTTGGTGTGTCATATCCGAAGATTCATCTATCCACTTTGTCTACATGAGTTTACTCAAGTCCTATCATTTCTCTGCCTCAACTAATCAAGTCTATCCAAGGGAGATCATATTAATATTAAAGTCAAGAACGAGCAAAAACTACGAAAGTGCCGAGACACCCAAAGTCTACCGGCATGCTTTGCCCAAGCGATATTAAAGTCCAAGTTGTCGCCAACATAAAAGGTTTGGTCGGTGCGAATAAAGAAGTAGCGGCACTTCCAATTCGTAACTTTTGATGTGATGCCATCGAGAAACCGAAAGCCTTGCTTAGCCTTAACGTAGAAGGTCCCGTGAAGAGGAGTCTTTGGGATGAATTAAGTTATGTCTTCGAAAAGCTGAGTCGAGACATGAACACCAGACTCAATACCAAGGATTAGAGCACCGAGGATGATCGTTATTCCTGATGATCTGAGTTGCATCATTGCAATTCCGCGGGCAGCACAATATTCAGGCAGAAGCTAAGGCATCAGGAGCCACATTCGAGCTTCCATGAACCACCTGTCATAGATGGTTACAAAACCGTCTGGAGGAGTCCAAGGTCTATATTTCGAACTCAGGATTCGGTTATCAGCATCCTTCAGAGTTGGGCACATTTTTAAGTCTTTGATCAATTTCTTCGAGGAAATTAGAGACGAACCAATGTCAAGAGTGTCATGCCATCTTTGTAAGTTCTCCAGCGCTTTCCTTAAAATCGTTGTTAGCGACAAGATTCAAGGGGAAGCTCCTGACTGGTCAAGCCTAGTCGTCATTTCAGTGTCACGGTCAGTGCCTTCTAAAGTATCCATCTCGGCGTCAGAATCTCTCAAAGAGACTTCTATTTTTGCGCTACAAAGGTCATCAGAAAACCCAAGAACATGGATTTAGATTCAATATCCGATTCGGTTGTGATCCCTCTTATCTCGTTGAAATTAACTTAGCAATTAGGGGGGAAATAAGGCGTCTCGGCAAACTAAAAATTAAGAGAGAGAAAAAAGTTACCTTTTCGAAATTTTGGAAGAAGTGAGTGAATAAAAGTTACAGCAAACTTCAGTATTTATAGGAGTTTACCGGAAGCCGAATCGCCTCGTCATGATGACCTACTCATAGCCTGTTAAACCGCATAGTAACTCAATGGTTGGCTGCCATGTGGATCTTTGTGATAACATCAAATCTGAACAGAATTGTAATATTTCCTATTTCAAATTCATTGTAACCACCTCTATGCATTATAAATAGAGGTGAAGGTCTTCACAAAGAGACCCAATTATCACAATTTACATCCAAGCAATACAAAATAACTACGCACTTTTTAAACAGATTATTCTCTTTATCTCCTTAATTGATCAGAATCATTGTCCATCTTATCTCTTGAATCTCAGAATTGAATTTATAACATTTGTGCTAAATTCAGTTCAAACATGGACTTTGAACACTAAAAAAATCTTCACCACCATCGCTCATTCCACCAGAGCTTCCGTCGCTACTTCAATAATTTTTTTTATTGATTTTACTTGCTACTCTTCTATTGAGTTTTTGTTTTGCTATTCTATAACAAATTGCAAATATTTTCTTCCGGATTCTAAAAATAATGATTTTATTAAATTGAGACAACATAATTTCCTAATTCCATCGAGGCATGTAATTTCCCTTCATCTCAAAATCTCTTTCTTATCAAATAGAGACTTATTTTTAAAATGGTGATTATGTAAAATTAAGAGGAGAATCAGATAAAGAAGAAGGATCTTTGGCGGAATCACCGGGTTGTTCGATCGGAGCGGTGACTATATTCAGTGTTGGTGGTTACAATAATACAATGACGAAATTGTATCTATGGTAGTGGAGTGATCAGTGTTGGTGGTGGTGACGATGGAGGCGATGGAAATGATAGTAAATTTATTAACATCTAATATATAGTTTAACAGGTAATAAATATAAGTTAGTAGATACTATATATGTTACTCAGGTAATATATGTGTTAACGGGTAAAATATAAAAAATACATGTGATAATAAAAATGTATTAACAGGTTTTTTGTGTTAAACAAATAATATATATATTGCCACACAATATATATTAGTTATTTTACCTGCTAATATATGTGTTAGTGTATTAATATACATGCTAACATATATTTTATCAGGTAATATATGCGTTAGCGAGTAATATATAAGTTAGTACACGACAAATGTGCTAATCAAATATATGTTTATGCGATAATAAGTATGTTACCAGATAATACGTTTGTTATCCATATAAATTTTGTGTTAGTCATATAACCAAATATTTGTATAAGATAATAAATGTATTAATATGTAATAAACGTGTTATTAGATAATAAATGTATTAACACACAATATATGTGCTAATCAAATATGTTTTATTGGATAATATATGTGTTACTAGGTAATTTATGTGTTACCAAATAATATTTGTGTAAACAAATATTTTATCAGATCAGATATGAGTTAGCGGGTATATATATATTACTCAGATAACATATCTGTTAACATGTACCATATCCTCGTAGATTACGATGTACATGTTTTTGTACCATCTAACTCGTAGATTACCGTGTACAAGTTATGTTACCTACTACAATATATATTGCTAGGTAACAAACGAGGAGACAACGCATTAAATGCGCTGTCCCCGCATTTAATGTTTAGTAATTGCCTGTCTCTTCTACTTAATGTGGCCTAGGACATTTTTGTCATTTCATATGTGAACTCTATGATAATTAATGTATAAAACAACCAAATGGGCAGTGTCTATGTTTCAAAAATTAAATGGGGTATTAGACTAATTCACTCTTAAAAATTTTACCTTTCAAAGAACCGACTAAGTCCAGATCTTGTAACCGAACCAAGCCTAATTATTCCCAACCATGGTTAGCCATGGGCAAAAAACGTGAAATCCGAACCAAAACCGATCCAAAAATATGAACCCAAACCCCAACCAAACTCGACAAAATATCCAAATAGATCCTAAATTTATGTACCCAAAAAACTAAACCCGGACCCGAACCAAAACCTTGAGAACCAAATGGGTGCCCGATATTTTCTTATTAAATTTAGGCTTTTTTTTTGTTTCTTTCTAGTAAATTTTTAATTGTTTTAAATTTTTATATAAATTTACATAAAAGTACCGAACTCGATCTATACACGAACCAAACCGGACTTGAAAATTAAAAATATCTGGATGGGTCCTAAATCAATGAAACCAACAAACCTAAAACTCGAATGGACCTAACCCGAATTTGAACAGACATCTGAATGCCCAGGGCTAACCATGATCATCATATTTTAATATAAAATTAAAATTGTACATGCCCTTATAGCACTGGTTATTATTTTTTATATTTTAAAATAAATTAATTAGTTAATTTAGGGTGATTTAAGTGAATATATATAGGTTTTGTGGTTTTTGACAAACAAAAAAAAGGTTTTGTGGTTATAGGTGTATGACGATCAGTTTCTTTAAATTAGGTAGATGGTTGGCTAATTACTATGATACATTTACTGAGATGAATTATTTAAATTTAAAAGAAAAAGAAGGCAATGGTGACATTGATATTGAATTGAGACTGTTTTGGTAAAACAGTTTTTCAAAATTAAAAACAGTTTTTACTTTAAATGTTACCATTCAAATTTTTTGGTTATTTAGTTTTTTTTTTAAAACTTGAAAATCCAGTTTTTGATAAATTAACGTTAAATTTCATAAAAATTAAAAATCAACATTTTAAATTTTTGAAAACTAAAACCAAAATCTAAAATCCAAAAACTAAAATCTAAAATCCAAAAACTAAAAACTGTCATACCATTCATAGTGATTATCATGAGTGAATCCAGAAGCTGCACAAATATTTAATGTTGTTTCTTTCGAATACGGTTTCAGAATTGGGAAACATAATTATTTCCAAAACAGATAATAATGAAGAATTTGTATTGTTAAATAATAGGTTGAAGTGTGTAGTATAAATGTGAAGATATAATAAATGAGCAGAGGAGATGAAAATTAATGGTAGTTGTTTTGGGGTAGAAGTAGAAGAAGACATCGGAAAAACCTCTTTAACATGTTAGTTACATGTTTAGTTAGCAATTTATACATTTAACCATGCAAATGTCTAACTTAACATGTGAAAGATGAGTCTATTATATGATCTGAGTTAACCGGTAGAGAGTTTAAATCAATATGACATACACCAAACAACTTGATGCACACTCTAAAATAACTTAACCACACAATTATTTGTTTATATGCAAACACAATGATATACACTGCGACATAGTTTTCATTTAAATATACATTTATTTGTTAATACATATAAGAACAATGTTAAAATGTATGTTTTTAATACTCTTTTACACTATTTGTTACGTATTTAATCATATATTTATGGTGTTTAAATGTATAAATACATGTAGCAGAGATAACTAATTAGATTTCTTATTACTGCGGTTTCGGTACATATTGACACACTCAACCAAATATGTGAGACTCATTTCTTTAGGCCCAATAAATAAATCAAACCCTACACATATGTATATATATACATATAAAGTCACAACAGATCTCTAGGAAACCCTAATAAATCCCAAAACCTAGCTGTCATCTTCATCATTATTGTTCTATTTTGATCTAGTATGAACACGTGAAGAAGAAAGTATAAACAAAGGGATTACATGACTCAAATTTAGTTGATGTTTGGTGAGTAGATTATGCACTCTGAAATCAACTTACAACCAAAAACGGTTTTTCAATTGGAATATTGGTCTAAGAGTTATGATTATTTATTTAGGAATATTTGCGTTTATCGAACTTTTAGATTGGGTTACATCAAAAGCCTTTTCCCAAAGAACCATAAGAGCCAGAAAACGATCAACTTATTGTTAGAAATCCTTAAGAGTCTATTCTCTAGATCTGGTGTCGATTTTCAGTCCGGCACGACGCTTTCTTTTCGTTTCCAGTTTAGGCCAAGGTGAGAGTGTGATATGTGGAAATACAGTTTCATGTTTCTTTTTGATGCTTCATGATTCATGAAGTTTAGACTTTGATGAAACGTTTGGTGCTATGTCTAATAATATGTTTGACATTACGTGAGGTTAAGTAGAATATGATAATATATGGTTTATAATATAAAGTATTATGAGGAGATAAAACAGCAGACCATGGATGTTCCGTAGCCGTGGATTCTGCGATAAAGTGGCTTGATGTGGATTGTCAGCAATAATCGTGGATGGTTGGTGGTCATGGATTCATATTCAAGGATGAAGTGGCTTACTGTGGATGACCAACAATAATGATGGATGGTCAGTGGCCATGGATTTCAATAGATTTTTTGGATAAAAGGTGGATCGTGGACGTTTGGAGTCCTCAACTAACTTATAAAGATTACATATGTGTTATGATATTGTATCTAATTCTATGCTTGTATTGATTGTTACTAAAATTTAGAATTTGTATTTTAGTGGGCAAAGATAATCTCCTCACTGAGTAATTCGTTACTCACCCTTTTATTTATATCTTTTTCAAGAATGTTATTAAATAATTTAATGTTGAAGGAATTTTTTAAAGATATTGTTTGTGGGCAAAACCAAGGGATAACACGATGTTTCCATGATCGGGAGTGGACTCTCGGGGAGTGCTACTGCTGACATCTAACACATGAAACAAATAGTAATATAAAGGATATATATATATATAATAGTTTAATTCATATAGTGGACATTCAACAAATATGGTAAACATTTAAACAAATTAGAAAGAGTAATACATATTCGAGAGAAAGAAAAAATAATATATGGAGTTGGACTGTCAACAAATATGTTACACATCTAACAAAATATAAAACACAGCTACAATATTTGTTTATATGTATAACCAAATTAGATATGTGCTTCTATTAATTATATGTTCAACTTGTTAGATACGGGTTTAGTTAACAATTTATACATTTAACCAATGTCTAACATAAGTATGTGAAAGTTAAGTTTATTGTATCGTCGAGTTAACATGCAGAGAGCTAAAATCAGTATTGTATATCCCAAAACACTCTTCCTTCCTGATAACCTAATTTTGTGCCGCTGGTATCTTCTTTGGCTTGGGAGTGGTGGTCAGAAGTTGTCTTGGGCATTCAGTTCTTTGATTCAATTCACTTTTTTTTTGTTTTTGCTTCTTTTGGTTATGAAAATGTGGTAACCAATGGGTACTTAATAAATTTCGGTTTGGTTCAGTTTCGGTTCCGGTTCTTTCGGTTCTATAAATGTGGAAACCAATGTGTACATGTTAAAATTCGGTTTGGTTTTGGATCCAAAAAGTGGAACCGAATTAGTCTGAAAATAATATTTATTTGGTTCCGAGTGGTTACTTTTTCAAAAAAGTAACCAAAAGTAACTAAATATCCTATAAAAATGATTAGTGGTAACCAAAAGTAACCAAAGTATTTTAGTACTAACTAGTTTTGGTTTCTATTTGGTAACTTTCGGTTCTCGAAACCGAACCAAACTGAACCGAAAACCGAAGTTACCTAAAAATTGGAACTGAACTATTCTTTTTAGAAAACAAAACCGAACCAAACCAAACTGAGAACCGAAGTTACATCTGAATTGGAATCGAATGGTTCTTTTCTAGGAACCAAAACCAAAACGAACTGGAATTTTTAGGTCGGGTCGGTTCGGTTTTTCAGTTCCAATTATTACGCCCAGGCCTAGTCGGAGGCATACACATATCCGACGACTGCTCCTCCTCGGTTCATGCTTTCCGTGATGTTGTTGTAGGTCTTGCTTTGGGTTTGTTTGAGCTGGTCAATTATTGGTTGTGTTCGAGCTAGTAATCTTTGTTTCATCGAACTTGTTTGGGTGGTCTTTGTTGTCGCGAGGGGTCGCTGGGTGGGTCTCCGTCTCGTCAGTCTTTAGCTTCTCCATGGAGTGAAGAGTTTTGAAAAGAGATGTGCAAGGATCTCGTGATTCATCTCGAGGATTCTTCGTCACCATCGTGGGTCCTCTGAAGCTTCATTGTTTCTTTTGCCTTCGGTGTGGGTCCTCGGGTTTGTGGTAGCCTCCTCTGATTGGGTTTCCTCTCTTGCCTTATTATGTATGTTTAGGTGTTTAAGACTTGACAAATGGAAATAGCCAACAATGAGATAAATCATCTTACCCCCAAACCCCAAAATACCAAACAGTAATGTAATACATGTAATAGATTCGTTACACCGCTAAAAATGTAATTGAATGATAGCTAGGTCTTCTTCCATTTGTTGCAAGTATTCTTCCATTCTGTTGAACGTGTACGCGAATAGTTATCTAGTAATCTAAACATGTAAACACACACAAATCAGGTGATGTAACCCTTTCCTGTAATAGTTAAACCTTAAGCAACTCCATTTTAGGTGATGTTTCATGGAGAAAATTGAGGGTAATTACCTCTGTAATTGAAAGCCGAAAGACAAGAAAAGTAAAAATGGGATGAAGCAGAATTTAATAAATGATAGCGATGGCGAAAAATGTATCTTCAAAAACTCGGATATAGATAGTGAGTGCAAAGGACAAACAAACTTTAGAGGAAAACAACCGTACCTGCAAAATCAAGCTTCTAAAAGAGGAATATGAAGAAAATGACAGAGTAAGGGCCAGTTGGAGATGGATTCAAGTTCAAGTTTTGAAAAAAAAACCTTTGTGTATTGAAGTAGATAAGGTGAGAGTGAAAGGAAATTTCAAAAGAAAATTATAAACATAATCTATCTTACACAAGAATTTACATGGGTTAGGATTATATAATGTAGTTTATATGGGCAATTTTGTCTAATAAGTGCAACAGTCCCTAAGAGAGAGAATGACATAAAAAATCTAATTTTGGCAAAACTTAAAGTCATCTACTCATATTTATCTAATAACAAAGATACAAGCATATTAAATTTTGGAAGAAGAAAATATTGCAAACTTGGGAAAATCAAATACTCAATTTTAGTTTTTGTTTTATAGGTATAATTTACATTTTTTGATCAACATTTTCAAATCCTAAGAGAAAAGATATAAGATGGAGATAGAAAATAAGAGATTCGCCTATGGTGTTGGGGTATTTGACCGTAACCGTTGATTAAACCGAATAATGAAGCGGTTTTTAAGAATAAACCATAATTTACTCATATCTTCATCGTTCTATCTCTTCTCTTCTTGTTCTTCATCTTCAAAAGAAACCTTCCTTTGCTTCGTCTTCAAGATTTTATCTACTTCAACTTCTACACCAACTTCCATCTCAGGACGTATCTTTTTTCGGGTCGAGTCTTCTTTTTTTCGATAATCTCCAAGCTCAGTGCTTGCTGCTTTTCTTAACGAGGGGAAGAGTGGATTCGACACAATTTGTAATGACGGAAACGACTCAAACACTCTATGAATCGAATTGTTTGTATTAGGTTGTGTTTAATCTGAAATGATTTGGTTTGAAGTTCATTGTAATGGTCTTTATTTCAAATTGATATATTTTAAGTTGAATTCTGGGATCGACTCATTTGATTAAAGATGAGATCTTGATGGATTTATTTTGTGAAATTGGTACTCCGCTAGTTGGTAATTTGAAAAACTCACAGTATTGAGAAGAACAAAATTAGGGCTTAGTCATTAGATCTGGGGAAAATTGAGTGGGTCGATTTTAGGAGTTCTTGGGTTACAAAATCAGATCAGTTCTGGACAATATTGGTTTGGTTTAATGATACTGAATAAATTAAGTTTTGAGGAGAAATGTATTTGCAACTTGTGTAGGTGGAGAAATATGTTTACAACTTTTGTGAGCGGAGAAATTTAAAGAACCGTATAGTTTGTGTGGAAATGGTTGTATATGATACTTCCGAGGGGAAAATAGATTGTTGACCCCTACCAGCTGAATCTCCTTTTTTTTTATAAGGTAGTATCAAATATATTATCAGTTTGGTTTATAAATTAGTTAACTGTATATTCTTTTGCACAAAAAACTTATTATTTAGAATGATAATAAAATATATATTTAGCTTGTAATTCATAATCATATATATATATATTTCGGTTAGTATATTTTTAATCAAATCCAGTTTTGAGCAGTGGTGTTTTCTCCGATTTTGTTTCGAATCTCAGAATTTTTTCTCTTTGTTCTCTGGTGGTTTTGCATATACTATATCTTATCGCAGGTATTTCAATTGCCATGAGTGAATCTTCGACTGCTTCCACCATCATCGACGAAACGTCATCAGGTGGGTTAATATCGGAAACCACATGTTGATTTCGAGGCATTGAAGTATATGGAGTTGGTCGCTGGCAGATTGGTACAGAGAAGAGATTCTTCGGGAGTGAAAAACGAGTGGAGAAGACTCACAAGACAGTTTCCGGCTTTCGTCTCACCAGAGACCGCATGACGGATATGCCGTATGAGTGATGATTCATTCACCATATATATATATATTATTTTCGGATGATAAGCAATGCCTTCCCCAAATCGATCGATATGGTCGATGTGATGAGTTGTTCCTCATAATTATATATATTATTTTTGGGATGATAAGCGATATCTTCCCCAAATCAATCAGTATGGTTGACTATGTATCCATCATTGATTGTAATGTTCCAGAAGAACGAAAAAATAAATTTTGTCCAGAACACAAACTTATATAGTTATGATGTTAAATTAGGTTAAACTCGAGATCATTACCCTCATTATCTCAGGAAATAATATATATGGTGGGCAGTTGAAGGAAGGACGCATTTAAAGAGAGAATAAACTCATTGAAACCATCGATAAATCAAAAGGGACTTCTATGAGAAAAAAGGGAAATGCCATGATATTTTTATTTCAATATATCTATTATCTCGTCTTACAAGATCAACTTCATTTCCAGAAGTGAATGTTGCATCATCAAGTTATAATGATTACAATGGATGTAGACACAGTCGATGTAATAACCGTAGTCGTAAACGAGAAGGATATGGACGTGGATGTGAACAAATAAGAAAGTTCTATCTAAAGTATTTAAGTTCCAAATAAAATGAAGTTGGTTATGTGATAAATAAAGCAACATAAGAATAGTTGTGACATATGTGGCATAGTACGCAGAAATATATGTGGTCGATCTGTATGATAATCACAAAAGAGAAATGAAAACAAAGTGAAAGCAACTTCATCTATGATAAAGTAGGATCTTCTTTCAATTGTATAAATAATGATATACATGAAAAGCAAAAACGCTCCAGAAGAGCAAAAACGCGCCAGAACTGCGAGAACGCTCTAGAAAAGTGAAACACTCATGTAAAGCAAATTTTTTAAAAAGAGCACATAATCGAGACATGCATAAAGATGGCAGAATTTTATATGACACTAAACTTGAAATTTACTAATATATAGCATACCAGTCTAAGCCATCCCTGTTCAGTATTGATATAAAATATTATTGAGAATGTTTTTCGGAAAACTAGAAGTTTTTCATACAACATGTCTTCGAAATAGAAATAAAAAAGAAAAGATTATAATGAAAAATGAATCACCATTTTCAGTTGATCAAGTTCATTAAATATGATGGCTTTGTTTCTTTAAACAATCTTCAAGTATAGAAATCTCACATCAAAAGCATTTGATACATAGTATATGCCCAAAATGAGTTATTGGAAATGTTATTGGTCTTAGATTTGATACATAGTACATATCCTAAATGAGTGTTGGAAATGTAATTGTTCTGGAAGTGAGATTCAATTCGAGATGGATGGACATGAAATATCATCATCTCGAGGGGGAGAGTTAAATAATCTCAATAAATTGAACATCCAGAAATTTATGTTCACATTCAAAATAATGTTTCAAATCAAATGTCAGAAGCATTTGTAGACAGATAATGAATAAGATTATTGAAATGGATTGTTATTGATCCTCATGAGAAAATATGAACTTAAAGTTCATAGGATAATCCATTTGCATGATGTTAGAAATTGACTGCTAGAGACATTACTTAAATGAGTAAATCTCATTCCATCTGAAATTCTCAAATAAGAATGTATGTCCATGAAGGACGATTTATCGATAGTGAGTGTATGACACGTCAGAAACGTGATAGACTACTTTGGTTCTAAAGATATTATCTTTGTAAAGAAAAAAGCATATATATAATAGGTTAATATAATTAGGTACCTGAATTACATAATAAGATAGCGTGCAATACGATAAAGATAAATGAGGATCATGAATCTCCGATCTGTGAACGAGTGTAGAGAGATAATTATTGGCCAGAAAATTAGAAAGCACAATAATATATATATATATATATATGTATATATATACATATATATATATCTATAAAGCTCGTATGAAAAATTGGACTAGCAGTCCAAACATTAAGAGAGTATATGGAAAAATGAGCTCATGATATGTGGTAGTCCATAAACAATTTGAATTGTGTTTAATTATCTTTATATAATCCTTGAAGGATTAATGACATCGACGTTATGTTCCCAGAAACTCTATTCAATTACAACTTTGAAAGACTTATAAAAAAATAAACATAAGATGTTATCCCATGGGATCCTAAATAGATTTTGCATAAAACTCATATTTAAATGGTCATAAAATATCACATATGAGCAATAATTGGTGGGTTTTATGTGTCTTGTATATTATATAAGTTTTGCTACTAACCCACTTGCAAAAAGCCTCGAGGATTATTTTGTTAGTTTTGCAGATTCATAATATTTATCATATCTGCCTAAAGCTCGATTGCAAACAAACAGAATACGTTTTTAAATACGACAGAAAGGTAATCTTATGGTATTTTTGGAACTCAAAGAAGATTATATCAAGAGCGACAAAAGAAACATATTCCTCCAAGATTTTTCTCCTACACATAGGAATCCAAAAAGAATCAAGGAGTGGATATCTAGTATGTTTGTTCAACCAATAAAGGTGCTTCCCACCACCTGATTTGTTTTATAAAGGTGCTTTCCACCACCTGATTTGTTTTATAAAGGTGTTTTCCACCACTACATTCAGAAAACACGTTCACAACATTGGGATACGCCAACTAAAAAGTTTATGAAAAACACTATATCAATTATTTCAAGAGAAAATTATGTTACTGTATTATTTTTCTCTTGTCATGGTTTTTATCTCATTTGATTTTTCTATGATAAAGTTTTTAACGAGAGAATATGTAATATATAATATGTAATGAATAAGTAAAAGGGAGTGTAATAAAATAGAATAATTCTCCATTTTAGTATTTTATTGATTTTTACTTTCACCGACTATTACCCCCACCGCCTTATGTGCTTATAAATAGCACTTACCCCATGTAAATGTGTATGACACAAGTGAGTAGGAAAACAATATAACAAAACTCTCTCTTGTGTACGTTTCCCTCCTCTCATATCTTTTCTTATAAATATATTATATAGTTGTTTTATTACAATTTTAGCACTCATTAAATCAAAAATTCACTTTATCTTTTTATTTAATTGGTTAAGATCTTATTTTAAGACATTCCTTATGTATAACCTTCACGAAATATTTTTTTAATTCCATTACTGTTATAAGTTTTGGTAGTTTTTGGATTTTCATTTTTTAGTTGAAATAACTTCTTTTAAGATATTTCATGAAGTATAACCGTCACTCAATTATTATTGCATTCTATTTTATGATAAATTTTTTTGTAACTTTAAGATTTTCTTTGCTTAAAAACTTGTTTTTAGACATTTGATAGACTATAATTTTCACTAAATTACTTTTTGACTTTATTTTATGATAGCATTTTGTACTAACTTTTGAAAACTTAACTTTAGATAATAAGATTCGGATTTAAACCTAAAGTATATATGAATTATAGTAACAAAAAAAGGTACAAAATTAATTAATTTAAAATATCATATCAAGATAATGAAAACAAAAAAGAAAATAAAATTGGATTAAACTTGTTATTTTCTCAAAAAGTCAAGTTGTAATGCTGAAAATACCTAATGCTGATAATTTTTTTTTATTGAATAGAGATAAATATTTTGTGATAGAAATAAATAACTTAAGTTTTGCTTTCAAAATTTATTTTATCTTTTTTTCTATTAAATATAAATACGAAAAAATTTGGATAGTTGGATTTGACATGTTGAACAATCTTGTTGATTACATATGACTTTTAGTCTAGTGGCATGTGGTATATCTACTAAAGGCAGGTGCACTTGCACATCTAGGGATCGAGTCCCACTGTCTACATTATGTAGGAAATTGGATAATGGACAGACTAGTTGTGGCCCAGGGTTGACAAAAAAAACCATCTTGTTGATTACTAACTTTTGAAAACCCAATTTTATATAAAAAGATTTTATCTTTTCTTTTTACAAAATATAAATAGGACAAAATTTCTCATCGTTGGATTTGACACTTAGAGTAATCCTGTTGATTACTAACTTTTGAAAACCCACCCTTATGAAATAGGATTATACATTTGTCCTTTTTAATGCCTACATGTACATGGAACAAAATGTTGTGAGAAAACTTATTGGTTTGAGAATGATTTAGACTTACTATTTGGTTTGAGAATGAAAACTCAACCGAAGTAGTTCATGGCGGATTCATCAGTAGAAAAAATTTCGAGATTAAGGTTAGACTGACTGTATTAAAACTTATGACACCACATAAAGTTTGCATCGATTAGCTCTGCCTGAGAAAGAGAGAAGATCCAACTAAACAAACTAATACCATTGTAAGTAAATCGAAGGGAAGTTCTAAAACCTCTCATTTTGTCAATTGCTCTTGTACTTAATTGTGAATATCTTATTAGATGTAACATTTTTCTTTCCTTTAGACAAGTAAGCCTCATCTAATGAATGATTATTTTCCATGGCTTTGCACTCTATTACAAGACTTAAATAGAAAATGCAAAACCTTAAGTTGGGTTGGCACAATTTCACATGTGAAAGTGACATTACATTTTCTTGAACTTAGCTAAAAGAGATCACATGTGTAGAAGTATGATATGAACATAGATAGCTCTAAGCATTAAGTTCGACTTGATTACTTAATAGAAGTAGTTCATGGCAGATGAATCAATAGCCAAAGCTTCGAGAATAAGGTTAGTATGACCATGTTGCAACCTATGACACAACATGAAGTATGCCTCGAGTAGCTCAGCATGAAAGAGAGAAAAGCTCCAACTAAACAAATAAATAACACTGCAAGTACACCCAAGGGAAGTTCTAAAACCTCTCAATCTCTCCATTGCTCATGTACTTAATTGTGAATACCCTCTTAGATGTAACAGTCGTCTTTCCATTAGGTAAGTTAGCCTCCTCAGATGAATGATTATTCTCCATAGCTTTGCACTCTATTACAAGACATAAATAGAAGATGTCAAAACCTTAAGTTGGCTTGGCACATTTTCACATGTAAAATTTACATTACATAGACTTGAACATAGCAAAAAGAGATCACATGTGTAGAAGTCTTATATGAACATGGATAGCTCTAAGCATCAAGCTCAACTTGATAACTTAATCAAAGTTGTTCATGGCAGATTCACTAATAGACAAAGCTTCGAGATTAAGGTTAGAATGACCGTGTTGCAACCTATGACACCACATGAAGTTTACATCTGTTAGCTCAACATGAGAAAGAGAGAATATCCATATAAACAAACATAAACCACTGCATGTAAACCCAATGAAAGTTCTAAAACCTCTCGTTCTGGCCATTGATCTCCTACTTAATTGTAAATACCCTTTTAGATGTAACAGTCTTCTTTCCTTTAGACAAGTAAGCCTTATCCAATGTATGATTCTTCTCCATAGCTTTGTACTCTATTACAAGACTTAAATAGAAAATCCAAAACCTTAATTTGGGTTAGCACGCTTTCACATGTAAAATTGACATACATTGTCTTGAACTTAGCTAGAACATATCATATGTGTAGAATTCCGATATGAATATGGATAGCTCTAAGCATCAAGCTTGACTTGATAACTCAACCGAAGTATTTCATGGCGGATTCACCAATAGACAAAGTTTCGAGATTAAGGTTAGACTGACCGTGTTGAAACCTATGACACCACATGAAGTTTGCATCGATTAGCTCAGCATGAGAAAGAGAGAAGATCCAACTAAACAAACTAATACCATTGCAAGTAAACCAAAGGGAAGTTCTAAAACCTCTCATTTTGTCCGTTGCTCCAGTACTTAATTGTGAATATCCTTTTAGATGTAACAGTCTTCTTTCCTTTAGACAAGTAAGCCTCATTAAATGAATGATTATTCTCATGGCTTTGCACTCTATTACAAGACTTAATAGAAAATGCAAAGTCTTAAGTTGGGTTGGCACAATTTCACATGTGAAAGTGACATTATATTGCCTTGAACATAGCAAAAATAGATCACATGTATAGTATTTATTAATATAAGGGTATTGAATACTTTTTGTTATTTTATATTAAATTTACGTTAAATGGGAAATGATGGCTTTGCAGTTTCTCGAGCACCATCAAAACAGACATCCTGACATGCTTAGATACATGATTAGATACATCCTGACATACTTAGATACATGAGTAAATACATATTGTACTATATTCTTTTACATTAAATGAATATTTAATTATATTTGACAAGCATTGAATTTTTTTTTTCTCAGCTGGGTAATTATGACCAAGTATTGATATGATTAATTGGGTATGAGAATATGTTCACATAATACTATCTTTGAAACTAGTTGATCTGCCATTTACCTGATCTATATCGAAAGTGGAAAACAAAATTTATTTTTGATCCGACGATATTAAACAACATCATTTATATTGTAGTTATAATTACTCAAGTGAAACTTGGTGGAGTACAACTAATACTATTAGGTATGTTGATGATTAAAATTTGAGTCCATTTTTTTTGTTCTCTTACCATAAATCGAACTACCTACTAATAGATGGTCTTTCATAGTTCCAACAAACAAAACAAGACACAGTTCGACTAAACTTTTAACTAACATTACTCTTGGTTCATACAACCTTACCACAACTGCGGATAAATACATTGACATTAACACAATTCATATATAGTTAACACGTAGTGGAAAGCAAAACAACGGTGGCAGACATCTAGAATTATGTTATGAAACAAGTCACAGTAAAAAGCGTCAAGTCCACTACCAGTCACAAAATGGGCGTATAACTGATGATCTGGATTTCTAATTTTGCTGATCTGGTCACAAACCTGATTCGCAATGTTAACTGCTTCTTCAATATTTGATACCTTTTGCAAGAAAGAGTCGAATACCTTCATACCATCACTAGAATTACAAGAGAGACAAAGGAATGCTGCACATGCAAAACGGGCATAAAGAAGATCACCACTTGCAAGTCTTAGGTATTCCATTGCAAATTGTGATGGTCCCGACTCCGCTAACAAACTTAGACCCATTATGTACGAGGATGTAGGGTTTTTTGCGTCTATATCAAAATCTTGGTAATGTGAATCTTCCATACTCATTTCAATAACAAAAATGAATTCGTCTATATCAGCGACGACCAAGACGTTGTTGGACAATGCAATTGAACTTAGAGTCCGACTAGTGGCTGTAATTGGTCCTAGTTCTCGAAATCCCCCTTGCCCAACCGACGAACAATTTATGTGACAGTATGTTCTGGGTTGAAAGACAACATGTCTTTGAAACGAGATGAAAAGAGATAGAAAGTAGGGAAATAGGTAGAATAAGCTAGTGGGCACATAAAGTATTTTCACCGATATATATACAAATTGTATTAGGGGTTAATTTAGATTTTTAATCTATAATAAGTGTTGGGAAATATTATGAACTTTTTCTAGATTTGTTTTTCATCACAATTATTTGATACAAATAAACCCTAAATATGAGAAATAATTTGTGGGATATGTAGTTGAATTTTATCATACAAAACTATTGGAGAGTGTAAAACTTGAAAGGATGATGAATTTTGAGGTCGAAGGAAGTAAATATAATGTGGGAGAGAGACAAGATGATGTGGAGTGTTAAAGAGGATGTTGAATAAACCAACCATTTTTGATAGTCTTTATGTTTCCCATATGAAAATGCTTGGAATGCATCAACGTTATTTACGCAGTAACATTGCATGAACTATTTTAACATTTTTGTTCAACCAATTCATAGAAAGTACAACTATGGTTAAACTATTTTATTTTCTGTCGATAGTCTTAACTAAAAACCATATCCACAGATTACGTGAGTGTACAGACTTATTTAAAAACTGTAAAGATATAAATACAAAAAATGAAATTCATCATCACGATTTTTTCCTTGAAAGTTAATAAAACATACATTGTTAACTCGTAGCAGCGATGCATATTTTCCGATTATGTCCAACCTCACTACATTGTCCACAGTTGTGCTATCTCCTTGGCGTTTTATTCACCATAGCAACCTCTAATATTGATTTTAATCTTGAATTCTTGGGTCTGCTGGCTTGTTGTCATATTACAGGGCGGGAAACAAACTTTCGTATTTATCATTTCTGGTATAAGCAAAACAAAATCTCTTGGCATAACAGCAGTTGAATACGCCTTGTATAAGTATATATGTGTAAAGTCTGGACTACACAATGATATAGTAGAGATTTTCCGTTTGTCAGCCGCTGCAAGTATGTGGACACATGATAACTTCTCCATGTCAAATCTTCGACAAGAACATTTGTTTTCTTTCAAATTCACAATATGCGTAGATGATCCGTTACTGAATTCAAGTTGGAGGGAATCTATGTCTTCAACACCCATAAGTTTAGCTTGCCCTACCTAGGTCTGTGACAAACATCAAATATGCACATTAATAAAAAATACTTAGTATCATTCGGTATTTTAGTATGTATATGAACAAACTGTTACATACCGCAAGCAATTTCTCAACCGAACAAGTCAGAGATGTTTTCATTCTCATTGTTGTAATCCTACGTTCGGCAAACCATTGTGTCATCATGCACCGTATTACTTCTAATAGTGCAATAATAGGAAATGTTCTTGAATGTGCTAGTACTCTATTGAGCGACTCAGCAATGTTGCTCGTAGTGATGTTATATCTATCACCGGGAAAATGCACACGTGCCCACAACTTAACATCTGTAGTGTTGAGGTATTTGTGTAGTGCTGGATTCAGTATTTTAATTTGATCAAATGCACTCTCGAAATCAACAAGCCTGAATGCAGTTGGTGTCTTCTTGACTAGTCCAAAAGCCTCTTTTCCTTTAAAGTAAACCAATATGTTCTTGTACAAATGGTATGTACATATTCCATTGCTAGTTTTTGGGAACACATGGCAGATGGCTTTCCCAATTGGCCTATGCCGATTGGAAATAATTGCTAGATTGTCGTTGTCAGGAATGACATAATTCAGCTGTTTGAAGAACCATTGCCAGGAGTCATCATTTTCTGTGTCAACGATGCCAAATGCAAGAGCGAATATATTGAAATTATCGTCTTGCATTGTAGCTGTGAGTAGAGTCCCCTTAAATTTCCCTTGCAGAAATGTGCCATCAACAACGATTACTTTACGCATGAATGGAAAACCATTCATGCTTGCACTAAATCCTATAAATAGATACTTAGGTCAATCACATTCATCAACTTATAGTTGCATATATGTCCCGGGATTTGACCTCTTAATCATGTATAAGTATGCTGGCAATTTCTCATACCCATCCTCATGTGTCTCTCTAACCAGTTGTTGAGCACATTTCAATGTGCGATGTACCTTCCAATATTCTAGCTAATACAGCGAGCAATTTTAAATAATTATATATTATTTCTCAAATTAACTATGTATATGTAAAATTGTTATTTCATTAAATGATGTTACTGACCTTAACATGGTAGCGTTTATTTAATGCATCTGCAACATGCGCTGGTGTGATATTTGGCCAAACTCCACCAACAAAATCTTTGTACAGAACTGCAAGCACTTCTGGGGTTGCGTGTTGGGATCCTAAAGAACGTTCAGAAATGGAACAAGTATGGCGACAAACATATATGCTGATATAGAAGTTTCGAGTATCGTCTACTAGAGCTGCCCGTACCTTCCATTGACATCTTTTCATCCAACACTTATCAACCAATAAAGTACAATTTGATTTAGAGATATCGAAATGAAATTTATGTGCCACACTTAGCAGCTTTAGTCTTATTTCCAGATCCTTTTTTTTGTAGCATTGAGCAACAACTAGATCGATAGATGCAAATTTTTCATCATATCCAGCATCTTCTATCCCTTCACTTTCGTAAATTTCTCTGTTCTTCAAAGGGAGAACATCATCTGCTTCTCTTTTTTTTTTTTGGGCGTAGCATATTTCACTTCCAATTTCGCATAATTCTCGTCACCCGGATCAGTCCCACCAGAATCGTCGATGTAGTCGAATCGAGAGTTAAGATCATCGCCATCATCGTCTTCCGCCTTCACATAGTGTGGAATACTCTTCTCCGTTTCAGTTTTCTTGAAATCATGGCTGACTTTCACCTCGACACAAAGACGTAGCTTGTACAATCTTGTTTGACCCAAAAATGATATAAATTGATAAGAATTACCAACCGATACAAGTGGTGTATCCGTCGGCAAACTTCCTAGAATCTTGAGTGGTAGCATGTAACTCAAGTCGACGTGATCTGATCTCTGATTCAAACCGTACTCGTCGTAGATCATTTAGATGAAATAGTCGTAGCTTAACCTTTTTTCTGCCCTTAAAAGGCGAGTACCTCGCCCACTATCAACAGAAAACACCTATCTCTTGCTGTCGGAAACCCATTTGTCACATACAAGAACAACCTCGTCCATATTCGCGGGTTCAGGCGGACAAAATGCATATTCCGGAGAAATTTGACGGCATGACTGCTTTTGATTGTAGCTAGATATTTTACGACCTACATCTGTCGGTCGTTGATTCTGATGTAGAGTACGTTTGAATTACAGATCCAAACGCTTCTATCGGCCCAATCCGAACCCATTACCGTATGCAGAAGTTGATATAATTTCATACCCATCAAGGCATACTCCACCCATTTTGTTACCCAAAGGGATATAATCCAGATCGAATACTTTTAGAATATTATGAGAAACTCATACATGATACATGCCTTCATTTAAATGGTTCAGATTTGCTATTTTACGTAAATAGCAATATTTACGTAAATCGAACACAAATAGTTTAGAAAGTTAATAAAATATTTTTTAACATTACTAATATTTGCATTTTTTTGGAGAATCCAAAAAACCAAGTTAAACCCGGTTGGTAGGTGAAGAAGATTTTTTATTTTCAAGTAGGTACAGTGTTGACCAAAGTCCAAAGACAGTGCTAAACTGATTTAATTAAGTGATTTAAAAAGTACGTATTGTAGAACCTGGTTTGTATAATAATTGAATTATTATTCAACATCTTACATTTTATAATTTAAGACTGTAATATTTAATTAATTTTAAAATTTTATTTTTATTGTGATTTAGCTACCACATATATCTCTATTCCTTCTATTCAATATGTTGAGAAGATTCGACATAGTTTAATCCATGTCAGTTTTCACTCATTTTTGAACACACTATTGTAGCTGTTGAATAATTTCATTCAAGACAAGACTACTTAAATTCTACTAAAATGTATTGGTAACCATTTTATTACAATGAGAGTGTTGAACTAAAAATTCAACTGTTTAATGCTTACAATGAAGCTATTGAAAAAATAAAAGATGATGTGGATTAATACATGTTGAATAAAAAATGGTGGGGTCATCAAGCCACTTTTTAAAAAATTTGTGAGCGGAAGAAAGAGAGTGATCAGAAACATTAAAATATAATTTATTAGAGTGTTGAACTAATATATTGGACATGATGCCTTTGTGTGACATTCTATGATACGACAAGTAGATTTAAATGCAACTGTTCGTTTAAATGCAACTGATCGTTTAAACGCAACTGTTCATAGTTACATCAAATGATAATTGGTAAAAGAATGTATTGGTAAGAGAAAAAATTAGAGATTATTGTCGAAGTCTATGAGGATCGGAGAACTATAACTTGGCATGACCTAGATAGTCTTGGAATGGCAAGGATTTCTTTGAAGATTGCAGTAGATGTTTCTCTCGTCAGGAAAGCATCCAAGCGTACGATTAGTTTCTTGAGGGTTGCTGATTTCTCAAGAAAGTAACTCACTAGTTTCATCTCCATTGATACCCCTATCAAAGGATTTTCTATATCAACATACTCGAGAGATGATTTTCTTGGTCTCACTAAGATACCAAGTCCCAGATCCTCAGACAATGGATCATTATCAGATGCCTGAAAGGACTAACCAAGAACAAAGTTAAATATATAATACTTTCACCATTTGCACTGTCTAAGTTGAGTATATAATACTAACCACGACAAGACATTTTAGGTTTGAAAAGCTCTCAAGAAAGATGGCCAACTTTTTCCAGCTGTAGTTGGGGAAGCTAACATGCAAGAATGACAGGTTATGAAATAAGGGTAATTGTTCACATTTTAAGTAACCATAGAAGATCTGCAAGGAGAACAAATAAACGTTTCTTGAATAGCTTATAGATATAATTGAGCATTAACATTTTACTTCAAAGGTTTTTGAAAGTGATGGTCATCTCTTTGACACAAGAGATTCCCTTAAGAAAACTACGAAACATCTTTCTTTTTTGAAGATCATTTTTGAGTTTTTCTTCAAAACTCCATTTGTAGACAGTATCGATATAGATATCTATACAAGACAACTCATATTATTTAGTATATAACCTCCTATGCAATTATAACCGAGCCTCAGATATTGAAGCCTAGGAGCATTTATTACACCAACACAATCATTTTCAATCAGTTCTTCGTCATCGCAAGTAAGAGTGAGTCTCAATAGAGATTGAGAACACACACGTAAAACTTCAGTATCATCATAATATCTCTTTTCTATAATTAAGCTTTCCAGAATTGGGCAGCCTGAGATGAGCATTTCATAATCCAAATTGTTGACAACGAGAACTTGAACCAAATCCATGACCTTAAGAAACGGTAAAGAAACAATTATGGGAGTCGCCAATTCTACAGAACAGAGCTTTAAAGATACTAAGATCTTACAAGTGTAAAGAGTTGGAGGAATCTTAATATTCCATGTATTGTTTACAAGAACGATATGTTTAACCCTCCTATCAACAATAATGTTGATCCAATGACTGAAAACACCAACATTAGTCGCATAATCACTATCAAACCACCCATAGTATTCCAACTTCAAACTTTCCCGATACGACTCAATATTGAAACCCAACAAGGCATCAACAAAACTGACAAACATTGTACAGTCTGGAAAATCAAAATTGTTCAAGTCCAATCATGTTACGTACCTCCATATATTTCTCCATGTCTTGGACAATGCACTATTTTTAACCACATACTTCGTAGGGAATTTCAAGAGAAACTCACATAGCAATGATTCTGGCAAATTGCTTAGCCAGTCAACTTGACTCGATCCTTTGACACATAGTTATGTATCGTCCGTAGCAGTCTTTCAATAAATTAATCTAAGATATAACTTTCACTCACTAAAAGATTGGAGAGACATAACCAAACAATAGCCAAGGAAGTATAAGGATTACCTTATAAGGACTTGTCTGAACTGTTTTTCGGCCAAATTATATGATGTTTTCAATTTTCAATGCAAAATGAATTGTATATTTATTTGTTTTGACTATTTGTATTCTGCAGATTAATTTCTAATTCGATAAATGAGTATTAAATATAATAGATTAAAAATATAGGAAGTTTTAGGCTTTGTTACTTGTTTCATTTTATTTGATTTTCTCACATATCTATGCAAATATTTAATTAAATTTATTCAACTTTTTAGTCAAAGAATACAAAAAGTTGGTTCATAATCATTAACTCACTCTTTAGTTTTAGGAGTATTCTTATTTGTTCTTTTTTAGATTAAAATTTAATGGACTTATTTAATAATAACAAATTTCCTTAATGCATTTAAGCAAAAAATCTTATATTTTGGGATAGAGGGAGTAATATTTTAAAATCATGCGATAGGCTATGAGAAAATTCATTTAAAACAATTCATTCACAAGAAACGATGCGTTTTTTAAATATTTTAGATATATCTAGTAATGATTTAATCAAGTCAATACAGCTGTTATACTTATTTAATTGTATTTATTTACCCTAATTTATGATGTGATGGGTATATTGGTACTCATGAATTGAATATATCTGTTTCTCGAGCGTACCAATATACTGCCGAGAGGCATCATTACGAATCAAGCAAGTGAAGCAAAGTGTCTTTTCAGTTTTTTTTACAACAAGAGTCTTTTCATTTGTCCCTATTTATCAAGTTAAACGTTTCTTCCTATAAATTTTTTGTACAACCGCTCAAATAATTTATTTATTAATGCTAGTTAGTCATCTCTCATCTTTTCATCTTTTAAACTTCTCTCTTTCTCTCAACTTGCACACTTCTTCTTTTTCTCTCAACTTTCATAGCTTTTCTTCTTTTACAGGCGATTAATTTTCTATAACTCTTCAACAAAATGAAAACAATCAAGTTCATTAACAATGTTATTTCGAGATGCGTTAACTACAGTGATGGAGGTGTTGTAGTTCGTCAAGTTTCGGATGGTATCGATGTGCTCACTTTAAAATCTGTTATGTGGTCAAGGTGTGCAGATCTTCAGGAAGAGGAGGCCATGTTAGAGCGTCTTCAATCTTCCTATATCGTCCGCTGCTACGGTCACGAGATCACACATGACCAAGCCAATACTGTATGCAACATTATCCTCGAGTATTATTCTGGTCATTCTCTGGGGGAGAAGATTTTGAGAACCGGACTGCCAGAACCGGAGGTCAAAGATATGGCACGAGATATTCTCCAAGGTCTTGCGTACTAGCTCACTGTAATGTGCACCCATCCAATATTTTGTTAGCTTCCGTGAAAAATGGTTGGAGGAAAAACATGTTTATTTGTATACTTGCTGACTTCGAGTCAGCGATGGAGGAAGGGTTTACTGGGTACGGTGGGGGTCTGAAACACAAGATAGCAGATCAGAGATACCTTTCCCCAGAGCTTATTCTCGGTCAAGCTATTGAGGTCTTTAAAGTCCACATTTGGTCATTTGGCTGCGTAGTACTAGAGATGCTCACCAGACGGTCTCCTTACCAGCGGTACACAGGAATACTTGGTTTATTGTGTGTCAATTGGAACTCTATCATTAGGCGCAGCAATGAGCTTCCTAACCATGTACCCGACTCAGAATCTACTCAAGCAAAAGACTTTGTGGATGCTTGTTTATGCAAGGATTCCACCCGAAGGTCGACGGCTGCGGAGCTATTCAATCACGTGTTCCTTAACTAAAAAACTTCTTATCTTTAATCTACTAAATGTTTGAACCTAATTAGATTTATGTTTTATATTGCTTCATTTTCGATTATGTAAGAATCTACTGGTTTGCACCGCAATGTTATTTTTATGTTTTTTTGTCAAGGACTGTTATGTTATTTAAAATTTGTTTTATGTTGATTTTATTGACTCAAGTGTGGATTTTGATGCATGATTGGGCATTGATGCATGTTTGGATATTTATACAAGTCAGGATATTGATGCATGTCTGAATATTAATTCGTGTTTATTCGAATTACCAAGTCATACTATAGTATAACTACGTGTCTTAAATAAACAAACTAGATACACCAAAAGTCAATAACGCAAACATGTTTAAAACTGAGTAGATTTCCAAAAAAAAAGAAGGTTCAAAACGGATTTTAAATCAAGAAAAATGTAGTATTTAAGTAAAAAATTTATGCGTACTTTATAGATGGAACATTATAGTCCGAGAAAGTGACGAAAGTCCGAGAAAGAAGCTTCCGATCTAGCAGGTCTTCCACTTTTTTCACTCTCGCAGGTGATCTCATTAAAATCGCCTATTAGATACCATGGCTCCTCTCTTTCACCAAAATAATTCGTAATCTTTGACCATAATTTATGTCTATTTGCTTTTTCAGGAGCTCCATAGGTGAAGGTAGCATATAAATGAAGACCTTTGTCGGTAATACGTGTGTTAATAAAATGACTGTCATTGTGAAGGATTTGCACCTCATAATCTTCAGTCTAGAAGAGAGCCAGCCCTCCTCCACTCCCACATGAAGGGGGTATAATTTTATGATTTTTGAAATGAAGTGCTTTTAGGGATTTGAGTATGAATTCAGAAGAGTTTCTAGTCTCCATTAGGAATAAGAAATCAGGCCTAAATTCATGATTTAGGTCCTTAATTCGACGAATTGTCAGGGCATTCCCCAATCCCTAACAATCCCAGCTCAGGAAGGCTAAGGAAGATGACCCAGCTGGTCCCGAAAATCCATGGACCGCTTCAGAGAAGTGGGGGTTTTTGAGCCTTTGCGTTTTCTGACTAGTTTCGGGGAGTTAAAAGTCCCAGAGCTTCCAGCCTCCGTGGATAGGCTCACTGTTGCTTTTGTTGGTGTAGATCTTGGGGAATTCTAGATTTGTAAAGCCATTCTTTTCTTCGAGCTTATTCCTTGTAAGATTCTTGAGTTTGTTTGAGTCTTGTTCTGTATAGGGGGTCTCCCTGGCTTTCGGCGAAGTTGTTTCATTTAAGGAGGGTCTTGCCCTGTCGCAGAGTTAGTTGACAGGCGTGAGTGAGCTGAAGTAGGTCCCAATCTCTGGCTTAGTGGGGCCTTTTCTGCCTCTGGCTCCTAGCATGCCGAATCAAGTTCGTCATCGATCTTTTTCATGATTGCTTTGACCATTGCATTTGCGGTTTGTTCCATCTTCTGTTCTCCCCGAGTATTCTTTATCTGATGTTTCCTAGCAGAGATCTCTAAGGATACATCATTGCTTGTGTACTGAATCATGACATCACAGAGGTTCTCCAACACTAGTTCCATATCGTTCGTTAAGGTATGTGGTTTTTGGATTAACTGTTCTTTTTCTTTTTCCTTTGATTTTGCCATTAGTTCCTCCCTTAGGTCCCTTACAGGGGACCCATTTGGTTGGATTTAAAAGAGAAAGGGACTTCATTTTCTCTCTCATGCACAGTTTGGTTGGATTTAAAAGAGAAAGGGACTCCATTTTCTCTCTCAGGCACAGTTTACAAGATTTCCAAAAAGCAACTTCGTACCCCTTTTCCCTTCTATTTTGAGTATGAAAATTCCCCCACGTTTTTAACCTAATGGAGCTTTAAGCAAAAAGCACCTATTTCGGGTAACTTATGGGCTGGTCCAAGACCTTTCTTTGGCCTCACTCAGCTCTCACCATGATGTCGTCCTCCATGTTTCTACCTCTACTCGCCCGAGTATCGGCATCTGAAGGTCTTAGTTTATAAGTGTGTAGCTGAAACTTTTGATCGATCCCTTTCTCGCCACTTGTGCGAAGATTTAGTCCTCTTTATTTGTAAGGAACACGATCTCCATGTGTCAGACAGAGATCTAGACCATAACCAGTGAAGCCCTTCTCACCATGGCCAACCGACTCCCTGCATCAACTAAGGGTAAAGATTTAATGATAAATAAGTCCCAACCCCAAGATCTGGAAGAGTAAAACTTCAGCTCCCGGAGGGATCAGAGAACACAGGTCAACATTCTCTTATACTTGTAGGAAGAGTTACAAACTCCAAGGCACAAAGAATTTGGTCTTTGATTCCTTTCCTAGCGGAACACTGGAATCTCTCTCGTCGCCCTATTGGTGTGGAGTTGGGCAACGGCACCTTTCAGTTTCAGTTTGCTACTAAAGAAGACATTCAAAAGGTCCTAACAAACCAACCTTATCACTTCGCAAAATGGATGATCATTCTCCAGCATTGGGAAGCGACAATCTCAAGCTCATTTCCTTCCCAAGTTACCTTCTGGATAAAAATCCAGGGACTTCCCCTACACCTGTGGACAGAAGGTGTGGTGAGAAACATAGGTGGAGATATAGGGCTGGTGGAGGATGTTGTAATCACTCCCTTGTCTGTAAAAATGAGAGTACAGATTAGTGGACTACTCCCAATCATTACAAAATATGTCCTAGAATTTCTTTCAAGTGAAGAGATTAGTGTAGCCTTAATCTACGAAAAGCTAGAAAACTACTGCTATAAGTGCAACAGCCTTTGCCACCCAAACTATGATTGCCAAGAGAAGAAAGACTATGGATTCTTGACTACTACCATTCAAAAAGGTATCACAGCCCTCCATTCCTATCCTCACATCAGGTTGAGAGAACAAACACATACTTGGGAAGACAAAGGTTTAGAGATGGAACCTCACATGGAACCAGCAGTGAATCCCATGCCTACCGTTTTAACCCATATAGAAGAGAAACGTCGCACAGACAGAACAGAGAAGAAGCAAAGCTTACCTGGAGAGAATCTCGCAAATTTGACCCAAATGATACTAAAGCAGGACCCTCCCACAGAGACTACCCTTTGCCTCCTGGGAAAAGATCATTGTCAGCTAAAGACCTAAGAGCTGATCTGGAAGCTAAATCAAAGAGTAAGGAGAAAGATAATGAGCACCACCCCAAATTTGCTTCAACGATACTAGATTTGGATTCCCCGCCAGTGTTGGATCTAAGAAAGGACCTTGAAGCGAGATCAAAAAGAAAGGAAGTAGACTCAGAATCAAGTCAAGGAAGGCCTCAGATGGCAAATGGGACAAATTTTTTTAAAAAGTATAAGGGATGTTGTGAACATATGATAGATGTTGAATTCAATCGTAAAGAATTTTGTCAATGTATCTAATGTACCTAACCTAAATCCAATTCGATTATTTTTAATTCTTACATTAAGCTCATTTAATTTAGAACTAGTTATTTAAATGGATAGTTACTAAAACGTGTAATTAGAAAAAAGATCAAAAATTTTAAAACTTATCGTATTAAAAAAGTTTAAATATTACGAGCTGGAAGGTGAAATTGGGCGTGCTCTTACAACATTAAATGTTTCATGTCTTAGTTGTACATAGTGTCACGTACAAGTTGTTCAGTTGTGCCTATTTCCAAACACTTGTACTGTGATGGATATTTCACTTCACTTAGTATTACTGTTAATAATACTTTGTTCTTTGGTCGTATAATTACTTCTGCCCATCCAAATCAGCTTTTGTACATGTTTTTGGAATTATAATTCATATATCACATTAATTGATGAATCTGACTTTGATTCCTGATAATATTCACAAAGTCTTCTTAAAAGTATAAGGAATGTTGTGAACATATGATAGATGTTGAATTCAATCGTAATGAATTTTGTAAATGTATCTAATGTACCTAACCTAAACCCAATTCAATTATTTTTAATTTTTCCACTAATTTCATTTAATTTTGAACTACTTATTTAAATGGATAGTTACTAAGACGTACAATTGGGAAAAAGAACCAAAATTTCAAAATTTGTCAGATTAAAAAAGGTTAAATATTAATATGAGCGAGAAGGTGAAATTGGGCACGCTCCTACAACATTAAATGTTTCATGTCTTAGTTATACATAGTGGCACATACAAGTTATTTAGTTGTGTCTACGTCCAAATAGTTGTACTTTAATAGATATTTCACTTCACTTAGTATTATCGTTAATAATACTTTGTTCGTTGGTCGTATCTTTAATTTTGCCCATCCAAATCAGACTTTGTACATATTTGTGCTATTATAATTCGTATATCACATTAATTGATTAACTTGATTTGAATTCGTGATAATATTTACAAAGTCTTCTTAAAAGTATATGATATATGTTGAATTCAATCGTAATGAATTTTGTCCATGTATCTAATATACCTTACCTAAACCCAATTGGATTATTTCAAATTTTTTCACTAAGCTCATTTAATTTAGAACTAGTTATTTTAATGGCTTGTTACTAAAACGTATATAAGGACAAAAAACCAAAATTTCAAAACTTATGGAATTAAAAAAGTTTAAATATTAATAACACCAAAAGGTGAAATTGGGCATACTCTTACAACTTTAAATGTTACATAGTGGCACGTACAAATTGTTCAATTTTGCCTACTTCCAAACAATTGTACTTTGTTGTATATTTTAATTCACTTAATATTACGTTTAATAATATGATGGTCGTTGGTCATATCACTAAGTTTACCAATTCAAATCAGCCTTTGTACATGTTTGTGCAATTATAATTCATATTTCACATTAAATAATGAATCTGACTTCAATTTCTTATAATGTTCACAAACTTTTCTTAAATGTCTAAGAGATGTTGTGAACATATGATAGATGTTTAATTCAATCGTAATGAATTTTGTCAAATATATCTAATGTACCTAACCTAAACCTAATTTGATTATTTTTAATTCTTCTACTAAGCTTATTTAATTTAGAACTAGTTATTTAAACGAATAGTTACTAAAACATATAATCCAAAATTTCAAAACGAATGAGATTAAAAAAATTTAAATATTAATACAAGCGGGAAGGTGATATTGGGCGCGCTCTTACAACATTAAATGTTTCATGTCTTAATTGTATATAGTGGCACGTACAAGTTGTTTAGTTGTGTCTACTTCCAAATAGTTGTACTTTAATGGATATTTCACTTCACTTAGTATTACCTTTAATAATACTTTGTTCGTTGCTCGTATCATTAAGTTTTCCCATCCAAATCAGCCTTTGTACATGTTTGTGCAATTATAATTCATATATCACATTAATTGATGAATCTGACTTGAATTCCAAATAATATTTACAAAGTATTTTTAAAAGTATTAGGGACGTCCTGAACATATGACAGATGTTAAATTCAATCGTAATGAATTTTGTCAATGTAACAAATGTGCCTAACGTAAACCCCATTTGATTATTATTTAATCGTTCCACTACGCTCATTTAATTTAGAACTAAGTATTTAAATGGATAGTAACTAAAACGTATAATTGGGAAAAATAACCAAAACTTCAAAATTTATTAGATTAAAAAAATTTAAATATTAATACGAGCAGGAAGGTGAAATTGGGCATGCTCTTACAACATTAAAAGTTCGATGTCTTAGTTGTACATAGTGGCATGTACAAGTTTTTTATTGTGTCTACTTCCGAGTAGTTGTACTTTAATAGATAATTTACTTCACTTAGTGTTACCGTTACTAATACTTTTTTCGTTGGTCTTCTCATTATTTTTTTCTCATCCAAATGAGCATTTGTACATGTTTGTGCAATTATAATTCATTTATCATACTAATTAATTAATTTGACTTGAATTCCTGAAAAATATTTACAAAGTCTTCTTAAAAGAATAAATGATGTTGTGAACATATGATATATGTTGAATTCAATCGTAATGAATTTTGTCAGTGCATCTAATGTACCTAACCTAAACCCAATTGGATTTTTCTAATTCTTCCACTAAACTCATTTAATTTAGAACTAGTTATTTAAAAGAATAGTTACTAACACGTATATATGGGAAAAAAACAAAAATTTTAAAACTTATAGAATTAACAAAGTTTAAATATTAATAAGAGCATGAAGGTGAAACTGGGCGCACTCTTACAACATTAAATGTTACATGTCTTAGTTGTACATAGTGGCACGTACAAGTTGTTCAATTCTGCCTAATTCCAAACAAATGTACGTTGATAGATATTTCAATTCACTTAATATTACGTTTAATAATACGATGTTCGTTGTTCATATCATTTAAGTTTGCCCATCCAAATCAGCCTTCGTACATGTTTGTGCAATTATAATTCATATTTCACATTAATTGATGCATCTGACTTGAATTTCTCATAGCACTCACAAAGTTTGCTTAAATGTATAAGGGATGTTGTGAACATATGATAGATGTTGAATTCAATCGTAATTAATTTTTTCAATGTATCTAATGTACCTAACCTAAATCCAATTTGAGTACTTCACTAAGCTCATTTAATTTAGAACTAGTTATTCAAACGGATAGTTACTAAAATGTATAATTTTGTAAAAGAACAAAAATTTCAATACTTATAGAATTAACAAAGTTTAAAAATTAATACGAGCGGGAAGGTGAAATTAAATGCGCTCTTACAACATTCAATGTTCCATGTCTAAGTTGCACATAGTGGCACATACAAGTTGTTCAGTTTTGCCTACTTCCAACCACTTGTACTTTGATGTGTATTTCACTTCACTTAGTATTACCGTTAATAATACTTTGTTCGTTGGTCGGATAATTACTTTTGCCCATCCAAATCAGCATTTGTACATGTTTGTGCAATTATATTTCATATATCACATTAATTGATGAATCTGACTCGAACTACTGATAATATTTACAAAGTTGTCTTAAATGTATATGGGATGTTTTGAACATATGATAGATGTTGAATTCAATCGTAATAAATTTTGTCAATGTATCTAATGTACCTAACCTCAACCCAATTCAATTATTTTTAATTCTTCCACTAAGCTCATTTAATTTAGAACTAGTTATTTTAACGGATAGTTACTAAAACATATAATTGGAAAAAAGAACCAAAATATCAAAACTTATCAGATTAAAAAAGTTTAAATATTAATACGAGCGAGAGGGTGAAATTGGGCACGCTCTTACAACATTAAATGTTTCATGTCTTAGTTGTACATAGTGGCACGTACAAGTTGTTTAGTTGTGTCTACTTCCAAATAGTTGCACTTTAATGGATATTTCACTTCACTTAGTATTATCGTTACTTATACTTTGTTCGTTGGTCGTATCTTTAATTTTTCCCATCCAACTCAGCTTTTGTACATGTTTGTCCAATTATAATTCATTTATCACATTAATTGATTAATTTGACTTGAATTCCTGATAATATTTACAAAGTCTTCTTAAAAGTATAAATGATGTTGTGAAAATATGATGTATATTTAATTCAATCGTAATAAATTCTATCATTGTATATAATATACCTAACCTAAACCCAATTAGATTTTTTCTAATTCATCCACTAAGCTCATTTATTTTAGAACTAGTTATTTAAAAGAATAATTACTAAAACGTATATATGTGAAAAAAACCAAAATTTCAAAAATTATAGAATTAAGAAGTTTAAATATTAATAAGAGCGGGATGGTGAAATTGGGCGCACTCATACAACATTAAATGTTGTTACATGTCTTAGTTTTCAATGTTAGTTTTCCCTTACCGTCGAATTAAGCCATCCATTCACTTCAATATCTGTTTATTTTTTGCTTTTTTCCATGACTTTTGTGGCTAGGTCAAGATTTTGTAAAACTCCCCTTCGTTACGACCTGATTTACTGGAATGTCAAATTGAAACAGAGATGTTAGTATTTTCATCTTAGATGTACATCTCACATAGGTAATAGTTACAGCCGTCCTTACTTGATAAATTTCGTAACACGTTTGTAGTCAACTTTGTGTTGCAAATTTTGTTTGGCGATGACAGCGTTTGCCAGGAGGTGCTGCTTCCCGGAATCATTACATACATCTGGAAAAGTAGCTGGAAATTGCAGATCACGCATTATAGGTGTGACACATCCACCTTTTCAATACCATAATTAATGGTCGTCAAAGTTAGATCTAATAACAAGATCATAGGGTCACGTAATGGTGATTCCTCTATTGTATTGTTTGTTGCCTAAAGTTTTTCTGTGATATCTACAACATCATCATCACCATCCTCACCTTCCACTATCAGCATGATTTGTTTCAACTTCCGCTTATCATATCCTTCCTCCTCGACTTTAACCTTCGGTTGTTCAACATTCACATCTACGACATTCTATTTCTTCATTGTATTTGTCTTATCAGTTGGCGAATTAGCTTCCCGCTTGCAAACGAAGGTTACTAGTAACCCTTCAGGCCCCATCTTAGTACGGGCCGACCATGACCGTAGGCACATACATACATACAAATCATCAATTCCCACAACCCTATTGTTTTAACAATCATAATATGATTTAGGCAAGCAACTAGCAACTAACCCGGTCGTTATCATGTACTTCATCTAGATTCTCTCCATCTCCTTGCAATATTGCGTTGCTTGAACCAATATTACATTCATTGCTGATGGCTACAAGGGATACTGCATTTTGGTTATCTGTTATACCAAACAGTTGATTGATCTTTTCTTCAACTGCTGACATCCTTTGCTCTATTATGTCTATCTGTTGTCTGCATAATTCAACTTCTGCACCATTACTTCCATCCACTCTCTTTGTCAACTACTTAACACTATTACAGAGGCTTTCCACCTTGTGATATATATCATTGTCACCCTAGTAAAGAGAATAATATTAGTTAACAATGCAGATGAACATAAGGTGAAAACATGACATATTATCAAAAGGACAAACCGGGTGTATGTTATCATCTAGCTTCTCGGCTTATTTACTCCCCTCTTGCATCTCTGTTTATGGTCGTTCGCATCTCCCTGAACCATAACAACGAAAGCAAACTTGTCGAGCTGACCACCTAATAGATCCAACAACAACTTGTGCAGCCTTGTATTCTGATCCATTTTATCTGACCCCCAAACATGGTACTTCTGTTCAAGAGATACCGAATGCATGTTTATCACAAAGATCTGTTTATCATCAAACAAAGCATATTAGCTTGACTATGTTGCCATCTAAATCCAGCATATAAATATTACACAGATTATCAAATGTAACAATATTTGTCATAGCTTTGTATTACCTCTGCTGGAAAATTTCCCAACACCTCTGCCATTTCAATTCCTTTTGGTCGAGCTCCTTCCAATTTATGCAGCGGAGGACCCTCCACCGCTCTTTGTCGACGACCAATTATTTCACTGATTACCGGAACATTCTCAAATATCCATACGCTTAATGGCTGAGGAAACCCATGCAGTGTGATTGATTTTTTCTCTTGGAGATTGGCCACCTTTATTGACTCCATCAGGCAAGAGAAGCTTTCCCTTCCCCACAGATATCTTTCAAACTCAGGATCTAGAGCTCTCTTCGCTTTGTTCAAATCAAGAGCAGAACCAAGATTCTTACCATAAATGGCAGAATGTAAAATTACCAGGCGACCAACTACCTTTTTCTCAAAGGACCAACAATTACATTTTTCCATTACCGCAACAAGCTTATCTAAGGATGGTCCTAAATGTACGGAGATTCCCATTTCCACCCAAAATTCAGTGTGATCCACTTCAAATCTTTCTTTTGGCTCTATTGGATTACAATTTAGACCTATAATTGCTTCGAACTCATGTAATGAGAATCTCATAGGATTACCTTCAAAATAACTCTAGATTTCATGCATGTTGTTGACAGTTGTTAGACAATCGATAAGACAAAAAATGAAGAACTATCTTCCCACTAAACAAAAACCTCAATTTTGAAAATTTTAGAATAACCCCAGCGACGACTCCACCAAATGATCCCATACATCTTTGCCCATTGATTTAATCTGTAGTATTCTACAAAGCGAGCAGTTTACATTTATTATCCTTGCAGCTTGCCATGTTTCTCTAGGAATAATAGGAGGATAGATCGACATGTACAATCTTTACAATACCAGAACAAAACCAAAGTTAGTATCACATAACTCGGTAGCACATACCTATTTCCTAAATAACCCTTTTTACCCACCACAAACCCCTATTTCATAATTTCTAAAGGAAATCAAACTCGATTTCACCACAATCTACATTTGTTAAGTAACGTCACGACGGATAACAAGAGAGCAAGAGAGTGGATAGACTAAAGATGGGACAAAGAAACCCTAAAACCAGAGAAAAAAAACAGTTTTGATTCTACCGGAAAAAAATCAAGGTTTTAGTTGAAGAAGAAGTAGTCTCCAACATTTTTTTTGTTTCTTCATAGTTATGGCAGTTTTTCGTAATTAAATCTAAGTTATAGGGATATTGGACTTTTCACACAATATATGGGCTATTCTAAGTAGTTACCTCTTAAAAATTTGTAATATTTTTCCTTATGTTTGCCTTAAGAACTCTTGCTCTTATTTATGTGATTTCCATATCACTTACTTGAGTTTTAAAATTTGTGTTGACAAATATCTTCTCAATCATAAAGCATAAATATGCATGTATTGATTAAACAACTCTTAGTTATTTTTAGGAGGAGAACTTTTATGGAACTGTGACATGTGATAAATGTTTTTATTGAGTTGAAATATTTAATTGGTATTTTTAGCTACTAAAAATATTTTTTGTTTTGTTTTATTTTATTTTAACGTTACCGAGGTGGATTAACAAACCACAAATACTAATACAAATCGAATATAATAAACAAACTAATTAATATATTATTAGATGTGAAAAATAAATTTTGTGATATATTTAGGTGTATATAAATTTTTTGAAATATATCATCACCACCAATAAAAGCTAATTTACCTTTTAGATGTTATATAACTAAACTAAATATAAAAAAATTAAAATTGAAGGCTCAATGCTAATGTCTTTTAAAATAAAACTAAAATCAAAATTGAATGCTCAGTACTAAGGCTCATTTAAATTTTAAATTAAAATTAAAAATTTACCTTTTAGGATTAGTTAAGGGAAATTGGCTAAAAGAGCACTTATGAGCTCATCCACTTATGCCACCTAAAATACTAATGAATGAGTTGTTTTACCAAAAAAGTGAATAAAAAAATGCACATCAGGCGTAAAAATGGAGGTGGATATGTGTCTTCTCTCTTTTCTTTTTTTTATATGCAAAAGTGATCATTCATTATTTATTTATTTGAACTACATTGTTAATGTGTGAATGGAAACTCTTAAACAAGATAATCTAATCTGAAAAAATTCTGCAGTTTATCTGCATAACATTCAAACCCGTAGTGAAAACTTAAAGGTGAAATATCTGCAATTTTTCTCCATCGATGGTGTGTGACAATTTAGTTTAGATTATGACTTATTGATCAAATTATTGATGTTGGAATTTCAAGTTTTGACATAATGGCTCCGATCAATTTTCAGGTGTAATTTTAACTTAATGTTGGACATTCCTACTTAGAAATTATGTTTGAATTTTTTTTTTGGTAACTCAAGAGTTTTCAAACCTTATGTGAGGGGCTTAGACTATTCTCCTGTGGGTGGTGCAGCCCACAGATAGACCCTCACCCCTGAGTATTTAAATAGGCTGAAAGCATGGGCCCATATCTGTGTAGGGCTGATTAGAAAAATATGTTTTTAGTTTCGCATAGCAGGGGAATCAAACTTACGAACTCTTTAAAGTTCTAGACCCGCCCATACCACTTGACCACAAGCTCATGACAAGGTGTAATTATCAAAAGTAAGGTGTGGAACCGCGTAAGCACGTTTTATTCGAATGCACAAATGCGAGGAAGGTTCGTGGTGGCTTGGAAAAATCGATAGACAACTATGCTTTAGTTTCTAGAGCTCTTACTGTGCAAATTTCTTAGCAAAGAAGCAACTGAAGCTCCCTGGCTGATTTGGGAGGTATGCAAGCAGAGGAATGACTTCATATTTAATAACAATCCTTTCAATGCAGACATCGTGGTGGCTAAGGCTTTAGATGACGCACAAGTCTGGATCAAAGCACAAGCTGAAGAGGTAGAAAGATAATGCACGGATACAAGAAAAACACCTTGATCACATATGGTCAAGAACAACACCTCGATCACATATGATCAAAGAAGCAAGTAAATAATTGAAGGAAATAAAATAAATGAGAAAAACAAAGTAAATTGCAGAAAACAGAGCAATAAACTGAAAACAGAGAAAGAGGGCCCTTGAGGAGTGGAAATAATGGATCAATGGTTCACTTAGGTCTACTAGACAACTTAACAAATCTCACAGATAGAGGATCTCTAGGAAACAAGTTCAATTATCATCATAGGCGTTCCATTATCTATCATGCACTAAAAACAACTAATTCTAGCAAATAATCATCCTAAGAAATCTTGAGATAGGAATGCAAATCGCTAAGATGGATCAGCCAGACATTTCATCAAACACCTTCTAGGTGCTGAAATGTATAAACTCATATTTCAAATGATAGACTTAGTGCCCTAGTTCCTAATTATGAGATGCAAATTAGTAAGTCGTACTTAAAAACTTTAGTCATACCAATCACAATTCAGTCCAAGTTTAGCCTCAACCCAACACATGCATTCACATTAATTATTCCTTTTCACATTCATTAATTCAGAACCATGAATCAAGTTATGCATTTCCTAAGAACTTGTTTGGCCAAGTGTAAGGTCTAAGAGATAAAAGTGATCTCTTTAGTAACTGGTTAAACAATTATGCACAAGGATTACTCAATAAATGGAATAAGCTTTAACATAATGCTAAAGGTGAGAGCCAATATATGTGTACAAAGACAAGACCTCATCTACCCAAGCACCCAAAATCGAGCTCAAACCCATCCATTTCTAACCCAAAAGATGATCCTAATTCTACCCTTTATCATGAGGCTTCCCTTCTCTTTTCAGCCATAATCATTTTTCATAATCATCTTTAAAAGATTCTTTTCATTTCCATTCTTAATGAGAGGGTTATATTCATTTGGTGACTTCTAGCGGCTTGGGATTCACATACAACTCTTGCTCTTTTCTTCTTATACCATAAGACATTCTAGATATTTGTCTATCTTTACTTTGTTTTGCTTATAACTTTTTTTCACTTTTTAATTTCTCTAAAACGTTTACTAGAACATCTATTCCCTTTTCTGACATTTCAGTCCTTAGAATTCTTTACCCTTTTCTTTATTTCATTCTTTTCCAAGTTTTTCCTTTCCAATGCACAAAACACAAGCAGCCCAGAAACTACATGAGATCCTATCCTTGTCGACTCAGACCTAAAATTTTCTACCAAGCCTAATCCTAAAAAGGCCTCACATACACACAACAAACAATGCATGGTTCGAAAGAAGGTTAAGTTTAGGATAGGTTTCTACTTAGATTAACAAGAGTGATTCAAAGGTTGTAAAAAAAATCAAGAGTGATTGGAATGGAAAAAGGAAATCCAAGTATTTTACTATATCCACAAGTTCAAATTTAATGTATATACTTGATAATTAAACATTAGGATTAGGTTATCACTTAGCAAGGAACAACATCAGATCATAGCATGGTTCAACTAAGCATTCCTAGCATGGTTCGATCTTAAATTTCAGACAAACTAGGCATGTAGCAAACAACTAACAACTAGAGCATTGAATCTAGCACATGAATTAGCAAGCTTGGAAGGCAATATCATCACAATCCCCAATGCAATGCATAAACTCAATCCTAAAATGAATGCAAATTAAATGACACTCTGTTTATGATTTTTGAAAAGGTTTTCTAATTTTTATTTTTATTTTCTATGCCTTATATGACATGCATGATCAAATATGCAGAAAGAAAAAAGAAATTTGGATTTTTTCCTACCTTATATGGAATGCATAATCTAGAATGGAAAATCGAAACTAAAATCACATAATACAATGTCAAACTCCTATAGAACTCTCTCTCAAACTTAAATTACACAGTTTCTTATGTAACAAAAGCCCAAATGAAGATTTTAAACCATTCAAACAAAACAAATCATGCAGTTGTATTTACAATGATGAGTTGGAATTGGTACCTTATTGGAAATAGAAGGACATGGACGGATCCACATTCTCGTAAGTGTAAGCCGGTGGAGCTTGATATTCTGGTGGACCTCAAGATTCTGTTCGTGTAGCTAATTCTGATGAAGCTCGAGATGACTTGTTGTCTCCTTCTTCAAATGACGGACCACCATTTGCACATCTCTGCTTGCGTGATCTCCTCTTTAGAACCGGAGCTAATGATGGGTCGAGCAATGGGATCAATTGTAGCTCAGAGGCTTTTTTAACTTCATATCTGTAATTTTCACCACCCAACTCGACCGTGTGCTCGAGCTGAGAGATCGAGTTAGGGCCGAAGTTGATAGAAAATTGTTGTGTTGCATCTGCTTGCTAGTAGATTGGCGTTGTACTTGGCATATATGATGAAGTCTGAGTTGGGATCGAGGTGGATCATCTCCTAGGTGCTTGAGAGAAAGACCTAATTTTTCTAAAACTTGGCTGAGGTGTTGGAGTCCTTTGTTGAGAGCGATAACCAAGTCTCAAAGCTCTTCTGAGCTCTTTAATCTTCTCCTTCATCTCACAACCTTATTTCTTTAATGTTTTGATTGGATTGTCATGCCATTTGTTTCACTTTTGAAGGAAACCAATTCGCTTATGTGCTTCCTTCATCCCCTTGCTCTGTCTTGCCTCTTGGTATTCTTCGAAATAGAAGCATTGAGATTCTTGTTCAATAACTTCTTATGGGTTCCTTTTTTGTTTCTAAACGTTTTCTTGAGCCGGTTCACCATATAGAATTTCCTTTGGAGGTATGAAATCGATGTTCCGTCTTATCCTCATTGTTGTAAATTCCAAGTTTGGAAGCATTATCTTTTCTTTTTCCTCGGAGTTTGGGTGGTGAAACTTGTACATACATTAAGATAAGCGACATCAATCCAGGCTGAAGGGATTGGTTTTGATTTGATTTTCACCTCGCATGCCTTCAGAATTGTAGTTACAATCCCACTAATGTATATTAGCCCTTTTTGCTTCTCTTTGAGTTTGGAGGCCCACACCCTAGAGCTTAGATGTTGGTCGATCAGTATTCTTGTCCAATTCCCCTCTGGAATTTATCCCTTGAATTCTCTACCATATCGCATGTCGTCGTGGTTGAGGAGATCTTTCAATCCTTCATCGATCATTTCTAGCTCCGGTTGCCTTACATTTTCTAACATCGTCCTGGCAAAACAAGTACTAGTAATGACTTTGTGGAAATATCGGATTGCTAGGTTCCAGAGGTGAGGGCTCTTGCTTCTTGAGGGGTCGTAATGAGCAGGACTAGTTATTATCTTCCACTAAACTTGCAATTCATCATCCTCAAACTCGGCATCACATCCTGGACAAGTGGGAAGCTCAAACAATTCTTCAAATTGCTTGACTGTTAAACCAAACTCCTCATCCCTGATTGTAAAACTTATGAATTTGAAACCTCCTTCGTCTATTAGATTCTTCATGTCGTCCCCATACTTGATTATCTCAACTGAAGCAAGAAATTGAAGGGTTTCCTCCCAATGAGATGGTTGAAGTAAAAAAGAGTCAGTCCACACACTTCAAGCATATAGCCCACATCTCCATCGAGTCCTAGCTTAATCACTGTATCACGGTGGAGGTACCGAGTTCCCTTCATTTTCATCTTGTATAACATTTTGAGTGCCTGCTTGTAAGTGATCTCAGTTTCTTCCTTGCTATCAGATGCATCCGCTAGATCATATTTCTCATTTTCAGTGTCATCATTTCCTAGCCCCACATCAAACTCAGGATCCTCAACAACATGTTTCCCTCTAGTGATTTCTTCTCTCCTCTCCATGAACTTTGCAGCACACTCATCATCTTCAGCAACTGTTGGAGATTTCTCACGGGTTGAGCGTCTGTTTCCAGTGGTTCCTCTTGAAGAACCAGCGAGTGATCACAACATCTTCTCACAGTCGAATCAACTCGATTATACATATTGATGTAGAGGGTCGAGTTGGGCGATCAGTGGGTGGAATTTGGTGCTCAACTCAGCTTAACGGCTCAGCGGATGGGTCAAGTTGGCCGTGAAAGTGACGGAGAGTGGGTCAGTATCCTTAGCTCAAAGTTGGTACTTGGTGGTGGGGTCTAGCTGGACCAAAATCACACTCTTTTTGCACTGAAAGTACCCAAATCGACTCATATTTGGTGTGCTTAGTCGAGTTGCACAACAAGAATCTACAAAAGTAAACAAGATAGAGATGATATGAGGGAGTGTGTTTTGTGTGTGGTGTGAGGAATGAGTGTAGGGAATATTCTCTTTATAGGAGAAATGAGGATGCTTGTGGAAAAATGCATGTGACTCAAAATAACAAACATATGGAGCCTAACATAAAATCTATAGGTGTATATCATGCAGAGATATAGCCAAAAGTCTGTAGAATGAGTGCAAATTTGACCAAAAGAAGATGAGTCCAAAAATGAGCAAATGCAAGCCAAAAATGTGTGTGACCCTATGGTTAATCAAGTGCAGCAACATGTGAGCTTAAAGTGGTAAAACAAAGGGTACACGAGGCCTCATGCAAGAATCTAGCTGCAAAAGAGGACCCATAGGTACGTAGCCTTCTTTCTAGAGCTAAATCCCTTTTAAATCTACTGGATAATACAATGAACTCTCTTTTAGTATTTGACTCAACGTGACCACAGAGCTGCCAAGGTCGAGTCATGCCTTTATCCACCAGGTTTTAAGATAACAACTTTGTCCTAACCAACTCAACCACGTCGAGTAAGGCTTTCGTCCATCAGATTTTGCACTAAATGTTCTCCAAAATGATGGGCAATGTGGTGAGATTTTTGTGAGATGGCTCATTGAGGTTCAACCTTCCCCAATTATTTCCAAAACCACTGAATTCAACCACCTCACCCCCTAAGATACACCTCTGACTCTTGAAATTCAAAATCAAAATAAAAGAAACAAAAGAAAAATCCTAAAAACGCAATAAAATATTTACAAGGATACCATGGAACTTCCTCCCAAGTGTGCTTGTTTATAGTCACTGAGCTTGATTTTTCACTCCCATCAGGGGTGGGGTGGTTCATCAAAAGGAACAAAGACCCTCTCGATAATGGTCTCATTGGCCATGTAATGTTTTACCCTTTGTCCTTTCATAGTAAAATCTTCTCCATCCTTATTGAATAATGTGATGGCACCATATTAGGACTTCTTTAACTTCAAATGGACTAGATTAACTAGATTCGAGTTTCCCAAAAAATATATTAATTAAGTCTAGAATTGAATAACCAGTTGTGATCTTCTTAGGAGCAATCATGTTGTCATGGAAAGTCTTTGTTCTTTATTTGTAGATCTTGGAGCTTTCATAAGCTTCCAACCTTGCTTCCTCTAACTCGTGTAAACCCGTTGCTCTCCTCTCTTGAGTTGTTTTCAAGTCGAAATTCAACAGCTTTGTTGCCCAGATGGCCTTATACTCAATCTCAATTGGAAAATTGCATGATTTACCATATAGAAGTTGGAATGGAGTTCTCCCAATTGGAGTCTTGTAAGCAGCTCTGTAAGCCCAGAGAGTATTTTATCTATCTTGGCAGCCCAATAACATTTTGAAACCCCCACAACTCTAGCCAAAATGATTTTGATCTACTTGTTTGAGACCTTTACTTGACAACTTGTTTGTGAATGATAAGGTGTAGTTACATTATGCTTAACTATGTGCTTCTTCAATATGTTCTCAAACAGTTTGTTGATAAAGTGGGAACCTCCATCACTTATCACAACTCTTGGAATTCCAAATCTGGGGAAAATGATTCTCTTAAACATCTTTATCTTTACCTTAGCATCATTAGTTGGGCAAGCAATTGCATCAACCCACTTGGAGACATAGTTTACAGCTACCAGTATATAGCTACTCCCATGTGAAAGAGGATTAAAAGGTCATATACAATCGATTCCCCAATAGTCAAAGACTTCAACTTCCAAGATAGGAATATGTGGCATTTTATTTCATTTGCAAATGTTTCCCATCATTTGGCATGAATCGCATTTAGAAATAAACTCATGAGTATCCTTGAAGATGGCTAACCACAATAAGCCAGCTTGCAACACTTTCTGAATTGTTTTAAATGTAGCAAAGTGACCATCATATGAAGACGCATGAGAATGTTCTAAAACCCCTTGTACTTCTTCTTTAGCTATGCATCTCTAAATAACCAGTCATACCTCTTCTTGTATAGATAGGTTTCATCCCAAAAGAATGGTTCATGTCTTTGAAAAATTTATTCCTCTGATAGAAATCTAAGCTCTTTGGGATTTCTCTTGCAACCAAATAGTTCACTAGATCAGGATACCAGGGTAGTTTCTCATCTCTCAATGCTATAACTCCAAGCGAGGTCCTCTTGGGTTAGGTGACCTTCCACAATAGATTTCAAAGCCATAAGTTGTCCTTCAGGCTTTAAGTCATCAATAGGGGTTATGTCTTATATTGTCAACCTGGAAAAGTGATCAGTAGTCCCATTTCCAATCCCTTTTTTTATCAACTACCTCCATGTCAAATTCCTGCAAAAGAAGAATCCACCTCAGTAACCTGGATTTAGTGTCTTTCTTGGCATAGATATGCCTCAATGTTGCTTGATCATTATAAAATATGACCTTTGAACCAATTAGGTAGCTTATGAACTTCTCAAACGCGAATACCACTACCAATAGCTCTTTCTTTGTCGTGGCATATCTACCCTGAGTTTCATCAAGGGTCTTTCTTGTGTAATAAATCACGTGAAGTTTCTTGTCGATCCTCTACCCAAGAACCGCTCCAACGACATAATCTGAAGCATCACACATGGTTTCGAAAGGATGATCCCAGTTGGGAGCTTGGATGACTAGTGCTGAAATTAGAGCTTCTTTGATCAAGTGGAAACCTTTCAGGCAGTCAACATCAAATTCAAAGTCAGCATCCTTGCGTACTAGTCTAGTGAGAGGTCTTGCAATCTTGGGAAAATCTTCAATAAACTTTCTGTAAAGCCCAGCATGACGCAGAAAACTCCTTATTTCCTTAACATTTTTTAGAGGCTATGCTGAACCATAACCTGAAGCTTTGGTTAATCAGCCTCAATACCCTTCTATGAAATCTTATGCCCAAGCACTATACCTTCCCTCACCATGAAGTGGTGTTTCTCCCAATTCATAACTAAGTTGGTTTTTTTACACCATTGCAAAACCCTGCAAAGATTAGAAAGACAAGAGTTGAAACAAGCACCATACACCAAGAAATAAATACCTTCATTACATCTTTGAACATCTCTTCTGCTAATCATTAGCAACACTTTTTGTCAAAGCAATCTTAAGATGATCCTCTTCTGCTAATTCTTCCAACCGCTCGCTAGAGCATCCATTTTTTGTACCCAAAATAATTGACCCTCGATGGTTGGTTTCCTCATTATGTCCTTGATGTTGAACTTCATCTTGAAATCTTTACCCAAGTTCAGCTCAATTGTGCCATTTTTAACATCTATTATAGCCCCAATTGTGACTAGGAAGGGTCTACTAAGAAGATGGGTCCTTAGGCTCGTTATCCATTTCCAATACCATAAAGTCAGTGGGTATCTCTATATTGCCAACCCAGACATGCAAGACTTTTAATTGTCAAAGCCTAACCTCTTGGTAACTGAGAAAGGCATTAAAATGATAGATGCTCTCAAATCACAAAGGCAACTACTGGAAGCCAATGGACATAAAGAGCATGGAATGGTGAAGGTACCATGATCTTGTAACTTCTTTAGAACAACTTTTCTCTGAATTATGGCACTGCATTCATGACTCAACACAATATCAGCCGTCAACGGGAGGAAAACTCGGCGAGCTACAACGGCAGGAACAAACGAAACGAGACATCAGCTCATTTGACCTGGCAAAGCCAACCGACAGAGAATCACCCAACATCAACCCTAACCACCGTCCTCGGGAAAAGAGATAGAGAGAGAGAGAGGGAGAGAGAGAGAGAAAGATAGATAGAGAGAGAGAGAGGTGAAAACACTTGGCCGGAAAGCTACCGACCGGAGCAACAAATTAGCGATATAATAGCTTCAACGATGTGCAGAGAGGAGAAATTTGATTTGGCGTGAAAGAGAGATAGAGAGAGAGAGAGAGAGAGAGCGGGAGAGGGAGAGGGAGAGAGAGAGAGGTGAAAATTCTTGGCCGGAAAGCTACCGGCCGGAGCAACAAATTAGCCATATGATAGCTTGAACGGTGTGGAGAGAGAAGAAATTCGATCTGAGAGAGAGAAGGAGAGAGAGAGCAAAAGATAGGGAGAGAGAGAGAGATCGAGAGATATATATATATATATAGAGCGGGAGAGGGAGATAGAGAGGTGAAAACACTTGGCCGGAAAACTACCGGCCGAAGCAACAAATTAGTGATATAATAGGTTCAATGGTGTGGAGATAAGAGAAATGGGATCTGGCGGGTGAGACGGTTAACCAGAGAACAATTTGGCTAAAGAGAAAGAGATCGACATCGAGGTCCCTTTTCCGGCAACGTGATATCCGAAGGCCGCAAGAATAAAAGATCAAAGCTACAATAGGTTAACTGTAAAAATGAAAACTGGAGGACAAAGAAAAACTTTTATATTTTACGCGTGTTATTAAAAAAATTTCTATTTATTTTCTGTTTTTTGTTAACTTGGAAGCATAAATTGGCAAATACATCAATGTAATCTTATACATCTAAAAAACTCTCCCAACAAATATTTATTATTGTTTACATTAAAACAAATTTTGATAACAATTTAGTTTGACTACATCCATACTATTTCCTCCAAAATATTAATAATTAATTAAATTAATGATAGCAACAATATCTTAACCTTACACCAAACTCACTAAAATATATGTATGTTCTTCCACCTAGCAAAGGGGACCCATTACCAAACAGTGGTCCCACTTCCATTGTTTGGACATATCTCCCCGACATCCAAATCCCATAACCTTCACTTGCCCACGTGTCTCTTCCTTTATTTCACTTCATTTCTTTCTTTTTGATAAATAATTTCTCAACATTTCTTTTTTTTAATCATAAAATAAAATTAAGTAATGTCTCGTATTCAGATTATAAATTTTCCTATAAATTTAGATATAGTATATTTTATTTACATCATAAATAATATATGATAATAATGTACATATTTCCATAATATTTAAATTAACACATGTTGATGAGAAATTCATACCCATATAGAAAAACTAAAAAAAAATATTACATTTAATAATTACACTAAATAATTTACGTTTACATTTAAAAAACCATTTTCTTAAATTTATATATAAAAAAATTAAAACTAAAAAAATATAACATTTTTCAACCCAAACTATCAATATCATTCATTTTCATACACAAACTATAACAACATACATAAACATACACAAACAAATTACTAGAAACATAAACAAAATTAAACTAAAAAACTCCAAATATCACTTCATTTTTACTCTTTTACATATCAAAAATCTCTAAATCAGCTCATTTGCCAAAGCGATAGAGAAATTGTTGTGTAAAATCTTATTTTTTAATTTTGTTTCTTGATAATAGTAAAAATTCTCCATCAATCTCACAAAACTAAAAGTGTTTTAATGGTCTTTACTGTAGTGGCATGTAGTAAATGTTTAATGACTTTTACTCTAGTGGTAGGTGGTAAGTCCAATAAAGATAGGTGGTAAGTCCAATAAAGATAGGTGCACTTGCACATTCAGGGATCGAGTCTCACTGCCTACATTATATGGGAACTTGGCTAATAGACTGGTAAGTTGTGGTTCAATGTTGATGAAAAAAAATTAAGAGTGTTTAATTTGGGGTTCGAATTATTAAATTCTGAACTGTTTGGTATCATATGGCATCATCAAATGGGATGATTTCAAACATCCGTCTAATAAGATTAAGGGTGCTTAACTTAGGTATGAGTAAGTTTAGTAACTAATTTTTATTTTTGAACAAATCGAAATATTAATGAGTAGAGTAAAACAATCTTATCTTAAGTAGATGTTTTGAATTTATCGATTGATAAGTGTCGTAATCGAGTACATATATAAGAAAACTTTAATCGACAACGATAGAAGTCTCAGTCTTTAAATCAAAAACCAAACTCAAGAGATTTCACACACCAAAAATAAACGAAGAAGAGAATTTCGATCTAATATCAGTTTATTAAATGGCAAATTTCGAGAATCTATCTTCTGATTTTCAGACAATAGCTATGGATATCTATTCTTCCATAACTCAAGCTGTTGATCCAAACATCAACAATCATTATCCTTCTTCCACTTCTCTCGACTCGCTCTTTCTTCATCATAATTTTCCTAGAAAATCTTCAGACAATAATCTCTCCTCAATGTCAACTTTCCTTAATTCTGATCATCACAACGTTGATGATACGAAGAAGAGAAAAGCTTTGTCACAGAACTTGTCTTCATCGGAGAATAGTGGCGTCTCTGATAACGCAAATATTATAACCGACGAAACTGTAATTGATCTCGGAAACCCTAATCTTAGTAATTGGTCTTAATTCATTCTGTTTTAATAATAAACTTTTGTTTTGTAAACAAATTCAGGGATCCTTAAGAAGAGGTAAGAGGTTAAAGAAGAAGAAAGAAGATGAAGAAAATGAGAGAGAAGTTGTTCATGTAAGAGCCAGAAGAGGCCAAGCCACTGATAGCCACAGTTTAGCCGAACGAGTATTATTGCTTTATTAATTATTATTAATTAACTTTAAATTTTATGCATATATGTACTAAACTTTATTATAAAAATACAATTATATAGAATTGATTGATTTCAATATCAAAATTTCAGGTTCGGCGAGGGAAAATAAACGAAAGATTGAGATGCTTGCAAGATATGGTTCCCGGATGTTATAAGGTAATTAAACATTTGTGCAATCATTAGTAATTTTTTTAAATAAAAAATACAGAATTAAAGGCCATAAACATTTCTAAGGGTCATCACAATTAGTTAATATTAATCTTTTTGAATTAACATAAACCATTTTTCGCATTTTATGATAAAAGTTTTTTTTTTATCATACTTTCATATATAATTTATTAATATTAATTTTATTGGCGATAATTAATGAACACGTACGTACGTTTATATAGCTAGTGAAAATGTGTATATATCTGGTGGTTGCAGGCTATGGGAATGGCTACGATGCTTGACGAGATCATTAGCTATGTGCAGTCTCTACATAATCAAGTCCAGGTTAATATATAATTCATTATTTTATCCTAGTTAAATTGAATATAAGTACTTACAAATTTTATAAATTAATAATATTTTATTATTATAAAAATACCAAAAAAGTCAGGAGTTCTACTATTCTTTTAGTATTTTTGGAAACGAAAACTTAAAAGGTTAAATTTTGGCAGTTATAGTAACAAAAAATTTTATATTATTTTATACCTAACAGAACATAAAAATGATAATTAGGATTTTTTGTAATATTATAATCTCTTTGTCAATAATATTTTCTACAATTTTTAAATAAATATACTCATGTTTGTATTTGTGTTCAATCAGTTTCTGTCGATGAAGCTGAGTGTAGCAAGTTCGTTTTATGACTTTAACTCTGAGACCGATGCTGTTGATTCCATGCAGGTACTTTAATATATATAATTAGTGGTAGATGTTGTGATGGTTCCGGTATGTTTTTACTGATGAGTTGGTTCTATAAAAATGTGATCAAATACAGGTTTTAGTGCTTATAATTTAGATATCCAGCCTTTTAAGTAACTGTACAATAATAAATTAAATTTGATTAATAGGATCTAGTTTAAACCAGTTTGCATAAAATTGATACGGTTTAAGTATAATAGCTACAAGAATTATATATTAAAGATGTACGAAATGAATAAGAATGGAATTGCTCAATTGGCAGAGAGCAAAGGCACGTGAGACGGTGGAGATGGGGAGACAAACTAGAGATGGGACTCCTCTCTTCCATTTATCAACTTGGTCTCTTTGACTTTTGTTTTCTCCTTTTTGAAAAAAATATTCATATTTATTTCGATGCGATATGTCATATACGACCACACTTGGATAGTATTTGTAATTCGTATACTTGTAATTTCTACATTTTTAATTTATTGGTGACTTATATTGGCTAGTCTAGGAACATAAGCTGTTAACGGTGAAGTAGGAGGAGAAACCGATACTGATTTCCTCGGAATCAAGTGAGTGGGTCTCCATTTACTCATGACATGAGCTTTCTCATGTCTGAACCATACAAACCAAATGGACGAAAGAACTCGCTCCAGCTAGTGGTCTCAAACTCTGAGTTCACCATCCCAGACCAGAAACCATCTAGATGCCACAACTCTAACAACTGTAAGGTCTTACTTGCTCCTCCAAACACCAAACAAAGTAATCAATAATACAAAGCTGTAGAAAACGGAGAGCTATGACCAAAAGAGCCATCAAATATAGTACCACGAACCAAGACTAAGCAACCTTTAGAAAACAGATTACACTAGACAACGAAAAGCTTCTCGAGAGCAGGATTGCATATGAAATAAGATAGGGGAAGACTCCCAAGCAGCTCCATCTGAGGCGCAACTGCACACTTGATTAAGGCGTTCACCACTCCTACAACACACCACTATATAAGCAAAACGACAGTCCAGACAGAGCCATCGGAGAGACGAAGCGAAGAGCATGATGTCTATATAGTTCTTGTTAGTTTCTAAAAGTAAAAAATATGACTTTTTTTGGTAAATTATGTCTTTTTACAGTTAATAGCAACTAATCTCCCAAAAAGATAACATTAACAATTAATTAAACTCGAAATTTTCTTATGAGATTTAAAAAATGGTTTTATTTTCGACTACAGATGATCAACAACTTCTTCATTTTTTGGCAGAAATTAAACTCACGATCGACTTTACATCTTGTCCCAAACTGTCTAAATACCAGAATGGTGTTAAACGAAGTTATAACTTATTTATAAATTAGTTTATGTACTGGTGAAGAGTAAAATTGATAATGGGAGAAGATAAAAGCAATCATACACTAACCAAAGTTACGATGAAATGATTGTTGTATTTAAAAATTGTTTTTTTTTTCCGTCTGAACTTTTTATTAAATGACTGTTATAAGTCTAATTATCTATTGATTTGAGATAGGATTATAATGTCATCGAAAATCTCTAATATGCTCTGAATCATTCAAACATGTGTTTTGATCGATGTCTTCGCTTTCCTACGTTTTGTTTCTTCTTCTTGTTAGGGCCGAAGACAAATCCAACTTGAAGGAATACATTTAGGTTTGACCAAAGTCAAAGAGAGAGATAGGCATAGTTCCATATACGATACGATAAACTCAAGGAAGAGACGAGTTGCAAAACGTAGATGGAACCAAAGAGACTTTCTTGTTGTACATTTTACTAAAACACCCTTCCGTTGTAGCTTTCCAGAGACAATGATGTGTGTCTCCCAAACCAAACACAAAGACAAAATAGTAAATTGTGATGCCAAGCCTAAGGACGTGTTTTCAAGACGAACAACCAATCTCTCCCTCTTTTGTGGTCTCTCTTATTATCCATATCTCTATCTATTTATTCATATATCTCGTCGTTAATTTTCTATAATAATAATTCCAACAGAGACGGTTCACAGGATTGATGGATGTTGCCTATTCATAATTTATATGATTGAGATGAACAATTCAGATATTATAAAAAATTGGGAATCCCTTTAATAATACACTTTTGAATAATCTCTCTGTTATGTATTTATTTTGGACATTTCTCATTCCATATACGACATAAATGGTTTGTTTGAAGTTCCATATAGGTATATTTGAGAAAATAAGACCCTGTACAATGGGCATGAAAGCAAATTGTCAGAGCCTGTCTATCCATTATTATATTCATTTATCATCTTTAAACATATATAGTGATTGGTTTGACATGTTTATTTGAGAATTTTGTATCTGTTTTAAATTGTCTACAATACTACAATATACTTTGTACATTTTGCAAAATATATTTTTTGAATTTTTAATTATGAAAAATATACCTTTTCGAATTTTAAATTATGTACATGGTGTGGACATTTTTTTTTGTTTTTTCTCTATCATACACATAATTTATTATATATGTCCATATGAGATATTGGTTATCCGTAAAATATATAATTCACTATATATTATATCCATCATAAAATATATTACAGTCCACCAGAGACACAACTATAAAATATATCTCCCATTTTAATTTAATATCCCTTAATAATTATATACACAAAAATGGTTAAGAGCTTAAGAGTAGTTAATTGAACTACTTAAATCTGTATATATTTGAACTAGTCAACAAAGCTTATGTTGCTATCTGAACATACATGAAACAGCATATTATGTATATGATGACAGTATATGTAATTAGATGCTGAAGAGGACACGATTGAGGGTTTTTAATAACTAATGAAAATATTGGGACCCCAAAATATTCCAAAAATATATTTGGTGATAGAGAACAAAAGATGGGTTAATTAAATTCAAGTATGCAAATAACATTGTGGGGACTACTCACCAATAGTTTTTGTAAGTGCGAATTACTACGGATGGACCTAAACGTTGATGCTTCTTATCTTTAGCATTTCAAGTCTCACTCTCTTTTTTTTTCAGTTATTGACAACAACATTCTACAACTAGAACCAAATTCTATTACACGGAATAACACTATCTAGAATCGGAATGTGACTAAAGAAAAGCTGCATAGATACACATCTAACCATATTCAATAACTTCTGCCAAAAAAAAAACCATTCAATAACTTTACTTATAGCTTAGTATATTAATTAATTTCCACAAAAATATATGCGGTATACACTGTTTTATATACATACTATAATTCCCGAGGACAGGTGATCCAGTGGTGTTGTCACTTTATAAATGCTCAAGGCACCAAGGTTCGAACCTCCTACCTGCAGTATAAAGGAGGAGATTAAATGCCACTAGGCCAGTTGACAAAAAAAATATATATACATACTAGAGTTTATATATATAAACTAAAACCTCTATAAATTAATAATGTTGTGTTTTAGAATATTTGTTAATTTATTGTGATATTATTTTATCTATAATTAATTTATAGAAATATTTGACAAAATATGAAAATATTGCATTTGACTTAACATAAATATACTTAGATTTAAAATTATAGGTGTTTTAGAGTTCCGATTCTTTCTAATTTATTTTGTTTTAAATTTTATATATACTTTGGTACTCACATATTTCATATTGTGGTAGTATTTTATTGTGTTTTTGAAGAAATTTTGATTTCAATATATTTAAAACATATATTTTCTATATTACTATAAAAAATAGTTACATGTAATTACCAGTTATTAGTTTTAATTATTTACAATCATCGCATGTATATCAAAATAATAACATTATAAATTTTTTGATGTAGTGTAAAAAATTAGAGATGAGTTCGAGCAAAATTATAACTTTAGAACATATATAGAAAATATTGAAGTCTTAATTTACTAATATATGTATAAGATTTATAATTCTTAATTGGGTGATTAGTTTAATATGGTAATGACTCAAATACTTCATATTAATTCATGATTACTTAAATACTCTTATAAAATCCTAAAATGCCATATTGCTTTTTTTAGATGTGTAAACAAAAACGTAATAACGAAAATGCTATTAATAAAAAATGTTGCCTCAGCGCACTCCACGCGACTAAATCTGTCACACTAAATTTTTTTTAGTTTGGTCGAGTCGATAGAGTTTAGTAGAGTTTGGACCTTATGTAGCAGATTTTGGTAGAGTTATATTCATAGTTTGGCAAAGTTAGTAACAACAGTGCGACAAACTTTATTAAATTTGTACCACTGTGTGACAGATTTTGACAGAATTATCTCTCATAGCTTGGCAGAGTTAGTAACGACAGTTTGGTAGACTTTGATAGATTTTATGTAACAGATTTTGGCAGTGTTATATTTGATAGTGTGGCAGATTTTGGTAGAGTTATTTCTGATAGTTTGGTAGAGTTCAGAAGAGTTATTTTATTTAACCTAGTTTGTAGAATGAAGAGTATGCCCCTCAATTATTAGATCACCTACCTTCTTTTTCACGCAATTATTGCAGTTGCTTAAGCTCATTTCTTATATTTGAACCTCATTTTTTTGTTATTGGATCTATGGATCAAATCGTCTTAGTTTGTGGAAATTGGAAATTCGACCAAAATCATTGGTTCTTTTCAGTGGATATTTTTCTTGGTTGTAAAATTCTAGAAGTGAGTGAAAGATGTACGTTATAATGAGTTTGTGCGGATGGTGCATGTAGATTTCGATCTAAATGAACATATCTATAAGGTAAAATTGAGTTACATATCAAATGAACTCATATAGACACTACCACAAAATACACCTCCTATCTTCGTGACCAACAAGAGCCAATTGCGTGGGAATGTGCAACAATTTTGAAAAGAGGTAATTTGTCTTTGTGTGGAGATTTCCAGGAGATCTTATGTAGCTGTCTAAGAAGGTAAAAGATTTGAGCCTAAATGCGAGCCTTTCTTTGATAAATCTGAGTCTATGTTTGATGATGATTATTTAGAAATTGAAATGAGGTCACTTCAATCAGCTGTTGGACAAATTTATCCCACAAAAGATAATCTTGAGACAAGGTTGAAGACATATTCTGTTTTACATAGGTTTGACTTTGATGTCGTCTCTTCATCGAAGATGTTATTGGTAGTGAGATGTTGGGTTCCAAACTGCACTTGGAGAGTATGTGCTTCATGTCACGTTGAGAGTCTGTGTTTTTATATCCAGATCTACTGTGGAGAACACACTTGCTCTGTTACAAAGAGGTCATCTGGGGCACGTCAAGAAACGCACGATATTTTTGGTCATTTATACTTGGATTTTGTTGGTGGTGTTGGGCTTTTTGTTCTTCCTTCTCATGTTGCTAAATCACTAAACAAACATTTTGGTTTGAATGTACAATTCCTTCATGGTAGAGTTTGGCGTAATTATGTTAACACATAATAGACTTTGTTAGAGTTCAGTAAATTTATTTAGTAGATTTTAGGAGAGCATGATATATTTTGGTGGAGTTATGAATCCTTTATGGCAGAGTTTAGTAAAGTTTGGTTGAGTTAGTTTGAGTTTAGTAGAGTTTGGTTGAGTTAGTTATAACTTTGACGCCATGTTTGCAATATATACAGATGAAGTACTGGAAGGCACATCGTACTTTAAAAGAAGCGCATGCTCTAGTAACAAGAACTGCAGAGAATAGTTTTGAAGAACTTCCCACGTATGTGTATATGTTAAGACGAGCAAATCTGGGAACAGTTATCAAGGTGGAAGTAGATGAAGATGATAGGTTCAAGTTTCTATTCCTTGCATTCGATGCAAGCATCAGAGGATTTCTGTATATGAGAAAGATTGTTGTTGTGGATGGAATGGTTTTACAAGGAAAATATAAAGGGACTCTTTTAACGGCCCCAATGCAAGACGAAAATTTCTGAAAATGATATAAGTCTTAGGTATATAAAGGGGCTCTTCATTTTCCCTATGGCTTTTGGTGTGGTTGATACCGAAAATGATGAGTCTTGGGAATGGTTTTTTAGACAACTCAACCGCATTATTCCTTATGATCAAGAATTAGCCATCATTTCAGATAGACATTGATCAATAGCCAAAGCAATAAAAAAGTGTATCCGCTCTCAGCTCGAGAGATTTTGACTTACTATCTATGAAAAAACATTTTGTCCAAATTCAGAGGACGAGAGTCCTTTAAGCTATTTAAGAAAGCTGCAACTGCATATAGGCTTGACGAGTTTAATGCCATCTTCAGCCAAATAGAGAGAGTAGATCCAAGGTTATATGAGTATTTGCTAAGGGCGGATGTTCGTTTGTGGAGTCGTGTATATTTTCCAGGAAATAAATACAACTTCACCACGTCAAACATAGCAGAATCTATCAATCATGTGTTAACAAGGTGGTTCACGAAGAGGAGGGTAAAGGCAGGGTCAACAACAACCATTCTCACTACATCAATCGAAAAAAATGAAAACAAAAGAAAATGGTATTTTAAAACCTTAGATAAAGAAACAACAATAATTTATCGACAAAAATAGTATGACTATATAAATAAAATAAAAACTAATATTCCATTTTTCACATGGTTTGAAACTTATTCTCAAAATAATAAAATAAATTTTCCATATAAGAGTGAATCCATTAACACTAGTTCAACTTTATATCATACATGGGAGTTAACTAATAGAGAAAAAATTAAAGCAGTTCATCCACCATTAAAAGACTTAAATGTCTATACACCCCAAAGACAAATAAAGCCACCCCTTTTAGAACCAGTGCCGATAGAGATGATAAAGAGACAATGACTATATCAGATATTAAAATAGTTTATGAACAAATTAACTATCAAAGTCAAATACTACATGCTATATCACGTCAAATAGACCACATAAACAATAAATTAGAAAAAGATGAGCATAACTTAGTTACAAATCAACAAAAACTTTCTTATCCTTTTAGCTCTATTTCAACACCCCTTTTTAAACCCTTAACTAAATCCATTAAATTTCCAGAAAATGAAATTCTAAAATCTATATCAACTAGACTAGAAAGATTAGACAAAAATAAAGGTATTAATAATATTGATGAAAATCACCAAATATAATCTGATGAAGAATTAGAAATCAATCGTATAAAAAGAAAACTTCATCAACAATCGAGAAAACCATATTATCCTAAGGCACTCTCCACCCGACTTATTATTTGAAGAACACCATAAGTTTTCAACTTCAAACATGTACACCGGGGAGGGTATATATGAATGGAATATAGACGGTAGATCAGAATACGAAATGATGAACTTATTTCAAGAAATGGGGATTGCTGGTCTGGCTTACAAAGCTAAAGGCTTGTCAGACAAACAAGCATGTGTCCTCTTAGTTTCGGGATTTAATGAAGCATTAAAATATTGGTGGGATAATGCCTTAGATATTTTAGCACAAGACTCTATAATAAACCATACTAAAACTATACGAATAGAAGGAGATGATGGATTATACGAAGAAGAACAAAAAGAAAACGTTGTAGAAGTTTTATTACACACTATGATTATGCATTTTGTAGGAAACCTTGCAGAAGAATTAATAAGTAAAAAAGTTGTTTTAACAAATCAACAAGACATCAAGGAAAAATTAGAAAAATTATTACTATCAGAAACCGAAAATTCTAAAGAATTCAGTAGTGAACCCTCCTTAGATATTATAGAAAACCAAAATGAATCATCTTCTGACTATTCCCAAAATTGTTCAGATGATATCTACAATTGTAAAACAATAAACGTAATTACTAAAAACATAGATAAACAATTTCTAATAGACATAATTGATAAAACAGATGATCCAGAAACTAAAAAAAATACTTACTAAAATTAAAAGATAACGTATATAGGAAAAATCAATTATCCACGCCCCAACCTTTTAGTCTCAATAAAATACTGGAAAAATATCCCTCTCCTACTCTTTTTAAATAAGTAATTACTGGAGAATTACAAGGAGAAGTAAAAACATTAAAAAATCAAATAAAAGAATTACAACAAATTGTTCATCAACAACAATTAGAGCAATTACAACTAAATGCTAGATTAACCTTAATAGAACCAAGAATACAACAACAACCTACGACAACTGATCTAACCCAACCATCTTCAAGCAACCTTGAAAACAATAAAAAACCAACCCATGAAGAAGAAGAAGAATATATTCAAATCATAGATAAAATAAACTATCAGAAGTGGTATACAAAAATCATTCTACATATAAGCTATGATTTTAAACTAGATATAATAGCACTATTAGACACAAGAGCTGACTATAACTGCATTAGAGAAGGAATAGTTCCTACCAAATATTATGAAAAAACATATGAAAAACTCAGTGGAGCAAATGGTAGTAGTTTAAAGGTTAATTATAAATTACCAAGAGCAAAAATATGTAATAAAAACTGTTTCTTTAAAACACAATTTATACTTGTAAAAAACTTAAGTCAAGAAATTATATTAGGATCCCCATTTTTTACACAAATGTATCCATTTAAAGTCACCGAAATAGGAATTAGCACCAAAGTTGTAGGAGAAAAATTATTATTTGAATTTTTATCTCCTATAAAGACTAAAGAAATATTAGCCTTACAAAAATCTACAATAGAAAAATCTATTAACTTAATAAATGGAAAACAACAACATATTTTATATTTACAACAAGAAATAAAATACCAACAAATAGAGCAACAATTAAATAATCCATTAATAATAAGTAAAATTAAGAAATTAGAAAATGAATTTCTAAACCAAATTTGCTATGAACTCCCAAATGCATTTTGGGAAAGAAAAAAACATATTATTGAAATACCCTATGAAAAAGATTTCAATGAAAAAAATATTCCAACTAAAGTTAGACCTATTCAAATGAATCAGGAGCGTTTAGAACATTGCAAAAAAGAAATCCAAGAACTATTAGACAAAAAATGATAAGAAAATCCAAATCACCTTGGAGTTGTTCAGTCTTTTACGTAAATAATCAAGCTGAAAAAGAAAGAAGAGTACAACGACTAGTTATAAACTATAAACCACTAAACAACGTTATACAATGGATAAGATACCCAATACCTAATAAAAGAGACCTATTGAAAAGATTATATGATGCTTGTATATTTTCAAATTTGATATGAAAAGTGGTTTTTGGCAAATCCAAATAGTTGAAAAAGATAAATACAAAACAGCATTCATTGTGCCTTTTGGGCACTATAAATGGAATGTCATACATTTTGGATTAAAAAATACACCATCTGAATTTCAAAATATTATGAATGAAATATTTAATCCATATTCCACATTCTCTATAGTATATATAGATGACGTATTAATATTTTCTAAATCAATTGATCAACATTTTAAACATTTATTTACATTTTTAAATATCGTTAAAAAACACGGACTAGTAGTATCTGCAAAAAAGATGCAAATATTTCAAACAAAAATATGATTTTTAGGACATAATATTTATCAAGGAACTATAACACCAATATCACGGTCTATAGAATTTACTACTAAATTTCCAGATGAAATTAAAGAGAAAGCACAATTACAAAGATTTTTAGGATGCTTAAACTATATCTCAGATTTCTTACCTAACATACGTAAAACAATTCAACCCCTATTTCAGAGATTGCAGAAAAATCCAGTCCCATGGTCTAGTATGCATACTAATATATGTCATGATATCAAGAAAAAATTCACTACATTACCATGTTTAGTTATCCCACATCCTAGTGCATTCATGATAGTAGAAACAGATGCATCATAAATAGGATATGGGAGCATCCTTAAACAAAAAGTGTCCGAATCTAGTCAAGAGTCAATAGTATGTTTCCATTCAGGAGTTTGGATAGGACCCCAAAAGAAGTATTCTACAGTCAAAAAAGAAGTTTTATCTATAGTAAACTGTATTTCTAAATTTCAAGATGATTTAATCAACAAAAGGTTTTTATTACGTGTTAATTGCAAATCAGCAAAAGAGATTTTACAAAAAGATGTTAAAAATCTAGTTTCAAAACAATTTTTGCAAGATGGCAAGCTATATTATCTGTTTTCGATTTTGATATACAATATATTAAAGGAAAAAATAATTGTTTACCTGATTTTATAACAAGAGAGTACTTACAGGGAAAAAATCTAGACAATCAAAATGAGTGAACAAAAGAAGCCCATGACAGCTACAGATTACATCAAGAATCAACCACACCTCCAAGGAAAACAATTATCCATCCAAAACCAGTTTTCTGCATTAGCAGAATTCCCTCCTTTATCTTACGCAAAAGCTGTCAATCCATTACCACAAAAAACACTCACTGCTTCCCCACAAAAAACTAATGACCAAAAATCTTCTTACTTCCTTAAACCACAACGCCAACACCTAACCACAACATCCTTTACCAAACCAATATCTCTCAAAGACTTAAACAGCTTTACCAATAGAATCTTCTATGAAGACAGTCAGTATTTTACCGATAACCTCATAAAAAACTGTACTTTCTACGAATTTATTCTCGTAGATACCAAATCAGTTGAAATAACCCATTACCCCGACAAAACAAACACAAACCTTATATCCTACTCCACCTGCAAAATCCTACGAGTGTGCACCACCTCAGAACTCGGGTTTATCAATCTCCACACCACAAAAGACTTTTCTGTTTCGGGGTACCATATTCCAGGCTTTACTTATATAGACTACCAAAAGGCTTTTTCCATATCCTTTACCTACAAACCTATGACCATTCTTGGTTTATTTCCTTTGACTTCCATTGTCCTAAATCAATACCAGGATCGTTCTATGAATGGTGGTATTGGTTTGGACCCTATGATCTAATTTACCCTCAACAAATACCAAAAGTCTCCTTACCTTATTATACCAAATATGAAAAATACCAACCCATCGGACCATTACCCAAAATAGCCTTCCATATAGATATGGGAATACCCTAGATATTATCTTGGCATTTCAACGTCATACAATTTCTACCTGATATGCCATACTCCCTAGTGGATCAAATCTCATCAAGAAATAAAACAATTAGTCACCACTACATCAAGAGCCATACCTCTACAAATTACAAAACCCACCCAAAATCCAAAACCATCAAGCCCAACAGAATCTGCAACATCCACGGGATCAAAGAAAAACAAAGTAAAAGATAAACTCAAAAGAATTTGGGAAGCCATTGCCATGCAAATATCCTCTGACGAAGACAAAGACAATCTTACTCAAGACACTTCTACATCAACAGTTGATCCCAATGAAGAACCATTAGTCCAAAATCCGTTCGACGAATAAAAAAAATAAAAATAATAATAAATAAATAAATTAGTTTAATAAAATTATCTTTACTTTCTGCAGGAATTATGAAGCCACATGATCTAAAGATAAATAAAGTGAAGAAGACAAAATTGAAGATACCAACAAAATCATCCATCAAAGCTACAAGACAATCTTCTCAATTATGGCAACAAAAAGTCTTCACACATGCAAGAGACAACTTCATTACCAACAAATTCATCCATCAAAGCTACAAGACAATATTGTCAATTATGGCAACAAGAAGTCTTCACACATGCAAGAGACAACTTCATTACTCATACTTCAAAATCACTACAAGAAGACACCTAGCTACACTAAGTAACATATATAAATAAGAGTTTGTATCTTTGTAAAATCAGAGTGAATTCTAGTGAGATAAGAACTAAAAATTCCCTCAAACTCTCTCTCTTGTAAGTTTGCAAGTTTTAAGTTTGTAAGTTTTATACGTATCATTTTCTACTTGTATTTCTATCAAAGTTTTAATAAGATAAGTTTTATCATATTGCAATATTTTTATATACAATCCTTTTAAGCTTTGTTAAGTTTCATATTTATAGTATATAATCATAGTTTATATCTTATAAGTTTCATGTTGTATAGCACAAGTAAATTATTTTTTAAGTTTTAAGTTTTGATGTTTTTACTTCGGTTCTAAATATGTAAGTGTACATTTTCCAGGAAATAAATACAACTTCACCACGTCAAACATAGCAGAATCTATCAATCATGTGTTAACAAGGTGGTTCACGAAGAGGAGGGTAAAGGCAGGGTCAACAACAACCATTCTCACTACATCAATCGAAAAACTTCTAGAGTTTGGATCATCATTCTCACTATAACAACAACCATTCTCACTACATCAATCGAAAAACTTCTATTATGCATAGAGTGTAGTAGAGTTATGAATCATTAATGGCAGAGATTAGTAGAGCTTGGATAACAGTGTAGTCCGGTTTGGTTGAGTTTAGTAAAGGTTGTTTGGTAGAGTCTAGCAGAGCTTGGTTAACTGTGTAGTAGAGTTTGGTACAAGTGTGTTTTCGTTTTGGCAGAGTTTAATATACGGTATATGTTTTTCGTCCATGTAGAATAGACTTCTCGAAGCCACGCAGTACAATGTACAAGACATAGATGAGCATCAAGCTATTGTCACATGCTCGTCATCTTCACATTTGGTAAATCTGATGGAGAAATCATGTTCCTACAAACAATTAGACGTACATAAAATACCTTGTGTGCATGCCTTAGCCGCAACAGAAGCATGGTAACATTCGAAAATCGACCTTACGGATCTCTACTATCATACGAGTTACTTGTACCATGCACACGCCAAATGTATAATTGATGTATCTCATTTTTATCGGTATCTGACTCACTTATTCGTATGTTTTTTGAGTCTTTGTTAGATTTTTAGAGTCTTTTCAGGTGCAAAATGGGTTAAATGAAATAAAGCGTTCAATACATGGATTAGAGCGAAATGGAGCAATTCTGGCATTTTCAAGATTGGGGTTACGGTGGATCAATCGATCGATTTGGACATCAGAAATGGAGTAATCCGATCTACACCTTGATCGATCGATCCCCACCACACCAGAAGTTGTGCACAAGTTCATGATCGATCAGCTCCCGCTGGATCGACCAACCTCCACCCTACCAGAATATGCTCCTGATCTGAAGATCAACCGACCACTTCAAGATCAACCGTTCTAGAACTTGAAGAATGATATGCACCCGACCTAAAAATCGACCAGTTGATATTATGATCGACCCTACAGTGGATCGATCGATCCACAGGCGTGCTCAAGATTTTCTTTTTTCCTTATTTTGTGCCAAACACATTTTTAGCGTAAGATAAATAGGGTTTTGGGATTTTTAGAACAGACAGACTTATATTATTTCGACGTCAGACTCTTGTAAGCTTAGGGAGAAGATTTCATCCTCTACTTTTGAGAAGATTTTTGAACACTATTTGATTTTCTATTGCAATTCTATTATGTTTTCTTCTACATCTATTATGTTGTTTTCTTTGATCATGTCTGAGTAGCTCTCCAATCAGGTTTAGGGTTTTCTAGGGAATTAAGGATTCAATGAATTAGGAAAAAATAAGGATAGATTTTGTATGTTCTACGTCTATTGCTACGTGCAATGCCTAGATTAGCATGATCACTTAGTCTATCTTAGGTTGTTTAAGACACCAAAATTGTTGTTAGATGCCGGAAGTAGCTTAGATGAGCAATTAGTCCTTAACCAAGGAAAGTTGATGTTAGGGCTTTATGGACCTATGCATATTTAGATCTCTAGAACCAAACAACAATTTAGGATATCTAGGATGCTAGGTATAGTAGTCGACGCCACGACAGTGAGTTTGCTATAATTTTATGTTTGAATCAAAAATTGGTTGATTGTGTGTCCTGAATAGTTTCTTGATTCGATTTCTTATTTTCTGATGATTTCCCGATGAGTTTTTTAATATTGAATTTCACACCGTTTAGTTGTTTTAAGTTGTTAGTTGCAGTCATCATCTTATTATTCCAACTTAGCTTGAATTATATTTGAGTAATCAATAATGCAATCCTTGGTTTTTGTGGATTCGATCCCTAAGTACTACATTGCGGACTACGTGAAGTCTAAGCTCTTCTATCACTCTCTGTTTGACAAGGTTTCTCGATGGTTGAAGTCACTTCCTGCAGGATCGCTCACAACTTGCGAAGCGGTCAGAACTACCTTTCTGGATCAGTTCTATACTAAGTCCAACACTGTTGCACTGAGGAATAAAATCACTGCTTTTCAACAACGTTCTGGTGAATCTTTCAGTGAAGCTTGGTAGAGGTTTAGAGAGTATCAGCAAGACTGTCCACACCACGGGTACACCAAAGAGCAGTTGTTGAACATCTTCTATGGTGGTATTGAGTGGGACTACAAGAACTCTCTGAATACAGCTACCAATGGAGACTTCATGACAAAGACAAGGGATGAAGCCTTCACCCTTATTGAGAACTTAGCTGCAAGTTCTGGTAATCACTGTCTACAGTATGACAGAAGCCGACAGGTTAACAGTGTGGAGTCATAGAAATCTACGAGCTTACTAAGAATTTGGACATACTGATCTAGGCGACCAATCCAACAAGAAGGGAGTTCACCATTGTGATGACGTCGGAGAAGTCGTTTTTGTGCAGGAAAATTCAAACCTTCTTGAGGATCAAAGAGAGGTCGACTATGTGAAATGGCAAAAAAAAGGACCGAATCTGTCATACTTATCGTACATGGGCACTAATGTGGAGAATCCTCAAGACTTGGTGTTTCCTCCTTAGACGATGCCACAAGGATCAACATTTCAGGGTAAACGGTTCATGCTAAGTCATGGTCAAAGGTGGAACAATCAGAATTACCGACAGCCTTATGTGCAGAATTCTAGAGGTGGTCAAAACTGGCAGAAACCATTCAGCCTTTTCAGCAGGCAGCGCCGCAGCAGCAACAAGCTCCAGTGAGCTCATTGATATAACAGCTTATGCAGGAGCAGTAGAAGACTACAAGGGAAATCAATGCTAAGGTTGATGCCATGTACAATGATCTCAACAACATGTTCGAATCTGTAGACATGTTGGACATACATGTTGCTCATGTGAAAAAGTTGGACGTAGATATTGCTCAGAATGTAGAGGCGACGAGGAGGCCTCAGGGAGTGCTTCCTGGGAAGGTTAGAGAAGAATCCTAAGGAGTCCTGCCATGCTGTCATGTCTTATTTAGATGTCAACAAGGAAGTGCAGGCAACTGTTGAGCTATACGATTCTGGGGTATACAAGCCACCAATTCCTTTTCTGAAACAACCCACCAAGCTTAAAGATCAAGGTGTGTTCACCATTCCCCGCAATCTTGGGAAGTTGAGTTTCGATGATGCACTTTGCGATTCTTGAGCAAGTGTGAATGTGATCTCATTGGAGACTATGAAGAAGCTAGGGATTGAGCTTATGCAGGATCATAATGCATCTATTTCTTTTAGAGATGCCTCTTCTAAGTGCCCACGGGGAAGGCTAGTTGATTATCCACTCATGATTGGATACTGTAAGGTTACCACAGACTTTACTATGGTGGAAATGGCACGAGGAGGTGCGGTTCCCATACTCTTGGGAAGATTGTTTTTGAACACTGTTGGAGATAAGATCGACATCTCCAACAAGAGGGTGGTTTTGGAGAAAGTTGACAAAGGTGTCTCACACCCTATTAGGACTCCTAGTGATAACTTTTGCTGTAAGATCACCTCAACCAAGAGAGTTAAGGCTATGTCAGAATCAGAAGCATCGGTTTGGACTACATCGACTTTTGATGAGTTGTTCGGATATGAGTCATCCGAAGAGGAAACTGTCCACCATGAACTTGCAAAAGACCAGTGGACTGCTACGACACCCCTGATTTGGACCCTCCAGACACACATATCCTTGATAATAAATTTCATGTTAACTCTCAAGTTATGCTATTCAACTCTTGTGCTAAGGTTTTTACAAGAAAGTTTGGAGCAAGATGGTTGGGACCCTTTACTGTGAAGGAAGTGAAACTTTGTGGAACTGTAGTATTGCTGGATGCTGCAGGAATCGAGTTCGAAGACAAAAACCCGCACCCGAAGCACTTCATAATGGACGACCATTTAACTAATGGAGGAACAATTCCTCCTAAGGGTCCACCTGCCATCTTAATGGCGATTAAGACAAGGAAATTACTTTAAACAAGCGTTGAGTGGGAGGCAACCCACTAGTAGGTACTTTCCAATTTCTACATTTTTTATTTTTCTTTGGTTTCAGATAAGAAAATCTAGTCAAACTACTGAAGATCGGTCGATTTATACCAAGATCGATCGATCCACTGAGGAACCAGAAGGTGCGCACGACCTGGTGATCGACCATGACACATGCGATCGATCAATCTTGCTCACCACTGATGTTTGCGCACGACCTGGTGATCGATCTCAGAAATGGCATTTGTGCTCGACCTGTGGATCAACTACAACATAGGATATCACGAGGAAAATGGTAGATCAATCGATCCAACTTCAGATCGATTGATCCTCGAGTAAGATGACGAGGATGACAAGCAGTCACTGGATCTTGATGTCACAGAGCTTGGGAGAGCTTGAGAGCATCACTCTGCGAGACTTTTAGAGTTTGACTATCATTCTTACTCTTTTTCTTTTTCGCTTTTGTACTTTTCTTATGTTATTTTTTATGCGTAAGTCGTGCTTCTTTTAGATTTATTCTCACACCATGATGGTGTGAAATAAGTCTGGGGGAGGACACTTGTTGTGAGTAACACTATTTTTTTTTCTTTTGTTTGCATTTTGAGTCATTTTTATGTTTTTTTAGAGTTAGTTGAGTCCTGAAACCAGTTTTAGGAACTATGATTTTCAAAGTCTATTACATTTTCAGGGACTTAAGTAACCATTGACTCAAATTTGATAGGAATCAATTGACTATTGGAAAACCTACAGACTTGCAACTTCTCAACGTTACCCATATCCACTTGGGTATTCGAAGAATCTCATGTTGGCTTTACACATAACCTGACTTAATTCTCTTGTCAAGGGGGTTGGCATACATCAGATCGAGTTCTCTCTTCAGTCCTGAAAGACTTATCTGTGCGAGTATGGTTTCCCTCTCTTATTCATTTCAAGTGCTTGTGCTAAATGTGCTATCTCTGAGGTAACTATAAAACAACACTAGATGCAATATTCGTATACTAAGGAAAACTCCAATGACGCTACTCTTGCTTACATCCACGCCACTAGAATACGCGCTTGATCTAAGGATTGATGAACCACTTCAGGATCAATCGTTCCAGACCTTGAAAAATGATAAGCGCCCGACCTAAAGATCGACCAGTTAATATCGAGATTGACCACTCTACAGTGGATCGGTCGATTTACACCTAGATCGATCGATCCATGGGCCTGTGCAAGATCGATCTACACCTGAGTCGAGAATTGGTTGATTGTGTGTCTTGAATAGTTTCTTGATTTGATTCCTTATTTTCTGATAATTTTTCGATGCGTGATTTTATTTATATTGAATTGCACATCGTTCAGTTTTTTTAAGTTGTTAGTTGTAGTCATCATTTTATTGTTTCGACTTAGCTTCAATTTTATTTGAGTGATCAATAGTGCAATCCTTAGTTCTCGTGGATTTGATCCCTAAGTACTACATTGTTTTGTTGTGCACTTGCTGTAGATTACTGATATGTATGCATTTTAGCATGTTTTAGGAACCTTAGTTAGCACATTTTGCATACTTATCCATAGTATTTGCATCATTTTATAATCTTTTTAGGTTCATATTTCATTATTTGCATTTGCATAGCATACATATTGCATGGGAGCTATATTAGGTACTTTGTGAGCCTTTTGGATGTTTTTGAAGCAATATTGGACACAAGGATCAGCAAAGACCGGATTGGATTGCCAAACATGATCAAAAGGAGCGGCCAAGTACAAGATTCAAGCCAACTCGACCCTCAAACTTGACCAACCCTTGGTAGAGTTCCACCCAAGTTGCTGGAATGCTGAAAATTACATGCTGGAAATCATAACTCGACCAAGTAACTCGACCTGCAGAGTTGAGTGACAATTTCCAGGTGATGAAACATGAAGATTACATGCTAGAAAGCACACCTCGACTAAGCAACTCAACGTTCAGGAACGAGTGACAGTTTCTGGGTGCTGAAACATGAAGATTACATACTAGAAAACACAATTCGACCAAGCAACTCGACCTGCGGGGTCGAGTTCAATTTCTAGGTGCTGGAACATGAAGATTACATGCTGAAACACATAACTCGACCAGTTTGGTTGATTTAGCTTATTTTCCAAAATTTGACTATTTTTATGTTGACTTTTTAGGGTTTTATGTTGTGGGTTTTTTTAAGTATCCACGTTTTTAGCCTCTTTTGTGTTCTTAAATTTCCAGTAAACTCTCTCTAGCTTTGTATGAAGATTTCTTATGATCTATTGAATATTTGAGTTTGATTTCTTTTGCATTCTTCTCATTTTTATCTCCTCTTAAAGATTATGTAATTGTTTTAATTTTCTAAGTTTGTGTTCTTGGTGACAAAATATGAGTAGAAAACTAGGGTTCTTGAGGATGGGTAAGATTAGTGTGGAACCCTTAATCTCCTAGGTGTCTAAACTTAGTTTTGAATAGATCTCTTTTGTTTTAGTGTGCTTAATGCTAATTTCTCTCTAAGCAATTAAGATTAGATTATGGGAATTTCGACACTCACAAGGTGTTTGATGAAATTCCTGAACCAACTAATTTAAGAGTTTTACATATCTAGCATAAGGGATTAGTTGTCTAGAGTGTTTATTGGCTTTGATAAGTTGCTTCTTCATGCATGCGTAATTATAAATCGCTAATGGGAGTTAGGTCAGGTTGTAGTCTTGTCGAGATTGTTTGCCATGTGAATGAATTCATTTACTTATGAACTTGCTGTCTAGAAATCACCTTTGTTTGAGTTTGTTAGGCATCTATGGTAGAGTTAGGAGACCCACTGATCCATTATTCCCATCATCAAGATCCCCTCATCATTCTGATTTCCTTTTGCTTGCTTTACTTACTTGTTCTACTTTATGCTTCTTCTTACTTTCCTTTACTTTCAGTATTGCATTTTAATTATCTCTTTTAGGTTGTTAGATAATTATCTCATCTACTTTACTTTAATTACAGTAGTCTATCACATTCTGATTGCTAGTTGCACACCCATTTGTACTGACACATTTTGTGCTACTTCGACACTATAGCGCATTAGGGTAGTTGAAACCGAGTAAAAATCTCGTTATCAAATTGGCACCATTGCCAATTGGGTGTTTGTTACCTATATTTAGGATTTTATACTTTCTAAGATCAAGTTCCTTTTTTGTTTGACATTGTTTTGTGGTTGTGTGGTTCCTTCTCTGTTTCAGGTCCACATCATCTCACCTTGAGTCATGGAGTATGCCCATGTAGTAGCCTATTCTTCCCCAATCCCTATCAGAGCAGAGGAATACAACTTGCTGGAGTTGATTTTTGAAGAACAAGGGAACTTTAATAGGAGCTTGAGGCACCGGTCTTTCGACCTAACTTATCCATGGACACTACCATTTGAGAAGATAAAGATGATTGAATTCAAATGATCGTGGTGATCCAAGCTCATGTCGCACTCCTTTCTTGAAAACTGAGAGGAGAATCGCTTTTCAAGACGCGTTTGCGAAGACGATTCCGCTTTCTGATTCTATCACTGCATAAAAAGCAGTGCATAATGTCAAGCTTGAGACTTAAAACAAGCTCACTTAGGAGGAAGTCCCATGGTATCCTTATATATTTCTTGCAATATTTCTTTGTTTCTTTTGTTTTTTCTTGTGTTTCAGGTCATAGGGAGTGTATGGAACATTCGGGAGGTCAAGTAGACCAGATTTTGGCACAAGAACTCGACCCCCTCACTCGATCAATATGGGTCTAGTTCACCATTTACACAGCAGCTAAGCTTCACTCGAGCATGCAACTCGACCAAACAGAGGTTGAGTTAGTGCAAAACGTGCCCAAAACTCCTTCTTGCTTCTCCAACAAGGTACCAACTACGTTCCTTCATTGTATATATCATTGCATCATTCATTTTGCTTTGCTGGTCTAGGATTTTCCTTCAAGATTTTATACACATAAGGGATTGTGTGATTTAAGTTTGGGGGAGGGTTCTAGAGGTGTCTAACCACGTTTTCTAAGTTCTTAGTTTCAATTTTTGTGCACTTGAGTCTGCAGTCATTGCATATCATTTAAAGCATAGGAAACCCATAAAAATTGAAAAGCTTTTTCAAAATCATTTCACAAAAACAGAGTGCTCATATAGTGCATTCACATAGGATTGAGTCTAGTTGCATTCATTTAGGACTGATGAATTTGCACTTGTGTTTTTGGGAATTATCTTCCTAAGGATGAGAAATATTGTTAGGTTGATAGCTAGTAACCATTGTGAGCTCTTGCACTTGTGGGTTTTCCTTTAAGAAAGCTAATGGGTAGATTGTTCACCTAGGAAATCTATGCTTGTGTTGTGCCTTGATATGCATTGAATGTTTTTCTTCTTTGAGTTTAACTTGATAGGATTTTTGTTACAATGGATCTCATTCGATGAAACCTCAAGTAAACGAAAAATGTGCGTAAACCTGTGCATTTTCATATCTCACTTATAGAGTTGAGAACATGACATGAAGCAACCTTCTCATGTTTGTGGATCCTTAAAATGGACATTAAGCAGACATGTGATCGGTTGTGGATCCTAAAAACTTGGGCATGTGCAAAAACAGAATTAAAACAAGTAAAGATGAAGTGCTTAAATAAATAAGTCATGTTAAGCTCAGGGAAGTTGAATCACATAATCATTGATTAATAGTCCCTTTTGAGGCACTCATCACTAGGAATAGGGGATCATATTTGTGTTCTTAGAGGCCAGCTTAGGTATTAGGGATTTTGGGATTGGATGCTAAGCCTTGATACAAGTATATTGTGGTCTTTCCAATGAAATAATGGTGCACTTGTGGATTACGGTTTTAGGTCTGATGAGCTGTTTGTTTGAAGTGAGATATTCCTTGTGTCTGCAACCTCTCTTCCTTCTTAGTTCTATGCATTTGCTTGAGGGCAAGCAAAAACTAAATTTGGGGGAGTTGACATGTATGCATTTTAGCATGTTTTAGGAACTTCTGTTAGCACATTTTGCATACTTATCCATAGTATTTGCATCATTTTATAATCTTTTTAGGTTCATATTGCATTGGAGCTGTTTAGGTACTTTGGGGGCCTTTTGGATGTTTTTGGAGCAACATTGGACAAAAGAATCAGCAAGGACCGGATTAAAGTGCCAAACATGATCAAAAGAGTGGCCAAGTACGAGACTCATGTCAACTCGACCCTCCAACTTGACCAACCTTTGGTCGAGTTCCACCCAAGTTGCTTGAATGCTAAAAATTATATTCTGGAAAACACAACTCGACATGCATGGTCGAGTTCACTTTCTAGCATCCACCAAATTATATTATGCTATTAGCTAACTCTGCTAGGTTTCTAAAAAGTCGTAAGGCTGGGGACAAAGGTTGTGAGGTCTGCTGCTCCTCAAGGATCCTTTCCTTCTAGAAAGAAAAACATAATAGACTTAGTATACCAATCTCCACCAAACTCTACCATGATTAACTCCATTAAGCTCTGTCAACAAGCTACCATACTAACTTCTGGGTTTCTAGAAAGCAGTAATGACGGGGACAAAGGGTGTGAGGTTTGCTGCTCCTCAAAGATCTGCTCCTTCTGGCAAGAAAAACATAAAATAGTTAATCTACCAAACTCTACCATGCTATTACCTAATTCCACCCAACTATCCTCTGGGTTTCTAGAAAGTGGTAATGTTGGGGACAAAAGGTGTGAAGTTTACTGCTCCTCAACAATCCTTTCCTTCTAGAAATAAAAACGTAAAAGAGTTAGTATACCAAACTCTACTATGCTATTACCTAACTCCACCAAACTCTACTATATTCTACTCATAAAAATCTATCATCTCTGTCAAAGAACTACCATACTAAAAACAAAACCATTGAAGCCGTACCAAAATTAAAGATCAACTAAACATTATTCATGTTTATAACATATTATCAACAAAGTCCACCAAACTCTGCCACAAAGTATACAATGTCCACCACACAACTCCAATTGAATACAACATAATTAGGTCTTGGATACGGCTCAATCATAATCAAGTAGACTCTTACGTATCAATTTTTCCACAGATGAGGCGTCAACACCATCGCCTCCTCCATCTGTCCCATCACCAGGATGGGCACCATCGCCTTCTCGGGTCTCATTTCCATGAGACTCACTTTGATCATTAGTACATTTTTTAGTCTCTTCCAAGGCCAGCATCACCTCTGGTTGTTTGGTTTCCAACGCCTTGAAGAGGCGTTGATTGATCAAGGTTTATTGTGCCATGCCTTCCTCAATCCTACGAAGTCGTTCATTCGTCACCGCATCGTTTATTTCTTTTCCTCCATTCTCAAAATCCGCTCAATCATGTTTACTTGGTCAAATCTCATCACATCAAATGCCTGCTTCATGGACTGAAGAATTTCAACCATTAAATTATTCTCATCCCTTTGTTTCTTTGCCTCATACTCCTTTCTCCATTTCTGCTCTCACCTTTCCTTCTTTTTTTTCATCGACTTCTGAAAGTCGGCCAAAGTCATATAGATTTCAAGCTCTAGGGTTTTTTTCTCTTGCTCCTTCAGCTTTGACTGCTTGACGTTTTGCAGCTCACGATGATGCGCATCGACCTTCCTGTTTGTACTTTTATTCGAAGGAGAAGCTGGGATAGCTCAAAAGGTCTCATATAATGTCTCAATAACTATGTATCGGATCATTCTGTCAACTTTCAGATCCTCCTTATCTCTAGGCCAAACATGATAGATTTCTTCGTACGGATTTTGAAATAGGTGCTTCACGCGAACCTACAAACGAACAAATCAAAGTCAAATTTTAAACTCATACACACTCTATCAAACTCTACCAAAGCTAAATATAAGATCCACCAAACTCTACCACACTCTGTCAAGCCACATAGTAACTCTGCAACCTAAATAACCAAACTCTATCAAAATCTGCTAAGCTACATCATAACTCCGCCAAGGTATACATAGAATCCACTAAACTCTACCAAGTTCGAAGCTTACCTTGTTATCTACGAATGTCTTCTTATCAGTTTCAAAGACTTTTTCAATTTGTAAACCACATGAAGTGTGTGAAGCCCACTGCGTAAGAGGAATCTGACCGTCTGTTCTTCCTCCACACCTTACTCCTAGATGTGTGATATACTCGAATGCTCATATTAGAAACACATGCACAAAACCATGCAGAGTGTAGGTTGAAGCTTCCAGGGTGATGAAGGGAACAATCCAACCAGGGCTTCAAAGGCTACTTTGCCCAAAGGATGCCTCTCAAATCGATCTGGATCCATAACCAATTTTGCATGGTATACTGGGATTCTACTATTTTTCAGCAAACCAAAAATACCTACATACAGATGCACCAACAACCACATCATCTTCCTCTTCGAAAACAATCAATCCTTACATACCCTTAATGCTTTGTCAAGTTCAACCCAGTTCGGACCATCACCATGGATTAAACCCATATCTCTCCATAAATCCCCTGCCACTAAGTCTGCATCATTAGCATCAGACAATCCACAGTTGAGCTGCGTGATATGCTCAAACTCATGCAAAGAAAATCTCATTGGACGACCATCGGCTAACACCCACAGATCATACGGCCTAGCTATCTCAAGCTTATTCCCCAATAGGTGTTGCATATGCCTCACTGCCCACGTGAACCTTGCGCCAACAAACTTCAACATAAAACCAAGTGTAGAATTCCTCTCTATGTCAAGGTATGCATCATCGCCAATAAGACTCTTCATCGTTGTAATTTTCTTCAATGGGCAATAGTGGTTAATGATTTTGTTTATTAACGAGAGCTTTCCTCTTGAAACTATCCTCTGAGGGTACTTCTCCACCTCCACCATAGCTGTGGAGAAGAAACAACAAAATAGTTAAAAACTAACTCGACCAAACTCCATTAAACTATAAACTAAATCGACCGAACTCTACTAATTATAAAATAACTCGAATAAACTCTGTCATGCTATAAGCAAACTTCATCAAACTGTAAATTAACTCGATTATACTCTGCCTAGCTATACAATTACTCGGCCAAACTCTGCCAAGCTATACATTTACTCGGCCAAACTCTGCTAAGTTAAAAACAAACTCGACCAAGTTGTAACCAAAGTACACCAAAATATACCAAACTACCAACAAACCCTCTGAAGAAGAAGAAGACAAACCTAGAAGACAAAAAAGACGAAGAAGAAGAAGACAAACCCAGAAAATCTACCATACTCTACCAAACTACCAACTAAGAATCTAAACAAACCGAGAAAATCTACACCCTAAAACTTCTCATACATCATTTACCTTGACCAAATAATGCCACAAATCTTTAGATTAGTAATTTTAGGGTTCGAAATCTCTCAAACCCTAGGTAAAACAAAATTAAACTCAATATGTTATAAACCAAATTCGATTTGGTCCAAACCCTACGATTTGGAAATCGAAATCGCAAAACATATAGTACATTACCTTCGATTTAAAGTTCAAAATAGCAAAAAGATAGAGAAAGACGAAGCAGACGTCGCGGAAGAAGAAGAGTAATTAGGTATATAATGTGGAGTATTTGAATCATTTTTTCTTATTAACTTATGATATTTTTGAGATTATATATTCACATAGGAAATTGAAAAAAATTATTATTTTGTTAATTTATTAAATTTTACACTGCATCGTCTTAGAATTTAATTAATATAATTAAGATTATATCCGCGTTATAACGTGAGATTTGATTGTTTTTCAAAACCGTGTTCCATTAATTTGTTAGATCTGTGTTGTTATTTTGGTATATTGTTTGTGAAATATTGTTTTAGAGGCATAAAACCTGAACCGAAATCGATCCGAATTAAAGTCACCGAACCCGATAAAATACCCAAATGGATCTTAAATCTATGTATCCAAAAAACCGAACCCGAACCAAATTTTAGCTTTTTAGAGTTTTTTATTATTTTTTAAAACTTTGATTTTTTTTTATATAAAAATACTTGAACCCGAACTCGATCTATACCGACCCGAACTATATCCTAAATAAAAAATACCCAAATAAGTCTTAAATCAAGATAACCAAAATACCAAATTATATGAACCGAACCCGATAAAATACTATAATATGTGCTAAATCTATGTACCCGGAAAATTGAATCCAAATCCGAACCGAAATCAGATCAAGAACCGAATTTCTACCTGATATATTTTTATTAATTTTAGTTTTTTTCCTTTTTTCTATTAAATATTTATTAGTTTTGAATTTTTATATAAAAGTTTATAACGAAACCAACCATAAGCCTAATTTCTAAGGGTTAATACAAACCATATGTTAATTTTATCCTACAGTTTATAACATGATCAAAATGAAAGTTTCTCCCGCTTTCATATATAATATGTTTATTAATTTATAACATAGTCGTGTGCATGGACGTCGCAATGGCCTCGCACATTTCGAGTCTCTTGTGACGTATTGTCCATGAACGTCGCAGTAGACTCGCAAATACTGGTTTTTTAATTAAAAATAACATATATTCATTTAAGATACAAAAATATAAACTACAACAACTTAGTTATTTTGATTATCAGAGTTTTCATCCTGCGTGTTTTCTTCGTCCTCTGTCTCTACGAATTCGTCATAGTTCGCAGATTCATAACCTGAATCATCATGAACAATGTCTTCTACTTCTAGTTGTGAATGTATGATATCTTCTATGGATTCGAGAGCTATAGAAACATCTGATGTTCTTTCTTGTTGCATATTCATTTCTCACATCTTTGCTTTACATGAGGATAAGGAATAAAACACACTTGTTCTGCTTGACATGCTAGAATGTAGGGGTCAAACTTTGAATATGTTTGGTTTGCATTGACATCGGTTATCCCTAGTTGGTTAGTACGCACTCCTCGACTGGCCGTTGTATTGTACCAACGACATTGGAATAAAATGCATATTAGTCCAAGAACTCTCGGATATGTGACTTCTATAATTTTGTTCAAAATACCGTAGAAGTCTGTTTCGCCTGGCACGTGGATTCCATAATTTGCGGTTGATTTATTGGAACCATGGTTGTAAGTATGGAAGGTGTATCCGCGCGTAAAATACATTGGCGCTATCACGATCCTTGCAATTGGTTCATCAACAATCTCATGCAGCCATAACGGTAGTTCTAGCATTTTATTAAATATAAACAATTATGTTACTTACGTAGTATTTCAACCATCCAGTAAAATCACGTTCTTTGTAGGTATCATATTCTGTTTCATTTAGATCAGGAAATGCTTCTCGTATCTGTCTGTTGAATTCACTACAAATTAAATAAAATTGATATTAAGAAACTAAATTTTATCTAAAAAGTTGATTTATATATATAAATATATACCTCTCAAATGGTACTACATCTTCACAATTTCTCAGTATATATCTGTGAGCTGCACGACAGTACGTGTGACTTTCTCAGTATTGTTCTTTTATTTTCCCAACAAGTCTTCCGATCTGAGTGAAGTTATCAGAAACAGCTACGGCATATGATGGTGCAACCCCTCCGTCATCATATCGTACTACCTGAGTTCTTTTGGTTTTGACGGTTGGACTAAAGTAGTATGAAGTGAAATGAGAGGTTTCCTCTATCAAACTTCCTGCAACGATCGATCCTTCTACTTTTGCTTGATTTTTGACCTTTCTTTTTAGATGTCCCATGAATCGCTCCACGGGTACATCCACCGAAATTGTACGGGGCCATCAAGAGCTGCTTCATGAGGTAGATAGATTGGAAGATGTTCCATCACGTCAAGAAAGGAGGGTGAAATTTTTTTTTCCAAGTTACAGAGCAACACTAGGATATTTACTTGTAATTGGGCAATGTCATCCTCTGTTATTGTTCGTGTACATAGATCCCTGAAAAATGCTCTAATTCTTACAAGTTGGAACTAATTAAATATAACAACTTATATGATTTAGTTAAATGAGAAATTAAAATCTAAGACCAAAGTTACCTGCAATTGTTTCATGGATAGCTGTGGGTAGAAGCTCAAGTAATGCAAATGGCAATAGTTGCTACATGAAAACATGGCAATCATGACTCTTTATACCAGAGATTTTTTTCCCTTGCTCAATACATTGGGAGAATTTTGACACGTAACCATCATGAAACTTTACCTATGAAGAAATTCATTTAAACAATGTCTGCCTCACTTCTCCAGACAACCGAAAGATGGGAATTTATTGTTTCTCATCCCGTGTAATATGTAATTTGCTTCTCGAACATATTTTAGCTATGTCCAACCTTGATTTCAAATTGTCTTTACTCTTTCCCTACACATTCAAAATCGTGTTCATGATGTTATCGAAAAAGATTTTAACGATGTGCATCAGATCGAGGTTGTAACGTAGTAGGAGATCTTTCCAATATGGGAGTTTCCAAAAGATATTTTTTTTGTGCCAGTTATGAGATTCTGTATATATATCAGGCATGTTTGCTGGAGTGTGTCAATTGCCCCCACGTTTACATGTTTCCTCAGCACCATAATAATCAATCTGCTCCAACAGCTCAGCCCCTGACATTTGTGCTAGGGAAGAATATGCACAATCTTGTTGATCTTGAAAAATTTCTTATTCTTCCGGTAGGGATGGTGCAAGGAGAGAAACCGACGATGACAATCAAACCAACAAGATTTCTTACCATGCTTTAATTGAAATGCATCAGACCATTCCATACAATATGGACAAGATAATCTTTCATGTGTAGTCCATCTAAATAACATTCCATACACAGGAAAATCACTTACCATCCACAATAAAACTGCATGCATCTTGATATTCTGCTGTTGCGAGAAATCAAATGTGCGAACACCTCTATACCATAACTGTTTCAGCTTGTGAATCAGAGGTTGCAAAAACACATCAAGAGATCGCCTAGGATGACTAGGACCAGGCACTAGAATAGTCATAAACAAGAATTTGCTTTGCATGCACATATCAGATGGAAGGTTGTATGACGTCAATATGACATGCTATAGAGAATATTGTCTCCCAAACAACCCAAATGGGCTAAATCCATCTATGCATAACCCAAGATAAATATTTCTAGACTCTTTAGCAAAGTCTGAATGTATCATCTGAAAGTGTTTCCAGGCTTTTGCATCTGACGGATGTGTAACCTCCCCATCATTTGTTGTATGTTTCGCATGTCATCTCATTGCCGCTTATGTCCTAGCCGATTGGTATAGTCGCTTCAATCTGTCAGTGATTGACAAATACCACATACGTTTGTATGGAACACAAGTACTTTCACCAGTAGCTCGATATCTCGACTTCCCACAAAAACGACATTCCTCGAACTTATCATCGTCTTTCCAGAAAATCATGCAATTGTTAATGCAAACATCAATCGTTTCTGATGGTAATCCAAAACTTGCAACTAACTTCTGCATATCATAATAACTCTTAGCAGAATTATTATCTGCTGGCAAATATTCTTTAAACGCATCCACTAATTAGTTCATACTTCTCTCGGTTATGTTTCCTTCACTTTCAATAGACATCAACCTAGATGCTAATGACAGTTTGGATAAACCTTCTCTACATCCCTCATAGATAAGTTGATTAGCAGCATCAAGCATATCATAAAACTGTTTCACTTCTACGTTAGGTTCTTCAATAATATTTTCACTACCAACTTGAATAGATCTATGATATACATCTGTAACCATATTGTATTACCTATTACCTTGAAGATGCTCATAACTTTCAAACATATTTTCGTCGTAATTATAATTAGCATTACCACTAGGTAGATCATCACCACCAGCACCCATACTACTACTCCAAACACCGAGACTATACCCCTCCCCATGTGAAAACCATACATAATAGTTCGGAGTAAATCCTCTATTATATACATGCCGTTTCACCATATCAACATTCAAATATTTGGTGTTCCCACACTTTACACATGGACAAAAGATCGTTACTGTCATTCGGAGTAAATGGGTTATTAGCCGCATGGTTTATGAATGCTCTCAACCCATCTCAAAACTCTTTCGTCACTTCTCCAGTCTCTAAATCTTTTCGATTATACATCCATCGTCATAATGCGAACACTTCATGCTCCGATGTCATTTTTTTCTTAAAAAAAAAAGTTTCTCAAATATTTTGTTTTTCCCGAAACCTTTCTCCCCGAATTCTTTCTCTTTCTAAGTGTTTATGAGATTTGGTGTGAAGATACAATCACATGGTGGGCTATTTATAGGGAAAAGGAGAAAATTTGTTATGTAATTGTGATGGGTAAGTTACATCACAATCACATCGCAGTAGACTCGCAATTTGCTTTGGAAAAACAGCATCGCAACAACGTCGCAATATTTCTAAACCCATGCGGTTTCCAACTACGCATCGCAATCACGTCGCAACAACATCGCAACCACGTCGTAATATTGCGACACTGGAATACGCTGCAACATTGTGACGTGGTTACGATGTTGCGTTTTGCGTCGCAACTATATTGCAACGACGTTGCAAAATTGCGACGTTGATTTTCCATCGCAAAATGACGTTGCAAATCGGGTGTTTTCTTGTAGTATAAATTTTGGTTTCTTACTCGGTGAAGACATGCTTGATGTGGCCTTCGCAATCGTCGTCGTCCTTGTAGCGACTTGCTTAAGCTTGTCAAGTGGTCGTGATGTTGTCGTACTATTCCTTGGAGTCACCGGCTTAGTTCTGCAAATTTTAGGTTTCAACAATAAGAATGTTGTAGATTAGGGTGTAACTTCTACAAATCGTTATAAAGCTTAACACACAACAATAAGTATGTTTCAAACAAGAGTAGGAAAAGAAAATACTTTCTTGTCTGAAATCTTCAATGGTCTTCTTCCTTCTGCTGCATGAGCAAGATCAATGGATCCTAATGTTTCATTATCGTACTCTGCATCAATGGAGGAAGCTAAGGTCTCGCGGTCCGTGACAGAGTGTTGGGACTGCCTGAGATAATCTTGTTGGAATCTTGAGGCTTCTTCAGTAGACAACTGCGAGGTAGCTTCCACAGGATACATGCTTGCATCAGGCACAGCAAGACCATCTTGTTGAGTTGTAGAAAGAATCCCTAGTGCATGAAAGTCAAGGAAAACAACGAATGGCTATACAAACAAAAAGAAGGAGAACATATAAAGTGCGGTCGATATACTATGGAGGAACAAAGTTTAAAAGACCAAAAGAACAAGTAGAGCAGCAAAAAAGGATATTTCTTTTGAAACTGTCACCAGAGAGTAAATCACGTACTTGTTCATTGTATCTCCACCATCTGCACCCCGACTTCATATGCTATGTTGCTTTTTCTGGATTGAGAGATTTCGAAGAGGTCATTGAGAGCACGGTAGTTTACTCCCCACTCTTCTTTACTAGCTCCATCTGGACCAGTCTGAGCAAAAACAAGAATGATGGTAAGAATGTAACGATATCCTTTATATGACAACTTTAACGGCAAAGAATAGTGAATGACTACCATTGTGTAAGTTTTCCCTGATCCTGTCTGACCATACGCAAAAATACAAACATTGTACCCATCGAGAACAGACCGTATGAGGGGTTTTATATCAGAAAATACCTCAGCTGCAAGATTTTTAAAGATACAACAATAGAAATTAAGTGTGTATAAAGAAGTTATAATAATTCTTAAAGGTGTAATGATTAAGAACACATATCGAATAGAAGGTATAGTTATAATGGAGGAAAAACTCCTGAGAATAGAGGTCAAAAGGGTAACAAGAAAAGACCTTGAGTAGAGGCTAGACTGTAGACTTTATTGAACCTAAATTTGCGAAGACCATCTTTCCCAGGTTTTGTGGGATTGAGAACTACCAACTCTCCATGCTCACCAATGTGTTCTACCACAGTGGTTGATGCACGTTGCCCACGCAAGAACGTCCTTACCCGACAATACACTCTATTGTTTCCTGCAAGCCATAACCATAGATCCTATAGGTTGCATAGAAGATCCACATTAAAGTTTGAATAGTAAAAAAATATCAATAAGTTATACATGATCCACATTACCTTTTAGCTCTTGAAGTTCATTGAAGAGCTTTTGATTTTCAGTTAGGACAGCGTGATAGTTTTCAGCAGCATCTCCAAGTTCAAACAATTTTTTCCCTTGGGAGAAAATTTTTTGTCGATAGAACCGCCAAACTAACAAATTCACAGATCATAGTGAGAAAAAGTGACCGGACTAACTCAGCTAATTGACTGAACTCTTGTGTAACTTATCTTGAACTTTAAGTATTTCTTGGTTGATGGACTTAGAATAGAACCTCAAATCCTGCAAAACTACAAGTTTAGGTGATTGTAGACTAAATCAACCATTGATTCTAATCAATGCTATTATATGTAAGCATACTTGTAGTGCCTGGAACTGGAAACTGATGAAGCTTCTATACTAAAGTTATTTCTGACTCCAGCTCTGATTCTTCAACTCTGTTTTTTCTTCCATTTCATTAGCTTTACTTTTCCAGAGGATCAGATTTTGTTCAAGTTCTCGATTTTTAGCTTCAAGGCTTGTATTAATAGCTATTGTCTCTATTTTGAATTGTTCGAGCTCTCGATTTTTTGCTTCAAGGCTTGTATGAACAGTCATAGCCTCCTTTTTATATTGTTGAAGCTCCTCCACCTTTTCCTCAAGAGTCATTTTAGCAGCATTTGCCTCTTTTCCCATCTCTTCAAGCTCCTTAACTCTTTCCTCAAGGGAAATTTTTGCAATGCTTGCATCTTTTATCATTTGTTCAAGCTCCTTCACTCTGTCCTCAATGCCTACTGTAGCTACCTTTTTCTGGTTTTCCATTTGCAAGCATTGTTGTTCATAAGCTTTCTTGTCTGTCTCTAATTCTCGCCTTAAAGTGGAAATTTAATTACTATATTGACCATTTTCTTTTTCTAGCCTAACCATATCATCCTCTTTGTTTTTCTTCTTTTCTTCCAGCTTGGATTTTTCTGTCTGTCATAGTCAGCCAGGCAAATAAACATCTTAGAAGAACAAAGTTTATCACCACAGCTGCAGAAAGCATTTTATATGATTGAAATGTTTACCTTTATCTGTCGAAGTTGCCGAGTAGCAATCTGGTGAAAACTATAAGTTTATCCACATTACAGAGTTAAAATCTCATGAAACAAAAACCTGAGGGCCTAAGTTCTTTATGATACCTCGTTTTCTTCACTAGTTCCTGAAGCTAAGGTTTCAAGAACTTTAATCCTAGACTGGTACTTCTCCTCACGAGCTTTGAACACATTGTTTTGCTGCACAAAGAAAACGCAGAATATAAACCAACTAGACACATTAACTATTTGTCCAAGGGGAAAACGAGATACCGTTCTTAGCAGACTGAGTTGAAATACGTCGCTGGATTTCCAAAATGACTTTTCTCAGCAGACATGCTACACGCTGACAAATATAGATTATGATAGAAGATTTTTCAAGCAGCCTGAGGCAGATTTGTACATGCAAATTAAGCATGAAGCATTCAAAATTGTTAAACTGAAGTACTTGAGGAATTTTACAATTCTTTTTCTCAATACTTTCATCAAGAATTCCATTCACGATACTTAGAAGTGACTGCGTGGGAGCATTCTGCATTCAACAGAAGCAAATGATACTACTATAAAACAACTCCGAAAAGAAAGAAATGTTGCAAATAAGAAAAAGAGTCTAGAATATGCACAAATTCATTAATAAGGTAACGACTTAGGCAACAACAATACATCTAAATTATTTGATTTCATCATTTCTGAAATCTTTGCGTCTTGGAGATCAAATCTCCCCTGCTTCATATGGAAAGCCTCATGGAACTTGTGTCCTCCTTGGAAAAATGATCTACGGGATGATGAATCTGTGATTAGAAACAAAACGTTTTCAAAATTAAATTCATTACGTCAAATGGAATGAATATACAAAGAGGCCTTCGTAATAATTTTATGCAAACAAATGAGCACATAAATGCATTGGCAGGAGAAGAAATGTACCCAATGCGGAAGAACTGGCCATGGGACGCTGAAATCTAGAATCTGCCAGCTGACCTTTCTGCCTTTCATGTGCAGATAATGGAGAAAAAGGACTACGGGGAGATGAATCTCCATGAGAGCTGCCTGATTGATTAATGAGAGAATTCATCATCAATCACCAAAGGCATCGAGGTCGAAAGCAAACTTATGGAAACACTTGATAAAGCCACGACTCCTTCATTCTCAATCAACAACGCCTGAAACACGTTTCTTTTGTATAAATATTGTGCATTAGACCAATTCCCATACACTAAGCTACCAAACATAAAGCTTAGAGAAAACTAGTTGGAATGCTTAACATCTTTTCTTTTTCCCCAAGTAAAAAAAAATGCATCAACATCATCAAGTAAACAAGATATGTCCAGCAATTGAGACAAACTATACAATACAAATGTTAAGCTCGATCTACTATCTATAGAGTGTAACCCTATGAATTCGTTTAACCAAAATTGCAGATATCATATTAGTAATGTCGCTGAGAATTCTTATTAGTGAATTTCTAAAAATACATAAATCATGTATATCTTTTTAATCCTCAACTTTAATCTCAAAATTAGAGGATGAGTATCTTCCCGATTTCAAGTAAAACCAAATTCAAAAGCATATTTTTTGAAAAGCAAAGAAATCGGATCTACCTCAACAAATCTCCAGCGCGATTAAGTAGCATTTCCAACTTCATGAAAATGCGAAGAAGAATGAGAAGAAATCAGCTGTAAAGACGAACCTACCTGTAGAGGAACATGAGTTTGCTTTGGTGCAACAAGAGAAGATCGGCATTGGAAAAACTATGTCAAAACACAATAATAAATTTCGATTTAGGAAATATATACGATCATGAATAAAAAGAAATATGAGGACAAATCACTGGGAAGATAATCTCTTTTAACCTGGGAAGATCGAAGGAGATTTTCTTGGGAAAGCAAAAGGTCCAACCTGCGAGAAAACAAAGAACGAGACGTGGATTCACTTCACTCACTTCAAAAGTTTTGAGACTTTTTTTATAATTTTTAATAGTTTTTATTATTTTTTAGTTGTAGCACGAATGTAGGAGGAAGCGCGAGTATCCTGTTTCTCCAATCGTTTATACAGAAGGTCAATTTTTAATATATCATTTTTTTTGTCAATCATATCATTTTATTTTGAGAAAATGGTCAAAAAATAAAATGATCAGCTTTATAGATTTGGCCAAAAAAAATATAAAATAGGGGTGAAACCAAATAAAATACTAATTAGCGTTGACTGAGCTATTGTAAGTATTAAACTTCGTAGACTAAAGCTATTACAATTTACGTTATTGTTTACATTAAATTTTTTTATTAAACTTTCAAAATTTCACGTGCCTTCAGTCTAGTGTTTGTTGATAAATCCACTAAAAACAGATGTACTTGCACACCCAGATATCAAATCCTACTGCCTATATTATATAGGAAATTGACTAATAAACTAAATTCGAGTTAATTTAAATATAAATTATTTTTTTATCAAACTAGTTTAGATTTGAATTAGCTAACTGTAATGTAACCAACAAAACATTTATTATTATTCAATTAATATTTTATTCATTATTTTATTGAGGCTAGATTTAAATCTTAGATTCAAAATTTAGAGAAAATATGACAAAATCAAATATATATAATTAAATAGATATTTTGAAGATTTTGTCACATTTTTATAAATTTTGAATATATATATATATATATATATTACTAAATAGATATTTTGTCACATCTACTCCAAATTTTGAATATAAGATTTGAATATGGACTCAATAAAAAAAATATTAATTGAACAATAATAGAAATTAACACGAATATATTATTCGTTATAATTAGTTATTTCATATCTAAACTGTTATAATTAGCTATCTCATATCTAAACTGGTTTAATCAAAGATTATTCAAATTTAAATTAGTTTGAATCATTGTTGGTATTTAGTTTGGTCAATTTTGAAAGTTTAATATAAATTTTTAACGAGAACAGTAGCGTAAATAGTAACAGCGCTAGTTAACGAATTTTGGTATCTAAATTGACTTAATCAACGTTAGTTTGTATTTTATTTTGGCACAACCCTTGGTTCAAGTTTTTGGGTCAAATCTGCAAAATTAATCATTTTTTTACCATTTTGTTTTTTATTTTTCCAAATTTTGAGATTGATTTTTTTTTTTCCAAATGAAAATAGTATGACAATTTTGACGTTTTTTACTTTTCATATTATTTTTCTCTCCATAAAAATCAATTATTGAAAAAGAGAAAATTTACTATTCATTTATCTCTTTCATCAATGGTAGAAAAATAAATAACTATTGGATTTACAAGCCTTATCTATAGCCTAATGCCTATCTAAATCAGAAGCCAGCCAACTAGACTACATATTTCTTGGCTAATTTTCTCTTCATATATATTTTTGTTGTCTTCACTTTTTTATATAATTATATATGAATATTGTTAAGCTATGAACTATTTATCATCTTCATCAACATAACATAGTCATCACTTACTTGAAAAACCTCAGAGTCTCCACATAATTGATTCTCAGTTCAAATATTCTGGGAAAAAATTATGTAACAATGGAAAAAATTCATTAGTATAAACGAAATTTTTCTTTTTAAACGAAATTTATTTCGAATATTTTTTCATGTCATCAATGTTATTAGTCCATTGAAAAATATCATTAGTTACTTTGTGAACAAAATTCATTACTTTGTAGACAAAATTCATTACTCTGTGGACAAACTTTATGTGGAAGAGACAAAATGCACTATTATGTGGACAAAAAATATTTTAACTATAAGAAATTTTATTTCTAATTTTTACCATAATATTTGTATATCAATGAAAAAATATTAATAAAAAATATTTTGTGTTTCTATCCTTTATAAATAAAGGAATATTATTTTATGATTTTTTTCTGAGTTATATGAATAAAAAATGGCTTTTAGATTTATTTGTAATTTAGAGCTAATATTCTATACAATAAAAGTATAATATTTTGAAATTATAACCTTTTGTTGCCGTGAAATTTACAAGATATGACATTACAAAAATGGGACAATTCTCTTTCATTATTGACAAATGACTAAAATATCATCATATTGTTATTTTTAAAATTATCTTTTAAACTTTTTGTTTTTATGAAATTTTTCCCGGCAATTTATTTTTCGCCAAATTTTTTTTTCATCTCAAAATTTAGTTTTAACATTCATAAGAGATCTTATAAAACCTTATAAATAATATATTCATAAATTATCTTACAAAACCTTATAAGTCAAGTTATAAAGATCTAAAATATTTTAGAGAAGAACACAAAGATGAAAATCTCTAAATCGCAAAAACAAACAAATAAATATATATCAAAATTACTTAATAGATTGCGCAAATTACAAATTGAATAATCATATAGCAAATAACACTTAAACAAGACATTGTAAAACTAAGTAAAAGACAAAATATTTTGAAAGTTGGTTTATATAATCTTAGAAAATTCTTATAAATTTAAGTTATACAAATTATTTTCATAAAAAAAATTAGGGTATTTTCGTCTTTTTTTATCAGTGAGAGGCATTTTTTGCAAAAACAAAATTACAGAAGTATTTTTGTGAAAAAATGCAACAAAAAGGTAATACGCAAAATTTTTATGCAATTCCTACAATTATAGAAAGGTTAATTTTGTAAAATTATAAATATTGATTATTTACAATCTATAAATGCATTAAATCTTAACATTTCATATTTATCTACTAAAATATATTCTTTCTAAATCTCTTTAACTAAAATTTTGAATATTATAAAAAAATTATTTATAAATAAAATACAATATAATTAAAATTTCTTGATATTATAAAATTATTAAATCTATTAATGAAAACTTTCTAGGTTAACTTGAGTCTTGATTAACACATATATTATCTAACACACATGTTATATGCTAACTTTTATATTATTTGATAGACAAATATTTTTGGTTTCTCATTTTTTATGTTTTCTAGGTTTTGTTTCAATATTATAAACAAAACATGTATTTATAACGCATTGCCATATGTGTTGTCAAATGTCACATATTTGTAGCTAGAGATTGAAGCGAGCAAGTTATGGAAGACATTTATAGGGAGAAAAAACTATTGATTGGGGCGTCAAGCAACATGCAAGTGGGAGTGGTTGTGGATCTAAACATAAAGGTTTGCTACAGATAGAGCTGATACAATGATGATTGCAGACCCATGCAACAAATCATTAAGGTTTGCTGCGGATAGAGATGATACAATGATGATTGTCACTGGAGCTACGCAGGGGCACATTCACAAATTTAGCGGACCTTCAAAAATTCCACTCGCGGTTGAAATTTAGCTCTCATTTTTTATTTGTGTGTCTGTGTGTATAAAGCAATTAGATGTTTTGTATACATGAGGAGTAATGAATTGGCTAGAATGCTACACAGGTGAAACAATTGGATAGTGAGTGTTTGATTTATTAGAAAGTAGAGAACAAATTAGAATTGTTGTTGAGGAAGAGATAGAGACTAATTGATTGCTGGTTGTCGATTTGGTTCAAATTGTTACATCATGGATTAGCTAGGAGCTGGACGAGGCCTTTCACAAATGGACCACATGAAGCCAACGATATCAACAAGGAAGCACAAGAAGCTGAATGACTCGGGCCTTGTGCGAGACCTTGTTGGAGAAAGACTGGAGCCAAGGACAATAAGACAGCGATAAACAAACTTGAAGATGGCATATCTACATAGTCTTTTAAGGAATTATGTTCCTCTTTCTCTCTTTATAATGGAGATTACTAGGGTTTGTGGGAAAATGATATTTTCTATTTAAGGTGTATGTATGGAATCCAATACTCTCCTTATTACCTTGCAAACAATGACAATCCATGTGTATCTATTATCTCAAGAGATTCTTGATGGTACAAATTATATCACTTTGAACATAGGTATGACAATTGCTCTTGATGCAAAGAATAAGCTAGCTTTTGTCGATGGTAGTATCTTGCGTCCAACCATAACTCATCCTCATTTCAGAATCTGGTCTTGTTGCAATTTAATGGTAAAATTTTGGTTCTTGAATTCAGTGACAAAACAGATTTTCGGGACTATTCTTCGTTTTAATGATGCAGGAATCTGGAAAGATTTGCTTGTTAGATATCATGTCACGAATTTACAAAGATCCTACCAATTTTCTCTTAACATATTTGATATTTTCATCATGGTTAAATTGATCTATAAACCTATTACAAAAGATTGAAAACCCTTTGGATGACTTAGATATTGCAGATTGTATGAAGACTTGTCTCAACTGTAATTGTTGCAAAGCACAACCACTAAGCATGAACACAGTCGCATTATCAAGTTCCTTGCATGTCTTAATGACTCGTATTCGACTACTAGAAGCTAGATCATCATGAAGCAAAACATTCTAGATCTTGGAGAAGTCAAAAACATTCGAGATCTTGTTAATAACATGAAATGCTGGAAATGGATTGGATTCATCTTAGTCGGTATGGGTTTGAATATATATATAGTATTATTTTAGAAGGGGATTTATTGGTTTTTACAAAAATATTTTCTTTTGTGTGTTTTCCCATTATTCACTACAAGAAATATGTCGATTTGCTAGGGAAAAGGGTCTTGCAAATATCTTGCAAATCGACTTTTGCGACACCACTGCAGCATCAACCGTTTCGTTGTATACCGTTAGTCACAATCGAAACTCATCGTAGAAACGTCGCAAATATTGCGACGTCAACTAACGTCACAAATCTTGCGATGGAAACGGGCCTCCCAGATTCGTTGCAAGATTTGCGAGTTACGTGCGAGGCTGAATTTTGTGAGGCCGTTGCAAGGCATGCTTTGCGAGGCCGTTGCGAGGCCGTTGCGAGGCCTCTGCAACGGCCTAGAAAAAAAATATTTTTTAATTTAATACTATAATTAATTTGAAAATAAAATATAGTTAAATTATAAAAATATAAATTAAAATATTTTACAAAAAGTTTAAAATTATTTATAAAAAATCCTAAAAGTCTTCTGAAATGTCCGGACTAGATCTGGGATCTTCTGTGTGCAGCAGCTTCAGCTTAGCAGCTATTCAGTCGTCATTCTCGGCCAAACTAGAGAACAACTCATCACATGCCGATATCCTCCTTTTTGCTTCCACTAACTCATTTTGCGTTTGATCTACCACCTCCTTAAGATCAGAGGAATCCGCAGAGGCTTGAGATTGAGATCTTTGCGGTGTAAAACACTGCTCTATCCTCGATCCGAGTGAGCGACCGGTCCAAAACAATCTTTTCTTTTTATGGGGAGCGACCTGATAAGAAAAAAATATATTAATATGTTAGTGTAACTAATTTAAACGAAAAATATACGAAATAAATTAGAAGAATCTTACCTCGGCGTATATTTGGTTATTTTGTGCCGTAAATAGTCTGCCTGATCCAGTGCTCTCATCACCACAATCATGAGTCAGCTCATACATCTTTGCAGTGCACTCGTTGTAGATGCTCTCCGATTTCTTATCGACAAAGACTCTGGTCTAGTTTCGTTTCGTCTGGTAAAGAGTCTCTACCAGATCAGGGTGAGGATCCCATGTTTTCTCTTACTGAAAGTATATTAAAAGTATATATAATTGAATAAAAATTTATATAATATATTGAAAATATATCAACGAAATACTTACCTTCTTGCGGGCTCGGGCTTTAAACGAAGTCTGCCCCAAGCAATGCTTGTGTGGACCGTCGCCATAAGGATCAGCTAACCGTGCCTCCTGCACACTTGTGCTCTTCTTTTCGAACTTTAGATCTTTCCAATAGCGAATAAGACCTTCCCAAACTCTTGTATCGAAACATCGGGGCATTGCATCATTGTCGTGTGTCCTCCATTTATGCATCCAAAGGCCCACCTGGTCGAATTGCAGTTTCCTACATTCATACAGTAGATGGTTTTGTGTTTGGGGTAAGGTTGGAGTTTAACGGTTTTACTTTTTCGGTTTTCCCGTTTGCGAGTCAACAGCCTCGCAATTTGCGTGGTATCTGCGAGGAAACTGGTATATTCCTTGCAGTGGACTCGCAAAATACTTAAATGAATACTAAACGAAGTGCAATGCACATATATGTGATTGAAAATACTTATACAACACGTTCCAGATTTATTCCGAAAATTAAACGTAGTGAATCTAATTGATGAATAATTATCGAAGTATTCTCAGCCTCTTCGAATTGCACTTTCCTACGTTCATACAATAGATAGTTTTGTGTTTGGGGTAAGGTTCGGGTTTAACGGTTTTACCTTTCCGGTTTTCCTATTTGCGAGTCCACTGCGAGGAATAGGCCAAATTCCTCACAACAGCTTCGCAATTTGTGAGGTATCTGCGAGGAAAATGGCTTATTCCTCGCAGTGGACTCGCAAAACACTTTAACAAACACTAAACGAAGTGCGGTGCACATATACATGATTGAAAATACTTATACAACATGTTCGAGATTGATTCTGAGAATTATACGTAGTGAATCTAATTGATGAATGATTATCGATGTATTCTCGGTCTCTTCGAATTGCACTTTCCTACGTTCATACAGTAGACAGTTTTATGTTTGGGGTAATGTTTAGGTTTAACGGTTTTTCCTTTGCAGTTTTCCAATTTGCGAGGTATCTGCAAGGAAACTGGTCTATTCCTCGCAGTGGCCTCGCAAAACACTTAAGCGAAGACTAAACGAAGTGCGTTGCACATATACGTGATTGAAAACACTTATATAACATTGTCAATTTTTTGGAGACTTAAACGTAGAGAATGTTATTGATTATCGATGTATTCGCGGGCTCTTAGAAAAATTTTACTTTCCGACGCTCATACAATAGACAGTTTTATGTTTGGGGTAAGGTTAATGGTTTTTCGTTTTCTGTTTCTACATTTGCGAGACCACTACGAGGAAAAGACTAGATTCTTCTACAACAAAATATAAACTACAACAATTTAGTTATTTCATTTTCAGAGTTTTCATCCTCCGTGTTTTCTTCTTCCTCTGTCTCTTTGAACTCGTCACAGTCTCCATTTTCATGCCTTGAATCATCCTGAACAATGTCTTCTACTTCTTGTTGTGCATGTATGATATCTTCTGTGGATTCGACATCTAGAGAAACTTTTGATGCTCTTTCTTGTTGCATAGCCACATCGTCAACTTCCCCGGCAATACAACCTCTTGGATTCACTTTTACATCGCAATCTCCCCGTAAGCGTCTCGCAATTTAATTGTTTGTTTTAATTTCACAGAAAGCGGAGACAGAAGTAGGTGAAAACTCAGTTTCAAGAGTAAGTAGTTAACTTTTAACTGATGTACAGACAAATATATATATATATATATATATATATATATATATATATATATATATCGTTATTATTATTATAGTTAATTATTTTAAACAAAATATCTACTTAAATAATCATTAAACTTAGAAAATTAAAAAAATCATAGTTCAATTCTTAAAATATTTTAGTTAACTTATTTAAATCTTATATTAATTAATTACTTATAAGATAAAAAATGTATTACATAATAAAAAAATTTAATAATAAAATATTAGTTTTAGTTGTGGTTGGAGAAAAAAAGTTTAGTGATTAACTACACTAAATATAGTGTAATTTCAACACTAAAATAGTGTTGTAGTTGGAGATGTCCTAAGTACCTGCTTTTTAATTAGTATGGTTCGGATGATATATTAGCTGAAGGGCGTATTCAGTCTTTTGATTCCTAAGACTTTGTGAATGATATACCATTAGGGCCAAATTTTGTTAAGGTGTTAATAGAAACTGCAACAAAACCAGATGCATTTTTCTAGAGACATGCATCTAATATATTCATTATTGAGAAAGTAGTTTGTGAAGTGATTGCATGGTATGCAGAAAGTTGTATTTCGACAGATGGTATGCATGAACAGAAAACATTACGCCTAAGGTACACTTGTTTATCAACAATGCATAGTTAATATAGTCATATGAATTTAACATAGTCATTTTATTTTCTACATATGAATTATAGAGCCCAACATGTTCTATCAATAAATGCAAGCTAATGGATTGGTGTGGAGATTACAATGTTGTTGTAGTTGAAGGGTGCTGCCAGACACAAGAGCCAAAAGCATTGGTCTATGGACTTCTATTAAGACCAAATGCAGTGAAGGTTTTTATTGATGTTGTACTGCAACCCGAAACAATTCTTTGGATGCTTACGATGAAGATTAGTCCCATTGAAAATTGTTTCAAGACACTGTAGCATGGCCTGCATCAAGTGTTGTTTTTAAAACATATGACCAACAGTTTCCAATTGAGTCACCACATATGCACACCACCTCTTCTCAACCTGAGAGAACTGCATCAACTCCAGCAGCACTTGTTAAGATTTGAAGAAGAGTTTGCCATCATCACCTATTAGAAGATCTCCGGTGATATGGATACATCCTTTACTTCTATGTTTATCAAATTTACACGGTTACTAAAATTTGTTATGATGTCAGTGTAGAAAACATGACAACCTACCAATGAAAACCTGAAGTGCAAACTGATGGATATAAGTGTAAAGAAGCCGATAGTTGCAGAAGGACGTTAGGTTACAAACAGTCCGGAACAACTTATTCACTTTGTTTCGCTAGGGCCAAATGCAGTGAAAGTGTGGATAAATGTAATCAAGGTTAAAGATATTTCAGTTTGGAGGCCTTCAACAGAGATAGAGATGATGTATGACACATTAAGTACGTGTATTGCATGACCTAAAGATAAAGTGGAAGTATCTTGAACAGTATCTTATGGGTTTGATTGGTGGCCGTGATTTTAGCGGTGTGGTACAAGTGCGGTTTTGATAAAAAAAAGTGGGACAAAGAAAACTATGATTGGTGACAATATAAAAGTGCAAGACAAATAAAAATATGATGGTGAAAATATAAAAGCGGGATGGTTTTCTCAATAATATTATGAATGAAAATTATTATGATAAATTTAATCATTTAATAAGAGAATTTATAAATTAAATAATCCAAATTAAATTTTATTTAATAAAATAAATAAAAACAATTAGTTTCACTAATATTTATCTTTGTAAATTTTTTACGAAAATACAATTTTATTTAGTTAAATAATTTTACATATTTAGAATTTGAGTTATAGAATGGAATTTGCATAATTTTATTTACATAAGACATATGTTATTTTATAACATAATTATGATCTACTTTAATACGTAATTTCTTAAATGTACGGAACCAATTTTATTCACAAAATGTAATTTAAGTCATAATTTCTTAAATGTAAATAATAATAAATTATGAATTCAGAAAATAAATTATTTTCAAACATAATCTTTTAAATATGTGAAAAGTATGTGAAAAAGAAAGTAATATTGTCCAATTAATAGAATTAAAAAATTAAAGAAAAGAAAAGAAGTGTGGATAAGTAAGAAGAGGGACAATAATTAATTGAAAGGAAACAGAAAAGAGGGAGAAGAAGCTAGAGAGAGTGTGGTTCAAGTTTTCCCACTGGTTAGTTAAGGTAAGTGCGGCCAACATTTTTTTACTCTTCAATTCGTCCTGCCTTTTCTCTTTTCTGTAAAGGAAGTGTGGCCCACATCATTGACAGATTTGTCTCATTGGTGACAAATGACTATTTGGTGATGAAATCCGCTAATTTATTGTTATCAATCATAGCCTATTTAGTATTGCTTTTTGTATAATGATGGATATGAAGTAAGGTAGATGGATCTTAGATATGCTGTAAAATCGTTGGATGTTTGATTCTCATTGTATGGATGCTTTAAATATTTAATATATTTTTTGATTTAGTTTCAGTTTCGTATGAGCATAAAACAGATTTAATTTAGAGCAACAAATAATACATATAATCAATCGAGCATAAATATTTCAGGTAATTAGTGGCGTATATAAATATCTATTATAACAGATCTAAAAGCGTTAAGAAATTGATGTATAAAACTATTTTACATCACATACATAACAATGTTGTATAAAACTATTTTGCATCACATACAAAACAATGTTGTATAAAACTATTTTACAGCAAACATATATAGCTATATTAAAAAGATTCATAACACATAAAAATTGCTACAATATAATATAATAGAGCGTTTAAGATGTGTTATGGTAAATTTTAATATATCATTATTGTAATTAATGCTTTTAGAAAACTAGATATAATAGCATAATAAAAGAGCATTATAATATATAATGACTCTATTAATTTGGGGAAGACATAATGTTTATTACAACAATGTACATTATCTATAATAGCGATAACTACGTGTTAAAAATGTGCATTTTTCTTGTAATGAGACAAACTTAAGAGCAACAAACAAGCAGAAAAATTATTGATTAATTGAATAATAGAGACATGGATCTATGTATCTTTGTATCTATATTAATTTAATAAGTTCATTATACACAAACTCAAAGGAGCAAAATTGTAATATTCTTTTGTGAAAAAAAATAGTTTTCTAATATTTTACCTTGCAAACTCTATTTTAGGAAAGAAGAAATTTGTCTTTATGTTTACAGCAAGTGTTGAAAGCAAGTGTTGCAAGTGTTGAGTGATTTTTTTCTACAATAAAACTAACAAAAACAAATATACACAATCAAATTAGAGACCAATTTCTAAATGATAGTATTGTATATATTTTATTGAAAAAGAATGGTTTGAGTCTGTTATAAATGAAAAAGTGGTGTCAAAAAATTTCAAATATTGAATAAGGGTAAAATACTTTTGTAAGAATATATCGAAGTTTTTGTTTTGATTTAAGAATTTATTAAAAAATTTGTAAGGTATTATTCTGTTATATTTTTGTTCCTATAGAATAAAATTTATAGATCCCCACTAGTAACAGTCTCTCAAAACAACATGATTTTCACCTTATACCTCTTAAGAAAACACAATATTTATCTATTATAACAACAAACAATAAGGTGTTAAACCCAAAATTTTCCTAGGTATAAAACCCGATACTCGAAAGCCGAACCGAAACACATCCAAAAAAGAGGAACTGAACCCGAACCGATCCTGACAAAATACCCAACTGGATCCTAAATTCATATATCCGAACAATCGAATCCGAACCCGAACCGAATTAAAGATCGAATGGGTACCTGATATATTTTTATTAAATTTAGGTATTTTTATAGTTTTTTCTATTAAATCCTTACTAATTTAAAATTTTTATATAAATACCCAAACCCGAACCCAACCTATACCCGAACCAAACCTGACCCAAAAACTAAAAATATCTGAATAGATCCTAAATCAATGGAACTAAAACTCAAAAACTCGAATGGACCCGACCCAAACCCGAGTGTCCAGGGCTACCCAAAAAAAAAAAAAATTGTAACATGATTTTAATAAATGGTGGTGCGTCATATAATTTTTACCTTATACCTCTTAAGAAAACACAATATTTATCAATTATAACAACAAACAATAAGGCATTAAACCCAAAATTAGCCTGAGTGTAAAACCTTGTACTCAAAACCTGAATCAAAACTAATTCGAAAAAAAAAACCGAATCCGAACTGAATCTGATAAAATATCCAAATATGTTCTAAATTTATATACCCGAAAAACTGAATCCGAACACAAACCAAAACAGAATTAACAACCGAATGGGTACCCAATATATCTTTATTAAATTTAGGCTTTTCAATAGTTTTTGTTATTAAATCCTTAATCATTTTAAATTTTTATATAAATTTTAAAACAAATATCCGAATCCGAACCCGACCTATACCTGAACCGAATTCGACCTGAAAATTAAAAATATTGGAATGGATCCGACCTGAATCTGAACGGGTACCCAAATACCCAGGACTACCCAAAATTAAAACAAAAAAAGGAAAAGAAATTTAAACATGATTTTAGTAAATGGTTGTGCGTCATATAAAAATATACTTATTTGGGCCAAATTAAAAATTGAAGATTGAACGATCAAGAAAGTTGTTCACACATACCATTTGATTACGAAAAACACATAGTACGAGCATAACCATGACATATCATCTTTTACGAAACCAACACACCATCGACATTAAATAACTAATCTTGTTTTTGCCAATAAAAAATATCCTAAACCCTGACAAATCTAAACCCTAAACTATACATTCTAAAAGCTGAGACAAACAACAAATCATCAAAAAAAAATTCCGAAGGTTTTCCTAGAAGTTGTTTTGGAGGTTTGGGCACCGGCTCGCGTGTACACTTGCGTTTGTTATGTTCATTTTGTTGACAATTACTATATTTCTAGAAAACTAACACAAGTATTACTAAAACATTTAAGTGAAAAGAAATTCTATAGAACCTGTATTCAGAAATAAAGCTTACCACTATAACCTCGCATGGACAGAAATAAAGCTTTTCACTTGGATCATGGATACGATCACCATGTTTTGGTCTTCCAGGCATGATTATAACTGAAGATGGCATGAAACCAACATCACTATGTCTCTCCCATAAATTCATTCCATTAACATGAAGAAGAAGTGAGCTGTAACAGAGTTTCCATTTTTCCACTAATTAAATACCAATACGAGACAACAGTTTCTAACAGTCTTGTGTCGTTATACTCACTTCATATGCCCTGCAAGAACAAGTAACATTACCTCAAACATATACTCGATATTAATTCCTTCCATGATCCCTTTCATATTATCCTCTTCGTACACTAAGTAGATGGCATGACAATCTTGAAGTTTATTTTTTTTGCTTTTCCATGACTGTAAGTGCTTTTTGTGTTATCCGCCCGGTCTCATTATTAATTTCTTTGATTTTAACAAAATTGTTAGACATAACATGTCTCTTTATGTCTTCAAGCAAAGGTACAATTGGTTTGGATCAAGCATTCATCGAAAAAACACTAATGTTATTTTCCACTGCAAGTGACTTTGTAATGTCACTGAAAATGGCTGAAAAAACAACACAAAACAACAATAAGCAAAGCTAAATAAAGACAAAAACGTGAAATATAAAAATCCACCAACTCATTTTTATCATCAGACACATTATTCGAACCATATGGCGGAGCACTATGCTTAAGATTCTTTATAATGTTTTGTTATATTGGCTTGTTTTGTAGTACTTCGTAAGTTTTAATGAATTAAGTTTTTGATGGCAAAAAAAAGGAAGCAAAACTCATGAAACAAAAACATGATGCAAAACCACACGATGCTATAATCTAACAAAATCAAACAATAAGCCAAACTCACCACATTTGTGTTTGGGAGACCGTTACGATACTGTTATACGAGGGGCTTTTTTATAAACAGAACTAAACTTTAGGCTTTAAATCATATTTTATAGTTTGAGATATGAATACTGGATCTAAAAATTTGAGACTTATATATTGGGTTTAAATGTGTGGCATAAATTATGCAGAAACAATGTATGTGAGTCCATCTGTTTTATTTTTTACTATTCACCCAATAAATAATGCAGTACAAAAGTCAATAAATACTTTGAATGAAGAAGAAAAAAAAGGGCATGCACCCTCTTGTACGAGACGCCCCTATCTACATTTTTTTCTTATTAATTTCTTTAAAATTTTATTTATTGGGATTATATAAAGGAACTACAACTCATTCATTCCCCACAATTCACTATTTTTTCTATGAATCCAAGAGAGAAGGTATTTTTTTTCATTGTGTTTTTTTTCAACTTAATCATCATTTTATTTACTTAGAAGATTCTTCATTACAAAAAAATTATAAAAATGCAGGATAATCATAAAAAATACACCAGGTTTAAACAAAAAAGGTTAGTGATACATGCATCTTTCTGAAAATTGTAATTTTGAATTTAACAACTAATTATTGTTTCTAGATGAAATACACTACCCACGAATCAAGAGATAATTAGTGTAAAAACTTAACTATTTTTGTTTAAATAATCTATAATTTATAAATGGAAAAGTAAAACAGTACTAATATTTTGTCATAATTTGTCTAATTAAAATTTAAAGTTTCGTATAGGTAACTTCTACATATATACAAGGACATGCATTAATTTATTGATTGATTGAAATCTAGTAAGTGTAAATTAGTTTTTAATGAAAATCATTTTATGAAGAAAAATATGATATTGTTTATGAAAATGTACTTATATGGCCAAATTAAACGTTGAAGATTGAATGATCGAGAAAGTTGTTCACACATACCATTTGATGAACAAAAACGCATGGTACGAGCAAAAACATGACATATCATCTTTTACGAAAATAACACACCATCGACATTAAATAATTAATCTTGTTTATAAAAATACAAAATATCCTAAACCCTGAGAAATCTAAACCCTAAACTACACATTCTAAAAGTTGAGACACAACACATGTCATTCATTCAATTTTTCTTTGAAGGTTTTTCTGGAGGCTCGCGTGTACACTTGCGTTTGTTATGTCCATATTGTTGACAATGACTATATTTCTGGAAAAATAACACAAGCATTATATATAGGATTTATATTATATATCATAGGAAAAATAATTGAAATTTTTTGAATAACTATCACTAGAATAATTAAATAATTTGAGAATTAATTATAAATTGTTTTCTCACATATATTATTAGTTAAATATATACTTTATCTAAATTGCATTAAAAATAATTTATAATTAATATCATGGAAAAATATCAAAACTAAACTGTGTTATGAAATATGAATAATAATGACTAAGGTATAATAATATAATAAGCTCATTTTCAAAACAGTGTATATATATATATATATATATATACACATATATATATATTTTGTTAACAAGTAACCATTGGATCGACAAGAGTGAAAATATTTGTAAACATTTGCCTATTTTTGATATTTGTAAAGTGAAGAAAATTTCAAATGGACTTCTAGTCGAGAAATAATATTTCGTGATCTCTATAACAAATTCATTGCCATGAATAGTTACCGTGTGAAAGACTCTACTCCACTTGTAAAAAATTTATAGTTGAAAAGTTCAACCATGAGTTCATTCTTACTATAAAATACAAGTTCTTTGGAGAAAACCTTGATCAATTAAAAAGAAAGTACAATAAGTATTCAAGTCTTCTACAAAACTCTATGGGCATCGTTATTGATCATGTTACTTCTGTGATATCTGCATCTGATTCATGATGGAAAGATCGTGAAGTAAGTACTTTGAATATCTATTACACCCAAAATTTGTAAAGTATTTATAACAATTTGTAAATTTAGTTCACTAAATTTCTTATAAATTTGTCAACATGTATGTAAAATTATAAAATTATTTTAAAAACCATCAAAGCTTTGGGATGTGATGCAACGTTGTTTTACATTATATGACATTCAATCGCAATGTCAATACTCCGCGAACCAAAGAAGAGCTGAGATGATGACTAGGGGCTTAGCTAATGAGGAAGATCATGTGTAGTCAGAATCATATGGTGGGATCTCCCACAAACTCAAGTTTCTAAGACACAAGAGGATGACGAGGTGTATCGTGTTAAGATTGACGATGAAACACGTCATTCAAATGTGTTTGTTCGTTAATACATTCATCAGATTTCTCCACCGGCTGATCCGATTCAAATTCCTCCTTCTAGAGCTCAACAAAGAGGAAAAGTAAGACGTGAAACTATTTCACAAAGAGTTATAGGAAGCTCACGAGTTTCTGCCAGATATGGTTCACGAGGAAATCGTAGAAAATAATATTTTCAGGCAACTTTAGCAAATACAATGAGTGGTTTCGGAGAGTTTCAACACCAAAGTTTACAGCAGATGCACCCAAATTTTTTTGATCAAGATGACCACAACGAATGCAACATGACTTTAAAGATATTTGAATCACTAGAGGTTCCTAAGTACACTAATTTTTATTGGACATGCATCCAAGCATTAAAAGATCAAAGGTTTTGGCTTAAGCATTTTATTGATCGATAAGAAAACACCACTGAAGATAAGCTGCAATTTTTACAAGCTCTAATTGGATATACAAGAGACAACAAATTTGTGGGAGAGCGCTTAGTCTCGGGACAAAATGTTAGGAGTCCAAGTTTAGGCAGTTTTCCTTGCTGGTATTCCATCTCCGGGCGGTAATAATTCATGGGGTCAAAATTCTGGTGGAAAATGGTGTCATGGTTCTCAGCAATAGAGTATGTCTCCAAATGCTCAATAATATGGTTTATTGCCAAATAACTAACCATGTGGTACACCTCCAAGTGCTCGATGATGGAGGTTTCTCGCCAAATAGCCAATCTTGTGGTATACTTCCAAATGCTCAACAATAGGGGTTCTCACCAAATAACCAACCATATCGTACACCTCCAAATGCTCATCAATGGGGTTCATCATCAAATGGTCCACAATTGGGTTCTTCATCAAATGGTCCAGAATGTGGTTCATCATCAAATAGTCCATCACAGATTACTCCAACATATGTTCAACGTGGATTTCCAGTGGGAGTTGAAGTAGAAACTACAACAAATGCTCAACAAAGATTTCCAGAAGGAGCGAAAGCTCACACTCCTACCAACTTTCATAAGGGAGGATCACCATAATTTGGTTTCACGAATTATTCCCAAATGGAAAAATTACTAAGAACACATAGAAGTGGAGGATTATTCAACATTTGAGGAAATAAACGAGGACCAAATTTAAATAAAAGTTACAAAGTGATTCTGGAATTGAAAAGTAGTTTAGTAGTACTTTTGTTTTGTTATTAGCATCCATAAAATGTTTCTGTAATATTTTTATATTATCCATTATGTATTATGTATTATGTATTATTGAATCATTCCAACTTAATCAATTTGATATATCTTTAACCTCGTATTTGTAATATTTCAGGCATTTCGTATATGTTAGTTGCGATCACAAGGTGTCCAAGATCTAAGTTATGTGGAGAGGATTGAGTTATGGAATTTTGGAAAATGAACAATTTGAAGAGTTAATAATCCAACCATCATTGAGTTACTAACATCAATATTTGAAATGGAACCAATCCAAACTGACGGTGGTTTTAGGTGGGTGAATATATAGTGTCGATTACATGTAGATAATGCTGTTTGTCTTCATTATATAGTGAATATATAGTGACGGTGGTTTGAGGTGGGTGAATATATAGTGTCAATTGATTGTTTTTGAACATTATGTGGTGAACTGGTAACGAGATATGGTTTACAATCAACTTTGAATGTAAGCATTGAAAAAAGTGTAGCCATGTTTCTACGTATATGTGGGCACAACGAAGTTCCGAGAGATGTTGGATTGCGATTTGGACGAACACAAGAGACAGTGAATAGAGATCTTTTTGAAGTTCTTAGAGCGACATAGTTACTTGATTGTGATTATATCAGAACTCCAATGAGAGAAGAATTAAGTCAAATTCTTGAAAGATGGTTAATGAAGCAAAAAATATTGGCCATATTTTAGTGGATTTATTGGGGCCATAGATGGAGTTCACATATGCGTTAAAGTGAAGCCTGAAATACAAAGAATGTATTTGAATCGACACAATACAACATCGTTTAATATAATGGCTATATGTGATCTGCATATGTTATTCATATATGTTTGGAATAGAGCACCAGGTTAATGTCCCGATACAATAGTTCTGACAATGGCACAAGACAATAATTCTGAATTTTTTTTGTCTCGAGAAGAGAAGTATTATCAAATTGATTATGGCTATCCAAATAAAAAAGGGGTTTTAGTGCCGTTTAGATATTCACGAAACACGGTTGTCAAGTATCACATGTCACAATTCGACAATGGTCATCTTACTAGAAATAAGCAATAATTTGTTAATCGATATCATGCATCTTTACGTTCATTTATTGAGAGGACATTTGGCATTTGAAAGAATAAATAAAGGATTTTATGTGAAATTCATATATACAATATCCATGTTCAAAAAGTGATATTTGCTACAATGGGACTACATAATTTAATTAGAATTTCAAACGCATCAGATGAGGATTTTGCCGAGGTAATGTGACGTACAGAGAATGAGAAGACAAATTTTGAGACTCAAGTAAGTGACATAAAAGTCACGAATTCAAGAGAATATGTTCTTACATCAAACATCATAGAAAATATTGTAAATTTATTATAAAAAAATTAAAAGACTTCATTTTAAATATATGTTCTTCATTTAAAATATAATCTTGTGGTTTATAGACTTTTGTAATTGTTGAAGTCTCTCATTTTTAATATAATCTAAGTTAGCAAAAATAAATGTATATTTTACATGATTTGCATTATTTGCATATGTTTTGCATGATCTGAATTTTTTTATTTGCAGTCACCATTCAAAACCATTGAATATACTCGATTTAAAAAAGGTTTTTATACTAAAAGCCCAATATATAATTTTCATGGTAATTTTTTGGTTGATCGTGTCTTTGTAGTATAGTGGTAAGTATTCCCGCCTGTCACCCGGTAAACCCGAGTTCGATGCCCGTCATCGGCGAAGTTGTTCTTAATAATTTATATTTTCGTACCTTGACTTTAGGGTTTTTAAATTTTTGTCCTTTCACTTTCTCTTTTGCTCTTCTTTGGTTGACAACTTTACATTGCAGAACAAAACCAATCCAATCTAATTGGGGATGAACTTGTTTTTTTGCGTCAAACTATAGACCCTAATTCCCAGAAAAAAAAAGATGAAAGCTGCAGCTTTCCCCTCCAAAATCGCAGATTTCAGCTTCCCTTCCATCTGTTGCGCATTAAGTTTCCGATCACCGACGACGTTTATACCCCCGGCATTGCGTTACTCGATATCATCCCCTGGTCGGAAGCTAACGAGAAATGTCAGAGGTTTGATGTCTCCGTCTTTGTCATCATCTTCACAATCATTCTCATCTCTTTCGGCTTCATTGTCCTTGCAACCGGAATCAGAGTCATTTCAAGCTCAGTTATCCTCTCCGAAGCCAAAATCTCCCCCACCACAGTTACCATGGCTCATTGTCGGCTTGGGTAATCCCGGAAAAAAGTACCAAGGCACTCGCCACAATGTATACCTCTCTAGTTCTCACTTTCTCAATTTGCATTTTCCTTTTCGGTTCGCTAAGGGTTCCATTGTTGCAGGTTGGTTTTGAGATGGTGGACGCTTTGGCTGAAGCAGAAGGGATATCAATGAGCACCGTTAACTTCAAGGCCTTGTTTGGGAAAGGTTTTCTTTTCATTCTTGTATCTTCTCGTTTGTGAATTTTCATCCTCTAATGGTTACTTAATCTCGAAGTGTGCAATTTTTATTTATATTCTTTACCTTTCTAAGTTTGATGAGGGTAGGGAAACAATATTGAACTTTTTTAATTTTTTGGGAGAGTTCAGCTTACTTAGATGATTATTCTGTGATAATCCTGTTCGATGTTGGTGACTAGTCTGCATGAGGTCTCTTGTTTGAAACGATTTGTAGTTCTATTAGATACAGAGAGATGGAAAGAACCTCTCTTTTTTTTCCCTCTGGATTGTTTTTAACTTTGCATTTTGGTTTGTCTATTATAGGCGTTATTGGAAATAGTCCGATTATGCTGGCTAAACCTCAAACTTTCATGAACCTAAGTGGTGAGTCTGTAAGTGAGCTCATCGGAAAACAACTTTGCTTTGATTAGTCAACCAATCTTTCTACCTATTATCACTTATTATTTTGATACTTTCTCTATATGATTGCTGGAACTGTTTGAAGGTTGGACAAATTGTTTCCTTTTACAAGATCCCGCTAAAGCAAGTTTTGGTGGTATACTTTACATTCTCTTTCTCGTTCTCTTTCTCTAAATGTTGGATTTAGAGTGCATATGAACATTAGGAAGAATTTTTTGTGTCTTCCTCAGGTTTACGATGATCTAGATCTGCCCTTTGGTAAACTGCGTTTATTGCCAAAAGGTGGTCACGGAGGGCACAACGGGTACAAAGCTTTTCACTCTATATGTTACCTGCTCAAGGATACTTTTTATAGTATTTAAGTATTGTCTTAAATTACGTAAGAAGCATTGTGGATGGATACTTGGTAACGGTTTTGGTAAAACCGTGATGACTTTGTTTTGTCTTTGTCTTTGCAGGATGAGAAGCATTATAGATCGCCTCAAAGGGAACCGTGATTTTCCTCGTCTAAGAATAGGTAAAGTTATCATTTAATCCACTTTAGCAAACCCAATTTCCCAATTTTTCTTCTATTGTTTTTTCATGTCGCTGTGTGTTTTGTTTTAGGGATAGGACGGCCTCCAGGGAAGATGGATACAGCCAATTTTGTTCTTCGCCAATTCAGCAGACGAGAACAAGAAGAGGTAGAAGAAGATATATCCCAGCATTATCTCAATTTGTTAGAACTATTTAAGCTTGATTATTTCTGGTTCTGCAGTTGGACTATACATTCCAAACGGGGATAAAGGCAATAAGAACTCTTTTGCTTGAGGGGTTCAACAAAAGTGCAACCTTTGTCAACACTCTGAAAATCTATAGAGCAGCTTAGTTGAAAAAGACCAATTCTTTCATCATATAAATATTTATTAATATCCTTGATAAATTTTTTTTTATTAATTGTTACAAAGAGACACGTTTTACATATTCGAAGTTTTAAATTATTCATGTGGAGCTCACACATAACACATTTGAACTATCTTTTTGATTATGTAATTCACAATTTTTACAATAAAAACAACAATACATACAACTCAAGAATTATAGTACATTTTATAGAATTCCAAAGAATTTCGCTGTTTAAAGTTATTATTTTTTTAAATCAAAGTTTTATACTGTTTAAAGTTATTATTTCTTTACTATTATAATACGTTATGAGCATTGCTTTCCAAATCGGTTTAAATTTACATATTGTTATAATAGGTGATTTGATCTCCATATATATGTATATATTTTATATTTAAATTTAATTTATATATTGATATAGTGGTCGAATTACCGTCATCATATTTATTTTATATATATTAATAATATTATATGTAGTTTGTTTTTTCCACCATAATTATTTTCTATATATCTTGGTTGTTATAAAATTATTTGCTTATAAATATTTTGACAAATAAATTTAAGCTTTCATTATTTAAAAGTTTTCAGATTGATTTTACAACGGTTATGAACAGTGTTTTCAACGGCTATGAACAATAATTTTTAACAGTCATAAATAATATTTTTCGATCTATATATACACTCATTTTCACTCATTCTTCACTCCAACATTTTCTATCATCTCTCAAAATTCTTTCCAAGAAATTGTTTCAGTTTTTTGATTTGTAAGGAAATGTTCCGTTTATTTTTAGTTTTCTCATTCGTTTTATTCCTTATTCTGATCTATGGTTTATGCATGGAAAACTTTTCTCCTCATGAATTTTACATGTATTTGTTTTTGCTTTTATTTACATTGATTCTTTATCTAATAGCTTGTGTGATTAATATTTAGCGATTTTAAATAATATTATCTTATTAATATTGTTTCATGGTTCTTAAATCGGAAAACAAATGGAAAATATTGAGAAGCTCAAATTTCTGTCTTTCACAATAACCAGAGCAAATTACATTGCATGGACCACTAATGTGGAACTTTACCTTGAGTCTCAAGAGCTCTCTGATACGATAAGAAAATAAAATGTATCACCTCTCAAAGATAAGGCGAAAGCAATAATCTTTTTGAGAAGACATTTAGATGCAAATGTGACGCATGACTATGCACACATTAAAAAACCAGCAGAGCTGTGGCAAGCTCTAAAAGAATTGTTTGATAACCAAAGAGAAATAACTCTCCCACATGCTCTGGATAAATGGAAAAAATTGAGATTTCAAGATTTTGAAAAGGTTGGGGATTACAATTCCGCAATATTATGAATTGTATCGCAATTGAAATATTGTAGAAAGGTTATCACTGATGCAGAAATGCTTGAAAAAACTTACCTCACATTCCACAAAGAACATCATGTCTTGCAAGAGATATATAGGAATTGTAGGTACATATGTTTCTATGAGCTGATTGTGACACTGCTAGTAGCAGAACAAAATAATGAATTTCTCTTCTCAAAAACCATAATTCCCGACCAACGAGAACTAAGATATTTCCTAAAATAAATGCAATGCATGTAAAAAATCCAGAGAGAATGAACAAAATATATCATGGTCGTGGTCGCGGTCGCCGATTTAATCACGGACATGGAAAAACTTACAATTCTCAGGGGAGAAAATCGTTCAAATGGGTCCGATCTGAAGGACTTCCAAAGGGGACAGAACCCTAGATAAATTATCCCCATAAACATGAAAATTATTGTTTGAGATGTGGATCAAAGGGACATTGGTCCCACGTGCCACACACCTCCACATCTTTGTAAGTTATACCAAGATTCCATCAAAGGCAAAAAGAAGGAAGTGAATCATGCAGAGCACTTTGATGGAACATCTTGCCTCGAATCTTCTGATTTCGTAGGAGATTTCGATGAAACCACTCATGCTGATGATTAAAGAGCTTTGTAATAAAACAACAAGTCTCTAATAATAAGCTCTATGTATTTAAGTTATTTTCATAATACGAATTTTTGTTTTTCTAAAAACAAAGTTAATGTTTAGCTAGTATTATCTTTTCAATAAAATATGTTCTATTTTCTACTTTTATTAATCATTATTTTTGCAAAAATGGATCAATGCACAAACCAAACAAAATCAGAGAAAAATATCAAAGAATTTTGTATACTAGATAGTGGAACAACACACACTATTCTGAAAGATAGTAGATTTTTCACTAATCTAAAACCGGTAAAAATGATTGTCAATAAAATAGCAGGTCCTACATAACTTATTAAAGGCAGTGGAAAGACTAACTTTATGTTGCGTAATGGAACAAAATTTTCCATTAATAATGTCTTATATTCTCCGAATTCCAAGAGGAATTTACTAAGTTTTAAAGATATATATCTTCAAGGATATGATACTCAGTCATCAATGGAGAATGGAAAAAAGTATATATATAATTTCTCATAAGTCTGGGAAAATACTTATACTGAAAAAGACCCGAGAACTTCTTCCTAGTTTGCATCATACTTATGTAGATGCATTTGAATCTAACCTCGTGATCAAAAGAAATCCTGAGGATTTAATAATGTGGTATAATCGCCTCGGTCATCCGGACACCACAATGATACGAAAAATAATAGAATGCTCACATGCTCATTCATTGAAAACCCATGAGATATGTTTGGGAAATAAAATGATATGTGTTGCATGTTCTCTTGGAAAGATGATCACGAGACCATCACCAAACAAAATTGATATTGAATCATCGAAATTCGTTGAATGCATTCAAGGTGATATATGTGGACCTATACATCCACCATGTGGACTATTCCACTATTTTATGGTGTTGATTGATGTGTCAAGCAAATGGTCACATGTTTGTCTATTATCATCTCAAAATATGGCATTTGCAAGATTTATAACTCAAATAATCAAACTGAGAACTCAATTCTCTGATTATCCAATTAAAAATGTTAGACTTGAAAACACTAGCGAGTTCACATTCCAAGCATTCAATGATTACTGTATGGTAATGGGCATTGATGTGGAACAATCTGTAGCACATGTTCATACACAAAATGGTTTGGTTAAATCATTAATTAAACGTCTGTAATGGATTGCAAGACCATTGATAATGAGATCAAAACTTCCAACCTTTATTTGGGGACATGCTATTTTGTATGCAGAAGCACTCATTCGGATAAGACCAAGTGCACATCACAAATATTCTCCATTATAGTTAGTGTTTGGTCGTGAACCAAATATTTCACATCTAAGAATCTTTGGTTGTGCTGTTTATGTGCCAATTGCACCTCCACAACAAACAAAGATAAGACCACAAAGGAGCTTATGAATATATGCTAGTTGTGATTCTCCTTCAATTATACGGTACCTGGAACCACAAACTGGTGCATATTTACGGCACGCTTTGCCGACTGTCATTTTGATGAAAAAGTATTCTTGGTTATAGGGGGAGAAAACAAGGAAGTAGGAAAAGATATCAAATGGTTTGTACTATCACTGCTATATCTTGATCCTCCTATAAAACATTCTGAACTAGAGGTGCGACAAATTTTGCATTTGCAAAGTATAGCAAATCAGCTTCCTGATGCATTTGTAAATACTAAAACAATAATAAAATCACATATACCTGCTGCAAATATTCCTGCTCGAATTGAAATACCACAGAACGTGGAATAGCAGATGATACATATGAGTCTAGAACCCGCTTGAAGTGTGGTAGACCTGTGAGTTTTAAGGAAAAAAATCCTAGAAAACGAAAAGAAGCTGAAAAGCAAAATATACTCAAAATAGCAGAAAACATTTTGGAAGAAAAGAATCAAGAATCTAATGATAATATTAAGCATCAAGAATCAAAAAGAAATCATGAGATTTCTATCAACTACATCCATAATGGAAAAATATGGAATAGAAATGAAGTAGTTGATCATGTTTTCTCATATCTTATGGCAAAAGATATCAATGAAGAGAACAATGATTCAGAGCCAAAATCCGTATATGAATGACAAAAGAGACATGATTAGCTTAAATGGAAATTCGCAATGCAAGTTGAACTTGATTTACTCAATAAATGATATGTATTCAGACTTATTGGAGTCACACCTAACAAGGTGAGGCCGGTCGGATACAAATGAATTTTCGTTAGACAACAAAACGAGAAAAATGAAATTGTGAGATACAAAGCTTAACTTGTAGCTCAAGGATTTTCTCAAAGACTTGGGATTGATTATGAGGAAACATATGCCCCCATTATGGATGCTGTTACCTTCAAATTTCTGATGTGTTTAGCTGCTGATGAAAATCTTGAGATGCAACTCATGGATGTCGTAACAGCATATTTATATGGGTCATTAGATACAAATATTAATATGAGAATACCTGATGGATTCAAGATGCCAAAAACATTAGCATCAAATCCCAAAGAGATTTGTTCATTAAAATTACAAAGATCATTATATGGGTTGAAACAATCTGGACGAATGTGGTATAATCGTCTCTATGAATATTTGACAAAAGAAGGATATATGAATAATCCTATCTGTCCATGTGTTTTCATTAAGAAAACAACAACCAGATTTGTGATAATCGCGGTATATGTTGATGATCTAAATATATTTGGAACACAAGATGAAGTATAGAAAGCAACAAATTATCTAAAGGGAGAATTTGAGATGAAAAATCTCGGGCAGACAAAATATTGTCTAGGCATACAAATAGAGCATTCCGAAAAAGCATATTTGTTCATCAATCCACATATTATTTCTTCACTATTATAACATTAATATATTTATTTGTTTCGTATGTATTGTTGAATCTATATTGAGCAAATTGTATATCATGAAAAAACGAGATTATTTGTTGGGTTGACATTTTTTTTTTGACAACCAAACCAAGATTTGCATTAATTAGACCACAATATGGTAGGTGGAATCATTTAATACAGACTTAATGATACTATCTACAATAACATTCAGATCTCGGTTAACACACAAAAATGAGTAAAAATTGAAAGAGGTCATAAGGTTGGATATATCCGAAAGGATTCCATGGATCTCAGAGATTGGTGAACCTGAAACAATGGCTTCAATGAGGTTTATGTAATCAGATTGGATAACCAGAGTTGTGAAGCCTTGGGAGAGCGCATCTTCCAAAGCTTCGCGAACAGCTAAAGCTTCCGCAATAAGAGGGGATCGAAAAGTATCAACACGTATCATTCCCTCCACAGATGTCTAGTTATGAAGAAAGACCCTGCCAAGGCATGCTCGCCTCGTCTCCTTCCTCCAGGCTGCATTTATAAAGCATGTGACTGCATCAAATCGAAACATGGATGAGCCATCTGGTATGAGCGATTTGAATTCGACTTTGGTGGCTTTGATTGAGCTTCTCCCCACTCTTTAGCATGAAGTACAACTTTCAAAATGATATCCTCTGGTGAAAAGCTTCTTCCTTCAAAAACTTATCTGTTTCTCGCCTTCCATAGAGTCTAGAGAATCCAATCCTGAAGAAGAGGGTTGATCGGGCCTATAGGAGGTAAAACATGAGCTTGTTTACGGGACTTCCAGATTGTCACAACCGAATCACAAAGGAAAGGTTGGTTACTGAAGATAATGGGAGCAAGCTCCCATACTTTTCTTGCTTGGGTATAATTAAATAATGTATGTTGAATTGATTTTAACTCTCTGCAAATTTTATAATTTGGACTGCTCGGGATCTACCGACTTGAGAGGTTTTCTCCAACCGGGAGAGCTATGGATAAAGCTTTCCAAAGGAAGAGGTCGATTATTGGTGGAAGGTTTGTCTTCCACACATCTTTGAGCCAATCCACTGTAGGCGAGATTATGTTGCTTGCGCCAATTCTGGACAAATCAAAGGCTGCAAATTACCATGTTTTTACTGTGCACAAACCACTGAGACGCTTCAGCCATATTTGTTTATCCCTGGCTCCATATTTACTTACTTTTATTTTAAGGATATTGATAAGAACCTTGGTGGTGAGGGTCTGGATATAAATCCACGGATCCGACCTTGGTGAGTCCGACCCAATGGAGACTAGAGATGGCAGAAGTAGGCGAATGAGAACCACAAAGAAGGGCAATGAATCATGTGATACTCTCGGATCCGTTCCAGTTTGGAATCTTCACAAGACTTCAACTTGTTTCTCGTTCTTGAATCCTCAAAAGAAAGAGTGGCGGCTAGGTTTTCTCCCTAGAGAAAAGAAGTACGTTTCTTTATTCATCGAAATCTCAAAATACAAATGAGATAAGATAAGCTTATACAGGCTTGACTCTATGGTCTCTTAAAATTGTCATAAGGTGTTAAATGAGAAAGGAATAACAGAAAATTATGTTCCCAATGGACAAGTAATGAGGGTTGTCGATCTTGGAGTCGTTGGAGAGAGTTGATGGTTGTCCGGATATGGAAATTCTACTAAATGAATGATTCACCTAATCCTATGAGTGTTGGATCATGGTATGACTTCCTTGGATGATTCTGAATGGTTGAGAGAGTCTCCTGGTCACCACACATAAGTTTGCAAGCTCTTAAGACAAGTCGATCCCGAACTTGCCTTAAACAGAACCAAATCACACCGTCTTCTTTTTGGGCGTGTATCCGGAGGATCTGATGCGTTCTTGCTCGTTTTGGAACTATGAAAGACCCAAAAATATTCTCCAAGTGGTCCGAAGGGAAGGCTACATCTTTATTGGGCTGTGTAGTTTGATATTTGGCATTGTCGCGCAGTTGGGTTCATTGCAGATCCACCAACTTGTAAATCCATATCTTTTAGCTCAAAACTTCTTTTGGGATGATTCCACTTCAAGTAGCTAGATGAATGAGTCAAGAATCCATAGAATATTGATTCATAACTTGGTTCATTCTGTATCGACTATAAATATCCGAAGAGCGACTACATATCCTGGTTGGAGTCCAAGTACGACAAGTGAAATCTTGGTTGTGTCTTCGTGGGCCATGGATGGCTTGTGATTATTGTATGGTATTCAAGGGCATCAAGATTGTTTGAAGTCTTCTTGTAAAGCTCAGCCAAGTCTTTTTGGTTAGAATGCATCTCGTCTCAACCTTCTCAGATTGGATCGTCTTCGGATAGATCATTGCGGTCGAGGAGCCTATCAGGATATCCTTCTCAACATGGGGAAAAATCAATTTGATCTCCATCCTTACAGTATTTTCCTAGTAGGAAATGAGCTAGCATAGAATCTGGATTTTGAACAATTTTCCAGCCTATCCTTGCTATGAGTGCTAGATTCATTTGTTGGAAATCTTTGAAACCTCAGCCTCCCATCCTTTTTGATGTAGTTAATTTGTTCTAGGCCACCCAAGCCATCCTTTTCTTGCCAGCCGAGGAGTCCCACCAGAAACGAGTCAAATGAGATTGAAACCAAGAGCACAAGGAGACTGGTAGTAGGAAGCAAGACATGGCGTAAAGAGGCATTGCAGTAAGGACACTCTTCCACATCACTTGTTTCCCAACTTGGGAAAGAAACTTGTTGGACCATGTTAGGCTTTGTCTATGGTTCCAGCAAAAAGATCTTTCTTCTTCTGTCCAAAATGCTCAAGTAGTCCTAGATACTTCCCCACTCCACCCTCATTAGGAATTTGCAACTCCTGTTTAATTCCGTTTCTAATATATCGTGGAATTTTCTTGGAAAAAGTGATAGATGATTTGATTTTTTTTATCATCTGCCCTGAAGCTTTCTTATAGTTTTGGAGTATATCTTGTAATGTTTCTAAACTCTTTTTGTTTCCTTTACAGAAAAACATGGTATCGTCGGCGAAATGAAGGTGATTAATCTGCAATCCACCCACCGTCACTCACAGTCCGAACATTGCTTTCTCGATTTGAGCCTTTCTACATAATCTTGTTAAGACTTCACTACAAAGAATGAAGATGTATGGAGACCTTTCCCATAGGAGATCCATCTATTATGAAGGAATAAGTGACCGAGGTTATACACTCCATTATCCATGTATCCATCTCGGATGGAAACCCAAGGTACTAAAAACTGTTCGAATAAAATCCCATTCCATGTTATCATACGCCTTACTCATGTCTATCTTGATAGCTAAGGACCCAAATTTTGAGGCTTTTGACGTTTTTAATGAGTGTAGGATCTCATGAGTAATCAAGACATTATCTGTTATTGCTCTGTTGGGAGTGAAGGCATATTGATTGATGTATTGATCAAGATGAATAAAGAATAAAGTTTCAATAAAGTCAACGGTCGGGTTCTCATGTACCGCGATAAGGCATCGAGTCGAGAAGAACTGACCACAGATCAAGAAAATGCATACCACAGGTGTGGTCAATGAACGTTGGAAAAAGTCAACGGTTGGATCATGTACCGCGGGTTGTGGACGGATCAAGGATTGGGTACCGCAAGCCGAGACACGCATGTACCGCGAGAAGCAGATGGGTCCAGCTCAGCATGGGAAGAATGTTCACGTACCGTAGGACGTGAAACATGTATCGCGGGTCAAGCCTTCACGTACCGCGGGTCGAGAAAACATGTATTGCGGTACGGTCAACGGACGGTCAACGGCCGGGTCAACAATCACAGAAAAAGTCAACAATTTCAATAATGAAGAGTTGGCTTTCTAATGATGAAGAAACTTGTTCCAAGTGTCTAGTTGAATCCTAAGGAGAGGCACATGACCGTTGGAGCTGTTGAAGACATGTGACTCTCCTCCTTTTGCCAAGACCGAGAAGAAAGTGATATGAGGGCTTGGATCAACATCACCTTGGGATCTCCACTTGTTTCTCTCATCCTTGAAGACCAACAAGGGCTGCGGCCGAGACTTGTAATCGTTACACACATGTTTGTCTTTCTATAAAAGGCTTGTAAGAAAACAAATGTATGTAGACAATTTTTCAATGAAAAATTGATTTTCTTCCTCTCTTATTCTCTCGGTTCTCTCTCTCTCTTTCTCTCAATATTTCTGCAAGTATCTTCTTCTAATTCTAACATGGTATCAGAGCAAAAGATCACATTCTACTCATTCTCTATTCAGTTCTAACTTCATCACTTCATTCTCGTTCTTTTCATCTGAACAAATCTTCATTCTCTTCTCAAGATCTCTTTTGTCCGTTGGGTAATAGCATCGTTGGTGAGTAAAGATGGAAAGCTTCAAACCGCGTGGTGTCCATGTGATTCTCAAGGGTCCAAATTATCTCTTATGGTCAAGGAATGTGAAGACCATTCTTTGCGGACGTGGGTTATGGGAACATGTTGAACTTGGAGCCACACCAAACCAAGTCACGAGTGTGGATGGCAACCAAGTGGTGGTTTCTGGTGACAACAACAAATGGTTTCAAGAAGACCAAGTCGTGATGGCCATCATTCAAAGTTCCCTAGATCCGCCGATTCATGAGTCCTACTCATATTGTAACACGGGCAAAGAACTTTGGGAGACTCTTAAGAAGGTTTTTGGTAATATCTCAAACTTCACACGGGTCTTCGAAGTGCAAAAGGCCATTAATACACTCTGTCAAGATGACATTGAGTTCACATCGCACTACGGGAAATGGCGTGCTCTATGGGCCGAGCTCGAGAATGTTACGACCAATCACAATAGACCCGGAGATACTCAATAAAAGGCGTGAAGAAGATCGTGTCTTTAGCCTTCTTCTCACACTAAGTCCGAGGTACAATAACCTCATAGTACATATACTCAGGGATGATAAACTCCCGGATCTCGATGAGGTATTTGCTCGGATTCAAAAAGAAAAAGGAAGTCTTGGTCTCTTTGGTGGCGTAGGAGAGCTTGCCGTGGCAAACAAAGGTGTATACAAACCAACAGATAGGAGAAGCTTAATGTGTGACAACTGCAAGAAGAAGGGACACATCAAAGACAAATGTTGGATTCTACACTCGCATCTCAAGCCTAGCAAATTCAAAGACCATCCTCGGGTCAATAATATCAAGCCGGCTGATGAAGCTAGTCAATCTGAACAAACTTTCAACGGACCTACACCAATGGAAGTGGACACTGGACTTGCTCATACTGCGGCTATTCAAGAAGTGGAGAGACGCCTCAACCTTGATTCCCTCATCAAATCACTTACACAACTCAAAGAATCTGGTAATGCTTTACTTACAATACAAGCTCCAAAACCCTTAGTTGTGGATTCGGGTGCATCTCACAATATGATATGTGAGCCGAGTCTTATACACAACATTAAACCGGCTGTTGGCAATGTAATTGTTGCTGTCCTTTGAAGGGTATTGGAGACTTAAAAATATTAAAGAAAAATAGTAAAGCCTTTTATCTTCCAAAATTTACATCAAACCTTTTGTAGGTCCATAAAACCACTAATAATTTAAATTGCAATGCTATCTTTAGTCCTAATGATGTAAAGTTTCAGAATATTGAGACCGGCTCAATCCTTGGACGTGGGGTGATTCAAGGAGGACTTTATGTGTTTGAAGACACAAAGAAATCTTCTACTCTATCCAATGCTTTAAATTTCGTAGTTGCTAGTAGTTTCAATGTTATATGGCATGCTAGAGTAGGCCATCTGCATAGTAGAGCTTTTGAAGTAATGTTGCCAAGTAGTTCCTTTAACAATCTTAAATGTGAAACATGTATTCGTGGTAAACATTGTAAGACTGTATTTCCCAAATCAACTTCAAATTATGAAAAATATTTTGAATTGGTTCATTTGGATGTATAGTCCTCACCGTGCTTATCTAGAGATAATCAAAAATATTTTGTGACATTCATAGATGAGAAATCAAAATTTACTTAGCTAACTCTTTTACCATCAAAAGATCGATTTTATGATGCATTTGTCAACTTTCACACATACGTAACTAATCATTACAATTCTAATGTGAAAAACTTGCGATCGGATAATGGTGGAGAGTACATGAGTCAAAGGTTCAAAGAATACCTAGCAAAGAATGGAATAGAGCACCAAACAAGCTGTCTTTACACACCACAACAAAATGGTGTGGCGGAAAAGAAGAATCGTCATCTAATGGAGGTGGCTAGATCAATGATGTTTCACACGAGTGTACCTAAAAGATTATGGAGTGATGCCGTGATGACATCATGCTATCTAATCAACCGAAGCCCAACAAAAGTTTAAGATAAATCACCATTTGAGGTACTAAATAACACAAAACCATCGTTTAATCACTTACGAGTCTTTGGATGTGTTTGCTATGTGTTAGTACCAGGAGAACTTAGGGACAAGTTGGATGAGAAAAGTATAAGATGTATGTTCATTGGTTACTCCACAAGTCAAAAAGGCTACAAGTGTTACAATCCGGCTACAAGAAGGGTCATGATCTCAAGAGATGTTAAGTTCATTGAAAGCAAAGGTTATCATGATGTAGAGAATTGGAACGGTGGCTCGGCGGATGAGAAAACAGATGGGTCCGATCAAGATCCGGACGTACCACAAGATCAATCCGAACATACAGATGACAATACGGCTGAACGATCCGAACGCACGACTGACCAATCCAGACATATGGATGAACAATTCAGCCGAACAGAAGATGATCCAAACGAGCAATCTGAACAAAGTCATGGTGATATGGCCGTGAAACCTATGGCACAAGAACCCGATAAAATTGGTAATCCCAACAATGACACACCGATTCCCCCATTAAGATGAAGTACTAGACTACAACAAAGCCTTGTCCCTAATAATGACACACCACTCTCTCCCTTAGGACGAAGTAGTAGACTACGACAACAAAGCCGTGTCTTCTACAACAATAAAGTTGTGGCTCATCCTATTCCATCGGTTTGTTCTCTTGCTCTGTTGCCATATGAACATCAATCATTTCTTGGCAAAATTGATCTTGAACAGATACCTAAGAGTTATGATGAGGCCAAAGAACACAAAGTGTGGCGAGACGTGGTTAATGATGAAAAAGGAGCCATGGAACGCAATCGTACGTGGGATGAGGCAGATTTACCACCCGGGAAGAAGGTGGTGACATAAAACGGCACAAGGCATGCTTGGTTGCACGAGGCTTCACCCAAACATACGGCAAAGAGTACACCGATACATTTGCACCCCGTAGCAAAGCTACATACGGTACGTGTTGTGCTATCTTTGGCTACTAATCTTGAGTGGGATCTATGGCAGATGGATGTCAAGAATGCCTTCCTTCAAGGTGAACTTGAGGATGAAGTCTACACGTATCCACCTTCGGGCCTTAAATGTATGGTACAACCGGGAAAAGTTCTCCGCCTTAGGAAGGCTATATATGGACTCAAACAATTACCACGAGCGTGGTACCACAAGCTGAGCGCCACACTCAAAGAAAGAGGGTTCACCAAGTCGGAAGTCGATCATACTCTATTCACAGCACACAGACTAAATGGTATGATTATAGTCCTTATTTATGGGGATGACTTGATCATAACTGGTGATGATAAGGATGGTATCTTCTCTACTAAAGCTTATCTTAAATCCGTGTTTGATATTAAGGATCTCGGTGAACTAAAATACTTTCTAGGAATTAAAGTGTGCCGTTCTTCGGAAAGCCTCTTCCTTTCTCAAAGAAAGTATACTCTTGATCTTTTGCGTGAAACATGGAAGATTGGATCTAAACCAGCCAAGACACCTCTTGAAGATGGCTACAAGGTCAGTCGAAAGGGGGAGAAAAATGATGAGCCATATGAAAATGCATCTCAATACCGCCAGCTTGTTGGCAAACTCATCTACTTGACTATAACAAGACCGGACATATGTTATGCCGTAAATCAAGTGAGTCAACATATGCAAGTACCAACGGTGTATCATTGGAGTATGGTGGAACGGATCTTAAGATATCTCAAAGGAAGTCCGGTTCGTGGTATATGGATGGGCAAGAACCATAACACCAAGATTGTGGGGTATTGTGATGCGGACTGGGCCGGTGATAGGAATAATAGGAAGTATACAACGGGTTATTGCACCTTCATTGGAGGAAATTTGGTGACTTCGAAGACTAAGAAGCAAAAAGTAGTCTCTTGTTCAAGTACCGAGGCCGAGTACTGGGCAATGAGAAAACTCACGAATGAGTTGACATGGTTAAAGGCTCTCCTCAAAAATCTCGGGATTGAATCTTCAAAGCCAATCACCATGCATTGTGATAATCAAGCCGCAATACACATTGCATCTAACTCTGTGTTTCATGAAAGGACAATACACATCGAGTTAGACTGTCACAAAGTTCGGGAAAAGATTGAGGAAAGAGTAACTCTTCCATGCTACACAAGGAGTGAAGATCAATTGGCGGATATCTTCATAAAAGCCATGAGTCTCAAAGTTTGTGATCACATCTACAACAAGCTTGGACTCGTGGACCTCACAAGACCTTGATCAAAGGTCCCCTTTCCCGGGAAATGCACACTCTTTTTCTCTTGGTTAAGTTTTGTCCTACGTGGTTTTCTCTCCAAGGTTTTTAATGAGGTGTAGGTCTCGGGTCTTCCAAGCTTAACCAACATGTCCATTTATGGCTAAGCTTAAGGGGGAGTATTGATCAAGATGAATACAGAATAAAGTTTCAATAAAGTCAACAGTTGGGTTATCATGTACCGCGGTAAGGCATCGGGTCAAGAGGCACTGACCGCGGGTCGAGAAAACGCATAACGCGGCTGTGGTCAACGGACGCTGGAAAAAATCAATGGTTGGATCATGTACCGCGGGTTGTAGACAGGTCGAGGATTGGGTACCGCAGCCCGAGATACACATGTACCGCGGGAAGCAGATGGGTCGAGCTCAGCACGTGAAGAATGTTCACGTACCGCAGGATGTGAAACATGTACCACGGGTCAAGCCTTCACGTACTGTGGGTCGAGAAAATATGTACCACGGTACGGTCAACGGAGGTCAACGGCTGGGTCAACGATCGCAGAAAAAGTCAACGATTTTAATAATAAAGAGTTAGTTTTCTAATGATGAAGAGACTTGTTCCAAGTGTCTAGTTGAATTCTAAGGAGAGACACATAACCGTTGGAGCTGTTGAAGATATGTGACTCTCCTCCTTTTGCCAAGACCGAGAAGAAAGTGACATGAAGGCTTGGGTAAACATCACCTTGGGATCTCCACTTGTCTCTCTCATCCTTGAAGACCAACAAGGGGTGCGGCTGAGACTTGTAACCGTTTCACACATGTTTGTCTTTCTATAAAAGGCTTGTAAGACAACAAATGTATGTAGACAATTTTGCAATGAAAAGTTGATTCGCTTCCTCTCTTATTCTCTCTGTTCTCTCTCTCTCTTTCTCTCAATATTTCCGCAAGTATCTTCTTCAAATTCTAACATGATGGACATTACCTTTTGGAGGACTAGTCGGAGTCTAGCAGATAAGATCTTGGCTACCAACTTGTAAGTGGCATTTGTGAGTGCAATAAGTCTGTAATCAAAGACCTTTTTTGGCATTGGGGTCTTTGGAATCAATCGGATTAGAGTCTCATTCACTGATGCTGACAGTTTACCTGAATGGAAGAATAACACTATCTCTTTGCATATTGTAGGTCCCAAAACTGACCAATGAGAGTGGGAAAAGGGAGTTGAGAAGCCATCAGGTCCCGGTGCTTTAACCTCTTGAATAGATTGCAAAGCTTTATATATTTCAGAATCAGTCGGTGTAGAAATCAGTGCCTCATTCTCTTCAGGTGTAACCTTAGGAGCCAGAACTAATTGAACAATGTCACTACACTGGTTCTTGTTTGTGGTGAAGATTCCTTGAAAGTATGAGGATATAACTGCCGCTATTTCCTCCTTGTATACCGATTCACCACTTTCATTTTCCATTGCTGAGAACTTATTTAACATTTTCCTTTTTTTTTGTAACAGTGTGGAAGAACTTAGTGTTTTTATCACCGAGACTAAGCCACAAGATTCGACTCCTTTGACGCCAGAAAGATTCCTCGGCTAGGTAAGCTTTCTATAAATTATGGTTGATTTTCCAAATATGGTCTTTATGTAGATTATGATTAGTCATAGCTTTCTCCAGAGCTCTTTTCAGAGTATTGATTTTCAGCAGGCTATTTTTTCTTTTGGTTTTCGTCCAACTGATTATAGCAGCCCTAACATCATTTAGCTTTTGTGCCACCGGCTTTGGGTCAGCTTCAAGCCATATTTTAAAGATGATTTCATTTAGATCTTTTTCCAAGTCGAAACGTCTATCATATCTAAAGATGCCTTTTTCTGTTTCTTGTCATGTTCCAGACATATTACCAACGGTTTATGGTCAGATCCTTCGAACCAAATATACTCGCATCTACTCATTGGAAAAAGGAGAGACCATTCAGTATTAGCAAGGGCCCTGTCTAGTCTACAACGGACCACCTGATTCTGATGAGTACTTATCCAAGAGAACTAATCTCCCACATGTTTAACATCATATAAATCACCTCTTGAGAGGAAAGATTTGAAGTCACTAAAAGAGCTTTCTGCTCTGAGTGCACCTCCTTGTTTTTTCGAAATTGCTTGTAAGGTCATTAAAATCACCTACCAAGAACCAAGGTGAACTTCTAATCTCATTCCAGCTGAGTAGAGAGTTCCATTGACCTTTTGGTTTTTAAATATCTGTGTTACCATAGATGAATGGAGCAAAGAAGCTTTTCCCTAAATATCTGATGGTTGTGTCTATGAAGTTTGGTGAGGTATTCTCAATACTGATGTTGATTTGATCTATCCACATAAGAGCTAAACCTCCACCACCATGACCTTGATGTGAAACTAGAACCTTGTTATTGAAACCCAAACTTTGAATAATTTTGAACACTAGAGCATCTGAGTTTTGGTTTCCATTAGGAAAATTTAGTCTGGCGAGTATCTTTTTGCTACGTCCTTCAGATGAGGAACTGTCAAGGGGTTTCCTAAACTTTGATAGTTCCACCTCAGAAGCTTTAAGGAACAGGAGGTGATGGATTTTGAAAATCAATCCTCTGTCTTTTCATTGCTGGGTAGATATGTGTTCTCATCTTCTAACCAACTACCCTGTTTGAGCTTAGGGTTTTCTTATTTCGTCCTACAAGAGTCTTTCTACGTGGAAAAGGTTTGGCTTGAACAGTTCTCCTCTTCCTTATATTAGTACCATTACTCGGGCTTACTTTTGCTAGTTGTTGGGATTGTAACCGTCACTTGAGGTTCAATTCTTGGATTGGAGCATCAAGAAGGCTGAGCCGTTGCGTACAGGGATTTTGTCTATTTGAGTTGGTGAGATAGACAATGTCAGGTCTGCCTGATTTTGTAAACGAGCGATATCTACCATACGGACGGCTGATTCTTCCAGTAGACCCTTCTCATTAGCTTGACACACCTTTTCTCTTCTTATTGTAGTTTCCACAAGGTCTGCACAATTTGCATATTGAACCTATACATCTCGAAGATCACCTCTTGCCTCTGCTATATCAAGTAATGGAGTGTTCTTTGCCTTTTTAGAGCTTGTACTATTCTTTTCAGCAACATGATTTGTGACTAGTTGTAGATTCTGAGCTTCAGTCTCATCTGTTTCAGGAACTGTTGGGAGCTCTTTTGGTTTGACCACTTCCCTCAAGGCTTGGAGATAGTTTCTTATCGATTGTCTGTTTTCAAAGATAACTAGGGAGTTTCTGACTCTGTACTCTGGGGATTTATAACCCAACATTCAAGAGGAGTTTGAGACTGATAATGCAGATTAACTCTTCCCTAGTCTAGCATAGTCCAGAGCCGTCAGTTTCCTTTGTTGCTTATAATCTAATGTACGGTTCATATTAGAGGATGAATGGTGGTTCCTTGAGCAAAACTCGCTGAGCTTTCCGCCCTGGGGCAAAGCACTCCTTTAGAACCCAAGGTACTGCAATCTCTTTCCATTTGTGTAGACTAGTGCGATTCTTATTCTCATTAAGGTCACAACCTTTTTCTTCATGACTAAGCATGTAACAGAGATGACATTATAAGGGGCTGTAAACCATTTATGAGCACCTCTCATCCTTGTCGAAGTCTCTGTAATTTTGCACGACTCATAAATTCTAATATCGTGTCCACTGCTCGAGAGAGTCTCCTCCGACATGAGGTGGAGGGGGATACCTTGTACTTGTATCCTGAAAGGGATAAGTGATGGAAAAGCTGAATCTGTAGTAGCTTCCCAACACTCTACCATCAGCATCCATTTAACAAAATGGTAGGGTCTAATATTTAAGACCAATTGAATGTTTTCCTCAGACTTAAACCGAAACTAGAACTTTTCTTGTCCTAGGTCTGAGCCAGTTTCTCTTTCTGTGGTTCTCTAATACTCGGTTAGAAAAGGTATTAGAGAACGAATCCTTTGTTGTTTGGGGTTGGAGAGTCTTCCAGTAAGAGTGAGCTTGTGATTGGTCACCAGTTGTGAATTCTCAAAGGAAGGGACCTTAACATGGGATACCCGAGGTTTCTGGGAAAATGACATCTTTCCTTTACCCTTCCTAGAGTAGCTTAGCCGATGTTCCATGCTTGCTAAGAGGGGAAGAAAGGAACCTTAAGACACTGGTAAAGCATGGATTGTGAGAAAATAAGTTTTCTCTAGAAGAGAAGAGAGCACATTATTCAACCTTGAGGTAGTAACAAGTTACTGAACTTCACACAATATGTGAAATTTGTCAAGAGACAACTGAACTTCACACTAAGTGAGAGAGCTTGTCACGGTGACAAATTAAGCTCCAAACTAAGTCTTGCCGGAGAGTTTCATCATTTTCTTCTTTTCTAGATAAGACATGAGATTAAGGAAAAAGGCTTCAACCTCACGGTACTGGAGATGATGAGGCTCCAATAGATTAGGAGGAAGAGAGGCTAAAAGCTCCATTGTCTGAAGTGGTTTAGAAATCAAATTTGCTAATTGAAGACTCTTAGGAAGCTTTAGATCTTGAAGAAAATTTCCAGAAAAAGGTGCTTTTCCTAAGACTCCTCCATTAGATTTAACTTCCAAAGTTATTCTTTGCCAAAGAGGAAGGGGAAACACGAAAGCTACACTCCTTGGAGAAAGTTCCCGAGAGAAGTTTTTTTTACCTACATTTTTCTCTTGTTGGGTTGACAATTTATTTCCCCGAATTATCACACAGTACCAAAATAATTAAAATTCTAAATCCACTACATTAAACTAAACTGTGTTGGTTCTTACGATTTAGTAATAACCAATAATCCATACCACTAAAAACCAAATTCTATGCCCGAATTCTTCTTATTTCGACCCATTTTTGCAAATGGTATTGAATTTTGTTCTAAATCCATTTGCTTCTGGATTTCGAAAAAGCTCCTATGGGTCACAAGAAATTCTATTTGTGATCATCCTTTTCATGTTCTCTATTGTTTGCCAAAATGTTCAAACTTTTCGCTCGCTATATGTGTTTTTATTTATTTGAAAACTTACATTTTTTCCTTGAATATCAAGATTTTGTGTGGTTTCATGAGGTGATTGGGAAAATAAAACTAATCTGTATGGTTGGTTGATCAGGTTTCATGAGGGAGAAAAGGAATTGGATAAAGAACATTTTATGCTTGTGAAGTACGATTCAATTATTGTTGTTGTTTCTTATTTCTGCATCTCTGCTTCAATCAGGTCAAAATCGGGTTAAAATTGAATAATTAGTGTTTAAACTTGTTTAACTACTAATTCGAAAATCCACAAAACTAAGACTAACCAAATATAACTTCCAAATAGGGTGGAATTAGAATTTAAATTTTGGATTTGTGTACAATTAAGATGAGTGACAAACTTTGAGTGTTTCTGATGCTATATGTGATTGTTCAAGAAGAAATAAATCGTTAGCCCTTATTTGTTTACCATAATTGCTCTTTAAATTAATAAATTGATACAACTTGAAGATATGACTCAAATAGTTTATCTACTCATACTAAAGTAGAAGTAGGTTTAGGGTGATAACCTTTAAGTTGTTATTAATTAGAGTTGTGTGCACAAAAAACCTTCAAAGTGACTACAAATTGATAAATTACCCTTGAAATAAAAAATATACAAGTCAATCCTATGAAGTTAAAAGTAATATGCAATATAGCCCTCGAACGTGTATAGATTTTGTAATATGTATATCACTGTGAATATATTACCAAAACTACGTCGTTTTGAATACTAAAAAAAGCGTTCAACCATCAATGTCTCATAGAGTCTCCTCTTGTATTGATAATACAGTTAAATCGATTGGTAAAAGAAACTAAGATATTTTACGTTGTTGTCCTCAATAGTTGAAGATAATTTACATAAATGAACCTGTAGTATCTGCCTGAACTCGTGATCCACTAAATAGAATCCAGATCTCTCGGATTAGCGTTGGTTCATTTGATTAAAGCTGGAAATGTCGATAAATTGACCCATCAATAACCGAGAAGTAAAATCTCCCCAAAATTCACCCTAATTTATCGCATCTATTTCATTTTCATCGTTCCCATTTCACTTTCACTTCTCTCTTCTCTTATTTGCGATTTTATTTTACTTGAAAATATTCTTTCCATTTTCTTCTTTCTGATTTTCTTCTTTCATCCATCTGATTTTATTGTTGTTTCTACTCGAGGAATGACTCGAACAAAAAATATAACTCGAAATAGAGGAAGTGGAGGCTGGCTAGTGGAACCTGCTGTGGAAAAATTAACCGAACATCCGGTTGAACATTTCGTTGAATCTTCGGTGGCACATCTGGAAAGTGTAGAAGAAGAGGTAGGCTTGGTAGAGCAAGTAAGAAAACAAGATGAGGAAACTTTAGGCGAGTCAGAAGACGATGAGTTAGAAGAATCATCGAAAATGGTATGTAATTTTAAACTCTGTTTTTAATGGATAATTGTTGAACTAGTTGTACTTCTAAAACCCTAAAGCGATTATTTTGTTTCTTGAACTGATGGATGAGTTTTTAAACTCAGTTTTGTGGTGATTGTAAGGAATTATAGATCTAGTTATGGTATTGTTGGATTATTTGGTTAATTTTCGTGTCAATTTAGTTAATTTTCGTGTCGATTTAGTTAAGAAATTTGGAACTATTATAAAGATTCTTAATACATTGTTATGTGTTTTAGAGATTTGGATTGATTAAAATGTTTCTTATAGTATTTAGAACGATTAACAAATTTGGATTGATTAAAATGTTTCAAATAGTATTGAACTGAGAATAGAGAAACATTTCTTGTTTTCTATGATTGTTGGATTATTTGGTTAAGTTTTGTGGTGAGTTGGTTAAGAAATTTGGATTCATTATAACAATTCTTAATGTATTGTTTTGTGTTTTAGAGATTTGGAATGATTAAGTCATCTGGATTGATTAAAACAATTGTTATAGTATTGAACTGGATTATTGACTGGACAATAGAGAAATATTTCTTACTTTATGTTTTGTATTCCTAAATGGATCTTATGTACATTATGTTTGTTTATGTCAATTTTGGAAATATAATGGTAGATTTATGTCAATTTTGTACTTTAGGAATCAGATGAGGGAAGAACGGGAGTTATCCCACCTTTTAGTATGTATCTTTTGATAAGTGAGTACTCTAACACGATAAAAATTGCAACTATGTGATATGTTGCACAAACTATAGAAACCATAGAGAAAATGCTAGAATCTCCTGAGAAGCAATGGTTTCATGAGCATCCACAGTTTGGTCATTTCTTCCATATGCCACGAGATGTATTTCACAAGATGATGGGAATATGGATGCTACTAGTGCGCATGGCTCATATAGAAAAGATGTGTGGTTTGTTGTTAATGGTGTACTTATCTGGTACTCACTGAGAGAGCATGCCTTGATATCAAGTTTACATTGCCATTAGACGCACGCCAAAAAGGCTAAAGTGACACAAGAAGCTGTGTAAAAGAAGTTTATGTTAATGAATGCCTATTCAAGGGATATGTGGAAGATGAGTTGTAATGTATTTCCCAACGTCTGTTATCAAAGGAAGTGCAAAAAGAGAATCACAAGCAATCTTTATTAACAAGTTTCTAAGGCGGATTATCACCAATCTTGGTGATTGTGTATCATTCCCGTTGGGCTGATTTTCATTCTTTGGTAATCTTACAGAAATTCAGCGAATGTTTGGTCTATTTAGGGAAGGTGTTGTCAACCCGAATGTTAATTTTTCGAGCTTTGTTGTTCCCTTAGAGGTATTATATTATTCTTATTTGTGTGCTATAGTTATTTTGTAGTTATATGTCCTTATAAATTTATTTTGTTGGAGTAACTTTTAGCATTTGAAGCAATCCCAAAGTTGATGAAGCATTTCCCAGATGAGGTTAAAGATGCCCACAATGACTTTCCTAGAATGTGCAAGCCGAAGTTCATACCATTTTGAATGAGAGGATTTTGCATTCATGAGACTAACAAAACACTTGGCAAAACAAAGGTTAGGAAATATTGCTTTTGAATTGTATTTATGGATTATATTTGTGGATTATATACTTTTGAATTAACTTTGATATATTATCAACTTAACAGAGGATTGAAAGTGTATTGAAAGAAACTTGGGATGATGAAAATTTGATTAGTGGGATTGGAGAAGAAGACGATGTGTTTGAGGTGGTCGTTGATGGATGGACAAGGCGAGTGGTGAATAAAAAGAAAAAAAATTGTGCTTCCTACATCTTCGGGAAGAAGACATAAAGGCTCGAAAAAAGAAGGTAATTTGTGAGTCCTCTAAGGGTCGTAAGCTCTGAGAGAAACCGATGTCAAGTGGACTCCAAGATGTAAGGAAAATGATGGTGTCTGATGATGGTGGTGCTGGTGATGATGTTGCTGGTTGATATACACAAATTTTAATTAGTTATTCATGCATCTTTTGATCCGTTTTGTATCATTTAAGAACTACATTCATCCACTTTAGTATATGTTTCCACTCATTTTGCGTTATATAGTTTTAGAATAGAGAGTTGCATATTTCTCATTTCTTTGTGTCGATTTCTAGGTGAAAGGAGTATCAGTGAGTAGGAGAAGAACGGAGCATGGACTTAACCAAGGAGTGGAGACAAACAGACATAAGGAGAGACAGACAAGAAGATCACAAGACGGATTGTGGCCAGCTACCTGGTAACAAGATTTTTACGGTTTGTGCAATCAGATCAAATGAATCCCTGAAACACTAGCATGTCATTGCTGTATAATAATGTGTCAATCCAAGTCAAGTGTGATGCCAACAATCGGGAATTATACATATCAACCTAATCCAAGTTCGATATTTAGTTCATCAAAGTATCACAGAACCGAATTAAAATTAATAGCAATAAAAACGGAGATGGAACAAGCAGTAAAATACGTAAACAACTCTATAAGCAAAATAAACAATGAACGGAACATAACGATAAACGATAGATAATAAACGGAAATAAGGGTTTAAGGGGATTTGGATTATGGATCAACGTTACATTAGGGAGATTTCTAGGCAAGAAGTTCAACGATAACACAGTCACTTTCGTGGTCAATGCACTCAACAAGGAAGGATCAGACCTAACTTCTAGCGGAAACCGAACTAGTAGGCACTAAGAATCAACTTATTCCAGCCAATATGTTATCTATGCAACCAATCCCTTGGAATAAACAAACATATCTCAGACTTTTGTTTTATCATGCATTTAATCGAACACCTTGCCAGTGAGACAAGCCAATATCATATTTCTAGTGATCAAGTAGAGACAAGCATTAAACACACCAAATCTAAAGAAATCCTAGCATGAAAGAGCTTAAGCAAGCTGGAAACACCCTAGTTTCACATCAATCTAACCATTTCCTCTTAAACCCTAAGCAAATCTACTCACTAATCATCATAATCAACTAAGGAAATGCAAAGCTTAACATGATTAGAGAGCCCATGGAAAGTTAAACAAGATTAGTTAAAGAAGCAAAAACAGAAACTCAATGCATTAAATTCAAATCAAGCATTCAAAATCTGGAAATACCAAGAGTCTAGAGAGGAAGGAGATTCAAACTTAGCCAAAACCAGAAAGAAAATCGTCTGGTAAATGTGGGCTAACAAGGGGTATTTATAGCCCAAATACAAAAATAACCTAAAGAGTCAACACTTAAAAAGTCAGCATAAAGTTGTGCAGATAGATGACTCGACCAAGGGTTAGTCGAGTCCTTCTCTCGAGTGGTGGTGTCTCTGTGAATGCTTCAATGGACTCGAGTTGATGTCATCAAGTATTATGGTCTAGTCATGGCAGTTGTGCCCAACAGTTCACGCACTCGAGTGTCGCATGATGGGCCCTTTAATCGAGTAGGTCCACGGGTGATCTTGGGCAGATTGAGACTCGACCCATCCGGTCGAGTTTTTGGGTCGAGCTAGGGGTAAATTCTTTTAAAAACGCCCAACTTGACCCAAGTGTGGTCGAGTAGGCTCCATCGAGTTGTCCAGTTCTAGCACTTAGCGTTTCCTTTGATCGCATACAGCACTCCGTTCAGGTCCATGTCCATCCTCACGTCCATCATCTTCAAGAATGGTCCAAAATCCTTCCAAAGTGCCTAATAACAAACCAAATGTAGTATGCATGCTATGCAAATACAAAATGCACAATACAGACCTAAAGTGACTCTAAAATGGTGAAAATGTTATGAATATGCATGCAAACTAAGCTAAATAAGACTCCAAAACATGGTAAAAATCATGCATATCACTACCCACATGCTTGCGGCGGCCACACATACCGCCATCCATGGGATTGCGACCGAATCAACATATGTTGCGGCCCGCTACCGGACAGCTCTTGGCCGCAACACGTCCACCACTCTCGCAGCATATCGAGGCAGAACCATTATAAGTCGCTGCTCGCTACCATGCCACTCGCGGCTGCGACGCGGATAACCCATTTCAAAGCAGATCACAGCTGAACCAAGATGTGTCACGGCCCGCAAGCAATCCACTCGCGGCTGCAACATGAACAAACACCAAAACATTCTTTTTGCTTATTACGGATCGGACCCGATTTATTCTGGGGTTGACCCAAACTGTTTGATCTAGTCCTATGTGGTGGGAACCTTAAGTATTTAAGTTATGAAGTCGAGCTTGATCCTTAGAGCTATTCATGTTCATATCAGACTTCTATATATGTAATCTCTTTTTGCTATGTTCAAGCCATTGTACGGTCACTTTTACATGTGAAAATGGGCCAATCCAACTTATGGTTTTAGCATCTTCTATTTATGTCTTGTAATAGAGTGCAAAGCTATGGAGAAGAATCTTTTATTGGAGGAGGCTAACTTATCTAAATGAAAGAAAAATGTTACATCTAAGAGGGTATTCACAATTAAGTACAAGGGCAACAAAGATACTGAGAGGTTTTAGAACTTCGCTTGGGTTTACTTGCAGTGGTATTTGTTTGTTTAGGTGGAGGTTCTCTCTTTCTCATGCTGAGCTAATCAAGGTAAAATTCATGTGGTATCATAGGTTGTAACACTTTCATTATCTCCTAAATCTCAAAGTTATGTTTATTTGTGAACCCGTCATGAACTACTTCAGTTGAGTTATCAAGTCGAGCTTGCTGCTTAGAGATATCCATGTTCATATCATACTTCTACACATGTAATCTCTTTTAGCTAATTTCAAGGCACTATAATGTTACTTTCACATCTGAAAGGGTGCCATCCAACTTAAGGTTTGGTATTTCTATTTAAGTCTTGTAATATAGTGCAAAGCTATGGAGAAGAATCATACATTGGATGTGGCGTACTTTTCTAAAGGAAAGAAGACTGTTACATCTAAAAGGGTATTCACAAATAAGTACAAGAGCAATGGACATAATGAGAGGTTTTAAAACTTCCCTTCGGGTTACTTGCAATGGTATTAATTTGTTTAGTTGGACCTTCTCTCTTTCTCATGTTGAGCTAATCGATGTGAAGTTCATGTGGTGTCATAGGTTTCTACATGTCCATTCTACCCTTAATCTTGTAGCTTTGTTTATTGGTGAACCGCCATGAACTACTGCGATTGAATTATGAAGTCGAGCTTGATCCTTAGAGCTATCCATATTCATGTCAGACTTCAACACATATGATTTCTTTTTGCTATGTTCAAGCCAATGTAAGGTTACTTTTACATGTAAAAGTGTGCCAACCCAACTTAAGGTTTGGCATTTTCTATTTGAGTCTTGTAATAGTGTGCAAAGCTATGGAGAATAATCATTCATTGGAGAAGGCTAACTTACCTAAATGAAAGAGGACAATTACATATTAGAGGGTATTCACAATTAAGTACAAGAGATATGAAGATCCTGAGAGGTTTTAGAACTTCTCTTGGGTTTACTTGCAGCGGTATTAGTTTGTTTAGTTGAGAGGTTCTCTCTTTCTCATGCTGAGCTAATCAAGGTAAACTTTATGTGGTATCATACGTTGCAACACGTTCATTCTCTCCTTAATCTCAAAGTTATGTTTATTTCTGAACCCATCATGAACTACTTCGATTGAGTTATCAAGTCCAGCTTGATGCTTAGAGCTATCCATGTTCATATCTGACACACATTTGATCTTTTTTAGCTAAGTTCAAGGCACTATAACATTACTTTCACATCTGAAAGTGTGCCAACCAAACTTAAGGTTTGACATTTTCTATTTAAGTCTTGTAATAGAGTGCAGGGCTATGGAGAAGAATGATACATTGGATGTAGCTTACTTGTCTAAAGGAAAGAAGACTTTTATATTTAAAAGGGTGTTCACAATTAAGTACAAGAGCAATGGAAAGAATAACAGGTGTAGAACTTTCCTTCGTTTTACTTGCAGCGGTATTAGTTTGTTTAGTTGGACCTTCTCGCTTTCTCATGTTGAGCTAATCGATGTAAACTTCATATGGTGTCATAGGTTACAACATGACCATTCTACCCTTAATCTCGAAGATTTGTTTATTAATGAACCATCCATGAACTACTGCGATTAAGCTATGAAGTCGAGTTTGATCCTTAGAGCTATCCATATTCATATCAGACTTCTACACATATGATGTCTTTTTGCTATGTTCAAGCCAATGTAAGGTTATTTTTACATGTAAAATGTGCCAACCCAACTTAATGTTTGGCATTTTCTAATTGAGTCTTGTAATAGAGTGTAAAGCTATGGAGAAGAATCATTCATTGAAGGAGGCTAACTTACCTAAAGGAAAGAGGACAATTACATATTGGAGGGTATTCACAAGTAAGTACAAGAGCAATAAAGATACTAAGAGGTTTTAGAACTTTCCATGGGTTAACTTGAAGTGGTATTTGTATGTTTAGTTGGAGGTTCTCTTTTTCTCATGCTGAGCTAATCAAGGTAAACTACATGTGCAATCATAGGTTGCAACACATTCACTATCCCTTTAATGTCAAAGTTATGTTTATTTGTGCACCCTTCATGAACTACTTCGGTTGAGTTATCAAGTCAAGCTTGATGCTCAGCGTTATCCATGTTCATATCAGACTTCTACACATTTGATTTGTTTTAGCTAAGTTCAAGGCACTGTAACGTTACTTTAACATCTAAAAGTGTGCCAACCCAACATAAGGTTTGGTATTTTCTATTTAAGTGTTGTAATAGAGTGCAAAGCTATGGAGAAGAATCATACATTGGATATGGTTTACTTGTCTAAAGGAAAGAAGACTGTTACATCTAAAAGGGTATTCACAATTAAATACAAGAGCAATAGAAATACTGAGAATTTTTAGAACTTCCCTTCAGTTTACTTGCAGTGATATTATTTTGTTTAGTTGTACCTTCTCGCTTTTCCATGTTAAGCTAATTGATGTTTAGAGGTATTCATGTTCATATCAGACTTCTACACATGTGATCTCTTTTTACTATGTTCAAGTCATTATACAGTCACTTTTACATGTGAAAATGGGCCACTTCAACTTAAGGTTTTGGCATCTTCTATTTTTGTCTTGTATTCTAGTGCAAAGCTATAGAGAAGAATTATTCATTGGAGGAGACTAACTTATCTAAATGAAAGAGGACTGTTACATCTAAGAGGGGTATTCACAATTAAGTACAAGAGATATGAAGATCCTGAGAGGTTTTAGAACTTCTCTTGGGTTTACTTGCAACGGTATTAGTTTGTTTAGTTGAGAGGTCTCTCTTTCTCATGCTGAGCTAATCAAGGTAAACTTTATGTGGTACCATACGTTGCAACACGTTCATTCTCCCCTTAATCTCAAAGTTATATTTAATTGTGAACCCATCATGAACTACTTCGATTGAGTTATCAAGTCCAGCTTGATGCTTAGAGCTATCCATGTTCATATCTGACACACATGTGATCCTTTTTAGCTAAGTTCAAGGCACTATAACATTACTTTCACATCTGAAAGTGTGCCAACCAAACTTAAGGTTTGACATTTTCTATTTAAGTCTTGTAATAGAGTGCAGGGCTATGGAGAAGAATGATACATTGGATGTAACTTACTTGTCTAAAGGAAAGAAGACTGTTATATCTAAAAGGGTGTTCATAATTAAGTACAAGAGCAATGGAAAGAATGAGAGGTTTTAGAACTTCCCTTCGGTTTACTTGCAGCGGCATTAGTTTGTTTAGTTGGACTTTCTCGCTTTCTCATGTTAAGCTAATCGATGTAAACTTCATATGGTGTCATAGGTTACAACATGAACATTCTACCCTTAATCTCGAAGATTTGTTTATTGGTGAACCATCCATGAACTATTGCGATTAAGCTATGAAGTCCAGTTTGATCCTTAGAGCTATCCATATTCATATCAGACTTCTACACATATGATCTCTTTTTGCTATGTTCAAGCCAATGTAAGGTTATTTTTACATGTAAAATGTGCCAACCCAACTTAATGTTTGGCATTTTCTAATTGAGTCTTGTAATAGAGTGTAAAGCTATGGAGAAGAATCATTCATTGAAGGAGGCTAACTTACCTAAAGGAAAGAGGACAATTACATATTGGAGGGTATTCACAAGTAAGTACAAGTGCAATAAAGATACTGAGAGGTTTTAGAACTTTCCTTGGGTTAACTTGAAGTGGTATTTGTATGTTTAGTTGGAGGTTGTCTTTTTCTCATGCTGAGCTAATCAAGGTAAACTACATGTGCAATCACAGGTTGCAACACGTTCACTATCGCTTTAATTTCAAAGTTATGTTTATTTGTGCACCCTTCATGAGCTACTTCGGTTGAGTTATCAAGTCAAGCTTGATGCTCAGCGCTATCCATGTTCGTATCAGACTTCTACACATTTGATCTCTTTTAGCTAAGTTCAAGGCACTGTAACGTTACTTTAACATCTAAAAGTGTGTCAACCCAACATAAGGTTTGGTATTTTCTATTTAAGTGTTGTAATAGAGAGCAAAGCTATGGAGAAGAATTATACATTGGATATGGCTTACTTATCTAAAGGAAAGAGACTGTTACATCTAAAAGGGTATTCACAATTAAATAAAAGAGCAATGGAAAGACTGAGAGGTTTTAGAACTTCCCTTCGGTTTAATTGCAACGGTATTATTTTATTTAGTTGTACCTTCTCGCTTTTCCATGTTAAGCTAATTGATGTTTAGAGGTATTCATGTTCATATCAGACTTCTACACATGTGATCTCTTTTTACTATGTTCAAGCCATTGTACAGTCACTTTTACATGTGAAAATTGGCCAATCCAACTTAAAGGTTTGGCATCTTCTATTTCTGTCTTGTATTATAGTGCAAAACTATGGAGAAGAATCATTCATTGGAGGAAACTAACTTACCTAAATGAAAGAAGACTATTACATCTAAGAGGGTATTCACAATTAAGTACAAGAGCAGTGGGGATACTAAGAGTTTTAAAACTTCCCTTGGGTTTACTTGCAGTTGTATTTGTTTGTTTAGTTGCAGGTTCTCTTTTTCTCATGTTTAGCTAAGCAAGGTAAACTTTATGTGGTATCATAGGTTGCTACACGTTCATTCTCCCCTTAATCTCAAAGTTATGTTTATTTGTGAACCCGTCATGAACTACTTCGGTTGAGTTATCAAGTCGAGCTTGATGCTCAGCGCTATCCATGTTCATATCAGACTTCTACACATTTGATCTCTTTTAGCTAAGTTCAAGGCACTATAACGTTACTTTAACATCTAAAATTGTGCCAACTCAACATAAGGTTTGGTATTTTCTATTTAAGTCTTGTAATAGAGTGCAAAGTTATGGAGAAGAATTTTTATATCGGATGTGGCTTACTTGTCTAAAGGAAAGAAGATTGTTACATCTAAAAGGGTATTCACAATCAAATACAAGAGCAATGGAAAGACTGAGAGGTTTTAGAACTTCCCTTAGGTTGACTTGTAGTGGTATTTGTTAGTTTAGTTGGAGGTTCTCTATTTGTCATGTTGAGCTAATTGAGGTACACTTTATGTGGTGTCATAGGTTGCAACACGTTAATCTCCCTTTATTCCCAAAGTTAAGTTTATTATTCAATCCTTCATGTACTCCTTCTGTGGAGTTATGAAGTCGAGCTTCATCCCTATAGTTATCCATGTTCATATCAAACTTCTACACATATGATCTCTTTTTGCTATGTTCAAGATATTGTACGATCACTTTTACAAGTAAAAATAGGCCACGCCAACTTAAGGTTTTGGAATCTTCTATTTATGTCTTGTAATAGGGTGCAAAGCTATGGAGAAGAATCATTCATTGGAGGAGGCTAACTTACCTAAAGGAAAGAAGACTGTTACATCTAAAAGGGTATTCACAATTAAGTACAAGAGCAAGAGACAAAATGAGAGGTTTTAGAACTTCCATATGGTTTACTTGCAATGGTATTAGTTTGTTTAGTTGGAGCTTATCTCTTTCTCCTGTTGAGTTAATCGAGGTAAACGTCATGTGGTGTCATAGGTTGTAACACGGTCATTCTACCATTAATCTCAAAGCTTCGTTTATTGGTGAACCCGCCATGAACTACTGCGATTGAGTTATGAAGTCGAGTTTAATCCTTAGAGGTATTCATGTTCATATCAGACTTCTTCACATTTGATCTCTTTTTACTATGTTTAAGCCATTGTACAGTTACTTTTACATGTGAAGTTAGGCCAATCCAACTTAAGGTTTTGGCATCTTCTATTTAGTTCTTGTATTAGAGTGCAAAGCTATGGAAAAGAATCATTCATTGGAGGAGGCTAACTTACCTAAATGAAAGAAGACTATTACATCTAAGAGGGTTACTTGCAGTGGTATTTGTTCGTTTAGTTGGAGGTTCTCTCTTTCTCATGTTGAGCTAATCAAGGTAAACTTCATGTGGTATCATAGGTTGCAACACATTTATTCTCTCATTCATCTTAGAGATATATTTATTTGTGAACCCGTCATGAACTAGTTCCGTTAAGTTATCAAGTCGAGCTTGCAGCTTAGAGATATTCATGTTCATATCAGACTTCTATACATGTGATCTCTTTTAGCTAAGTTCAAGGCACGGTATTGTTACTTACACATCTCAAAGTGTGCCAACCAAACTTAAGGTTTGGCATTATCTATTTAAGTCTTGTAATCGAGTGCAAAGCTATGGAGAATAATCATACATTGGATGTGGCTTACTTGTCTAAAGAAAAAAAGACTATTACATCTAAAAGGGTATTCACAATTGATTACACGAGGAAGAGACAGAATGAGAGGTCTTAGACCTTCCCTTCGGTTTACTTGCAATGGTAGTTTGTTTAGTTGAAGCTTCTCTCTTTCTCATGCTGAGTTAATCGAGGTAAACTTCATGTGGTGTCATAGGTTGCAACACGGTTATTCTACCATTAATCTCGAAGCTTTGTTTATTGGTGAACCCGCCATGAACTACTGCGATTGAACTATGAAGTCGAGTTTGATCCTTAGAGTTATTCATGTTCATATCAGACTTCTACATATGTGATCTCTTTTTACTATGTTCAAGCCATTGTACGGTCACTTTTACATGTGAAAATGGGCCAATCCAACTTAAGGTTTTGGCATCTTCTATTTATGTCTTGTATTAGAGTGCAAAGCTATAGAGAATAATCATTCATTGGAGGAGGCTAACTTACCTAAAGAAAAGAAGATTGTTACATCTAAGAGGGTATTCACAATTAAGTACAAGAGCAATGGATATACTAAAAGTGTTAAAACTTCCCTTGGGTTTACTTGCAGTGGTATTTGTTTACTTAGTTGGAGGTTCTGTTTTTCTCATGCTGAGCTAATCAAGGTAAACTTCATGTGGTATCATAGGTTGCAACCCGTTCATTCTCCCCTTAATCTCAAAGTTATGTTTAATTGCGAACCTGTCATGAACTACTACAGTTGAGAAATCATGCCAAGCTTGCTGCTTAGAGCTATCCATGTTCATATCAGACTTCTACACATGTGATCTCTTTTAGCTAAGTTCAAGGCACGGTATTGTTACTTACACATCTCAAAGTGTACCAACCAAACAAAAGGTTTGGCATTATCTATTTAAGTCTTGTAATCGAGTGCAAGGCTATGGAGAATAATCATGCATTGGATGTGGCTTACTTGTCTAAAGGAAAAAATACTACTACATCTAAAAGGGTATTCACAATTAAGTACAAGAGCAATGGAGATACTGAGAGGTTTTAGAACTTCCCTTGGGTTGACTTGCAGTGGTATTTGTTTGTTTAGTTGGAGGTTCTCTCTTTCTCATGTTGAGCTAATCGATGTAAACTTAATATAGTGTCATAAGTTATAACACGACCATTCTACCCTTAACTTGAAGCTTCGTTTAATTGTGAACTCGCCATGCACTACTACGACTGAGTTGTAATGTCGAGCTTGATCCTTAGAGGTATTAATGTTCATATCAGATTTCTACACATTTTATCTCTTTTCGCTATGTTCAAGCCACTGTACGGTAACTTTTACATGTGAAAATGGGCCAAGCCAACTTAAGGTTTTGACATGCTGAGCTAATCAATCTAAACTTCATGTGGTATCATAGGTTACAACACGTTCATTCTCCCCTTAATCTCAAAGTTATGTTTATTTGTGAACCCGTCATGAAATACTTAGGTTGAGTTATCATGTCGAGCTTGATGCTTAGAGCTATCCATGTTCATATAAGACTTCTACATATGTGATCTCTTTTAGCTAAGTTAAAGGCACTGTAATGTTACTTTCAAATCTGAAAGTGTGCTAGCCCAAGTTAAGGTTTAGCATTTTGTATGTAATTCTTGTAATAGAGTGCAAAGCTATGTAGAAGAATCTTTCATTGGAGGAGGCTAACTTATCTAAAGGAAAGAAAACTGTTACAATCTAAGAGGGTATTCACAATTAAGTACAAGAGCAATAAAGACATTGAGAGGTTTAAGAGCTTCCACTGGGTTTACTTGCAGTGGTATTTGTTTACTTAGATGGAGGTTCTGTCTTTCTCATGCTAAGCTAATCAAGGTAAACTTCATGTGGTATCATAGGTTGCAACACGTTTATTCTCCCCTTAATCTCAAAGTTATCTTTAATTGTGAACCCGTCATGAACTACTACAGTTGAGAAATCAAGCCGAGCTTGCTGCTTAGAGCTATCCATGTTCATATCAGACTTCTACACATGTAATCTCTTTTAGCTATATTCAAGGAACTGTAACGTTACATTCACATCTGAAAGTGTGCCAACCCAACTTAAGATCTGACATTTTGTATTTACAGTACAAGAAAACAGGTGATTTGCATTGGAAAAATGTCGTTGCAATTTTGCTACATCTTTGCAACGCTGTTGCGACGAATTCTTAAACATCGCTACGTCGTCAAAATGTCGCGATGTAATCTCGCATCGCAAACTTGCGACCCACTTGCATGTTTTTGCGAAGTGGCTGCGATGAGTATTCTGGAATCGCAAGAGCGTAACAATATTGGAAAGTTTTTGCGATAAATTTTCTCCATAGCAAAATTGCAAGACGTCTACGATGAGTTTGCGATGTTATTAAACTCTATCGCAAATATATAGCAAATTTTTCCTTTTTCCTATAAATAGCCCACCATGATATTGTATCTTCACACCAAATCTCATAAACAACTAGAGAGAGAAAGAATTCGGGGGAAAAAGTTTCGAGAAAAAAAAATGATGAGAAATTTTTTTTAAGAGAAATAAATGACGTCGGAACATGAAATGTTCACATTATGATGATGGATGTATAATCGAAAAGATCTGGAGACCGGAGAAGTGACGAAAGAGTTTTGAGATGGGTTGCGAGCATTCATAAACCAGGTGGCTAATAACTCATTTACTCTGAATGACGGTAACATCTTTTGTCCATGTGTAAAGTGTGGGAACATCAAATATTTGAATATTGATATGGTGAAACGGCATGTATATAATAAAGGATTTACTCCGAATTATTATGTATGGTTTTCACATGGGGAGGGGTATAGTCTCGGTGCATGAAGGAGTAGTATGGGTGCTGGTGGTGATGATCAACCTAGTTATAATGTTAATAATAATTATTGTGAAAATATGTTTGAAAACTATGAGCATCTACAAGGTAATAAGTATCATGATATGGTTACAGATGCCCATCATGGATCTATTCCAGTTGTTAGTGAAAACACTATTGAAGAACCTAACGCTGAAGTGAAACAGTTTTATAATATGCTAGATACTGCAAATCAACCTATCTATAAGGGATGTAGAGAAGGTCTATCTAAAATGTCATTAGCATCTAGGTTGATGTCTATTAAAAGTGAAGGAAACAAAACCGAGAGAAGTATGAACCAATTAGTGGATGCGTTTAAAGAGTATCTGCTAGCAGATAATAACTCTGCTGAGAGTTATTATGAAATGCAGAAGTTAGTTGCGGGTCTTGGATTACCATAAAAATGATTGATGTTTGCATTGAGAATTGCATGATTTTTTGGAAAGACGATGATAAGTTGCAGGAATATCGTTTTTGTGGGAAACCGAGATATCGAGCTATAGGTGGAAGGACTCGTGTTCCATAAAAATGTATGTGGTATTTGCCAATCACTAACAGATTGAAACGACTATACCAATCGGATAGGACATCAGCGGCAATGAGATGGCATGCAGAACATACAACAAATGATGGGGAGGTTACACATCCGTCATATGCAAAAGCCTAGAAACACTTTCAGACGGTACATTCTGACTTTGCTAAAGAGTCTAGAAATGTTTATCATGGTTTATGCATAGATGAATTTAGCCCATTTGGGTTGTCTAGGAGACAATACTCTATATGGATTGTCATTTTGACGCCATACAATCTTCCACCTGATATGTGCATGCAAGGCGAATTCTTGTTTATGACTATTCTAGTGACATGTCCTAGTCATCCTAGGCGATCTCTTGATGTGTTCCTGCAACTCACAAGGTGAAATAGTTATGGTATAGAGGTGTTCGCACATTTGATTTCTCGCAACAGCAGAATTTCAAGATGCATGCAGTTTTATTGTGGACGATAAGTGACTTTCCTGCATACAGAATGTTATATGGGTGGACTACACATGGAAGGTTATCTTGTCCATATTGTATGGAATGGTCTGATGTATTTCAATTAAAGCATGATAAGAAATCTTGTTGCTTTGATTGTCATCGTCGGTTTCTCTCCATGCACCATCTCTATCGAAGGAATAAGAAATTGTTCAAGAAGAACATGATTGTGCGTATTCCTCCCCCAACACAGATGTCAGGGATGAGCTGTTAGAGCAGATTGATTATTATGGTGCTCAGGAAACATGTAAACGTGGGGGCAATTGGCACACTCCAGCAAACATGTCTGACGGATATACAAAATCTCATAACTAGCACAAAAAAAGTTTCTTTTGGGAACTCCCATATTGGAAAGATCTCTTACTACGTCACAACCTCGATCTGATGCACATCGTTAAAATCTTTTTCGATAACATCATGAACACAATATTGAATGTGCAAGGAAAGAGTAAAGACAATTTGAAATCAAGGTTGAACCTAACCGAAATATGTTCCAGAAGTTAATTACATGGTAAACAACCGATTCCCAACTTTCAGTTGTCTGGAGAAGCAAGACACACATTGTTTAAATGGATTTCTTCATATATAAAGTTTCCCGATGGTTACGTGTCCAAATTCTCCCGAGGTATTGAGCAAGGGAAAAAAATCTCTGGTATGAAGAGTCATGATTGCCATGTTTTCATGCAGCGACTACTGCCCTTTGCATTACTTGAGCTTTTACCTACAAATGTCCACGAAACAATTGGAGGTAAATTTGGTACTTAGTTTATAATGTCAATATATATATTTAGTTTGTATAAACTTTTTGGAATTTGAACATTTTTCAGGGATCTATATTCACGAACAGTAACAGAGGATGACATAGCTCAATTACAAACTAATATCCCAGTTTTGCTCTGTAACTTGGAAAAAATCTGTCCACGCTCATTTTTTAACGTGATAGAACATCTCTACCTCATGAAGCAACTCTTTGTGGCCTTGTACAATTTTGGTGGATGTACCTGTTTGAGCGATTCATGGGACATCTAAAAAGAAAGGTAAAAAATCAAGCAAAAGTAGAAGGATCGATCGTTGCAGGAAGTTTAACAGAGGAACATCTCATTTCACTTCATATTACTTTAGTCCAACCGTCAAAATCAAAAGAACCCAGGTACGGTGATATGATGATGGAGGGGTTGCACCATCTTATGTCGTAGCTGTTCTAGATATCTTCACTCATATCGGAAGACTTGCTGGAAAAATAAATGAAGAATACTGGGAAAGCCACATATACTGTCGTGCAGCTCACTACTATATACTGAGAAATTGTGAAGATGTAGTACCATTTGAGAGGTATATATCAACTTATTAATTTATTACATATAGTTTAGTTAATTAATATCAAATTTATTTAATTTGCAGTAAATTCAACACATAGATACGAGAAGCCTTCCCAGATTTAAATGATATAGAATATGAAACCTACAAAGAACGTGATTTTACTAGATGGTTAAACTACTACGTAAGTAAGATAGTTGTTTATATTTAATTAAAATTAAAGAACCACATAATATTTTATATATATATATATATATATATATATATATATAATTTGCAGGTAAAGAATGGATGTGCAGGTGAACCTTTACTGCTATGGTTGCATGAGACTGTTGATGAACCAATTGCAAAGATCATAACTGCACCAATGTATTTTATGCGCAGATACACTTTCCATACTTACAACCATGGTTCCAATAAATCAACCACAAATTATGGAATCCACGTGCCAGGTGAAACAGACTTCTGCAGTACTTTGAACAAAATTATAGAAGTCACATATCCTGGAGTTCTTGGACTAAGATGCATTTTATTCCAATATCGTTGGTACAATATAATGGCCGGTCGAGGAGTGCATACTAACCAGTTAGGGGTAACCGATGTCAATGCAAGCCAAACATATTCAAAGTTTGACCATTTTATTCTAGCATGTCAAGCCGAACAAGTGTGTTTTATTCCTTATCCTCGTATATAGCAAAGACGTGACACATGGCTATCTGTGATAAAAGTGAATCCAAAAGGTCGTATTGTCAGGGAAGTCATCGATGTGGCTATGCAACAAGAAAGAGCATCGAATGTTTTTATAGCAGTGGAATCTACAAAAGATATCATACATTCACAACAAGAAGTAGAATACATTGTTCATGATGATTCAGGGCACGAAAATGCGGACTCCGACGAGTTCGAAGAGACAGTGGATGAAGAAAACACGGCGGATGAAAACTCTGATAATAAAAGTAACTAAGTTATTGTTGTAGCTTATATTATGTTGTATCTTCAATGAATTTCTATTGTTTTAATAAAAAAACTAGCATTTGCGATGCTATTACGACGTCTTGTGCCAGTACATCGCAGTGGCCTTGCAAATTGCGAGTCCATTGCAAGGGCGGGGCATAGTACTTCACAGTGGCATTGCAAAGCACTGAAACATGATCGGTTGAACCATTATACCCCAACCTTTCCCCAAAAACTAAACCGACTTTCACAACAACGTATCAAAGTGCCATTCTTAGAGGCCGAGAGTACATCGATAATCGTTTATCAATTACATTAACTATGTTTAATTATCGGATTTAATCCCGAACATGTGGTATGCAATTTCTCAATCACGTATATGTGCAACGAATTTTGATTATTATTCGTCTAAGTGTTTTGCAAGTCCACTGCGACACTTTGTCTTCGCACTTCGTAAAATACTCGTAATTTGCGACGCTTCTGTGACATCTTGTGCCAGTACGTCGCAGTGGCCTTGCAAATTATGAGTCCAATGCGAGGGCGGGGCATAGTACATCATAGTGGACTCGCAAAGCACTAAAACCAGAAAGGTTAAACCACTAAACCCCAACCTTACCCCTAAATATAAACCGACTTCCATAACAACGTATCAAAGTGCAATTAGTAGAGCAAATTCCGAATTTAATCTATTTAATTCTCAGATTTTATATGTTTAATTCTCTGATTTAATCCCGAACGTGTGGTATACATTTTTTCAATCACGTATTTGTGCAACATAAATTGTTTGGGTCAGATTGCAGCATTGCGACGCTATTGCGACGTATCTCTGAACCTTCTGTCGCAAAGGCGTCACAAATAGGGACAAAAACCCTAATATTCATCGCAGGGGTGTCGTAAACGCTTCGTATGGCCGTTGCAAGGCTCATGTTTTAATTAAAACCTGAACCGCCTCCTTTCTTTTTCTCTTCTTCTTTCTCATCGCGACTCTTCTTCTCTCTTTTTCCTCATTTCTTCGCAACTCCTCTTCTATTTTCTTCTCCTTCTCATTTCTTCTTCTCTTCTCCTTCTCTTTTCTTTTACTCGTCCGGCACTCACTCTTCATCTTCTCCTACGTGATTCAAACCGGCGCATTACTCTTCATTCTCCTCCTCTTCCTTTTCCGACCACAAATGGTAAGTATCAACCTCTCTTACTTGTTTATTTCCATAGTCTTGTAGATCTAGCCGTTGTATTGTTAGATGATAGGATTTGGAATATAGATTTAGGATTATATTTGTTAGATTTTAAGTTATGGAATTTAGATTTAGGTTATTGATGTAAGGAAAACATTTGAAAACATTTTTATGATTATTAGAAATTTCAAAAGAATTTTTGAAAAATGTTTTCTATTTTTCAAAACCTTTTTTTGAGTTTTTGTAGTTTTAAAAAAAATTTTAAAAACATTTTCCATTTTTAAAAATATTTTTAAGATTTTTAGTAATTTTAAAAGAGTTTTTTAAAATGTTTTCTATTTATAAAAGTGTTTTTTTGAGTTTTGGTAATTTAAAAAGAATATTTAAAAACCTTTTCGATTTTTTTTAAAATATTAACAGTTTTAATAATTTCAAAAGAATTTTTTAAAACGTTTTTATGATTTTTAGAAATTTTAAAAGAATTTTTAGAAATGTTTTCTATTTTTAAAATATTTTTATGATTTTTGGTACTTTTAAAAGAATTTTTAAAAACATTTTCTTTTTTTTTAAAACGTTTTGTAATATTTAAAATATTTTTATGATTTTTAGTAATTTTAAAAGATAAATTTAAAAAAGTTTGTATTTTTTTAAACGTTTTGTAATTTTAAAAGATAATTTTAAAATGTTGTCTTTTTTAAAAAACGTTTCGTGTTTGTATATAATTCATATAACTTTTAAATGGATATTTATATTTAAAACTTTTATTATTTGTAGTTTAAAAAGAAATTAGTAACGATTCCGGAATATGTAACCCCTATACTAGGTACCTTTATGACGCTGACAGATCTCACCTACCGATGCCTTTCAGATCTCAACCGGAGATATCTCTCAGGGTGGACAGATATCTCTCGGGGAGGGCAAATATCAGCATACGCTATCTCTCAGCTCAAGATATGTCCCGTCTCTGCCAGGTGGTAGTTTCGGCTCCCAGCCGGGTGGTAATTACGGTTCTCAGCCAGGCTTCACACCTAACCACTACTATCTTACTAATCTCGTTCCACAGCGTCCGCCGGGAACTCTATGGTATATAATTACATTATAAATTTATTCATTTTTAAATTTAGTAAAACAAATTAAATGATATTTCGGGTTTAAAATGGTAGGTTCAATGATGACGAAAAATTATCGATTATCGTGCAGAAAATCTTTGAATGGGAATTGAAAGAACTGCACGCTAGTTTTACTCACCGTCGATAGATGGTTCAAAAATTTTGCGGTAAGTTTTTTGTTTCGTTTAGTTTTTTTTTTCATTTTTTTAAACCACAATTTCTAAGTCAAAAGTTTGTTTCTTTGTAGCAACGTTACCACTGGAATCTCTCGATTATGGGTGAAGTCCGTAAAAAGTTAGAGGACGTGTTAAAGAGTCGCATGTGCAACCAGGTCGGCCGTTAGAAGGCCAAATGGAGGGCACACGGCAACGATGCAATGCCCTGATGGTTCAATACAAACTTCTGGGACAGTCTTGTTCGCTACTGACAAGACCCAAAGTCTGAGAAGAAGAGTGCTAGTGCACGGGCGGCTCGGTTAACCGATCCTCATGGTGATGGTCCACATAAGCATTGCTCGGGCCAGACTTCGTTCAAGGCCCGAGCCCACAAGAAAGTAAGAATTTTGTTTAGTATATATTCAATACTTTACATAAAATTTTATTCAATTATATATACTTTTAAATACTTTCAGCAAGAAGAAACATGGGATCTTTACCCTGATCTAGTAGAGACTCTCTATTAGACGAAACGAAACAAGGTCGGAGTCTTTGTCGACAAAATGGCTGAGAGAATCTACAACGAGGTCACTGCGAAAATGCATGAGTTGACCCAAGATTGCGGTGATATGTCGTGTTATCTACCGTATAGAAGAACAACCTATACATCGAGGTAAGATTTTTACTAATTTATTTCGTGTATTTTCCGTTTAAATTACTTACACTAACGTAGTAATATATATTTTTCTTATCATGTTGCTCCTCGTAAAGAGGGGAGACTGTTTGAGACCGGTCGCTCTCTCGGCTCGAGGATAGAGCAATGCTTCTCGCCACAAGAATCTCAGTCTCAAGCCTTTAGAGATTCCTCTGAAATGGCAGAGATGAAGAATAAGCTAGAAGAAGCAACAAGTTTGAACTCGTCCCAGACAAAGAAGATATCGCAATATGATCAGCTCTTCTCTTTTTTGGCTGCAAAGGACGAGCAACTAGCTGCTAAGCTGAAGGAGATGCACCTCGATGAGCCCAGATCTAATTCGGCGAACGCGGACCAGAGCATAGATCAAAACCCTGATGTTTCAGAAAACTTTTAGAATTTTTTTTCTTAATATAATTTTAAATATTTTGGTAAATATTTTAATTTTATATATATATTATTTTTATTTCTATTTTAATAATTTTTTAATAAATTAAATATATTTTATTTTTGAATTAATTATATTTTAAATTTTTAAAACATATTTTTTCAAATAGGCCGTCGCAATGGTCTCGCAAAAGCAGCCTCGCAACAGCCTCGCAATAGCTGCCTCACAAATATATCGCAACTGAGGGCTCGCAAATACAACGCAAAGGACTCGCAATGCACCGTCTCGCAATGGCGTCGCATATATTGCCTCGCAAAGTTGTCGCAGAAGCTGCCTCGTAACGATGTCGCAGAGCCTGCCTCGCAAACGCCCCGCAAATCCTGCGACGAATCTAGGAGGCCTAGCTCCATTGCACGTTTGCGATGAACAAATTGCGTAGCAATTTTTGTCACACCACTGCGACGAATATGATTTGCGACAAATAGTGTGACATCGCAGTGGCGTTACAAATGACGATTTGCAACACCGCTGCAATGCACTTTGCCATAGCAAATTATCAGTTTTCATGTAGTGTTAAGTCTTGTAATATAGTGCAAAGCTATGGAGAAGAATCATACATTGGATGTGGCTTACTTGTTTAAAGGAAAGAAAACTGTTACATCTATAAGGGTATTCACAATTAAGTATAAGAGCAATGGAATGAATAAGAGGTTTTAGAACTTCCCTTCGGTTTACTTGCATCAATATTAGTTTGTTTAGTTGGACCTTCTCGCTTTCTCATGTTGAGCTTGTATACTTCATATGGTGTTATAGGTTACAACACGACCATTCTACCTTTAATCTCGAAGCTTCGTTTATTGGTGAACCCGCAATGAATTACTGCGATTGAGTTATAAAGTCGAGCTTGATCTGTAGAGGTATTCATGTTCATATCAGACATCTACACATGTGATCTTTTTTTGCTATGTTCAAGCCACTGTAATGTTACTTTCACATCTGAAAGTGTGCCAGCCTAACTTAAGGTTTGGCATTTTCTATTTAAGTCTTGTAATAGAGTGAAAAGTTATGGAGAAGAATCATACATTGGATGTAGCTTACTTGTCTAAAGGATTGAAGACTGTTACATCTAAAAGGGTATTCAAAATTAAGTATAGCAATGGAAAGAATGAGAGATTTTAGAAGTTCCCTTTGGTTTACTTGCAGCGGTATTAATTTTGTTTAGTTGGACCTTCTCTCATTCTCATGTTGAGCTAATCGATGCAAACTTCATGTGGTGTCACAGGTTGCAACATGACCATTATCCCCTTAATTGTGCTTGATCCTTAGAGCTATCCATATTCATATCAGACTTCCATACATATCTTCTTTTTTTGCTATGTTCAAGCCATTGTAAGGTCACTTTTACATGTGAAAATGTGGTAAGCCAACTTAAGGTTTTGGCATCTGCTATTTATGTCTTGTAATAAAGTGCAAAGCTATGCACAAGAATCATTCATTGGAGGAGGTTACTTACTTAAAGCAAAAAAGATAGTTACATCTAAGTGGGTATTCACAATTAAGTACAAGAGCAATGCAGATATTGAGAGGTTTTAGAACTTCCGTTGGGTTTACTTGCAGTGGTATTTGTTTGTTTAGTTGGAGGTTCTCTCTTACGCATGTTGAGCTAATCAAGGTAGACTTCTTATGGTCTCATAGGTTGCAACACATTCATTCTCCCATTAATCTCAAAGTTATGTTTATTTGTGAACTTGTCATGAACTACTTCGGTTAAGTTATCAAGTACAGTTTGATGCTTAGAGCTATCCATATTCATATCAAACTTCTACACATGTGATCTCTTTTAGCTAAGTTTAAGACAATGTAATGTTTACTTTTACATCTGAAAATGACCAACCCAACTTAAGGTTTGGCATTTTCTATTTAATTCTTGTTATAGATTACAAGGCCATGGACAAGAATCATTCATTGAAGGAGGCTAACTTATCTAAAGGAAAGACGACAGTTACATTTTAGAGGGTATTAACAATTAAGTACAAGAGCAATGGAGATCCTGAGAGGTTTTGGAACTTCCCTTGGGTTGACTTGTAGTTGTATTTGTTTGTTTAGTTGGAGGTTATCTCTTTCTCACGTTGAGCTAATCGAGGTACCTTCATGTGGTGTCATAGGTTGCAACACGTTCATTTTCCCCTTAATCTCAAAGTTAAGTTTATTGTTTAACCCATCATGTACTCCTTCGTTGAGTTATAATGTCGATCTTCATCCTTATAGCTATCCATGTTCATAATAAACTTCTACACATGTGATCTCTTTTTGCTATGTTCAAGCCCTTACAAGGTAACTTTTACATGTGAAAATGTCCAAGTCAACTTAAGGTTTTGGCATCTTCTATTTATGTCTCGTAATAAAGTGCAAAGCTATGGAGTAGAATCATTCACTAGAGGAGGCTAACTGACCTAAAGGAAAGAAGACGGTTACATCTAATAGGGTATTCACAATTAAGTACAAGAGCAATGGAGATACTGAGAGGTTTTAGAACTTCCCTTGGGTTTACTTGCAGTGGTATTTGTTTGTTTAGTTGGAGGTTCTCTCTTTCGCATGCTGAGCTAATCAAGGTAAACTTCATGTGGTGTCATAGGTTGCAACACGTTCATTTTCCCCTTAATCTCAAAGTTATGTTTATTTTAGAACCCGTCATGAACTACTTCGGTTGAGTTATCAAGTCGAGCTTGATTCTTAGAGCTATCCATGTTCATATCAGACTTCTACACATGTGACTTTTAGCTAAGTTCAAGGCAATGTAATGTTACTTTCACATTTGAAAATGTGCCAACCCAACTTAAGGTTTGGTATTTTCTATTTAAGTCTTGTAATAGATTGCAAAGCTATGGACAAGAATCATTCATTGAAGGAGGCTAACTTACCTAAAGGAAAGACAACAATTACATATTAGAGAGTATTCACAATTAAATCTCAACCACAAGCTTATCCCTAATGAGGTGCACATTAGCATCACAAAACTTAGAAGGAAATGGAATTCCAAGAGCATGACACTCTAGATACTTCAAGTAGTAAACGTTGTAGTCTCCACTTTGTATGTCTTGAGGCAATGATCCTTTTACCTGCTTATGTGTGAATAGTTTTAGTGGATATTTGCCTCTCGGAAGCTGGAGCTAATTGATGCAAGATATATTCCATCAGCTCCGCAATTGGTCTGATATGCATCTTCATGGATGTGTCTTTGTTGAGACTAATATCAGAATCCCAAATCGTAACGTGTCTCATTGGGATGGATATCATCAAGAGAATCCATCTACTTCAGCCGTTTGCTAAAGAAGTCTCGAGGTGAAGTCTACTTTACCGTGTCGCCCAGCCAGTCTTGAGGTTTTTGCAGGATATTGTACCAATCCAATGAAGTCTTGGGGGTGTTCACCTTTCCGTTTTGGTTGATATTTGTAAACCAATAAAAACTTACAACCTTATTAGTTTCTAAACGTGATATGATCAGAAAAGAGACCATGTCTTAACTTACAGTTGAATATCTAGCCAATCATTTAACATGGTGAGTTTTTTAGGGTCAATATCTTCAAAGGGATCGTTAGCGCCAACGTCAGCCACGTTCTCATCGTCTCGGGATTTCGGTGGACCTCACGGTGAGCTTTGCGGTGTCGGTGGTGACAGAAGCCTTCTCGTCGAATCAGAAGGTCGTCGCTCGTATTTCCTCCGATCCACTCTCCTCTGCCTTTTTAACTGGTGTGGTCTAGTGGATCTGGTTTCGCCGTATGATTTTGGCGTCGTCATGAGCTTTCGTTGGATTTGGTGGGTTGAGTTCTCCTTGGTGTGGTTAAATTTGATGTTCTCCAATTGAGCTCAGAACTTTGTCAGGTTATTCTCTCACTCACTTTGGCTTGATGTGTGTCATCTTCCGCTGTAGTTATTAATTTTAAGTATATGTATTAAGTTTGGTTTAGCCTTGGTTTAGTTCTAGGTTAGGTTTATGTGGGTTAGGTTCTTTATCTGCTTCCTTAGATTGTTTATCTAGTTCCTCTTTGGATTCGATCGATAGTTGTGCTCGTCTGGGCTCGGTTTTCTCTGTGTAGAAGATTGGTGTGCTCCTTGTATGTACTTTAAAGACCTGATCGAGGTCTTGTCTATTCATGGGCTCTATCGAGATGTCAGTTAGTCGGATGTGTTTTTGATTTTGTCATTTTTGGCGAAAGTGCATCTTGCTTTTTAACCTTTTTTGCCATTTAGTTTGTCTTCGGTCTCGTCTCCTGTTGGGCGTCTTTTCGCAGCTTCGTATAGTTCTGGCACCGGTATAGTAGCTCTTTCTTTAGTTGCGAATTACTCATATTCGCCACAGGAGATTCCACCATCAGCTTGGATGTTGGTTAATCACTGGTGGTTTCTCACCATACATACCTATATAAGTGATAAACAGTTTACGTTACTGACCTTGACATTTAAAGTTTTGGTCAAGAAGGATGTTGTTGGACTTAACATCACGGTGGGTGATCTTGGAGGCGTGGAGATACTTCAAGGCATAAGCAGTTTCAACTGCAATCTTGAGTCGAGTAGACCAAGGAAGTGAGCTCGGGTTAGCCTGTGGACCATGTAGATGATCAGCTAACGTGCCGTTTGCAACATACTCATATACTAGCAGTAAGTCTCGGTTCTGTTTAGAGGAGCATCCAAAGAGAGCTACGAGGTTCGGATGGTGTAAAGCCGTTAAGATGTCAACTCCGTTCCTGAACTGCTCTGCTCTTCTGAAATTGTTATCATAAAACCGTTTCACAGCTACACTTCGCCCATCTTTAAGCTTACCGTAATAGACAGTACCAAAGCCTCCATCACCGAGTTCTTTAGATGGGTCGAAGTTATTAGTGGCTTCTTCGAGCTCTTCATAAGAGAAAAGACGAACTCCCACTAATAATTCCTCTGCTTTCTCAACATTGAAAGACTTTAAAGATGGATCTGAGGAAGTGTTTCGTGGAAGCAATGCTGAAGAATTTCTGTAAATTTTGGTTTTTTTACGATGATACACATAACAAAGTATGCTTCCAGCCAGCGGTAACACCTGAAAGAATTCTTGTAATCTGTTAAGACTTGAGTCGGATGATAAACAAGAAAAACGAGAATAAAACAGAGCATAATCTAACAACTGTAAATAAGTTGCATACTTTGCCATGTTTAATCTTTTTATTACGTTTAATGGTCTCAGAGAATACTGGCTATTTATTATAACCACAGATCGAAGGAATCTGAAGCCTCTTGTTGCCCAAAACAGAAGCTTGAAAGAATCTTACCTATGATGATCTTCAACTTCATACTTCTACGAGGATGTCTGCCTGGAACTAAGAAGAAAAGCAGAAGGAACCAATCATGTAAGTTTAAAATTTTAGTCATGGCAAGAACATAGAATGACATAAATGTATTTGCACAATACTATCATATATATTTAAAAAAATAAAAATTATTTTAAACTAATTAAAAAAAGGTAAATGACATAAATGACTCAAAATTTCTTTTTAACTGCAAAAACTACCCAAATTGAATTTATCTCTAAAAATAACCCAGAATAGTGAATTTATAATTTTATCCTGAATAACAAACAAAAAAAACTAAAAACGCAATTATATTTATACCCTTCCCAAGATATTGCAGACTTCACATGAACTCTGCTTCCAATATGACTTCACATGAAGTCTGCTCCATAATTATATATTTAATTTAAAATTAAAATAGTAACTATTATTATATACAATTATGAAGTATAAAAAGTAAACTTTCACTAAATATAGTCAAATAAAATCAACAAAGATTAAACCCCAAAAGTTTATAAACATACAAGGTAATGGTTTAAGGTTTAGCAATATAAGATGGTAACCTTGTTGGATTTGTAAATTTTGTATTTGAAATATAAAAAAGGAATAAAAGAGTTAAATTATGCAGTATAAGTTTTTGGTCTAACATTTGCGTATTACAGATGAAATATTCAGTTTATGGTTTAGAATTTAAAGTATATGGTTTAGGGGTTACAGTAGACTTCAACTAAAGTCTACTAATATCAGGAGTAGACTTCACATGAAGTTTACTAGTTCCAGGAGTAGACTTCACATGAAGTCTGCTCCATAATTATTTATTTAATTTAAAATTAAAATAGTAATTATTATTATATGCTTATAATTTTGATTGCAAAATCTAATAATAAACAATTATGAAGTATAAAAAATAAAATTGACTAAAATATATTATTCAAATAAAATCAACAAATATCAAACCATAAAGTTCATAAAACAAACTATGTAATGGTTTAGGGTTTAGCAATATAAGATGGTAATCACGTGGAATTTTTAAATTTTATATTTGAAATGTATAAATGGAATAAAAAGAGTTAAGTTATACATATATTTAGAAAGTATATGTTTTTTGTCCAACATTTGCGTATTATAGAGAAAATATTCGGTTTACGATCTAAAATTTACGCTTTAGAATTTATGGTATAGTGTTTAGGGGTTAGAGTAGACTTCACCTGAAGTCTACTATTATTAGGAGTAGACTTCAAATAAAATCTTGTCCTTAATTATATATTTAATTTAAAATTAAAATAGTAATTATTATTATATATTTATAATTTTGATTACAAAATCTAATAGTAAACAATTATGAAGTATAAAAAATAAAATTTTACTAAAATATAGTCAAATAAAATCAACAAAGATCAAACCACAAAGTTCATAAAACAAACTATGTAATGGTTTAGGGTTTAGCAATATAAGATGGTAATCATGTGAGATTAGTAAATTTTGTATTTGAAATGTAGAAATAGAATAAAAGAGTTAAATTGTGCATATATTTAGAAAATTTCTGTTTTTTTTTTAACATTTGCGTATAATACAGAAAATATTCAGTTTATGATCTAGAATTTACGGTTTATAATTTATGGCTTAGGGTTTAGAGGTTAGAGTAGACTTCACATGAAGTGTACTATTATCGAAGCAGATTTCACTTGAAGTCTACTTTAGAAGCAGACTTCAAGTAAAGTCTGCATGTGAAATCTGTAATTCAAAAATTAAATTGGGTTTAAGCTTAACCGAATTTAACCAACAATTGGATAAAAAATTGAAATTAGGTCTAAGGTACCAACGATTGGACCTACATATAAAAGCTAAAATCTATATGCCAAAAAACCCTAGCCACCTTGTCTTCTCCTCTCTTCCTTCGAAATTTCTCTTCCCATCTCAGAGAAAGAAACGTTGCTGCCTCCTCTCCTCTCCGGTGGTAGATCTTGACGGTAATGTCTCCTCTCCCTTCTCTCTCCTCTCTTCATCTCCTTTCCTTTGTTTTCTCCTCTCTTCTTTCGCCATCTCAGTTTTCTCTCTCTATTTTCACGTCCACCGCGTCATCGGCGTCCACTCTATCATCAGTGTCCAACGAAGACAAGCCTCTCCTCCTCTTTTCTCCAGCGGCAGATCTGACAATAAATTATCCTCTCTTTTCTCTCTCATCTATTCTTCGCCTTCCTTTGTTTTCTCCTCTCTTCTTTCACCATTTCCGTTTTCTTTTTCTCTTCTTTTTTATTTTTCTTATTCTTCTCTCTCTCTTTTCAGATGTAACTAATTTCACCATTTTTTTCTTATTCCTTTGGTGCATGTTTCTCCGAACGCCTCCTCATCTTCTAGCCGCCTAAAATCTTTGGCCAATGTTGACCATTTCTTCTCTACCGTCGACATCTCAAAAAGGTTGTTTTTTTTTCTTTTTTTAGTAAAAATTGAGATTTTTTGAAAAAGCATGAGTATTTTCTTTTCCAACCGGTTTCAAAGTCTGAATCTTTCAATTTTTCTAAAAAGAGTTTAAATTTTTTCAAAAAGTTTAAATTTTTTTGAGAAAGTTTTAATTTTTTTGAAAAAGTTTGATTTTTTTTGAAAAAGTTTGAATTTTTATGAAAAAGTTTGAATTTTTTTGAAACAGTTTGGATTGTTGTCGAAGAAGTTGAATTTTTATTTTCTGAAACGGTGTCAAAGCTTGAATTTTTTGAAAAAATTTAAATTTTTTTAAAAAGTTTTTTACTTTTTAAAATTGCGCGTAAAATTTTTAAATTTTTCTAATAAGTTTGTTTTTTTTGAAAAAGTTTGGTTTTTTTGAAAAAGTTTGATTTTTTCTGAAAAAATTTGAATGTTTTTGTGAATTTTTTTTTCTTGTGTATATTAAAAATTTACAACGCATTTTATGTGAAAGTTTTGATTATATCGAAAAAGATTGAAGTTTTTGTGGTTAAAGTTAACAATTTTACTGAGTATATTCGATTGTTATTTGAAAACTTATTTTGGAGATTTTTGGTGGAGACTTCTGGTGGAGTCTTCTGGTGGAATTTTGGTGGAGCTTTCTGGTGGAGTCTTCTAGTGAAGCTTTCTAGTGGAGTCTTCTTGTGGAGTCTTCTGGTGGAGTCTTCTGGTGAAGACTTCTAAGGAGACTTCTATGGAGACTTCTAAGGAGACTTCTAAAGAGACTTCTAAGGAGACTTCTAAGGAGACCTATTTTCCATACTTATATTACAGACTTCTTTTTTGATTGGTGTAGTATTATTGATTAAGTTCATGAACAAGTTTTCTTTCATTGACGTTTTCAGGAACACAGATGGAAAGGCCAGAATTTGCACGTAGGCTTTTCATGAAAGCTTTTGAACCTCAGCCAACGAAGAGTATAAGCTACCATAGTGAAGACTTCAAGCTAATGAATGTGTTGACCAAAGTTCTCAGACCATATGAATGGAATGAGCTATATCATTTAAGGCTTGGTGTGTTTCTGCAGTTTCATGAGATGGAGTTTGGCTAGGCTTCAAGACTAGTGCATCATTTACTTCAGTTGCAATGTAGGAAGACTTGTGAGCTTTGGTTTCTAATTGGTGTGAATCCAATCAGATTCTCGCTTAATGAGTTCGAGTTTCTAACTGGGCTGAACTGTGCATACGTGGAGGATCTAGAAATGCCAGTCACTGAAGTTACACCAGAAATGCAAGAGTTTTGGGAGCTTCTCGGAGTGCCTGAATATAGAAGACCAAATTATGATGCGTTGCTAGCCACTACTATTGGGTGTGAAGGTTGGACCCGTGAAAATCGGATGAGGTTAGGTTATCTGTCAATATATGCCGCTTTCATTGAAGCAAGGAAGCCTGAATAACCCACACGTCTTAGTATGGTTAGATTAGTCATGGATATTGATGCTTTCGAGACATATCCTTAGGGAAGAGTTGCATACAAAACGCTAATGGATTTTGTTAAACAAACAGAACCTAAAACAATTGGCTATTCCATTGACAGATTTATCCAGGTCCTTCAAGTGTGGGTGTATTATGCGCTTCCAGATTTTGCAGTGCATTTATACAGATTTTGTCCCTGGTAATTCTTCTCCATAATTGCTAGCATAGAAAGGATATAGGAATCGTAAGTGCCCTGGGGAGAACATGAAGAAACATGTAAGAAGGTTCTTTTAATTTTTGACATTAATTTACGCCTATGGTACGTATAACAATTCATACTCATTTGTTGTTTCTTTTTTAGTTTTTTTTTACTACAGACCTGGGTCCGCCACCTAATCTCCAAGAAGAGATAGGCATACATGTTTCCATTTTGGGACAACGATGAGGAGGATTCCTAGGTTGACAACATTATAAAGGCGCTTTGTGGTGAGTTTTTGTAACACCCCCGGACCAACCCTAGGAACGGGAGCGTCACTAGTGCGCGTCCGAGCCCCAACCTAAGGTTACCGAGCCACGGTCGGCCCTTAATTGGAACTAGGAAACACACCCCGTCTTAACACACCTAAGCCTTGCGGCTCAAGCATATTAATCCGTTAGTTTTGCCCTGGACTAGGCCAAGCACACACGAACCCATTTTAAACGAAAATACTTATATTATTTCAAAAACGTTTACAATCCCAAATCCATGGCCTCGGTCGAGTTTAAAACATCTTTACAACCAAAATCGATATACACATTTGCAAAAGGGAAAAATCTACACTGGCTCTCCTAAGCTTTCCTTCGCACCCTAGAGGTTCTTACTACGGTTACCTGCAAAAGGGAAGTGAGACGTGAGCAACTACTTTGCTCAGCGAGAAATGGAATTAGCAAGCAACGCACACAAGTTTCATAATTTTAATAAATTCACACATCGATCCACGATCTTGTTACAATGCTATCCATCCGCATTGCCGGATTGCCTCAGTCTTGTAAACCAAGTACGGGCGACTCATATCCACGTGCCACTCCGGTACCAACACAACCATCTTCTAACTTCCTACAAACCACACCTCTCTATACAACCTTCACTTATCCTTTTCACAACATATCCCACGAATACTCCCATTCTATCAAACACTCCACTTCCTTACCTTCCCATCACGCCTCCCTTACCTATGTATACCTATCTACCTAACTCGTACTACACATCTAACCTTTACACACAACACCACTTCCCTCCACCACTGCCCATTACTCCTAACCTCCCACACACGTTACCACCACCTTCCCACACCTGCTACCACAACCTTCCTAACACATATTACCACAACATTCCCAGTTCAGTCCTAATTCACACAATTCTTCTCATCTAATCTTAACTCTCCCTTCATAGTTCTCAACAACTAACCATCTCACCACTCACGACCTCAATAAATAACACAAAATTGGATCCTTATCTAACCTCTTCCATACCTTCATGGTTCCACTATACTTATTACAAATTTATTATCATCCAACACACAACTATTTAATTCTCATTTACTTTATCAAATTCTTTTCGGTTTAGCAACACACTAATAATCCTTTTCTTCCTTGTTATTCACGGTTAAACAACCTTCAACACTTAAAATCGATCTTTAACATTTCCTAGCCACCACACAATTTAATCTTAACTATCATACAAAATCACCAAACTTAACACTCAATATTCACTATCATTCTCTTCATAATTTCATATCAATAACACATAATTCACAGAATCCTCACACTTAATCCACATCCTCTTTGTGGTCATAACAAAAAGACCAACACACAATAATCTATTCATACATTTACTTAGATACTTAATCACAACACACAAGGCCTAACTAAGGCCAATCAACCATAAGAACGAGTCACCAAACACATAAACACAAGCCGTAATAATCAAGCAAGGAAAATTCACAACAATATCCACCAATATCACACGCGGCCAATCACACTGTCTAATCTTCCTAACACTCACCGTCCACGGCCAATAACACTTCCTAACCTTCCTAACACTCACGGTCCCCGGCCATTAACACTTCCTAACCTTCCTAACACTCACGGTCCACGGCCAATAACACTTCCTAACCTTCCTAACACTCACGGTCCACGACCAATAACACTTCCTACCCTTCCTAACATTCACGGTCTCAACCTAGCCGAATAGAACTCAAGAATCATCACGAAAACATATCATCCATCACTCCTTTTGCATTCCTAAATTCTCAAACTCACTAACAAGGAACAATCCACACACAACTATCAAGCAATCACAACTAACACACGACCCTTCATCCACAACACACAACAACATCACAATCACTTCTTTTGCAGTCCTAAATTCACAAGTCTCACCTTTCTTGCTCCAAAATTCTGAAAGTCTCTAGCTAAGGTTCTTGGCTCTCGCTTCTCCTCTCCTTCTTCCGCTTCCTCTAATCGGTAGGGACTAAGCAACTTGGTTCTTCTCTTAAGCACTTAAGCTCTAAGGCTTTTTGGTAAAGATTTAGCAAAGGTTTTCACAACATTTTCTCCACAAAGTACCTAAGGATTTCCCCCTTCTCTCTCCGCCTCCTCCTCTATTTATAGAGGAACTTATGCTACCAACTCACTTAGCCAAGCATCTTAATCACCCTAGCTAAGCTTATAGGTTTTTCCTAAAATAATGGCATGTGGCAAATGACTCACATAAGCTTTCTTAATGGAAAGGTTTTGTTTAAACCTTTCTTCCATGCAAGGTTTCGTATTAAGCTTTGGGTTAATCTTTAACCACACTAATCCGAGTACCTCTAAACTCCGAGCACCTCAAATTCTTACACTCGATCTCAAAAGCTTCCCTAACTCATTCTAGGCCTACCCGCCTCTGTCGTGACCAACTTAACTTCTCTTCATTCTTCGGTATTTCATTTTTTTTTGACAATTACCCGAAACCGCATTTTGGCTAAGAACATTTTCCTAATGTCTTGCCAATCAGGTCGTCAACGGGGTATCACAGTTTTGGCCTAATTGGAGATTCACTAAGTCTCACTGGAACAATAAGGGTGTGCTGGTACCTAAAAAGGTTGCTCAAGTATTGAAAAGTGGCAGGTCAAAGAGAATCCATGAGTAACTAGATGATGAGCCTGAGGGATGAAGAAGTGTAAGGAGACTTCATCTTCTTATGAAACTGACAACAACTCAGTGGAGAGAATGAAGGAGTACATGGATCAATGATGTAAGAAGATGCTTGCCCAGTTGGTGGATGGGATTAGCAGTGGAGAACATAGGATGTTGGAAGGTATGCGTAGTTGCGAACAAGAGATCCACACTCTAGCTGAAAGAGTGTCAAGAAATTGGGCAGTCATTGAGCAGAGTCCAGTTGGCAATGTCAATCATGACGAGGAGGATACCAATCTGCTAGTTGGGGTTAGTTCTGAACCCTCTCCAAAACCTAACCGAGTTTATCACCTGCGTAATTCAAAGAAATCAGCGAAGTAGTTTTCTTTGCATTTGGTTGTTGTGTTATAGTTGCTGTGTTTTGAACTTCAACTCTACTTCTGTTTCTGTTTTTTATTTCTTTGTAATGGTCTGTTTATCTGTGAACTGAATGTACTATAAATATTTTATAAATAAAATTATAATTTTGTGTGTGAAAAAAAAATTTGCAGATAGATCATAATCTTCCTAGCAAGAGTGTAGATGGTGCAGCTGAGCAAAGTGTTGTCTTGCTGGATCAAAAACTCTCCAACATCGACTTCGAACTTGTTCAGAAGAATAAACAAGAGAAGAAAACCAAAAATGGTACAAGAAAAGATACGTGAGTGGACTGAAAGGATTAGAAAGCTAGCTCCTATACAGTTGAGTCCATTCCAAGGAAACAGCACAGCCAAGGGAATTATCCCAAACAAGACAGGTGGTGGTTACGATCCTTTCGGACCCGTAGACAATGTTGAAGCAGAGCAATGGGCAACAAGAATGAAACAAGAACCGTAAGTTTTCACCTTTAATATTTACTTCGAGATCGAACTTGCAAATCTTGTATAATCAAACTTTTGAGTTTATAGGGACTATAAGCTAATAAAAGGAAGAAAGGTTATGTGCTTGAATGGTACCACCAACTGAAAACCCCTACAAACTGGCTACAAGACACAATATACTTTATTAGTAGACTGTTTGTAGACTTCGTTAGTAGACTTTGTTCATAGACTTCATTCGTAGACTTCATTAATAGACTTTTAACTGATTGTTTTGTTTTGTTTCTTACCTATTTGATGTAGCACATGGATATTGGGATTAATCTTCTAAGGAGTCGCTATGCAAAACATCCTAAATGGTTTCAGTCCAATAGACTTTGCATAGGTTATACTAGATTTGGCTAGATGTGGACTAATAAATTTGAAGAGTTTCTCAACTCTAATCCTAACCACGACGGAACAGGGAAACGCTTACCTGGTGGATCACTTGATTAATACTCACGGGAAGAGCCATCATATTACTGCAGTGACAAGACATGGGGAGTTGAAGTGGACGACATTTACGTTCCATTGAACCTTGGCAACAGTCATTGGATTGCTTTGTGGATATCCATAACGAATAAGCACATTGTCATCTGGGATTCTGCAACTTTAATGGTTAAAGATTCGATAATGACTACTCACGTAAGGCTTTTTGCAGTCCTTGTGCCATACAATATGCATGAATTGGCTCCTCCCGAAAAAAAGAGTAGCATGTTTGTGATATTGTACACACAAGAGCATGTAATACGACCTTTGCCTCAGAATAAGCAAAACGGAGATTGTGGTGTGTACTACTTGGAGTACATCGAATGCCATGCACTCGGGATTTCATTCCCTCAGCAGTTTTGTGATGCTTATGTGAAGCGCAAGAGGGATAAGTTATTTGTTGAGATATGCCTTTTGGGCATTGAGAAAGATGGATACAAGAATCTGGACATATATCATGAGACAGACGTTGTGGAGAAGTAGAAGGGTGAATATATTATTGACTAACGGTTATACCCCGGCTTATATGCCTATTTTATTTTTGTTGATTAGGGTGCAAGAGAAATTTATTATTTGGTATCTTCCATTTATTATCTTTGTGGGTGCAAGATAACTAATAATTTTTTGTATTTAGTAAGGAGCTTTTTTTGGGTGAGGATGATCAGTTTAGGTGTTGTATTTTTTTTGTTCACATTCTTATCTGACCTTTATTAGGAGACTTCTTTCGCAGACTTCAGAAATAGAGTTCTTATTAATCATAGCAGACTTCATTTTTATCTTATCATTATTTGGAGACCTCTTGCACAAACTTCTATAGTAGACTTCTTAGATACCTCTCTACCTTTACTCATTGTATATGTAAACTACAACAACTCCTAAATAACATCCCACTATCATCATTCTTAGATAACATCATACAATCATATTCATAAATAACATCCTAGAATCATCATCCATAAATAACATCCTAAAATCATCATCCATAAATGACATCATACAATCATCATCCATAAATAACATCCTAAAATCATCATCCATTAATAACATCCTAAAAGCATCATCCATAAATAACATCATACAATCATTATCCATAAATAACATCCTAAAATCATCATCCATAACATTATAAAATGCACAACAACGTTTATACTTCTTTTCTTCACCTCCATCAGCATCACTCATGGTCCACCTTTGCTACCTACAATCAATAATAATTGTATCAAAAATTTTACTGAATACAAACTAGTAATTCCAATACCGAGATAAGTTGTAACTTACACAATTTATTTGAATATGGCCCAATTGTTTACATTTTGAACAACTGTAATGCTTGGAAATTTTGCTTGCCTTGTTGTGTTGCATCCTAGCAATCTCTAACCAACTCTGCCACCTAGATTTCTTTTTTCTTCCAGGAAGACTCTTCACAATTCGAGGAAGACATTGCTAATTTTTCTTAACTCCAAAGTCACTTTTTGGGTATATATTGTGAGAGTACGCTGCAGTCAAATATTTCTTCCTATATAAAGGACATACAAGCGTTAACACATGTAGACCGGCTTGCACTGCAGCTGCAAAACACGTATGAACAAGAAATTTTCTCAATCTAATATACACAACATTCACATGTTCGATGTTTCAAATCAACAAAATAATTCTATTCACTCCATTTGGCATAAAACTTCCAATCTATGCGTTCAACAACCATCTTGTATGCATAATCTCCACGTAATGCCAGCAAATGTTCAACTCAGTGATTATGACATGTTGTAAGACTAGAGGCATCTAATCTTCGTTTGTAAAACCACTTTCCTAACTTCTCTCGTATGTACTCCAATAGGAATGTTATGGGAGATCCTCTTGCTAGCTTAAATGCGGCGTTGACAGATTCTGGGATGTTGCTCGTCTGAATGATGTATTTGTTACTTGGGAAATAAACACATGACCACAACTTCGGCTATGCGTCTTCAACTCATCCATGTATCGATTGAAGTCAACAAGAGTGTACACATATGTCGCTCTTTTGCCCCGTGACAGTTCCCAGATTCACTTATTGGATTAGATGCAATAAGAGTGCAAATTGCCATAACCATCTTCTGCTGTCCCACAGACCAATTCTTGGGCGTATATCAATGATAGGTACGAAGTAGTGTAACCCAACCTTAGACCATACATGGTCTTCATTAACTCTTCGATATGCTTTCGCATGATTCCGTCAGTTGTTCCAAAATGATCTACAAATAATCTAGAAATATGTCTCGGAGAATGGTGTTTGAAGTGAGCATATCGATCTGCCACATAACATGTATGAAAATTTACAAATTTTGTCACACAAAATGTGTTTTTTGCATCTGTCACAATCACTCTAACCTTCCCATCCACAACCATCAACGCAACATTTAGCCACAAAAAGAGTTTTATTTGACTTTTATACACAGAAATTGAATTGTAGTAGTGTACTCCTCACTCTCAACGCTGATATTAACTCTTCTTTGCTAGAAAAACTCCGATTGACATATATGTTATGAGATTTTTCCTCTTGATCAAAATAACTCTTGTTCCCAAGAAGCTTTTCATCTTTGTCTTCTTCTTCATCTTTTATATTCCCATATTTACTTTAATCTCCACTGTCCATGTAAACTTCGGGTTCACCATCAGAATCGTATGTGTATTTCATGTCATCTTCCATTTGATCTTCATCCCAATTTATGTCTTTGTCTTGCTCGTCATCATGTAAATAGCTAAAAGTATCGTTACTTAACAAAATAAAATAGTTTTTAACAAATTACTATGCGCAGACTTCACATGAAGTCTACAATTTATCGTCACAAACTTCACCCAAAGTCTACTCTACAAAGAATAGATTTCGGGTGAAGTCAATGAAGATAAGTAAACTTCGTGTGAAGTTTGTGTTTAGGTTATTTTTGCATTTGACTAAATGTTAACTTTTCTGGCACAAACTTCACATGAAGTCTACTTTAAGGAGGTTATATTTGCAATTACCTAGAGTATTGAATTTTTTTAGTAGATTTTATGCGTAGTCTGCATAGTTTCTGTTGAAAATAGTAGACTTCACATGATGTTGCAGACTTCACGTGAAGTCTGCTCAAGAAAATAGAGATTACTTCCGCAATTGACTAAGTTGACTTTTACTATAGAAGTCTACACATGAAGTCTGCGACAACACAAACTTTACATGAAGTCTGCAACATAGTTGGAGTAGATTTCAAATGAAATCTACTTTATTTTATAAGTAACAAAATTTTATTAATTAATTTTGTAGGCATCACGCGATGTCTACATTGCCTTAGATCTAAATCACATACTTTGACATAAAAGTAGACTTTTACTAAAGTATGCGCAATTTAAGCAGACTTCATGTGAAGTCTGCGATTTTAAACATATTTTCAGAATCAAATAACCGTTATTTTGGTTAATTTCAAAACTAAAACCTTTACCAAAAGTATACTTCATCCAACGTCTGCGACTTTTCCACAAGCTTCAATTGAAGTCTATATAAAAGTTAAAGTTTTGATCAATTGCAAAACTTACTCAGATTACAGCAGACTTCACGTGAAGTCTGCTTTAGTTTTTTTTTGTATTCAAACAAGAATGCACAGACTTCACATGAAATCTATTCTCCAAATCCAGAAACTTGGTCAAACGCAAAACTAACCTCTATGTTGACTAAGAGACTTCAAATGAAGTCTACATGGAAAAACAGACTTCACATGAAGTCTGCTCTCTACAAATTTCTAAAAATATGCAAAATTTAGCTAGATTTTAGTTAGGGATTCTATTTACCTTATTTCAATGTTGATAATGTCGAACGAAACCCTAAATCCTTCTTCTTAGCTTCTAAAAGTACCCAAAAAATCTAACAGTTAAGAATTTGGAAAAGTTAAAATTAAAATTAGATAGTTTTATGGATAGAAATGAAGGGAGAATGAAAGATAATGTGGTTGAAGATGAGGAATGAGCATAATGTGCATTTAGAGCTTTTTTGTTCTTGTTAATGGTGGGTGTGAGAATTGAAAAGATGATATTTTGGTATATACATGAGATTGTATGAATATTTTGATCATTTTATGTCTTATTTTAGGTTTTTTTCTTTTAATAGAATGGCATAATCGAAATTAGTTGAACAAATAAAGGTCTAATGAACAAAAGTTTGGAAAGAGCAAAAAGAGGTCGTTTGACAAACAGTCCCTTAAAAATAGTATCACATTAATCATAAAATTATATTACCTTTCAAAAAAAATTGTATTATATGTAAAATATATTCCAAAAAACAAATCAATTTGTGTAAAATAAATTTAAAATTTTAAAATAGTTACATATACATATAAATCTAAACCAGAATTAGATATTATAATGAGCTTATCCTGGAAAAAAAATTTAATTTAATTAAAATAAAACTTATAGCAAATTAAAAAATATATTTACATAAATTCTATTAAACATTTAAAAATACTTACATGCTCCTATAAAACTAAATTTAAATTTTTATCATATTAAAACATAGATTAAATATGAAATTATATTTGCATAAAATATCATAAGAATTTTAAAATACTTACATTCTTGGTTGAATCCATAAAAGAATTAGGAATCATATTAAAAATCCTAAAACTCTACCCGCCATCTTATCTAACCACATGCAAGAGAAAAGAGAAACAGTGGAGTAAATTTACTCATAATAAAACGAAAATTAATATGCATATTTATAACCTTAATATCTCCACGTTGCCGAAAACATAATTGCATTCGGAGTTATGATTAGAAAGTTATAGTAGTTTTTCCAAGACACATCTTTTGAAAGCGAATTCCTGATTGTTAATGTTTGGAAGCATTTTTCCTTCAAACCAGAAGGACCTAAACAACAATCAACATATTGTTGGAAATCCTCAATGGTCTAGTTTTCAGATCAGTTTGCCAATTCAGTTTGCCAAATCGCATTTTAAGGAAAGGGCTTGTTCCCATCTGTTTTTCAGCCTAGGCGCTTTGAGGGTTAAAGAATAATGGAGTATATATTGATTATAATTAAGGTTAGTATTAGGGTTTGGTAGATATGATTATCCGTATATATCTAAAAAAATATTTGAATTTATCTTAACAATTAATTCGAGTATTTGATTTAAATATGTAAAATTACCTTCTCAGTATTTGATTTAAATGTGGAAATTTTACTTTTAGATAGATTATTCATAGGTAAGTTGGATAAATCCGATTAGAATTTGGATATCCATTGATTATTCGGGTCAAAAGTATTAAAAGACATAAACACCATTAATGAATTCTTATTTCTCTGAACAAATCAAATGGCAAATTATGTCATATCCGAATAACACAAGGATATTTTTGTCTAATCATATGAAAGATCCGTTTAGAATTCAGATAATCCACTAATGTATTAGGTAAAAGCTATTAAAAGACCAAAATGCCATTAATGAAATCGAATTAGCATGAACAAATTGAAGTGTATTTGATGAGGACATGAATGCTAGACCAGCTGCATCTAGAGAACTCGCCATTCCAACACCCAAGGGTCCAATCACACGCTCAAAGTCAAAGTAAATAAGAGAAGGATTCACCAAAGTTGTGGGAATGCTAATGAGTACGATTCAAGAGGAAACCTTGGATGAAGCTCTCAACATTTCTACCAACATAGACTTTCCTTTGCTTGGAGCTTATAAAAAAGTTCTAATCTTCACATTCGAACCTGAACCTGACCGAAATCATTAAGGTATTGAGATTGGTTAAGTGATCTTGTACTCTTTTTCCTTATCTTTGGTTTTGTCCCAAATGGGTTTTACAAAGAAAGGTTTTAATGAGGCAAGCCATTTAGCCCACTCTCATCTCAATATCAAGGTGATCCACGGTCCATAGAAGTCCAAAAAGTGTCAATAAGAGGCCACACAACAAGAGGAAATCCTGAAGACTGAATTGAAGTCCATAAGTGATCCAAGAAGAACATGGGCTGAAGATGAATTTTAAAGGGTTGAAACTTGTTTTATTTTCGGTCCATTTAGAGTCCAATAAATGTCTTGAAGAGTCTATTGTCTAGATACAAGAAGTTAAGTGTCAAGTTAGTGGAAGATGTGGGAGGAAATGTGAGTTAAGGTGAGCATTAACCAACTTGTAACGGCTGGATCTTCAAACGTCTTACCGAAGCTCATGAGTCCCCCTTCTTATCTTGTAATACTTGAGGTGTCAATCCAATTGGGAATTATGCAGACAATCAGAATTGCAATAGAATCAATTAATTCAAGCCAAATAAATCAGATGATGTTTCTAACAACCTAAATTAAAAAGGACTAAATTAAATGAGGAAGTAAAAGAAAATAATAATGAAGAAGAGAGAAATTGCAGAGAAACAGATAAATTCAATTAGACAAAATAGAAGCTTCTAAGGAAGGGAGTCAACGACTAATGAATCTCCGTAATCATAACCTAAGTACCTAACAAGCTCAATAAGAGGTGATTTCTAGACAACAAACCCAAAGGTAATCAAATTCACTTTCGTGATAAATGATCTCAACCAAGTTATATCCAGACCCTATCATCACAGGCGAAACATAACATAGAATGCATGAAAATTCAGTTTACTAAAGTCAATAATCGCCCTAGACAGCTAATCCATTAGGCTAGGTACAAAAATCTCTGAAATTAGCAGGATCAGGTATTTCATCAAACACTTCGTGAGTATGGAAATTCCTAGGATCTAATCTCAAGTGATCAGAGAGAGACTAGCATTATGAACCCTAAAAACAGAAGAAATCTATGCGATATTTACTTAGGCACTTAGTAGATCAAGGATTTTCACTAATCTATCTCATCCTCAGATACCCTAAAACAACTACTCAGACTTCATAATCATAAACAAAAATTCAAAACATAAACTAAATAGCATAAACATAATGTAGAGAAGAGAAATAGGTAAGAATAAACCAGGATATGAAATTGCAAAACAGAAACTCAGAAAACAAAGAGGTTCGATCTTAAAATTACAAAAGCTTAGAGTAGTTTCTCTGTTCTCTCTCAAAACTTCATAAAAATAAAGCGTGCTTATTAAAAACGGGCTAAGAAGGTTTTTATACCACTTCTTAGTAAACCCTAAAATGAAAATCAACGAAAATAATAAAAAGTCGAAGTGGGAATCGGTTAGCTCGACCGGGTCGGTCGAGTTAATGGGTCGAGTGGTCCGTCGAGCTGTCCGTGTGAAACAACCTCGACCGGTTTGGTCGAGTGGTCGGTCGAGTTGATGTGAGAGATCGGTTGAGTTGATGTCCGGACTGGTCCGACTCGACCTGTTTTGTCGAGTCCAATGTCGAGCTGAATTCCGGTTTGGTCTGCGGGAAGCCAACTCGATAGGTTTGGTCGAGTTAATGGGTGAGTTTGAATCAGCTCGGGTGCGTTGGTGATCCATGTGGTCGAGTTGGTAGGTAGAGTTGGGATCAGCTCTAGCTAGTTGCTGATGCAGTAGGTAGAGTTGAGATCAGGTCTAGCTAGTTGCTGATGCAATAGGTAGAGTTGAGATAAGCTCTAGCTAGTTGCTGATGGAATAGGTAGAGTTGAGATCAGCTCTAGCTAGTTGCTGATGGAGTAGGTAGAGTTGAGATCAGCTCTAGCTAGTTGTTGATGCAGTAGGTAGGGTTGAGATCAAATTCCTTCCTTGTGCATCCAAAAGTCTCCCATTGTACCTGAAATCCGCTCCAATGCATGTATGGATGCTATGCATGAAAACTAACATAAAAACTCTAATGCAACACAAAATGTGATGAATATAAACACCAAACATGCTAAATACGACTCCTAAAACGTGCTAAAATACAAACATATCAACTCCCCCAAACTTAGTCTTTGCTTGCCTTCAAGCAAACAAACCGAACCAAGATGGAGAAGAGGGTGAAGTGGGGATTCGGAGCCAAAGACGAGCTGATACGAATATTAAACTCACAGTCCAAGATACAAGTTCTAAGATGCACAACCAAACAAGTCGTACTCCAAAAACTTTAGCCATACCAATAACATTCTAGCACAGATTCAGCCTTAACCTACTCATGCATTCACTTCAACTAATCCTTTTAACATTCATTTAGCACAGAACCGCGAACCGAGCATATGCATCAATTTAAAAGCTTGTTTGGCTAAGGGTAAGGTCCAAAGATTAGAATGATCTCTTTATAGTAACCGGTCAATCAATGCACAGGGATCACTCAATGAAATGGATTAGGCTTCAGCATAATGCTAAAGGTGAGAACCAATAGGCGCATACAAGAGCATGACTTCATCTACCCGTATACCCACATTGGTTTCATCCTAGCAATCTAAACCCAGAGTCTGATCCTAGACTACCCTTTTCATCTAATTCTTTCTTTTTAGCCACCAAGATCATACTTACAAGCTTTTCCATTCACAGGTCTAAGGATGGGGATTCACAAACATTGCAATTTCTAGTGGTTTGGTAGTTAAGACATTTACAGCCCATGGTTCTTCTTAGTTTTTTTTTCTTTCTTTTTACTACCCAGAACCTTGACTAGATTTCTTAGTTTCCAGCCCCTTTCTCCTTCAGACATCAACACCTTAGCCGTTTTTTTTTTCTTTTTTTCAGCCCAGACGTAAACAGTCCCATACCCAAAATCAAAACCACCTAATCCTATCTGGTCCAAAAATTGTGGACCAGCATCTACATGAAGCCATGCTTCTGTCGGCGCTCACCTAACACTTTATGCCAAGTTAAACCGAAAAGAGACCTCACGAAACATACATCAAGCAGTGAATGATTTGAAAGAAGGTGAGGTGTATGGTGGGAGTCTATTTGGATTAACAAGATAGATGCATGATGATAAAGGAAATCCAAATATTCTATGTAATCCACAAGCTTAAAATCAATGCATATACTTGATAATTAATCAGTCAGATTATGGTTTTCAATTAAGCAAGGATTAGCATCGGGTCGCAGCATGATTCAATTAGGCATGAATGCATAGACTAAACCTTCCTAACATGGTGCGGTTTTGCATTTCGGACAGGAAAGCATGCAGCAGACAACTTATATCTAGGGCGGTGAATTTAGCGCATCGATCAACAAGCTTAAATAGGCATAATCATCATAATCCCTAATGCAAAACTAGACTCGATCCTACATGAATGCAGCTACATGACACTCTTTTTTATGTGTTTTTGAAAAGGTTTTTTGATTTTTTTGTATTTTCTATGCCTTATATAAAAATGCATGATCAAAATGAAAACAGAAAATAAGAACAGAAAAAACGTGATCAAATGTGATCTAGGACCCTCCCCCAAAGTTAAACTACACAGTCCCTTGTGTAATAGAAGCTTGAAAAAGAGCCTAGATCAATCAACAGAAACAATGAAAATGCAATGATATTAACAATGAATGTGTGGAGTGTGTACCTTTTTAGAAGTACAAGTTCCAGGGTGCTGGACTTGCAGTGTCTGTATAAGGTTGGTTGATTTGGTACGCTGGATTGTGAGAATCAAAGTCAAGAATTCCTTGTTGGTCGCCTACTAGAACCACCCTCACGTCTCAACATTTTCTCTATTTTTAAGGCTTAGCTCGACCCACTGGATCACTGAACCGGTCGAGTTGACTCAATGATTAGTCTCTTGGTCGAGTTCGTGGATATTTGGTGGCAGCTCGAGCTAGAGAGTGGTGACGGTGGTGGTCGAGCGTGGAGATCAAGCTAATGTTAGAATAAGAGGCTCACGACTTAGCTCAACCCAATGACTCAGCGGCAGACTCGAGTTAAGCAAGAAACTGAGGCGGAACAAGCGTAACTCAAGCGCGTGGTTCACAGAGCTAGTTGAGTTTGTTAAAACATGCAGCTGGTGGTGGAACTAGAGGTGACGGCTAGACGTATCACCTTTAAGGTCGAGCTGGCTGAAGAAGGTGGTGACTCGCAGAGGTTTAGCTCGAGCTCGAGCTTGATATTCACGTCGTCGGTCGAGTCGATTTTCAAGATTTTTTTTTTCTGTCAGCTCGACCCCACATATCACTCTCTTGGTCGAGTCAGATTTTTGTCCACCAGATCTTCATGTAAACTCTCTTTTTCCCGTCCAGCTTGATGTTAAACTCTGCCAAAAGCACTGAAATCGACCAAATTTCTCACCTACTAAAAATCAAAAAACAAAAAAAGAAAAACAAAAAAATAAAAGAAGAATCCTGAAAATGAACTAAATTATTTACAAGGATATCATGGGACTTCCTCCCAAGTGAACTTGTTTTAAGTCGCTTAGCTTGACTTTCACACCAATCAAAGTTGGGGTGGATCAGAGATAGGAGGCAGAGTCCCCTCTGCTTCAGCGACCATGTAAACCTTAACTTTCTGCCCATTTTCTAGAAGATCATCTCCTTCCTTGCTAACCAAAGTGATGGCTCCGCAAGGCTTAACCTCTTAGATGTTGAAAGGTCCTGACCAATATGAATTTAGCTTTGATGGGAAAAGAAGTTGCTTGACCTTAGCGAATGGCTTGGGACGCTTGCTGTTCTTAACCTTGTACTCCATTGCTCCATCCACATATTCAATTGGTTGCAAGACTAAATCAGGTCCAAGATCTAATGTTGGTAGCTTGCATAACTCCTTATGAGGTGGTTGTGCAGTTTCATCACAAGCAAACATAGATTCAAAGCTTTTCCCTTCTATAACTTCTTCATACATCGGAACCTTGCTGTTGTAGTCACTAGCCTTGCTACTCTTTACCAATACAACGCGGGGGAGTTTAAGCGGTTTAACATCCCTCTGGTCCAATCCTTCAACTGAGAACGTTTGTCCTTCAATGCTTGGCTTCCTCTTTGCATCATTTATATCGAATGTCAGTCTGAGGTTTTTCCCAAGGTTTAGCTCGATCATTCCACTCCTCACATCAATTAATGCACCAGCTGAGGCTAAAAATGGTCTACCAAGAAGCAGTGGATCTTTCGGTTCCTCATCCATATCAAGCACTACAAAGTCTGTGGGTACTTCCACATTGCCAATCTTAATAGGCAAATCCTCCAATAAACCATATGGCAGTCGAACGGACCTGTCAGCTAGGATCAAAAAGAGCTTACAAGATTTGTAATTGTTGAATCCTAACCACTTTGCAACAGAGAGTGGCATTAGACTAATCGAAGCTCTAAGATCACAAAGGCATTTGCTGAAAGTTAAATGACCCAATGAGCATGGTAAAGTGAATGTTCCGGGGTCCTCCAGCTTCTTTTGCACTATCCTCATCTATGTGATGGCGCTGCACTCATGAATCTCTACCACCATTCCCTTTACCTCTTTAGTTCTTTCCTTGACTGCATCTTTCAAGAATTTTGGTAAGGTGGAACCAACATGAACGCATCCAGAAGTGGGATCTTAAGCTCAATTTTTTTCATCTGCTTGTCGAACAAAGCCTTGTATTTCTCAACTAACTCTTTCTTAAACCGTCCAGGAAAAGGTAGCTGAGGTTTGTAAGGTGGGGGCACAAAAGGCCTGTTTTTCTTCTCTGAAACCTCTGGATTAGGTACATGATCGGGCTCAACTCGACCTTGCGGATCGGTATGGAGGTCGAGTTGACCATCAGAAGTTGTTGTTTTTGGCGTTTCAGCGTTTTCATTATCCTCCCTTTCCGGAACGATGATGTCCTCAGCAACACGAGCATATTCTGCAGGAGTAGGAAGTTCTTTTCGACAGCGAAGAGTGATTGCACATGCACTATACTCTTTTGGATTTTGAACCGACTTTCCTGGAAGTTGTCTAGTAGTTTTCACAGAAGGAGATGCTTGTAGACCCTCTAAATATTTCAGTCTGGAGTTCAAAGTCTCAAATTTGCAATGAAGATCATTGTGCGAAACATCTATCTTTGAATGGAGATCAGCTTGCATTTTGTTCAATTCCTTGCTAGTGGCAGCTTGCCCCTAAAGTATTTGCTGAAGCATGTTCATCATATCTGGGCTCTGTGCATGAGGTGGCTGATGGTGTTGAGGCTGGTACCCTGGTGGTACTACTGGAGTTGGGTTGAAATTGTTGTGGTACGGTTTCTTTGAGATGAAGGGTTTAGGCTGAGCTTGCTGGACCTGTTGTGGGTATACATGATCATCTGGATTGGCTACATTTGTACTTCTGTAGGATAAGTTTGGGTTTGACATGTAGTTGTTGTATCCTCTGTAACCACCCAGATTCTGCAGATAGCTAACCTCCTCTTCCTGAACGTCCTCCCCTTCTTCAACCTGATCATCTTCACTTACAAAGTGAACATGTTTCTTTTGGGACAAGAGTAGCTTGTCTATTTTCTCATGCAGCGCTTTGATTTCCTTTCTGCTCACCGAATCAGACTCAGTAGTACCTCTCATGCTCCTGTTATAATCCTCACAATACTGCCCGTCTGCTTGAGCAAGATTCTCTACCAGATCCCAACCGTCGTCCACATCTTTGTTCAGAAAATTCCCATTGCTGGCTGTGTCCAATAGCATGTGAATCTTAGTAGAACACCTCTGTATAAAGTGCTGAGAAGAGATTCGGTAGTGAAACCATGATGAGGGCACTACGATTGATAAGTCTTGAACCGTTCCCATGCTTCAGAGAATGTCTTAGAATTCTTCTGTGTGAAGCCAGATATCGCATTGCGGAGTTTTGCAGTTCTGGAATTAGAGAAGAATTTAGCAAGGAATGCCTTTTTGCACTCATCCCATGAAGTTATCGAACCCTGAGGCAAGTGTTTCTCCCAGATGTGTGCCTTATCACCAAGAGAAAACGGGAACAACCTTAGTTTGAAGGCATCTTCACTCACCCCGCTTATCTTAGTAAGGCTGCAGAGCCTTTCAAATTCATCCAGATGATCTAGCGGATCTTCATTAGGTAGTCCATGAAACTTGTTGTTCTGAACCATGGTGATGAGACTGCCTTTTATCTCAAAATTGTTATTCTGGATGGCAGGAGGAACAATCCCATGTCTCTGGGTATGAGTGGTTGGAGCATCCCCAGCTCCAATTGTCCTTGGCCTCCTGTGTTGAGGTCTATGCACAGTGGGATGTTCTGAGTGTGTATCATCCATGTTGTCCATTTCCACTGAATTCTGTTGTTGACTGTTTAATTGGGTTCTCTGCTCGTTCAAGTTGCGCTGCAGTTGTCGAACATTGTCAAAAGTACCGAGTAGGTTCTGAGTACCGTTTGAACGTGTCTGCATACAAGTTTGAGTTTTAACTCTACCTAGTGCTCGAGCGAGTTGGTCGAGCTGATTGGCAAAGTTGTAGAATCACCTGAAAAACAAAGCCAACAACAGAACTGCAGTGAGTTTGTAACCTATAACTAAAAACGAACTTGATCTCAATTGTTCTAAAATTCTAAATGAAGCAAAATAAACTCCCAATCGGCAACGACGCCAAATTGATAAAAGGATTTTTGCTCTTTCTGTCAATTAACCCTAAGCACTATCATGGTCATTGTAATACTTGAGGTGTCAATCCAATTGGGAATTATGCAGACAATCAGAATTGCAATAGAATCAATTAATTCAAGCCAAATAAATCAGATGATGTTTCTAACAACCTAAATTAAAAAGGACTAAATTAAATGAGGAAGTAAAAGAAAATAATAATGAAGAAGAGAGAAATTGCAGAGAAACAGATAAATTCAATTAGACAAAATAGAAGCTTCTAAGGAGGGGAGTCAACGACTAATGAATCTCCGTAATCATAACCTAAGTACCTAACAAGCTCAATAAGAGGTGATTTCTAGACAACAAACCCAAAGGTAATCAAATTCACTTTCGTGATAAATGATCTCAACCAAGTTATATCCAGACCCTATCATCACAGGCGAAACATAACATAGAATGCATGAAAATTCAGTTTACTAAAGTCAATAATCGCCCTAGACAGCTAATCCATTAGGCTAGGTACAAAAATCTCTGAAATTAGCAGGATCAGGTATTTCATCAAACACTTCGTGAGTATGGAAATTCCTAGGATCTAATCTCAAGTGATCAGAGAGAGACTAGCATTATGAACCCTAAAAACAGAAGAAATCTATGCGATATTTACTTAGGCACTTAGTAGATCAAGGATTTTCACTAATCTATCTCATCCTCAGATACCCTAAAACAACTACTCAGACTTCATAATCATAAACAAAAATTCAAAACATAAACTAAATAGCATAAACATAATGTAGAGAAGAGAAATAGGTAAGAATAAACCAGGATATGAAATTGCAAAACAGAAACTCAGAAAACAAAGAGGTTCGATCTTAAAATTACAAAAGCTTAGAGTAGTTTCTCTGTTCTCTCTCAAAACTTCATAAAAATAAAGCGTGCTTATTAAAAACGGGCTAAGAAGGTTTTTATACCACTTCTTAGTAAACCCTAAAATGAAAATCAACGAAAATAATAAAAAGTCGAAGTGGGAATCGGTTAGCTCGACCGGGTCGGTCGAGTTAATGGGTCGAGTGGTCCGTCGAGCTGTCCGTGTGAAACAACCTCGACCGATTTGGTCGAGTGGTCGGTCGAGTTGATGTGAGAGATCGGTTGAGTTGATGTCCGGACTGGTCCGACTCGACTGGTTCGATCGAGTTCAATATCGAGCTGAATTCCGGTTTGGTCCGCAAGAAGCCAACTCGACCGGTTTGGTCGAGTTGATGGGTGAGTTTGAATCAGCTCGGGTGCGTTGGTGATCCATGCGGTCGAGTTGGTAGGTAGAGTTGGGATCAGCTCTAGCTAGTTGCTGATGCAGTAGGTAGAGTTGAGATCAACTCTAGCTAGTTGCTGATGCAGTAGGTAGAGTTGAGATCAACTCTAGCTAGTTGTTGATAAAGTAGGTAGAGTTGAGGTCAGCTCTAGCTAGCTGCTGATGGAGTAGGTAGAGTTGAGATCAGCTCTAGCTAGTTGCTGATGCAGTAGGTAGAGTTGAGATCAAATTCCTTCCTTGTGCATCCAAAAGTCTCCCATTGTACCTGAAATCCGCTCCAATGCATGTATGGATGCTATGCATGAATACTAACATAAAAACTCTATAAACACCAAACATGCTAAATACGACTCCTAAAACGTGCTAAAATACAAACATATCATCAATCTCTTTTCTTTTGTCCGGGACAAGAAACTATCTTACTTACCATCCGTTTGTGAGTAGCATTCGTGTGGGAAGTGTACTGCTTATCAAAGGCCTTTCACACCCTTTGTGGCGTAGCTCGATCTATCTACAATCTCATCTTCCAGAGAACCAGAGGTGATTGTTCTTCGAACAGCCTTGAAGTCTCACAAATCACTTCCATCAATCGCATACAACAACACCATTGAACCGACTAGTGAATGTTCTTCAAACAGCTGTCCTTTCAATTATCTATCCACCCTTAAAATGCTTCCAAGGCTACATCATTTGGTATCAGAGCCAACACTTTCCATTGCAGCATCAAAACCGGTTCAAACCAAGCCGAAATCGCCAAGATAAGTTCAATACAAAATTGATCAAATTTCTTGTTGATAACCGGCGACCGTTACAAAATCATTACTTGATTTGTACCGGTGGTTTTGTGATTGAACCAAGGCAAATTTTTGAGTTGATATTTGAGTGTAATTTGAGCCTAGATAAGACTTATACTCATTGATCTTACTCTATGGCTGCAGACAATGCAATAATCATTCCAATGCTCGCGGTGATGAGAGAAGGTAACCAAACTTTATGCCAAGAAATTGAGGAGAGGTTTAGACGTTTAGAGATGGCTCCAAGGCGTGCACGAGCTCAGCAACATCCTACTCCACCAGCCTCACGGCAAAGAGAAAGTGAAGGGGATGATGATGAACCGCCTGAATTGGTGGAGGATCCACCCAATTCTTTGGTGTTAAGATCGCAACGAAAAGATCCTCTTAATCAAAGAAGGAGAGAGGAAAGAGTAGCTAGACCAGGCAACACGGAGGTGAAGCTGACAGCCCCCGTATTCATGGGAAAATCAGATCCAAGTACCTACTTGGATAGAGAGAGAAGAATGGAGTACATTTTCGAATGTTATGGCTATCCGGAGCCAAGGAAGTTAGCCCTTGCAGCAGCACAATTTTCAGAAGGAGTATTGATTTGGTGGGATCGAGAGGTGCAAGAAAGAAGAAGGATGAGATTTAGACCCATAGACTCATGGGCTGACATGAAATTTCTCTTGAGAAAGATATATGTTCCACGCATTACCATAGAGAGCTTCAAAAGAAGTTCCAAAAGTTGGTGCAAGGCAGCCAGTCAGTAGCTGAGTATTATGAGGAGTTTGAGCTTCTCAAGAACAGGCTGGAGCTTGAGGAATTAGAAGAATCCTTGATGGCTCAATTCATAGACGACTTGCAAGAGAAAATTGCAAGAAAGGTGGAAAGACAACCGTATGGAGATTTGCAAGAAGTGTATCATCTTGCAACAAAAGTGGAGCATCAAATTAAGTAGCGACCCATGGCTACAACCAGAACCTTTCAACCAACATCAGCAAGCTCTAAACCAGCTAGAGACAAAGGGAAGGCAGCTGAAAGCTCTCGAACAACACCTAAGCCGAGTTTTGACAAAAGCTCTACACCTAGAAGCTGAGAGGTGGTGTGCTTTAAATGTCAAGGGAGAGACCATTATGCTCATGATTGCCCCAACTAGAGGGTCATGATCATCACTCTAAGTGGTAACTATGAGTCCATGGATGAAATGGAAGAAGAAAAGGAGGACACGGATGAAGAGATAGCTTATCTGGATGTTGGTGAGATGTTGGTGGTGAGAAGAGCTCTCAACACTACAATGCAGATTGAGGAGACAATCAAAAAGGGAAAATATTTTCCATATACGTTGCACTATCAAGAACAAGGTTTGCAATCTCATTATAGATGGTGGTTCTTGTACTAACGTGGCTAGTCAAGTGATGGTGCATAAACTAGGCTTGGAGAAGAAGAAGTATCCAACACCTTACAAACTTCGGTGGTTAAATGACAAGGCTGAACTGAAAATCACCGAGCAAGCTGAGGTATCATTTGGTATTGGGAACTATAAGGATAATATGTTGTGTGATGTGGTTCCTATGCAGGCTAGTCATCTATTGCTAGGAAGACCTTGGCAATATGATAAAGATGCTCAACATCATGGGAAGACTAACTTTTACTCTTTCACTCACAACAACAAAAGGATCAACCTAGCCCCTCTCAGCCCTATGAAGGTTCATTCTATGCAAGCTAGGATGTCCAAAGAAACTGAAAAAAGAAGACCAAACTTATACCTTTCATCAGCCGGAGTGAGTAAATCGGTGAACATGAAGGAAAACACCGTATTGATGCTATTCAAAGAGTGTTTTGAAGCAGAGGCAAATGCATTAGACCTGCCTGAGGAGGTTCTGAATGTTTTGGAACAATTCCAAGATGTGTTTCCTGAGGAGATTCCAGCCGGTTTTCTGCCCATAAGAGGAGTTGAACACCAAATCGATTTCATACAGGGAACAGCTCTTCCCAACAAACCAGCTTACCGAATGTATCCTGAGGAGACTAAGAAAATTGAGAAGCAAGTCCAGGACCTCATGAGCAAAGGATACATCTGAGAGAGCCTTAGTCCTTGTGTTGTACCGGTCTTGTTGGTACCAAAGAAGGATGGAAGTTGGAGGATGTGTGTGGATTGCCGAGCCATCAATAACATCACCATCAAATATAGGTATCATATTCCTAGACTTGATGATATGTTAGATGAACTAAGTGGTGCTACTGTGTTTACAAAAATAGACTTGAGGAGTGGCTATCACCAAGTGAAGATGAAGGAAGGAGATGAATGGAAAACAGTCTTCAAAACCAAGCAAGGTTTATACGAATGGTTGGTCATGCCTTTTGGCCTCACTAATGCGTCAAGTACATTCATGAGACTCATGAATCAAGTCTTGAGGGTTTATATCAGTAAGTTTGTGGCGGTTTATTTTGATGACATACTGATTTATAGCAAGGATTTAGATGAACACTTAGTACATTTGAATAAGGTGTTAAGAACATTATGGAAAAAAGGATTGTTTGCCAATAAAAAGAAGTGTAGCTTTTGTGCTAACCAATTAACCTTTCTTGAGTTCGTGGTAAGTGCAAATGGCTTACAGGTTGATCAAGAAAAGATCAAAGCAATCCAAGAATGGCCAACACTAACGTCCATTGGTGAAATAAGAAGTTTCCATGGCTTAGCGAGTTTCTATAGAAGATTTGTGAAGAACTTCAGCACCATAGCAGCCCCTCTCACTTCAGTCATTAAGAAAGATGTACCATTCAAGTGGGAAGAGGCTCAAGAGAAGGCATTTCAATCACTCAAAGACAGCCTCACTCAAGCACTGGTACTCGTCTTACCCGATTTTGATAAGATGTTTGAGATTGAGTGTGATGCTTCAGGTTTTGGGATTGGAGGAGTATTGACTCAATGTGGAAGACTTGTGGCATACTTTAGTGAGAAAATCAGTGGTACAGTCCTCAATTATCCGACATATGACAAGGAACTTCTAGCCTTGGTAAGATCATTGGAAACTTGGCAACACTATCTACTTTCTAAAGAATTTGTGATCCATACAGACCATGAAACCTTAAAGCACCTAAGAGGACAGAAAAATCTTAAGATAAGGCATGCTAAGTGGCTGGAATTCATTGAGACATTTCCCTATATCATTAAGTTCAAGCGTGGAAAGGAGAACATTATTGTGGATGCATTGTCAAGGCGTTATACTTTGATGTCAACAATGGAAGCTAAGGTATTGGGATTTGAATTTCTTAAGAGCTTGTATGTTCATGATCCAGACTTTGCGGAGGTGTATAAGCAGTGTGAGAAGGGTGTTTATGGTTCATTATACTGGCATGAAGGCTTCTTGTTCAAAGAAAAATAACTTTGTGTACCGTAAAGTTCCATGAGGGATTTGATCATTAGGGAAACTCATGGAGGTGGATTGACGGGTCATTTTGGACGTGATAAGACCTTAGCAGTGGTTAAGGAACATTTCCATTGGCCACACTTGAAGAAACAAGTCGAGAAGTTTTGCAGTCGGTGTGAGATTTGCTTGAGAGCAAAATCCAAATCACATCTGCATGGGTTGTATATGCCTTTGCCGATTCCAAGCCCACCATGGGTAGATATTTTTATGGATTTTGTGCTTGGATTACCTAAGATTAAATACAAGGATTTTATCTTTGTTGTAGTGGACAGGTTCTCCAAGATGGCACATTTCATTCCATGTGCAAAGGTGAATGATGCATCACAAATTGCAAGTCTTTTCTTTAAGGAGGTAATAAAGCTTCATGGGATGCCGAGAACCATTGTATCAGACCGGGATCCAAAGTTCTTGAGTGACTTTTGGGAACCAAGCTCTTATTCTCAACAACTTGCCACCCACAAACCGATAGGCAAACTGAGGTAATGAACCGCATATTGTCTACCTTATTGAGAGTAACCGTTGGGAAGAATTTAAGTAATTGGTTGGAGTGTTTACCCTTCATTGAGTTTGCATACAACCATGCTACTCACTCAGCCACAAGGAAGTCTCCATTTAAGGTGGTATATGGTTTTCAGCCCTTAACTCCCCTTGAATTAGCTTCCTTACCGCTTGAAAGTATTTCATGTCAAGAAGGTGAAGCCAAAGTAGATATGGTTAAGAAGCTACACCAAAAGGATAAGGACAACTTGGAGAAATGAACTGAGGCTTACAAACGTCAAGGTAATAAAGGGCGTAAGCATGTTGTCTTTAAGCCGGGAGAATGGGTGTGGGTACATATGCGGCCAGAACGTTTTCCTCAAAAGAGAAGTTCTAAATTGATACCTATAGGAGATGGGTCGTTTAAAGTGCTGGAAAGGATTAATGATAATGCATATAAGGTGGAGCTGCCAGGTAATATGAATATTTCTTCTAGCTTTAATGTTGCTGATTTATCTTTGTATGAAGATGATGGTGCAGTTTTGAGGACAAAACTTTCTCAAGAAGGAGAGAATGATGAGGAAATGAATGCTAGACCGACTGCAGCTAGAGAACTCGCCATTCCAACACCCAAGGGTCCAATCACATGCTCAAAGTCAAAGGAAACAAGAGAATGATTCACCAAAGCCGTGGGAATGCTAATGAGTATGATTCAAGAGGAAACCTTGGATGAAGCTCTCAACATTTCTACCAACATAGACTTGCCTATGTTTGGAGCTTATAAAGAGTTTCTAATCTTCACATTCGAACCTGAACCAGACCGGAATCATTAAGGTATTGAGATTGGTTAAGTGATCTTGTACTATTTTTCCTTATCTTTGGTTTTGTCCCAAATGGGTTTTACAAAGAAAGGTTTTAATGAGGCAAGCCATTTAGCCCACTCTCATCTCAATATCAAGGTGATCCATGGTCCATAGAAATCAAAGAAGTGTCAATAAGAGGCCACACAACAAGAGGAAATCTTAAAGACTGAATTGAAGTCCATAAGTGATCCAAGAAGAACATGGGCTGAAGATGAATTTTAAAGGGTTGAAGCTTGTTGTATTTTTGGTCCATTTAGAGTCCAATAAATGTCTTGAAGAGTCTATTGTCTAGATACAAGAAGTTAAGTGTCAAGCTAGTGGAAGAAGTGGGAGGAAATGTGAGTTAAGGTGAGCATTAACCAACTTGTAACGGCTGGATCTTCAAAGGTCTTACCGAAGCTCATGAGTCCCCTTCTTGTCTTGAGTTTTTCATTTTGTATTTATAGTCTCTTGAAACGTGAATAAGAAGAAGCATTATTGATAAACAATACTCTTGAAACTCTTTTAGAAATTAAGACGAATTCTCAATCTCTTTTCTCTTGTCCATGACAAGAAACTATCTTACTTACCATCTATTTGTGAGAAGCATTCGTGTGGGAAGCGTACTGCTTATCAAAGGCCTTTCACACCCTTTGTGGCGCAGCTTGATCCATCTACAATCTCCTCTTCCAGAGAACCAGAGGTAAGTATTTTCCGAACAGCCTTGAAGTCTCACAAATCACTTCCATCAACCACCTACAAAAACACTATTGAACCGGCTAGTGAATGTTCTCCGAATAGTTGTCCTTTCAATCATCTATCCACCCTTAAAGCGCTTCCAAGGCTACATCAGAATTTGATGTCATTATTACAAAAAGAGAAGGTTAAAGTCGCAAAAAGGGCCAAAAGATCCCCAATTAGTATAATAGATTATTTAACAATTTCAAAATTAATCATGCACACTAGGGTAAAAGTATATTTTTATGCCAAGTTTAGAAGTTTTGTTATTCCACAAAATTTTGGGGAAATAATTATTTTCGCAGATCATGGTAAAAGAGAAACTAAATCAAGATTTAATTTATATGGAGAATCAGGAAAAACCCTAGCCGAAGTATTTTAATTTAGGGTTTTAGCAGTCATGATTCAATGAATACGAGATTCTGGCAGACTTACTGCAAGTCTGCGGGATTCTGGAAGATTTACTGCAAATCTGGAGGATTCTTGCACACTTACTTCAAGTATGTCGGATTTTGGCAGACTTGCAGTTAACAACTTATTACTAGTCTGTTGGAATTTGGCAGACTAATCATGAATACTTGTAGGCATTCTGCAAGTTTGCCCAATTTTCTACAAAATTATAGTAAATTGGTACCAAATTTCAGTATATATTTGTGGTAAATAAGTCAATATTCATGAACTATTCCATAAATTAATCATTTGACCATCCACTAATTCAACATGAAATAGAGTTGTTTCTGCGTGTTGTATCAATTGATCAGTTTGTAGTTTACGTCGTGACGCACATATCGATCTATCACTACATTGTACCATCGATATATACCATAAAACATAATCATGTTTCGTGATGTAAAGATCGATCGTTTGTGTATAGATTGATCGGTATGTGCTTCATGATGTAAAATTTTTTTGTTTTCGCGTAATGTAAAGATAAATCGATTTGTGTAAGGTCTTAACTCTTTTATTCGTTACAGTGAATCCTTGTCCACCATATTTTTGAATTTTAGCATGCACATATGTTGGTTTATATGAATCTTTGTAATTATAATTGGTTTTTTTTTTTTGCAGAGAAGTAATGATTTAAATGAAACATGTGGAAAATAGATAAATGCGAAGAAAATGATGAAAAAGTGGCACTATTGACGGATATGAGTAGGATGAGCAAGCTAGTGGTACTATTGAGGGGTTAATGCAGATCAAGAAAAATGTGGCACACTTGATGGAAGTTGTGAAGATGAGGAACAAAGTGGTATTCAATATAAACTACGAGATGATGAATTACAAAGTGGAACACTTGAAGATTATGGTGTATATGAGACACAAAGTTTCACATTTAATATTGACGAAGCAGACAACCAATGTGGTCCCATCAGCGATGTTGCATCATCTACAAAGGATGAAGGTCAAGAGAATAATCATTTGGAAGGACTGATAATTTAGAAGGTATTCACAACATTCTAAAGACTTTTGAGCGTATCAAGGAAGGGCAAGTACATGATACCTAGGACGAGTTACAACTGAAGTTGTGAATGATCACAATTTTTGAGAATTTTAATTATACAACTTGCAAGTGGACAAAATATTTGCTGGGATTGGAATGTTATGTCTCTGGTTGTACTTGTAGGATTCGTGCCTCAACACTTCGTGGAACTGCTCAGTTTAAAATAAGAAAAAACATAGATATTCATAAATGTTCTACTCCAAAATGTATTGGAGAGCTCTTTTTTAGCAAAATTTGGGAGCGTTAGTGTTGGGAGTAGACATACGCACATAATAGAAGCCATGAAGAATGCATATGGTATTTCTATTGATTACTGGAAATCGATGCATTGGTGCATGCTCGTGAAATGGTACACGGTACATGGGAGAATAAGTATGAGGATTTGCCCATTTATTTGGAAAAGATTTGTGCTACGAATCAAGGTACAATTATTAACTTGAATGTGATGAACAAAATAGATTTAAGTACTTGTTCATTTCTTTGGCTGCATGTATCACTGGATTTTAATTTATAAGGAACGTAGAAGTGGAAGATGAGACTCATTTGAAAGGAAAGTTCAAAGGTATTTTGTTAGTAGTTGTCGGACAAGATGGAAATGGTATGATTTTTCCTTTGGCTTTTGGAATTTTATAATGTGAGAATGATGCTTCGTGAAAGTGGTTTTTAAGTAAGTTGTTTTTGGTATGCGTTGACAATGAAGAGTTAGTAATTATATCAGATATACACAAATCCATTGGAAAATCTGTCAAAAAGGTGTTTCTATTAGCTAATTGGGGTATTTGTAATTATTATCTCTTCCAGAATCTCATTACAAGATTCAAAAAGTCTGATACATCCCTAATGTTGGTTAAAACGGCCATAAATTCCTACAAAGTTTGTGAGTTTAGAATAATTGTTGAGGATATTCAGAAACAGAATTCTAAACTTGTAGAATATTTGGAGGAAGTTGATATTCGAGTATGGTCCCGAGCGAATTTTCCAAGCAACGTGTATAACGTAATGACGAGCAACATAGCAGAATCTCTGAATAATGTCCTTTCTAATGCTTGTGAATATCTTATTCTTGCTTTTTGGAAGAACTGTGCAAGTTGATTGCAAAATGGTTCCCGAAACGTCAAATGTGCTATGGTACTACAAACATTGTTCACACCTCGAGTGGAGACAATTTTGGCAGAAAGAACAAATATGGGCAACACACTTAATGAGGAACATAGTCATGTTACTTGTTGTGATCATGATTATGTCGTTAATTTTACTTTTTTTTGTTTTAACAGAAAAAGTACTCGTTGTGTTTATGATATCAATAAGATACCTTGTGAACATGTTCTTGCCGTTGTTGTGAAACGACGCAATGTATCTTTGGAAACGCTTGTACATCCGTACTACACAAGGAATTATTGGTACAATGCCTATCAAGAATCTATTAATCCAATAGATGTTGATTTTGAGCCTCCTTCAGATATATCAGATAGCATATGTTTTCCTCCAGACAAAAAATGTGATTCTAGTAGACCAAAAAAATTAAGATATTTCTCCGTTCTTGAGTAAACAATGGGTAAACAACATGTGCGAAAAAGATGAAAACATAAGAACAAGAAAACAAACAACTATCGTAGAAAATACGTAAACAATACACATGTTTAAGATGCAAAGGAGGAAATAATCGTACTACATGCAAAACTGTTGTATATGCATATATCAATTACTTGTTATCACTTAAGACTATGACTTTAATCTATTGAATTTTTTTTCCTCCTATCTTTGATTTAAAGTGTTTAAGAGTTTGATTTTATGTCGTATTCATCCATTGTATATGTGCTATTTTTGATATATCAATGTTAATCACAAAATTTACCAAATTTTCACAAAATTACCAAATTTGGACTTAATCTGTAAGTAGATCGATCGGTCCAGTCTACTCCAAAAATTATACAATACATACAAGAAATGTGAGGATCGATCGTTCCCTATGTAGATTGATCGATCTATGTTTATCGGGAAAAAACACACATTGAATTTGAGAAAAAAAGACCAATCGATATGTGTGTGGATTGATCAATCCTTTGAAAATTTAGACCAAAATTGTAGAAGTCACGTGAATGTTTTGGGATGGTTAAGGTTAAGTCCAAATTCAGAAAAAACTTGGTTGATGAACATGGTTCTTATCCAAGAGGAAAGATAAACACAAATGATGAGCATTTTAAAAATTCAGTGCCACGAAACTCTATATGATTTCATAATTAATTTATTATTATCAGTTTAAATTTTCCAGTTAATTTTATATATTTGTTGGTTTCAGGACATGCGTTCCTCTCACCCCTCCAAAGAGTGAGACATAGATCCATCGAATTTCTCGACAGTAGAGAAATAGGCCAAACATGACACATAATTCCTTGGTGCTATGAAATTCATTGATATCTAGGCGGCAAGGTTTGCTTGTGAGGAAACTCTTAAGAAGCTTGTTCTGTGAGATGATACAATACATATGTTTGACATATGGCTTTTGGGGCATTTTTTCGACTTGAGCACTACACTTACCCGAAGTTTGTGTGTGAGTTTATTGCTACATGGAGGGTAACCTACTATAACCCAAAAGAACCACTAGCAAGCGAAGGAAAACTCACCTTCTTTATCAACAAAAAATTATATTTGTTGCCAATCAATGAGGTGTGTGATATCTTTAGCTTTTCTCAGAGTGAGCGAACTTCGTTTTTAAATTTTAGAGACCCGAGAAGGTTATGGAATATCGTCAGTTCATGACACTACACTTCTCGTGTAGAAAAAGTTACACTCATCCACAATCCTGTGGTCCGCATAGTTTTGAAGATCATCAGCAATTCTATGTTTTGCAACGTAAAGTCAGGTTTAGTTTGTGATGATGAGTTGTGGATGATATTTTATGGGGTCATACACCTTCTTGATGAGTATGCAAGACTCCCCACCAAACGATGTTAACCTAGGCGCTATGCTTGTATCGATGCTTGTGAAGTTGAAGTCGACTACTCCGAATTCTACCAAGAAGAAGCTCTAACTTGGTACAATTCTCACTCCTATTGTTATGCACATACATGTCGACTTGTCTCGGACATAACGATTCAAGACTAAGCATCTAGTTAACCAATCCTACTTGGAGCATTGTCATATCCTCAAGAAGAAGATGGTTTATCAGTTTCTTGATCGCATTGGCAAACCCATTATACATTCAACTCCCTGCACGACACTATACTTCTCTCATTTCTCGTGAGAACTTGGAGATTTTAAGACCCAGTATCTCATCTCACCCTCCACCACTGCAATCTTCATTCGCTTCAACATCATATTGTATGGATGAGGACGACATTAGAGAGGAAGATCCATTACCACAACAATATGATATGGCCGATAGACAACCGTACATGCTCCTTCAAAGACATTCGATCTAGTATCTTCTTCCACATGTACCACCTCCTTAGGACATAGCTTATCAAGAATAGTAGAAGGTAGATGGGATACATAGGAACAATGACATGCTTAAGAAGATTTGGGATGCTATTTCCAAGATACGTCTTTGTGCTTGTTTTCTGGTTCACAAGTTCCCAAAAAAAGGAACAAAGGAGTTAAGGTCCTAACAATCACGAGGGAGAAGGTTCTACGGATGATGATGTTGAGGTTCCTGCAGGGACTCAAGAGTGTGAGATCCGCTCCAAATTTGTTAAGGATCCAACAGCCGTTGATACTAGACGCCTTAGGCAACGCGGAAGACAGCCTGGACAAACACTACAAGAAAACTGGTCATTTGCAATTGCCAAAGCGTTGCAGTGGCGTCGCAAATGGCCATTTGCAACACCACTGCGACATCGTCAATTTTGTCGCAAATTGTGTGTCAAAAATAAAATTCTTCGCAAATCGTGTGTCGAAAATAAAATTCGTCGCAATCAAGTTGCAATCATTGCGACCCAAACGGAACGTTGCAATACTGCGATGGACCACGACCTTCCAGATACGTAGACCCTGCAATGTCTTTGCGAGGCATAGTCTGCGACGTTCTTGCGAGGCAGAACCTGCGACGTCGTTGTGAGGCATTGTCTGCGACGTTGTTGCGAGGCATGTTCTGCGACGTCGTTGCGAGGTATGCTCTGCGATGTCGTTCCGAGATATGCTCTGCGACGTCGTTGCGAGGTCATTATTGCGACACCGTTGCGACGCCAAGTGTAAATTTTTTTTTTATGTAAAATATAATTTATTTTAAAATTAAATATATTAATTTATAAAAATTATTAAAATTAAAATTAAAGTAACATATATTAAAATAAAAATATTTTCCAAATATTTAAAATTATTTACAAAAAAAACTAAAAATCTTCTAAATTGTCCGGGTCTTTATTCGGGTTCTGGTCCGCGTTTGCCTAGCTTGATCCTGGTTGCATCTCGTTCAGCTGAGCAGCTAAGTCCGCGTCTTTTGAAGCCAAAGTAGAGAAGCACTTAGTTAACTGGGCGATGTTCTGCTGTAGGGACGAGATCAGTTGATCATGTGCTTAGAGCTTACTCGGCTGGTAAACATTGGGAGGAGGAGGCGCAGACTCTATGTCCCGTACTGGAGTGAAGCCCACCTGAAAGCCGAAACTACATCCCAGCGTGGACGGGACAGATCGTGAAGCAGGCGATGGGATAGGCTGAGATGTCCCCTACCCGTGTGACATCTGCGACTGAGAGCTGGGAGGCGTCGATGGGTACGATCTCCCAGCATCGGTGAGGTATTTAGTGTACAGGTTACGAATTCTAGACATCTAAAATCACGACGATTTAGATATCCGGAGTCGTTAATATATTTTTATTACGATTCTTTTAAAATGGCTTAAAATATAAATATCTTAATAACGACTTAAATAATGTAAACAAACAAAAACCGTTTATGTTTGTTTAGACAAACATTTTAATATTGGTTCTTAAAATAAAGAAATGCTTTGAAAAATACGCAATGGTTGTGCACGAAAATAAGAAAGAGTCACGGCGGAGATAGGTGGAAGAGGTTGCGCGCGGCGGTGGAGCAAAGACGGGGAGGTTGCGCGTAGCTGTGGAGCAGAGACGGAGAGGTTGCACGCGGCGGTGGAGCAGAGATGGAGAGGTTGTTGTTCGGGAATCACCGAGGAAGAGAAAGAAAGAAGAGAAGAAGAAGGAAGAGTCGGCTCGAGTTTTAATTAAAACTCGAGCTCTGCGACGCACCACTTATAGGTTAGCAAACTGTGACATGTGTGCAACAGAAATTTAGGGTTTCCTCCTCTATTGCGACACACGTGCGACGAACATTTGAGAGGTACGTCGTAGTGGACTTACAATGCCTGAAATCGAAAACAAATGCACACAATCTCTGAGTATGAAAGACCTTTATACTATACGGGTTTATAGGAGTTTGAAAATATGTAGTAGTGTATGTTTTAGATACCAAATCGACATGAAGTCATCCTGACAATTGAGTCATTGACTAGAGGAAAGTAAGAGTTTAGGGTTTAGAAATAAATGAAGTCATAATACATTGTCAAGACGAAGAATTAATCGGGATTGTTTCCAAGAATAAACATAGATAATGTTATCGGCCTCTTCAAATGGCATTTTCATACTTTCATATGGTACTCGGTCACATTTTTTGGTTTAGGGTTTGCAATGCACCTGCGACAAACATGTCTAAAATATTGCAGGTGCATTGCTAAACCCTAAACGCTAAACCTCAACCAAACACGACCGAGTATGAAGGTTTGAAAGTGCCATTCGTAGAGGCCGAGAACATTCGTCGATAATCATTCATTCAATTTGATACACAAAATACGAAAAATACAATCAGGCCTGGAGAGGCAACGATTTTAGACGAAATCAATGGGCGAAGAATAAGAACGTTACCATGATCTTGAAAAGAGAGTGTGGAGACGATGACATTTAGCTGATGATCAAAGAATCTAGAGAGACTTAAGATTATATATATTTCTGGAAGACCCCTATAATATATAATGTGATTATTTCGTAATTGAATCTAATGAATTTTTATCACTCACTTTAATGTAATTGAAAAAAACCAGCCACGAGTTTGTTGCGACGTTCAGGCCCAAAACGTCGCAGATGTCTCACAAGGGCTAGTTTTTAAAAAAAAAAAAAACATAAATTCATTTAAAATACGACAAAATATAAACTACAACTTAGTTATTTTCATGATCAGAGTCTTCGTCTTCCGTATTTTATTCTTCATCATGTCTCTTCGAACTCGTCACATTAAGCATTTTCCCCCTCTGATTCATCCTGAACAATGTCTTCTACGCCTTGTTATGCATGTATGATATCTTCAATGGATTCGATAGCTATAGAAACTTTGGGTGCTCTTTCTTGTTGCATAGCCACAATGTCTATCTCCCCGAAAATACGACCTCTTGGATTCACTTTTATTACAAATAGCCATGTCTCCCGTTTTGCTTTATACAAGGATAAGGAATAAAACACATTTGTTCTACTTGACATGCTAGAATAAATGGGTCAAACTTCGAATATGTTTTACTTGCGTTTACATCGGTTACCCCTAACTGGTTAGTACGCACTCCTCGACCAACCGTTGTATTGTACCAACGACATTGGAATAAAATGCATCTCACTCCAAGAACTCCTGGAAATGTGACTTCTACAATTTTGTTCAAAATACCATAGAAGTCGGTTTCACCAGGCACGTGGATTCCATAATTTGCGGTTGATTTATTGGAATCATGGTCGTAAGTATGGAAAGTGTATTCGCGCGTAAAATACATTGGGGCTGTCACAATCTTCACAATTGGTTCATCAATAATCTCATGCAACCATAATGGCAAAGGTTTGCCTATACATCCATTCTTCAACTACAATCACGTAAACAGATTAAAACCGTATGTGATTCTTTAATTTTGATTACATGTACACTGTGATCTCACGTATGTAGTAGTTCAACCATCCAGTTAAATCATGTTCTTTGTAGGTTTCATACTCTTGTTCATTTAAATCAGGGAAGACTTCTCGTATTTGTTTGTCGAATTCACTGCAAAGTAAATAAAGTTTAAATTAATTAACAACACTTTATCAAATTAATTAATAAATTGATATGTATATACCTTTCAAATGGTACTGCATCTTCACAATTCCTCAGTATATAGTTGTGAGTTGCACGACAATACGTGTGGTTTTCCCAGTATTCTTCCTTAATTTTTCCAGCAAGTCTTCCGATCTAAGTGAAGATATCTGGAACAGCAATGGCATATGATGGTGCAATCCCTCCATCATCATATCGTCTTACCTGGGTTCTTTTGGTTTTGACGGTTGGACTAGAGTAATATGATGTGAAATGAGATGTTTCCTCGGTCAAACTTCCTGCAACGATCGATCCTTCTACTTTTGCTTGATTTTTGACCTTTCTTTTGAGATGGCCCATGAATCGCTCAAACGAGTACATCCATCGAAACTGTAGAGGTCCACCAAGAGCTGCTTTATGAGGTAAGTGGATTGGTAGATGTTCCATCACGTCAAAAAAACAGGGTGGAAATATTTTTTCCAAGTTACATATCAACACTGCGATATTAATGTCTAATTGAGTTATGCCATCCTCTGTTAGTGTTCGTGTACACATATCCCTGAAGAATGCTCCAATTCCTACAAGTTAATACTAATTATATATATATATATATATATTTGAGTTGAACATCTTATATAATTTATAGAATGAAAAAATTTAAACTAAGTACTTGCAATTGCTTCGTGGACATTTGTGGGTAAAAGCTCAAGCAATGCAAAGGGCAGTAGTCGCTGCATGAATACATGGCAATCATGACTCTTCATACCGGAGATTTTTTTCCCTTACTCGATACATCGGGAGAATTTGGAGACGTAACCATCTGGAAATTTTACATTTGAAGATATCCAGTTAAACAGTGCTTGTTTCGCTTCTCCGAACAAACGAAAGTTGGGAATCGGTTGTTTGCCATCCCATGTAATATGTAGTTCGCTTCTCGAACATATTTCTGCTAAGTCTAACCTCGATTTTAAATTGTCTTTACTCTTCCCTGCACATTCAATATCGTGTTCATGATGTTATCGAAAAAGTTTTTTACGATGTGCATCAGATCAAAGTTGTGACGTAGTAAGAGATCTTTCCAATATGGAAGTTCCCAAAAGATACTCTTTTTGTGCCAATTATGAGATTTTGTATAACCGTCAGGCATGTTAGCTGGAGTGTGCCAATTGCTCCCACGTTAACATGTTTCCTCAGCACCATAATAATCAATCTACTCCAACAGCTCATCCCCTGACATATGTGTTGGAGGAGGAATGCGCACAACCTTATTCTTCTTAAACAATTTATTGTTCCTCCAGTAGGGGTGGTGCATAGAAAGAAACCGACGATGACAATCAAACCAACAAGATTTCTTACTATGCTTTAATTTAAATACATCAGACCATCCCATACAATATGGACAAGATAGTCTTTCATGTGTAGTCCACCCAGATAACATTTCGTACACAGGAAAGTCGCTTTCTGCTGCGAGAAATCATATGTGCGAACATAACTATACCATAATTGTTTCAGCTCGTAAATCAGAGGTTGCAGGAACACATCAAGATATCACCTCGGATGACTAGGACCTGATACTAGAATGGTGATAAACAAGAATTCGCTTTGCATGCACATATCAGGTGGAAGATTGTATGACGTCAATATGACAGGCCATAAAGAATATTGTCTTCCCGACAAATCAAATGGACTAAATTCATCTGTGCATAAACCAAGATAAACATTTCTAGACTCTTTGGCAAAGTTAGAATGTACCGTCTGGAAGTGTTTCCACGCTTTTGCATCTGACGGATGTGTAACCTCCCTATCATTTTTTGTGTGTTATGCGTGTCATCTCATTGCCGATGATGTCCTTTCCGATTGGTATAGTCGTTTCAATCTATTAGTGATTAACAAATACCATATACATTTGTATGGGACACGATTCCTTCCACCTGTTGCTCGATACCTCGGCATCTCGCAAAAATGGCATTCCTGCAACTTATCATCGTCCTTACAGAAAATCATGCAATTGTCAATGCAAACATCAATCGTTTCTGATGGTAATCCAAGACCCGCAACTAACTTCTGCATTTCATAATAACTCTTAGTAGAATTATTATTTGCTAGCAAATACTCTTTAAACGCATCCACTAATTGGTTTATACTTCTCTCGGTTATGTTTCCTTCACTTTTAATAGACATCAACCTAGATGCTAATGACAGTTTGAATAGACCTTCTCTACATCCCTCATAGTTAGGTTGATTAGCAGCATCAAGCATATCATAGAACTGTTTCGCTTCAACGTTAGGTTCTTCAATAGTATTTTCATTATCAACTGGAATAGATCAATGATATGCATCTGTAACCATATCATGATACCTATTACCTTGAAGATGCTCATAACTTTCAAACATATTTTTGCCATAATTATAATTAACATTATCACTAGGTTGATCATCACCACCAGCACCCATACTACAACTGCCAGCACCGAGACTATATTCCTCCCAATGTGAAAACCATACATAATAGTTCGAAGTAAATCCTCTATTATATACATGCCGTTTCACCATATCAACATTTAAATATTTGGTATTCCCACACTTTACACATGGACAGAAGATGTTACCATCATTCAGAGTAAAAGGATTGTTAGCCGCTTGGTTTACGAATGCTCGCAACCCATCTCGAAACTCTTTCGCCACTTCTCCCGTGTCCGGATCTTTTCGACTATACATCCATGGTCGTAATGTGAACACTTCATGTTCCGACATTATTTTTTTTCTTTAAAAAAATTTAAAAAAAATAAAAAAAAATTCTCAAAAATTTTTTTCCCTGAATTTTATCGCTCTCTAAGTGTTTATGAGATTTGATGTGAAGATACAATCACATAGTGGACTATTAAAAGGGAAAAGGGGAAAATTTGCAATCTAATTGCGATGGTGATTACTTCCATCGCAACCACATCGCAGGTAACTTGCAATTTTGCAATGAAAGAAACGACTCGCAACAGTGTCGCAATATTGTTATGCCCTTGCGATTGCCGACCGTGCATCGCAATCACGTTGCAAAATTATCGCAACAACGTCGTAATATTGCAATATATTTAAACGTTGCAATACTGCGACGCTGTTGCAATGATTCTTAATTTGTTGCAACAACATTGCAAATTGCGACGTTTATTTTCCATCGCAAAATGGCGTTGGTTGTTGACTGTTTTCTTATAGTAAAAGCAACAATGAGAGTGATTCTTGAGATAATTAATTGTAGTTTTGTTTCCCTCCAACATGTAGGTTCTTTCTATTTTTTTTTAGGAATTTTAGCAAACTTTTAAATCCAAAATATTTTATTCTATCTTAGACATTTGGTTCCTTAAATATAATTTCTAGATTAAAATATTTAGGTTCCTTGAAATTATATATATGATCTTCGTTAATCATGATATTAGAAGCGAAAACAACGGTAATTTAATACTTGTTTACGTCTATGCAGAAATCGATTAAACAAGGATTATTTAACATTAAAAAAAAACATAATTCCTCCGTCGATGCAAGGACTGATCGATCTATACACAGTATGATCAGTCTTTACATCGACAGACGAATTACACATTTATGCAAACGACGGACCGATCGAACATTGCATTGACGATAGAAGGACCGATTGATCTTTATAACACGTTCAAAATGAAAGTGTCTCCAATTTTAATATATAAGACTAGGATTCAACCCGCGTTACAACACAGAATAATTTTTATTTTTTATGGGTCTTATGTAAGGAAAAAAATAATTCATACACTAATAAAATTTACTTATTTGATTATATAGAATTTATTGGATTCTTTACTTTAAGAATAATTTATGATAAAATATATATATATATATATATATATATATATATAACTTATACTATTGTTTTACTATTGTTTTGGTATTTTAAAACTAATTAAAAAATTTATTATTGTTTGGTATTTAAACTATATAGTACATTTATTATTCAAATTATAATTTTATATATTTGATTTATATGTGCATGTTAAATATATAAATATTAGTGATCATTTGAAAATGATTTGAAAATGATACATACAACAATAAAAATAATTTCGATTAACTACAACAAAAATCAAATTAAGTTTTTTAAAGGCTAATCCAACATTTCTTGGACTATTGGCCTATTAAATAAACAAATATGATATGTGTTGGGCCTTAAGTTTATGATTGGGCAATCGAATATGTTAAAAAAATAATATATTATTCTCATATTTAGTTTTTTTTTAAATGTAAATAAATATAATCATAGATGCCAAAACTTTTCTTCATTCGTTTGATACTTTACTACGAAAAAGACTCTTTATTTTCTCTCTAGAAGATAACAATTCTAGTAAAGAAAATCTAAAGTTTGTAAGTTTTCTTCTTTTACTCATCTATTATTCAAAATCTAACAAAAACAAAAGTTTTTTCTTATCATATTGAGTGGTAAAATAATTAGGGTTTTGATGTTATAAAAAAATTGATTTATAACATCAATATTTTGTTGTTTTAGTGAAAAATAGTATCTTTCTTATTTTGCAAACTGAAATCCGACACAAAGAAAAGAGAAAATGAAAATGTGTAAGTTTTTTCTTTTTGCTATTTCGTATAATATAATAAATCGATAATAGAAAAGATTATATTCTTTAAACATTGCGAAATAGTATACCTATTTTATTTTACTTAACATATTAAGAGTTTATCTATGTTATAATTGTAGACTGTTAAAAATCGGTACTGAAATGTAATCTTGACAATTTTTGGTTTCATGTTAAGTAGATTGGCTAAATTTCTCTAATATACAGTACTTAATTTAATGAAATGTGTATTCTTGATTTTCATACACCAGTTTTAAATAACATGAAAAGATATAATGATTTATGGTTAGTATAAATATTTTGGAATTTTGCTTTCCCGTCTGAAATTTTAAGTTTTAATTAGTTATTTCAATGATATTGTTTGTAATCGTGTAAACTTGAAAAGATAATAACAAAACAACAATGCATTAAACTACCCTTGTATAACGGAATATAGATATATTTTTATATTTTTAATGCTATGGAATAGACACTGTAATCTAATATATTAGTTGATTATTATTATATATTTTAACACTTAAATATGGATTAGGATTGCTTTTAAAATATAAATATGAAACATTTCTTAATGCATGAGCGTATAATTGATAGTAATGAACCATATGTTGTTAAGTTATTTGTTCTTATTAACTTTTACCAAAGCAAGAGACATGGATCAATTGAAAAGAAAAAAACAAAAAGATAAGTGTAAAAAATATATAAAATTAATAATTATTTTTAAGAGAATATATGTAAAGTAGTTTGATCAAATATTATAATTCAATTTTCCACAACAAATATAATCCAAAATAATATAAAAATTTAAATTGTACAATCACATATACAAATAGCAATTTAACTAATTCAAAGAATATTTGGATTTAACATTAACAACTAAAATAATTACTAATTTTATTTATATTTTGTGGGTATAAATGCTATTATGTTCAAAAAGAAAATGTTTGAATTTATTTAATATAATACATAATTAAATATACATAATTTGATATATCATTATATTTTGATTTTTTCTCAAGAACATGATCCAAATAATATAAAATTTTAATTATATTCTCAACTATACAGTTAGTATTATTTGGTATTATGCTTAGGGAAAATTAAATAAATGATTATATATGACAAACTAAATTAGAAAATTAACTTATTTGTATATATAGACAGAACAAAATTTAGATATACCTCAAAATATAAAAGTAAATATTATATTTTTTCAAAAATATTACAAAAAAAACTCTACTATATAGCAAACTACGATTTTTATGATTGGAAAACATATATTGGAAAATACAAAAAGTAAAATATCGAAAGGTGTAATTAAATTGTCTTCTACCAAAAAGAGACGACGATTCGTCAAACTTGTTCGTAAAACAACAAACTTATTAAACACAATAAATAGAGACAATAGCAATCAATTTTGATAACACAATTTCTACAACTTTTTCAATTCTAATTTTGATTACAAAAACATGGCCACTAAAAGAAAGAGATCAACAGACAATGAGTCAATCCTATTTACATTGCCGAGTGAGATATTGCTCACGATTGCTCTAATCTCTGGTAACTCTTCTTTATCTTCACTTTTAAACTTTCGTTCCATATGCAAGAAGATGAAGCAAATCTGTGATGATTATTACATTTTCTCCCAGATTTCACTTGAGAAGTGAGATTCATTCCTTACTGGCCTGAGTTAGAGCAATGATTTAAAAGGTATAAAAATTGTGCGAGAATAGAAATCCTGAAGCGTTATACCGTGTAGGCGTTTGCTGGTTTATTTATGAGGACATAAAGAATCTAGATCTTAAACTACTTCTATATGTCCTGACTAAAAAAATGTGTCATAGTTGTTTTTGGAACTGTGTTGTGAGAAATTATGTAAGCGAATGAAATTTTTATTATATAATAAAGTTTTGAATAGTAAAAAATTTTACTTTGTATCTCGTTTGCTTTACAAAAAATCTTTGTAAGAAATTATTAATATAAATCAATGTTTAACTTTTATTATGGTTCAAGTTTGTAGTACATACACCCGTATGAGTACTGCTAAATATTTTATGTAGATTTAAACAGAATATTACAATGAGCTTGACACTATGGGAACTTTGTCTATTTATAAGAATCACAACGCGTTTAACCTAGCAGAGTTTGTCTCCAAAAGACATAAAATTTTAAGTAATAAGCTATAAAAATTGAAAATTTTAATTTGTATAGTCTGGTATTTGCTAAATTTGTAAATAAATTGATGTTTGAACTAAGATTTTTTTTTGTTTTAATATAAGAATATAATTTATAAATAAAAAGGTATTAGAATAAAAAATTTATATTTTATGAAACTAAGATATTTATTTAAATAATATTTTATTAGATTATGTATAGAAATTATTATTTTGTTTAAATAAACTTGTCCGAACAAAAAAAATTACAGTGATTGTTTCCTCAAGATCTTCAAAAATAATTGATAAGGTATGTGTGTGTTTTTGATTGAATAATCTTGGTTTAACTAATAGTGAATAAGTGAACAAAAAAACTTAGAAAAAATATTGTAATCATATATTCCAAAAGAGACAATTGAACTTTCTCCATAAAATCTAAAAAAGTAATATGATGTTCTCCAAACTTTAACCATATCTATATATCTAAACAAATGATTCTCTTTATGTTTTATTAATTACTTATTATTAAAAACAAATATTTGATCAATAAATGAACAAACATTATTTTTGTTAGCAGAGAATTTTTTATATTCATAAAAATAAACAAAAATGTTTTAGTATACTTCCAATTGCACATCCCAAAATAAAGAGTTATATTAATATACCAGAAATTATTGTTTAAGTTTTTTTGTTAGACAAAGATAACTTATATTTTATGTGACCGAGTATATTTAATTACTAATTTTGTTCCTGTTATATTTGTAGGAATTGTTATATTTGTAGGAATACAATTGAGTTCGAAAAAACAATTATGGTTGACAAAAGTAATGCATATGGAAATTCGATAATAATTTAAATGTAACAAACTTTATGAAATACAAAATTAAAATAGGCGAATAAAAAAATAGCAAACTTACACAATAAAAGAAAAAAAAAGATAAGTTGATAATATATATATATATATATATATATATATATATAAACTTATTCATAGTTATCCTCCCAGTACTCTCCATCTAGTGTATCACAGACTATGCGATCCTATAAACACAATCGGCAAATAGATGATGAAGAGATGTCTTCATTTTCACTATAGTTATGCCATGGAATGCTGATGCGAAGGAACCTATTAGCTGTACTGTCACAATGACAATTATCTCTAACATATAATGTTTTCAACTCTGTGAAAATAGAATCTACATTAGAACTTATATATGTGTAGACCGATCTGCGAAGAAAATTAAATTGCTTCATTATTTTTGACATTAAACGCATGAGAAAAGAGGACAGAATTTTAAAACCCTGCTCTTTTGAAGATCCTCCAAGACAAATCAGAATAACTGAATATATATAAATGGCCTCAGGATAACCACATTGAGAAGCATCACGTAACAATGATAAACCTTCATCTTTACGGTCATCATATAAATAGCACAATATTCCTAAACGATACAACACGTTAGGATTGCGAAAGCAGTGTAACATATTATATATCATGTAACTTTGCCTTGGATCACCCCAATTTGGGCAAACTGGTTCTTCTTCAACTGAAAATCTTTGCAGAACACGATCATCATCACATATAGCTTGGAACTTCTTGCACGCCAAGTTTAGGTTATGAACATAAGATAAAGATGAACCATCACATTTGGAAGCTATCTCGAGTAGCAAATCTTCGTGCATAGACAAGAAAAAACTAATTTTGTTGTTTCTGAAATCATTGTTGGATGAAGCCATCGAAAGAAATTGAAAAAGCGAGATTCAAAAGAAAGAAGTTAGCAAAACTATTAAAAATATTTAACGAAAGAACTGAAAATATACAATTTCTGTTTCGATTGTGTTTAATAAAGTAAAAAGAGACGACCTAATTAGGTTATAGCACCAGTTCATTGACTATCATTTCTAATTATTTTTCTTTTTTCTTATTTTTAATACATAAAAATGATTTCTTTCCATTAATACACATAGAATAATAATTGGGAAAAAATAAAATTTGGGTGCGTTATATACCAAAATTATAGTAAATATGTTAATTTGATTTATGTGTTAAATTTAAATTATTATCATTGTCATTATGATAATTAGTCATAAAAATAGATTCTTTACTTCATGAACCATCTTGGAAACTACAAAACATCATTACTAATTTGAACCAAATACTCTTCAATTTACTTTTTTAAAATTTTTTAAAAAAACTATAAACTATTATTTCATTTTATAAACTCTTATACTATTATTAAGTAGAAAAAAATGAAAAAAATGAAAAAAACATTATAAAACAAAAATAAACTTTCGCGGAGTAAACAAAAAAAATTCACTTTTATGTTTGACTATTTCTAAGACAAAAAATTATTAAATAAAGGTAAAGAACCTATTAAATGACCTATATTCCTTTTCTACAGATATAATTATAATTAAATACGAGTTAAATATAATTTTTCTTACATACATTATAAATATGATGAGATCTGAATCACTCATATATCAAATCATTAGAAACATATTGAAACATCATATTTTTAATACATAAACCATTTCATAGAAAAGGCAAAAAGTTTGGGCTTAACCATAATATACAAATTAAGTTTTTATAATATTTAAAATATATTTATTAGGGGAAAAAATGATATGAAAACAAATTTCATATATATAGAAACAAATGTTAAAATAACAAAAACTTTTCGGTTTGTTTATTTTCATGGCAAAAAGAGACTAACTCAATGTAAAACGCTGGTTAAATGAAACACTTTCCTTTTCTACAAAAAAAATATAAAGTAATACTTAAAAAAAGTCCCTTAAATACCTTGTAAATATAATAAGATTCTAATAACTTATCATACATGGAATTAAGTTGTAGCACTAGACCAAATAATGATATGGAGACTAAAAATGCATGAATGAGTTATTTCTCAAATTACATTGTAAAAAAAATCACTTATAGGATGCATGTTTAATTAGAAGTTCAAATTCATATGAAAGCTTATTCTTTTGTTTTACGCGTTAAATTAAATTTAGTGCAGAGAAATCACAACTACGTAAAATAATGTTATACTTAAAAATCTATTATACGGTTTCTTAAATCAAACTATATGAAATATAAAATACTAATAGATAACAATGAAATAAGGAAAAACAAATAACAATTCTAAAAATAATATCCATGAAACAAAAGTTTGATTTGGAGATCCCATAAACAAAGCTTGCAAACACAAGAAGAATTCATGTCATAACCGATACAGTATCGAGGCCATAAATTGTTGACACCTATGAACTTTGTAGTGTTACCATCACAAAAATATTTTTCTTTGACATAAGATACTTTCAAATCTGTAATTGTTGGATTGTTGCAGTAGCTAAGATCAATGCTGATACGTCTGCGAATCATTTCAAGACTATCTAATGTTTCTGACATCGATGGCATAATCAAGGAAGATAAAATTAACAAAGCTTGTTGTCATCATTTACCTCCAAAACATAAAAGTATTATACCATACAGAAAAATAGCATCGCAAAAACTTGTTTGAGAAGATTCACGCAACATCATGAGTCCGTCATCTCTCGGTTGTCATAAAAATAGCAAATAAATCCCACCGGATACAAAATTTCATGATTTTTGGCACTCAGAAATCTATCATAAGTTGAATAGAAATCTTGAGGAAAGTCCCAATATGGAGTGAAGATATTTTTATTGAAAGAAAGATGATTAAGAACATGAGGATCCTCACATATAGAATAAAACTTCTTACACACTTCCCTTAGGTTAAGAAAATCCCGTAAATATGATCATGCACATCGCGCGGCGATTGATATCAAAATATCATCGGGAAGAGAACATATAAACATTGAAAACGTTAGGAATAATGTTTGTGAGGAGTATTTAAAATTCAAATTTTGAAGTTAAGATATGATAAATATAATTTAGGATATTTATGCTTGTTATGTTAGATTTATAATTTTTTTCTTTTCTTTAAACAGCTTGTTGTGTAAGTTTTACAAAGTTAAGAAATATGGAATACTCGAAGTTACCATATTGATAAATGAAAGAATAACTAAAAGATCACAAAATTTAAAATATAACATTTATTTTAGATATATGTCAGAAATTATTCCCAAACTTATTTATTGTTCAACAACTATAGCAAAAATAGTAATATAGCAATGCAAATCAAAAAGTAATTTTGTATTTATAATTATAAGAGAACATAAAATATCAAAAAAAATAAAACAAAAAAAACAACTAAGAAACCAATACGAATGTTATAGAGATAGTAACAATAATAGATAAATAAACAAATATGAACTAAAAATCAAAGCCGTAAAATCTGTGACCATTCATGAGACGATTAACAATGTTATTTCATAAAAAAAATTTGCACGCCTTAAAGGTATTCATGTCATTATGAGGAAGATGATGAAGGTAAGGATTGTTGAAGAGATGTAGCAATTCTGTAGACTTACCATCATAGTTACAATTACATTTTACATATGATCTCATAAACTAATTAAGGTCTCGAAGAGCAATTGGACATAAATATTGACCAACTCGCATACGAACTCTTTCAAAGACTTCGTTGGTTTCTGACAACATCGGCATTACATAAGAAGAGAGCAACCTGAAACCTTTAGGTTTTGATGAACCTCCAAGACATATAAGAATGACACCATAAAGATACATAACATCGCTAAAACCTTTTCAGCAGATTCCAGTAACATTTTAAAACCTGAATATTTAATTCCATCATACAATTATTTAATTAATTCCAACCAAAACAGAGCTTCCAAATTTTCACTTTTTCGTAATTTCTCATAAATTTTGTAATAATAAGGAGGATAGCGTAAATCTGGTGAGAACTTTGTTTCTCGAAGAGACAATGTAGAAAGAACATGGTGTGTGCCACATTTGGTGTGAAACTTCTTACACACTAAACTTAGGTTGCAAACGGAAGATAAAGACAATGCGCCAGCATGGGATGAAATTTCGATCAAGAGATCATAAAGCAACGACATGAGGGAAATTCTAAGGTTTAATGTTCTTCTAGTGGGAGAATCCATGTCTAATATGAAATACAAAAAAAATATTGATATGAGTACTTATAAGCAGCGCTTTAGGGTTTACAATTTTTTTTCGAAACAGAAAATGCTAAAAATATTGCATTTCATTATTGATAAATTTCTATATTTATTGAATACGAAATGAATATATAATAAGATATTGTAACCAAAATTATAGCATGTTTCTCAAAATAAATGGAATAAAATTTTTGTTCGATAAATAAAGATATTTTCAGTTGAAAATATTTTAGCTGAAATTATAGAATAATTTTCAAAACAGATAATATGTTTAATATTGTATTCTTGATAATAATTCAAAGTAAGTACCAACAAATTAATCGTGAAGATATTTATAAAACGGAAAATAATATACCGATAATGTTATAATAAGTAAATGCACAATATAATAATAAAAATTAATTGAGAACAAATATAAATAAATAAATTTGTAGTACACATGAAAAAAAAGGAAAAGAAAAACAGAATTATTCCTAATCATTCAATGAAAGAATGATTTTGCAGCGGACCCTCCATGTAGTTTTCAAAGGTAGTAGGTCTTTGAAAATGCTAAATTATTCTCTAGTATTAAGGAAATCTAAAGCCATGAGTTTAGTTATGTGAAAAATGTTGCAATCTGTTTTTTCTTTATTTGTTCTTTCGTGATGTATATAGTAATGCGATTATATAAGAACCCAAAATCTGATTTTTTCTACTCTATTAATCAAGATGTATTCCAAAAGCAATTAAATGGAAATATTTTTGGGATTAACAAATTATTGTTTGGATAACTAAACCATAAAAAGATTTTTACCAAAATAGAAGCATCAAATATATAAAGTATATACTTTATAAAAAAAATAAAATATATAATTCGAGAATATATATAGAAGGCTATGATTATTTAGATGAGGGAATCGATGAACAAATATCAGGAGCAGGAGCATGTAAAACATGCTTATGAGAGTACCAATTCAGGATGATGTTTGAAGAGAATTAGAAGTATCATAAGTAGTTAAGTAATGAATTTTAAGTTGTTATTTAATGAATTTTGTTGGTTTTCTATAAATGAAAAACTTATTTTAGATTTATAGTATTATCAAATTCTTGTGTAAAAACTGTATGCATTGTGCCAAAATATAATAGTTTGCATCAAAACTGTATGTATTGTCAACTTTAGATATATGAAAGTAATTTATCTACTTTATATATAAAATCAAATCGGAATGCAATAGAATTGTATTGATGATTTTTCGGTTCGACAAATAAGATTTTTTTTTAAATCTAAAATTAATGAGTAAATTAATAATTTTAATACTAAAATAAGTTAAGAAATACTAAAATACGTTACGAAGAGGCGATTTGACGATGCAGAGAAGATGAACGATGCTAAAAGATTTCATCCATTCCGACGATTCCGATGATGATTATTATGCTGGGCCTGATCTCCAGATCGTCCATGTCCCTGTGCGCTTTCAATTCCATGTTTTCAAAGGAACATATTCGATTTTCTGCGAAGATTCCTCGCAGATTCAAAATGAAATGATACGATTCGCCATCCTTAAGATTTACGCCATGATTTGGAGATCAAGATCTTCAGGTATGAGGTTCAATTTCAATGAATTATGCCCTTTATCTTGTTGGATTCTCCATAATTGCTTCCGATCTAAGACCATGTTTTCTTTATTTCGGATCATGTCTTCTTTATTTACATCCCAGATAGCACATATATTGTGCGCGATTCTGGGAAACTCAGATTTCTTTGTTTTCGGTTTTATAAAACGATCAAAGATATCTAAGTTACGATTTAATTATCATTTACGGAGGTATCGCTTTCGGATCAAACTTGTAGTTATCTCAATCTGGATGATCAAGGTTGGTTTGATCGCGTCAAATGCATCAGATCTCTTCATTAAAATCATTGGAAATATTTGGAATTTATTGAAAAATGATAGGATATTGAGCGTAAATCATGATGTGAAGTTATACGCACTCATAAACTGTGCTTTATCACTACCTATCTGTCAGTTACGATATCAATCCTACATATCTTTCAAATTATTACATGGCTTGATCATCGCTAGTTGTCGATCCTATGAGATCTCACAGTTTTCGATCCTGTGTGATTGTGGCTGCTATTTATATCATGAGAGGGTTACGATAACAGCATCACTAGCGCTTTTGTTATTTCGCTATAGCTGTTCACTAATCACTCGTTCTTTTCCTTGTTTTTGGATTACCGGTCCGAGTTCGTTCACGATGACGCAGCTCAACTTAAGCATTTAGAGTGGAGGCTCACCGCCAAGAAGACTTACAATCAAAGTCCTGAGGATAAACAATGCTGACCTCTTGGCGAGAGGAAGAATGGTGGTGTTGGGACGATGTCTCAACCCGGTGGTGCAGAACGTGGATTCGTTCATATATATGATGCCACGATTCTGGAGAATTTCTAGGAAAGCGGTTGGACTGAATCTGGGCAATGGCCGGTTTCAGTTCGAATTTTCATCAGAGAAGGATCGGGATGAAGTTCTCCGATATGGCTCAACACGCTTCGACAAGTGGATGGTCGCATATGCGAAATGGAGGCCACTAGCAGATGCAAATTACCCAAGTACGATCTGCCTGTCTACTCGTATAACAGGTATCCCCTTTGAGTATAGGGTAGAGGTTATTTATCGGCTTGTGGGGGAATCTCTGGGCGAAGTCTTGGCTGTTGATGTGTCAACAGGTAGAGTGAAGATTGAGTACTCATGTACTAAACCTCTCACCTTCTCATCAACCTTGGAATTCACTGAAGGAAATGTATCCCAATTGTTAATTGAGTACGAGAATTTGGAGGGCTATTGCGGTTTGTGCTATCGGATGACCCACGACAATGACCATTGCTACAAAGCCAAGAAAAAGCTGAAAGCAGTGGAGCAAGATGTGAAAGGGAAACAGAATTTTGGTGCTCGTCCTCTAAGCTACAAATGGGCAGCTTCAGGGGGCAATAAATATGTGGATCAATCAAGAGATGGAGCAAGGGGCCGAGCTAAGGAAACTCAGGTGTCATCGAGGCAAGGTAACACAAAAATTCTTGTTCACTCTGCTGCTAATGAAAAGTCTTTGGCAAAGCGAATCCTGCAGGTCGATGAGGGAGGGCCATCACAGAGGAGGGCTGAGACTATGTCTGCATCTCCACCTTATGTGACAAAAGCGCCTTCAGCAGCCAAAGCGCAAACATCATCCTCATCGACAAAGAAGCTGAAAAGGAACCTTATTACTGAATTAGAGGAGGAGCACAAGATGGTCTCAGCTGAAGGAGAAAAGCAAGTGCTTGATGAGGGGATGGAGGATCAAGTGGTCGGGAGTGCAGCGGTGGAGGATGAGATTATGGAGGGTGATGGTATGTTGAATGTTGTATGTGAGAAGAATGTGGAGGGGGAGGATATACAAACATTCATTGACAATGAGAAAGCTGAACATGAGGCTTTTCTAAAGGAATATGATGAGAGGGAGGCAAAAGACAGAGAGATAAGGTGTGCGAAGCCTCCTCCAGGTCCCAACAAACCTTCATCAAAGTCGTCCACACCTATTCGTGGAATTTGCTCCAAGAAAATGAATGCCATTATTGCCATGTCTCCTTCAAAAATACCAAAGGAGAACAAGACAAAGACAAAGAAGAACAAGGAGCCAATCAAGGGCTCAATGTAATTTTAATTTATATTATGTTAAAAACACTTTGTTGGAATTGCCAAGGTGTTGGTAATAAAGTTACTATTAACTATTTAAGAGAAATTTGGAAATTTTATAAACCACAATTTTTATTTCTTTCGGAAACAAAAAACAATTATTTATTCATGGAAAAAATTCAAGCCCATCTAGAGTATAATATGATGATAATTGTTGAGCCAAACGGATTAAGTGGAGGACTAGCTCTAATGTATGATGATTCGTTGAATGTCGTCTTAATACACAAAGACAAAAATATGATAGATGTGTCTTGTTTGATAAACGGCAATCTGGTTTATATTACTTTTATTTATGGGGAACCAAATCAAAATCTGAGAGGAGATGTTTGGGAACGATTAACAAGAATGGGAATTTCCCGTGACTCCCCATGGTTGCTCATTGGGAATTTTAATGAGTTGACAGGAAATCATGAAAAACAAGGGGGTGTAACAAGGCATCCTAATACGTTTTTAGCATTTAATACAATGATTCAAAATTGTGGACTAATTGAATTCCCGAAGTTAGGTAATTCATGGTCATGGAGAGGGGTACGGAGGAACGGAGTTGTTAGGTGTATTTTAGATAAAGCTTTCGGTAACGAGGACTGGCATGAATCATTTCCATTATCCGAGATCGAGTATCTTAATATGATAGGATCGGACCACAGACCAATTGTGGGTCGGTTTAGCGCACAACAATATTCCCGTCGACCTTTGTTTATGTTTGATAAACGATGGATTAGCAAAGAGGGTTTTATGCAGACGGTAGAGAAAGGATGGAAAGGTTTATCCTGTCGCCGTCGTATTACAATTGCTGGTAGAATTAAGAATTGCAGAAAGGAATTATCATATTGGAGACATACAAATGTTCCTTCTAGTCGACAGACGATCACGAAGTGGCAAAAAATTGTGGAGGATTTACAAAACTCGAATTCCCCTAACCCAGAGGATTTATCGAAAGCTAAGGCGGAATTGCGAGGTGCCTATATGGAAGAGGAAATCTATTGGAAACAAAAGAGTAGGAACAAATGGCTCACTGAGGGCGATGAAAACACAAGGTTCTTTCATGCTCAAACGAAACAAAGACGAGCGAAAAACCGGATTATTGGATTATTTAACAATGTGGGTACATGGATAACAAAACCTGATGATATTATTAAGGAAGCCACAGATTATTTTTCTACCCTTTTCACCACCAATGGTAGAGTATGTGGCTTGGATTTATTACCGGATATTGAGTCACGAATTACAGAGGATGATAATCAGCAACTTCTTCGACATGTGTCTGAAGAGGAAGTTAAAATTGCTCTGTTTATGATGGATCCGGGCAAGACTCCGGGCCCAGATGGGATGACCTCATTATTTTTCCAAAACACTTGGGATGTGGTTAAAAATGATTTAATTTCACTAGTAAATGATTTCCTAATATCAGGATCCTTTGAGCGTGAATTAAATGCAACCCATATTTGCTTAATCCCAAAAAACTCACGTCCGACGAAGATGACGGAGTTTAGACCAATTAGCTTATGTAATGTGGGATACAAAATTATCTCTAAAGTATTATGTTTGCGATTGAAGAAGTTAATGCCAAAATTAATATCAGAAACACAATCAGCTTTTGTTGTTGGTCGTCTAATTTCTGATAATATACTAATTGCACAAGAAATGTTCCATGCTCTACGTACAAATAAAGCTGTACGAGGGAAGTACATGGCTATAAAAACAGATATGAGTAAAGCCTATGACCGGGTAGAATGGAATATGATCGAATGTCTTCTATTAAAACTGGGATTTAGTAGTAACTGGACAAAATGTATTATGTACTGTATCAGTACTGTGGAATACTCAGTTATTCTCAATGGGGAACCGCGAGGGAGAATAATCCCTCAACGAGGACTACGACAAGGTGATCCGCTCTCTCCATACATATTTTTACTATGTACTGAGGTACTGGTTTCTAAACTGAAACGGGCTGAAAATGAAAAACACATCTCTGGCATTCACATTGCGAGAGAAAGCCCGAAGATATCTCATCTACTATTTGCTGATGACAGCCTTTTCTTCTGCAAAGCAACAGCTGAAGAGGCTAGTCATATATTGAGAATTCTAAAAGAATATGAATGGATTTCAGGGCAACAAATTAACTTTGACAAATCGTCGGTTCAATTTGGTTACTCTCTCCCTGATATGGATAAGACCATGATACATCACATGCTGGGGATCCATCAAGTGGGAGGTATGGGATCTTACCTCGGGATTCCAGAAAATATTAGTGGGGCAAAAACAAAAGTTTTTGCCTATGTTCGGGAACGACTGCAAGACCGAATAAATGGATGGTCTTCATAATTCCTCTCTAAAGGGGGTAAGGAAGTCCTTATTAAGTCGGTATTGACAGCTTTACCAACATATGTCATGTCATGTTACAGATTACCAAAAACAGTTGTTGAAAAACTAAATTCAGCAATTGCAAAATTTTGGTGGTCAAATTCTGAATCTAAAGGGATTCATTGGATGAAATGGAAAAAATTATGTCGACCCAAACAGGAAGGTGGTTTGGGTTTTAGAATTTTGGAGGATTTTAATTCAGCTCTTCTAGCCAAACAAGTGTGGAGATTGATAGATTATCCAGATTCATTATTTGCCCGTGTAATGCGTGGTCGCTATTATAAAACCCTATGTCCGATGACGGCCGTGACAACATCAAATCCTTTTTACGGATGGCGAAGCATAAGCTCAGCCCGATCTTTAGTCACAAAAGGCATTATTAAGGAAATTGGGAATGGAAGGTCTACACGGGTTTGGCGAGATCCTTGGATACCGGATGCCCACCCCCGAGTAGCTATTGGTATTGAACCAAATATTTATCCGGAACTGACTGTTGATCAGTTTATCGACTCTCAAACTAGAACTTGGCGTGAGGTCATACTGAGACAGTATTTTATTCCGGAGGATGTACAACTGATTTTGGGTATCCCAATACCACGCCGACCACGACCGGATCATTGGGGTTGGTATTACACAAAAACAGGTCGGTACTCAGTAAAATCTGGATACAAGACTGAAGAGGATGTTTCTTTTATGGATGTTGGTTTCCAGGGACCAAATTTATGGGCGTTACAAGCAAAAATATGGAAATTAGACTGCCCAAATAAAATTCGACATTTTATTTGGCAGGCTTTGTCTGGATGTGTTGCAGTTAAACAAAAGCTAAACACTCGGGGAATAAGATGTGATCCCAGGTGTAGCAATTGTGGGGCTGAAGAAGAAACGATTAATCATGTCCTCTTTGAATGCCCCCCGGCGGTTCAAGTATGGGCATTATCTTCAGTGCCATCCCCAATTGGAGTTTTTCCTGGAAACTCTATATGGTATAATCTGGACTATTTATTTTGGAGGACCCCAGATTTATTGGATGTCAGTATTTTTCCATGGGTACTATGGCACATTTGGAAATCAAGGAATGATTCTTGTTTTTCAGGAGTGGGTACAGATCCTCGTGAAATTCTATCACAAGCGAGACAAGACATGGCAGATTGGTTTAAAGCTAGGTGCCCTAAATATCATACTAGGCAACCAGGAACGATCAGCAACGCTACGGTTTGGCCCGATGTGTCCTATCCAAGGACGGGGGACCTTGCATTCACGGGTTATAGATGTTTTGTGGATGCATCGTGGAAGAGCACTGACATTTTTTCCGGGATTGGTTGGTCTTGTTTTCCAGATGCGGTGTTGGGAGGTTGTAGGGGGGCCCGCAAGATACGGAGAAGCCTATCCGCACTTCATTCCGAGGTGGAAGCGGTCCTATGGGCCATGGAATCCTTGATCCTGATTCATGTCTTGGAAGTGGAGATGGCCACAGATTGCGCTGATGTCTTGAAGCTTTTGATGCATCATGAAGATTGGCCGGCGTTCCAACCCTATCAGGAAGAGTTTCTAAGGTTAAAGTCTCTTTTCCGAGCCTTCTCACTATTTGTAATCCCGAGATCTCTAAACCATAAAGTTGATGCTCTCGCTCGTTGTATTAGAGAGTCAGCTAATGGCTTAGTGTTGTAAACTTTCTTTTATCCTTATCCTTGTGGTAATGATTATGATGGTTGACAAAAAAAAAAAATTAATAATTTTAATCAAAAAAAAAGTTAGAATTTATTAAAGAAAGTTACCTTTTTATGTCTTGGAAAACAGTAGAATATAGAATCATTGGTCCAAAGTAAATCTTTGAAACTTTTCAAAACAATTTGTACAAAGATTATTTTGCGAGTTTGTACAAAAATTACTCACGGTTTTTCATTCATAAATTCAAAACTAATTCAAAGTCAAGGTAAACACATTATTTTGCGAGTTTGAATTGATTAAATTAGTTGTTGCATATCGATTTTGATGTAGTTTCTAATAAACATAATCTTGTATACATAGGTGAGGAGAAATATAGATTTTGTTCTTCAACTATCACTTACATATAATCGTAACATATGTTTTTTTTCCCAAGCAAATTTTTTTTTCATTGATATCATGTATTATGAAAAAATCCGTTTCTATAGATCAACAAATGATGTATACTACTTCTGTTGATTGTTTACTATCTTATTGGCCTAACCATTGTTTGAAGAAACGGTTACTTGTTATCATATTTTTCAAAATTATCCATATCATGATGTTGATTGTTCTTAAGATTGATAAAATATAATACGGTTAATATGGTTTGCCTTCTAATTTAGAAATCTTAGTAAAAATACAAAAAAAATGATCGTTAAACATTTGTAAAGTTAAATTTATATTCATCGATAATGGTTAGGATTTACTATACTCAAAATCATAGAGTAGATTACCGTTTTGAATTATTTGAATGATAGAAATATTTTTTTCTTTATGCAGTTTAAAATATTAGAAATTATGACTATCATCGACTTACGAGAAGATATTTTAATCAAACATAATTTTTCGATGTGCAGCAGAAGAAATTGAGATGATCCGAAATTTAAGATTATTTACTCCAAAAAATTTCATGAGATTTGTGATCTCGATCTCGTACTCCGAAATATTTCTTTTGGTGATGTTCCTTTTTATCCAGTAGAAAACAACTATGCTCTTTTCAGTGAATTTTATGCAAGATTACGTGGACCAGGTAATCCGAAAGCAATATACAGATGCGGGTTAAGAAAATTATTTCGTTGATAATTTGCCTAGAGACATCTTAGCTTAGTTACTTGAAGCTAGTGAGAAAGGAGTAACAGAAGCAGCATTCGTCTATGGATTAATTTGTGTATGTCTTTGAGGTCATTTAATGGCAGAAGGTTAAAAAGTCTTAAGAAAACTACACAGGTTGACAATATATATAACATTGGCGTATATTAGAGAAGTTTGACAAAGTGTTTACTTCGGCCCGACATGTCTTCTTTGGGGTGGAAGTGCTCCATTAAATATTCTCAAAATTACGTATGCTAGAGAAGAATGAAAGTGCAATGGATCATTTATGGAGATTGTAGAGTATTTTGAAGATTGGGATCATATTGATGAGAACATCGATGAACCAATATCAGGAGCATGTCATATATGTCTATGGCATTACGAAACCGGACTGATATTTAATGACAATTAGATATAATTTAAGTTGGTATGTAATGTAATATTTTATATTCTAATATTAACACTAATAATAATTATAAGTAATCTAAGTTGTTATGTAATGTAATATTTTATATTCGGATATTTTGATATGTATTTGTTTGAATCAACACTATTTATGATGAAAAAGATGAAACTATATTTTTTGTGTTTCGTTTCAATATTTATAAAGGAAAAATTCTAGGGTTCAAAACCCCTATTCATGATGTCTACGATCAATGTTTATTATAAATGAAATCTATACATAATTAAGATTATATCATTAGTAATTAACTTATTTTAAATAATATTAATTGTTTGACATATTTGTTTTACATAATCGATATTATAACATTATTTTAAAATTGTAAACATTATAAGTAATTACTACACTACATAGTTTTATATGTGGAATTATTTCCCTATTTTTAGTTCGTTTAAAGATTTGTATGTTTATTCTTTAATATTTGAAATATGTCTAGAGTTCCTTAATTTTTGTATACCAATAAAAATAAAAACAATTGTCATATATAATAAATAAAGATGTAGTATATAGGAAACCAAAAGATATTAAATAAAAAATACGCATACCTAAAGTTAACAGAGTAGATATATATAATAGATTATAAACTCGTATGCCTAGGGTTTTCTAAAAAATCTACTATACTAACAATGTAAATAATTAATAATTTTGTGTATACTATGGAAGATCTACTAAATATTAGAAGAAATGATATAGTTAGTTAGTTGAAAATATGAACAAAATTCAATAAACCTAGAATTTGTTATATATAATATCTACCATAACTAAGAATATTTCTAACCGACATTACATCCTAAAACCATGCAACAAATAAAGTATTATATGTATATAAATTTATTCATATATAACATTAAATATGAGCGAGATTTTTTTTAGATTTTAGATTTCATTTAGTTTGGATTATCATCCTAAAATTTTGAATAAAACCGATTATGGTACAAAATACGTTAACCGGAAAAATAGGCAATTTTCAGGTTTTCTTCAATTGAATATGGACTGGATCGATCGGTCTAGTAGATGATCGATTGGTCCAATGTGGTTTTTCTTTTTATTGTTCTTTTTTAGAAAAAAAACAATCGTGGTTATGAATAATATTTCTCAAACTCTAACTATAGGAAATTGTAATACATTTAGAGTGTTCCAAGACTATTATTAAATGTGTACTTATTATTTATGAAACATGAATAATCATCAAAAACCAAATAAAATATTATACAAAATCATTTTGTAATAAAAAAATTAATGTTTAACCAATAACCAATAAAAATATAAATTATATAAAATAAGTTTTTGCGAAAAAACTTTATAATAATTCCATAAAGAAAATAAGAAAGATAAAACTTTAAATGAGGATCATACTAAAAATGGAACAAAAAATCAAAGAATAAGAAGTTATTTCTAATCTTCATATACTAATTTCTTCTTTAGTTCTCCAACATCAAGTCAAAACTTAGTTAGTTCAACACATAGTTTCTTAGTTGACGATGATGAAGATTGATCGTACGAATCAGACGACATGCTATTTTCTTTGCGCTTTAAAGGAGTCGAAGTAACCGAACCAATAGCATGGGAAGATTCATTGCTAACTACATCAATAGGATCAAGTATTTCGGCTAGGTCAGATACTTTAAATGTAACATTACCGTTTTGAAAATTATCCTTATCAATAATAACCACGAATTCAAAACTTTTCCCAATCAAATTTTGGATAGGAGTAGAAAGATTTTTTGGATCTTGAATCTATAAAAAAAAACACAATTACATGTTCACAATAGATAGATATTATCGACTTGTAAAACAAATAATATTAATCAAAATGATTGACGATACCTCATCAAATGAACCGTTCAATAATTGAGATGCACTTTGATTTAAGATTTCCAATGCAGTATTATCCCACAACATACACTTTGTTGTTCCAAATTTATCCGAAACACACAAATGAAGCTTGAACCTAAAATAATAATAATAAATATTACAAAATTATACTTATAAATATAAAATTCAAAAAGTAAACAAAGAAATACGAATAATTATACCTTGGAGTAACATTACTTTGTTTTAATTTGCATCTTTCGTACCAAAAAAAACCTTTTTGTCGTTCTTTTTAGATTTGTCTTCATCCTCATAGGATCAATTTATAAAAATAATCCCGCGTTGTTCTTAATTTTTTTTTTAAAATTAAGAACAAAAAAATAACATTATACGTAAATAGAGTTACAAAGAAATATAATCTCAAAATATATAAAGTTTTTTTTTGGGAGAATATATTTTTACATAAATTCGAATAAAGAATATTATGAACAATAATTGTAAACAGGATTTAGGGAAATAAGTTCTTATAAAGAGATGTATCCATGATAAATCAATTAGATATTAGTCGAAACGAATTTAATATTACCAGATTTTAAAATTAATAATAATATCATAAAGCATCCAACGTATTTGTTTTATTGATCAACATTTAATTCTTTTACTTTATACTCCATATAGATATAGTTGAAAAGTATCCTTATACAATTCAAATATAATAAATAATGAAATTGAATATTTGTATTCCCGTAAAAATAGTTCAAATAAAATGTTTCATATATATTTTTTTTAAATGTGTGTAGATAAGTCAAATATGATCATAATAAATATATATATTACAGAGAAGATAAATACACAACTCAATAAACATCTTCCTATTATGTTCTCCATTCAACAACTATTTCTCTCTATTTTTTGAAGTTTTATTTTATGTTTTCTTTTTTAATGTCTTTACCTGATGATCTTTTAATAAAAATTGCATCATGTTGTGATGCAAATTCTCTAACTGATATTCGCAACCTTAGATGCATTTGCAAGAAATTTCATGCATTATGTGACGAAAGTCCTATTCTCTTCAGACTTTCCTTAAAAGAATTAGAATTTGATCCAAGAGTTTTCCATCCTTTGCAGCTATACAAAACATATCATAAATTACACGATCATGGGATTTTTAAGTATACTGTCTGATGGATAAAAACATTATTTGGTTTTGTTTATTTATTTTTATCGTTATTTTTTTTTAATTTAGATCATTTTCCTATATTTTATGTTATTCAGTTCTTATTTATATTTTAAATAAAATTTATGTTATGTTATTCATATGATAGATACTATTATCGTTTATATACATAATAGCAATAAAATAGTAAATAATACATAAATTCATAAATTAAAATATATAGAAAAAACATTTCAAATTCAACACAAACTATAATCATAATAAGATAATTTTATAATATATAAGTATACATAAAATAAATTTCACCAACAAAATATATATACAAACTAGTAGTTTAAAATATGCAAACTACATATTAATTATTATAAATTCGAATATATAAAACAAACCACAGATATATATATATATATATATATATATAACGAATTTGCCTATTATAGGAAAAAATAAACACATTTTGTAAATAAATAAAACAAACAAAATATAGTAACTATAAATAAATATAAATAACCATACATATACAAAAAAATCATTAAAGTCCACGTACAACCACTAGAAACATCATCTACGTGTATATAAATAGTATATATATATGAGGAAATTAATGTGTATTATTTTAATAATAACTAATTCTTTTTTGTTTTATAGTTAGTGATTATTATACAAAAACATTAGTAAATAAAATAAAAATATAAAGAAAATTAAACAGATAATTAACATGTCTTAAATAAAAAATATCAAAGTACACAAATAGATGGGAGTTAGAAGGAAACTAAGATATCACAAAAGATTAATGGATAAAAATATATATTCCCATTAGACTTCTCCATAGATTTACTTCTCTTCTTATACCACTTCAGTTACCTATAAGAAATAATCAAAATAAATATTTATTATTTTAAATACCTAAATTACAAAATCTATAATTAAGTAATGCATTTTGATCTGTGATAGAGCTCGCTTCATCCTTAGGAGTCAGATATTCGATCTCCCTATCGTTGTAGCCAAATATCAGAACTCTAAAACATGAATTTCATTTGTACTCGAAAATGAGTAAGTAACCTAAAGCGATGTTATGAGTTTCTACAAACTCGCACCAACCATCTTCAAACCAGACCTCATCACCAAGATGCATCACTCCAATAGTAGTGGTGTATCCAGATGGAGTTTCAAGGGTTGTCTGATTGTGTAATTCGGGACCTAAACTAACAAATACTTCTGGGACTAACTGTGAACATGAATTTTAAAATCAAATGAGTATTTGAGGACTAAATACATTGCAAAAAAGGGAAAAATTTAGATCAAACCAAAGAAAAAAAAGAGAGAAGAGAAGACTGGATTACCATCACCCCGACTTCAAGTGTATGCTCCATATTAGCTTTCATGAATCTAGTCAAATTTCCAACATGACCACGAAAAGGGACTCCATCCATGTTGTTTTTCCTTTTCTACTTTTTTTTTTGAGAACTTATTTCCTTATGAGTTTTGAGATAAATGAAAGGTAAAATTGTGGTATAACGAATATAAATGATTCTTATCTTTGACCAAAAGGAATATTGTGAGTCAGCCTTTGAGATTTTTGAGATTTTCGAAAAATGTGTTAAGATTTCAAAGTTCTTTTTGGATTTTTATGTGAAATTTGAAAACAATTATGCCAACTTATTTAATTTTTTTATAGTATAATCCAAAACATTGGTTTTGGTTTGGGCTTTAACAAAAATTTTCTCCATATTCAACCTAAAATTAATTAGAATAGAATAATGATATTGGCGAAAATAATAATTGTAATACTGAAATAAGATTTTAAAAAATAAAAGTAAAAAATATAATATTATATTATCTTAAATTTGTACAGAATATTTAATAGTAAATTCATAGCAAAACCAACTAACAAAATAAAATAAAATAAATTATAGAAAAAAATAACAAAAAAAAAATCCATTATAAGTTATACAATAGACTTTGAGTAATTTTCTCAATAGCATTCTCATAATTTGAAGATTCAAAACATTGTGTTTGTGTTGTTGAGGATTGATTCGATGATACAAAGATATCACATCAGCATAATGTGCAAAACTACAAACACACATAAAAATGGTAGTTAATAAACTATAGAACATTAGATAAATATAACCAAATAATTATAAAAATACTTTATGAACCTCTTAATCAAAGCTTTATTATCCTAAGGTAGAGGAAATATAAAAAGTTAACTCCTCTCATAACAATCCATAATTATGACTTTTTTTGAGAAATAATAGTGGGAAAATATATTAGTATCAATAAAATAAATTAATAATAAAAATGATACTTGCAAACATATGGATTTTTGCAAATCGAATCAAGCAGGTAAGTATATTACCACCAGAATTAGCTAGTGTATCAATCAAAGAATCAACATACTTCCCTTACAGTGTACATGGTAACAAGATATTGCTAACCAAAAAATAGATAAAATAATATTAGATATAATAAATAGATAAAAAAAATACAATATCATAGAAACAAAGTTTAAAGAGATTTTGGTAACATATACTTAGAATCGATGAGATTGAATTGAATTATCTTCATGGGATTGTCATTGATTATGCGAGTTGCTACGTCAACAACGTTATTACTTGACCCAAAATATCTAAAAAATTATAAGACAAAGAAACATTTAATAAAAATTAAAGTAGTAATAATGATACAAATATTTAAGAACAACATTGAGATTGGAAATTCCGAGAATATATAACATTGAGGTAATATATGTTGATAAGAAATTTAGTATACAATGGAATAAAACTCAAAAAATAAATCTGACCTGTCAAAATATTGTTATCATAATGTCCGTTCAGAATACCTTCGGAAGTGGCTACTGAGACAAAATTATCATCCATAACAGGATCACACAGAATGATAGATGATATGGTGGTAAAGACAATTTTAAAAGACAATGGCGAAGTCTTGAAATCATTAATGTCCTTAGAGAAGTTAAAATTATAGATAATCTTCCATTCACCAACATTTAGAGTAGCAATTAGGGTTTTATATAACAAGCCTTAGCTATGTATTAGACCTAGTAGAGATAATACCAAATCAGGCCAAAATATTCTCTTTATTCAAATTTCATTATTTTTATAGCGTAGTTTAAGTTAAGATATTATGTTTATGGAATACATTGCATCTGAATTCTCATTAAATTTATATATAATTTGATTAATATACGAAAGATCGAGTAGATATTTCAGAAAAAATTCCAAAGTTAATGGTAATTCGTATAAAAGAAATAATTTATACCATTAAATTCGATATAACATTGAAATAAATGATAATTGTGGTGGAAAAGGATTACGATCACATAAATTGGATTTCCAAAATCGAAAATAAAGAGATTAACTACAGAAGATAAATGTGGATTAGTTTAAGGAAATATATATCGTCTTCTCGTATCTTCTTCTTCTACGTCATTGTCTCCACCATTACTGATCAAACATGCAATAACATGAGCTCCGACGTCTGAATATTTAAAAATTATTGAAATTTTTTTTCAAAAATATATTGCTAGGGTAGATGGAGTAAAAAAAATGTTTACAAATTTTTTCAGAATTTATGTGTGATAAGGAGCCTTGTTTTGAATTTAGATGATTTTTTTGAATTTTTCTGATCCAGCATTAGAGAGCTACAGAGATTAGAGGAGGTTTTGGTCATAATTCGCAAATAAAAAGTAGTTGGTTTTCCTAATTATATTTGTAATTAATTCTAAAAATGTACGGTCGAGATTAAAAATCGAAACAGACGGTCAAGATTTCTCTTGACAGTCGCATGAAAACTATATGTTAATTTTAACTTATAGCTTTTTTTACCATTTTTCCAAAAAAAAATCTTCTGATTGGTTGAACCGAGAGGGGTATTTTGAGGAAGATCCCAAATTGTACTCCCGCTTTAATATGTAGAGATGATACTAAAGCTTTCTTGAAATTTTTAGTTAAGTTAAATTATATTTAAACTGTATTTATCAACTTTGCCTAATAGATAATATCGTGAACGTTTGTATAGTATTCCATAAAATTTTATTAAGCAGAAAATCAGTTAAAATATATAAAATAAAATAGATATTCCATTAATAATTTAAAAAGGAAAAAAACACCATAGAATTTTTATGTTACCTATCAATGAATCTTCTTGTGTTTAGGTCTATAATTCCATCTACACTAAACTTAAATATATCACAAACAATGTTTATCAGTTTATGTGTGCATTAATACTAAAAAGAAAATACAGTCGATACTTTTGATTTGAGTATCTCAGTTTTATTTGTTAAAACAAAAACGAAGAAGAAACCAACCTAAAGGTTGGAGAAGATGACCGGAGAAGAAATCCGGAGTTTATTCTCGATGACCGATGAAAAGCAAAAACATGGAGAGAGAAAGCTTAATAATATAAAATGTAAATTTTAATTAGATTGAGATTCCAATTTAACTCTTTTCAAAACGCTAAAAATTATAAACAAATAATTTTAAATAATAAATTAATATATAAAAATGAGTTTGAAGATATATCTTTTTTAATTTTATAATCTTTTTGTTAAAGAGATAAATGTTAATTTAAACCAAAAAGATTGTGAAAGATTTTGTGAATCTAGTCTTTATATTTGTTTTGATTGGTCAATTTTTTTTTCTACTTAATTTATCCGTTTATTTTGATAAAACGTTTTAATTAATTAGTTTGTTTTAATTTTAGTTAATTTTTGATCGATTGATTTTGATAAGAACTATTAATTAGTTCGTTTGTTTTGGTAAGAATCTTTAACCAATTAGTTTATTTTAATTGGTTCATTTGTTTTGGCTAGAATCTTTGACCAATTAGTTTATTTTGATTTTAATAAATTAAGATTAAAACATTAATATTATTGGTCCATTTGTTTTAACTAATTAGTTTGTTTTAGTTTCAATAAATTTTATTGGTCAATACAATAGAAAAAGATATTCCTAATACTAATATCTTATATTTAGGGAAAATAAAGCAAAAGATATTCCTAATCTTAGTATGACAAATATTAAACAAAATCTATTTAAGAAGTATCACCAAAACTAATTTTATAACACCAACGAGTTTTAACTCTTTTTTTCTCTCAACGATTTAGCACTCTTTTTTCTCTCGATTTTTGTTTTTCTTAATCATTTTTTCTCTGAAATTTCTTTGTTGAAACCATGCAAAGAAAATTGAAAGATTAAAGTAAAGATTCTAAAATTTTGGAAGGTATACACTAAAGAACTTGGTTAAACCATTAATATGGTTATTTGTGATTTTAAGGTACGTTACTAATAATTTATTTATTTAAATATTGTTATAATGATTAAAAATATTTTCAAATTAATTGATATAACTTTTAGGGTGATAAAATTCACTGAAATGTGAAAAATTTGTTTCTAAATTCGAGAAGTTTCTGGAACAAAGAAATACTAAAACTATTACAAACCTACAAGTTTCTCATGCAACATGAACTTACTGTACTTCTACTCATAACTACAAAGTCTCTTTTATGTACACAATCACAATTAAGTCGACTGATCTTCTACCAGATTTGGTTTTCAGATTAAAATTTGTTGATTACCATAAATTACTTGATGGACGTTTTAAAGATATCTATCTTATAGGTAAGTAAATAGTTTTTTTAATATTTTATAATTCTCGAAATGAAAGTGTTAATTTTTTATAATTTTTTTAATAGATATCATCGGAAAATTGTTTCGTGTTAGCTTTACTGAAATTTATGAAGTAAATGGAAAACAAACAAAATGACTTACTAGTACCCTTCAGAATGCTAAATAAGTTGTGTTATATTGTTTTTAAAATAATTATTAATAAAATATTTAATGATACAAAAATTTTATTTTATGTATACATAGATCTTAGAATAACTTGTGTATTGTAGGGAAAAAATGCTGAGATTATTGGAAAAAGAAACCAAGAATGAGTTTGCCCTCCAAACGAGAATTGTTTTGCAATTTTGCAAAATAAAAGGATTTAGACATAAACTTATATATTTCTTTCATATTCTATAATTCTGATTAATACATGATTTATTCAATTATTTTGTTTTCAAATATTTACTAAAATTATAGAAATATTTCATCTTAAATTATAATGTATACGAAATAATATTTACGTATTTCTATATATAATAAAACCGTAGTGTTAATAGATTTGTATCTTTTATAGTAATAAAAAAGTTTTTATCTCTTGATAAGATTGATAAGATTTTTTAACTGATTATTATTATTATCTTTATCTACATAATATTATTAGTTTACTTTAATTTAAATATATAAATTTTTTTTTACTTAAATATATAAAGATATAACAATTAAATATAATAGAAATCAACTATATAAAAAATGAAAACTAAACATAATTTTTTTTTTGTAAAGTATATTATAACATAAATTGTGGACGAGTTTACATAGGATTAGTTTTATACGAGGTTATTATTATTAGCTTTAAACAAAGGGTTTATATTCAACAAGATTGAAATAAATATAAAATTTTATAATAACTAATTCTTAATATTTAGAATATATTCCTAATTAATATCTGTTTTAAAATTTTACTCCTAATCCTAGTAGGAAAATTATATTAAATGAATGCGATTCTAAAAATCTAAATAAACATAGATTTAAAATCCTAAATGATAGAAGTCAAATATGTTTCTATACGAAAATTGTAATGCATCAAAACTTAAATCAATTAAGATTAAAAAATATATTTTGTGTAAAACACCGATATTATTATAAATTATTTTTAGTAAATCAAGAATATATTTTAAAAAAAAAACAAACCATGAAATAAACAAAAAGAAAACAAATATCATATATAAAGATTATATATAAATAAAAATAACTACAAATGCGTATTTATTTTTTACAAAAATATATCTCATGCATAGCATAGGTTATCATCTAGTTTTTAATATAAACATATATAAAGGAAACTTTGAATGTAAATTTCGTATAAAGGATAATAAAGGTCTCTTTAGTATATTTTTGGTATGATTTTTTTGTATGTAAATTTTTTATATCACTTTTTATTTTGTGAAATTATAGAATTATAATATGTTAGGTTACCATAATTTTTTCATGTAATTTTAAGGTATTACTAAACATATATTAAAAAAAACTTCGAATGATTACTAGGTGATTTTACAAGTGCTTTGTGATTTCAATATTATCAATAAAAACAATAAAAATTTATATGTGGATTCAAAAACAATATCTTATATACTAAACCGGAATATATTTTGGACTTTAGTTGTTATGTTATTTAAAATTAGCCAATGATTTGGATCGAATTGTAAGTTTTAGGGTCTGATTGAAATTATTTTCGTTATGTTGCTTTGAAAAACAAATTTTTTTGTAAAATATTGAAATTAAACCAATCATATATTAGAGTCAAAAATAAACTAAAATATGATTGGTTTAATTTAAATCTCATATAAATTTTTTTACTTTTCAAAGCAAAGCTTAATTAGAATTGCTTTCGTTTTATTACTTTGAAAAGCAAAAATCTTTGTATGAGATTTAAATTAAATCATATCTCAGATTCAAAAACAAAATAAAATATGATTGGTTTAATTTCAATCTTTTACAAAGATTTTTGCTTTTCAAAGCAATAAAACGAAACCAATTCTAATCAGGCCCTTAGACTGTTTGTTTTTTATCTACTTTGAAATCCTAATAATTGAATTTTAAAATCTTAACAACTTTATTTCTAGCTTTAATTTTTTTTATTTTTTTTATATAATGTTTTTGTTAATGATATGGATATAACCGATTTGAAATTAATCTTATTTTGAATTTTTCTAAAATATATAAGTCAATACCAACTACAAACGTCATGTATTTCACTTTTGACATTCGGGTATTCGAGTCTGTTCCAAGTAATTTCATTTGGATTCAGGTCTTTCGGATATGCAATTCTTATACCCATTTAGTACCTGCATATATATTGGTTCAGATTCGGGTCGGATTCTTTTGGGTGTAGGTACAACCTGATATGTCTACATATATTCGGGTTAATCGGATACCTATTCGGATAAATTTAAATTTATATAAAATTTGTGAGGAAGTTTATAAAAAATGTAATTATTGACTATAGAGACAATCTAACAAGTTTGTATAAATTCGATAATCTCTTCAGGGTTGCTCTCTGACAATGTGCTCTGCATCATCACACTCATTCTTTAAATCAAATCACAATTCTATAAAGTGATGACATACTTAGCGATATATTTTGTATTCTTACTTTGACTTTGCGGTGAGATAGAAACTTTTCCAAGCTGTGAATGGTTATTCTCATTCTATACAAACTTAATTGTAAGATTTAATCTTATTCTATATGAGCATACGTGGCTATATGTACATGTTAAATTTAATCTTATTCTATACGAACTTAATTGTAAGTATAATTCTAACTATTTTCTTTTTTTAATTAAATATATCAATTATTTTTATCAAAACAATTACCATTTTTAATATAATTATAACTAAAACTTGTGTCAATTATTATTTTAACTGGCACAAAATCATATTTATTGGCATCAGTTAATTAAATTGACATTAACTAATTCATATGTATCAACTCTAAAATTGAAACCAAGTTAACATCATTTTCAATTTGATGTTAAAAATAGTGATTAAATACATCATTTTTAATTGATTTAAATTTATATTTTACTTTAACTATATATAAATGATGTAAATCAACATTAAATTGTATTAATTTTATTTAATTAATGCAAAATATGTAATAATGATATCATTTGTTCTAAATGATGTTAAATGATATATAATATGTCATTTGTAAATAAATGACTTTATATAGAATCATTTATTTAAATGATATAATATAAGTAATGTTATACACATGTTTTTTTTGTAGTGACACTCTCTTAGAGACCGAATTTTCTGTATTTCTTATTTAAAGTGGGGCTTGTATTAGCATTTTTAAAGATATTAACAGAAGATTATAAAAAATTTATTTAATGTTTCATTACGAAAAATGCTTTTCAAATGACTTTTCATTACCAAAATACTTTTCAAAATCACATACTACCTCAAAAAGTGTTTTTGGAATATTTCATTATAAAAGGTTTAATATATTTCTATGCAATATTAAATACATTTAATTTTTGTACGATTAAAAGTTTAAAATATTTCATATGGTTGGTGGAATTGTATACAATTTAAATATTAAAAAAATTCAATTGATAAAAAAAATTGTCAAATAATTAGATCAACAATGCTCAATGTATACTCTAAAGTTCACACTAAAACTTTTTATAATCTATTTTTTGTAGTGAAGAGTTTGGACCTTGATGCCAAAATCATGAATTAGATCATTTATCACTAGACTGAAAACTAACTCATAATTTAATTTGATAAAAATTTTAATTTATAAATTGAGTATTTTAAAATTAAATATTTGCGAGTAATAAACTGCCATATGTAATAAACTACCTTTTTTGGGTTGACTACATATTCTCTTAAACTATTATGTTCATACCGGATCACCCTCTACTTTTTGTCTCTTTGGTATATACCCAAACTTATTATACTCTTTTGTAATTTAATGTAAATAGTTTTATCTTTCGTAATTTAACCTAAACTTTTTATTTTAAAAAAGTTAACCAAATTTTATTGATTTTATTAATCAGATTCGATCTATCAAGCTAAATTATCGTTAGTTTTATCAATTTTTTCCAAATGAAAATGTAATATTATCATTTCTTTCAAATTAAAAAAATGATTTTATTAATTGATTAATAAAAACCATTAAATGCATCTTTAATATACCGTGATTGTGGCCAAATAAAACAAAGAATCATTACAATTTGGAGACAAATAATAAAACTAGAGTTTGATTTGTAGAAAATCGATAAAAATAGTGACAATTTAAGTTGATAAATTGAATTTATTAATTTTAAGGAAACAGAAAATTTACATTAAATTACGAAGATCATAACAAGTTTAGATTAAATTACAAAAAATATAATAAGTTCGGGGTATATACCGAATAAACAGAAAATACAGAGTGATCCCGTATGAACAAATATAGTATAGGAGTGCATGGATCCAACCCAAAAAAATTAGGGTAATGTTTGTACCTATATTTGGTGGTCTTGTCATCAACCATTATTAGTCATTATGTAATAATTTATTTGTATGACTTTGTGACTTGTGACACAATCACACGTGTTGATTACGGATGCAAAATACGTGGCTCGCTCGTTAGCCGCTTTGCCCTTAAAAGTACTTTACACTCAAGTTTTTGCCATTTCCAATTTTTGTGTTATTTTCCCTGTTTTTTCTTTTACATTTTCATCTTTTAGTGCTTCAAAAATCAAACTACTTTACTTTAAAACAAATCTTTATACAATATTATATGTTACATTACATTTTACAAACAGTTTTACTTTGTAAACACGTGTACATCTTTTGTTATGTCTTTAGCGAAAGCTACCATCTTATCTATCTAAATCCTCTAAAGTAAAAGACAATAATGCATCAGACGTACATAAATTGTGGTGGCAAATTGGTAAATAACAAAGCTAGTTCTTTTGTTTTTACCTTACATAAAGTCGACTAAAATGTTATATGCGTGGACCGACCAATCACTAGACGACAGTCATGCTTTTCGCCTCTCTGTTGTAATTTTGCTTTGAGACCCACATTACTTTGAGTACTCAAAATCTAACATTTACAAGTCATCACACAATAATATTTGAACTTTAATAACTTAGGCCTGAGGGTTTACTCACTGCTTATATTATTTGTATCCAAGAGACATCGTACAAGAATAAATATAGTTGATCATCGTATCAAAGATCTCTCACTCTACCAAACACTCAAACCTAAACTTGTTGCCATTGTTAAACAAGTTCGATCTGGGTTTCAGCAGCTATGGCAGTTTTCCTTCCTCTGGTTCTTCTTTCTTTCATGTTCACCTATTCAAGTAAGCTTCTCTCCTTCTCCTCTAAAACATTTGTTTGTCCCTGAAACCTCAAAAATGGTTCTTTCTTACTTTTTGGCTTCTACGATTACCTTGTAATGAAATTAGCTAATCTTTGTTACATCTTTTTCTATATATAGACGCGGCGGTCTGTGTGTGCAAAGACGCGAGCGAGCAGGAACTTCAGAAGGTGATAGACTTTGCTTGTGGAGGAGGTGCTGATTGTACTCAAATTCAGACGACAGGAGCTTGTTATCAACCAAACACCATCAAGAACCACTGTGATGTCGCCGTTAACAGTTACTACCAGAAGAAAGCTTCCACCGGTGCCACCTGTGACTTTAACGGCGCGGCCATCATCTCCACCTCCCCTCCTTCCAGTATTATCTCCTTCATTACCGATCCATTAAAACCAACAATTTCTTTTCTTTTTTACTGATCTTTTCTTTTTCTTTGGATTCTTGCAGCTACTTCAAGCTGTTTATCTAGTTCCGGGTATGCGTCACTTCACCTTGCAAAGCTTAGATTAGGGTTGTTTTATCCTCTGTTTGCAGTATTTTCTTTAGATCAGTGATAAGCTGTGTGATAATTATAGCTGTTTAACAGTATCAATTCTGACTTTATTAACGTAGGTGTAGATTTGCAGCTGAATCTTTATAAGTTCTTCTTTCTAAGTGTGATATGAAGTAACTTTTTTTGCAGCTCCACCGGAACACCCACGAACGGAACTCCATCGATCACCGGCAATTCAACCACCGGAGCGCCAAAGACAGGTTATCCACCCACAGGCACACCCTCATATGGGAGGCCAACTTCATCTAATTCATCCTCATCTGCATTTCCTGGAACTACTATGGGACCGTCCAGCACCACTAGTGGGTTCGGTGTTGGTGATCCCAGCGGTGGAGAGGAGCTCTCCGTCCAAACCACAACGATCATCTTACTGACCACTATTGCAGCTGTGGGCTTGCGGGTTTAAGTGACTTTGTGATGGATGGCTAAGATATTGATAACGTCGTTTTTTATGCATATAAAAAGGCTAAAGTTGTCTCTTGCTTCCCACGTTTTCTCCTTTTAGGGTTAAAATTTAATTCCCCAATTAGGGTTATGTGTACTCTGTCTCTCACCCTTCTTCTAGTACTTCGGTTTATAGAAAAACCTTATGAAGAGCTTTTTATTAGGATTAACTTATGCTTAATAGTTGTTATTAGTTTGTTAATTGAGCTGTTATTAGTTTGTTAATTCAGTTTCAGTTTCTTAATTTGTATTTAAACTCTCTAAGTGCTTCTTTTTACACTTAATGAGAAACTCCAGTTTATTTCGTCTCTCGTTAATATGATATAAGAGCGAAACAAACGCTTTCGCCATTGTTTCTCCTTCCTCATCAGAGTTCGAGCTTGACTCTTCTATCATCAGCATCTTCATCAATTTGTTGATTCTTTAGCTCAATTTCTTGATCTGATTGCAGCATTGCCTTTTCTTTTCTTTCTTTTCTTCGCAAAATTTCTTCTTCTTTGACCTCTATTTGTAGTTTTATCGCTTTCTGATTTTTGACTCAAATCTATGTTTCACTGAATCAATACTCTATTTCTCTTCGAAATGGCTTTGGTTCCTCAAGAAGATGCAGTGAATCAAGGCACTACACATCATGTTACAGATCAATATGATAATCCATACTTTCTCCATGCTTCGGATCACGCAAGGCTGGTTCTTGTTTCCGATAAACTCGCTTTAGGTTCTGACTTTCATGCTTGGCGTAGGTTAGTTCGTACGGCTCTCAATGTTCGTAATAAGCTTGGATTTATAGATGGAACTATTCCTAACCCAGCTAATGACAGTAGAGATGTTGGTTCTTGGTCATGATGTAACGATATGGTTGCTACATGGTTGATGAATTTTATTTCTAAGAAGATAGGACAAAGTTTACTTTTCATGTCCACTGCTGAGAGTATTTGGAAGAATCTTATGTCTCATTTTAAGCATGATGTTCCTACAGTTTATGAGATAGAGCAAAGACTAAGTTCAATTTAACAAGGAGCAATGGATGTTAGCAAATATTATACATAGTTGGTCACTCTTTGGGAAGAATACAAGAATTATGTTGAAATGTCGGTATGTACTTGTGGAAGATGTGAGTGTAATGCAGCAATCTTGTGGGAAAGATTACAGCAGAGAAGTCGTGTGACTAAATTCTTGATGGGACTTAATGAAGTTTATGAGCAGACTCGTCATCATATACTCATGTTGAAGCCTATTCCTAATATTGAAGATGTCTTTAACATGGTGGCTCAAGTTGAGAGACAGAAATCTCTTAGATCTTCCAATAAGTCAGAATATGGTTTTTCAAAGTTCTGGTCCAATGTCTTTTCCTCCTTCTGCTGGTGAAATGGTTTCTTTTGATAACTCTGGTTCATACTCTTGAGTCATGTGATAATGTTGCCTATGCAGTAGCCTGTAATAGAAATCGTCAACAACAATCTCAGCAGAGGCCTCTTTGTACGCATTGTGGACGCAGTGGTCATACCATCCAAAAATGTTACAAGCTTCATGGATATCCTCCAAGGCATAAGTTGTATCACAATAATCAACAACAACAGCAGCAGAATTCTGTTCCAAACCAAAATCCTCAGAATATGAACAGTTATTCTCAACCACATCAAGCTATGGCAAATGTTGTGACAAATGGAGTTTCTGTAGTGCATGCTCCTGTCACAGGCCTTAATCTAATAAAATTTACAAATGATGAGGTTCAATCTCTTCTTAACCATCTCAATGCACATGTTCGGGTTTCAGAGAAGGCATCCCCTTTCCCTACAGCTACTATTACTGGAAACAGTGTCATGGTCGTTAAATCCTCTTCAGGTAATGTCTCAGATGTACACATTTTCACAAATTTGCGTTTTGAAAATAACATCTTCATTTTTCAACATCATGCTTTAAGTTCCCTCTATTTCATTCTTCCTGATGGTGCTTGGAGGAGCCACATGTCATGTTTGTTCTTATCTATCTTTGTTTAGTGAGACTTTTGCTATGACAGGTGTAACAGTTTCTCTACCAAATGACATTAGGGTGCCAATCACTCATTCTGGCACAGTGCATATATCCTCAGATTTTATCCTTCATGATGTTTTATATGTTTCTACTTTCAAGTTTAATCTGCTGAGTGTGAGTTCTTTATGTTCTTGTGCTAAATGTTCTGTTACTTTCTCTTGTGATGATTAGACTATTCAGGACTATTTTCAGGACTTGATGATTGGTAGAGGATATCTCATGAATAGGCTTTATATTCTTGACAATTCTGCTCCAAAATTTTGTGAATCCTTAATAGTGGATGAAGCTCTTTGGCATCAACGCTGGGGACACCCATTTATTGCAAAGTTATAGCACATTCCGAGTATTAAGTCTAGTGATAAGTTCGAGTGTGTTAGTTGTGATGTATGTCCTCTTGCTAAGCAGAAAAAGTTATCTTTTGTTTCTAATAATCATTTGTCTACTCCTTTTGATCTCGTTCACCTTAATGTTTGGGGTCCTTTTTAAGTAGAGTCTGTTGAATGATATAGATTTTTTTTTACTATAGTTGACGATTGTACTAGGCTCACCTGGGTTTATATGATGCGTAATAAAAGTGAAGTTTCTGGCATTTTTCCTGATTTCATTTCTCATATCAAAACTCAATATAACACTATCATTAAAGCCATTAGAACTGCTAATGCTCCAGAATTGAAATTTGATGCTTTGGTTAAAAAATATGGCATGTTGCATCAGTTTTTTTGTGCTTACACTCCTCAACAAAAATATATTGTTGAATGTAAGCATCAACATCTTTTAAATGTTGCTAGAGCATTGTTATTTCAATCTAATATCCCTCTTGTTTATTGCAGTGATTGTGTATTGACTACTATTTTCAGTATAAATCGCACTTCATCTCTGTTGTTAGATAAAAAAATCTCCATATGAGGTTTTCTTTCATAAAACTCATGACTATTCTTTTCTGAAAGTTTTTGGTTGCTTATGCTATGTTTCTACTAATGTTAGGGATATAAATAAGTTCTATGCTCGTGTTATTCCTTGTGCTTTCATTGGTTATCCAAATGGTTATAAAGGCTATAAACTGTTGAATCTTGAGACTAATGAAGTGTTTATTACTCGGAATATTGTCTTTCATGAAAATCAAATTCCATTTTAGAATAATTTTGTTAGTGATTCTGCAAAGAATTTGTTTTCTAAGATCATTTTGCCAGTTTCACCACCTGACTTGACTCATGATAGTTCTTTGACTAATTTGTTATCTTTACCGCGTGAAAATGGTGCTTATACTTCTGCTTCTGATTCTTGTGTTCATATGGATAATACTTGTTCTGCTCATGATATTATGCATGTGCCTGAATCATCTATCACACATCCTAATGTCACATCTGAACTACAAGAGACTGTTGCAGCTAATACATGACAAACCTCATTGCACATAGATAGACCAAGACGAAAAGTCAAGGCTCCAGGTTATCTTGCTGACTACCATTGTTCTCTTATTCAAATTTCTTCACGAATTTCTCCTCTTATTTCTCAATATAATCCCTATCCTATTTCATATATTCTTAATTACTCTAAACTTCATCCGTCCTATCAGTCCTTTGCTTTATCGTGTACACTTGAGACAAAATCCACATCCTTTAAACAAGTTATGGCACATCCACACTTTCCAAAAGCTATGGACGTGGAGATTTATGCTCTGGAACTGATAGGGACATGGAGTATTGTTACTCTTCCTCCTGGTAAGAATCTGATTGGTTGTCGTTGGGTATTTACAATAAAGTACACAATAAAGTACAATCCGAATGGATTTATAGAGAGATACAAGGCTAGACTTGTTGCCAAGGGTTATTCTCAATTATAAGGGGTTGATTCTATTGGCACTTTCTCTCCTGAGGCCAACTTAGCTAGTGTGGAGTTGATTTTGGGATTATCTTCTATTTTTGGATGGAAACTCACTCAAATGGATGTTACTAACACCTTTTTACATTGTGATTTAGAAGAGGAAATATATATGAGTCTTCCTCAGGGTTATACTCCTCCTAATGTTGTTCTTCCTCCAAATCCATTATGTCGTTTGCATAAATCCCTTTATGGCCTGAAGCAGGCATCAAGACAGTGGTATTATTGTTTTTCTTAAGTTGCCATTGAAGCAGGTTATGAACAGAGTCTAGGTGATAATTCTCTATTTCTTAAGCAGATAGAGACAATCTTTGTTGTTCTCTTAATCTACATGGATGACATTATGATTGCATCAAATTGTGATATTGAGTTGCAGCTTCTCAAAGATACTTTGCATCGTGCTTTCAAGATAAAAGATATGGGAGCTTCTAGATATTTTCTAGGTATTGAAATAGCAAGGAGTTCTTCAGAAATATCAATTTGTCAAAGGAGATATGCTCTTGATATCTTACCATCCACAAGAATGTTTGGGATGTATGCTAGCTTCAGTCCCAATGGATCCGTCTATTAAGCTCAATCGTGATACAGGGACACCTTTGCTCCTTTTACTCCTTATATCTCACCATTACAAGACCGGATATTATTTTTGCGGTGAATTATCTCAGTCAGTTTCCTTCTAATCCCATATGAAGACTGTTATATCTCACCATTACAAGACTGGATATTATTTTTGCGATGAATTATCTCAGTCAGTTTCTTTCTAATCCAACTTATATGCATCTTCAAGCAGCTCATCGAATCCTCAGATATATCAAGAACAATCTAGGTCAAGGTCTTTTCTTTGCAGCTGATTCTGAGTTGTGTCTCAATGCCTTTGCTGATGCAGACTGGGCTTCTTGTCTTGATTCTCGTCGTTCCAACACAGGTTTTTGTGTTTATCTTGGCAAGTCTCTCATCAGTTGGAAATCCAAGAAACAAAAGACAGTAAGTCGCACCAGCATTGAAGCAGAATATCGTAGCATGGCTCTTGCTACTTGTGAACTTTTGTGGATTAGTTTGTCGATCTGCAAAACTATTTTGTGACAACAAATCTGCTATACATAGAGCAACCAATCCGGTTTTTCATGAAAGAACTAAGCATGTGGAGATTGTTGCTATACAGTCCGGGATGAAGTGAAGAGTGGTTTTCTCACACTTTTTTATGTTTCAAGTGGGAATCAACATGCTGATATCCTCACAAAGCCTCTTCACTCTGGTCATTTTCATTCTATCTTTGAACGGATGTCTACTTGAAGCTTCTTTCTCCCTTCTCCTCCATTGGATTCAGAAGCTTGAGGGAGATGTATTAGGATTAATTTCTGTTTAATAGTTATTATTAGTTTGTTAATTCAGTTGTTATTAGTTTGTTAATTCAGTTTCAATTTCCTAATCTGTATTTAAACTCTCTAAGTGTTTCTTTTAACACTTAATGAGAAACTCCAGTTTATTTAGTCTATCTCGTTAATATTTTTCTTGAATTCTTTTGTAAATTAAGAAAATGAGATGCTCTTCCATTTGTATATTTTTTTACTTATGTGTCTCAAATAATATTACTACCTCTTTCTAAATGTCTCTGCTCACCAAAACAATAGAGAAGATCTTTACTCTTAAAATAACTCGAGTTTGATCAGCCTCCGAGTTTTCTACTATTACTCGCTGAACCAAGTATATATATCTTTTCCATTTATTCAACAATATTAAATCGTAATTATTTATAAAATAAAGAAGTTTTAATAATTATTTATAAAATAAAGAAGTTTTAATAATTGTTTATAAAATAAAGAAGTTTTAATAGGCAGAGTTTTTTTTAGGATGATCCAGCTAATAACTATGACATCTAGGGTTTGATTCCTCTCCTCTACAAGTTAGTAAATAAAATAAACAAACTTTAAGGGTTGAAATAGATTAGAGATCGGATATTATAAATTGAAACAGAGAAAGTAATGTTTATCCCTTTGATTAAATTACTTATCACTGTAATAATAAGTCATGTGGCCGTGTTAAGTCACATTAATTTTATGAATGCTCTATTCAATTGTCTTGGGGAAGTAATATATTGAAGATCATTACACATCATATGTATTAATAGTGGAAAAAAAAACATTATTTTTGTATGATAACTGAATCCACATCATCCAACATATTATGAAGTATATATGACACATACTCCCCAATGAACGTTTTATAAGGGAAGATATTGTGAGAAAAAGAAATTTAATAGAAAATCATAAAGTTCAAATATGTTGAGGTCTCAATTTGATGATTAGGATAATTCAACTCTTTTGCATCAGGAGTTTGATTTCTCCACGCTATATGTGGTAGACTACAAAATAAATTATAGAAAATAAACTCTACACTATATTTCGGATTTTGTTGATCCAACTGTTGAGAAATAAAAATATAAAGTTCAAACAAAAATAAAGAAAGATATAATTACGAGCTCAAATATACAGATTCAACAATAGAGACAATATAGTGCTACGCATACACGTAACTATCATTCAGACAGATTAATATTATATGTAACGTTGAGGGGAATAGTAAACGTTTCTGCTATGAGAAAAGTCAATCAGACGTTAGAAAAAAGTCTTTAATCCAAATTTCATGACCATCTTAAAATATGGAAAAACATTAGTATTACAAAACGTAACCTATTAAAATTTGAAATTCAACAAAGAGGAACCAAAACAAAAAGGAATTAAACAAAGACGAGAGATGAATATTCTTCAGTGCATTGATCTAGAATTAGTAGGAGTATATTTTTACATAAAAATCAGCAAAGTTTAATCGTAATTAATTCAATTAATTGATAGTTTCTTGAACGTATAGGTTTTTTTTTTAATAAATAACCATTAGATCGACAAAACTCGATTCATATTTTAAATTTTCTAACTAGAATATGGTAGAATTCAAAATCAATATCCAGTGTCTAACTAAATCAGGAACAATGTAACTGAGTCATTGGTATTTTCGCCTAGCTAAAATAATCCCGATACATGTGATTAATTGAAGAAGTTCAATAAAAGTGACTTGATCCCTGATCTCATTCATGAAAACGAAACCTCTGTAATATACGTTCTAATTTCCATAGACCTAAACCTACGTTCAATATAAATCAACGTTTTTAATTACAGAAATTCTAAGTAAACTTAAAAACAAAAGTCAAATTCAAATTAGCTATTTTCTCTAGATTTTTTTCTATAAATTTAGATCGAAAAAGAAGCAAAAGGCATTACACAAAAACCAAAAGCATTATAAAAAATAAAAATGAAAGAAATACTTTCTGTTTTGTGTCTGATGCTTTTGGTTTCGGTTATAGAAGCAAAAGTAACGAACCCAAAATTTGGAGATTTCATTGGTTGCCTTCACTATCGGACAAGTCCAGAGCATCCAATCACCGATGACATCTTAACCGCAGAGAACACGACCACCTTCTTGTCTTCTTACGTGTCCTACACGAAAAACAAAAGGTTCTTAAACCCTAATTACAAAACTCTACTAGCCATCGTTGCGGCCAAACATGTATCTCATATTCAAGCCACGGTGGTTTGCGCAAAGTCCAACGGTATCCAGCTCCGTATCCGAAGCGGTGGTCATGACTACGAAGGCCTTTCTTACATGTCGTCTGTGCCATTTGTCATTCTCGATATGTACAATTTGAGGTCTATTACTGTTGACGCGTCAAAGAAGAAAGCATGGATTCAAGCTGGTGCGACCTTGGGAGAGCTCTACACAAAGATCAATGAAGCGAGCCGGACCTTAGCGTTTACGTCTGGCGTTTGTGCTACCGTGGGAGCTGGAGGACATATAAGCGGTGGAGGATATGGGAATCTGATGAGAAAATATGGAATCTCAGTGGATCATGTCATTGATGCTCAGTTAATTGATGTCAATGGCAAGCTCTTGAATCGAGCTTCAATGGGAGAAGATCTTTTTTGGGCGATTCGTGGTGGTGGTGGTGGAAGTTTCGGAGTTATCCTTTCGTGGAAAGTCAATCTCGTCGAAGTTCCAAAGATCTTGACAGTGTTTAGGGTTAACAAAACATTGGAGCAAGGAGGCACTGATGTTCTCTACAAGTGGCAGCTTATCGCATCCAAATACCCTGAAAGTCTTTTCGTGAGAGCAATGCCTCAGGTCGCAAATGGAACAAGACGCGGCCAGAGAACCATAGCAGTTGTATTCTATGCTCAATTCTTGGGTCGAACCGATGAGCTGATGGCAATAATAAGCCAGAGCTGGCCTGAATTAGGGCTAAGACGTGAGGATTGTCAAGAAATGAGCTGGCTTAACACGACTTTGTTTTGGGCAGATTATCCGGCCGGTACACCGACGAGCATTCTTCTAAATAGACCATCGAGTCCAGATAATTTCTTCAAGAGCAAATCGGATTACGTGAAAAAACCAATCCCTAAAGAAGGATTGGAGAAACTTTGGAAGAAAATGTTGAAATTCAAGACTTTTGTGTGGATGCAATTCAACCCTTACGGTGGAATGATGGACCGGATTCCGGCAACCGCGACAGCATTTCCTCACCGGAAAGGAAACTTGTTCAAGATTCAATACTTTACGACATGGATGAACGCAAAAGACACAGAGAGTAGCCTGAAAATGATGAAGGAGTTTTACGAAGTTGCGGAACCGTACGTGTCAAGTAATCCGAGAGAGGCCTTCTTTAACTACAGAGACATTGATGTTGGAAGCAATCCGAGTGGGAAGACAAACGTGGAAGAAGCTAAGATCTATGGATCCAAATATTTCTTGGGGAATTTGAAGAGATTAATGCAAGTTAAAGCTAAGTATGATCCTCATAATTTCTTCAAGAACGAGCAGAGCATTCCTCCTCTTCGTGTTATGTAATCATTTTACTTTACTAATTTATTTATTAAGTGTAATAAGTTACGTGGGCATTTGATATAAGCCTATATATGTGTAGTTTTCATTATTGTCCCATTTGTTTTGATCATTATGTTATAGTCATTAATTACTCAATAAAGAAATTTCACAAAACCAAATTTTCTTTTTTCACATATTTCATAAACCGTAATAAATGATACTACTACATGGAAATTTAAACGTACAACGAAAGGCTTAATTATATTATGTTATAATTGATTTTAAGTATACGATTGCTTTTGTAATGTAGGACCAAAGAATTGTGAATATGTGCCATTAATTACACGTTGAGCCAATGAAGTGCTATTTACAGCTGCAGTGCCCACGGTTATTACTCATACGGCGAACACATTCCATAATATAATTTTCTTACGTACGAAGCAAAGAAAATTATATACATTGTTAGTGGTCAACAAGACCAATTCGTAGCTAAATGGAACAGAAGAAAACCACATAAATAAACATTAAATTTTTTGATTAAATGTATTTTGTCAAAGAAAAAAACATTGAATCAACAGATCGAAAGAATATAGGTCATACAGAAAAAAAAAATCGGATATCTAAATCTAAATCTAAAATGCCGAATTACTCTCAATTTAGTGGTTAGGATGATTTAGCTAATGACTTGGCACCAGATTTTAATTTCTACCCGCTACATTATAGTAGCTTAAAATATGGATTTTAGAGATGAGTTTTAAAGTATGAATCGAGTTTTGTCGATCCAATTGTTAAAAAAAATCTAAATCTAAAACTAATATTTTTGACTTGTTTAACTAATTGGATTTTTTGGACAGAGTGATAAAGACTTGACAGTTGAAACCGATATCACAATAGATATCGTGTTCCACTCATGTTTTATTATAGGCTTCGATTGGTAAAACTGTATAATTGCCTAATAGCATAAATAAAATAAAGTTGCAGAATAAAAGTTGCAGAACAAAAAACTTGCAGAATGATATATTGCAAAATGGATTTTGGCAGAATCAGATAGTGATTGGCATAACTTTTGCCGAATAGCATAATATAATTTAATATTATTAATATTCAACTATTGGTTTTCTTAATAAATTTTTAGTATATTATAAATATTTCTTATATTTTAAAAACTAATAATTTATAAAATTAAATTATATATTTAATACTTGAATATTTTATAAATATTAAAAAAAATAACACATTTATTATTTTTATTATAATAATTTTAATACATTCATGACACAAAAAATATCTAATGATATTGTGAAGTCCAAATCATAGATGCAATTTCGTTTCTTACAATCTTCATGTATCGACCTGCATTTCTTTCTTCAGCGTGTATTGTATCTTGTTCCACCTCGGCTTGCAATGTTGTTTGATCCTCATAATTATTTTCTTGTCCATCCATATTGATATAAGATTGAGCAGCCTCAAGCAACGATTCAAGAAGCAACCAAGCAACAAGGCTGATTTGGAGATTAATCAAGGCACTAAGGCTAACAAATTCAAGAAAGGCATTGGTGATTGGTACAAAAACACTCATGAAGTCTTAAAGAAGAAGTCTAATCAAATCATTAATTGGGTAAGTGAGTCATGTTGTGCTCTTTTTCCCTCATCCAAGTTTTGTCCCAATGGGTTTTCTTGGAGAGGTTTTTAAGGAGGCAAATGGCCCACTTCTCAAATGGTCCATTAGTGATTCTGAATGAAATCCAACAAATAAATGGAAGGTCCAAAAAGCTCTTGGATTGGCGTGGGAGTGGTCCAAGAAACCTTCCAATTGCTCATTTATGTTGTTGCATTTTCTAGAATAAGTTGCATTTAAGTTTGTTTCATTTTCAAGATTAGTCTCTTAGACTACTTCTCTTCCTTCTCTATTTAAACTCTTTAGTTTCCCTCATTGTAATCATCCTGGATTGGATCACCAACTAATGAAAAGCTTTTGTCAAAACTATCTCTCAAAAACGTGGTCAAGTTGTCTCTTCAACTTCTAAAACCAAATTGTTGAATCTTCAACACTTCTACTCGATTTGCTGTGTCTTCAGCCTCTGGTTCGAGTCTCTCTTCCTCTCTTGGATGAGCCATCTACTAAAGAAACACTCTAGTTGTTTCTGTTTTATCTCTGCACTCGTTTCTATTCACTCGACCGTCGGATCAATCTGAAACTTGACCAGTAGACGCATCGACTTCTCAACTCTTGGACCCTGGAATTTCGTCCAATTCTGAGTTCCCTCGACCTCTAACTCGATCACTACACTCGAGGGTCGAATCTACAGCCGCAACAGAAGGACTTTCCGCACCCTTCTTGTTCTCTTTGGCATCAATACCAACTTCTCTGTGGGATCCGTGGGTAAGATTGTATCACATATTATCTTGTGATGCTTGATCAAAATTCATATCCGAATTTTCGAGATTCGAATGAAATTGTGTAACGCCATTGTACCTTGAATCACTTTATTCTGAATCTTCTTATTATATCTTGGGTGATCATCTAAAATTCTCCACTTTTTTTTCTACACGCCAAAAGTACGCTCAATAACCGAACGAAGTGAGGAATGTAACCTGTTAAAAGTCACCGAAATGAAATTGTTGGAGGTGATATCTTGGACCTCCTCGATATGGGGCAAAAAATCCTTTTTTGTTTGCATACCTAGAGTCTACGAGATAGTATTTTCCTGAAGGAGGCATAGGAAAAGTTGGATCCTCATTCATAGCCATCATTAACACTCTTGCATCATGGACTGATCTAGGAACTCCGATCCAAGCATATTTGAATAGCATGTGTACATCACATATGACCAAAACGTTAAGATTTGTGTGGCCATGTTGGTTTCAAAACATTAATGCTTCTGTTTTTGGTACTCTAACTAGAATATGTGTTCCGTCCATAGTTCCTATAAATCCTCTGAAGTAAGGCCAATAACAGTGATCTAAACTTAAAGCCCGAGGTACCTTTTCGAGGTCTTGTTGTGATTGTGTTGCCTTTAGTTCACCGGCGAGTAAAAAGCATGCTTCAAGGACTTCATGAAATTTTCTGTTGATTGTTTTCTGAGAATGTCCAAAGATTATCGCAACAAAACGTTGTACAATATTAATGAAAATTTAAAGATGGCTTGTGTTGAATGTAATAGTTATTGATTGTAAATATTGCATGTCATTGGTTGCATGTAATAGTTATTGATATTTTTTGCATCGTAAGTGGTATTAAGTGCATGTAAATATTAGACTATTTAATTATTATTTTTATCATTAGGCAAAAAAGCAACAAAAACTTTTTTATTTGTCTAATGACATTTTTCTTTGTAAATTGTTAGGCGGAAGAAAAAAGTTGCAAAATTGCATTAGATTACGCTATTATGCATATTATGCTGATTGGCAAAATTTTAGTAGAATCCCATTACATTACGCTATTATGCGATTACCAATCAAAGTCATAGTGATGATATATTTATATGTCATAAACAATTAAGTCATAACCTAAAAACATTTCAAGATAATGTCAGCAAAAAAAGAAATACATATGTTTCTCTAAAAAATCAATTGCCTTTTAAGGAACTAGTACATAATAAACTAAGTCTTAGAAAACCATAAATTAAGAGTTTGATCGGTAACGACTGTACTTTTTATTTTTCTATTGAAGGATTTTTGTTGTAAATATTATGGTTGTAGACTTTTTTTACTGTAGATTTATAGTTTTGATTTTTTGAAAATGAAAGCTTGATTGGTAAAATTTTAAATGGAAACGATGTAGATTTATAATAAATATAAAATATTTTAAATAAAAGAATAAATGTATAAAGGAATAAACATATATATTGTAAATTCATAATAGATATATAATATTTTAAATAAAAAGTAATAAATATAATAAATATATAATGTTTTAGATAAAATAATAAATATCTAATGTTTTAAAATAATAAATTTCATCTCTGTTTGATGTAACTTTAAAATATAAACAGGAAAACTAAAGTAAGATTATGATAATGATCAAGAGGTGCTGTAGTGAAAATTAACATATGAATATCATGATGAGTTGCTTCTTCGTTCTCTCCGTTCTTCTTCTTTCTTTCTTTTTTTTGCTTTTAATTTAATATTTTATTTATATTTAAACGACACTTTAGTGACATATAAATATATAATTGAATTAGGAAAGTATTATTAATAATAAATTAATTTTAAATTTGTAAAACACATATGTTTATGTTGTAGATTTTTGACTTTTTAAAAATTTGCTTTTCACAGCAATAAAAACTAAAATAAAACCTAAATGATTAGCCTAATTTTAGTGATTTCAAATTTTTTTGCTTTCTAGAGCACTCACAACCCTTCCCAATCACTCCATAAGGAAAATGAATGAAGTAGTGAGTAAAATAAAAATAATTAAGTTGTTTTTTTTTTAGTAAAACAAAAGAAAAAACAAGTGGATTTTGGGATAAGGGATCTATTTCTATTACAGATTCCTCTCGTTTGAATTCTTAGTTAAAATCACACTTACCAAATATATTTAAACATAAAATTTAATTTATACAAAAAATGAGAAAAAGTTGTTTTATATTTTGAGTTGTGTATTATATCCATATATATGGTTTTGAGAAAATTCCTAAGAACATTTTCAAGTAAAGTTGCTACAATAAGTAAAATATCCAGGCTGTCAGTTCTTTCAAAATCTCAAGAGTAGACCTTGACTTCATACTTCCAGAGGCTAATAGAAGCGGAACGAGGCTGTAACAGTTAACTTAATATTTAAGATGTCAAATTGATAGTAATTGTTATTTCGTGCTTGTTCTGCAAATAAATTAAAATTCTAGAGCATTAAACCGTTTTGTTTAGCCAATAATTCACAAGCTGACAAAATATAGGTGTCATTCTGTACATCAAAGTCATAGTAAACCAAAGGAAAATGTGGAAACTAAAGTCCAAAATTAACAAAGATTATATAAAATTTAGGTTTTTATTTTGTTTCAAATTATAAGACTTTCTCAAATTTGTAGGCAAATTTTATTTTATTAAAAAAATTATTAATTATTGTAGTGGATGTGAATTTTTTTTAAAATATTTAATGCTTGAGTCTAATACACTTCTCTTGAAGTCAAATTTTTTTATTTACCACTATGTATACTAGGAACTAAAACCGCGTGTTGCTTAAAAGAATATAATGGGAAGTAATAAATTCTAATAAAAAAACTAATCGTCATATTTTTTTGATAAAAGTAATTACCATATTTACAAGTATAAAAATAGATTAGAATATAATAATGTTATCAATACACTTTGAACAATAACATGTTATTTATTTATTGCTAAAAATTATATAAAGTCAGAATTCAAAACAAAGTTGGACAATTTGATTTAAATAAATAAAAAATTTATTGGAGTTGCAGTTTACTTCGTGAATTTATGATGTGGAGTAGACAATTTTGTCAAAGAACAATGAACAAAATCATTTTTAGTTGTCATAGTTATACTTATTAAAAAAACTAACTTCTACATAATTTTAGTAACTGGTAGGCAATTTTATTTTTTATATATTTATTGAATTTTAAATTACAAAAAAAAATTAAGTAGATTTGATCATGTCTTTCAATAATTATTATTTTGGTTTTTTTAACATCTATAATTAATTTTTATTACAAACTAAAAGAAGAAGTAAATATTTTAATTCTTAACAATTAGTTATATATTATTTAATTAATTTTGGTTCTTATATAATATATGATGGATAATTGATACTCATATTATTATATATTTATTTGAAATAAACTGATCAATATTTTTTGATTCGTTGTTTATATATTCTAATTTACAATAACATTCAACTAATTAATTTTGACAAAACTGATTATATATAAATATGATTATATAATAATTTCAATGTTGTATGACACAAAGATTAATACAGCCAACGATAATGAATTTTAACAAATTTAAATTTTTAAATTTTAGAAAAAATTGAGATATTTTATTAACTCTAGAAAAAAATCGGATATCCGAGAGTTTTGTGATATTCGGATTCGTCGGATCCGTATTTTTATTAGCCGGGTCTGCAGATATCCGGATCCGATAAATTGTTACATTACATATTTTTATATATAAAATAGGGAGGACGGTCTATTTTCACCTTGGAACTTTGATATCACAACATATCCACCCGAGATTTGACTTTTGGCTTAATTGCACAAAAGAATCATTTTTTGGGTCTAATTGCACAAATTCGCGATTACGTGTAAAATCATTAACCGGTCCCTCTAATTTATTCATAACCCAAATCTAAATCAAAACTTAACCGAAACCAAATTTTGACCCGCATTGTGACCCGTTTAACTCGATTCTGACTCGATTTTCTTTCCCTTCTACCCAAAAAATTAACCCGATCTCCATTAACCATATATTCACTTTTTCGTTTCTCTGCTTTCATCGAGAAGAAGAAGTAAAATCTGATTTCAGGTAGACGAGTTTGATTTCGTGTGAGAGATGGCCTCTAACAACTCATTCATGTGACTGTAACAGCGAAGAAGATGATGGGGATCAAAAGCGAGAAGAAGAAGTGCTTGAATCAGAGGATGAAGATGCTTGAGATCGAGAAACTTACCAAATGCAGAATGATGTCCTAAATTTCACTGATGAGCCACACGTTGAACACAATCAATATCCCGAGAGTGACGAAGAATCAGAGAACGGATACAAAAATCAGAAAAATGACAGATACCCAAAACTGCTTTGTAGTTAGTTATTTTTCAAATATTATTAAAATTTTAGAATAACAAATTTTTTTATGTTAAATTCCAATTTTAACACCTAAAAATATTATATTGGTCATTATTTGAAAATTTTAAATGAATCAACACATTAACACATTTAAAGTTATTTAATAAAAATTATTTCATAATATTTTTAAAATAATTTTGTTAATTTTGAATAAAAATTTACCATATAAATTTTCTAATATTATGAAAAAGTTTTAAAAAAATTATATAATGTAAGCTCCGGTACGTTATCACCAGAGTTCAATTTCTAAGAGATATATATATATATATATAATTATATATATATATATATATATATATATATATATATAAATATATATATATATATATATAATTTAAATATATATATATATAAGCCTGGATATATTATCTGAGATCTAATCCGTCTTGATTCGTTCCAAAATTTTGGGTATCCGGAATAAATAGATCTGAATCTGAGTAATAAAAATTATAGATCCACGGGCACAAATCCTGATCCATATAATAAAATATTTCTTCCGAATATCTGGATCTGATCCAATTTACTATATTTAGTGTATGCTCTTTTATAATATGTATTATTTCTATTAATTTTTATTTTTTTGATAAAATGAGTTAAATTGACAAAAAATATTATTTAATAGAAATAATACATATTATAAAAGATCATACACTAAATATAGTAAATTGGATTGGATCTGGATATCTGGAGAAAATATTTTATTACATGGATCAGGATCCATACTGGCGGATCCATAACTTTTATTACCCGAATTCTGATCCATTTATCTCGGATACCAAAAATTTCAGGACGGATTAGATCTCAAATAATATACCAATGCCTATATATATATATATATATATATAATCTTTTAGAAATTGAATTCGGGCGATACACACTGGAACTTACATTATATAATTAGTTTTAGGTTTTTTCATAATATTAGAAAATTTTTATGGTAAATTTTTATTCAAAATTAGTAAAATTATTTTAAAAATATTATGAAAAGACACAACTTTCAAATTAAATGAAACAATTTCTTAAAGAATGTAAAAAACTAACAATTTTTATAGTTATGTTGAAAATTTATATCATATTTACCAATTATAAAAGATGTGTTTGTCATGAAAGTTAATATAAACAATGTGTCTTTTCAAAAAAATTATTATATAAAAGGTTTTTATTTATGAAGAAATGATATTAAAAAGTTTAGTATGATTTTCATGGAATATAAAAAAAAACTCTAAAAATAAGAAAAATAATTGCTTTGTAGTTAGTTATTTTGTGAAAAGACACTACAGTAAACTAAAACTTAATTGCAGAAAAGAAGAAGATAAATATTAGTTTACAGTAAAAGTAGTTTGTGAAATAAGTTAATAATAAAAAGATGTCTTTTCAATTAATTTTTAATATAAATTTTCTATTAATATATAAAATGTGCTATTATTTATTCTGCTTAGAATAACTTTCATGAATTAAAAGAACAAGAGATTAAGAAAGTTAATCAGTTTTATATAATTTTTTTTTCCGTCACACTTACCAAAAATAAAGGCGAAAAAAGTCAAACAAACCTCCAACTTACTAAAAGGGTCAGATTAAACCACGAACTCTCGAACCTCCAAAATAAACATCAAACTTTTACGTTGACCGCTAAACCCTCAATTTGTGATTAAACATGTCATTTAACCCCGACATTAACTTCTTAAACGGAATCAATTAACTTCGTTAATCCCAGTTTATTGTCTCTGTTAGTCGACTGAAAATCTCAAAATCGAAACCAAAGAACATAAACCCTAATTTCTCTCGAAAATCCCAATTTTCTCTTTTCACAATCCATGGTAAGGCCGAGGAGGAAACCTGAAGCAATGTGTTGCCCACCTTCAGCGCCGATGTCGTCTAGTTTTTCTGAGACTCACATATCTCAGAATCATGATATTCATGAGAATGAGCTCAAAGAATTAAATATGTTGAAATGGAATTAAGGTCATTGTACTTTCTTGAAATAGAATTAATACTTTTAGTTTAATTTGAAAAGAAAATCACAAAAGAGAAGTTACAATAAAAAGACACAATTATAAAATACATCTTTAAAACAAAAGATGAGTTATGCTTAAACAAATTCACAACTGAAAAAACACAATTGAAAAGAGACAATTAGATATGAGTTATGCTTAAACAAAGTCAAACATCAAAACATGTGGTGTTTATGCTGTCTTATGGATTGTGAACAATGTTAAAGATAAAAGTTACATGATGTTGATACAAAAAAAGTCACACAATGAATAAACGTCTTAAATATATATAAAACTTACTAGTGAAATAATTTAGTTCATGAAATTATTATGAGACGTAGATGTATTTGTAGTGGTCTTCCATTTTTGAATTTTATAAAATCTGTTTAAAAAAATAAAATAACAACACTCAATAGAACACTATTAAATTCATCAAAACTAAAAGGGTAGAACAACAACACACAGTAGAACACAATTCTAGATTCAACAAAACCAATTATGAAAACAGATTTCTAAAGTGGGTATAAATGAATTCCAAAATGTGTGATTAAAAAGATGTCATGAAATGTCACAATTGTATATTGCATATAAAGGCAATTGTTGGCAAAAAAATACATTTATTCTTATTGAGAAGTTACAAATAAATAAACACAATTATAAAAAAAAATATAAACAAAAATACACAATAAAAACTTATATATGAAAGTCACAACCGTATAAAAATAATCATAAAAATATTTTTATGGAAAAACATGGCTGAAAAGACACAATCGTCTTTGATTGTTATTATTATATAGATTGGTATTTGTAGTCAATTGGCAAATCTTCATCAATATTGTTAGAACTCTCTTTCTTGAGGTGAATCTTCATTTAAATCAAACAAAAAATTGTTCTCACAATTTAAAACAGGTAAATTCAAATCAAAATTAGAATCCACAAGAAAATTAGAAATGTGGTCTAAAATCGTTTTTATAAGTTTTGCTAAACTAGTTTGGCTCAATTATTGTTTTTCAAAAACTTTAGTTCAAAGCAACGACACAAAATTTGGTTCTAAGAATGAAATTTTTTTTAAAAAGGAAATTTATAGAGGTTGAAAAAAAAAACTTTGGTGAAGTTGAAATTGAAAATGTGAGGGTGAATTTTGTAATTTGATAAAAAGAACGCCCCACAAAAGAAACATAGAAGAAACTAGCCGTTGGAGTTTCGTCAGAATTCAAAATCTCTGCACGGATTTCCATAAAGACAAACGAACCCCAAAATCCGTTAGTGCTCGTCATCATCATCATCATCTCTACCCCTAAGCGTCACAAGACTCAGAAGAAACCTCTCTCACTATCTCTCCTTCTCTCACATTCTTTTATTTTTTTTATATACTTTGTCTCTCCGTCGATCTGTGACTATTCTGTATTCTTGTTTGCCTGGGTTCATCATTCTCTTTGATCTGAGAGTAAATCTCCGATTCATTGGTTCATTTTTCTTATGTAAGTATTCGTTTTCTTTCATTACCATTTCTGTAGATCTGTTTGGTGAAAATCGATTTAATGTTTCTGGATTGGATGAAAACAATCCGAATAAGCTAAATTTTCCTTTTATAGGCGAATTTTTTTTTTTTAAGATTTAACTTTTGTTGGATTAGGGTGGCTAAAGTCATGAATTTTTTTTAAGGAAATCCTTGAGTGATGTTACCTAATATGAGTTTCTTCGTAGATCTAAGTAATATTTCTGTAGATGTTTTTAAAAATTATCAATAAATTTTGGGAAAAATCTTATGATTTATTAGATCTGATGAGAAAAGTTGGAAACATTTGTAGATATATGAAAATGAGAACTCCTGGAACACCTGTATCTGTGTCGAAAATGGACAGAACACCAGCTGTAACACCAGGTGGAAGCTCAAGATATAGGGAGGAGAAGATTGTTGTTACTGTAAGATTAAGGCCACTGAACAAGAAAGAACAGTTAGCTAAAGACCAAGTAGCTTGGGAATGTGTAGATGATCGCACCATTGTCTCTATACCACAACAAGCTCAAGAACGTTTGCATCAGCATCAGTCCTCATTTACATTCGGTAATTCAAGTTAATTATTTTCTGTTTCCAACTCTTAGTTCCCGGAGGTTTCTGATGTACAACTCCTTTTGGTTTCAGATAAAGTTTTTGGACCAGAGAGCTTAACAGAAAATGTGTATGAAGATGGTGTTAAGAATGTTGCATTGTCTGCTTTGATGGGCATTAACGGTAGTTATTCTTATGTCTATATTCTGGTTTCTTGGCTTCTACTTGGATAGATAATAGATGACTAATCTGTTTTGTTCTGATGTTTTTAGCTACAATATTTGCCTATGGACAAACGAGCAGTGGAAAGACATTTACCATGAGAGGTGTAACGGAGAAAGCTGTCAATGATATTTACAATCACATAATTAATGTAAGCATTGCTATGATCAGAACTTCATATTAATGTTTAGATGTCAAATCAGAACTTCTTGATATTTACAATCACATAATTAATGTTTCACTGCTGTTTCCAGACCCCTGAAAGAGATTTTACCATCAAGATTTCTGGTCTTGAAATATATAACGAAAATGTCAGGGATTTGCTGAATTCAGATTCCGCTCGTGCACTTAAACTCCTCGATGACCCAGAGGTATCACACTAGTTTACATTACTAATATTTATGCCTTACTTGAATGTAGACTTTCATTGATCGAATTTTCTTATTATCTGCAATTGCAGAAAGGTACTGTTGTTGAAAAACTGGTAGAAGAGACAGCTAATAACGATCAACATTTAAGGCATCTGATTAGCATTTGTGAAGGTAACTAGAAAATGCTGGATCCTCTTTGGCTTATTGTAATTGTATTCTACTGGTTTCATTACTATTCATCCAAACTTACTGCTGGAGATTATGTTCTTTGTGTTAGCTCAAAGGCAAGTGGGAGAAACCGCTTTGAATGATACCAGCTCGCGGTCACATCAAATAATTAGACTGGTAATGTTCTTAGTTCAATGATTCCATAAAACACAAATGCATATGCTCGCAGTACATACTAATTACACGTTATTGATGGAAAAACAGACGATACAAAGCACCCACCGTGAAAATTCAGATTGTGTGAGGTCATACATGGCTAGTCTGGTAAAAATACTGATTTTGTTTGAGAATCGTAACTTGCATAATGTTCAGGTAGAACTTTGTGGACTTATTGTTTGTCTGTATGAATGAATTTGCAGAACTTCGTGGACTTAGCAGGAAGTGAAAGGGCGTCACAATCGCAGGCAGAAGGAACAAGACTCAGGGAAGGCTGCCATATCAATTTAAGTTTAATGACCCTTACAACTGTCATAAGGAAACTAAGGTAATTTCCTTACAAATCTTTTGAGTGTTACACAGAAATCATAACTTCTTTTATTTTATTTCATCTGAATTTGTGGACTTTTTCATAGCGTGGGGAAAAGAAGCGGCCATATTCCCTACAGAGACTCCAAGCTTACTCGGATATTACAGCATTCACTCGGTGGAAATGCTCGAACAGCCATTATATGTACACTGAGTCCAGCTTTGACTCATGTTGAACAATCAAGAAATACTCTGTACTTCGCCAACCGAGCCAAGGAAGTTACAAACAATGCCCATGTGAACATGGTAATGATCATTGTTCCATGCTGTTGGTTCTTCTTAGTGCCCTTTTAGATGATATTAAACTAAAGTTTTACTTGCTGTGATGTCTGTCATCTACAGGTTGTCTCTGATAAACAACTAGTGAAACATCTTCAGAAAGAAGTGGCTAGACTGGAGGCAGAGCGTCGCACCCCTGGTCCATCAACAGAAAAAGATTTCAAGATCCAGCAGGTTTCTGTCCATTTGAGTCTTGTTCAGACAGAAAAAGTTTATATAAGTGAACCAAAGATTTGGTCCTTAATTTATAGCTATTATGTGGAATTTTCAGATGGAAATGGAAATTGAAGAACTTAGAAGACAAAGAGATGATGCAAAAATACAGCTTGAAGAGCTGCGCCAAAAGCTTCAAGCGGATCAACAACAAAATAAGGTCCCTAAGTCGACCTCTCTCTTTACCGTTTATTATGTTCACAAGCTTTGGCTGAAGATTAAACTAAACCTGTAATTTGTATCTCAGGGCTTAAATCCTTTCGAATCTCCAGACCCACCGGTTAGAAAATGTCTTTCCTATTCTGTTGCTGTGACGCCTAGCACAGAGAACAAAACGCTAAACCGGAATGAGAGAGCAAGAAAGACTACGATACGCCAGTCTATGATACGGCAGTCATCAACAGCTCCTTTCACACTGATGCATGAGATCCGCAAACTCGAACACCTTCAAGAGCAGTTAGGGGAGGAAGCAACGAAAGCTCTTGAAGTTTTGCAGAAGGAAGTAGCTTGCCATAGACTAGGGAATCAAGATGCAGCTCAGACAATCGCTAAACTTCAAGCAGAGATTAGGGAAATGCGTACTGTTAAATCATCCGCAATGCTTACAGATCTTGTGGGTATTGGAGATACCATAGCTCCAAACAAGAGCGTAAGTGCCAATCTCAAGGAAGAGATAACAAGGCTTCATTCACAAGGAAGTACCATTGCTAATCTAGAGGAGCAACTAGAGAGCGTTCAGAAATCAATAGATAAGTTGGTGATGTCTCTTCCCAGCAATATCAATGCTGGAGATGAGACCCCAAAGTCAAAGAATCATCGTCATCATCATCAATCAAAGAAGAAGAAGCTTCATCCTCTGACACCAAGCAGTGTTTCAAACCGCCAGAATTTCTTGAAGTCTCCATGCTCTCCGCTTTCAGCTTCTAAGCAAGTCTTGGATTGTGATACTGAGAACAAAGCTCCTCAAGAGAACAACAGTTCTGCAACTAAGACACCACAAGGGTCTGAGAAAGAGACTCCGCAAAAAGGAGAAGAAAGCGGAGATGTGTCGTCAAGAGAAAGCACTCCAGGCTACAGGAGATCAAGCTCAGTGAACATGAGGAAAATGCAGCAAATGTTCCAAAACGCAGCAGAGGAGAATGTGAGAAGCATAAGAACATACGTAACAGAACTCAAAGAACGTGTAGCTAAACTACAGTACCAGAAACAACTTCTCGTTTGTCAGGTTAGACAGAAAATAAACCCTATAGAAGCCCTTTTTCTCCTGTATAGCCAAAAGAGAAGCTCATCAGTATTTCACTTGTGCAGGTGCTTGAGTTGGAAGCAAATGAAGGAGCTGGATACAGTGTAGAGAACGAGGAGAACACAATGATAGAAGATGAAGAGCAGAGTCAAGTAGCGTGGCATATAACTTTCATAGAGGAAAGACAACAGATCATAGAGCTGTGGCATGTCTGCCATGTCTCCATAATCCACAGGACACAATTTTATCTCCTGTTCAAAGGTGATCAAGCCGATCAAATCTACATGGAAGTGGAGCTTAGACGGTTAACTTGGTTAGAACAACATCTAGCAGAAGTAGGTAACGCAACTTCAGCTCGAAATGGCGATGAGTCCATAGTTTCTCTATCATCAAGGTAATGAATGATTGAATAATCCTCACATGGAAATGTTACTGTAAAAGTTTCTCAAATCAACATGGTGTTGTTTGGTTGTACAGTATAAAAGCACTGAGAAGAGAGAGGGAGTTTTTGGCGAGAAGGATTAACTCAAGAATGACGCTTGAGGAGAGAGAGGAGTTGTATATGAAATGGGATGTGCCATTGGAAGGGAAACAGAGGAAACTTCAGTTCGTGAACAAGCTATGGACTGATCCTTACGATTCAAGGCACGTGCAAGAGAGTGCAGAGATAGTTGCTAAGCTTGTTGGGTTCTGCGAAAGTGGTAACATCTCTAAAGAAATGTTTGAGCTCAATTTCGCTGTGCCTTCAGATAAAAGGCAATGGAACATTGGTTGGGACAACATCTCTAATCTTCTTCATCTGTGAAGAATTTGTTTTGTGTTCTATATCTGTAAAGTATACACGACAATTGTTTGTCACCTCGTATTTATGTTTTCTCCAGAATTATTTATCGAATTTGATTTTCAAAGCTATAAAGATCAGAGTTACTTACTTGACAATAAAAAAATACAGGGGTCGAATAAAGCTTTAGTGGCTAAGTTGGGTTGGCGTTTGTTAACGGATCACTCTAGTCTTTGGGCTCAAGTGTTGCGGTCCAAATACATAGTCCGAAACTTACTTGATGTGTCGTGGTTAACACAGCCGAGTTGCAGTTCTTCTACTTGGAGGTGTATCTCGCAAGAGATTAGGTCTACGCTATTACCCTCTATTCGTTGGGTTATCGGTGATGAAAGGACCGCTAGTTTTTGGAGAGATAGATCGATTGGTAATTCTCCGCTTGCCAAGGTATCTTCTATCTCAATCCCGCCCTCATTGTTGGACCTCACTGTTGCAGACTATTGGACGATAAGTGCAGGTTGGGACTTTGCCCCTCTCGTGAACCTTTAAGCAGCATCGTCTGTTTTGGAGCTTCAAACGAGAGTAGTGGATAACTTCACTGGTCGTCGAGATCGTTTAAGTTGGAGTGGAACTGCAGATGGACAATTTTCGGTAAAATCTGCGTATGCTATCTTACCACGTAGTTCTGACCCCTCTCCGAATATGTCTTTGTTCTATAGGCATCTTTGGAAAGTTATAGCCCCAGAGAGAGTTCTTACTTTTCTATGGCTTGTTTCACACCAATCTATTATAAAGAATTCTGAGAGATTTTGGAGACACTTGTGCCCTACGCCTACATGTTCTATTTGTCAAGGTGCAGTGGAATCAATTAGCCATGTATTACGTGACTGTCCATCAATTAAAGGAATTTGAGATTGTATTTTGCCTAACCGACGACATCAAGCTTTTTTCAATCAATCAATCCTTACCTGGATATTCGATAACTTAAAGGATGATTCGCTTGTTGGAGAGTGTCCGTTGTCGACCTTGTTTGCGGTGACAGTTTGGTGGGCATGGAAATGGCGATGTGGTTATGTGTTTGGGAATTCAGGAAAGTGCAAGGAGCGAGTCAAATTTATTCAAGATCTAGGTAAGCATGTTTATGTTGCGAACATGAGCATAAGCAACACATGTAATCCACCACAATGTGTTGATATACTTGTTCGCTGACACTATCCGAGTCAGGGGTGGTTAAATTTAACACAGATGGTGCTGTCAGAGGTGGAGATGGTGTAGCCGCAGCTGGTGGGGTATTACGAGATGAGACATGTAACTGGTGTGGTGGCTTCTCAGTGAATCTTGGTAAGTGTTCGATTCCTGTTGTTGAGCTCTGGGGTGCATATTATGGTCTCTACATGGCATGGGAGAAGCGAGCTTCACGAGTAGAACTGGAGATAGATTCTAAGTTGGTGGTGGATTTTTTATAGATAGGGATCAATGATTTTCATACCCTGTCATTCCTAGTACATTTGTGCTATGACTTCTTATTTAGGGACATGATAGTCCATGTTACACATGTTTTTTGAGAAGCTTACAGTTTAGCTGATGGTTAGCTAACCACGCGTTTTCGTTGCCTATAGGCTTTCATTCTTTCTTGTTTCCACCCGATGAGGTGTTATTTTTGCTTGAGGACTTGAGTGGCACTGCGACTACTTGTAGGGGCCGAGCTTAGTTTGTTTTATTAATAAAATGGGAGGCATTGCCTCCCTTCCCCTATCAAAAAATAAAAATAAATACATGGTATAACTATATTGTTGGTTACTTATTGACAACCTAAATTTATTTACACATAAATGATACTATACATTGTTCCATAGAATAAATTAAAGTGATCAATCTAATTCTAACTATTGTGATAACCAAAACATCAATCAAACACCAAAGTTACCAAAAATGTCAAATTAAACATTCAACTATCATAATTCAATTTATCAAAATAAACTATCATAATTCCAAATTAAAGAATGTATTTACTGTTAACTTCTAATAAAATCTTGAATTTGGCGTTGATCAAACCGATTATCTTAATGTGAAATTATTTAACGGAAATAATTAACCCTGTTCAAGATCGTTCAACGTTTGAACTAATCGAAGACATTAATGGAATTAAATAAGGTTAATTATTTTCGTTAAATGACTTAACATTGAGGTAAATCGTCTCGATCAACACAAAGTTTAGAGTTTTATTAGAAGGCAATTACATTGTTTGATATGAAATTATGATAATTGGGTTTTTGATAGATATTTTCCTCCAACAAAATATCATGCAAAACGCTGCGTTTGATAGATATTTTCCTCCAACAAAATATCATGCAAATCGCCGCGTTTGATAAGAAACAACTTTTATGCTCCGTTTGATAAGAAACAACTTTTATGAAGGTTATGTGCCAAGTGGCAGATGTAGAAGACTCTCCTAGAATCTTTTTCGCCGGACCACCGTATAAATATATCTCAGCTACTCACCAAAAAACATCAAAAATTGATTTCTATTTTTGTATTGTTCGCTCTCAAATCGTTTCTTAGAAAGATTTTCACTTTCCAATTACTTCGAATCCTCCTTATCAATTTCTCTTCTTGAGTTCTGGGTTTTCCCAACCCCTAATTTTTAATTGTTATTGTTTTCCACTCAAAGTCTCGCATTCCCCTAATTTTTCTGAAGAAGGCGATACAAAATCGTCTTTGAATTCTCTTTGTTTATGATCTGTTCAAGTAGAGTAACGATCGTTGTAGCTACTGGAGACTTATTTTCCAGATTACCCATTAAAAAATCTTCCGGCTTTTATGTAAATGTTACTCGAAATCATCTCCCGTATAGGGCCATAGCTATTCGACGGTCATCAATGTCGGTGGACGCGATGCTGATGAGATCAAAATCATCACAGAAGAAGAGAAAGAGGAACATATCCTGCGGCGTTTCCCCTTCTTCCCCACTGACGGTAGTTGATGAAGAAGTGGCCGTTAGACGAGCTTTGGCAATGAGGCGGGTTTTGGAGGATAACGGTGGCGATGGAAGCTCCGTCAGAAATTTCTCGTTCTTCACGACCAAGAGAGGTGACACATTGTTCACTCAGTCATGGACACCTGTTGTTGGCTCCGTTGAGAACAGGTCAATTTTTATCCTACGAATTTTGGTCCTTTATTAGTTATTTTGTCAGTTATTGATGATTGATTGGATTATTTCTGGAAAACTTAGTAGATTAAGAAAGAAATAAAGGATCTTTTAGGATTTGGCTATGTTGAAAAATAACAACAAGAAGAGGTCCCTCTCTCTCTCTTGAGACTTGTGGTTCTCGAAAATTTGAGCTTAATTATATGATCAGAGAAGTCGTTTTCTTGGGTTCTTATGTCTCTTTCTCAGCTGGTCCTAACTGCGTTACCTTTGGATTCAATGGTGTCTTATTTCGACTTCATTTTTTCCTTGGGGTTATAAGATCAGAGCTCTTAGACTAACACAGTAACACGATAAAGATTTTAAGATCCATTGAGTTGTTATTACCATGATTTGTTTTAACTGGTAGCATTTCTTGGCTTCATTATGCTGTGCTTGTTTTAAGAATAATTGTTAACTTCATGTGAAGAAGATCATACAAGTAGCTGAGATGATCTTTAAAGATATTTCTGCTAACTAGTCATCTTGAACATCAATGTACTACTATACACTATAAAGTTTTTTCTTGGCCAAGTTCTCAGTGTTTATATTATACCTGCCTCATCATTTTTCTTTCTCCAAATTTGTGTTTTTAATCTCTTGTTTATAGTCTTCTTCTATGATTTATTGCCTGGTTTCTTAGGCCATAGAGCTGAAATATTTCTCTGGGCTTGCTTGTAGGGGACTTGTTGTTCTACTACATGGTTTGAATGAACACAGGTTTGTTGTGTAGCTTTTGATTTGATCATAAGCTCTCATTCCATGCCTAACGTGACTTTATTCAAATGCTCAACAGTGGCAGGTATAGTGATTTTGCAAAGCAGCTAAATGTTAATGGATTCAAGGTCTATGGATTAGATTGGATTGGTAAAACCAATTTACCAATTCAAAGTTATGCTTGTGTCAAGCATTTAACAGTGTAGAAATCGTCTGTCTCCTTACTCAATAAAGTTTTATCTTGGTTGAACAGGTCATGGTGGAAGTGATGGACTCCATGCTTATGTTCCTTCTCTTGATTATGCTGTCGCTGATTTGGTATAATCTCTTTTTGAGTCTCCAAGACTCACCATTCGCTTAAACTATAACGCTGTTTATACATTACACCGCCTCTGAAAGAAAAATATTTGCAGAGCTCGTTTCTTGAGAAGGTAATCACGGAAAACCCAAGATTGCCCTGTTTCTGCATTGGCCACTCAACAGGAGGAGCCATCATCTTAAAGGTTTAAAGGATCCTTAGACATGTTCAGAATATTACTCTTGAAACATATGTTGACTATAAAAACCTATTTTACAGGCTATGCTAGATCCAAAGATTGAAGCTCGAGTTTCAGGGATTGTGTTAACTTCACCCGCAGTTGGAGTCCAACCATCTCATCCTATTTTTGGCGTAAGTCAGCATGAAAAATCTCAAGAACCTGAATAATGTTCACACTTTTTGGCTTCTATCTTGAAACATGAAGCTTTTCCAACAGGTAATCGCACCAGTCCTCTCCCTCCTCATACCGAGACAACAGCTAAGTGCTGCAAAAAAGAAAATAATGCCGGTTTCTCGTGACCCAGAAGCTCTGGTGGCTAAATACTCTGACCCGTTAGTCTACACGGGGTTTATCCGAGCAAGAACTGGTAACGAGATCCTTAGACTTGCTTCTCATTTGCTGCGGAATCTGAACAGAATCAAGGTCCCGTTTCTTGTGCTACACGGCAGAGCTGATACAGTTACGGATCCTAAAGGTACTCAGAAGCTATACGACGAGGCTTCCTCGTCTGATAAGTCAATAAAGCTGTTCGATGGATTGTTACATGATCTGCTCTTTGAACCGGAAAGAGAAATAATCGCTGGAGTCATATTGGATTGGCTTAACCGGCGGGTTTAAATTTCTCAAATCAAATGTAACAGTTTTCTGTGTAATATAGAGGGAAATATGGGGAATACATGCATAATGAAGGGTTTCTACGGATTGATCTCCGCGCCATTTAGACGTCAAGCACATTTTTTTTGTAACGAACAATACGATTTTGTAACTATTTTAGTGGGCATCGTAAGCATTATCTGTATAAATGATAATATAGATTATTATAATCATCTCTATTTATCTTAATAGACTGAAGAATACAATAAATCTGAATTGTATTTCCGTTGTTCATCTCATTGACACTTTATACACATATATACAAACAAAATGTCTGAATAAAATATCTATACACAAACTAACAATAACCGGATATAATCGTATTTAGTAAGTCCATTCAAGATGAGCAATATGAGATGCTCCAACCCGATTTTCTCGAGGCCGCGTTCAGACTTTGCCCTCCAATAGATTCTCCTTAAGGGATTTAGATTGTATTCATTCCAATTATCAAACTCAAAGAGCCCGATGCTTTTTTTTGAACACTCTAACTTAGCAATTTTTAGACTCGGTCTTTACAACAAAGGCATCTAAGAGGTCCTTTCATCACGATTCATGAACACAATTTATATTAGGTTAAGCTCAACTATGGGCATGTCAAACACTTAATTATATTGCGTTACACTTCTATACTTAGTCAATAATTAGTTTTCAGTTCATTCTAGGCAGCACAATCTATTCATTCCAACAACTTAACCATTTCGTTCTAAACTATTTTACGTAGCATGAATCACAAGTCATTACGCTCTTATGTCTAACATGTACCTTAGCATATTCGGTATGTCCGCACCAAGAATTGATCTAGAAGGTAGCTACTCGCTTGTTCCGGTCGTCCAACATTGTGTTCTGCCATTACTCAGCCTCTCATACAGATTACTTCACAGACTGTTCCACCTTGTGTGCTTATCAACTACCCGCCCGTACTCATTCCGAACCCAACCATGTTTCAGTTGGCTTCTCCATCAGTCAGTCTTACAATCTAATCATGTTGTGCCTAGTCTGTTTCTCAGACTGATCCGTACCACTATATCTCAATCCGCGATTAGACTTCTTGTTATTCTCACCCGTATAAGAGCCACATTCAGCTATCCCGAACACACTTCGATCTTCCATCACTCATGCGAGATCAATCTTTCCCCTTTCAGTGTCATGGTCCGAGTTTATCATCATCTGTCTCGACCACCATTCGCACCATCCTGAACCAGATCCGTACTTCCTTTAACCAACTTGTTCGCCCTCCACCATCTCACTTTATTAGTCAGTCACATAGCCAACCACCCCATAAAGTGACCAAGCAATAAAGAGAGATGGCTCGACTCTTCTGAGACCATCAGTGATCCGTTTCTAACCAACGATCACCCTTCGACTATTCAGACACCTGTCTCGACCATTAAACCCTTTAAACGTACTATTCGTCAATTGATCTTATATTGGTCATCACATCACTAACCATCGTAACAACACCAATCTCCTTCACAGAAAATCGATCGCCGTAGTTTTATCGAAATCCTGATACCTCTTGTTGTACCTTGTTCGATCACCAATCGAACTACGCTTAGAATACTTGACTAAGCTCCATTATCGGCCAACCTTTCATGTATCGGAACTGAAACCCTTCAATCACTGTCATAGAGTACTTATAAAATCCATGGAGTACATACGATCCCCATCAGTCCATAGCCATCGAAACCTTTCCTTTTTTCCTTAGGAATAATTTGTGTTCCTCTCTCCTTTCTTCTTTTCGCAGATCTGTTCTCTCGGTGCCACTGATGGCGAGTGACCCTTCTATTTATAAGGGTTTGTGTACGGAAACGCTAATCACATGAAACCTTAACCGATTCCGTAAAACCGGTCAAATCATCACTTAAATTAAACCAAGTTCCTTTATCGAGGTACAGTACACATGTACAATCTCTCGACCAGACCTACCTAGTCCTCGCCCAACATTGTCCAGACATCGACCAATCTTGTCTGATTCCTGACCATCCTTTTCTGAACGTTGACATTGTCCGAACACTGACCAGTCTATCCCGAATATTTCACATCCTTGCCCAAACCATGACCATCCTATCCAGTTCGACTAACTTGTCCCAACCTGACAGTCTTGTCCTTATCCGACAGTATTGTCCAAAAACCACATACTTAACCCATTTTCCACGAATTCAACTCAATTCCCAACTAAGTCACTCGGACATTCGAATTCCCTTACCCATTTTCAACCTTTTCCAATCTTATCCGGACTCACCCGTTCGTTCCGCGGAATGTGGGTGTTACACAATATATATTGTGAATGCTCATCTTGGATTTGAGATGTTTAAATTGATGGAAAACAACAGTTTGGTGTGAATGTTTCTAATTTGATCATGAATTCAAACATAAAGCAATTTTTGAATATCGTAATCCAAACATTTTCAGAATGTATGACAATCCAATTCTATATGTTACGTTCATTCATGGAACATTTGATTAGTTACAATGTAGATAGGTGCAGTACTGTCTATAAATAGAATAAGAATTAAAGAAAAATCAACTTGAAGATTACGAAGAAGTGTAACCAAAAGATTACGAAGAAGTGTTACCAACTAAGCCAATTCACAAGAAGCAAGAGCCAATGCTCTATATTCGGCTTCGGCAGAAGATCTAGGAAAAACCGGTTGTTTCTTGAAACGCCAAGTAATCAAAGACAAGCCAAGAAACATATATAATTTAATAGTAAAGCGTCAACTATTTGGGCATGAAGCCTAATCCGAGTCCGCAAATCCTTTTAGTGTTAAATCAGGATCAGTCGAGTAAAATAGACCCTGACCAAATTTACCTATAAGGTAGAAGGACTTCGTAAACAATATAGAGATGTGAAGGCTGAGGAGCAGATGTGTACTAACATAACTTGCTAAGCGCAAAGCTAAGATATGAACGAGTTATTCTCAAGTACATCAACTAGACAACACTGCGTCTGTAATGTTCTATGTCTTCAAGAAGTTCACCATCTGTCTTAGACATCTTGAGATTAGGAACCATCAAAACAGAGGAAAGTTTACAGCCTAACTTACCAGTAGAAGATAAGAGATATATGGAATATTTACGCTGATATAAAGAGATGCATGTAGTCGAATGAGCAACTCTAATCCAAGAAAGTATTTCAATGGACCAAGATCTCAGTGCTTGAAAGATCTCTAAACATTTTCATTAAGGCATGCATGAACTTCAGAACTAGTACTCGCAATGATTATATCATCAACGTACACAAGTACAACCACAAAATCATCCTTATAGCACTTGAGAAACAAGGTATGATCACCAGAACCTTTGGTGAATCCCAACTGAAGTAAAAAAGTCAAAAATTTCTTAAACCTTGTCTTGAGGCCTTTTTGAGACCATACATGGATCTCTCGAGCTTGCATACATCATTAGGTGGCAAAGAAAATCCTAGTTTGTGCAGTATAATTCTCAACATATCCATCCAGAAGTTTCAAAAAGATTTCTTACTCTAATTCACCAATTAAAAAGCATTGGAAACATCAAGTTATGATAAAATCCAATTCTTAGATGCAGATAATTTAAGTAACAACTTGATTGTTCCCATCTTAGCTACAACAGAGAATGTCTCGGTATAGTCTAATTCTTCTTTTAAGTGTAGCCCTTAGCCACTAAATGAGCTTTATATCTCTCAAGAGTACAATCAGCATGGAAATTGAGAGTGAAGATCCAATGACAACTCACAACTTTCTTACCAAAAGGTAATGTAAGCACATCCCATGTATGAGTCACTTCCATAACATCAATCTCCTTATCAACATTTACACACCATTCTTTAGATTTTTGAGCCTCAACATATGTATTGGGAATATGAATTTTATCAATATGGTTGATAAAGCCAAATGAAGATAAAAAATTTGCGAATAAGAAAGTGGTTGTAAAATAGGATGAACAATAGTTGAAAACATATTATAACAATGGCAATCTGCCAAATGAGGAGGTGCTCTTTTTGGACGAGAGAAAGAAATTTGTGGTGATAGGTGTGGAGGATTCATGATGATATTTACAGAGAAATTTGAGTAATAGGAGGAAGAGAAGTATTACCAGAGGACTTAGAATCTATTGGTAAGAAAGGATAATCTTGAGAATGATTTGGAGAACCTTTATCTAGAGGAAATATATTCTCATAAAAGATAACATTCTGAGAGATGAATATGTTGTTACTTGGCAGATCAAGGAGTCTATAACCCTTATATCTAGATGGAAATCCAAAGAACAAACAAGCACGAAATCATGGTGCAAACTTGTGTCGTTGCAGGTGATGTAGTTACATAGCACAAACACCCGAATGTATGCAATTGAGAATACATATGTGTTTTCTTAGTCAATGCTTCATAAGGAGTCTTGTTAGACAATAGTTGAGAAGGAGTTCGGTTGATAAGAAAAACCGCAGTGAGAATACAATCACCCCAATAACAAAGTGAAACATGTGACTGAAACATAAGAGATCAAAAAATATTTAGTATATGTTGATGTTTCCTTTCAACCATTGAGTTCTGTTATGGTGTCTTAGGACATGAATGGTATGCAATGATTCCTTTCTTATTGTAAAAGTTTTTGAATTTTAATTCAGGAGCATTGTCTGATAGACTGATTTCACTGAAACATTATATTGATTCTCGACTTATTGAAGGAATGAAAGAAACATGGTAAGAACATCAGCTTTCATGCGTAGTGAGTACACACCCAAGTTGCACGTGAATGATCATCAAATATGGGAAAAATACTGATATCCTTCAATTGTTTTAACCGAAAAGGGTCTCCAAACATTAATATGTAATAATTCAAATTTTGAGTTACAAATATTATTTGGCGAAGGAAAAGATAACTTCCTCTGTTTGGTCTAATGGCAGATATGACAATAAAAATTTCCTTTATTTTTATGTCGAGTAGTCCCTAAAGCTTCTGATATACCATCAAATCTTGAGAATGAAGGGTGTCCAAGTCTCTTGTGCCAAACACCAACATCAACCACTGAATTAGGGAAACTAAGGAGTGTTGATTATCTAGCACGTATGAGGTTCACAATCTTCTTACCTAGACCAATCTTTAAACCCTTGGGTAGGATTTAGAAAAAAGAAGAAGCATCAAAGAGACACGTGAATCTGTTGGTAGTAGTGAGAGAATTAATACTGATTAGATTCAACCAACTTCAGATCATGTTGGAAATTTCACATAACTCACAACAGAAGTATCAAGAGAGTTAAAGAGACTTCGATCATGAGAAACATGATGTTTTGCTTTGGAGACAAGAATCCAAGATTAAGTAAGAAAAGTGTGTTGAGAAACGATCAATATTCCAATAAAACGATATACATATTTAGAGAACTTAATACCTGAATTATTGGATGAAGGCTAAAAAGTATGGACCTCAATTGTATTAGAAGGTGTTGAAGTCACAAGTTGAGAACTGAATAAGGCAATGAACTGTTGGACTTGATCTTCGAATAAATTTCCAATCAACTTATCCAGATTTCCAGAAACATTGCCACTTGGAGAATCAACATGAGATAGCTCTCGCTGCAACAAACCATGCGGCTTAATGATGAGAGATGTGGTGCAAATGGTCGGTCACACAAGGGTTGCATAATTGCCCTTGATTCACCAGCTCAATTTTTAAGGATATTAAGCTCCAAAGAAAACGAATGTTTGATGAATCAAATGGTCGCACAAGAGATGTAGAAGGCTCTTGATTTTCCGGGGTGATCCCGTGGATATGACGCACCAAGATGGTTTGGGTTTGTTGGATATTACACACCAACAAAGCAATGGATATTACACACCAACAAAGTCATGGATATTATACACCATGAATTTAAAAAATGAGAAACACTCTCAAATTTTTAAAAATGGATTCAAACTTAATATTCCACTAAGATTTACACGTTTTTATACAAGTACAAGAATAGTCTTAAGCTGCGTTGGAAATAAACAACGTATTTAATAGCCTTGGAACTAGTCTTAGACCATAAAAGGATAAAATACTTTGACTAGGATAATTCCCCTTAGTCTTCACATGTCTTCTTATCTTCAATTGCCCTTTAAAATTCCAATTTTCGTCACTCTTCTTGGGCTATCCATTAAGACATGTTTTTGGACTCTTCTTGGACTTGTTATTAGCTTAAATGAGTTTGGGTTCTTAATCAATTAAATGGTCCTTTGGATATGATCCATTTGCCTCATTAAAAACCTTATTTTAGAAAACCCATTGGGACAAAACCTAAGATAAGGGCAAAAGAGTACGAATGAATCACATGCCCATTTATTGAATTATCTTAGCTTGTAATCACGTTTTGAATCGAATTAGTAGAAGTAAAGCTTCTTTGGTTGCATATGATGTTCGCTTTTTCAAGCGATCAAATAATTACAACATATGCGAACAATTATGACATCGTAGCACTTAAGGATTATATCCACATAGAGTTTAGAATTAACAAGATAAGATTGCAATGAATCGATTCAAGCTAGAGAAGATAAATGATAGTTTTGATAACCACTTAATGAAAAGTAAAGAAGCAACGAAACAAACAAGACTCAAATGATAAGAAAACAATATATCTAAAGCTATGCAAATGATCAAGGGGATGACAAATGATTAAGATAGATTAGGATTCATAACACAAGCACCATCCTAAGAGATGAGAGTCATTCAACTTGGTCAATCCACTCTCATGACAACCCTTATGAAAGCAATAATCAACTAACTCCTTTATTTGCCCCCTAAAGCTTATCAAACATTAATAACAAGCTCACAAAGCTCATTTTCCACCTTAACACTCAGCTCCGCTATCTAGAGAAGGAAAACCCACAAAAATGTTATTTCATGGCTTTCATCGAACACCTCTCCGACGATGTCTTCCTCCCATCTAGATTACTAGTTGATCAGACTAAACCTAGCTTTAAGCACACCTTATGTGGAGGATCTATAGATCTAGCAACAAAAATCAATCATTAAACCCCTATATCTACTTGACCTTCAACCCATTAAGAGACTACTCACACATATTCAAACAAATCTCAAACCCAATGATAAACTGATATCATTGGTTTTAACCCTTAAGACTACTGTAAGTGCACAACAAATCGAGGTAATATTTAGGGATCAAATCTACGAGAACCAAGTAGCTACACTATCAATCGTTCAATCTAATTAGAGCTAAGACAAGAGTAAATGCTTTTGAACTTGAATAACTATCAATAATAATGAAATTGAATTCAATATTATACATCAAGCTTAGGGAAATCATCGCAAAGCTGGAAATCAGATCATGATACTATTTAGGGTGCGATTTAAGTCTCATTCACAAACTCAAAACACTAATTATAGCTAACCCACTATCGTGGCATCGACTACTATGTCTAGCAACCTAGAATTCTAAACTATCGTTTGAACCTAAAATTCTAGACACGCATTAAAGTTCAAGTCTGATGTGTTCACAAATTGCCTTAAAATCAGCTTTCATTGGTTAAGGACAATTTGCTCACCTATATTCTTTCAGGTATTTAAACAAACACTTTTGGTGCGTTAAAGTTCCTATGATCATAATTAGATGACCAATCTAACCTAAGCAATGAACTCAACAATAGATGACGAATTCTAATGATAGACACCCTATTCGATCTTAATCCATTGATTCCCTAATCTCTAGAAAACCCTAAACTTTATTTGAAAATTAGTGAGACATGATAAAAGAAACAAACAAAGCATTCATTGAAACCATAATTAAGAGCTGAATTTAAATAAAAAGAGAGTTTAGAAATCTTCTCCAAAGTGTAGAGGTGAATCCAATCTCCTTGCTAAAGTCTAAAATTTTTTCTCTCCAAACAAATCAACCTCCCCAAAGAAATCGAGAAACCTAATAATATATGGTTGAAAACGCGTCTGGTACAGAGTAAGAAAAATCTGGTTTTCCTCGCGCATACCGGTGAATTGATCGCTCTAGGTGTAGATCGATCGATCCACTGTAGAGTGGTCGATCTCAACATTAACTGGTCGATCTTCAAGTCAGGCGCATATCACTCTTCAAGGTCTGGAACGGTCGATCCTAGAGTGGTCGGTCGATCATCAGATAGGGCGCATGTTCTATTGGCGTGGAGATCGGTCGATCCAGCTGAAGCTGATCGATCCTGCACTTGTGCACAACTCCTGATGCAGTGGGGATTGATCGAACCAAGTGTAGATCAATGGATCCTGGTGTCTTAAAAACGCCAGAATTGCTCCATTTTGCTCCAATCCATGCTTTAAGCGTTTAATTCCATTTTAACCAATTTTACACCTGAAAGGACTCTTAAAGACTAACAAAGACTCTAAAGCATACGGATAAATGAGTCAAAAACCGATAAAAATGAGATACATCAACTCCTCCAGACTTAGCTTCTTGCTTGTCCTCAAGCAAGCTGAGAAACTAAGACTGAAAAGTGAAGTGTAATCAACGGAACTCATATGTCATAAGAGTGTTACAAATCAATCCCTTTACTAAGCCACATGAAAAACTAGTCTGACAGAACCGAGACCACCTTGTATGATGTAGCCTCGGAAGCGCTTTAAGGGTGGATAGATTATTGAAAGGGCAGCTGTTCGAAGAACATTCACTAGCCGGTTCAAAGGTGTTGTTGAAGTCGGTTGATGGAAGTGATTTGTGAGACTTCAAGGCTGTTCGGAGAACATTCACCTCTGGTTCTCTGGAAGATGAGATCGAAGATGGATCGAGCTGCGCCACAAAAGGTGTGAAAGGCCTTTGATAACCAGTACACTTCCCACACGAATGCTTCTCACAATCGGATGGTAAGTAAGATAGTTTCTTGTCCCGACAAGAGAAAAGAGTTGGAGAATTCGTCTCAACTTCTAAAGAGTTTCAAGAGTTTTGTTTATCAATCATATTGTCTTTTATTCATGTATCAAGAGACTATAAATAGGAAATGAAAGACTTAAGACAAGAGGAGGGACTCATGAGCTTCTGTGAGACCTTTGAAGTTCCACCCACTACAAGTTGGTTAATGCTCACCTTAACTCACATTTCCTCCCACTTCTACCACTAACTTGACACTTAACTACATGTATTTAGTCACTAGAATCTTCTAGACATTTATTGGACTCTAAATGGACAGAAAATACAACAAGCTTCACCCCTTTAAACTTCATCTTCAGCCCATGTTCTTCTTGGATCACTTATGGACTTCAATTTAGTCTTCGGGCTTTTCTCTTGTTGAGCGGCCTCTTATTGACACTTCTTGGACTTCTATGGACCGTGGATCACCTTGGTATTGAGATGAGAGTGGGCTAAATGGCTTGCCTCATTAAAACCTTTCTTTGAAAAACCCATTTGGGACAAAACCAAAGATAAGGAAAAAGAGTACAAGATCACTTAACCAATCTCAATACCTTAATGATTCCGGTCCGATTCTTGTTCGAATGTGAAGATTAGAACCTCTTTATAAGCTCCAAGCAAAGGCAAGTCTATGTTGGTAGAGATGCTGAGAGCTTCATCCAAGGTTTCCTCTTGAATCAAACTCATTAGCATTCCCACGGCTTTGGTGAATCCTTCTCTTATTTCCTTTGCCTTTGAGCGTGTGATTGGACCCTTGGGTGTTGGAATGGTGAGTTCTCTAGCTGCAGCTGGTCTAGCATTTATGTCTTCATCATTATACTTCCCCCAGACTTTGCAACTGTCCCAAGCGAACTCCACAATTCAAGTGAGTGACCCAAATGCACCATACCGACTTTCTAGAGTATCTAAGTGCGGTCTCATTGAGGTTATATCGATCAAAGGACACATGGGTTTTTCTCAGCCTTAAGACTACCTTCTCTATGGTTCCTTTCCTCTCTTTTCATCAACATTGCAGCGGATTTTTTCCTACTTATCTAGGGTATCATTTTATTTTTTTATCGGCTGCCCAACAAATTTTTTCCTACTTACCTAGGGTAGCATTGTATTTTTTTTATTGGTTGGTTCTTTAGCAACTCAAAGAATGAAGCAAGAGTAACATCATTGGAGTTTTCCTCAACTTACTAACATTTCATCCAACTTTGTTTTCATAGTTACTTCAGAGATAGCACATTCAGCACAAGAACATAGAAAATATTAGAAAGGTGGGAATCATACTCACACAGATAAGTCTTTCAAGACTGAAAGGAAAACCCAATCCGATGTATACCAATCCCCTTGTCGAGAAAATTAAGTCAGGTTAGGTGTGAAGCCGGTATGAGATTCTTCAATAGGTAACATTTAGAAGTTGCATGGTCTCTAGGTTTTCCAGTAGTCAATCGATTCCTGTGAAATATGAGTCAATGATTACTTAAGTTCCTGAAAGTGCAATAAACTTTGAGAATCATAGTTCCAACAACCGGTTTCTAGACTCAGTAAAAACAACGAACTGACACAAGAAATGACCCAAAAAGAGATGAAAACCAACATAAAGAAATTCGTTAGTCATAGCATGTGCTCTCTCCCAGACTTACTTCACACTGTCTCGGTGTGAGAATATATTCAAAGGAAGCACGATGAACTATAAAATAATCAGGAAATGGAAAGATGTGGAAAAGGAATGATTTCGGGAAACCTTGTAAGGGATCGATCGATCCTAAACTTGATCAATCGATCTGGCAATATCAATCTTCAGATCAACATTAAATCGGTCACCAGTTCGTGCGCGTAACTACCTTGTAATAGGGATCGATCGATTCTTGGATCGAATCAGATCGGTCGATCTAGTTCGCGTGAATGTGCGCACGATCTTCAGAACAAGCGAGCTCGGTCACTACATCTTACTCATCATCGTACCATCTCATCAATTGATCGATCTGTGTGTAGATTGATCGATCTCAGCATCTTGCTCTTCACCGTTCCTAAAATAAACAAAACAGAAACAAAAGACACAAGAAACAAAAAGTGCAGAAAAGGAAGATATATACTAGTGGGTTGGCTCCCACTCAACGCTTGTTTAAATTCGTTAGCTTGACTTGAATTCTGTCTAAACGATGGAAGGCTCATCCAAAGGAACTGAGTCCCCTTCGGTGATGTCTGCATTGGCAAAGTATGGCCTCAGTCTTTGCCCATTGACTACAAACTCTACCCCTTTAGTGTCCAACAACATTACAGCTCCATATGGGTGTACCTCCTTGATGGTAAACAGTCTGGACCACCTCGACCTAAGCTTTCTAGGAAAAAAATTCAAACGAGATTTGAACAAAAGCACTTGATCATTGGCAACAAAAATTCTATTTAGGATACGTTTATCATGATTAGCATTTGTCCATTCTTTGTAGATCCTCGAGTTCTCAAAAGCCATGTAGCGAATTTCTTCAAGTTCATGCAATTGCATTTTTCGCATCTCAGCAGCAGGTTTGATGTCGAAATTTAGGAGTTTAATGGCCTAGTTTGCTTTGTACTCGAGTTATACTGTGAGATGACACGACTTGCCGTAGATGAGGTGAAACGGTGTTGTGCCAAGAGGATTTTTATATGTTGTCATGTATGTCCAAAGAGCTTCATCTAGTTTGATGGACTAGTCCTTCCTTATTGTACAAACCGTTTTCTGAAGAATGTTCTTGATTTCCCAGTTTGAAATCTCAACTTGACCGTTCGTCTGTGGATGATAGGGTGTAGCGACCTTCTGCTTGACTCCATATTTCTTCAAAAGACCGTAAAAAGTCTTGTTAATGAAATGAGAACCACCGTCACTAATAACCACACGGGAAACACCAACCTCGGGAAAATGATGTGTTTAAACATCCTTAGAACCACCTTGGCATAGTTTGTTGGGCTGGCCAGCGCCTCAAACCACTTTGACACATAATCTACTGCGACCAATATGTACTGATTCCTAAAAGAAAGAGGGAACGGTCTCATAAAGTCGATTCACCATACATCAAACACTTTGACTTCGAGAATAAAGTTTTGAGGCATTTCGTTTCTCTTACTTATGTTTCCATTTCTTTGGCACGAATCACACTTCAAAATAAACTCATGTGCATCATGAAACATTGTCAGTCGCCAGAAACCTACTTGAAGAACTTTAGATACTGTTTTGAATGTGGCAAAATATCCTGCATATGGGGAGCCATGGAAATGAAGCAAAATATGTGGAAGCTTGTCTTCAGTAATGCATCTCCTGAAAATACCATCTGCACCCTGCTTGTATAGGTAAGGCTCATCCTTGTAATAGTGCCTAACATCACGGAGGAATTTCTTCTTCCTGTAGCCGTAGAAGTGTGCATGTTCGACCTCAACAGCTAAATAATTGGCGAATTTAGCAAACCAGTGGATACCAGGTGGGTTAGATTTGGGTACAAGCACACGAGATGTACTGTTACGTAGGCGAATCGAGTAAACATGTTCTTCGGGCAAGCTATCATTCAGAGGCACTTCATCCTCGATTCGCAACCTAGAAAGATGATCTGCCACTCCATTATCAACACTTCTCTTGTCCTTAATCTCGATATCAAATTCTTGTAGAAAGAGGACCCATCTAAGAAGTCTTGGTTTCGCATATTTTTTGGAGAGAAGATATCTCAATGTAGCATGATCAATATGAACAATCACTTTGGACCCTACTAGATATGCCCTGAACTTCTCAAAAATGAACACAATAGCAAGAAGTTCCTTCTTTGTGATTTCATACTTGCGTTGTGCATCATCTAAGGTCCTGCTAGCATAATAAATAATGTGCAACTTCTTATCCCTTCGCACATTACCTTAAAAGGTAATTCCCAATCTGGTGGCTGCATAATTGGTGTACTAACGAGAGCTCCCTTGAGTATAAGAAAGGCTTCATGGCAAGCTTTATCGAACTCTAACTTCTTATCCTTACACAGCAGCTGCGTTAGTGGCCTACCTATCTTCGAGAAGTCCTTGATGAATCTCCTATAAAACCTAGCATGTCTGAGAAAGCTTCTAACCTCTTTCACCGAGCTCGGCGGTTGCAGACCTGTCATCACCTTGATTTTTACTCGATTAACCTCAATTCCGTGCTCAGAAATTTAGTTACCTAAAACTATCCCGTCTCTCACCATGAAGTGACATTTCTCTCAATTCAGCACGAGATGTTTCTCTTCACAATGTTTGAGCACCTTGCATACATTAGAAAGACATCCAGCAAAAGAAGAATCATAAATAGAAAAATCATCCATAAATACTTCCATTATCTCTTCGATCATGTCAGTAGACATCATGCATCGATGGAAAGTAGTGGGAGCATTACAGAGTCCAAACGACATTCTACGATAAACAAAAGTGTTGTAAGGACATGTGAAGGTAGTCTTCTCTTGATCGTTGGGATGGATTGGCATCTGAAAGAATCCTGAATAACCGTCTCAGAAACAATAGTAAGGATGGTTAGCCAATCTCTCAAGCATCTACTCAATTAACAGCACATGGAAATGATTTTTTCTAGTGGAAGAGTTTAAGTTCTTGTAATCGATACACATTCTATGTCATGTGACAGTTCTAGTCGGTATCAACTCATTATTCTCATTCTTCACTATAATCACACCCCCTTTCTTAGGAATTACATGTACCGGACTAACCCAATTACAGTCGGAAATATGAAATATGATACCAGCCTCTAACAGTTTCATTATTTCTTTCTTGACAACATCCTTAAGGCTAGGGTTCAACCTCCATTGGTGCTCTATAGAAGTTTAAGACTCATCTATTAGATGTATTCTATGCACGCAAAGATTAGGAGATATTCCAATAATATCATCTAGAGAGTAACCTAATGCTCTATGATACCTGCAAAGTTCGCACAAAAAGTAAGGTAGTTTCAACATTGTTCAAACTAGCATTAATGATAACATGATAGATTGAGTTGGGTCCAAGAAACACGTACTTAGCCCTGCTAGGAGTGTTTTTAGCTATATCTTTGGAGCCTTAGACTAACTCCATGGATTATCTGGAAGCACTGGAGGTGACGGTTTAGGTACATCCAAGGAGATGTAAGCGACCATATTCTCTATTATCTTGCACGAATCCAGCATCTTGGCATACCCGCTTGCTTCATCATTGAAAAAACCGAACTCTGTCCCAACCTTAGTTAAGATGATGTCTAAAGGGTCGTCTGAGTCATCTATCATGAAGGTCATTCCATTTAGCATAGATTTCTTCAGCATTTTATACATCTCAAACTGCATAACCATGTCGCTTAAATGGAGGTCAATTCGACCATTCTTCACATCTATCATTGCTCCGATGGTTTTCAGGAATGGCCTTCCCAAAATCAATGAATCTCTCGGTTCCTCATCAAGCTCCAAGACCATGAAGTTGGTTGATACAAAGGCCTTCCCTATCTTGACGTGCAGATTTGTTAAAACACCCACAAAGAGTTTCACTAAATGATCTGTAAAAATTAACAAAATCCTTGTTTTCTTGAATTGGGTGTACCCTAAAGTTTTTCAATGGAGTGTGGCATCAGGTTCACGCTTGAACCTAGGTCACAAAGAGACCGAGCAAATGTCAATGATCCAATCTGGACAGACAGTACAAATTGCTCAAGATCTTTTTCTTTCTTAGGCTTCTTATTCTGAAGCACAACACTACACTCCTGAGTGTTCTTCACAACATTTTCTTCCCCAGTAAACTTACTTGTGACAAAGCCCTTAACATAACTCTTCAATGAGAGAATCATCTATAAAACATTAACAAAAGGTAATTTCACAGACAAGTGACTCAGCATTTCCTTACACTTAGCGATCTCTAAATCTTTGCGAGATTTCTTAGGTGGGATTGAATAAGGAGGCTTAGGTATGTAAACTCTCTCGACCACTGCTGGTGCTTCACTGTATCTAGTGTTATCTCTTCATTACCCTTGTGAACCACGTCATCATCATCAACAAGTTCTATCAACACATCGCTGATTGCAGGCTTCCTAGTGGTAGACTCCAGCTCTCGACCATTTCTAAGTGTTACAAACACTACATTTGTTGTAGTCTTCACTCTTCATCCCTGACATTGACCTCTGAGGTACTCCCGTAGTCTTAGAAAACTGCTGATATAACCTTTTCACATGTGCAAATATTGTTTCATAGTTGTTGTTCAGGTCCTTGTACATGACATATACCTTTGCGTTGATCTCGCTTGTAGCTTTCTGTTGTCCCTGAAGAAGCTGCTGCAACATTGCCTTAATTTCATCCAGAGAGTTGTCTAGAGGGTTTATTGGCAGTTGAGGCAAAGCTTGATATTCATGGGGTGAAATGATTTTGCCTGAAATAGAACAACCCACTTGTTTGCTCTACTTGCCGCGATGAACATATCCAATTTCTCAGTAAGCTCATCTATCTTCTCAGACCCAATGCTGCTACTTCAATCTGATCGATTGTACTCAATACACTGATGACTCGAACTTGCAGCCAAGTTCTTTATGAGAATGAATGCTTATTCCTTGGTATTGGTCATGAAGTCGCCATTACAGGCAGCATTCAGAGATCTCTTATATTCCCAGTTTACTCCTCCATAGAAAATACTCAGTACATGTTCATCCGAATACCCATGATGCTGACGGTCTCTCTTGTACTCTCGAAATCTTTCCCAAGCTTCGCAGAAAGGCTCATCTTCTTGCTGCCGAAAAGTGGTGATCTTATTCCTCAACTGAGCATTCTTTGCTTTAGTGAAGAAATGGTTCAGAAAACTGACTCTAACTGCTTCCCATGTGGTAAGTGAACCTGCATGTAGAGATCTAAGCCAACACAGAGCTTTGTTCTCCAGTGAGAAATAGAGTAGTTTGCATTTGGCATAGTCCTCTATGACTCCATCTGACATTGTTCTGCTGCAAATCTCTTCATAGTTTTTGATGTGATCCATAGGGTTTTTGGCTGGAAGGCCGTGGAAAGTATAATGCTTAATCAAAGCAATCATCTGAGGGTTAAACTCAAAACTCCTTCCTTGTAGAGGAGGTGGGAAAATCGCTGATCGATTTCGACAGAATTGGTGAGGTGTATCGATATCTCTTATAGCTCAACGCAGACTTTGAACGTTTTATTGCTCCCTCAGCTCTTCTATCTCTCTCCTCAATTGCTCGATGGTGGCATCTTCATTTCGACCTTAATGGTAACCATCGTTATCTAAAGGGTTGGTGAGAGTTAGGCTACTCATTGTAACCTGAAACACAAAAGAAAAGAAAACAAAAGTAAATTATAAGCAAAAAAGACTTAGATTAAAATTCAATTTCAAACTGAAGGGCAACACAATTGATCCCCGACAATGGCGTCAAAAACTTGATTTCATAAATTTTAACCCTAAAGACTACTGCAATTGCACATCAAATCAAGGTAATATTTAGGGATCGAATCAACGAGAACCAAGTAGCTACACTATCAATCCTTCAATAAAATTAGAGCTAAGACAAGAGTAAACGCTTTTGAACTTGAATAACTATCAATAATAACGAAATTGACTTCAATAGATTAAAATATCAAGCTTAGATCGGGAAGCTGGGAATCCGATCAGGATACTATTTAGGATGCGATTTAAGTCTCATTCTTGAAATAAGAACAATTAATTATAGTCAACCCACTGTCGTGGCATTGACTACTATGTCTAGCAACACAATTGGTCCCTTGCAACGGCGCCAAAAGCTTCATTTCGCAGGTTTTAACCTTAAAGACTACTACAAGTGCACATCAAATCGAGGTAATATTTAGGGACTGAATCCACGAGAACCAAGTAGCTACACTATCAATCCTTCAATTGAATTAGATCTAAGACAAGAGTAAAGGCTTTTGAACTTGAATAATTATCAATAATAACGAAATTGTCTTCAATAGATTAAAACATCAAGCTTAGGAAAATCATCGGGAAGTTGGGAATCCGATCAGGATACTATTCAATATGCGATTTAAATTTCATTCTCGAACTCAGAACAATAAATTATAGCCAATCCAATGTCATGGCATTGACTACTAGGTTTAGCAACCTAGAATTCTAAATTGTCATTTGAACCTAAAATTCTATACACGCATTAAAGTTTAGGTCTGATGTGTTCACAAATTGGCTTAACATTAGTTTTCGTTGGTTAAGGATAATTTGCTCACCTATGTTCTTTCAAGCATTTAAACAAACACTTTTGGTGCGTTAAACTTCCTATGATCATAGATTAGGTGGCCAATCTAACCTAACCAATGAACCCAACACTAGATGAAGAATTCTAATGATAGACACCCTATTTGATCCTAATCCATGGATTCCCTAATCCCTAGAAAGCCCTAAACTTGATTTGGGAATTATTCAGACATGATAAAAGAAACAAACAAAGCATTCATTGAAAACATAATTAAGAATTGAATTGAAATAAAAAGAGAGTTTAGAAATCTTCTCCAAAGGGTAGAGGTGAATCCAAGAGTACCACCAGCATGAAAATTGAGAGTGAAGATCCAATGACAACCCACAACTTTCTTACCAAAAGGTAATGTAATCACATCCCCTGTATTAGTCACTTCCATAGCATCAATCTCCTTATCAATAACTACACACCATTTTTTTAGATTTGTGAGCCTCAACGTAAGTATTGGGAATATGAATTTTATCAATATGGTTGATAAAGCCAGATGAAGATCAAAGTTTTGTGAATAAGAAAGTGATTGTGAAATAGGATGAACAATAGTTGAAAACATATTATAGTAGTGGCAATCTACCAAATGAGGAGGTGCTCTCTTTGGACGAGAGAAGGAAATTTATGGTGATAGGTGTGGAGGATTCATGATATGTTTGCAGAGAAATTTAAGTAATTAGAACCACGGTAAGAACATCATCTTTCATGCGCAGTGAGTACACACCCAAGTTGCATCCATATCGTTTGTTCATGCTCTCACCATCTGTTTTTCGTGTGTCTTTTCATATTCACCTTGTTCATCCTCAGATCTTCATCCATATAACTTATCTTTTCGTATTCTTGAACTGAAACATCATAGATCCGTTAAAGAAGGTTGAATCGTGTGTTATAGTCTTCTGCTTGCTTAGTTTTTAGCTGAACCTTATCATATTATCATTCGAAGTTGTTGCATCTCTTTGTTTGATTAATTACCTAAACGTGTCTGTTCATCTTCTTGCGTCAACGTGTGATTTCAATATATTAGGATGCTAGATCGTTTAGTAACCGTTGAATCTGAAGCATTTTTGATGTTTTGTTGTTACACTCGACCTAGTATCATACTAGGGCTGTGTCGAGTTGTGTTTCTAAAAGCATCTCACTTTATTTTTCTTGTTTAATTCATTTTGTTCTTAATGAAAACGATTTGAACCATTCTCTTATGCTATAAACATTTTGTTTGGTGAAACAGTCTGCAATCTTTAGACTCTTTTACTGGTTTATTTCGTTCTTAATTGCAGAATACCATGGAAGAGCAAATGTTCTATTCTAACCAAAGCACATATGATGAGGAGGATTACTACATGGACAAGTTTATAACTGAGGTTGAAGAAGACTATGTTCTTGACTAAACATAGAGGAGATTGATCCTAAACTACCAGATTATGATTCTAATCAATCAGACAACTCAAGGAGTTCAACTTGGAGCAAACAACATAAAACTCCTTACCCTTCTAACTCTGTAATTTATTTTAATCCTTATCGTCAAAGTACTCCTAAAATTCAACTCTATGCATTTTCAGGAAGAAACAACTATCTAGAGTGGGAAGAAAACATGGCTGATTGGTTTTACTATAACCAAATCAGAGAGGAGAAAAGACTAATCTATGCCATCGAACAACTCACTGGAGAAGTTTATAAGTGGTGGGTTCAAGAAAAGGTTGAGCGCAAAAGATATAAGGAGCCAACTATCACCACTTGGAGAATGCTAAAGGAGCTGTTAAGAAAGAGGTATGCGCCTAAGCGGAGAACTGATCATGATCGAGAAAAATCTGTATCCTCTAGACGAAACTCAGGCCAAGATCGAGACAATTCAGACCATGATTGACGAAAATTCACTTCTGGTCGAGGCGAGGTTAGAGATGGTCGAGACAAAGACAGATCTAGTCATGACATAGTTGATACTGGTCGAGGCAGAGGTGATTTTGATCGAGACAGATTGGCTAGTGGTCATAAAAGTAATAAGCAAGCCGAAACACTTCAAAGTCAGTTAAGAAAAGAAAAACTTGATGACGACAACCAAAGGTGTAAGCAAATAATGTTTGAGATTATGGAGGCATTCCGTAAGAAGCAACGAACCCTTCACCAATCAGTTGATACTAAAGCAAACAAAGAGCCCATGGTGTATACTGAAAACATGGAAGCTCAGTCAATCTCTCATTCCAAAAAGGTCACTGAACCAGTGGTAGTTCCCACACAAAGCCTTTAATCATCACTTGAATCAAGCAATGAACCAAAGCACTGTAAGTCCTCTAACCTTTCTAAATACAAGGGAGCTACTTGTTATACTTGTCGAGAGAAATGACATATTGCTGCAATTTGCACTAGAAAAATTAGGCTAACTATCACTTCAGTAGAATCAGAATTGAGCTCACTAAACTCAAGTAGTGAAGTAGTTAATGAAGGTTTAGAACACTCCAATTCTTGTGTCATGCACTTGTTTTTGTCAAGAGATCTTGATTCAGGACATATTATGGAGCATGGGAATGACAAAGCTCCAGAAAGAACAAAAGGAGAGAATCAATTTTCAATGCCAAACACTTCACCAGCTTCACTCGAGCTAGTAGAGATCGAGTCATGTGATCGATTTTCACATTTCGCACGAGCTGAAAGTAAAATCGATTGGATGGAGATCGAGGCACTGGGTCAAGTTTCAAATTCTGAAGGTGATAAAATAGCACTCGAGCTCTACACATCGAGTCAAATGATCGAGTTTGAGCAATCTAGCCAACCTAAAGCTGAAATGTTAACAAACCTTTTGCGTGGCACTCAAGTAATTTTGGCTTATGAGTATATTAAATATTTCAATAATATCATATTCACTATAAGCTTCAAACAACCTATTTTGAATGATGATATTTCTAGTATAATACACTTGATCTTATCTTTTAGTGCCAAGGAAGATACATGTAGCATGAATGAGTGCAATAACCTTGAAAAGAACACAGCCACGAGGAGCTTAACAATGAATCAAATGGAACAACCAACATATTTTGTGCAAGAACCAATCCTTTTACCAATTCCTTGTGACTACCCAAGAAAACACTGTAAGGATATTGATTTGGTTAGGAAATGATCTAACTTGTTTGTGATTGTTTCTATTGAAGAAGAAAATCGTTTGGTAATGTGCAAGAAATTCGATTGCCAAGTTCTGTTTTTGATAAAATGGTTCCATCTTTTGAAGTACTTATGCCTGAAAGGTTCCTTAACCAAATGAGTTTTCTTTTTGATGAATTTTGTGAGTTTAGCTCTTCATTGAGGGTTTCTTTGTGCGACAACCTATTTGCCATGATTAGGTTTAAAACCGAATATGCATTGTTTAGAACTTAGCTTGATCTGGTTTGCTTGCTTAGGAACTTGTTGATTGAACCTTGTAAACTGAAAGATCATGTGCTTGAACTTAATCAAACGAAAAGAACATTAGGTACTTTAGGCAATGAAAGCATGTTGGATCATCTTAGTAGATTGATTATCTTTTCCAAACGCACATTTGATGTAATTTCTCTAGTGCTTGTGAAAGTAAAAGAAAGACATGTTATGAATTCAGGAGCAAAGACAATCTAACTTATTAGCAACCAAGTTGATTATGGACCAAGACATCAACTGAGTTATCACTTTAAGATTTGAAACTGGAAGTACCTAAGAAAAGAAGCTCCAAATAGAGGTTTCAGCACTGTGTTCAAACACACAAAAAGAGAGGATGATCAACGATTCACGCCACCTGATTTGAATCAAAACAAGCACCAGAACTTTGGTCTATTCATTCAGAAAGAAGAGCCACCAGACTCAACATCTAAGCCAAAGACGAGGCTACACATATCTGGAGCTAAGTCCTTGATCCTATCTGAATTCATGAGTACTAACTTGCTTTATATCCATGCAGATAATTCGGATTTGAGGTCAAATCCTTTTCAAGTGGGAGGGGATGATATAAGAATGGACAGCTCCTCTTCAAACTCGACCTCAAGACTCAACTGGTGCAGCTCAAGCTCAACTACATCACTAAAAGAACGTGGAAACGGCTATGGAACCAAGGAGAAGAGCGATTAAATGCAACACATTCATACCTTGATGCTTGAGATGAGTATTCAAGAAGATTAACCAAAGAGTGTGTAGCTCAATTATACTCTTTTTCTCTTAAGTGTGTTTGATCCCATTGGGTTTTCTCCTTAAGGTTTTTAATGAGGTAATTGAGTTATACTAGCAGGAGACTCTTTTGGTTAATGAGTTTAAGCCCACTAAAGGTCCAAAACTTTGGTTTAATATTCCAAGGGTCATTTAAGGAGTCAAATAAGAGTTTAAATGCTTATTGCATTTTCAAGATAGATTTGAATTCTTTGTAATTTTCTAGATTATCTTGGAAATGTCCAAGTCTTCTCCTCTTCCTTTTTCCTTTATATTTTCGTGATTTCTATTGTAAGAACCATTTATCTTTCTATCAAAAACCTCTTTTAAGCATAGATCATGGATCTCTTTTCGTTTGTCAAATTTTGATCTTTTCCGATTTATCAAAAGACTTTTTTGTAACCTTTTGTGGCGTCAATCATTCTATCACTTCTTGTTTGACTCGTGTGTCGTCTCCAACTTAAGAATACCCCCCCTTCATCTCGTCTTTGAGTTCGTTTTTCATCTCCAATTCGAGCCTATCTACTCCAGATCCTCTAAATGCCGAAATTGGGATTGATTCCTTTGTGGGATCGTATTAAGCTGGAATACAAAATACCGTCTAGGAACCTTATATAGGGTTCGTTCAGCTGGTGTCCTTCTAGGGTAGACTCGATGACATCATACAGACCTGGAAAAGGAAATAAGTAACTCAATCACTTAAACAAAACGCAGGGCAGAAACAAATGAAATAAAAGACTCAACGGAGTCCAAATATGGCAAGTTTGTTAGCCACAATGGTTGGTAACTAAACTTGTCTATTTGGACCGAACAAATTTAGACCGAACAAATTTAGACCTAAGATTCTAGATGGACCACGGAGACTGGTTGTCGGATGAGGTACCTGAAAGGATGGAAATTTAAAACAACTACGTACCTTGGTCGAGCAGGCGATGGATCCGGTATGGTCTTCAATTAAGCTGGTCGAGGTTGAGTAGTTTGTGGTACGGTCATCGATCGATAGCAACTTGAGTGTGGTCGAGATTGGTTTGATGTTTCTGGTGCTAATTTAACCTCTCTTAATCCATCGGGTTTATGAGCGATGTGTTGATCGAACAAGGCTAGGTTTGTCTCAACCGCATTTGTAATCAGTTCGAGCAAGGCTCCAACTTTGTCGATGAATTTGTCCCGAATTGAGCTGATCTTGCATCAGTTCGGGCAAGGCTCCGACGCCTTTCCATCCGTAAGTGCATCCAAACCCAATCTCCGGATTGAAACACAACCTCCCTTCGTCCTTTGTCCGCATGCGCCTTGTATTTGGCGTTCTGAGCTTCAATTGTTACCTTGATATTGGTATGGAGCTTGTGGATAGTCTCGGCTTTGACGTCTCCATCCTGGTTGACTACCTCTGGTGGTCCTAATAGTTTGAGATCAAGGGAAGACAAGGGTTGAAATCCATATACAACTTCGAACAGTGACCGGTTGGTGGTGGAATGAATGGCTCGGTTGTATCTAAACTCGATGTATGGTATGGCTTTGGCCCATCTCTTGAGATTCTGCCCGAATGTAGCACGTAACAAAGTGGAGACCATGAGGTTAACTACCTTTGTCTGTCCGTCGGTTTACGAGTGACAATTGGTCGAGTATATTAAATTAATTCCCATCTTCCTTCAGAGTGTATGCCAGAAATGACCGAGGAACTTTAGGTCATGGTTTGATAGATTATCTGTAGTATCCCATGTAATCTGACGAATTCTTGAAAGCAAAAAGTCGCGATCTGTGTGGCATTGTTGGCCTTGTCATATGGAATGAAGTGTGCCATCTTTGAGAACCTATCCACCACAACGATTATCGTGCTCGCTTTTGAAATTTCGGTAAACCTAAGAAAAAATCCATCGAAACAACTACCTAAGGGGCGTTAGGTATAGGTAAAGGCATGTAAAAACCGTGAGGATGCGACCTGGATTTTTTTTAAGGCAAGTATTACATCTCTTGTAATGCCTGATGACGTCTTGCTTCATGTGCGACCAAAAGAAATGGTCTTTAAGAGTACTCAACGTCTTCTTGATGCCAAAGTGTCTCATAATCCCTCCTCCATGAGCTTCAATGACTAGCAGCTCCCTGATTGACCATTGGGTAATATATAGCCTCTGCTTCTTGAAGATGAACCCATCGTGGAGGTAGAAATCACCAAAAACTCCTTGGTTGCATGCATCGTATATCTCCTTGAAATCTGCATCATCAGCATACTGTGATTTGATGGATTCAAAACCCAATACCATAGCTTCCATGGTGGAGATTAAAGCATGATGCCTTGAAAGAGCATTCGCAACCACGTTGTCTTTGCCCTTTTTGTATTTAATTACATATGGGAACATTTCGATGAACTCGAGCCAACGGGCGTGCCTCTTCTTGAGGTTGGTTTGGCCTCTCAGGTGCTTCAACGTCTCGTGGTCGGTGTGGATTACAAATTTCTTAGCCAATTCATTAGTGCAAAATACGCATTTCTTAGGATTTGCATAAAGGCGTTCTTTCCGGAGTGTCTCTATGACCAACTCGAGGTGAGTGATATGATACACTAGGTTCCTACTCTAAATAAGAATATCATCGAAGTTTACTACTACGAATTTAGAGTTAAAAGTCAAACAACCGGAGTGTACCATCTTCCTTTGGTATCAAGTTCGCGGGTTTCTTCTGGGTTCATGTGGTATGCGGGTCCATTGGGTAATAGAGCACTGGGAACAACGTCTATTTGATGCTTAATTCCTTGAAGTGGAGGCAGACCGGCTGGTATGTCTTCCGAAAATAAGTCTTGAAACCTATTTAAAAGAGACGAAATCTCCACAGGGAGTTTGACCTCGCTTATACATGTAGCTAAACACTTCTTAAAATCATTAGAAGTACCGGTTCATGACAAGTAAATGATTTAGAAACCGTATGTGAAGACACAAAAAGATTGGTACATTTAACCTCGATTCCTTTAGATTGTTTGGCTTGAATGTCTCGAACATGAGCCGAGGTGAATGGTGCGAGTGTGCATTTCTTTTTCTCGTGTACCAGCGTATAAAGTTTATACGACCGTTGTGTTGGACCTCTATATCAAACTGTTATGGCCGTTTCAATAAAATATAGCTGACTTGCATCAAATTCACATCACAAGTAACTTGGTCGTGGTATCAGCCAATACTAAAGGGTATGGTGACTTGCTCGTCCACGTTCACTTTGGCTTTATCATTTAGTCATCGGAGCTTGTATGGGTGTGAATGCTTTGTTCGGGGCAAACTCAGTTTCTTGACCATGTACCTGCTAACAACATTAGCACACGAGCATCCATCGATGATCAAGTTGCATACCTTAGCACTGACGGTGCATCGGTTGTGAAAAATGTTTTTCCGCTAGATCATGACTTCGGTATCTACGATGGTGCTAAGTATTTGGCGGATGACTAAAGAGTTCCCATGGTCCGGATACTCCGTTTGTGGGTTCAATTCCTCAGGTTCCTCCTCGGCCTTTTCTTGGCATTCATATCCACCGTCGGTTGTGATGATCATGACTCGTTTATTTGGGAAGTCTTGTGCCATGTGTTTGTGTCCTTGGCACCTAAAACAGATAATATCACGAGTCCGTGAGGAATCAGAAGCCTTGGGTACCTTAATAGGTTTGGTCGGTCCGAGTGTTCGTTTCTTGTATCAGGTATCGATCTCAATCTTCTTTGGTGCTGGTTCGGTGGTCTTTGGTGCGGTCCAGGTGGATTTTGGTCAACCAGCCCCTTCCTCTTTATGTGTTGCTCGACCACAATAGCGAGGTGTACCACTTCTTGGAGATCGTGTTACAGAGTCCTCTTAACCTTTGCCGCAATCCGTTCTTGGAGGCCGTCGATGAACTGTACCATTAACGCCTCTTCAGAATCTTCATCCTCAAGTTGGTTCTTCAACAACTCGAACTCATCGAAATACTCTTTAACACTCTTGGACCCTAGGGTGAGCTTACGGAATTTCTTTTGTAGTTCGCAATGGTAGTACGAGGGCATATAACGACGTCGTATGATGCCCTTCATCTCGTCACATCTACTGATTTATCTGAGGTGAAGGCGCCTTTGGTCAGATACCTAGCAAGTAAGAGCTCCTTCTGTGAGTCGAGCTGCAACGAATAAATTTTTTTGCGCTCAGGATATTAATAACATTCATATATATTTTCTAATCGTCTTTCCAGTTCGAGGTAAGCATCCTGGTTGACACGTCCGGCAACGGTTGGAGCTGTAACATGGGGTGTTCCCAATGGTCGGTGTGTCGAGAAAGGCATTCCGTGTTTCGGTGGTTGGGAGCTTCAAAGTCCCGGCAGTTGGGAGCTTCAGTGTCTCGGCGGTTATGTACAACTGGATCTGGAACATATTTCATGTACTATCCGGCTCTCCTCATGTAAGCTGCATTGTCTGGGTACTGCTCTGGGTATTGCGGATATAGATATTGTTGGTATCGTCGGGTGGCTTTAGTGGTTTGGAGTATGGGTTGTTCCTCCGAGTCATACTCAACCTGATCCTTGTCTTCATCGTCTGTATAATTAAATCGTAAGTGCGTGGGATGCTCATTTTATTGGATCGTACTTGTGGTATTATTGTATCGGGTGAATCTACGGGTAGTGGAGATGGTGGAGGTGGCGGGAGTAGTTCCAACGGTCCATGCGTTTACCCATCCACGTGATTTGTGTTTGGATGTTGATGAGGGCGTCCATAATCCCAATTAATTGGTTGGTCGTAATCTCAACTCCATCAGCCATTGGTACCTCACAAAAATAAAACCAAGAAGACGACTAAGTATTAATAAGACTCTAGCCGAACATGGGGTGTTCCAATGAAACCCGATGTCTTACACTTAAATGCACGTGAAGCAATATATAAGGAAAGGCAATTCAAATCGGCTCAACAATAAGTGCAAAGATACAGATCTGAAAAAATATGGTAACAATAAGATCAAAGAAATCAGAGTGAATTAAAATGGATCAAAGACTCGCAAATGAAGGACACGAATAACAAACAAATTTTTTATGGTTTTTCTTTTTATGAAAATGAAACTAACAACCTAAATAGCACTTGAAATTTTAGATCTAGAGCATGGAGACTCCTAGAACTATAAAATCAAAGTGGAAAACAAAACAAACGAAAAGTGGCTGAATCAAATGAAACGAAAAACAAAAAGAGATTGAAGGGAATGATATAGAGTGTTAACAAGAGCCTTTCGACTATGATACCAGCTTATGAGAGCCTCGGTGGTGAGCTTCTCAGATAGGAATTCCCGGAAAGACTTCTAAGAGTCGATCTCCGCGAATCAATGATGAAACCGTTAAATGAGGCTTCACGAGTCGATCCTTCAAAGGCTGAAGCGATGATTGTGGAAGAAAGTGATGAACACCACACAGATTGGTGATTGAACCTATGATAAGTTCGGTCCGAACTATCAGGAATCCTCACAGAAATATATCTCGTCTCATTCTCTTGAATCCTCAAAGAGAAAGAGGCGGCTAGATTTGTTTTCTAGAGAGAAAAGCAAAACTTCGTTCTTTATTGATATCAAAACTGAAATACAAAATGTCGTCTAGGAACCATATAAAGGGTTCGCTAGTTGGTGGCCTTCTAGGACAGACTCGATGACATCATATAGACTCAGAAAAGGAAACAAGTGACTCAATCACTTAAACAAAATGCAGCGCAAAAGCAAATGAAATAAAAGACTAGACGAAGTCCAAATATGGCAAGTTTGTTAGCCACAATGGTTGGTGACTAAACTTGTCTAATTGGACTGAACGAATTTAGACCTAAGACTCTAGATGGACTATGGAGGCTGGTTGTCGAATGAGGTACCTGAAAGGATGGAAACTGTAAAACAACTACGTACCTTGGTCGAGCAGGCGGTGGATCCAGTAAGGTCTTCTATCGAGCTGGTTGAGGTTAAGTAATTCGTGGTACGATCATCAATCGATAGCAACTCGAGTGTGGTCGAGAGTTGGTCTGATGTTTCTGGTGCTGACTTAACCTCTCTTGATCTGTCGGGTTTATGGGCGATGTGTTGATCGAACAAGGTTAGGTTTATCTCGACCGCATGTGTAATCAATTCGAGCAAGGCTCCGACTCCGTCGATGAATTTGTCCCGAATTGAGCTGATTTTGCATCTTGTACTTGGTCCGTCATGTAAGGTTGGGATACGACCCAGGGCTTCGAGTAGTAAGGAGTCGTGGTCGATGATCTCATCACACATGACCCTTCAGACTAAATGTATTTAGCATTTAAATCAGGTTACCACAATCACATTAAAGAACAACTCTTATCAGAGAGATAAAAAACATAGCCCAACAATTGTTCAATTATAATTGATTGAATACAATTTTTGGGATAACGTTGTATGCTATTGTCGGATCTTAGTCAGATGTAAACTCATTTAAGACTCCTACTAAATTTGTGAAAATCCTAGAAGGTGTTCTGTATGTGTGTTTTATAAAATCTAAATACATGAAATCATTTTAATTTTATTATTACTTCTTAATATCATAGATACAACCAAGAAAAACTGATTTAGAATGGAGTACAACCGTTTTTAACTAATAATAGATGATTGTATAACTATGTTTTATATACAACCGGGTACAATCGTACAACTACATGTATTTTTAACGGCGCTAAAATCCGAAAACTTTAAAATGACAGCACAAAAAATAATAATAATTTAATTTCACTTTTGTTATATATAATATAATGGCGTAAAGTAATAATATTTTAATTTTACTTTTGTCATTTTAGTTTTGTACTTTTTTAGTTGTTTGTACTCGAGTACTTGACCTTCTTTTTTTTATTTTTTTTATTTCACTTTTGTTAGGAACTTAACGTTAAAATATGAACATTACATAGTTAAAACTATAAATATTGTTGTACCAAAATGTACCTGATGTTCCAAAATAAAAAAACTTAATGTTAAAACATCTGATAGTTTTAAACTCTAAAAATTACAACAAAAACTAGGATAAGAAAATTGGATACATCACTTCTTCTTTTCAGTCGTGTAAGTAGATTAGAAAAATTTAGAAAGATTAAGTTTCCTCTTGTTAACTTGAGTACACTTCTTCTGTGACATCTACTTGACCCTTTTATGACATTTTTTTGTTTGTTCTCTTCCACCTGCAACAAAACCTTTTTCTACTTGTTCTCATTCACCTGTAAACAAAAATCTTTTTCTGCTTGTTCTCCTCTACCTAAATCTGAGCCAAAAGTTTGTTCTTTTAGTTGTTCATGTTAGGTTCACTCATAGGAAAAATAAGTTAAGAGTAGTATAGGCTCCTTATTATCTTTTCGTGCTTGTTCTTGTTGTTGTTATTGATGGTCGGTTCTGCTTGTTCTTCTTGTTGGTTATGCTCAGATTCACTTCTTCATAAACTCATATCACACTCAAAATCAAAACTTTGTTCTTCATGTTGCTCATAATGGAAGTGATCCCTCTTTTTGTATGAATCCTCAACAACTTTCACCATATTCGCAACACCATCAATTTTTTCATGAACACCATCGATGTTCTTATGTAACACCTTAAATCCATCCTTCATAGCCTTCATCAACCTTTCTTCAAGTGTGAGCCCATGTGGTGGCTGGATTTTTGCTTCTTGTTCCACATGCTGAGGAGATCTTACGTTGATTTTCCGAGAAGCAATATCTACCTCACAAAGGTCTCTCCACCATATTTGTTTTGCTTAATCTCCAGCCAATCAGTCCAATTATCAGCAATTGGATCATCGAAATCTAGGTGCTTATATCCATCCATTATGTGGAGTAAATGAGCTTCCTCTTCCGGAGAAGGTTCCAATATGCTGCTGAATTCCTATAAACAGAACAAATAAACAAACAAAAAAATCATAAACGTAGTTGTCCAAAAATGTACAACTTATCCTAAAAAGTCAAACAGCCATAAAAAATAAAGTAAGCAATCAGACCTTGAATTCTCCAACTGCATATAAATCTTCTAGAGGATACCCACTAATACTAAAAGATTTAAATACATTCTTGCACATTCTAGGGCAACCACTATGCACATCACTTACATACTCTCGATATTTAATGGACAAAAACAGAAATGTGCTCAAAAGCCAAAACCTATATTCAATATATACAAAACATTAGGCTATCAGGATTATCACAAAACCATGAATATACATAATTACATTACCTGGAGAGATATACTAAACACTTGCAATGATGTTGTACATAGCACCTTTTCATTGAAGTGATTCAACAATTAGATAATTTTGTTGATGTTATTTTCAAATGTCAAACGCATCCATGGAAATGTCTTACACCGTTCCAAATCGTCCACAACTTGTAGTATGAAAGAATCTATGCATCCATCAACCTGCTTCGTTTTCCCTCTTATTACTCTTGCTAGAAAGTAAAGTACAACCAATTGTAATCGATCTCCATGGGCTTTGTCCTTCATAAAAGTCAATTCATCTTTCACATCCTTCACTATAATCATTTTATCTTGCCCAAAGATCCTCCTCACAAAGTCTAAGCTCCCTAATTCCTCATACCTTGGTGGGAGTTTGCGACAATCAAAACCAGTGATTAGAGTATGATCTCTCAATGAATAGTGTATCAGAACATCATTCACCATGAACCAACACTCATTCCTCTTTTGGTTTTTGTTGTCCTTAACAAGAGATACCATATATCCATCAACTTAATTTTATGCTTTCTACGCATATGCCAAATTGGGAGTGGTTTTGAAACCACCCCTACTCTGACGGTTCAAGGCGATCCAAAATAGTAATCATTTTAGAGATGTCACACCTTGCTGACATTTTGTAAATTTTCCATACACTGAAGGTTTAAAGAAAAACTTCTCTAGTTGCATCAAATAAGCACTTCTTTATCCTGAAATTTAACCACACAATTCAAATACATAACCGTAATTGCAAATTAATAAAATCGAATAATCCAACCAATATTACCTCACTAGGAATAGATTAAGGGGATGAATCTGTTGGAGGGACAAAACACCTACAAAAAACAGGATCATTACCAATAGACGAGTTCCTTGTACGAACCATGAGTCTTAAAATGAAAAACAAAAAAAAATATCAATAGCACAACAATGTTTATCTAGCTATTATGTAGTCATTTCAAATATTAACTACTATATAACAAAACAAAAGAATAATTATCCATACACAAAGACAATAATGACTCTACTAGTCCTGGACATTCGGTTCTTTGGTTCTGTTCGAATTAGTTCTTTTGGTTTTTGGCTCTTTTGGTTCCAAAAAAGTGGTAACCAATGGGTACCAATAAAAATTTGGTTCAGTTCAGTTTCGGTTTCGGTTCTTTTGGTTCTTGAAATTTGGTAACCAATGGGTACCTATTAAAATTTGGTTCACGTTCGCTTCGGTTTCTGTTCAGATATTTCTATTTAAGTTTTTTTTCTAAATAAAAAAACATTCAAAACCATAAATTAATTATAAAAATTGAATATTTTAGTTTTCTAATAATTTTGATTCAAATTAATTAACAAATTTAGATTTAGAATTACAATTTTGGATATTTAGATTATTAAATTCTATATAAATAATTCTTTTTAAATATACAATTATATTTCGTTTTTTGGGTAACTATTCGGTTCTCGGTTCGGTTTTGGTTCTTTCGGTTCTCAAATTTTGGAACTGTTCGATTATTTAGCTAGTTTGACTCTACACTAAGATTCACTGTAAAACAAGTGAACAAAAGACACATCATACACTTTAAATTGATTACCACTACTGCATGATCATGTGAATTGATTTTTCATTTACAGAAGATTCCAAGTGCTTTAAGTGTCATTATTAATATTATAAAACCAACAGAGAAAGACAAAGAAAAATCTAAACCAATCCACAACATGCTTTACCCACCAGATCTATCATAACTTCAAAAAACTCAGACCTCATTGTTACACAACCAATACCACATATTAATTAAGCTTTTCACAAAGAGAGTTGTACAAATATATTTCAAGAATTATAGAAACATAACAAATTTTAGAGATTAACGATTTGACTCAAACGCACACAAAATCATAATCTGAAATTAAGCAAAAGATAAGTGTGTTAGACAATTTGAAACAAATCAAAACAATAAGATATTTCATTTGTTACATTTTTCTCTCCAAGATTTGTTTACAGCTAGTAATATTTGTCATATGAATGCGAACAACTAATCGTTGGAAGCATTTGAGATTTGAATCCTCAAGGAGTTTAGAACTAACATGATCTGATTGCAAGGAATCAATTCAAACTAGAGAAGATAGATGTGATTTTGGTAAAACTTAAAACTAATAACTTAATGAAAGCAAAGCAATAAAAATAACAAGATTCAAATGCTAAGAATAATAGATTGAAGGCTAGGCAATATGATCAAGGGGATAACAAATGGTTCAAGCAAGTCTAGAGTTTATAACACAAACACCATCCTATGGCATGAAGCTCATTCAATCTAGATTGATCCACTCTTGTGGCATCAACCCCTATGTAAGCAATAGGCAAAAGAAACTCTCATTTTTAACCTAAAGCTTAAAAAGCATTAAACACAAGTTCACTAAGACCATTTTTCACCCTAACATCAGCTCTTGTTGGATATAGAAGGAACACCCACAAAAAGATTCATTCCGACATTTCATCAAACACCTCTTGGACAATCAAATTCCTTCCATCTAAGTTACTAGTTAATCAGACTAAACATAGCCTTAAGCACACCTTGAGTGGAGGATTTATAGATCTAACAACTCTAACATCAAGAACCAATCATTAAACCCGTATATCTATTTAACCTTCAATCCATTAAAAGACAATTCACTCATATTCAAACACAATTCAAAGCAAATGATAAACATGGTTAATATGATAAGATAAAGAGAGAAGAGGTTAAGAAGAAACTCTCGATAGGAGAATGAAACAAACACATGTTCATTGATCCATAGGATATCTTCAAAGTCTTCTCCAAATCTTTGCAAAAAGTATGCAAAAGAGTGAGGGTGGTAGTTTGGACCAAGGGTTCTTGCCTTTAAATAGTGAATAGTAAAACCCTAAAAACGTATTGTATCCATATCCACCCAGGACAAATCGGGTCGAATCTGAGAAAAATGGTGCAAATAAGTCGTTCTTCTTCACAAGTAGCGGCCGCGAGTGGCATTACGTCGGATCGCGACTCATCTTGGTTTGGCTGCGAGCCAAGATGAAGAAGAGGTCTCGTGTCGCGGCCGCTGCAACGTATGGAACGGGCTGCAACGCATGGAACAGGCCGCAACTCATGTTGGTCTGACCGTGAATCGCTACAGGAGAAGGCCTTCGTGTCGTGGCCTTGGAGAAGGAATTCATCAGATCACGGCCGCGATCCGCCTAGTCTTGGACGTGATCCGGCGAGTCTTGATTGTTTCTTCTTCCCTTTCCGTAGCTTAGATTCTAGTGCTTCTTCCTTCTTGTTCCATGTCATCCATGCTCCATCCTCATCTACTCACCATTTACCTAAAAATAGACTCAAAAAGTGCAAAATATGCAAACATCTAGCTCTAAACTCTAATAATATGAAATGGATGCAAAACTACACTAAATGTTCAAATTAGGGATCTAAGTGATGCAAAATGGGATAGATGATGTTTGAAAAAGTGGCTAACTACAATGTATATCAATCAACCAGATTCAGGAACATTTAAAGAAATTTTGTACGATGACAACGACAATGTCCTATGAAGTTAAAAAAACCATTTCTTATATATTCAAATTGTATCCTAATATCAAACCAAAAGAAATAGCTAACCAAAAATGTAGAAACATGAAAACAAAACAAAATTGAAAACAACTTTGAATCACGTTTTTGAGAAAGAAAAAAACAATATTTAAAAAAACCTAAAACCATCACGTTGTTGAGAAAAAAATGAAAACAAATCAACCCTAATTACATTGAAATAATCATCAAACTGTGCTAAAATCATTCTCAAATCATAAAAAATATCACAAAACAAGAACACAATTTACTTTCTTCCATTTGTTTACACAAATCGAACCAAGCAACTTAGTGTAATTAGGGTTGATTATTTACCTTTTACTCTGGTCGGAAACAAATAAGGAGGATGCCAAGATTGTTGGATTTTTCTCTTGTATTATACATGAAGCCATTGCTTCAAATACAGAGTATAATCTCACATGGTATCAGAGCATGCTAAAGAAATAACAAAGAATGAAAAGTGGAAGAGTTTATGTATTATTCTCGATAACTGTTTACAATAAGACAACATCTAACTTATATAAGAATTCTAAAGACACAAAAACAACCATTTCAATTTTCTATACTAACGACCGTTCGTAACAAGTCACGTAACATGTATCTTTTGACTTTACACCACAATTAATAATATAGTTATATAAAATAACTTAACACTAAACTCAATTATCATCAACACTCCCTCTTAACTGAGTTTCAGTCTTACACTAATCTTCCTTCTTAGTTCATCACTGTTTTCGGCTTCAAACAAGTTGAATGATATCTTTGTCTCCTCTTGATAATTTCATTCTTATCACACAAGGTGATAAAGTTCCTGCTTATTCTCTTGTCAGTTTGACATAGGAACGCTTGAAATTTCTCTTTCTTGCTAAGCTTCTCCTTAGTCATCTTCAATTTTTTCTCCACATAAACGTTGTCACATCTTCTCCATGATCTTCCATTACATTCACATTTGTTGTTCTTACAAAATTCTTCCACTCTCTTTTTCTTAGGTGTCCTTTCTTCTTATATCTTTTGGTGTATTCATCCTTTAGTGATCACACTCTTTGGTGATCACAACCTTTGGTGTTCACATCCTTTAGTGATTACACCCTTTTGTGATCAAAAACTTCTTCACACCCCTACGGTTGTATCCAATCATTTGCATCCGTCTCTTTGAAATTCTCAACAGATTTGATACGTTTTACGAAAATAGTTATGACTTTTAGACTGTATATCTGATCCTGAATCTGAAACATGTTCTGGAAACTAAACAGATAAATATTTCCAACGATGATTATATTGACGCATGGTTCATCAGTCGTTGATAGTAATCTTCAATTGAAGATGACAATACGAATTTGTCTTTCCACCACTCCATCTCAAACTTACTTCTTTTTCCTTTTTGGTGTCCTTTTGATAACCAACTTTTTTTTGCGTTAACTTCTTCATGTCTTCTTCGGTAATCTCTTCACCTGACATGTGCTCCATTTTTCTCTGAGGTAAGCATCCTCCTTAACGTCTCTATGGCGTTTTATGCGTGAATTTTCTCCACGTCTTCTTCGGTAATCCTTTCACCCGGCACCAAAAACCACCTCTTTGATGGTCTTTTCTCCTTGGCTTCTCATCACTAGGATATTTTCTTCTCCTGGTGTCTTCCTTGAATCATTGTCACGTCTCCTTGACGTTTGCTCCATTTACCTCCGAGGTAAACATCCTTTTTTCTTGCTTGGTGTCTTCCTTTGATCACCATCACGTCTTTAATGTTTGTTCCATTTTTTCTCTGAGGTAAGCATCCTTTTGTGCTTCATTTTTCTTTGTTTTATTACTTGAATAGGCATGTGAATTAGTAGGGTTCTGATACCATGTTGGAATATCGATTTGTTTATTGAAGAGAAGAGAAGGAAGAGACAGAGTAATTGAAGAATGAAAATAAACTCTTTTATTTATTTACTGAAACTTGTTAATTTACATAAATACAAAACTAGTTTATATCGACAACAATGAGACACGATATAAGAGTTGCATCTCTTGTTATAACTCTTGAGACAAGACACAAACCTAAACTAACTTAAGAACATGACTCTTGATTCTAAGACACGATCGTGAGTCTTATCTAACCATTGTAATTGTTGGTGTATAACCAACTTAATAGAAATCAATCATTACTAACTATACTAACTATAAAAAACACTTATGAAATTACAAACTCAATTATAAACTAACACTCCCCCTTAATTGAGTTTCCTTCTCATACCAAATTTCAATTGTCTTCCTTTATCACTTTTTTCTTATATCTCATTTGCTCTTGTATTATAAATGAAGCCATTGCTTCAAATAGAGAGCATAATCCAACATGGTATCAGAGCATGGTAGAGAAATAACAAAGAATCAAAAAGTGAAAAAGTTTCTTTATTATTCTCGACAGTCGGTTACAATAAGACAACATCTAACTTATATAAGAATTCTAAAGACATGAAAACAACCACTGCAACTTTCTAAACTAACGAACGTTCGTAACAAGTCACGTAATATGTACCCTTTGACTTACACCACACTTAATAATAGTTACATAAAATAACATAAGACTAAACTCAATTATCACCAACAACGATGAAGAACTGTGAAGATGAGGGAGAAGAGGACCAATAAGAGAAGAGGATTCTCGAAAAAAAATTCCAGATCACCTAAGGAAGAAGAAGAAAAGGGCTCGACCCGATTTTTATTTTTTTCAGATTTTCTGTTCATTTTACCCGATTGGATTTAATGCTCCATGGGCTTAGATCCAAAGTGTGGTTGGATCTGTAAATTTTTTATCTTTCTATGTTTTCTTTGTCATTTACCTATTATTCAGATTTTTTAAAAAAATAGAAAAAGAAATTAAGGGGTTGTATTGAAACCAAAGTTTTAAGTGAGTTTGGTTTTTTTTTTACAAAATCATTTGTTATTCAATTAATGATTTCTAAATTAGTTCTCAAATCTTGTGTTATTGAATCTAACATTTCTAAAAAATCACTTAAAATAATACACAATCTCCTATTATTCAATCAATAGTTATTTTTTGTCAACACTGGATCACAACTGACCGGCTTATTAACCAAGTTCCTACATAATGTAGGTAATGAGACTCGATCCCTCGATATGCACGTGCTCATATTATTCAATCAATAGTTTATTAAAATCATATCAAATCTTCTATTACTCAAAAGTTAATAAAGTATTTTAAAAGAAAACTTCTCAACTTGCATTTAGAAGATTTTGAATACATTTTAGTTGAAAAAGAAATCTCCAAATCCCAATATCTTAGGTGTGATTTCAGAAAAAGAAAAAGAAAAAAATGGTCTCCATTTTCATAAGAAACGAGAATTGGAGACTCCAAATGAACCTCTATTACTGCCCATTTTTTCATTTTTTTCTGGTATAAGTAAATAAATGTAACTAAAATTCTTTACTAATAACAAGATTCATTACTGTATCTCAATTCTCTGCTCAAAACTAAAGACTAATGTTCTTATTTGTTTTGTTGGAGCAAAACAAAGGGAGAGAAGATGAACGAACACAAGAGATAGATGTGAAGTGGCTGAGCAGCCTACACACAATACTGCATAAATAACGGTGTACAAGAAACACCATTGAAGAAACACAACACTGGTTTTTTAAATACTTGTGTAGAATTCTAAACTAAAAATCTCAATGTATGATTGAAGAATGTATACTGTTACAGAGATTTTTGAAACTAGAACCAGATCTAAAATGACCAAATCAATGTAGATGCAAGTGTTTAACAAAAAAAAAACCAAGATGAAAAGAGTATTGATGATAGTCGTCGTGATGGTCCTAGCACCATTTTAATTACTAGTTTCTGAAATGTTTTTCAAATATTAAAATCATATGAGATTTTTCTAAATGTTCAATCAAATCATATAGAATCTCATAATAATTGATAAAACAAACTTTTAAAATCACCTAATGATTGTTTTTAACAAAACTAAAATATCAGCTTAAATCACTTCAATTATCTTGAAAATTCACGTAAACCTCTCAAAATCTTACAAAATCTCTTTTAAAATTATAGTTTCAATACACCCCTGAAATTATGACGAGGGGAAAGGGGCAAATTTTTGTGTAAATGAGAGCATACAAGTGTTTGGTCCTAAAAGCAGAAGGACCGGTCCATATCATAAAGAAAGTTGGGCCCGAATATGAGATTTGGGCTTGACTTGATATATTATTGTCGGGTCTTATTCGGGTCGAAACCGTTTGATTGATCCGACTCCTACCAAATCACTTCAACCCAGGCGAACGAGAGAGAGAGAGAGATCATCGGTGGGGTGAGCTATGGATTTGAAGAAACGGCGAAAGGTGATAAATTGTTTATTTTTATAGCACTCGAAATTTCTATTATGTTCGCAATTAATATAATTCGAAACTTGTGTAGATTTTGGAGAAGAAAAAGACGATTCATGACCTCATAAGGAAAGCTTCTTCCATCGTCGATCCTCTTTCTCCATTTGATTCTTTCCGCCGGTACCGAAAGAATGGTAATTTGTTTTTTGAAACTTGGAGATGAAATATGGAAACTAACTATCATTAAGGAATAGGGTTTGATTTTATGCACGTTGATAGGCTAAGATAAACACTTACGGTCTTATATTGTGCTAATGATATCACATTATGAAATAGATGCAATGTAAATTCGAATTTGTGCTCTTTAACAATAATATACTTTATATGGATCGGCTTGTAACAACTACATGGGTTCAGATTATCTGGAAATCCTTTGCTCATGCAAACAATGGTAACATGATCAAGTGTGCTCTTTGACACTTAGTTATGATCATGTTTGTGGAAAAATTGTTATCAGGGACTCTCTGGCTCCTTTAAATTTCAGTGAAAGATCTTTTATGGTGAGCTAATTCTGTGTTTTTCTGGTTCTTATGTCTTGTAGACTTATCTGTGTATCTGGAATCTGGCCGCGGAGATAGACTTACCTCGTCTGTGAAGAAACAGATTCGAAATCTCTTGAAGGTAAAAATATAGAATGAAGTAGCATTAAATATTCTGAGCATAATCTTTAGGAACATGTCTGAATTTGTCAACACTCTCAGACGAACATGGAAGGATTATATGGGTCTGATTGGCCAATACAAGCAAAGTTGAAGCGTAAGGAGATGTCTTCTTCAGACGCACATTATATATTTGTGCACGAGTTGCGTTATGGTCAAGCCTATGAGACATCTACTCGAAGAACTTGTATGGAAGGGTCTAATCAGATAGCTGGATTTGTGCATTACCGGTTTACTTTAGAGGAAGAAATACCTGTCCTTTATGTTTATGAAATACAGCTGGAATCCCGGTTTCAAGGAAAAAGACTGGGAGAATATTTAATGCAGTTGATTGAACTCATAGCTTCTAAGGTTGATTCCAAAATTGTCTCTCAAATTCAGCTTTTTCGATATTGATGGCACTTGCTTCTATTTTCAGATTCATAGCTTGATGGTAACATGTTTATGCTTTGTTTTTTTCTTCTCAGAATCAGATGAGTGCTATCGTGCTAACAGTTCTAACATCTAATGCATTGGCAATGACTTTCTACATGAGCAAGCTAGGGTAAGAGGTAACTTTTTGAAAGATGATCTTATTGCATGTAATAACTAAGATGTGATATTTGGGCAATGTTAATGGGTTCCCAATATTTCACTATCCGGCAATGGTCTGTAAGAAACAATTATGTGGTCTTTACTGAACTTGGCTCTTCCAAACATCTGAAATTTCTATTCATTGTTGATACAGATACAGGATATCAAGCATTTCACCATCGAAATCTAATTTTCCGGTACAGAATTCGTTGTCTTCTTTTTCATTTTCATGTATAAGGCATTTTATCAAAGGATTTTAAAGTACCCTTGTCGTATCTTTTTCTGCAGACTTTCTCGGCAAAGTATGAGATACTTTGCAAAACATTTGATTACGAAGCTAAATCTGTGTTGGAGGTTTATTTCTTTCACTGCATCACTCACATTTATAACAAAAATCCTTATCAAATATAAGCATCTTAATGCTTCTTTTATCTTTATCTTGGTATTGTATTGATAGTCTATGTTTGCATTATGTTGGAAGAAGACTGATGAAGAACCTTCCAAAGATTGAGTATCAAGCGTCATAGCACATGGTTTGACGGTTAGATTCCACTTTTGTCGACTGGAAATGTGAGCAATCGTATATCTTTTAATGTTTCAAAAAGGTTTTTGCTTGAATCTCAGGCTGCGGAGTGTTGTGATAGGATACTTATGTTCCTCCCCAGAGAGAGAGAGATACAGAACGTCTCCAATGCATAGCGACTGAACAAGTTTATGGAAGTCATACAGATTGCCAAGAACACCATTTTTGAAAGCCGAGTCCTGACAACAAACCAGTCGTTTGTCACTAGCAGAGACTAGCTTCGGTATGCTGTGAGTATTCATGTGGTCTATTAACCTTTAGGAGAGATTGTACAGAATTATATATTAGGTGTAGGACTGATTAGAGTGAGAACTAACCTTCACCTGGGTTTTGATATTTATGAATCAGATTTATGATCTTGATATTGATATTGTTTCTTTTCAAAGTTGCCATAATTGTTGAATGATGGGTGTGCTTGAATCTTAAGTTGTCGTAGAGCAATGTGAAATGGAATATGAACTTCCGTAATAGACAAGGAACCTTAGAACATATAGATAAATGATTGTTCATTGTTGGGGCTAAAAATCTCTGAGGGGATCATTTTCATTATAGAAAAAAAAACATATATCAAAATAAATAAAATGAATTTTGAGGAATGGGCTGATCTGGCCGTATCAAAATTGTGGCTGATACAGTTTCTGTGACTAAGAGGTAGCGTTGTCAGTCACATCCCACACCATATGATGTGATTGATCTGTCCATATTATCCCAACCAATTTTTTAAAAATATTTTCTATCAACTTTGAATTTTCATTGGATTCAATACAGCTCGTTTTCAGTAAAATTTACTACAAGATATCACAATCATCATTCAATCGAACAAAATTACCTCAATTGTGAATTTTATTTTGACATAATTAAGAAGTCAATAACAGATTTTTTTTGAAAATTATTGGTGAGCAAAGTCAGACAAAAGATTTGTGTTGGGGCCAAAGAGTAATAATATCACGAAAGCAAGTGGAAGTCAGAGACTTTGATAACAAACAAAAAAATATCTTCCCAATAATTACAAAACTGTCATATCTCTTTTGATAATTTACGATCGTCTCCCCCACTTTATCCACAGAATCTTTTTCTTTACGGATTGAAAACAGATCAGATTCTAGTGGACGGAGCGCGTGGTGCACAACTCCAATTACCAAGAGTGAGCCTGTAGCTCAGCTTTATTCTCAACCACAATATCTGTCACCTTCTCGAAATTTCCATGACATTATTAGATAAATAAATATATTATAAAATTAAAGAGCTGACGTGGCACATATAAGCTATTTAAAATCTGGTCACTAACCTTTCTAGTATCTCCTCTTCACTGCCTCCTATCTCCTCTTCTCATTTTTCCCTTTTTGGTAATTTTTCTCGGCAAATCTTCCTATTCTGTGAATTTGATTTTTCGAGAAAAATATAGCATAAGAAGACTCTCATTTTCACTGTTCAAATAACTTCGGCTACTAGATAGTGACTTAGTCTGGATTGAGGTTTGTTTTTTTTTATACTGTCTCTTCGATCTGACTGTTTATGGAACTACAAAAGAAGTCTGATCGGTGAATATCAAATGTTTTGCTTGTTCGTTTTCAGGCTGGAATTGTGAGATTACTGTTGCAGCAAGAAAGCTTAATCAGATATTGTTCATGGCCGCTAAAGTAATTAACTACAGATTTATAATATAAGAGTAGCTTATTGAATTTCGATGAAGTAGATTGTATATGAAGTATCGGTTATTAGAAGAAGATATCGGATTATGAGGCTCTCTTGTTGCTTGCCATTTAATTTCATTGTTTTTCATATTTAGGATCGAAGTGAGGAGCTAAGCAGCAATGTGGAAAATGGAAGTTGCTTTTCAAATGAAGGAACAAATCCAGAAACAAGCAGTTACTGGAATGAAAACGTTGTGAAGGTATTTGTTTTATAAGAACTGAGAAGATTAATTTCAGGTTGATTACATTTGTCTGACCTCCATGTGCATTGTCCTTGAAGGTAAGGAAACCTTACACAGTGACTAAGCAGAGGGAAAAGTGGAGTGAAGAAGAGCATAAGAGGTTTCTTGAAGCTATAAAGCTCTATGGTCGTGGTTGGCGTCAAGTCGAAGGTATTAGCTTTTGAAGCTTGGTTTTTGCTTTAATACAGCACAGCTCTTAACCTAGGTAAAGTTCTGAAGAACCGCAGTGTTGATTTTGTTGCAGAACACATAGGTACTAAAACCGCTGTACAAATACGAAGCCATGCACAAAAGTTTTTCTCCAAGGTTCTGTGTATTTAAATGTTCCCAAACATCATTATTACTGATGAAGTTAGTTTGTAACTGATAGTTTTGTTGTCTATCCCATTACAGATGGCTCAGGAAGCTGACAATAGAAGTGAAGGATCGGCTGAAGCAATTGTGATCCCGCCTCCTCGTCCCAAGAGAAGACCGGCACGTCCTTATCCTCGGAAATCGCCTGTTCCTTATTCTCAGTCTGCTCCATCAAATTTGTCAGCTATGGACAAAGGAACAAATTCTCCAACCTCAGTCCTATCATCATTTGTTCCGGAGGATCAAATTAACGGATGCTCTTCACCTAATTCGTGTACCAGCGACACCCAATCCATTGCTGCAACTTCCATTGATAAAAAGAATGATTACGCAACATCTAAGCAATCCCTCAAAGAGGATGCTGCCAATGGCTCGCCATCTATGTCAAGCATTACACTTTTCGGGAAGATTGTCCTTGTGGCGGAATCTCACGAACCAGCCTCTTACAGAGATGATGATAATCTTAAATCAATGGTGGGTAAAGAGAGTCACTACTCGAAGATCATAAATTCTACCTTGCACGTTGATTCGAGTCACTTGAATACTGATTTATCTCTTGGGGTATGGGAAACGTCTTGTACCGGTTCTAATGCCTTTTGCTCGGTTACAGAAGTGTCAGAGGATTTGGAGAAGAATTCAAGTGGTTTCAGGCCATACAAGAGATGCCTATCAGAAAGAGAAGTTGAATCATCATTGTCGTTGATAGATTCAACAGAGCATAAAAACCGAAGAACACGCGTATGCTCATAGCGCAAGTACATGCTCTTGTACAGCTTAGGATCGATTTTAATGATCCGAAAACATTACTTCGCCATTGTTGAATGACTTGTGTACCATAACCCTTTGGAACCAAATTTAAGTCCGAATTGGTAAGTGATACTTGTCCGCAAATGTAAGTCAGTGTAATGAAGTTTCTTCTACTGTCTCATATTCAAAGACAAATTTTCTTCATATATAGCTCATTTGACAATGTATTTATTTGGCTACCTAATTGTAATATTGTTTCGATTATGAGTTTGGTTTATAAATATCAGTCTTAAGGTCTCTGTCAACAATACTGATACAAGAACAAGAAGAAACATTTGAAACTCAGATATCTGAAAACTTTGTGCAAAGAGAAGCTCCTTAATATCTGTGAACACTTAATTAAATAATGGAGCACTCAAGTGTAATGAAATCTATGATAAATAACAACAATATTTCATCATATTAAATCAATACAAGCCTCGCTTATTCTATGTTTGAAAGTGTAATTCTAGTTTCTCTCCCTGCGATCAGGTGATGAACTGTATCACTACCACAGAAAAGAAGCAGCAAAAAAATCTCAGCAATGGCCTTTTGTTAGATATCTCATTTGGTTTATGTATGCCTATCAAAGAACTTCTCTATGAGTACAGAGAAAGTTGCAAAACCAGCACAACCTATACACGCAGCTTTTGGCCCACCTGAGACAATATCAATTCTTAACTCAATATCAGAGAAACCAAAGAATCTACGAGATTACAGTTTGGGAACTAGGCCATTGCAAACTGATATCGAATCTCTAACTTTTACATTCCATCGAAAGAAATCAATTGATATTTACCTCGAGCTGACATCGAACCACCAGTCACACATCCAGCTACAGCAGTGTTTGTAGTGTCATGCTTTGCTCTTGCCTTTTACAAAGAGGTAAATGGACATAAGTGGGACAATAAGGTATTGAAGTTATGATCAGAAGTTAGTAGCGGAGTTTCTTGTTTGTGTAGCTTAATGATACTTACCTTCTCGATTACGCATTCAGCTGCAGAGAAAACCAAACCCATAATGGCAAAAGTTTTACAGGAATTCCAACTCCTTTGCCCCATTTGTTTTGCTGTGTATATAAACTGCTGCCTACCAGTCATTGTGTCATTTGTTATCGGATTATCCAGTGCCCCCAAGAACAAACCCATCATCAACCCGAGGCCTCCTCCTACACATTAGTCACAGAGTAAAACATTCTATTACCGGCTAGCATTTATATTACTTGCTTTATGTCAGAAATCTTTCCGAGCATTTATAGAAGAATATACATAACAATTCACCTAACCAAATCCAACTATAACTGCTCAATAATCAGCTCAGAATCATATCCACAATCAAAAAGCCAAACACTTTCTCCAAGTAGAAGTAGAACTAATTTCAGTATCTCACATCAACCATGACAGTAGAGCTTTTCATATTTCCAGAGGACTATGAAACAGAATTTTTTTTTTTCGAATTTTCACTGAATAAATTGACGAGATACTAAAAAACTACTTGCGAATAACTGTCTAATGACCATTCTTCTTCATAACGTGGATTCAGATAAACTAATCTCACTAAGGAGAACAAATGATTCCAAAATCTGGAGCAATGAATCAATATAGATTTGAGAAAGAGAGAGAGATTGGAACAAACCCATGACTCCACTAGTTATACTGCGAACGGCGCAGTTGTTCCAAACCTCTTGGGCTCGAATCTCCTCGATGGTTGGCATCCGGAGCGGCTGAATCTGGTTAGCGTTCTCATCGGAGACCGAAGAAGTACCAGTAAGTTCAGCACCCGAAGAAGTACCAGTAGGTTCAGCACCCGAATCAGCCATTTCAAAGGTATAGAGCTTAAAATCTGACAGAGAAAAATGTCATCAAAAATTATAAGACGGGATTGTACGAATCAGATCAAGCGTGCGTTCGCGCGACTGAGAGATCTGAAATTCAGGGTTTATCTTCTGTCCTAGGGTTTAAGGCACAACTATGACTATAGAATCGAGGCCCATTTATATACATGTTGGGCCTATATACAAACTAATTGAGCCTTAATCGTCATCAAACTATCAAAACATTTACAATTAATTATTTTCTTTTCATTTTGGGTTTTGCCTATTTCACAAGACTAACTTAATTACATATTTGTACATTTTAGTGTAGTAGTAGGTAGTAAGTCTATTAAAGATATGTGTATTTGCATATCCAATGATCAAATCTTACTGCCTATATTATGTAGGAACTTGGCTAATGGGATGGCCACTTGTAGCACAATGTTGGAAAAAAAAACAATTATAGATTTTAGAAGGAGATAGATCATGTATACAATTTCAAACATATGATCTGAAACAAAATCTTGAATTACCGGTGTAAACCACTGATTGAGAAATGCCTCATCATGCTCTTCGACTTAGTTGTAAGGTTATATTTTGTGGATAAATTTTCTTAAGTCAATAATTCTTTCTCACATTAAAATCAACTAAACATATTACTGCAAAAATAACATTGGTTTCATTGGTGCCCTATATTTTAGAGGGAATTGATGTTTTATACAAAAACATTTTACAGGAAATAGCTCATAAACAAAATTATATGTTACCAGTTTATATTACCGTTACATCTGGTCCATTACATATACATACTTTTATTTTAATTGTTGAATTTTCTGGGAAAACTTTCAGATGAGAGGAAACAAAGACCAAAAAGGAAGTTGAAATGGGTGCTGCTAAAATACCATTCATGAGTATTAAACGTGGGACCTTGAACCAATCTTCATCGTCTTTTTTGCTTTGTGAGAGACGAAAAGCTTCAAATTCATTTGTGAAGACCAATCTACAAGAGATCCTTTCAAAACCTAATAAGAGGGTAAACCCTAATGTCCCATCAAAGTGGACTGAAATGGATGAAGATGAGCTTCCAGATTTTCGGAATGCACAAGCTAGTAATGATAAGGAGATGAATGTTACTTTTTCAGGGCCAGTGAATCCTGCAAATTGTGGTACTCATAGTGCACCATCCACTAATGCTATGAGGATGAATAATGTTGATTCTTCTTCGTTAATGCCCCAAAATACCACAAACAGTGGTACGCTTCATGCATTATTCCTTAGCTAGCATAATTGCTCATTCTCACAAAAGGAAGAAACTTTATTAAGAAAAGAATTTCATCCATTATCCCTTAGCTAGCATAATTGCTCCATGGTAGAACTCACTAGTGACATAACATTCAAAATGTTTTGATCTTTTCTTTGCAGAGCTATTGATAACTTATTTGTGAATATGTTAGAGTTACTTGTATCAAACTTTAATCTCTATTAATGTCTTTCAAAGAATTTACAAGAAGAATACAAGATATCAAATCTCTCGATAACTATTCTAACTATGAATAAGACTCCTTTATACAAACTAACTATCGTAACAACAAATTATGAAACCCTTTCCAAACACCACCTCCTCTTCACACGTCACTACACCAATTCCCTAACACTTCATACATTGATACATCACTATTCAACTACATGATATAGCACATCTCTGTACTTTCCTTTCTCTATTAATACTCTTTGATTCATGAACGTCACGACTTTATGACTCATATTAATACCCCGCCGTTTCCTGTCAGCTTGTCCTCAAGCTGGAAAGGAATAAATTTCCTTGTGAACTCCAAAGCTTCTAACTCTCCAACGATAATACAACAAGTAACTTTCACAAACACATCAAAATCGACAACACACTTTAATTTTTTTGCTTGCATCCTTTCCCATGAAGCTCGGAATAGAGCTGCTTCACCTTCTATAATATACCCAAACAACCTCCTTGAACAACATCATGGAATTTCTCATCAATGTCATCTATTTCCATGTATAAACCTTGCAATTCCAATGACTTAGTGACTAACAACAATTCAGTTAGTTCCACACCATTAACAACAAGACATAGTGAACAACCCAATGCCACATTATTCACAATTCCAGAAATATTTTTGGTTTCCAACTCATCCTCCAAAAGCTTGATGAACCCCTTTTAGCAAACTATGAAGATCTCACGTTGCTTCAGCAAACACATTCTCACCAACCAATTAGTCTCCAAGAAGTAGTACATCCATGACAATGCTACCATTCTAATTGCTATAAGTCTCCTTTCATAGATGGGTTGCTTTTGTTCCCATTCTGGTAGCATAAAATCGATATACACGTTGAAGTTGAGTACCAAACTTAAACCTACACTTGATGCATCATTTTTGACAAGCAACAATTTTGTACGGACGGCTAAACTCAACATCAAATATGTTTGCAACATCTTTTTCAACTGAGCAAATGGAGCCTCTATTATTAAAAACTATGTTATTAGTTTTGTTATAGTTGCAAAACTTTTCTCCAAACCTTTGAAATAAACCATTAATCCCAGAACAACAAACATAGATAATTTTATTAATTTCAGTTGCTAGAGTATCTCATGTCTCATCTCTATATGTTCTTGATTTTCTATACTTTCATCGCATTGGAAACAAAGCCCCTTTATCTTCTTTTTTTCAACTCAGATGTAGACATATGTCTTCTACCTTTGGTGTAAACAAAACTTGAGCTTGGATGAATTTTAGAGCTAGTTTGATCTCCAACCACAACATAACAAAGTACAGAATTGTTCTCTTCCATTAATTTGAATTCACTTAAACATTATTTGCCTGAAAGGAAGTTGGTTTAACATACATATGTGATTCCTATTTCTTAGCAATAACTCCATCAAAAATTCGGACAACCAACAAAGCATCCATCTCTAAAGTCATAGAAATCACCGCTTTCAACCCAATTGGCTTGAACATCTTCAAAACAGCATATATCAGAGGTTTCAGACCCCTACGAAAAACTGATTCAAGACCTTCATAAGTGAGATGCCATAGTTGAGATGATAATTCCTCAAAATCATTGATATAATCTTCAATGTATCCAGTTTGTTCTGGAGAAAAGAAAAAATCTCGCACAAAGAAATGATGAGTGCTGTCGAATCTTGCAAACAATATCTCCTAGAAATCTTGCCAATCAACAAAAGGAGTACGAAAAATTTCCCAGTTATGCCTATGCAACTTTTTAGACTTCAAAGTCAACGTAATAAAGCCAAACTTCTCAGCATCAGTATATTTCCCCAAAACAAATGATTTATCAATAACATTAAGCCCAATAGAAGTATCTTTTTCATCATAAACATGCATCTCAATGTTTTTAAGCCTTGTTTCTCGATTACCAAGCACTGAACCTAAAGCTAGTGTAATTATTCACAGTCCATAAAGTTTGAGGCTTTAGAGGTTTCAATGTCGCTCTTAATTCATGTAGCAATTTTGTTTTAGAAATTTGAACTCTCTCAATTACAGGTAATTCGACCTTGTTCAACAAGATCTCGCTAGTTCCCCCAATCGAATCAAGTCTGTGATTCTCAACAGAAGAAATTTTTTGTCTGGAGTTATTGTTTAACACTAACCTCAAGATTAGGTCGAGAATGTTGTATATCATCAAAAGTCAGAGTTTCTTTGCAATCATATTGCTCGACGCGTCTGTCGGTAAGCAAATAAAAAATTTCATCCACTTTAGTGCTTACAAAATCTAGATGATCTCTCGTCTCTCTCCTTGATTACTGCACCACCATAGCCAAAGCATCCACCGCAACCTCAAGTCAGTCGAGTTGCATCGCGATATTATCCTCTCCGGCATGATCGGAAGATCTGATTGTCATTGGTATCTTGAAGTCTTGCTCACCGGACCAATTGGTAGAGTTTACTTGTATCAAACTTTAATGTCCATTAAAGTCTCGCAAAGGATTTACAAGAAGAACACAAGATACCAAGTCTCTCGATAACTATTCTAACAATGAATAAGACTCCTTTATACAAACTAACTATGGTAAAAACAGATTTTGAACCCCTTTCCAAGCACCACCTTCTCTTGAAACTTCATTACACCAATATCAAAAGATTTTCTCTGTATTTTCCTTTCTCTGTTAATACTCTTTGATTCATGAACGTCGCAACTCTATGACTTTTATCGGAATCCAAGAAGAATTAACATCAATCGTAAGTAGAACACAAAGTCAAAGGTGTTAAAGTACTTGAGAAGACCATTAGTCTGTCTCCTTTTGTAAATATCACTTCCATCACTTTCGATATGCTCAAGCACTTTAATAATAGAAGAAAATAGATCAACGAACTGCAACAATGATTTGTAGTGAGAATCCCAACGAGTATTGCCAGGTCTCAGTAGTGCAACATCTTGATTCAATCCTTTTTCCTGTCTTGATTTTACCTTGACTAACTTCGTTCTTAACTCTTTTCATGTGCTCTTCTCGAATGATATCCTTTCTCATACAAGAAACTCCAACCACATTTAATTAGACAAAATCATATCAAAGAAATTCCCAACTTTAAAATGTGTTTTAGCAATTGCCACAACAACTAGTTGAAATTAATGAGAAAAACAGTGGATATAATATGCAAAACTATTTTCTCTTACAGTCAGAGATCTCAATTCATTGAACTTACCCTTCATTCTTGCTCCATCATAGTCTTGTCTTGTAAATTTCTTCATACTTAATCCATGTTTAGCAAACAATGAATCCAGACTAAATTCTAGTGATGCATAAGATTTTCTGCAACATGAATTAGACCAATAAATTTTTCTTTGACTATATCTCTATCAAAAAAGCGAAAAACCATAATCATTTGCTCTTTATCAGAAACATCTGCAGATTCATCTACCAACAAGCAAATTACATCATGGTTAACTTCTTAATAGATTCAGTAACTTCCTATGCAAATTACTACATTATATCTTTCTGAATTTTTGGAGATACCATTTGATTATTTATTAGAGCATTCTCCAACTCAGCCTTACTTATCAGCTTATTTGTCTTGTAGTATATTTTACAAGCTCTAAGAAATTTTCTCTATTAGTTGATTTCACGATTCATCGTGACCTCTAAAAGGTAATCATTGTCGTAGTAAATATCTACAACAATCAATTCAAGCATTCAATTTGATCTTGTATTCATTTTCATCACATTATCTTGCTTATAAAAAGTATGAACGATATATTGACCTTACTTCATCAAAGAATCAGCCCTTTTTGAAACATTAAACTATTCACCAATCTTACATGATCACATAATCTCTCTAGACTTTTTCAAGTATCAAAACATTTTGTCACAAATGCATCATTTCTATATTTATTTTCTGTGTAGTCTCTAAAAAAGTAGCGAAACAAACAACAAGGTTTGTCTTTTTTCAAAGTGTATTCCAACCAACAACCATAGAAATAAAACCAATATGGATTAAATTGCTTCAAATTTTTTTCTAATAATGTTTTAGGAAAATTATGATTCTGAGGGTGACAAGAACTTCTAGTAAAATATTTGCGTCTTACCTCATTTTTTTCATTAGGATGATATTTCAATATTTTTTTCCTATATGTATAATCCCAAAGCAAATCTTTTGATTCTTTTTTAACCGTTGTTTCGAATTTTCTTTTAAAATACTAATCGGTACCTTAAAAAAATTATATTAGCTTATTAGAAACAAGTTTAGATCATAATAATCATTAGAAAACAAACACATACACGACAATTGAAACTATTTCCAAATTGAGTAAACAAGTTATAAACAAACACACTCGACAAAATTTAACACAAAACTAATGTTTAATATAAATTTAACAACAAATTTTAATATAAAACAAAACAACATATTAAATCGATCAATTCAATTACTACTCCTCGATATCCTTTGACCACCACATAATCATCATTTATCGTTTTTGATTATAACTTTAATATAAATTTCTCATACTGTAGACATGTTGAATTGTTTGAGATAATTCAACTTGGGAAAAAACAAAAAAAGTAAGGATGAGAATAATTTAGCTCATGAAAAAGAATCTTTGGTTAATAATAGATGACCACTTCTATTTTTACTTTTAAAATTTTTGTTTACTCGTTTAGGGTTTTGTGGTGTGGATTTTTATTTGATTAAAATATTCTTTTTTTAAGTCATTTTGATTTGTCTAAATTTTTTTCAATGGATTTATTATGTAACTAAATTTAGTTGGAAAGCAAAAAACATAATAAAAAGAAACCAAAAAATAGTATGGGGTGCGTGTCCTATGCACTATTACCTTATATCTGTCCATGGTCGTAGTATGAATCACTATACTGAGATGGATTTTGATAGTGAAGGTGCAATGTGTCGCAAATGAAAATATCATCTGGAATTTTTTCGTAATTCTAGACGGATTTTAGAAGAGTATTGTGTGTCCATAATTCGAGATGGAATCTTATGAAGAGTATTTGTCATAATTCTAGACATATCAAGATGATTCATTTCCATACAATGGAACAGTGTCAGTCTGAAATCTACATACGGTACTTTGTATTTTTTATTTTCGTCATGATATTGTCTAGACGGCACTGGACTGTTATACCTCATCTCAAAATACATATGCTTTGTGACAAATTATTATTATCACATAATCAACGGAGTAATGATTTATGTTTTAATTATTATTAATTTTGAATATATTTGTAAATAAAATTAATTGAAATTCAGAATTTTTCACAAAAAATAAAAAAAACAAACAATGTTATAAATTAAAGGTCCATAATATGTTTGTCATATCAAAACAAAGAGTAGTTCAACGTCAAACATAAAGCAAAATTACTAGGCCTGTTAGAGAAGTCTACATTTAGGTCTCTTGCTCAATGATGCTTGGGTTTATCTTCTTCACAAGGTTAATAACTACGATGAGAGGTACTGTCAAAGGTATAACTGTGGAAGATTGACTATTGTGTTGGTTTTCCAAAAGTCATGCTATTGTGTCCTTCATTTTGGCAAGCTCAACAGTTACGACTGGAACTGGTATAGAAGTAGCCGTGGAAGACTGACTTCATATGGTAAGGCTGCCTAAACCAAAGTGGCGGTCTTAGGGATTGAGCGTCTACTAATATAATGTATAAACTTGTAAATTGATATTTAATTAATGATATAGTAAGATAGTGATATGAGTGATATATATTTTACCTCAAGCACCATTTATCTCCTCTCTATTTAGTGCAAGTGTTGGTGTGCTTATACAGATAGTATTGGTTGAGTCTCTTGAGACATTTGTGTTAACCGATTATTTGCATCTTCTTTACATTCTCTATGATCTCTACAACAACTTGGTTTTGAACGTGCTTAGTTTTTTTGTTTGTATGTGTGTTTTCTATAAGTACCGAAAAATCAGAGAGGACTCCATTGTTTTGTTTAGCCTATGAAAAATTATGAAAGAACAGTTGACCATCCAATACATGAAATAGGTGCTATAGAAAAGAGTTGATGATGGTTATACTAGTTCAAGTTTTCTTCATTTGAAAATTTTAGACCCGCAGTCGTGGACAACCATGCTTTTCCCCTTACGATCACTCTTTTTTGGTTCTTACACTTGATATGGGCTTATGTTTGGTTTCTCCGGCAGAGCCCAAAACTTCTTAAGTCCCTCCCAAACATCAGGGTTCAAGCCATTTAGGCAATCTTTTCTCGTTTTCCACTTCCTCTTCCATTCACACATGTGTTTTTAGTAAGACTCAGCAACAACCTTGTGAAATAAGGTGCGGACCTGACATGTATGCTCGAGTTTCCATGTGAAGAGTTGCTTAAAACAAAGAAAAATGTTTGTTATAACTTTCCATGAACAATTCTTAACAAATAAATTAACAATAGAACTATTATGAATTACAAGAAATGTTCAAAACCACATCTCTTTGGAATATCGAAGGCATGGCCGGTATATGTGTTCGTGGATCATGGATAAGATAGAATTCTAGATGGTCATGTCATATTTAAACCTGCTATAACAAGAAAATAGAATTAGCATTGTAAACATATTCAATTGATTTTGAAAAGTAGCATATCATACCATGTGGCACAATCTTCAAGTTCAGGATGTAACTTTCTTAGATTGTTTCTGCCATGTGCAATCGACTTTGCTAGGGTCATATTGGTAGTAGAATTCGACTGTTGAGTTTGAGTAGTACAAATGGATGTTGTTTGTGGTTTGGTCCACCCAAATTTATTGCATACGCATTGTACTTGGGGAAGTCGTCATAGAAACTGCAAATAAACAAAGATCAATAATCAAACAATGGATTTTTAACAGTGTACACAACACAACCTATAAAATTAGACACTCATTTAATCTTTCATCAAACCAAGACAAATTTCATACTAATTAACTTATAAAATATAGACAATAGATGATTTAAATTTATAAACATATTAGATATATCGAAGATAAGTTTAGAGTAATAAACTAATCATCTATTTTAACAATAATATATTACACACACACACAAAAAATATAAACACATTATCCAAAGAGTATTATATAATTGAATTCTTGTTTGTTTTCTTAGTAGAGTTATATTATAATCAATCAATAAGTACACTAAAATTAAAAATTGTCAACAAGTGATGAATAATATAGTACTTCGTTGAACATCAAAAGTCTAAATAGGAGATTATATTGTCTGAATCTCGATTCAAGCAATGATAGTTAACTTCAATCAACAATTTTTTTGAGTAATATCAATATGGAAAAATGAGTCAAAGAAAAGATAAATTAAAGGTCCCAATACACGGGATAAAAACAATCTTCTAACAAAATTAGGACCAATTTTTAGTCAGTGAAGACAAAAAGAAGTGGGGACTAAAGAGTACTCGGAAAATTAGATCGATGGTGAGCCAAAACAAAAAACAAATAAAATATGAAGTGTATTTTTTTATAAGAAAAACATATATAGTACAAACAAAAGAGAAGAATATTATAAAGTAAAACAAAAATCTTTCTACAATTTGAGCAAATAAAATGGAGGAAAAAACCAAAGACAACACCGACATGCAGATAAAGACTGTAAAATCCATGGATTCTACAGTTTTAAAAAATTCATTAAAAAAACTGAGGAAACAAATCTCACGAAGGTATTTCCTGAGGCTGGTAGGGGTGGTCAGATGTTAGTGTGGTCATATTTGAGCCAGTGGTGGTTTTTTAGAAATGCATGTTGAAGGCGAGGTTACGCGAGATGAAATTCGCCATTCGAAAAGGTTCTGTCAAGTGAATGAAGAAGAAGAAGAAGAAGCGTCTAAGTTAAGGTAAAAATATCTCAATCTAGACGGAATGTCCAACTAAATTTGTTTGGCAATAAAATAAATAATGATTTTTTATGTTATGTAGAATTTAAGGTCTTCTGGATCTATTCAAATGTTTAGACGGTTTTGAATGATTTCAGTCGATTTAAAATATCTTCATACAAAATAAAATTATTTTATCATATAATTGCAAATAATAATTCCTAAATATTACGATCTTTAGTTAAACATTCTTTAAAATTAAATATTTTTAAAATTAAAATATAAATTGAATTTAAAATTTTAAAACAATTGTTCTTAAGATGGTAACTCATAATGGTTGTTGGATATAGGTTGGAATATCCAACAGTCCATATGTAGTTAGGCATCAGGTTTCGATAAAGTTGAAGATGCCCAACATGATTTGACTAGACAAATGAACAGTTTGATGGCTTCCTCGCAAGATCAACGGTTGGGGTTTGTGAATAGAAATCCCTATAATTACTAGTTTAGGCACCATTGTCAATAACCAAAAAAAACATGGTTTTTCTTCCATTCGGAATTGTCTACGACATTGTTCGTTGTGTGGGGAAAGAATGGTTTCATGAGCTCAGACCATTCATTGATGTTAGACCTCTCTTCAAAGAAATGGTTTACTCGATCGAGGTGTTAGCTGAAGTCGACATTGACGAGTACATCTTCATTCCCCAGCTTTGTGAAGAAAGTTCCCCGTACAAGCCTTTCCTTGATCGTTGTCTCACTGCTGGCCATCCTACTGCACAATATGTCATTAAGTTACAAATCCTCGCAACAGTTAGTCCTTCGTAAGAAGGTATTAATTTGTCATAAAGTACTGTTTTACATATCTTGTATGCCTGTTTCGCATGTGCAACATTTATATGTCTTTGTGGCAACAAAGAAGTTGGAAAATCAGTTTTCAAAGTGGTTCTTCAATTAGTCCCTAATATTGAGGAAGCAAGCTACATTGGTTACCGCATTTGTGATCAGATACAAGCTATGAGTACACCTGGTAAGCAGCTTTTTAGGGGCAGACTAAGGTGGGGGACATTAAAGGATATATTGTACTATCAGATGGATCATCCAACACTTCGCATCGTGTGAAACCATTACTTTGCTTTGTTTTTCTATTGGCATATAGGGGATATGTGTTAAAATAAGGATCTGAAACATCTCGTACTCCATCTAAGTTATGTTCAACGACATGTTATGTGTTTCTACTTACGTTTGCATTTTCTTCAATGCTTTTGATATTATGTGGTGTATTGTCTTTCTTACCGATTATATATATTTATGTTTATATGTTTACGGTGTTCACAAAAAACATCATATCAGTTATTCAAAAGAAAACAAATACAACACGCATGAGTTCTTAATTCTAAATTTACAAATAGAACAACAACACGAAACTAAACATTCCAAGTACTTATTATTCAGAAGTAGATGAGTACTCTGATTGGGAAGAGTCTGTGTCATCTCCAAACTCACCAACATAATGTTCTGATATGTCGTCCAGATCTCCTGAATCTAGAGTTGTAACATTGTTTACCAGATTAACATCTAAAGAACTATCAATGTCTCTTAGTCAGGACCATTTACTTGTTGAAAGGGCTCTTCCAGGGACACTCCAGCAACTCGACCTCAGGGTCTTATGGCAATTACTACAATTAAAGGATCAGTTCTTCCTCTAATCTTTGGGTACTTTATGTAACATACCTGATCAGCTTGGGATCCTAGGATGAAGGGATCATATTTCTTTAGTTTCCTACGCATATGAATTGTCATCACACCAAACTCATCTTGGCGGAAACCAGTAAACAAATCAAACCAATCACAATTGAAAATGATTGTTTTAACATCAAACATCCTAGTGTAACGTATTTTTAATATGTCGCGAAGGACTTCATAGTCCACAATATCTCATGTTGAAGCACAAACACCATTATTTGTCTTTTGACTTGCACTATCATCCTTCTTTACTTAGAACACATACCCCCTTGTATAATACATTGGGTACGATTTTGCTACCGATGAAGAGCAAGAATTAAGTTTGGAAAGCCAAGTGGGAACTATCTCACCTCGGTTGGTACTCGTGTTTACCTGAAAATTAAAATTTTGTTTTAAGAAAGCAACAACAAAATTAATTATCGAATACAATTACAAATGTCGTACATAATATTTTAGCCAACGGTGGAACACCCCCTATCGTTTATCTATAAGTTGAGCTTCAACCAATTCTGGAAATATGTCCCTAATTTGTTGCATATAGATACTAATGAGATAAATAAAAGCATAAGTCAATATCATAATAATCGGAAAAAGAGTGAGAAACACAGCCAAATTATTATCTTTCACAATGCATTACTTCTTTACAGTTAGACAACATATAATTATGTATATGCAGTTGTTTAGTATCGGTTAGTCTTCTATCTGTTGATTATCCAGCAAGCTTACCGATTGGACTGAAATTCTCGGGTACGTAAATAGGATATACGGTTTTCATGCCATCGTCATCGTGCTTCACTGGCTTTCGATTTTTCAGAGCGCTCTTCATTAGAGCTTTGTGCGATAATAGATCCTTCAACTTTACTTAAATTTTTAACCTGCCTTTTAAGGTGGAACATGTAACATTCAAATGGATACATCCACCTATAGTGTACAAGACCACTGAGTAATGCTTCGTATGAGAGATGCAGTGGGAGATGTTCCATTACATAAAAAAAGAAGGCAGCATAATTGTTTTTCCAAGTTACAAAGAATAACTGAAATGAATTCATCCATGTGTCTAACCTCATCCACAGATAATATACGCATACCTAAATCTCTAAAAATGAGGCAACTCCTACATGAACAGTAACAATTTACTAAAACTAATAAATAAATCATAGATTAATTTCTTTAACGTTTGTAGCTATAAGTACATGCAACAACCTTGTGAAAATTTTATGGAAAAAGATAAGCAAAAGCAAATGGTAGTAGGTGTTGCATTAAAATGTGACAGTCTTGACTTTTCGTGCCTACAAATTTTCCTTCCGAGCCGTCGATAATATTTTGTAGGTTTGAATTGTAACCATCTGGGAATTTCACACTCTGTATTATCCATCTGAAAAACTATGTTTTTGCTTCATCACTTAATTTATATATTGGCACTACTCCTTTTCCATTGCTCATTATATGAAGCTCCTTTCTACTACAAATATCAAACAAATCCATTCTAAATTTCAAATTATCATTTGACTTTCCAGAGACATTTTTAGATTGTATTCATCAGATTATCACACATATTATTCGAAATATGCATATAATCAAGACAATTTAAAAAAAGATGATCCTTCCAATATTCCAATTCCCCAAAAATACTCTTCTTATGCCAGTTGTGGTTAACACCGTATCCGTAATATTTGAATGTTGATTACCACCACATTCAACTGATTTCTCTACTTCAAAGTCACATAATTGCATAAAATTTGGTTCTCTTCTAGAATGTGAGTTGGACCTTTGAAAAATTCGTTGTTATTACGAAACAGAGTTGTGTTTCTTTGATATGGATGACCTGATGGAAAGTGTCTCCCGTAACAGTCCAACCAAGATGTCTTTCTCCCATGTCTCAATTGGAACGCATCAGTTTCTTCTTGGCAATATGGACAAGCAAGTAGGCCATGAGTTGTCCAACCTGAAAGCATACCATATGCTGGGAAATCACTGATTGTCCACATCAAAACTTCTTTTATCAAAGAAATTTCACGCCTACTGATATCATATGCTTCAAATCCATCTATCCATAACACTTTTAGCTCATGTACTAAAGGCTGCAAAAATGTATCAAGAGAACGTCTAGGACGATCTTGCCCAGGAACTAAAGTTGTCAAGAATAAAAACTCTTGCTTCATACACAACGTACGTGGGATGTTATACGAAGTGATTATTATTGGCCATAATGAATATTGTCTACCGTGTTTACCAAAGGGGTTGAATCCATCAGTTCACAAACCCGAATACATGTTCCTATACTCAACAGCAAATCTTGGATACACTCATTGAAAATGCTTCCATGTAACAACATTAGAAGGATGAGTTACATGCCACCTCATTGCACTGATTGTCCTTTCTGATTCATAAAGCCTCTTTAGCCGATTAACAATAGGTAAGTATCACATTTTCTTATATGAAATCAAAGACTTTCCACTCATTTTTTTATATCTTGATTCTCGACAAATCTTGCAATTCTATAGGGATTCATATTGTTCCTTCTAGTACAACATACAATTTTTTTTGTACTTATTAATAACCTGATAAGGCAATACTAGACCAAAAACCAGCTTTTGAATTTCATAGTATGATGACAGAGTTGTATTGACTTCAGGAAGTTGATCTCGCGCATAATCTGCAACAACATCAACGCAATCTTCCGCAAGATTGTGATCTGTTTTCAAAGTAAAGAGACGTGTAGCATATGATAATGGTGAGTGCCAATATTTACAACCCGAATACAATAGAGTTTTACTAGTCTCAAACCTATCGAAAAATGATCTTTCTACAGTAGGTAGATAAACATTTGAAGTGGAACTAAATGAACACCAAAGGTGCATCATTCTCACTTTTCAGAGTGAGAAATCTCTTGTTCCATCAAACTTGTTAACTTCCAGCCTTATGTTACTCATCTTCTTCCTCTCTAAGCAACCCTCTCTCTTCACCAAGAGCTCTGATACCACTTGTTATATTTCTTTAGATCAATTTGTTGCTTAGAGTATTTAGGTTTATTGTGTTTGTAACTTGGAACTATATGACACACAATATTTAGCGAGTTCCCAACAAAACCGGTACGTCTCATGGGAAATTATATGCTCCCAAATCTTTCAGAACCTTCTTAGAGATTACAAGCTCACTCTTTCACTCACCCATTGTCTCTATGTTTAAGGAATGGAGATAATACAAGACAAAACAGAAGAATATACCCACTTAAAACACCCCACACACACGATAAACCAATGCTTCCTTTTCTCTGAATATTCTATTGTCTCTAACTCTCTCTTGTCGGCAAAAAGTAGGAGCACCACATGTATATATACTTCCACTTGCCAACCCTAAAGTTTGTATTTGCCTTAATGGATTCAATGGCCCATTAAACCCATGTAGAGAAGTTGGGTCATACATTCACAGAACAGAGGCAAGAAAACTTTACCGCCTTATTGATATACAAAATGGAAAAAAAAAACAACTCTTTAAGTTAGACTTGAGGCAAGGGTACCAATGCAATTGACACAATTTTCCAAAGCAACCAAGAATTCCACAAGCGATCAAACTTCACTTTGTGGATCTTAACGTAATCACAAACTTCATAAGCACGGTTTTGTCCACCGTAGACCATGGTATGTTTGCTGCACAAAGCTTATTAACTCTGATCAAATCTGAAACGACCAAAAAGGAAGCTAGATTTATATGAGATTTTATCTAACCTAGAAAAAATTGGCTGGAAAATTTTGAGAAAACCTTTAGTATATCTCAGTCTTGCTTCACTATCATTCCTTTAGAGATTGAATGATTGAATCATTTATAAAGATCCAAACTTAAACTTATAAGAGAAAGGTAAACGTTGAAGAAGCTGAAGGGATATGATTCTAAACATCTCTTTACTTTTACTTTGCACAAATACATAATGACTTGTATTGAGCAAAAAATTTGATTAGTTCTTTTAGATGAGGTGTCATTTCTCTAAAAAGATAATGTGTCGAGTTCTTGAGAGATAACTTTTTATTATATTTTTTTTTGTCAACAAAAAACTATTACATCGATAAGTCCGATCCATAGCCTAAATTTTCCAAATGGAATATAGTGAGATTCGAACTCACCACCTATTTTTTGGCATCTTCTTATTATATATTCTCTTTTTAATAATCACACATATTTAAAAACATATAATGATTGATTATAAATGTATTACCTTTTATACTACACAATTTTTCACAACTTTACACCAATAGTAATTCAGTACATTTAATTAATAGTTTTGAAATTTGTAATGCGTGATCATTAATTAATAAAATTTGTATAGAAAATTTTAAAAATCAGCCAGAAATAATCAAAAACACCTAGAAAATATATTTTTTAAGGAACGGATATTATATGGCTCATATTTCGTTGCTTTGTGTCTTGTAGAACCCCAAACGTAGTTTATGTTTATCATCGGAGTGTTTATCATGTATTAATGCTAAAATCTTGCTTTCATACACACATATTTTCAGGTAGGTGTAGACTTTTTGGCCTAGTACCAAAAATAATGCGCAGGTACTTCCTTTAATTATTGGATCGGCTGGCGATATCTTGTATATTCAGAGTATCTGTGGGTAGCTCCAATTGAATTGTTAAGCCTTTATTAATTTAAATTTTGGATACATACATATATTATACGTACCGCAGTTGAAACTATATATATATATACAGAAATACGTACCAAATACCAAAACTAGCTGTACCTAAAATCTGGTTTACCAGAACCAAAGTCTTCCTTGACCATTATCCCTTTTACCCAAATTCATCATACGAGTCAGATTATTACTTCAATGGCTAAACTATACTCTATACTCAAAACTCATGCTAATTTTCTATATTTTACAGTGGTTATAATGGCGGATCTAGAGATTTTATTTATTGGAGACAAAAGACATAATACAAATAATACCTTATAAAAATTTCAGAAAAATCTTAAACTAAAAAAAAAAATTCAATGAATTCTCACAAAAGTACATATAATTACACCAATATTTTTTTATGTATTTGTTAAATTCAGAAAAATCTAGCTGAGGTAAGAAAATCTAACAATACATTATATCTGCTGCTCATTCAATATTTGAAACTTTTTGATCATTTTTTTATTTATAAAAGATTCAAACAACTCATTTCTAATAAAATACACAAGACACTTATTTAGAAGGTGTTCTCCAATTCGATTGCGTATCTACAAAACAGACAAATTTTTTATATTTTTTATTAAAAACAAAATTTATGTTATTAATTATGTAACTAAAACATCTCTAATTAAAAAAAACAATTTAGCCAAGAAATATAATGGAGTTTATGTAAAAAAATTATCTACTTAATGAACTTTATGTAAACATAAAGACAATATTCCTCTTTCACAAAATAGTTTCGAAAGTAAAATACAGAAAACTATTTTTTATATCACAAAAGAATATTACAATGTAATAATTTGGGTCATTTGAGTTTGTTTATAGTGAACTTATTTATAAAGAAAAGACATTTTATATTAGAATGGGCTTTGAATTTAGAAGGTGGAGACAAGTTCTATTTTTTAGTGGTGACATCATTTAAATTAAACAATAATTTACTTAGTAAAATGAAATTATGATTTTTTTTAATAGTGGCAAGTGCCCCCACACCCTCTCACCTAAGCCTCATATAGAACGTGTCGTGGTAAGAAAAATATCATATTACCATTTTCAACACCAGAAATTAGATCTTTCATTTTAGTTATGGAATTATCTGTATATATACGCAGTAACGTTTTAGATACTTTATAAATGTAAACAAAGCAATTAATGACGAAAATAGACTAAATTTTACTCCTCTCGATATCGGATGTCCACTAAAAAAATCTGTAATCTAAATATAGCAAAAGATGTTAAATCAAGTAATCTGTACACTAGAAAATGTGAATTGTAAACAAAACCAGAAGCCTCAATTTCTCTTTAAAACTCGAACAAAATGGTTGTCTGTATATGATTAAAAAATTGATATATAATAATAAAAAAATATAATGATCTTCAAGATTTTAGGCATTTAGCTTTCCACGATCGTCTCCAATTTAGGCCTCCAAGATCCATAGTTGAATTCGTACAGTACTTTCTCTTCTATGGTTTCTCTTATTTCCATACTATCTTGATGATCTTCATCATTAGGTAATGATGAGTTTGATCTTCTTCTGTCTCCGGTAGTTGGAAATATACAAACTGGAAATATTCTCTTGAGATGATTATACCGGCTTTCATTGAGTGTCTCCGCAGCTTTGTCGGAGATAAGAACAAGTTCTTCGTGTGTTAAGACAGAGAAGAGCATGTCGGTCGGGAGGAGAAGGTAGAGATGTCGTCTTGGTCTTAATAACTCGGTGGGAGAGACGGCGGTGACTCGGTGGCCGACTTGAAGCAAAGTTGAGTCCGTTATAAAGTGACCAGAGTTTTGAGAAACGATGTCGGAAGTTTTAATGGGTTTAGAGAAAACGTCAAGAGTTCCGGTGAATGGAGATAAGATTTTGACTACACTAGAAGAAGATGAGTTTGATGATACAATCAATGGTGCACATGAAGATGTGTTTCCCATTATTCTGATCAAAGTTGAAGAAAGAGAGAGATGGTTTACAGAAAAATGGGTTGGCTTTAAATTGATGTGTAATATATATATAGTTGTATTAATTTAGTGATTAAGTATTAGTTAATGTTTTTAGCTGGTTTTGTACAACTGTGAGTATTCTTTCTCTCTGTATTATATAGTTGTCGTTTCTTAACTTTATCCGGGACTTTGTCTTATAGATATATCTTAAGTAATTGATAACTACAAAATGTAATGTTTTTGATTCACCAACACTAATTCAGGAATCCATAGCAGCTTAATTAATTTTCATATAATCAAGTCAAATTTTGTAATCAGTCAGATACATCCCTTATACGACGAGACGACCTATCTAATTTGCTTGTATTTCGTTCTACCTAACAACAACAACAAAAAAAACCAAAACAGCATGAATCAAGAAACTCTGTTTCAAAATAATGTGCTTGTCCTCTTTAATTATTGAATATTAATATAAACAATTCAAACACTACCAGAGAAAATTTGTATTAATTCATAATATTTTGTCACAATAAAACATAGTTTGTCACAATATAAAGATATTGTTACGAATTTATAACAATTTATAAATAGTTACATTGAAAATATCACAAATGTACGTATATTGATAACAAAAACATCACAATATATTTGTGATGAATAAATCTAATAACAATTTTGTCATATATTGTTACAGAATAGAGTTATAATAATTTATTTAAATTCGTAACAAATAAAATTCGTAACAAAATTATATATAAAACGTCACAAATTATTATTAATATTTTTAGTCTCAATAGCTCAAATTTTTTGTAGTGAAATGTCATAAATCAAACTATGACTTTACTATACTGTGTATATATCTACTATTTTTGAGACGTAATGCGATTAAGAATAAGAAAAAATGAATGTAACCAAAATCAAGCCAAGAAGATTCCTTAGGCTTATGAGAATACTATTTTCGGAAAATGGGATTTGAAACGGTAAATGTTATATTAGGTTTGACATTGGGAATATTCTACAAGAAATATATAAACCCATCAAAAAATGTGATCTAAATATTGATCAAGTTGGTGATTAAACCCTACTTAATTTATAAAGAGATTGATGTTAGGTAAGCTCACTAATCATTCCCAAAACTCATATACAGATAGGTTTGTGTAACTTTCTGGTCGATATATTGGTTTAAGTTGGTTACGGCTTATTGTTGAGGTTGAACTACCAAATATTTTTCTTACATAAAACATGATCAAAAGTTTATATATTTGTGGAAAAAAATTCTATTTTTACATCCACTGGGAGTATCAGTACCCATCACTAATCCACTCAAATAAGTACTAGTAAAAAAGATTTATTTAAAAAGAAATAGGATAAATAAACAAATAATGAGATCATTAATAATATGATAAAATTAAATAGAGAGGGGAAAAAGGTATTCGTTCCCTTCTCTTGGGATATTATTCTTGTTGGATTAGAAACTCTTTCTTGAGATATTTTCATTCGCAATAGGAAAATCTGACATCAGTTCATGGATCGTTTTTCCTGTCGATGTCTTCGATCACTGGTCTCAGGTAGTAGTTTTTCAGATTTTTATCATTTGAGTTCAATCTTAGTATATTTTTTGGGGATTTATTTTTTAAAATGCTTATCTTGATTTGAATTTAGTTTCCGGAGATATTTTGTGTTCTTCCAACTTTCGTATTTCAACTGTATAATCCTTTCAGGTTTTTTAATATATATTGCTTAGTGAAGAATAAAAAGTAGATAGGGGAAAGGATCACATGAAAGAAGGATGGGGTGTGATTGTGAAGAGCTGTGGGATTGGGCTGAGCTCGAGTCACGACGCTACCTAACTCATCATTAGATATGGCTTCGCCCTCCGCTTTGTTTTTTTTTCATTCTTATATATTTTGTTTTTTTTTTTAATAATAAATTTAGTCCATACGTTTTTAGAAATTCCAAAAGCCAAAAACAAAAATGGCATTAAGTCGGTACCATGAAACAAATCAATTATATAAATACAACTCTAAAGCTGTCTAGGTATACATCATACAATGTATATGTTTTTTAGTTGTCACATTTTTATATCATCTTTAATCAATGTTTTATATCATTATTCATTATTTAAAGCATGCCATATATATTACAGATTTGGTATTCAGATATCGACAGATATATTTATATCATATACATCAATGTTAATTTTTTAAAATATTAATTCTTTGTAGTTGCTTGAGAAATTATATAAACTGCTTATGTAAATTAGTAGCAAAAAAAGTTTGTAAAATGTATAAAACTGTCTTTGAACAATGACTCTTAATTTGTGCTTTTATGTCGTGAATACATCAAACTAATATGTTAACGTCGCTGTAAGCATACTTAGGTATACATATTTGTCGCCGTCAAAGATCACATTGGTTAGATTTATGTGATTTTATTTGTAGAGTGCCTTGGACTTGGACTCTATTTTGTTTGTTGTTTTATGCTCATTGTTTTATTCTTTGCCTTTCAATCTTAGAACTCAAATATAATAAATCGAACCCATTTGATGAACTGTCAAAATGATTTATTATAATCTTACAACACAGAGACTCAACTCGGATAACATTATATAAACAGATGAATTATTATTAAAGTGAAAAAGGGATCTCAAATGAATAACTGTCGTTAACATAATTAATTATAAAAATAGAGAATAATTATTTAGTTCATTATCTGGGAGTTGCAACGTCAAAATATTGACAGGACCTAAATAGCTAGCTTCCAAAACTGTTACCTATATTTAATCCGAAAAATGTTGGTTATGAAACTCCAATGAGGTACATAAATTTCTACCATATTTCTATGATTAATACTTGTTTGTTGTAAACCGGTATTTTGCGAAGTACTCCCTTCCTTACATATTAAAATGGTGTTTTAGGACAAATGATTTCTATTATATGATTGGATGTTTTCTACTGTAAAATTAATTATATTTTTAATCTATTTTGACTATTTGTATTCTGTGGATTGAATTCTATTTGGTCGAATGATTTATTAAATAGATTAAAAATATATTTTTTTATTGAAAAAGTTAAAAACTAAATGATTTTTGTAAGAACGTCAAACATCTTCTATTGTGAAACATAAGAAGTAATAAGTTATACTTATAACGGTTTTAAGTTGTGAAATATCACTGAAACTTTCATATAGATTTGTAATGGATTTCTACTCCGGCCAATCTAATCTTGACAGATAATTTCAATCTGAAATTGCCTAGACAAGGTAATCAGACAGATTATTGAGCTTGCTTTTGTTAGTGCTAATTTACTTAATTTATTCATACTACTTAGATGACATGTATCCAAGGATTGTCAAATAAAGAAATATATGATTAGCTATATGGAGTAATAATATCCAACTTCATTTATTATATTTTTCAAGACGAGGACAAAAACAAAATAAAAAAATCATAATAAGACGAGTTTAAAAATTGGACAGTTAATCAGACAAAATATTGGTAAAGAGTTGTTGGAAGTTATTACTATTATTTGATGTTCATAGTTACATATGAATAATCAATCATGACCGATACTAATGTTACTGAACATCTTCTAATTAGTTTCCAACATAATAAAACCTAACTAATAAAAGACTTCATCAACATAATAATAGATCAAAAGAAGAGTTTTGCCCCGATCAAAGCTGATGCAAAGCCAAAGCTAAGTCCCACGAAGTTTGTCGCCGGAGCTGAACTTGTTGATTTGGCCGTCGACGTAGCTGCTGCTGATTGTCCTGTTTATTCATTTTCAATTAAAAATCAAATATTCCACAATTTTAATTTCGTAAAACCATCAAAATTAGATATTATTTTCGAATCTTTATGAATTTAAGAGCTCATACCAGTAGAAGTTGCTGGTGACGTCGGAGTAGTACCTTCATCAACACAAAAGATTAACATTAGACTTAATATAAAACATGAAACGACGTCGTATTTATTTAGTCATAATTCACCACCAGTGGTTGTTTTGCATTTGGAGACGTCAGCTTTAGCCCCACAAGCGTTAGGGAGATCGAGAGCATTTTCTTTAGTAAGGTTAAGCGATTTAAGCATATCAACGTTGTTGAAAACGGAGCAAAGACACGTCAAGTCACTGTCAACGATTTCCTTCAACGGCATACAACACGACGGTGGAGGTGGCGGAGTCGCCGACCGTAAATACGGCTGACATGGCATCAGTTTCTGTATACACGGCATTGAGTGCGCATCTCCTCCTCCTCCTCCTGCAGCACTTGGTGTTGCGGACGCGGCTTTAGACGGAGTAACCGAAGAAAGTACCAGAACTAGTGTGACGGCGAATCTAACAACCTCCATTTCAACAACAAAAGTATAAATAGTTTTTGTCTTTTTAATCTTCTTTAGTTACTTGTAAAAGCTGTAACACATCTACTATTTATATACACATGATGGTAATTAATTAATTTTTTGTTATTGAATTAAATTAAGCTCTTGCCTGATTTTTCGAGGTAATCTGTTTCTGATCCGGTCATTACGCATCGGATCAAAGACTAAGCACTAGATTAAGTGAAGCTATATTTCACTTAGTTATTTCTGAATACCGTTGCATTGATTACCAAAGTTGCCAAATTTAAGAGTTTAAGTGCTCCTTCATTTAGAAAGTCATATGATATGTAACCTTAAATGGAGAAATAGATTAATTACTTTTTTTTGGGTAGATAGATAGATTTGCTATTACGTCAGAACAACTATTACTAGTGGAAATAACAGATAGTACTTGCCGCCTATTGATAAGGTTGTGGCTTTGAATTTTTTTTTGGCTGTATATTATTTTTTTAAGTATTTTGACTGTAGTAAATTTATTTTTGTAAATTTCATAAATTTTGGCTATAGGTTTTTGATTTTTCACAAGCAAAAACATTTCATAAATAAAAAATTGGTGTACTAAAGCAACGAAAGCAAAAAATAAAACATAAAATATGATTGGTTTAGTTTCAGTGCTCTGAAATTTTTTTTGCTTTCTAGAGCAATGAAAACTGTTACCAATCACCCTCTTATATATCATATATGTTCTTTTGTACATTTTTTGGTTAATCAGATAAGGAGAACTAATTTTGGAAATAATACCAATGATTATTCTGACAATGAATTTTCAAATAAACCCTAAGATATGACTCTGTTTTCGTTTTGGTTTGACCAAACAACAACTTAATGAAACTAAAAATCTAGTGCTTTAAGCTTTGTTCAAAACTGTCCATATCACCACTCCTTGGTTTGGTTTCTTGTAGATTTCTCAACCATGTTCTCATATCTTACCGAACAATACTAATCATCCTCATTTTTGTTCTGTCAATCTATAAACTTAAATAAGTTTGCTTTTGCCAGATAAGTTAAAACTTAAAAGCTAAATTTTTTTGGGGATGTGGAATTCCACGTATGAGTCTACGATGTCACGTTACCCTCATAAGTGCAAAGATTGATCCCAAATAATACTCTTACGGATATATAAATACAGAGATGCGTATGAAATCGGTTCGTTGACTGTATAATTACATCGGAAGAAACGGAGAAAAATGGGAGCTGATGGTGGCGCCGTTGGGTTTGTTGGTTTGGATTCTTTCAACTTCGAATTAGCTTCTTCGCTTCTTCTTTCTGGGTTTAAGGTTCAAGCATTCGAGGTCAGCTTCTTCTTATTTGGATCGGCTTGTGAAATTTCAACTTTATCGAATTTCAAATATTCAGCAACAATCATGTGAAATTTGTCTGTTCGTATACATTTTTGAAGCTCTCAATCTATTTCGCTGAAAATTCAGCTGTTTTAGGCAAAGATATATATATTTTTTCCATCTTCACAACATGATCCTAATTCAACTGAAACCCTGAAATTGATTTGATTAGTAATAATTTCTCTGTGAGAGACTGCGAAATTTTGTGATCACTAGAAAGAAGAATTGTTTCTTCAGAAGTCATAAATTTGTGTATTGAAGATATAAGGACGAAAGCTAAATTGTTGTATCTATATATTCTATAGATATGTACAGAATTGGTGGAGAAATACACTAAATTGGGAGGACAGAAATGTGACAGTCCTGCAGATGCTGGGAAAGGTAACAGATTGAGTACTTAATTGTATTGAAAACACTAATATACATGGAATTAAGTTCAGATTTTAAGGAAAAATATGCACATCTTGTTCACAGTTGATCAAGCATTTGACATCTAGTACTGGCCTCTGTACATGCAAACTGTCATATTCTGTTTCTTATGCCTCTGTTTACTTTTGATACTATCCTGTGTCATGTTATTTAATTTGCTGTTTACTTCTAATTTTTATTTCGCTCCTCTCTTTCTGTTTTTGATCTTAATCAAGCAGGTGCAGCAGCCGTGGTGGTTTTACTATCCCACCCTGATCAGATACAAGACGTTATTCTCGGTGATGAGGGTGTTGTGAAAGGTTATCTCGAAGATTCTTTACCTCACAGTTGATGAACTTCATCTCAGAATTATTGTGTTAGAGACTGTATGTGTAACTTGTTGGCAGGTTTACAGAAGGGATCTGTATTGCTTTTGTCTTCGACAATATCACCTTTGCACCTCCAGAAGCTAGAGAAACAACTTACAGGTTGCAATTTATTACTCTGAGGCATGCTTCGCCTTTCATCTCCATATTTTGAAGTCTGTCACTTTTCAGTTGTGAACTGAAAATGGGATTCGTTTTCAATGCAGAAAATAGAGATATCTTTGTAGTCGATGCCTATGCTTTAAAAGGAATGTCTGAGCTTCTTGATCAAAAGCTAATGGTATATACTCTCGTGTCCTGCTATGTTCTTATGTGGTGGAGTATCAATGTGCGTGTTGATCTCTATTCAGTGTCAAAAGGCGCATGTCACTGAACTTGCAGTAACTCTTTTCCTTCCAACTTGTCAGATAATAGCATCTGGAAGGTCGGATTCAATCACAAGAGCCCAACCCTATCTTACTGGTAAAACTTAACTCAAGTATATAGACCATCTCAAGATGGAGACTTTCTGAGAGAATTAATTTTGTCACTAAGAAAATTTCTTTGTTTTGTTAAGCAATGTGTCAGAAGCTTTACACCTTTGAGGGAGAAATTGGTGCTGGAAGGTATATAACCTTATCGTGATCACTACAACTTCCAAGTGTTAGACTGCCTATATCCTCATCACGAGTCATATCAATCATAATACTCAAGTTTTTATCCGGAATATGCATGAAACAAAACCTTTGATGAGTCTAATTGTGCCCCTGGACCCATAGAATACACAAAACCCATTTAACTCGTTGTTTATTCTGTTTCTTTTCTGAAACAGTAAAGTTAAGATGGTGAATGAGCTTCTTGAGGGCATTCATCTTGTTGCTGCTGTGGAGGCTATATCTTTAGGTTCTCAGGCAGGTGTGCATCCGTGGATACTTTATGACATCATTTCCAATGCTGCTGGAAATTCATGGTATGCTTTATGCTACAAGGACTTTTCTTTTGTTATCAGTAATAAGAAGGTCTTCGGTACCAAATTGGAAAGATTTTTGATAGTAGGACTTCTACTAATCACAAGGTTGGCGATAATTCATGTAGTAGTAGATCTTTAATATACAGTCATTAAGAGGAAGAAAAAAACACAGAATAATCAAAATCTGGATGTTGTGAGTGTAGAAAATTGCAAGTAAGTTGTAACCATAGCATGGTTTCCTGTTTACCAAATCTAACTGAAAGACAAATAAATTTTGATTTTAGCTCCCCATTTAAGGCCGTTGAAGATTTCACTGAAAGTTTATGCCAAATTGACATGCCCATATTTTAACCATATCACAAAATTAATTTGTCTTGTATATATATTTAATTTACAGGATTTACAAAAATCATATTCCCTTGTTACTAAAAGGTGATATTGAGGGTCGCTTCCTCGATGTTCTCTCTCAGAATCTGGTATGATACATCAACTGGAAAGTGAAATTTTGTCCTTGTCTTTTCTTTTTTCGGTTTAAAGGAAAAGACCCAAAAAAGAAATCAAAATTTAGTTCCTTAACGGGTCATTACATTTATCCACTGTGTTTAAGTCTTGATGTTTAGCATATGTGACTAATGAAACGTTAGCTGGCTTTGTGATGTTAAGGGCATTGTTGAAGATAAAGCCAAATCGTTACCATTTCCTGTCCCTCTTTTGGCAGTTGCACGTCAACAACTAATCCTCGGTATTTATCAATGTGATCTTATGTCAGGCACAATGATAACAACCTCCTTCCTATTATTTAATCATAATTTCTCCATCTCCAGGAATATCACAGATGCACAGAGATGATACAGCTACTTCATTGGCTAAGGTCCCCAAATAGAGTTTTTACCTTCTGTTTTCTAATGCCTTGGAAACTTGTCGCCGTTTTAAATGAATGGACAACCACTTTCATTGACCATTCACATGACGCATGACTCTTTAATGAAAGGTTCCCATAATGTTTGAGCAGATCTGGGAAAACGTACTTGGTGTTGGCATATTAGAAGCAGCCAATAGAGAACTCTACAAACCAGAGGATTTGGCCAAAGAAATTACTACTCAAGCAAAGCCTGTGGATAGAATTGGTTTTATTGGTCTAGGAGCAATGGGTTTTGGTATGGCAGCGCACTTGTTGAAATCAAATTTTTCTGTCCGTGGTTATGATGTAAGCCTTTGATTTACTTTCCACTGTGAATGATATAGGGAGTCTATGTTATAGGTGTTCAGAATGATAGCGTTAGTTGGTTTTACCTAGTTATATGAGTTGATGGTATATATTTATATATATGTTTTGATATCTAGTAGTTTCCTAGTTTACAGAGGTGCACGGTTTGCATTCATAGAGTCCTTTACTTTTGGCTGTTAGGTCGGTGAAGGTAATGTTTTGTGTGCCTTTTTCATATAATTTTGACTTATTGATGTAAGACGTATCAGCTCGTTCAACAGTATTATATATGTAGGAAAAGCTGATAGGTGACTTAACTTCGAAAAGAAAAACTGTGTTACCACTCTTAATCAGTTCAAAATTTACATTGTTGAATGAAATGTTTGGAACTGATCTGAATTGCAGGTCTACAAGCCAACACTTGTCCGATTTGAGAGTGCTGGGGGATTGGCGGCAAAGTCTCCAGCTGATGTGACGAAAGGTAGTCCCCAAAATCAAGAGAATCAGATAGATTACAGAGTAGATGTATCGTGCTTATAATTTTTCTTTGCTCCTACAGATGTAGATGTTCTTGTAATTATGGTAACGAACGAGGTTCAGGCTGAGGATGTCCTCTATGGGCATCTTGGAGCGGTTGAAGGTATATTTATAGTATTCTAACTATTAGTACTGAAAGTTACAGCTAATTATGCGATGTTTTCTTTCACAATTTTCAGCTATTCCATCTGGAACAACTATTGTACTTGCGTCAACAGTCTCGCCTGCATTTGTTAGCCAACTTGAAAGGCGTCTAGAAAGTAAGTTTTCGCATTATTGGATGATATCCAAAAATCTTCACAAACGTTAGTGTTTTCAGTAACCAGCTACAGTAATACCTGGTCCATCATGATCTGTTACTGTCACATAATTCTTCTATTTGGTAATCTTGCAGATGAGGGAAAGGACCTAAAGCTGGTGGATGCCCCTGTTTCTGGTGGTGTTAAGAGGGCTGCCATGGGGGAACTTACGGTATGAAGTCTTGAAACATGAGTGACCAAAAAAAGAAGTCTTGAAACCTATCTACTGTGTCTGTACTAAAGCTGAAGTTATATGTTTTTTTCAGATAATGGCTTCAGGTACCAATGAAGCACTTAAATCTGCAGGAAATGTGTTATCAGGTGACGGTTTCATTTTCACTTTTCTGGCCAAATATTTCTTGTTCACATCATAACCTGGATCCTGATTATAGTATTTTTTAGCAGCATTAAGTGAGAAGCTTTATGTGATTAAAGGAGGTTGTGGAGCAGGAAGGTAACTTGTTTTGATCTTTTGTTATCACCATCAGGTTCCTATGACATGGACAACATTTACTTTCTGTGTTACATGTTTATTCGATGTTCCATAGTGGAGTAAAAATGGTCAATCAATTGCTTGCGGGAGTTCATATTGCATCAGCTGCGGAGGCAATGGCATTCGGAGCTCGGTTAGGTCTGAATACCCGAAAGCTGTTCAATGTTATTTCCAACTGCGGTGGAACATCTTGGTATGATTTACATAGATCTTTATGGAAAAGTATTATTCTTATCTCCCGCGAAGTCTTTGTTACCATCAACCGCATTAGCATTTCTGATGCACCGCAATATCTCTGATGAATAGTCTATCCTCATTTTTCTCATTTAGTAGTCTAGTAGTTTTATTCTGCCAATGAATAAGCTTGCTGGTCGTTTAAGGTCTTAAACTTGCCGAACAGGCTCCAGTTGTGGTCATACTTTGACTTTTTTGGAGCTTTTAAAAGCTTAGAACTATAAATATTAGTTGGAAGATGTTAATTATCGTATGCTTAATGCCTTGTATTCATGAAACCTTGTGTGTCTGCTTAGTGTTAATTTTCTACAGACTTATGAGATTCACATCTTTGTTAGCCTGTTAGGTTATAAATTGAATGGCTCCTGTTTTACCTCTTGCAGGATGTTTGAAAATCGTGTTCCACACATGCTGGATAATGATTATACACCTTATTCTGCTCTTGATATCTTTGTTAAGGATTTGGTAAGATTAGCAACTGTAATAAATTTCTAAACTTGTTTTGCTTTCCTATCTTATGCAAGAGTTTTGACTGTAGGGAATTGTTACCCGAGAAGGTTCTTCCCGTAAAGTTCCACTTCATATATCAACAGTGGCACACCAGCTATTCTTAGCCGGTAGTCTTTAATCTGTTTACCGTTCTTAATTCATCTTGCACGTGCATTATTTCTGTCCTACTTTTTCAACAATTCAAAATCTTATTTAAAAGGGGTTGAATACAGAGTTTCCTGTGTTGCAAATTTCTTGAATTATATTCTTGGCAGTGCTTCTTTCTTGAATGTTTTGGAGATGTAGAAGAACTTTCTACTTTAACTGAGCTTTACCAATATAGTTCTTTTTCCTTTTTCCCCAATTAGATGGAGACAATTATGCTTATAGATATTTTCTTTTACAGGCTCTGCTGCGGGCTGGGGACGGATAGATGACGCTGGAGTTGTCAAGGTAAAATTGTCATTACATGACTGATTCCTAATCACTAAGAGTCTAAGACTATCCCTAGTTTTCACCTTTGAATACAATAGAAATTTTCTTTTTACTGGAAAAGGCTGCAAGTGCAAATGTACAGTCTATTAAGGTGCTCTATAATGATACTGGAAGCTGAAATATTTTGGATTATACTCTAATCTTGTATAAAATTATTGGACTCAAAATCCACTTATAGTGTTTGCAAACTATCTTTCTTAACCATAGATGGACAGTTAACGCTATACTAGTATCAAATAGGTGTCTGTTGGGTGTTGCTGATTTAAGCTGTAAGTAACTAAAAACGTTTTATGACCTTTATAGGTATATGAGACCCTCTCAGGGATTCTAGTCGAAGGGAGACTTCCTGTTCTGGAGAAACAAGACCTACTGAGATCTCTTCCATCTGAATGGCATTTAGACCCCACAGATACCATACATGGACTAAATATGGGAAACTCGAAGACATTAGTTGTTCTTGATGATGATCCAACTGGGACACAAACTGTTCATGATGTAGAGGTTTTAACCGAATGGTTAGTCTTGTATGCCTTCTTTATTTTACTAAATTTATCGTGTCACCACCAAAGATGTTATGAAGCCCCTGTCGAAAGAGTGGCAAGTCGCTAGCCTAGAATCCTACGGATGGGATTAATAATTGGTTATGCTTTTCCCTACATTTGACAGGAGTGTTGAGTCCATTTCTGAGCAATTCAGTAAAAAGCCTACATGCTTCTTCATTTTGACAAATTCGAGGTCATTGAGCTCTGAGAAGGTCAAGACATTTCTAATTTTTGTAATTATGTATTGGAGAGTTTTAATACTCCTGGAACAATGAAAAGTTAATGTCACATCAACTTCGGCAATTGCAAGCTCTAACTGTATATTTTTTGAACAGGCGAGTGCGTTGATCAAAGATATCTGTACCAACTTATGTGCTGCATCAAAAGAAGTTGGCAACGCCGACTACACGATTGTTTTAAGGGGTGATTCAACATTACGTGGTCATTTTCCGCAGGCAAGTTTGGTAACCCTATCATGAAAATGGCAGACTGTCAGTTTCAGTATTTTATTTGAACTTGGCCTCTGTATATATACATCATATACTTGTTACTATAATCCATACAGGAAGCAGATGCTGCTGTCTCTATACTTGGGGAAATGGATGCATGGATTATTTGCCCCTTCTTCTTTCAAGGAGGACGTTATACTATTGACGATGTACACTATGTTGCAGATTCTGATAGGTATATCTTTGTGGACAATGTGTGTATATGTGTGATTTTTCGAACTTCCAGAATCAGGGGCAACATTCTCTTCATAGCGTGAAGTTTGATTGTCTTAATCATGAGTATTGCAGGCTCGTTCCTGCAGGAGAGACGGAGTTTGCTAAAGATGCATCCTTTGGATATAAATCCTCAAATCTCTGTGAGGTCTAAATTCTTCCGACAAGAGAATTGTCTTATATAGTTTAACTTAAAAAAGTTATATGTGACAAATTTTTTAATATGATTTCAGTGGGTTGAGGAGAAAACAGTTGGCAATATTCCTGCTGACAGCGTCGAGTCTATCTCAATCCAGCTTTTAAGAAAAGCTGGCCCTGATGCTGTGTGTAAGTTCTTGTGCAGTTTAAAGAAGGTAAAGTTTTCAAGTAACTGGTCTTCATAATTGGTGAAATCAGTTAGTCCAAGTTTGTGGAAAGTCTTAACTGTGTTTTCATTTCATATGTATTTTAGGGGTCTACATGTATTGTTAACGCAGCTAGTGAAAGAGACATGAGTGTATTTGCAGCAGGTATGATCCAGGTAAGCCACTCTATTTTTCTTCTAGTCTTTTAACTGAGGCAAACTCGATTAGTGGATACATATCTTTACCTCTTATATATTGGGTCCTTTACTTTTGATCGAAAGTTATATTTGGCAGGCAGAACTAAAAGGAAAATCCTTCTTATGCCGCACTGCTGCTAGCTTTGTGTCTGCTCGAATAGGGATTATTCCAAAAGATCCTGTGTTGCCAAAAGATTTTGCATCTGACAAAGAAAGCAGTGGTGCGCTAATAATTGTGGGCTCATATGTCCCGAAAACAACAAAGCAGGTTAGCTTTATTTACCCACATTAATTTCTCAAATGAAATAAATTTAGAGTCTTGAGTCATTTTCTTCAAACTAACAGGTTGAAGAACTTCAATCACAACATAAACAGAGGTTAAGGAGCATCGAGGTAAACAAGTAGAATTAGTAGGAGATACTTATTTTAGTACTTCCCACACGTTACACATGCTATGTTTACTAAGTTATAGCTCTGATCAACAGATCTCTGTAGAGAAAGTTGCTCTCAAGTCTTCCGAAGCGAGAGATGAAGAAATTATTAGAGCTGTGGAGATGGCCGATGCCTTCCTTCGAGCTGGCAGGGACACTCTGATTATGAGCAGTCGCGAACTCATCACTGGGAAAAGTTGTTTCGCTATTCTTAATCTGTATACCTTTTTTCTCACTGGTATGAAGTCATGATTGGAAATATCATCATTAACGGGTCTTTTATTCACTTGACAGCATCCTCAGAAAGTCTTGATATCAACAGCAAAGTGAGCTCCGCTCTGGTTGAAGTAGTGAGCCGGATAACTACCAGGCCTCGTTATATTCTTGCTAAGGTATCTTAGGAAGCACTTGATGCTTATATATTCAGCTTTCCATCTCATAAACTTTCAACCCACAGTTGATGATTGCAACAATCTATGGTTCAATGTCTTTCAAAATTTTTGATACTGTAATGTCCTTGTTTAGGGTGGGATTACATCATCAGACACAGCTACAAAAGCACTTAAAGCAAGACGTGCAGTTGTGATTGGTCAAGCCCTTGCTGGTGTTCCAGTATGGAAGTTAGGTCCAGAAAGTAGACATCCTGGAGTCCCCTACATTGTTTTCCCAGGTGAATCTTAGTTTATATTTAAAACATATGACTAAAGAAACGAGGTAGTCTATGTTAATTCTTTTTACAATTCCACATGTAACAGGTAATGTAGGTAACAGCACAGCACTTGCGGAAGTCGTGAAGTCGTGGTCAGTTGTAGCTAAACGGTCTACAAAAGAGCTACTTCTTGTGAGTATACCTCTTGTTCTGTAGCCTCATTTTTCTCTTCATATATTGATGTCGTGTTTCAATGTAAAATAGAACGCAGAAAAGGGTGGATATGCAGTTGGAGCATTTAATGTGTATAACCTGGAAGGAATAGAAGCTGTCATTGCAGCCGCAGAGGAAGAAAACAGTCCTGCCATACTGCAGGTTAGTGTTCTGGCTAAAGGTGGATTTCTGATACATCAAAGAGTTTCATACGAGATATACCAGCGATAAGAGCAACCACATACTAATATTCTGTTCTGAAAATGTCTGACACAGAAAACAAACTCTAAACTTCTGTTTCTGTTTTTTTTGGCTATGCTTTTAGGTCCATCCAGGTGCATTTAAGCAAGGAGGCATTCCGTTAGTTTCATGTTGCATCTCCGCAGCTGAACAAGCTAGGGTAAGTGAGATTTGTGACTGTACTTTAATTCTGCATTAGATGTATACCTTAATTTAGGCAGTCACGTATTTTTATAGCTCTGATGCTGAGAACCCAATACATGGGTTTGACACTGAACTCCCTGATTAATAAGCAGAATGTGGCAGGTTCCGATATCCGTACACTTTGACCATGGAACTACAAAGCAGGAGCTATTAATAGCTCTTGAGCTAGTAAGTTTGAGATATATATCGCCTATGTACAGTCTCTTTGCCCTCTTTTACTTACTCCTATATTGATTAGTTCATACCGATTGATCTCGTGCAGGGATTTGATTCAGTGATGGTAGATGGTTCTCATCTTTCCTTTACAGAAAATGTATCCTACACAAAATCCATAACAGCTTTGGCCAGTTCCAAAAACATCATGGTGGAAGCTGAATTAGGTCGACTCTCGGGAACAGAGGATGGCTTGACTGTTGAAGACTATGAAGCAAAGCTGACCAACGTTCACCAGGTCCTCGTTTGTTTTAAGCCCTGATGAATATAATCTCTCACCTAACAAACCATGTCTACTAAACCAAACTACAATGAAAATTATGAGTTTTTCAGGCTCAGGAGTTTATGGAGACTGGTATAGATGCTTTGGCTGTGTGTATAGGAAATGTCCATGGAAAATACCCGGAGTCTGGTCCAAACCTCAACCTCGACTTACTTAAGGTTATTTAGTGTCGACTGTCGAGTGAAGAAGTTCTTCCAGGTGCTGAATTTGAGTCATTTCTATTCTAACTGATCATTATGTATATAGGAACTGCACAGTTTAAGCTCAAAGAAAGGCGTCTTTCTTGTTCTTCATGGAGCTTCTGGTTTGTCTGAGCAGCTTATCAAGGTGTGAGTCTATCATGTTTTTCTTGTTTGGTAATAGAGAACTAGAGGAATCCGGTCAAGTTTTTCAATTGATGGAGATTTTGGTATGGATTCAACCGATACTAAAATGTCTGTGGGATATTAATTGTTGTCTGGGATGTCACTGTCAGGAATGCATTGAAAATGGAGTGAGGAAGTTTAACGTGAACACAGAAGTGAGAAAGGCTTACATGGAAGCTCTTAGCTCCGGGAAGAAGACTGACCTTGTTGACGTCATGTCAGCCACAAAAGCAGCCATGAAAGCTGTGATCGCCGATAAGATCCGTCTCTTTGGCTCTGCCGGAAATGCTTGATTTGTTGATGAACAATGTCGATATATTTATCAACATGTGTAGATTACATCCAAAAATAAAATGAATGTATTGTAAGCAAAGCAATTAACAATACCTGGAAATAAAGAAAACACTTGAATTATTCTTTAAGAGTAATTTTTTTCTTTCTTCTGCGAACTATATCCAAAAAAAATTAATTTCTTTTTTATTGGCACATATTTAATTGTTGTGGTTCGGATAAAACTAGTAATTATTCATGGCTATCATTTCGGCTGGTTGTTATCTCTTTACTCATATAAATCCTCGCAATCTTCGCCGTTTATCTTCTCGTTTCCCGATCGAAATTCACTAACTCTCACACACACACATTCTTCTTCATTGGTAATCAAAAATTCTTCTTTCTTTTTTCGTGTTTTTTTTCTGCAAACTCCCAAGTATTTATCTTTATGAGTTGCTTCTTCCTATCCATTGATGTCTGCTTCTTTGTAATGGAGGTCGCTTCATTTCTGAAGCTTTTGAGTCAAAGTGATGGCTTTGGATGTGGGATCTTCGTTTTTGGTTGCTTCTCTCAGTTCTTCAATTTCGTCTTTCTCTGTTGCTTGCTTGTTTTGGGACTCAAGTTTCTATCTTCCGAAGGTACTACTTCATTGTTTGCGCAGTTTTTAGAGAAGATCAATCGGATTTTTCAGAAGATTGAGTGTTTTGATTCCTCCGATCAAAAGCATAAAGATTGCAAAAACAGCAACAACAATGGCTTCGTTTCAAATTCAAATTTGGTTGATGGATTGGATCAGAAGAAACCCATCATTTTACACTGGAGTATTGATTCAGCTAATGGATTGAGCTTGAGCAAGAAGACGAATAAGAGCTGTGAGAATTCTGATCTTCTTATTCCATATGATGGGATTGATCTCAGCGAAAACAGAGACAGTACTGCAGCGTTACCGGAGACGGAGTTTGATGAGAAGAATACACATGACGAAGAAGAGGAAAGCGAGGACGAAGAATCACGGTCTCGAAGTGATGAATACGATGTGTTCGACGTAATTACTCTGACAAAAATGGTACAGAGAGAGAGGGAACGTGGAGATTGTATGAAACTAGAACTGGAGAAGGAGAGAAGAGCGGCCAAATCAGCGGCTGAAGAAGCCATGGCTATGCTTCTGAAGCTTCGGATAGAGAAAAGAGTTGTGGAGATGGAGGCGAAACAATACAAGAGAGTTGCGGAACAGAAGCAAGCCTACGATCAACAAGTCATTCAATCGTTACAGTGGATGTTGAGAAAGCTTGATGACGAAGACAAGATTCAACATTAACTCTTCATCCGCTCTTTGTATTGTATGCATATAAATAAATAAAAATGATACATGTATTCAATTTCGATTTAACCGAGCACCGAACCGAATTAATCTCAAATACCGAACCGGAAAATGAAATGTATTTAGTCTAGTTTACTTACGTGGCAAGTGATTATTGGATCTATGACAACGATTCGAGGTGGCAATATATGAGCCAGTTGAAATGACGAGAATATCCCTTTCATCCTCATTTCTATCTTTCGATATTCTCTGGAATTCGATCTGATCAGTGAGAAACTACGGCGACGACGTAGAAGAAGGTGGAGGAGGAAGTAGAATGAGAAGATCAAGCTTTGGAATCGTTATTTTCTCTTTAATCGTTTGCTCTTTCGTTGTACCTAGCGTTCACGCTCGTCCCGTTGTTCTCGTCCTCTCCAATGACGATCTCAATAGCGGCGGCGATGATAACGGAGTCCGAGAGTCCTCTGACTTCGATGAGTTTGGGGAATCTGAACCTAAATCTGAAGAGGAGCTTGATCCCGGTTCTTGGCGACCAATATTCGAGCCCGATGACTCCACCGTGCAAGCCGCGTCGCCGCAGTACTACTCCGGCCTCGAAAAGATTCTATCGGCGGCGAGTGAGGGAAATGTCAGGATGATGGAGGAAGCGGTCGAGGAAATAGAGGCGGCTTCTTCAGCTGGAGATCCGCACGCGCAGTCGATAATGGGATTCATTTACGGGTTAGGAATGATGCGGGAAAAGAGCAAAAGCAAGTCGTTTCTTCACCATAATTTTGCAAAAGCGGGTGGGAATATGCAGTCGAAGATGGCACTTGCTTTCACGTATCTGCGTCAAGATGTAAGCAAATTAAACTTCTAGGAAAGAACTGTTATTTGTTTACTATGATTAGTGATTAGATTAAATTTCAATTCGATAATCAACCATTACATTAAGCTAAGCTACATATGTGTTTTTATTGTTGTTCATTCGGTCATATCTGAAAGCATCGAGATAAAGTGAGATCATATTCGGCGTAAGAAGACATCTTTAAGCTTTTGAGCTCCTTATCAAACGTTTTTTCTGGCTGAGTTTGTAATTGACTTGTCATTCTGTTACAGATGCATGATATAGCTGTCCAATTGTATGCTGAATTAGCAGAGACGGCCGTAAATAGCTTTCTAATCTCAAAGGATTCACCTGTGGTTGAACCAACCAGAATTCATAGCGGAACTGAAGAAAATAAAGGTGCGCTTAGGAAATCCCGTGGTGAGGAGGATGAAGATTTCCAGATATTAGAATATCAGGCACAGAAAGGGAATCCTAGCGCCATGTACAAAATTGGACTGTTCTATTACTTTGGCCTGCGAGGGTTAAGGCGTGATCACACCAAGGCATTGCACTGGTTTTCGAAGGCAGTAGAAAAAGGAGAGGCGAGATCAATGGAACTTCTGGGGGAAATATATGCTCGAGGAGCTGGTGTTGAAAGAAACTATACCAAGGCACTTGAATGGCTTACACTTGCTGCAAAAGAAGGTCTCTTTTCAGCATTTAATGGAATTGGCTATTTGTATGTCAAAGGCTATGGAGTAGATAAGAAAAATTACACAAAGGTATATTCTCTCTTCGGAATCTCATAATTCCAAGGCTTACTCTTTATGTAGTTTAGAGGTTTAACTTCTAAGTTGATTTAGGAGGAATTACTTAGCCGACATGATATCATAAAGAAACCCAGACACTAAGGAGAAAGATTGTAGAAAATTATAGATAACATATTATTTATATACGCCTTGAAATGCAGGCAAGAGAATACTTTGAGAAGGCTGTTGACAATGAAGACCCCAGTGGGCATTATAACCTTGGAGTTTTGTATCTCAAAGGCATCGGAGTCAAAAGGGATGTGAGGCAAGCAACAAAATACTTCTTTGTTGCTGCAAATGCTGGTCAACCAAAGGCCTTCTATCAACTCGCCAAGATGTTCCATACCGGAGTTGGGCTTAAGAAGAACCTGGAAATGGTATTTATTTAGATTTTTCTGCCTAACATAGATGCAGATACAGTGACTTGTAAATCCAGCGTTGTTGAATTAATTTTGTGGTTTAGTTGCTTTGTTCACGTACCTTGCATTTTGGTTGCAGGCGACTTCATTTTATAAATTAGTAGCAGAAAGGGGACCATGGAGTTCTCTCTCTAGATGGGCTCTTGAAGCTTATTTGAAAGGTGATGTAGGTAAAGCTTTGATCTTGTACTCAAGAATGGCAGAGATGGGCTATGAAGTAGCACAAAGTAATGCTGCTTGGATCCTCGATAAATACGGCGAAAGAAGTATGTGCATGGGAGTATCTGGGTTTTGCACAGACAAAGAGAGACATGAGAGGGCACATTCTTTGTGGTGGCGTGCCTCTGAACAGGGCAATGAACATGCTGCTCTGCTTATTGGGGATGCCTATTACTATGGCCGGGTTAGTTTTCCTTGTATTTGGAACTGGATGCTGAATCTGATAACGTTAGGATAGATTACAATGGTTGAGCGCCTAGATATGAATCAGCTAGAAAGATGTAGACCGTGGTCGCCTGATTCTCTCTCTTTGCTCTTTCTTTGATCATTATTAGGGAACGGAGAGAGATTTTGTGCGTGCGGCTGAGGCATATATGCATGCTAAATCACAGTCAAACGCGCAAGCGATGTTCAACTTAGGTTACATGCATGAGCACGGACAAGGGCTTCCCTTTGATCTCCACTTGGCAAAACGTTACTACGATCAAGCTCTTGAAAGCGATGCAACTGCCAAATTGCCAGTCACGCTTGCTCTTGCTAGCTTATGGCTCCGTAGAAACTATGCTGATACTGTCTTGGTAAAACTAAAAACTCAAGATTTTTTTTTTATCCCTATATAAATTAGATGTATTTCAACAAATCAAATGACAATATAGAGGAAATGCTTCTGTTTTTTTGTAACTGGTAGGTAAGAGTAGTGGATTCATTACCAGAAGTGTATCCAATGGTGGAGACTTGGATTGAGAATGTGGTGTTTGAAGAAGGTAATGCGACAATACTTGCACTTTTCGTCTGTCTTATTACAATCCTCTATCTCAGAGAGAGACAACGTAGACAAGTCGTTGTCGCTGATCAAGTGGCTGCTGACGTGGCACAACACCCCGGTGATGACGTGGCGCAAGACCTTGCTGCGTTCCAACGTTGATAATCGTTTTCATCATTAAAATTGTAGAGAAGAATCGGTTATTAGTGTATATGTACAGTTCAAATTACTTCAACCTAAAATTTGTGATCTTTTTTGCAAGTCGCTTGAGTTTATCTTGTTGGGCTGTCTTTTAAATATGTGGCCATGTTATGTTGTATTTGTACTTCAATCTAATGCTGCATATTTTCATACAACCATTTTTACTTTTTATTTCGATGATTTTTTCATAAACAAGGATGATTTTAGGGGGTTTATTGGCTATGTGATTTTTAAAGAGTTTAAAATTTTGTAAATAATCATTAAAATTCATGTGTTATTCGATTGAAGATTTTTAAAAATCAATAAAGGTTAGATGTTATTCAAATAAAATGATTTTTATGGTAGAGTTTAGAATTATTGGTTTACAGAATTTAAACATTCTTGTTCAATGAAAGGCTCTTCCAAAATAATAAATCTTACCTTCAGATTTTCAAAATCAGTAAAGAAGTTAACAAAAGACATAAACTTTCGAAAAAAACTCGTAATAATAGTGTTTTTATACACTATAGGGTTTATAATAATAGTTATCGAAAATTCTATAACTGTTAGACTATCATTATACACTATTGTCATAACTATACAGCGTTTTATAATAATAACAAACATATAAAAAAAATTTGGATAAATTTTAAACCCAGATATAGTAGAAATATAAGTATATTAACATGAATTAGAGTTTTTAAATACAAAATATATAATCAATCTAATCTAAAGAGTAGAGAAGATCATTAGTTTGTTAAATTGTTAAATGCAAAATTCGAAAATTATTTATGAAATAAAAAATAAATTTTTATAAAATAAGAGAAAATAAAATATAATACCAAAGATTAATAAAAGAGAAATTTACTAATATACCCGACTTTTTTATAAATTACTTAAATAACCTAAAACTTTATAAATTGCTACAATAACTCACTTTTTTGCTAGTTTTAATTACCAAAATACCATTTATCTAATAAAAATAAGAAAATTGTAATTTTACCATTTTTAGATCAAGAAAATAGATAATTTGAAAATATATGAATAATCTTAACCAAATATAGATAATATTCTAGGTATCCAAAAGAAATATTCTTTTCCCTTTAAAGGTATAAATATTGAAAGGAAACTGTCTCACTTCTTAATAATTTCAAAATCATGGTAAAAAAACAGAAAATATTAGTTCCATCAATCAAGATTCATTGTCTACAGATTCTCAGGTAACAACATAACCAAACTATTTGTTTTAGGATTGTGAAATTGAAATCCTTTATTTTGACAGATTACCTGCAAGTCTGCAGAATTTTGGCAGACTTCCTGCCGGATCGATTGATAGTAATTTATACTTGGAAAATTTGTTCAACGTAGGTATTTCAAAATGTTGATTATTAAACAAAAAAAAACCATTAATAATATAAAATAGTATTTATTTGATGAGGACATAGGTGATACCGAACATGGAGACTCAAGCATGGTTCCGCAAGTACCAAGTGGACCATTGACGCGCCTCAAAACAAGAGCAATCAACCACAAGTTCAGCGAGTTCGTGGAACACATTTTGGCCCAAGGAGAAGATGATGAACACATTCAGCCAATTGCATCCTCAGACCATCATGGCTTGTTTACATCACCAAGTGAGCCATGGCCACTCCTCAACATCAACACAGCAGCTTCTAGTGTCTTTACTATCATCCAAGAGTAAAGACACACAAAGACATGCTTGGAAATTGTACTCTTTTTCCCACTTTCGGTTTTGTCCCAATGGGTTTTTCGAAAGGGGTTTTAACAAGGCAACACTCCAAGTGTGCATTCTGGACTTGTTCACAAGTTGAGCATGAAGCTGAAGAAGACGTTTTGTTATTTAAAGAAGCACGTTTTGTTGTTTTTCTGTTATTTAAACTACTCGTTGTTTTGTTTCGAACTTCATGTTGTTTTAAGACTTATAGTACTATAAATACATAAGCTTATGGATGAATAAACACAACAATATTTTTGACCAAAACCCTAGCAGCCAAAGCTATCTTTCTCTTTCAACGTTTCTAGACTTGAAAGCTTTTTTCTTCTTGTCTTTGAGTACTAGCACTCAGCCTTGAAGAATCTATTGGTTTATCACGAGTTCATCACCCTCGTGTGGTCCAAATTCACTTTAGCAACCGTGTGAAGCAAGCTGAGCATCTCTCTTGTCGAACACAACACCACTTTGTGTTGCAGCTTGTTTTGAATCAACCAGAACGTGTATCATTATTACTTAAATTAAAAAAATATATTATGATTTACCTCAGTAGTACTCGGCTTCTCTCTCAATATTGTCACTTCTTTCTAGAGCAATTCAATCCTTATGATCATCGCTTCATAATCTTTCTTCTTCACTTCTTCCTCAAGAAAATCAATCCTTATATGCATCGCTTCAAATTGTTTCATCTTTTTCCTCATATCGTCTAATTTGTCCTAAGAGGGTTATTTTTGGATTGTAAAGCTTCAACCGTCTCATTTAAAAAATTAAATCTGAAAATGTCCAATGATTTATTTTTTTCTTCCCCCGTTTTCAACACTTTTTCTATTTAAATGATGCTTTCACAATGTTCTCCTCTTCAAATCCATCACGATTTTTTGCATGTACGTCTTCTCCAAAATTGTTCAATCCCTGATCTTTACAACTCCCAAACCACTTTCTTTCATAATGGCTTGCAGAAGGACATCAATTTTTTTTTGTCACTACGATCATTGTCCCAAAAAGCATGCGCCAAACCGTTCATTACACCAGTTATGTTCCTCTACATTGCACACCAAAAAATAAAATAACCAATTGGAATAAAAACTTTGAAAAATTAGAAAATTACCGCCAAAAAAACATATTTCATTCTCTAATACAATTGTATGGATGTTCACATTCTTTTCTCTTTTTGTACCTCTGTATTTTATAAGAAAAAGACATGCAATGTGTGATGGCCAACCAATTTTCGCACCAAGATTAGGTACAACACAATACGCTCATTTTTGGAGTGATTGTATGAACCTGTGAAAGTGCATGTTGGTGCAGTAAAGTCTACATCTTTTACTGACTCTATCAATTCTTTAAAAGCTAATCTTCCCCAAAAATACTTTTCAAATCTAGACAAATCAATCATCATATTCGCTAGTGATGTGCTAAGCTGCACCTTATCATCGTAGCCCAAAATGACTGATGCAATAGACAAATATGCGAAGTGAATTTTCTCATCTGTTGACCAAGAAGCTACGTCTCCACACATCTTTCAAATCCTTCTTGCAAGGATTTTTTCCTTTGATTTTCAGTTTTTTCCCACAACAACTCATGCTCATTAGTACTTACATCAAACTCTTTATCATCTGGAAAATGTGAACAGTTTAAAGTGGTTATGGCTTCAAACTCCGATAGAGAAAATCGAGCATGTATTACCAAAAAAGCAACAAATCTCTTTTTTTTTACACACATGCTATTTTTGAAGAATATACTCCACAACCTTTGAAGACCAAGTGAACTTATTTTCGATGAAGTTTACAAGAACTCCGAATGAAGAATCTCTTATTTTGTTCCACACTTCTTCTCTAATAGCATAACTAACATCTTCTAAAAACTCAGTCTTGCTATGATTAATAATACTTCTTTTGAATTTCAACTCAGTACCAAATGTAAAAAATCGTTTTGGAAATCCTAAATCATCGCTTTTCTGAGTCGTCATCCTATAAAAAAGAGCAATTAAAATAACATTAAACATATAAGTGGAAAATTATTCGTGTATTGCATGGACCAATCGGTCTAATTCAAGACCGATCGGTCTACACATTTACGTTGTTAATGTGTCGTATAATGTGTAGACCGATCGATCTTGATTTAGACTGATTGGTCCCTTTTTGGCAATTGAGGAATTACACTTATACGTCGAAAATTATGTATTTTTTAAAAAAGTAGGTCATCTAAGTAATTAAAAATTTTTTTATCCTAGTTATTTTAAAAATATTCTAGGCTATAGTAGTCAATTGTTTCTTAATAAAATTACAATATTCCAAAAATATTTGTACAAATTTAACAAAACTTTACAAAAATACATTTTTAAGATTGACATAATTAAATAAAAGTCTATAAAAATCTCTATTAAAATATTGTGGGAATCAATAAAAGTCTATAATATAATTGCTGGAGTTATCAAAAGTTTACATAAATCCTTTTAGAAAAAAAAAATTAATAAGATTTTATATATAGTAGAACATATGATAACAGTGAACTTTACAAAATTCTATTAATAAGATTTCATGAGAATGTATTTTAAAAATGTGAGAATACCCGAGAGTATGTAAGAATATGCAAAAGTATATAAAATTCTTTGATACAAAGATATGAAAGAGTCTGCATGATTCTATAATTCTGGAAGAGTTTACAAATGATTGTTAAAATCGACTCAGAAATTGGGGTTTGAATTTTTCTCTCTATACTAGTAGATTAAAAACAAATTTAAAATATAAGTTAAAATTTTTTTTTGTCAACATTGAACTACAACTGACCGGCCTATTAGCCAAGTTTCTACATAATGTAGGCGGTGGGACTCAATCCCAGATTATGCAAATACGCATGTCTTAGTAATTTTATCGTCTATCACTAAATTAAATGCCTTTGCAAATATGAGTTTAAATTATAAATGGAATTTTGTTATGTTGGCAAAGTAAATTATAGATACTTTAAATATAAGGGAGAATGATTTTATCAAAATTTTCACTTGATAACGAATATTAAGAGTTGAAAACTGATGATGCAATGACAGACAGTCACATTATTTTGACTGGTAAAGTAAAAGCTATTACGCACTAACTCTAGTCTGACAGTCTCGAGGACTGTGGTAACATTTCCCAAATTCTCATTTTTGTTTTTCTTTATTTTTCAATACTTTCCTTGAGACACTTTTTTGTCAAAAACTTCCATAAAAAAACACTGTGAAGTAAGAAGTTGAGTCACTTTAGCAGAGCTCCTCCATCAATGGCTTCAATCAACCTCTTCCACTTTGCCTTCTTTCTTCTTCTCTCTCACGCTTCAGGTTCTACTATTTTACATTCTCAGCTAGATCTCCAAAGTTTCTCAAATATGTGCATAAAAAATACATACATCTGTGTTTAAAAAATTCTGAGAATGTCTGTCATTGTTTTAAAAAAAATGCACCTTTAATAATAGATTTAGATATATTTTAGTTTCAGATCTTTCAAATCTCAAAAGCTTTTGTTGTTCTTTATGAGCAGCTTCAACGGTAATATTCTACAACAAATGCAGACACCCAGTGTGGCCAGGAATCCAACCCAGTGCCGGCCAAAACTTACTCGCCGGCGGTGGATTTATGCTTCCGGCTAACAAAGCCCACACTCTCCAACTTCCACCACTCTGGTCCGGTCGCTTTTGGGGTCGCCACGGCTGCACTTTCGACACATCTGGCCGTGGCCGTTGCGCCACCGGTGACTGCGGCGGTTCTTTAACCTGTAATGGAGCCGGTGGTTCACCTCCGGCCACTCTCGCTGAAATAACCCTTGGCCAAGAGCAAGACTTCTATGACGTTAGCCTCGTTGATGGGTACATCAAAGTTGCTTCCTTTTTCCGCAAATTAGCTTCATTTTTTCACAAGTTTCAAATCTCTTATTTTTTGTAAAACCAGATATAACTTGGCAATGTCGATAATGCCGGTGAAGGGTACAGGTCAATGTAGCTACGCCGGTTGTGTAAGAGATCTAAACCGGATGTGTCCGGTTGGTTTACAAGTCCGGTCACGTAACGGGAAACGGGTATTAGCCTGTAAAAGCGCTTGCTCTGCCTTTAACTCACCACAATACTGTTGCACCGGTTTGTTCGGTAACCCACAATCTTGTAAACCAACGGCTTACTCCAAAATCTTTAAAGTCGCTTGCCCTAAAGCTTACTCTTACGCTTATGATGACCCAACCAGTATCGCCACTTGTTCCAAGGCTAACTACATCGTCACATTTTGTCCTTATCATCGCCGTTAAAATTAAAGGCATTTCTATGTTACTAAAATGATTCTTGTTGTGTTTGGAATCTTGAGTTTCTGTCTTTACATTTGTAACGCTCTTTGAATGAAATGAAACTCCTTTATCAATTCTAACATTATCATACGAAACTAGTTGTGAGTGAAGGATATCACTATTAAACCTCAATCTACAGTTGTGTTCTAACCGGAGTTAGCAAATTTTGTGGGTTGAACTTTTCGTTTATTGAATATGTTTATAGACGAGTACAACTAGAATAACTAAGTAAATTTTTCTAGTAGTTGAAATTGGAAGTTTGTGTTGTGAGGTTTCTCTTTTCTGTAGCTCCGGGTTTCTAGTGTACAAAAGGTAGTAATCTGTTATAATGGTCTTCTATTTATAGTTTCTCTTCACATCAATTTTTTATCTCTAATTTTTAGAAGATTTTCCCAATACTTCTGGAATTTCGGGCTTCATTTTTTTAGGCTGAAAATAATCTTTACTCATTAATTGGTCAAGCTTAATTACGGTGATGAAAGGCCAAGGCCCACCTCCAACAAGTTGTTTCCATAGTAACATATATATATATATATATGTCTCTTTGATACAATCTAATCAAGATCAACAGATTTAAGGATGAGGGGAGGATCTAAGAATGTATAATGGACATATCGGGACTTAAATATGAAAGTGGTAAGTTTTTTGAACAAACAAATGTTAGTCAATGAGGAGCAACGACTACTTCGAGAAAGAGAATCTAATTGACAAAAGGAAGAAAACAAGGCTAATATAGAAGGTAACCAATGTTGTAATTTTGAAAACGAGACGTCGATGTCGACGTCGACGAATCATAAAGGCCTATGGAAGCCCATTATAGGCCCAAGTAGCCATCTTTTTATCTATTTGTGATGCACACGTCAACTCTAACGCTGAGTGAGTTTGGTAAAATGGCAACATAATCCATGACTAGCACAAAGCTGAAATTAATCGTGTAGCCAACAAACTTGTTGGATTTGTCACTCACTCAAACTCTTCTATGTGGGCCTTTATGCGTCAGACCCATTAAACCACAAGAATTGGTTTATGAGTCCGAGTTGGACCTAATTTCTTTAAGCCCATAAGACAGCTTAAGACTGTTAAAAGCCTTAACAATTTCTTAAGTTCTGTTGTATGTACTTGGACATATATAAGTCTAGGTTCATCTTCAAGCTTGATGTGAGCTTCTTCTTTCTTGTAATTTGTAACAAAAAACGCAGAGAGTTAGTGAATTTCAGGAGAAAGCTCTTGTAGAGAGATGTACCTACAATTGTAGGGAATTCTATATATGCATGTTGAATCTTTCTTTCTTACCTTCAATTTCTTCGTGAGTGATTGTGAGTTTGAGAGTGATTCTAATTCGTTAGTTCTTCATCTTCTTGGAGCAATTGAAGTGTTTGTGAGTCTTGCTTAATTGTGTACATTATTAATAAATCTCCTTCATCATCTATTAATATTGAAATACTATAAGAGTTATGGTCTAATTCTAAACCAGTTTATGATCATTTAAGGAGTTTTGGTTGCATAGCCTATGTGCATACTGTTCAAGAAAAGAAAAGTCCTAGAGCTATTAAAGGAATATTCATAGGTTATGGTCAGCTAACAAAGGGTTATAGAATTTGGTTATCTGAAGAAAGAAAGGTGGTTGTAAGCATAGACGTGGTTTTCAATGAAGATGTCTTGTTTAAGGATTATGAGGTAGAGAATGATACATATTCAATTTAGGTTCAGAAGATTAAGAAAGCATCTCATGGCAAAAGAGTATGCTCAGGTGGAGGGAATTGACTTTAATGAGGTCTTTGCCCCAGCTGTTAAATATATTTCAATTATATTTACTGTTATCAATAGTTACTAATTAGGATATGGCGTTAGAGCAGCTTGATGTCAAGACAACTTTTCTACATGGAGTTCTACATGAAACTAACTACATGCAACTACCAGAAGGCTATGTAGTTAAAGGCAAAGAAGATAAAGTCTGTCTACTCAAGAAATCCCTATATGGCGTAAAACAGTCACCAAGAGAATGGAATCAAAAGTTCAATGATTTCATGAACAAACAACAGTTTCAAAAAGTAAATATTATCCATGCGTGTACATCAAGGGTGATTAAGTACATAATATGATCTACATACTTCTATATCTAGATGATATGCTTATTGCATCAACAAGTAAGATAGAAATCTCAAGGCTAAAGTATCTTCTAAGCAATGAGTTTGAGATAAAAGACCTAGGTGCAACAAGGAAGATTCTAGGCATGGATATTCACAGAGACATAACAAAAGGTATTCTGACATTATCACAAGCTAGTTATATTGATCAGATACTTAAAGTGTTCAACATGGAATAATGTAAGACAGTCAATACTCCTTTAGGATCTCATTTCAAATTACAGAGTGTTAATGCTTAGAATGAGGTTATAGAGAAAAGGGGGATGAATGGCATACCTTATACAAGTGTTGTAGGCAGCTTGATGTACGCTATGGTAAGCTCCAGGCTTGACCTTGCATACTCTATCGGGTTGGTCAACATGTACATGTCAAAACCAGGAAGAACACATTAGTCAACAGTTAATTGGATAATGAAGTACTTAAAGGGAGCATCAAGAATGAATTAACATTCAAGAAAGGTTCAAATTTCAACATCAGAGGTTATTGTGATGCAGATTATGCAGCGGATTTAGACAGAAGAAGGTCAATTTTAGGATATGTTTTCACAATTGGAAACAATATAATCAGTTGGAGATCTTGGTTACAGAAGGTGGTTGCATTATCAACAGCAAAGTCAGAGTACATTTCATTATCAGAAGCAAGCAGAGAAGCGGTTTAGATACATGGAATTTGTGCAGAAATGAAAGTATCTAAAGGTCTAGTTGAAATCTTTTGTGATTCTCAAAGTGTTATCTATCTTGCTAAGAATCATATGTGAAGTGAAAGAACAAAGCATATACAACTTAAGTACAACTACATCAAAGAAGTCATTGAAGATGGTCTAGTAGTTGTTACTAAGATACACACATCAGTAAATCCAGCAGTTATGTTTATGAAGGTTTTACATGGTGAGAAGTTTAGAGGTTGCATGCAGTCTCTGAACATGGTTGAGAAATTAGCTTAGCTCAGGTGAGGCTTCGTCAGAGATCTTGAAAGAATGGCGATGTCCTCAGATCCGTAGATCTAGGAGCTTGATCTACATAAGGATAAGAAATATATGATTAGTTGTTTTGGTCTTAAACAATGACAAAAGGTAAATCTCCATCTTAAATCTCTCTTCTTGTTTTTTAGGAAATCAAATAACAAGAAGTTGAAATAAGATGAGATGAGTTTAGGTCACTTATGGTATAGTATTGCTGACCAGAGATGAAGGCGGAGCTAGTTCTTCATCGGAAATTATCAGAATCGGAATTCACAGAGTAGGAAAGTGTTTGGTGGATAGGGTTGGTCTTTCATATAAGGAGTAAAGCGACAAAGGTGGAGAATGTTGGATTTTGCACTCACTCAAGCTTTTTCATGTGGGCCTTTATGCTTCAGACCCATTAAGCCATGAAAATTGGTTTATGAGTCCGAGCTGGGCTTAATTTCTTTAAGCCCATAAGGGAGATTAAGACTATTAAAAGCCTCTAACGATCTCTTAAGTTCTGTTGTATGTACTTGGACATATATAAGTCTAGGTTCATCTTCAAGCTTGGTGTGAGCTTCTCCTTCCTTTTAATCTGTAACAGAAAACACATAGAGTTAGTGAATTCCAGGAGAAAGATCCTGAAAAGAGATGTACCTACAATTGTAGGGAACTCTATAATCTGCTTATTGAATCTTTCTTTCTTACCTTCAATTTCTTCGTGAGTGATTGTGAGTTTGAGAGTGATTCTAATCTGTTAGTTCTTCATCTTCTTGGAGTAATTGAAGTTTATGTGAGTCTTGCTTATCTGAAGTAACAAAATTGGTTCGGTATGGACAGAATCAAAATCAATATTAACCTTTTATAATTATCCTTCAAATTATATTATTCGTCAATTGATATTCCAAGACTGTGTACAACCACCTTTTAAAAAGAGATAAAGTCAAAACTAAAACGTGAGAAATCGGGTAAAAAAACAAGTCGATGTAACAAATTTACTATAAAGCACTTCCATGTTTAATCAATCTAATTTGACCATTTTTTTTCTTGACGTCGAGAAACCAACTATTCATTTCTCCTAGGGAGGAATAAGATTCTATATTGGTCCTCCCGAAAATATTGGTGAGACTGAAACTAAAGTTCTTGCCTTTATTTAAGAGAAGCTTTAAGAGAGAGTTAATAGTTGGTCTTCAAATATTTTTTATAAAAGTGGGAAAAAAGTGTTGATCAAATTCGTATTCACGGGGATTCCAACTTATGTTTCAAATTATTGAAATCCCCAATTTTGAAATTAAATTCGGTTATCGCTCAATTTTTGTGAAGAAATTCGGAGACATCAAAAGGAATCCACATACTTAAGTGGAAGAAATTATGTAAAGTAAAGTCGGAAAGAGGACTGGGCTTTAGAGCCATAGAAGAGTTAAACTCTTCCATGTGTTGACTAAGCAACTTTGGCATCTAATAGACTTTCATGATTCATCACTCTTCAAGGCATTAAAAGGGAGATATTTCAAGAATTACAACCTAATGGAATCATCTGGAGCTAGCAACCCATCGTATGAGTGTAGAAGTACTTCAACTAGATCCCTCGTAAATAAAGGTAGTATAAAGAAGATATGCGATTGTAAGTCAATTTCAAAGTGGAATAATATGTGGATCCCATATGTCCTTCCAAAGCCAGCGATTGACATGGGACAAAATATTTACTCAGGTTTAATGGTTGATCAATTTATTGATCCAATGACGAGAACATGGAGAGAAGAATCATTACATAAATTTTTTTTGTCTCTAATGACATCAAACTCATTTTGGGACTAGTAATTATGAGGAGGCAAATACTAGACTATTGAAGTTGATATTTTACTAAGATTGGCCGATATACAGTTAAATCAGGGTATAATATTGTGGAGCTTTTTCTCCTGTGAAGACAATACGAATTACGCCTATTTTCTAGGACATCTAAGTGCAATCTTGGAAATTAAAATGTCCACCAAAAATAAAAAAAATTCATTTGGCAATAGATTTCATGTTGTGTGGCTGTTAAGAATAACCTATAATGTAGAGGAATTAGTTGTGATGGTTTTTGATGTACATGTGGAGCATATGGATAGTCAGTGGTTAATCATGTCTTGTTTGAGTGTCCTCCAGACTCCAACCCTCCAAACATGGGCATTGTAGAATATTCCATCAACCTCCAATTTTTGTCCAAGGAAATCAATTTGGTATAACATCAACTATATTTTCTAAGGAATCCCTGAGTCTAATAATATTGGGCTCTTTCTGTGGATCATTTAGAATTTATAGAGGGCAAATAATGAGAGAATCTTCTCAAATTTAGATTATGATCCAAGATCAATAATCAAGTTGGCAGAAAGTGAGGCTTCTGAATGGTTTGCTGCCAAATCCCATGATCTTTCGATGCCTCAATTGATATCTATCAACCAAGGTCCTCCTTGGTTAGAGCTATCCAACCCTTCCATCTCAAGTCCAGGCTTCACAAGATATAATGCTATGTCGATGGATCCTGGAAAGCCTCAGACCTCTGTTCAATCTTCGGATGATTTTGCTTCTCTGATTCTGTTGAAGGCTCAAGCTCTGGAGCGATGGGAATAAGAAGAAGTCTTTCTGCTCTCTAATTCGAAATTGAGGCGGTGATATTGGCGATGAAGTGTTTAATCTCTTTGGATATCTTAGAAGTAGAGATGACTATTGATAGTGTTGATGTTTTGAAGATGGTTTCTCATCCAGAGAAGTAGCCAGCTTTTGCTTTCTATCTAGAAGATTTTTCAAGATGAATTAGTGTCTTTGTGACTACTCGATCATATTGAGATTATTTCAAAATAGTGTTTTTGTGATTATTTTGATGTTTTGAAGATGATTTCTAGTGATACATTACTGTGATCTTTGTGACTACTCGATCGTATTGAGATTAATTCAAATGATTATTGTCTGTGTGAAGGAAGGATTTTGTAAGGTCACTTGAATCTTACGTGAAGTACGGAACTAAACCAGTCATTAACAAGGCTAAAACAGGAAGTAAACTGTCTGCTTCAGTTAAAAATAAGAGATAATGACATTGATATTTGCATAGAACAACTCTTGAGGGTCATATTAATCCTGTACAATATTAATAATAATATTAAGAAAAAAGGACTACTAGTCAAAAACAATTACGCCGCGTAAAAGGAGCGTGGGGGTCCACCGCGTTGGCCGCGTTGGATTGAGACACATTTCTCATTCACCCACTCGCTTATAAACAAATGTATATTACTTAAAATTAAAACACAAATAAGTACTTTTCTACACGACATATTATTATATTATATTTTAAGACAAAATCAACTAATAGATTGTACTATAAAGACTCGTCTGTTTTAAGATTATTTTACTAATTATGAAACTGAAAAATAATATTTCTTTAACTTATAATAAATTGGTGGAGAGTAGATCTGACATATTAACCAGAACCAAAAAACCAAACTGAACTGATCTAAAATTTTTTGATTTGGTTTGATTTCAGTTCTTAGAAAAATTGTTCGGTTCTAATTTTTAGATAACTTCAGTTTTTGGTTCGGTTTAGTTCGATTTTGGTTCCTAAAAAAGAACTATTTGTTTTCAATTTTTAGCTAATATTGATTTTCAGTTTGGTTTAGTTCGGTTCCAAAAACCGAAAGTTACTAAATAGAAATCGAAAGTAGTTAGTACTAAAGTACTTTGGTTTCAACTAATTATACTTTTTTAAAAAAGTAATTATTCTTAACCAAACAAATTTTTTTAAAACTAATTTGATTCTATTTGTTTGGAAAATCGAACCAAACCAAAACAAAATTAAATTTTAATAAATATCTATTAATTACCATATATCTAAAATTTCAAATAGGTATTTATTGGTTACTATATTTTCAGAATAGAAAGAATCGAAAATCAAATCAAATAAGCGAATGTCCCTAGTTTTGACCTTTTTGTGAGGTAAGCAAATACAACTCTCACGAAGGCACGTGACATTATAGCGTCTTGCCGTCTACGTTATGCCATGTAATTGCACGTGGAGAGACTCAGTGTTACATTATCCCAAACCGTTTCGGAGTATATTACTACCAAAAATTAAGTTTATTATTGGTACGTCAAATATAAATTCATTTGTAATTACATACATAATGCTTGTTTTCGTACAATACCATTATATTGATAATAGCTAATAAAACTACTATTGGAAAACAATATACAATTATTCTATATTTAACTAAAAATATATTTAAAAAATCGATTAGTAAAGAGTATACCTTTGAATTTTTTACTATATGATATTAGCTATAAGTTTTTTGACTATAAATTTTTTGTTGTAAGAATTTATGACTATAAATTTTTTTACTGTAGAAATTTATTTTTGTAAATCTTATAAATTTTGTCTCTAGATTTTTGGTTTTTCACAACCAAAATATTGTATAAATAAAAAAATTAGTATTTTAGAACAACAAAAACAAAAAATAAATTTAGAATACGAATAGTTGAATTCAGGGCTTTGAAATTTTTTTTACTTTCTAAAACAATGAAATCTGTGGCTAATCACACCAAAAAAAATTGAAAAAAATATCTAGACTTCAAACAACGGCAGTATTTCCAAAATAGACATAAATTATAAATCAACTCTACTATAAAGGGAAACTAATTATTAATATTCGATTCCAAACTTGTATTTAATGGTAACTAGCGAATAAAGCGATTATCACAAAAAGGTCTATAAAATGGTCAAACTCATCAGCGTCCAATTGCTCAAATAAAAATACAACCTCAACAAACAAAAAAAAAATGGCAAGCACTAATTCAGAAACCGCCAAAGATACGCCTGCATCGGTGGACATGGCTAATCCAGAGGAGCTTAAGAAGGTATTCGACCAGTTTGACTCCAACGGCGACGGAAAGATCTCTGTGCTTGAACTCGGCGATGTTTTTAAGGCCATGGGAACGTCGTACACAGAGACTGAACTCAATCGCGTGCTCGAAGAAGTTGATGTAGATCGCGACGGCTTCATCAACCTAGACGAGTTCTCAACTCTATGCCGCTCGTCTTCTTCCGCCGCAGAGATTCGCGACGCCTTCGATCTGTATGACCAGGACAAAAACGGATTGATCTCTGCCGCTGAGCTTCACCAGGTTCTTAACCGCTTAGGGATGTCTTGCTCCGTTGAAGACTGCACTCGTATGATCGGACCTGTGGATGCTGACGGCGATGGAAATGTTAATTTCGAAGAGTTTCAGAAGATGATGACGTCATCATCCCTTCTAAACACCAACGGATCCGCCGCTCCTTCGACCTAGGGTTCCAGATCTGGATTCAATCGAAGATCTCTTTTTCTTAAATAGATGGTTGAGATTTAGATCTGAATATGAACATATCTGTTGCTTTCTTTTAACTAATTTGGTTTCTAATTCCTTGGTTGGTTTTGAATTTTATGTCATGTCAGTTTCGAATTATATTTTATGTAAGTTCCGTTTCGAATTACATTCTCATAGAGAAGCTTATGGTTGTTGGTTTTTTGGGTTCCTTTCCAATTGTGTAATCCGAGATGCACGCCAAAATCTAGTTCAAGTAATTTGACGCTATAATACTTTTTACAGGCTTTAGTCAAGGCCTAAAGCCTCGAACATTCGAGAATCATATTTTCAGTTACCTTTGGTTACAAATTTTCATGGTTACTGAATCATTTAAAGCAAGAACACAGTACAAAACTGTGTACACTTACGTCTATCGACTTGAACCCAATGTCTCCCCTGAGATATGTATGTCTTTCTTCTCTCCCTCTTGCGTGTCGCACCTATCCATGATAATAATATATATAAGGTTTCAATCAACAAGGAAGGAATTGATTGCAATCAACATGGAGAGTATCAAGAAATTACTTGTGGAGTTATCAAAAATCATCACTGAAGCATCAGACTGATCTGATTTAGGTTCCTCTATTTTGGCCTTCCACAGAGCCACCACTGTCCTTGGCTTTGCAACCTAATTCGAAATATATATATCACAGTTCCATAAGTACACAAAAAACATGAAAAAATCAATACAATCCAACCAAATTCCTTAAGCAGTCATCTAAATGTCAAGTATTAGAACATGTCCTTGGAATTTTTAGTACCTGAAGACTAGAATACACAGCCAACTCCAACTTGAGAGACTTTGTAGGGTCATTTGAACCAGTTGGTACAATAACTACCCATCTGCAAAATCAAAGCTTTATTCATATTCATGTGCAACAACAAGAACAATAATGGTGTAAGCAGATCACTGGATTCTTACACTTTTCTTGAAAGAAGCTGAGGAGCAAAGCTAGGGCCATAAAATTCACGCATCTCACCAGAGAACAAGCAAATGTGACTCTACAGAATCAACAGTTTACAAAGTTATGACTCATGACTCGCTATGTCAATTGGATATGAAAAAAGTGATGTATATATACCTCGATTTCCCGTAAAATATTGGGGTGGCCTTTAGCTCTAGCAACCTCAAGAGAGTCATCATTCAAAACCAGTGGATTTGCTGCAATACAAAACAAAGACATCTCAATATTAAGGAAACAGCATAAACAGATTTTATTCAGTCATAAAATTGGCAAGATCTAAGAGACAGATGAGGAAGATGATTGTTGATAAGGACAATACCGGAAGAATGATTGTTGATACTTTCTATTAGTTATAATGAAGAACAGAAAATGAAGATCCAAAATGAATCGATCTAGAGAGAAATAGAGATTCAGCTATAGAGGCGAAAGGAGGAGAAGAACTTTCTCTTATTCAATAAAGTGTGTAGTACTCACACTATTTATATTTGTCATTCTAATATGACCGGAACAAACCAGATGTGTAATTACATATATGTAAAATACATTATACCAAACCGATAATGCATATCTAATATTCTCTTTCAAGATAGAGCAAAAATGTTAATGATGTCCATCTTGCACAATAACTTCTTGAATTTAGTTGGAAACAGAGGCTTTGTTAGGATATCACCCAATTGATGATCCATTTTCACATGAAGAGTCCGAACCAATCCCAACTCAATCTTCTCACGGATGTGATGACAGTTAAGCTCTATATGCTTTGTTCGTTCGTGAAATACTGGGTTATTGGCTATGTGAATTGCCGCAGTATTATCACAGTATATAACAGAAGCATCCGAGACATCAATCCAAAGATCAAGAAGAAGTATGTGTAACCACATCATTTCACGGACAACAAGAGACATGGAACGATACTCGGCTTCTGCATATGACATGGAGACAATGTCTTGCTTCTTTGATTTCCAAGAGACCAAAGAGGAACCTACAAACATACAGTAGCCAGAGATTGACTTCCGTGTGTCAGGACATGAGGCCCAATCAGAATCAGCAAAACCTATCAATTTCAGATCTGTAGAGGCTGAGTAAAAGAGTCCTTGACCAACCATACCCTTTAAATAGTGTATAATACGGTATACATCATTAAGATGTGGATCAAGAGGTGAAGATGTAAACAGGCAGAGCTTTGAACAACATAAGTTATGTCGGGTCTAGTGAATGTGAGATACATTAGCTTCCCAACTAATCTCCTGTAAAGTGCAGCATCTTTAACTAAATCACCATCATCTTTTGACAACTTCAAATTCGGTTCCATCGGTACTAAATACAGTTTGCAACCAAGTAATCATGTCTCAGCCAACAACTCAAGAACATACTTCTTTGACACAATGTGATCCCTGTAGAATTATGTGCAACCTCAAGACCAAGGAAGTACCTAAGAGATCCGAGATCACGCAGCTTGAATGAACATTGTAAGGCAACTTTTAACAAATCTGTAGCTTTGTCACAGTTGCTTGCTTTTACGATATCATCCACGTATAGCAAAACAACCATATAGACATTCCCAAAGTTCTTAATGAAGAGTGTGTGATCTCCTGAAGATTTCTTGAAACCTATGCAATAATGAATCTGAAAATTTCAAAAACCATTGGCGAGACACTTGTTTTAAACCATACAATGATTTTCGAAGTTTGCAAACAGCATTGGGAGGGAAAGATTCCCCTTATTTTGGAGAATATCCTGGAGGTAGAGTCATATAAATTTCTTCCTTCAAATCCCCATTTAAGAAGACATTTGAGATATCAAGTTGAGTAAGAGACCACCCTTTTGCTGCCGCTACTGCAATTAATCATTTGACTGTGGCAAGTTTGGCTACTAGAGAAAACGTATCAACAAAGTCAAGTCCCTCCTTTTGAGTGTAACCCTTGGCCACGAGTCTGGCTTTATAGCGTTCCAAGCTCCCATCAGCAGTCAGTTTGACCTTGTACACCCACTTACAACCAACTGGACGTTTCCTAGAGGGTAAAGAACAAACTTCCCAAGTCCAAGTTTCGTCAAGAGCCTTGATTTCAATCTGCATAGCATCACACCACTCTTTGATAGCCTTAACAACTTCATAAGTGTGTGGTTCTGGAATCTTACTCACAACATTTATGAAAATCATATATGGATCCGATAAGGATGAATATGATAAGACATCTGACAATGGATGAGCTGTAGAACACTCAACAACATTGCAATCAAAGTCTTGTAAATATGAAGGAGGTTTAGAAATTCTCTGTGAATTGGTAGTCTCAAGCTAAGAGTTAGATGAGCTAGCAAGCGTTTCTAAAGTTGTCACAAATAAAAAAATATGAGAAAAGAAATTTGACCTCTCATTAGATTTTGTTGATCCCTGCTTGAATGGAAACATATCTTCATAGAAGATAACATTACGGGAAATGAAAGTCACATTGCTCTCAAGATCAAGTAGCTTGTAACCTTTATATCCAAAGCGGTATTCGAGGAACACACACACGAGACCTTTCTTGAAACTTTTGTCTCCCTTTAGGAGATGTAGTTACATAACACAAGCAGCCAAATGTCTTAAGATGGGTGTATTCCCGCATTTTCTGCATCAGCATTTCATAAGGAGACTTATTCAAGGTCACCGGAGAGGGTGTTCAGTTGATGAGGAAACCTGCAGTGAGTATACAATCTCCCCAAAAAGAAAGAGGTACCACAGATTGGAAGAGAAGAGCCCTTGCAACATTTAGCATGTGTTGGTGTTTTCTCTCTACTACTGAGTTTTACTTAGGAGTTTTTGGGTAGAAGTGATGAGCAACAATGCCTTTTTCTTTGTATAATCCTTCAAATTTTAATTCTGCGGCGTTATCAGAGCTTATTGCAACATAGTTATGCTAAAATGGTTTGTTTGATGACAAGCAGATCTCTGTGATCCACATGCATCCGGTACCTCTTGAATGAGGCCCTAGAAAGGGCGAATGATGCAGTAGGAACATATTACTTGCTGCTTGATACTGAAGGAAGTGTACTCATCCTCACACATTTTCTCAGTAGTGGTAGAAGGATTAAGAGGGGGAAGTCAGAAGTGGTTGTAATTCCATTTAAAAAAAAAGATGCGGGAAACAGTGACATAGTAGAAATTTTCTGGATATAGTAGTTTCATTTGTCCCGGTGTAAGAAGCCTAAGGCTTCAGATTCCTATGGGCCCTAAGCGGAACAATCAAGCCCATAGTGTAAATCTTTGCCGGAGTTCTTTCGTTGGAGTTTAGGGTATTAAGGTTTGTATTATTCTCTCTGTAAGGAGTAAAGTCTAAGAAATATTTATATTGGGCATGCAACACTCGGAGAATAACACCTTGCAGTGTTAGAACTTATCTATTGGAGGAAATAAAAAGGAGGCTTTTTCCGGTTATACATGTTAGGCTTTTCCGAGGCAGGAGGTAACAGCTCTTAGGGAACCACAAAGTCAGAACTTTCCCTGCTCTATGTTCTCAGCCAATAACTATCAGACTAGGCCTATTAGCCCTGAACTCTTACAAGAATGTCTAGGTAAAAATAAGTTGTTTCTTAAGCTTAAAGTCTCTCTTTTACTATAACTCATGTTAGCCGGTCAAATATTTCGTTGGAAAGGTAGATGACATTTCTGCTCTTTCGGTTTCCTTCCTTGAAGTTGAGAGCTTAGACTCGAGTTCTTTCTTTGACTTCTAGTATGAGTGTGCCAAAGCATTCTTTCAAGCAGCAATGAAAAAAGCTTACTACTCTTTCATTATCTAGATTAATAAGGAGGGTCATAAAAGTTGTAGTCTTGAGTTGCCTGAGTGGATTGAGATGATTATGCTAACTAGTTCTCTTTAAGAGGCCTTATCAAGGTATCCCACGCATTTTCCAAGAGATATAGCTCCTTATCATAATTGGAGCTACCAGCCTATAAATAACCTCTATAGCAAGAGTAGTGCTACTACTACTAAGCGAAGAAAACTACCTCTACATTGATTGATTATAGCAGAAAGAGCAGCCTAACTCTACTCCTTGAGATTTTCACCCTATGAATATGCGGGGGATTCTTTCAAAGATCCTACAACAGGGGATTCGATGCCATCAAGAGAGCCTGGTATTCCAGGTCAAAGCAAAGAAAAAGAGACAACATCATCCTTGGCCATCCATGGATTTATGACATGGACGTTACCCACCATGGTCGCGATAACACTTATGTTTTAACCCACCAAGGCAAATCGATCATGCTCACACCAGCGCGTCCTTCAGAGAAATTCAACAAACCACAACCAACGCTCGCAAGTGAAGCCTCTCCCCATTAACAAGTTTCATTTACATTTTTTATAGATTTTAGTAGTGTTCGGCTGGTGTGAAAACTACAACAATTCGGCTAGTTCAAGGCCTAGGACCAATAACAATTATATTTGACTTTCTAGCGTACGTAGCCACTAACTCCTTAAGGTTAGCAATACCTACAGCTCTCAATACAGAGTTATTTTAGTTTTATCTGAAAAGCAAGGTTTAGAGGACTTCTAAATTATGTAAATAATGGGGTTTTCAATAGGGTATGATTAAAGTTGTGTAGATATATCCATGTCAAATCGTTCTGCCATGTAGCGTACCAGTGCCACAACGTGAGGGTCCCTTACAGATATTTTTCTTGTTTCGACACGATCCTTCTTAAAAGTTTATAATTATGTAGCCATTAACTTGAAAAAATATGAACAGATGTATCTTTGTAGCCTCTCATTACTCGTCACTATTTTTTGTTTGGTTGCAGAATCTGGAAAGATCTAGATTAAGATAGTTATTGCATGTCTAACCCAATATAAATCTCGTCTCTACTCATCAATCTTTTACAAATCGCCACCAATACTCTTCAACATCATCTTTCTCCATCCATTTCAAAGTAAGTTACGGGCTGTTTAATTTCTATCGCGTTTCCATCATTTACTCTTAATTTTTTCGTTGTCATACTTCTCTCTAATATTAGGTTTTACAGTTGATTGGTTCCCGTAGTTATCTTGCTCATTTTTAACACTTTTACACAATACCACCATTGTTTGATTTCATTTACTATACTTCCAATTTTTAGGTTCACTATAAGTAACAAAGGCAAGGGTAAACTCATCATGTGTGATACTTCGGACGAATACTATCTCTCGAATGATTCATCTGACATGCAACATTCTTATCCACGATAGCCCCACCGACCGCCTCGTGAGCTTCCGGTTTGTATGAATTGAATTGGTTTAGCTATGACATAAAGTTATGACCGAATAAAATTACCGGATCATTAAATAGTCTGGTCACATATAGTCATTGTCATGAATACTAACTTGCACATCGATGAAATCACTGGCAAGGTTAAATTGTTCTATCATTCCATATAACTGCTTTTCTCATTTTCATTTGTCTGTCCGCTTATAAAATATTTTCTTGTAGTGGTTGGGCATAGGTAACCAAGACCTGATAAACTTCTTCCCAGAGTACAAACATGTGTCAGCGCGTAGTTCATATAAACCAAGGGGTAATCGTGGGATGAGCGCTTTCATCTTTTAAAACACTCCATATAGCTATTATTTCGCTAACAACCACTAAAAAAAATTTTAATAGCGCCGAAAAAATGTTATATAACAGTATAATAGTGTTTAATTAAACTTTTATAGCGCTTTATGTTTTGCAATTGTAAAAGTATATGATAGCAATCAATATTTGTTATTAACGATTTAAAATATATTGTAAATTTGTTTTGTTAAATATATTTGTTGTTTATTTATTCAATATTGTTTTTATATATGAATTAATATTTAATATTTGGTATATTAAAAATGACATAATATTTTTAATATTACATGAAACTAATATTACAAAATAGGATAAAATACTTAAATATATACAAAGTAGATACAATTTGAATAACTCTTGGAGTTTGGATCGCCTTCTTATTAGGGCCATATATAATTTTCGGAGTGAAACTTAAAACTCAAAACTGAACAAATCATTTTCCTAGATACAAATAACATAACAAACAAAATTTATAACTCAAAACTGAAAACAAAGATTGATATAAGCCACTCTATGACTGAACAAGAAAGCAATTGAAGTGAGACTATAATGAGATGCAATATACCCTTTCTCTGTAGTTAATTGTCGCCAATACTCCCTGAAAATTAATGGAAAATCTAATAAGTTTAGAGAATCCAAAAGCTAGAAGAAGAAATTCACGATAAGTCTACACTTTTGAATGAATAAGATAGTAAGAATAAAGTAGTAGATGTCTTCGATTACCCAAAAAAAACGATGGATCAATCAGGAAGAGAAGAACGGCGACGAAATGAATGGCGGAAATCACTTGGTCGACGTGCTTCACATCACCAATATTAGGAATGGCTTCTCTAACCTTTTCAATCAATTTTTTCTCCAGCGTTTTCTCTTGCTGAGTCGCTTCGGCCATGGAAGAAAGTTTGAAGAAAACAAAATTCGTTGTAAGAGTAGAAGATGAGTGAAACAAAGTGTGGAGGATCTATGGAGCTTCAATTCTTCACCGCCGTCAAAACAAATGAAGTGTTTAGGGTTTATGTCAAGGATTGAATTCTTGAGAATAATCTCATATCACAGGACAATCTAACGGTAAGAGATTGTGCCACGTCACGGATCCTAGGGAAACTCTAAGCAAACAATATATATCAACAAGACTCACAAGATTACTCAACTTTACGGGAAACCAAGCCAACGTCGCTTGATCGGCTACTATGCTGTTGAAGAACATCTTCAACGAGAGACACTACGAAAAATGATAGATCTGACATTGCCATCAGCAGAGGATTCTCAGCACAGAGCAGAACAGATACTCAGCTAATATTCCTTGTTTCACCAATAGTCATGATAAATCGTCAGGATTTGATAAGAACGACAAAGAAAACATAAAAGTTTGATAAATCCATATGATTAGTTTCTCTTTGAAAAGGATACAGAGATCGTCCTCGTCTAATCCTTTTTTTAATTGAACGTTGCAATGAATGAGGCTCCAAATAATTATCCTAATACTTTGAATCCTCATGACCAAATGCTCCAAAGTCAGATTCCTCATCTCTATTTTCATCAATCTCAATTTCTATATCCAAAATAACATAAAATCTGAGAGAACACATTATATTCCATTCTAAACAGTAGATTACGAGCAAATCTCAAATTTAAATCGAATAAAACAAAAAGATGAAAAAAGAGAGCGTACCAAGAACATAGCCAAATTCTGTCAGACGGTCCTGGAGATGCAAAAGATCCTTTTAATTATTTTTGTAAATCTGATTGCAGTGACTTGAAATGAAATCCTATGAAGCCATGGTTGGGAAGGAGATGACGAGTGGCTCCAAACGCAGGCGATTGGATTTGGGTCATATTTTTCTTCGAAGTCCTTAATCATTCACAAGGTTGAAAAAGGCAGACGTTTCGGACCCACGTGGAGCATTGGTGTTGTTATGGGTAGTTGACACTTTAAACCATGGATCAAGTCTCTCCTTTAACACTTTTTCACTCTATTTTAAAGAATTTTTTCTTTTTCGTATGTACAGTTTTTTCCTTTTATTCTCATATATTATGATTCTTTTATATAAGTAAATTATAGATTATATAGTTTTTAAAAAAATATTTGCCCAGATAAAAAATGATTTCGGGTCCGCTTATTACTAATGGGCCTATTTAATTACTGGCTAAACTTATGTATCTATAATAGCTGACCTCATCCGTAATTGACCTGTTTAATTATAGCCAATGCTCTCCCTTTTGCATTTACATATCCGATCATCATTATGGTTGATTTTGTTTGCAATCAGTTACATAAAATTGACGTGATTATACTGCTATGCCAGAAAATAATTAAGTTTTTCACATCTACCACACCCAACCATTGTGTTATGTGATTAATGCAAAAGCATTCATTGCCATTATAACATCCACTATCCCCTCTCCACGTTCTTCACCCGCAAACACATTTCTTATCAACAAAATGTCTATCTTAGATTTGCCTGATAATATTCTAGTCAATATACATCATTGTCTGGGTCATATTCCTTGTTCGACTTTCTTAATTTTTATTCCGTGTCATGAAAGTTTCATTTACTCTCTAATGCTCATGCTATACAGATTCTATCCAAACTTTCTCTCTATGAACTCAACTTCTTCCCCAACTTGAATGTCCCTCAATATTATTATGACCTTGACCACAAGCTTCTACTATCCGGTAACCCGGATGCTATGTTTCATGTAGAACTAGTCAGTTTTTTCCATGATACTTGTCAAAACAATGAATACATTTTGCTTGAGCAAGTGGCTGAGGAAGGGAATGAAGAGGTTATTTATCTTTTTGGTGTAATTCTCGTATGCTCTGGAAGTATACAAAGGACAAAAATTCTTGCTTCTTGTTCATGCCATTAATGTCTCAGACCTTGGAGTTACTAGAATCTCACCGTATGCAGGCAAGGGGGCTTCTGATGGATCGAGGTGAACCACAATTGATTGCTCTTAAAATGTATTACCACACGCTGAATGGTTGTTGCAATGGTGAAATCAGTGGGTTCTTATTACAGAATCACAGCTATTCCGACACGTACGAGAAGCTAAATGATAGGGACATTAAAGAAGCATGTGAAAATTGCTTGTACCATAATGAGGTTGAACTCTTTCTACAAGGGATTCTAACTGCTCACGTCTAACCGAACATAGTTTGTTTTCTTCTTTTTTTTTCTATAAATTGTATGTTTCTCTCGGTTTATTTAGCCTTTATATGTTGATGTACAAGACTGTGACTACCTGTTTGGAGCTTATAATCAATCCAAGTTTCCAAACATAATATTGTCCATTACTTAAAACTTACACCTACAACAAATCTCTATAATCCATTACTCCATTTCAATTTCCCCATTAACCAAACCATCGAGATTGCACGTAGAACAAGACATATTGCTTTGAAATTCACAGAATGGTTCAAATCCAAGAACTTTTCCTTTGCAACCGTCATTTCTTTATCCATCTTCACAAAGAATTCTTTTTGTAGCTCCATCATTTCATTCATCTTTTTCCGCAACTCAGCGGCATCATCTTTTAGTTTAAATCATTTATCATCCACACGTCTCACTTCTTCTAAAAGAGCATCATCGACCCATTTAAACAAATGCTCTTCATTCTACTTCTATAACATTCATATCAAATTATATCAATGCAACTAAAATTTTTAAACAAAATTTAACTTTGAAACAATTACATGCCAAACACCACGAGAAACTTAAGAAATAACCTTCAATCCAACTGAGCATATGTAGAACCTTTGACATGGTTCTCATTTGTCTTCGACGTAAATGTGACAATTCCTTCCCTACACCAACATGTATTGGGAACACTAGGCAGTGCTTGCCTATGAACTGAATGGCTTGAACCCGACGAGCTCATTCTCCCTTAATCTCTAAATTTTTGATTTCACTCAAGAACTCTGACTTTTTTCTTCCTAATTCGTGACCCAGACTTCTTTTAATTTTGACTTGTACAGAAAATAATTCACACTACTTATTGATATTTCTTCGGAGAGACTCTATGGAAATAAGAGTTTCTCGGTTAAGTCTAAATGAGGAGATGGAAAACCCGGTTATTACAAAAATTCAATCCGGTTATTGAAGCAAGTCACTACAAAAAAACATGTGTATAACATCAATAATTTTATATCATTTAAATAAATGATACTATATAAAGTCATTTATTAACAATGACACATTATATGTGATTTAACATCATTTATAACAAATAACATTATTATTGCATATTTTACAATCGCACGAGACATCACGTATAGTATGATGAAAATAGTTGCATCAATTGCTTAAATTGTCACTAATTATTTGAGTCACCACTTTCAGAGTCATTTTTATAAGTGATGTAAATAGCGGTTGTATCAATTAAAACTGATGCAAACAAATAAAATAAATGACATTATACGTCTAATTTCTTGTAGTGAGTTTTAACTCTGTAGATCTATGTAGATTGTAATTATGTAGCCACTTCGGATGCTAATCTAGTAATTAAATTCTTTCATATAATTCGGTAGCCATAAGCCTTGAAAATATTTCCGTAGCCACCTCTGAAATTAATTTTGTACTGAGTTTGTAAATATGTAATAGAATTATAGGCTCTCTTACTGAATTATTAGCTATAAGTATGTAACAGAAAAATAATAACTCTGTACAAAATTAATAAGTACGATATAGAGTTATACTACAAAATTAGGGCTCTCTAACTATGTACAAATTTACTAATTCGGTATTTCTGTATAGAGTTACTATTTCTGTAACATAATTACTAAAAATGTACAGACTTACTATTTCTGTAGTCACCTTGTTTGCAAATGTTGACTCTGGTAAAGTTGGTCAATGCCGTGGTAGAATTGTAATTACTTTGTTCTTAACAAATCTCATTAAGGGTATATTTGCATTACTCGACCAACAATTTTGGAAAGAGAAAAAAGACTAACTATGTTAGAAAAGATATTTGTGAACCATTATTGTCAAACCCCTTAAATTATTTCAAAATATATATTTATTTGGTATTAAAATTTTTATAAAATATATTTATATGACTTTAATAGATTGTATGTTCATATTGAACGCGTTAGCTTTTTTTTTCTTCATGTTTCCGGCAACGCGTTAGATTTATTTGATGAAGAATTTTCTGTAAAATGTACAAAGAGGAAGTTAAACTTGTCTCCTCAAAATAATACTGTTTGGCTTTTTCCCCAATTTTCTAATTCCGATTTTTATTTTCTTTGTAAATACCAATGTACTGTCCATAATGCATGCACATTATTTCATTTTTTCACATAAAGAGTCGTTTCTCACATTTTTTCTTTCTTAACTTTTGTGATCGATAATTGGAAGTATTTTTGCCAATTGCATAGTGTCACAATGAATGAGATCTTCAAAGGCATTTTCAACTCCACTCCATTCCTTCCTCTAATACCCATTTATAAAGTAAAATAAACTCTAACACAATTTCATAACTCACTTCAAAATGGAGGAATGAATCATATTTCATTCATCCATTTTGAAATGAGACTCTTTTTGTTTATTAATTACCACTTTTGATTTTAATCTTTTTTATTTTGTACCTAAACAAGACTATTTGCATCAATTATGTTTTATTAAATTATATATTTCTAATTTATACAAGAATATATTTAAAATTTGTACAATATAGAGAAATTTGGGTGAATATCCCCATAATAAACCATAAATTATGTATTAGGTTTATACTGAAGATGTGAACACAATTGATGATTACAGGAAACTTATTGAAACTAGGAACAAAGGAAAGGAATTAGCCTACCTTCAATTAGAGTTGTTACATGACCTCTACTTCTATGGATCCTCTGGTATGTGGAAAACCAGAAACAATAGGAGATTTTAGAATAAGATCTACACAACTATGAAGACGGTGACAAAAGGAGTTATTGACGCGAAGGAATGGCATCTGGCTCAACATTTTACCTCAAATCAAACGCAATTTCAGAATAGACTCTTGAACCCGATGCCGGAATCGGAAAATGACAAGCTCTTCATGGATGCTGCCTGGAGATCCGACGCAAACCTGACTGGACTCGGATGGAATTTGACCTCAAGGGATGGAGAACCACTCCTCCGACAGGCACGCCTTGAAACCCATATCACTTTGGGTTTAATGGCTGAAGCTCTTGCGATGAGGTTCGCCATTAAACATGTGTTGATGGCTGGATTTCAAAAAGTTGATATCTTCTCAGATTCTGAGATCTTGATAAATGCTATCAACAGAGATGGACCCCGATTGAGATCTGCACAATTGTTGGTGACATCATCTCCCTATCTCGTTCTTTTGCTTTTGTTTCTTTACATTTCATTAAAAGAGTTTAATTTGGTTGCTAATACTCTGGCAAAAAATGTAATGCCCAACCACCACATTTAATTTCAGTTTTTTTTGTCAACACTAGGCTACAACTGGTCAGCCCAATAACCAAGTTCCTACATAATATAGGCAGTGAGATTTGATCTGTGGGTGTGCAAGTGTGTCTGCCTTTAGTGGACTTACCTCCTGCCACTAGACTAAAGACCACATGTCTTCATTTAATTTCGGTTTAGTGAAGCTTTCTTACCAAAAAAAGAGAGGTAAATACCCTTCCTTTTATTGTAAGTTTTTATGTCAATATATCCCTACCATCTATCTCTCCAATTAACATTATCTCTCTCTTCTTTCTTTTATTGTAAGTTTTTATGCCAAAATATCGCTACCATCTATCTCTCCAATTAACCATTATCTCTCTCTTCTTTCTCTTTTACGTTATCTCTACGCTCTTCCTCTTCTCTGAGCTCCTTCTCTCTTTTTTCTTCCTCTTCTCTATACCCATCTCCCTTTTCTCATTCTCTTCTCTCCTACACTTTCTCTCAGCTCGCTCTTCTCTCAGATATCTCTTTTTTCTTTCTTTTATTTTGAAAAAGTTTGGGAAACATTTGGGGGAATTTAGATAGGATCGACATAGATTTAGTGTTTTGATTTGATTTGGGAATGTTTGTTTGTTTTTGTTAACAATTGGATCAATGATTTAGGATTGTTATGAAAAGAATTTGTGAGGGGTCTGATTAGAGGTTAGGGATGAAGGAGAGAAAAATGTATTGACAATTTTAACTTTCATTCAATAACATAAACATTTTTTACCAGATAATAAATGTATTACCGGGAATAAATAGGTTAACAAATAATACGTGCGATAATAAATGTATTAACAGAATATATATAAGTTAGCGGATAATAAATGTATTGACGAGTACTATATATAAGTTAATAGATACCAAATGTATTACCGAATAATACATTTTAGTTAGCGGACAATAAGTTTATTTTTACCCAGGTAAAAATAACAAATAGTAAATTTAATAACATGTATTACATTTATGTTAGCAAATAACAAATATGTTACCTAAGTAATACATGAATTAATAAATAATTCAATGTATCAGTTAGTCAGTAATAAATATATTACACTGGTAAGCAATGTATTATCAAGTATTATATATATGTTAGCATATAATTAATGTATTCACCATGAACAATATAAATTTACCGGGTAATAAATATCTTACCATGTACTATATTTTAAGTTAGAGGCTACTAAATATGTTATCAATGTAAAAAATATATTATAGAGTATTACATTTACTATTAGCGGATAATAAATATTTTATTCGGATACAATAAATACTACTGGGTAACAAGGACAACATATTAAATATGTTGTCTTTGCATATAATGCTTAGTTATTCTCTCTCTTCTACTTAATGTTGTCAATGACATTTATGTCGTTCTATATGTAGGGCATATGGTAGTTAGTGGATAAAAATAGTTAAAAGGATAATTTATAGGTTTTTATAATTTTTCATGCACATTATATTTTTCAACCCCTCTCTCTTCGTCCTGTTGGTGACTTACCAAGATAGGAATCACATAATCTACGAATCCAAAAACGGAGAATTCCGAGTCCAATCCTTCAAACAACCAAGTCTCGTCAAGAAATTTGAAACATTTCAAGACGAAGACATTGGTGAATTCGCCAACTGATTGGAAAGATCATTTGAGTGCTACTTCAATACTGGTGCGGAGGGAGATGTTCACCTTGCTCCCGCCAAAACTTGATGGTAAGTTAGAGAGGTTTATGGAAGTAAACGAATAAATTTAGGAGTTTATGACAGGAGGTAAGTGCAAAGAATCATTTGGCTTTTGATGATTGTACCAAGAAATCTCAAATTCACGGAAAGTGTGATGAAACCTTTTCGGCGTTTTGGAATTGTATTTTTTCTTATTTTAACGACTATCAACCCATTGTGAATGTGCTTGCAAATGTTAGAGAAGAGTTGTTAAAGCATGTATACTTGCGTATGGATGATTGAGAGGATCCATTTATGAGAATATCAATATTGGATTTGGGTATCAATTTTTTGTTATGAGCGGAAAGAGTTTGCCTTATTAGGAAATGAATAATATTTTTTGTTTACTTATTAGTTTCATGAACATACTAAAGTTAAATAAAGTTATTTTGCCTTTTTTTGTTCGCTTCAATATAAACATCAATTGAAAAGAAAAGAATACTTGTTTTTAAATATAGGCAAACATGTTTTTCAACAAACATTAATTTGTAATACGTCTAACTTAATCAAATATATGCAGAAAAGCTAATAACCTGGTCTAAAACTCGAGATGAGTTTAGCTTTGATTTTACTTGATGAATCTCTTATGAACTTGAACTCAAAGAACACAACACCAGAGTTTAACGAGTTCGGATCTCAATATGAGAATCCTACGTCTCGCCGGAGATGATACCTCCGGAATCCACTATGAATCTTTTGCCAAAACTTAGCTCAACATAGCTTGATTACAATGGATTAAGCTCTCCTTCACTCACTCAAATCTAACCTATCTCTCACAATAATCAAACCGATTCTCTGCTTAGAAAGATTACAGGAAGAAGATGAAAAAAACTCTGTTACAACAACCTGTAACAAACCTCACGAACTACCCAATTTGAGCTTATCACCGAATGAATGAGGAAGACGAAGCTTAAATACCATCTTAGCTCAGATTTAAGTCGTCCTCGCTTTACCAAATCTGCAGTGAAACGTGGCAAAAGATCAATGGTTCTGTTTCATCATTCCGGATCCAAACCGGATACAGAATGACCCGCTTCTAAAACTTGAAGCGAATAACCGAAGCCTCTCTTTCACAAGGAGTCTTCCTTCTTGAATATATAAGCTGAAGCCTCTGAGTCTCTTAGAGTCTTCAATTCCTTCTTTAAATATTTTGGTTAATGACTATCAACCTTCACCTGGAAATGGTTATTAGCATTCTGCATAATTGTTGGTGCCGATACAATGACTTGTGAATCTATATAATCTTAAGGTAAACATAACTTAAAAATATTGGCTCCCTGCTCTTCTAAAGTTGAGAAGATGAACTTTGTTTTCTTTTGGTGTTTAGAGTCTCGTTATCAAAGAAAGTTACTTATAAGGAGAAGGATCGATACATTAATCATTGGTGCCAGATACAATGACTTGTAAATCTATATAGTCTTAAGGTAAACATAACTCAATTTTTTGTGGCCGCCTGCTCTTATAAAGTTGAGAAGATTAACTTTGTTTATCAGTAGTATAATATGTGACTAGAGGCTGTTAATGTGTGAATGTAATGTTGAGGTACGATTGATGTACCGTTTATTCATTAAGGCATTAGGGTGTATTGTAGTTGTTTCTGTTGACAGTAGTCTGTTTGTAATTTTTCCAGGGTCTTATTTCCAGTCTTTTTATAATGTTAGAATTTTCCTTCAACACTTGGAGACATGATCACCAGTGTTGTTGAGATAATTTCTGGTTTAATTGCTTGTTTACGGTCCTTGTAGTGCAACACACACCAGGGATAAGCTCTAGGCACGGATCCAGCGGGTAGGGAGATCTCGATGAGATCTATTAATAGAGATGCCGACGGTGGAAAGATGAGAGAATCGTGGTCGTGGAGACGTGATGGATAGAAAAGGTCAACCTTTAGATCTATGGAAATCTAAAGAGATCTTCTTCCTAGCTAGGTGAATTGAATCAAACTTAGAAGGGTACCAGTCAATCTTGGGAATCAAATAAACTAAAAGACGTGTTTCTTCCTAAGGAGAATTGAATCGATCTTCAGCAAAGACATGAACGAAACATGACAGAAAATTTATGATAGAAATCTCTCGATTTTTCTATTATCTTTAAAACAGTTCCAAAATAGCAAAACATTAGAGTTACAACATTTATAGAGAATTCTAGTAGGAAACCCTAATTTAAGATGGACCATAGACCTATTCTCCCTAATTAAAAAAACAAAAAACAAAATAAACCATACTAATGGGCTTATTAATGAATTAAACTAAGTGAAGCAAATAAACTAATGGACCTAAAAACAATGAGCCTTATATTATGGATAGATTAGGCCCTGGTCGTTTGGCTTCTGCGACCGTGGTGCCTATGGTCCGGGTGTCAAACGGGTCCACCCATTTGACCCGCAAACTGTAATGGGTTGACCCGCGAGACTCGCTAGTCCACTAACTTCAAATGAAGTTTGTTTTGATAGACAAAACATTGGTCAATTGCAAAACTAACATGATTTGAAAGTATTGGTCAAATGCAAAACTAATCTAAGAGTAGACTTCATGTGAAGTATACAATGACAATTTTGTTAAAAATAAATTTACAGCCTATATATAATGTATTTTTCTAATGTGTGTTTCTTTAGTTGTTTGTCTCTGTATAAATTTTACATATTTATGTGTTATATTTATGGTTGAATAAATTTTTGAAATAATTTAGATAATTAGCTCATTCTGAGTATATTTCATATGGTGTCTACTATGATGATTTTGTAATGCATGTAATGAAGTCTATCTTGTTAATGTGGGTTATATTTGTGTCTTTTATACAGGAAGTGATTCAGTTACCTTCTATTTATGGTGAATGGATGATGAGAAGGGATTGTTGGCATTTTGAAGTGGATCATATAAAAGGTGGGAGAATGTTCTTCTTACATGATGGTTGTACTCATGACAAACTTGTTAAAATGGCTCAAAAGGATTATGATCTAGAGAGCCGAATTTGTGGGGTTGACTTAATCATTACGAGACTCAATGCTGCAACAAATGCGTTCAGATACTCCTCCCATGCATATCACAAATGATAGACAAGTACATGGTTTGGTTGAGCTTATTAAATCATATGTTGTACGTCTATGCATTACATGTTGATTTGAGGAGAATCTAATGAAGATGGTATTGACGATTATGTTAAAGAAGAGATAGTAGAGCATACAAATGAGTTGGAAGCAGAACCTGAATTTTATGTTGATGTTGGAGATTACAGTAAATATTGGAAAGTGGAACATGAGGAGGAAGATGATACAATTTATAGTGTTGATGGTGTCAACGAGGGATGCATTGGTCAAGAATGAAGAAAATACATTTTGGGTGACAAAATATGTGAAAGTTCATACATGCTCGGTGGTGGAGCGACTGGCTCACTTTAGATTATCTTCTCTGAGATATATTGCAAGGTTGTTTGTAGATCAGTTTGGTACAATTGATGGGATTACGCCGAAACATATCAAAGAGTCAATGAAAACGATGTTCAGGTTGAAGCTGGATTATACTGCGTCTTATAGAACATTGATATGTGCCCAGGAATTGGTGTGAGGGTCAGCACAAGATGGATATGATACATTGCCTTCTTATTTGCTTCTTCTGCAGAAAACAAATTCGGGTACAGTCACTAGCCTCAAACTCGATGAACATAATTGATTTAAATATCTATTTATATCGTTCAGAGCCTCTATAGTTGGATTTCAGTACCTTAGACGAGATATTGTAGTTGATGGGTTTCATCTTACTAGAAAGTATATGGGTGTTTTGCTAGTGGCATGCACACAAGATGGTAACTTTCAGATATTTCTTTTGGCATTTGGAATTGTAGACACCGAAAATGATGCTTCATGGGAGTTATTTTTTTCCAAATTAAGTGTTCTTTCACAAATCATTATTCATTGGCGATAGTTTATGACAGGCACACATCCATGAAAAATGCGTGCAACAAGGTTTTTCCATGTGCAACTCAAGGGATATGTTACTATCACCTCCAGAACAACATAATGACCAAATTTTAAGGAAAAAACCTCTTGTATTTGGTCAAAGGTGCAACATATGCTTATACACTTCACAATTATACTCGACATATGGCCGAGTTGCATCGTATCAATCTTGCCTTTGCATTGTACTTAGAAGACGCAGACTCGGTTTTGTGGGCTCGAATTCATTTCCCGAGTAATAGATACACTATACAAATGAGCAACATCGTTGGATCAGTAAATTCTGCATTTAAGCTAGCAAGAGGATTTCCAATAACATTTCTTTTGGAGTTCATACGCGAGAAGCTTGGAATGTGGTTTTGTAAAGAATGTGAAGATGCTATGAGGGTCACAACACGCTTTAGCCGAGGAGTTGAGTATCTATTAGCTGTACGTGGGTTTTATGCAAAACTTTTTTTGGTGGAACATATAGATACATGGCGGTTACATGTGAAGGGATGACCACATGTATTGTGGTGTGTTTGTTATTGAACAAATACCTTGTTCACATGTTATTGCATCTGCAAGAGAGGCTGAGTTGGATTTGTCTACGCTTGTATCCCCATACTATGCAAAAGAATATTTGTATTCAACATACTCCCACACCATCTTGCCAAAAAGTGACTACGATCAAGCTCCAAATCTGGAAACATGTTAGCCTCCATTAGTGAAAATTCTTCCGTGACGAAAGAAAAATTTTAGGTGGCAGAGTTGGTTAAAATTTTCTAAACAAAGCAAGGAAAATCAATAAGTAATATAATTGTTCTAAATGCAGAAAATCGGGGCACACTCAAGCAGATTATATAAGCTCTAATTTCATTTTTTACAAAATTTGGCATTCCCGTCTTGATTTTTCCATTCATGTATTCTATTTACAATTTACTTTGTTCTGACCAAAATTACAAGACTTCAAAGTCTGCTACTGAAGTCTACATTTAAATATGCTTCTAAAGTCTTCATTTAAAACTTACAGTTAAAGTCTATATGACGAGGGTACTGTTTAATTCTGTTTATTATGAGTACTTAATTGGGATGAAAACTGTTTTATTATGATTCTTGTTTTAATTTGGTTAGTCTAATCATATATTTCTGCCGCCAACTTATCTATTATCCGCTTGATGTTAGAATCACACAGCCCTGGGGAGAATGGCACACCAAGAAGATGAAACTCTATATACTTTAGGCAGTATACATCACAATCCCCACTCAGTCTGTTTTGGGGCACTTTAAAAGGAGGCAATCATTCGTGTGCGAATTCTGTGAATGGGTACTTGTATCTATATCTTTATGTGGCACCAATTCATGAAGTATATAAGCCATAAGAACCGCGATAGGCTTCACTGTCGCTGTCATTTGTGTTGCACATGTGTGCTTCATTGCATGATCCCAAATAGTTATGTGCCTCTTCAGAATGGATATGAACAAAGCTACCCAATGATCAACATAAAATATATTAGTTAAATCATCAATCTATAGTTTGTAAGTTTAAAAAAGAAAGAAAGAAGAAATACACAATCCAAAAAAGTTGCATCTGCTTTAAAATTCAAGGGTACATATATATCATCCATTTCCAACCCCCATTATTTATCAAATCGACAATAAGATGGCTCTGCACCTAAGAAGTAATCATATGCCCTAGCAGGAAGGGCATATGTCTTCAAAAATTCTGGAAATTTGGCAACCCATAGCATGCTGAAAACAAGGTCGGTCTGTCCTAAACCACTCTCGATACTTTGCATATCGACCTCTCAGAAGATGGATCCCTACATCCAAGTGTTGCAGTAGACAATTAAAATTTTAAACAATTAAAAAGTCTGCAAACTAAGTCTGCGAACGAAGTCTGCAAACTAAGTGAAGTAAGTGCGAACGAAGTTTGCAAACTAAGTCTGGAACTAAATCTGCACACGAAGAAAACATACAACAAGTTCAATAGTGGACATACCGTATCATGTAACCATTATGTGGGTAGTCACAGAAGGAAAAACCAGTTAAGGGACGATGCTTGATTTCTTGACTTCTTTTTGTAATCTCTACACCATATAAAATTCGAATATAAGCCAGCCATCTAACAATAAGATTGCTTCATAATAGATCATTAATGTTAAACTTAAGTAACATATTAAGTGTGACACAAGGAATGACTTACTTAAGTGTGACACAAGGAATGACTTACTTAAGTGTGACACAAGGAATGACTTACTTAAGTGTAAAGCAAGCCAACACTTAGTTGTGGTTCGTACAAGAAAGAAGTAAGCGATCCATACCAATTTTGATGTGTTCCGCACATACACATATGACCAAGGGTCAACTAACCGTTGGGAGTTTTTGGTGGACTCATAAGTCAAAGAAGGAAGTCACATGTGTTTGATAAGAAGAGAGAAAGGTAGCTCAAGTCTCTTTCCTTCTTCTCGGGATCTGTGGCCAACCAAAAGAATTTTTCCTCTTTGGTACATTTTTTCATGTGGTAGATTGTATCTATTTGTAAAGCTTTTGTAAAACCCTAGCATAGTGTCACATGTATAAATATGACTCTTTGTAAAGCTTATTAATTTAAGAAAGAGAAATCTCTTCTTCTATATTTACTTCATCCTCTAAACTCTCTCGCCTCTCAATCTCTCTTATTATCTCGGTTCTCATTCTCTCAAACTCTCGGATCTCCTCAAACTCTACATTAAATCTCTCTAATATCACATGGTATCAGAGCTCAAGATCTCTTAAGTCTCTTGTTTCCGCTAAATCTCTCTCTTTTTTCTCTCAAAATCTCCATTGTTGTTCTTGAAGCTTTCTCTTGGACCATTGGGTAAAAGAGTGTTTCTTTGATTTTTGATGAATAATTCCAATAATTTTTTTGTCCATTTGCTATGGTATAGAACCGTGAAGACCGTGATGCGTGGTCGTGGACTTTGGGCTCATGTTGAAGGTGAAGCTCCAAAGAAAGCGGTCCAATATGTTGGTAAAGAAAAGGAAGGTGAAGCTAGTGGATGGTGGCACTTGATGAAGAAAAGACCAAATGGTACCAAGATGACCAAGTGGCTTTTGTCATCATCCAAAGCTCACTAGATCTGGTCATTCATGAAGCTTACTCATATTGTGAGAGTGCCAAGAACTTGTGGGACACTCTCCAGAAGGTGTATGAAAATCTCTTTAACTTTAGCCGTGTGTATGAGGTAAAGAAGGCCATCAATGACTTAAGCCAAGAAGATATGGAGTTCACTCAATGGTTTATGAAGTATAAGTCTCTTTGGGCCGAGCATGAGATGCTAAGGCTCCCAACGGTGGATCCGGCGATGTTAGGTAAACGGCTTGAACAAGACAAGGTGTTCGGCCTAATGTTGAACCTTAATCCGACTTATGGTGACTTATTCGCCATCTCTTAAGGCAAGATAAGCTCCCAAGTCTTGAAGAAGTGTGTGGCTCCATTTAAAGAGAATAAGGATCTCAGAGCCTTCTTGGTGGTAAGGGGGAGCTTGCACTGGCCAACAAGGCCTCATATCGACATGAGGAAAAGAACGTGTGGATTTGTGACCATTGCAAGAAGAAAGGTCACTCCAAAGATCGTTGTTGGATACTACACCTACATCTCAAGCAAAAAAAGTTGTGGGAAAGCCAAAAGCCAACATTGCAAGCGAAGAAGCCGCATGTCAAGTTAGCGGTTCTCAAGCGGCTATTGGGAGTGCCATGGTAGTGGCCCACAGTGACTTTCTGAGGAAATTTGACCTTGAGGAACTCATCAAGTCAATCAATGCACTAAAAGAATCCGGTAACTCTTTCTTTGTTTCAAAAACTGATAAACCATTAGTAGTAGATTTCGGAGCTACTCATCATATGATTAGCAATATGAACCTACTTACAAATGTGAGACCGACTCTAGGAAGTGTTAGTATTGCGGATGGTAAAAAGGTTCCTATTAAAGGTGTTGGTGATCTTAAGTTGTTTGATAAAGAATCTAAGGCCTTTTATATGCCCACTTTTAAATCAGATCTTCTTAGTGTTTATAAGGCCGTTTGTGATTTGAATTGCAAAGCTATATTCGACCCTAAATCGGTTACCAAGGAGGGATTGTACTTGTTGGAAGATTTCAAGAGCGATCCAAATTTATCTTTACATTCATGCTTATCTAGTTCTTGTTTATCTAATGTTTTGAACTCTAGTAGTAGCTTAGATAATGATGTGTTGTGGCACACCCGTTTGGGTCACCCACATTCTAGAGCTTTGAACTTGTTATTGCTTAGTATTTCTTTTAAAAATGACAATTGTGAAGCTTGTATACTTGGGAAACATTGTAAATCGGTGTTTCCTAAGTCTTCAACTATTTATGAGATTTGTTTTGATCTTATTCATTCCGATGTGTGGTCCTCCCCTTGTGAATCTAGAGAACATCATAAATACTTTGTGACATTTATAGATGAGAAATCAAAATTCACTTGGGTGACATTATTACCTAGCAAAGATCGAGTTTTTGAAGCCTTCACTAACTTTCAAAATTATGTTTTGACTCAATATAGTGCCAAAATCAAGATCCTAAGATTCGACAATGGAGGTGAATACACAAGTCATGCATTCAAACAAAATCTTGTCAAACATGGAATCATAAATCAAACTGCTTGTCCTTACACACCACAACAAAATGGTGGAACCGAAAGAAAAAATAGACATCTTATGGAGGTGGCTAGATCAATGATGTTCCATGCGAATGTGCCTAAGAGGTTTTGGAGTGATGCTGTGGTCTCGGCATGCTATCTAATCAACCGCATTCCCACTAAAGTGTTTCATGACATATCCCCATTTGAGGTACTCAACACAACTAAACCTTATAATTGACCATTTACGTGTATTTGAGTGTGTTTGTTTTGTTCTTAACCAAGGTGGACAAAGGACTAAACTTGATGCTAAGAGCGTGAAGGGCATGTTCATTGGTTATTCAACTACCCAAAAAGGGTACAAGTGCTATATATCTGAGTCAAGACGAGTCATTGTCTCTAGGAAAGTCAAGTTCGTGGAAGAAAAAGGGTTTTATGATGAGAAAGATTGGAAAAATCTTCAAGATTTTTCTATGAATACATCGGACCGTGACTTGAGTTTCCGTTTGCTTCTTTAGAAACTTGGGATCAGAGATTTGTGTACTAACTCAAGAAGTACTTGACCATGTAATGAGGAAGGCCGTGTGATGTGTGAACCACCTCAAGAGAGTCTATCACACAATGATGAAGAATTATCTCAAGAGGCTATCAAACCAACTATGGAAACCGCCACACCTTTGGCCGAGCAAACCGGAGGAGATGATACCGGTCAAGATGGACATGGATCAGACAAGGTTGACCTCGTGGATGGTAATGAACCATCAACTCTAAGACGAAGCCAAATAATCCATAATGAAGGTATGAGTTCGGATTATATTGAGGCCGTGGAAGCACCAGAACCACCTAGCCTAAAAAGGACTCAACGATTGAGAAGTATTGACACCGACACTAGAGTGTACTACAACAACATTGCCGAGGCACATCCATACCAAATTGTATGCAATCTTGCCGAGGTTTTGGTTGAACATCAAGCCTTCATCACTCAACTTGACCAAAATTATGTGCCAAAGACCTATGAGGAAGCTAAAGAACACAAGGTTTGGCGTGGTGCGGTTGGTGAAGAACAAGGTACAATGGCCCGCAACCATACTTGGGATGAAGCTACTCTTCCTCATGGCAAGAAGGCCATGACCTCTCGATGGATCTTCACTATCAAGTACAAAAGTGGTGGTCAAATTGAAAGACATAAAGCTAGAATTGTGGCAGGAGGGTTCACTCAAACATATGGAGAATACTATCATGATACATTTGCTCCGATAACCAAACTTCATACGGTACATGTTGTTTTATCTTTAACTACTAACCTTGATTGAGATTTGTGGCAAATGGATGTCAAGAATGCTTTTCTCCAAGAAGAACTTGAAGATGAGGTGTATATGGTGCCTCCACCGGGTTTGGAACACATTTTGGCTCCCAAGAATGTTTTACAGCTTAGGAAAGCCATATATGGACTCAAACAATCTCCAAGAGTTTGGTATCAGAAGTTGGGCCATACCTTAAGAGATCATGGGTTTAGAAAGTCCGAGGCGGACCATACACTCTTCACACTTCAAAGCTTGGAAGGTATAGTGATCATCCTTATCTATGTAGATGACATTATCATCATCGGAAGTGATAAGGAAGACATCAAAGGTATCAACGAACATCTTAATTCCGTTTTTAAGATTAAAGATTTGGGTGAAATGTAGTACTTCTTTGGGAAGTTTGCCGATCCAAAGAAGGGCTTTTCTTGTCTCAAAGGAAGTACACACTTGATTTTTTAAATGAGTGTGATGTAGGTAAATGTATAGCCAAGACTCCACTTGAAGACGCTTATAAGCAACGTGCAAGGAGGAGAAAGATAATGAACCCTTTAAAGATGTGAGCCAATATCAGAGAATGGTCAGAAAGTTGATCTATCTCACAATAACATGACCAGATTTGTGTTTTGCGGTGAACCAAGTGAGTCAACATATGTAAGCTCCAAAGATGTGTCATTGGGAAATGGTAGATCAGATCCTTAGGTATCTCAAAGGGACTCCGGAGCAAGGTATATGGATGGGTCGGAATGAGAACACAACTCTTGTTGGTTATTGTGATGCAGATTGGGCCAAAGATAGGCAAGACCGCAAGTCAACTACCGGGTATTGCACGTTCCTTGGAGGAAATCTAGTTACTTAGAAAGCAAAAGGCAAAAGATGGTGTCTTGTTCAAGTGCAGAACCCGAGTAGAGAGCTATGAGGAAGCTCACAGATGAACTCATATGGTTGAAGGCCTTGCTTAAGGATTTGGGAGTTGAATCAAAAACCAATCACAATGCATTATGATAATCAAGTCGCTATTCACATTGCATCAATATCTGTGTTTTATGAAAGAACAAAGCACATTGAGGTTGATTGTCATAAGGTCCAGGAAAAGGTGGAGCAATGAGTGATCTTACCGTCCTACACAAGGTGTTCAGACCAACTACCACACATATTCACCAAAGCCGCAAGTTCTAAGGTGTGTGAATTTGTGTATTCAAAGCTTGGGTTGATAGAACTACCTAAGCCATGACCATGATCCATACTCTTTTTTCTTTAGTTGGTTTTATCTCAATGGGTTTTCCACTAAGGTTTTTAATGAGGTGGGAGCTACAACTTTTAAGCTTGTCCTTAATGTTTCATTGCGGATTCAAGCTTGAGGGGGAGTGTTAAAATTAAGTAAGAGTCTAAGTGTGAAGCAAGGAATTACTTACTTAAGTGTGAAGCAAGCCAATACTTAGCCGCGGTTCATACAAGAAAGAAGCAAAGCGATCCATACCAATTTTAATGTGTTCCGCACATACACATGTGACCAAGGGTCAACTAGCTGTTGGGAGTCTTTGGTGGACTCATAAGTCAAAGAAGGAAGTCACATGTGTTTGATAAGAAGATAGAAATGAGCCGTTAGCTCAAGTCTCTTTCATTCTCCTCGCGATCCGCGGCCAACCAAAAGAATATTTCCTCTTTGGTACATTTTGTCATGTTGTAGATTGCATCTATTTGTAAAGCTTTTATAAAGCTCTAGCATAGTGTCACATGTATAAATATGACTCCTTGTAAAGCTTATTAATTTAAGAAATAGAAATCTCTTCTTCTATATTATCTTCATTCTCTAAACTCTCTCGCCTTTCAATCTCTCTTAATCTCTCGTGCAACATAGCTCAAGATGTGCCTTCAATGACTTGAAAGAATTGCCTTCATTCCTACTAACAACAGAAGTCGACACTAACGTTGATGCTGAAGCTGACTTGTACTTCTTTCTACCTACTATCTCTGCATGTAGTTCCACACTTCTCTTCTTTTCCTACACTTGTTAAGATGGCTCACTAGACACCTTCACTAAACCTTCAGCCTTCCAATGTGATATCTTTCAACCCCAAGCAGATATGTTGTCGAGCTTCCCATACATCACGTTTATAATGTTGTCAACTTTGACATCTACAATATCTTCATCCCAGACTGGAAACATCTCCTCATACTCCAAGCATGTAAAGTTGTTTACACTTACCTACTCGACTTCACATGCCCCTTAAAAATGGAATGAATACTGGTTTATATGAGAAGTCTGCATGAAATATACACATACGAAGTCTACACGACAAATCTACACACGAAGTCTACATGAAAAATCTACACACAAAGTCTGCAATTTCAAATCTACATAACAGAATCTCCGGACAATATGTCTACACCTGAAAGCTACCATGGAAGTTTACAGGAGAAATCAACACGAAAAATCTACAAACTCAAATCAAACATAACAAAAAAATTAAACCAAAAAGTAAACTAATAATCAAATCTTTAATCATGTAAAACTGAAATTAGACAATCTAACAACTATTGACAAAAAACTCAAAAAAATGAAATCTTAGCAAGAATTCACTAGAAACTGAAATTTGACACTAAACACATAAAATAAAAATCAAATCTTTAACATAATAAAAGTCGACAAAAACTAATTAGACAATCTAACAACTATCAACAGAAAACTCAAAAACAAAGTCTTTAACAAAATACTACATAAAAAACTGAAATTTGAAACAAAACAAATCTTTAACCCAAAAATACTCGATATGTGACAATAACACTTAAAAAAGAAAATTGTGAGAAAAAAATCATATATATAAGAAAAACACTCAGATCTCTATGAGAAAAACACTCAAATCTATCATTAAATCTCTACCAAAAATATAAACCTCAAATCTAGTATTCAAATTGTCACTTGAAACAAGAAATAAAGTTAAATCATAAAATAAAATAAAAAAAAGGGTCACCGGCGACGGAGAGACATACCACCGGTGAACTGGATCATACTGGCGACCGTGAAGCGATGTGGACCACCGATGACCGCAGTTTTCTCTACAAAAGAATAGAAAAATTGTGAGAGAAATTCAAAGTGTAAACTTAATTTAAAGTCTACAATGAATAGAACCCAAAAATTCAAATTGTAGGCTTCATTCAAAATCTAAAATGAGTAAAATCCAAAATTCAAAATATAGACTTTAGTTAAAGTCTACATTGAAGCATACTACAATTTAATTTTAAATTTTTTAATTTTAATACTTTCTAATTGCTTATATTTTGCTTATGTATCTAAATGTTTAATCAAATTATTATTTTTTATTCTAAATTTTTTTAAAACGAAATGAAGCCATGAAGTAGACATTGTATGAAGTCTGCTTATTTGTAGAACTTCTCAAAGTGTACTTACCCTAAACCCTAAACTTTAAGGGAGACTTGCAAAATTGACCCATTAACTTGGGTCAATTGCAAAACTAACACTTTTTTTTCTAACTTTTTTTCCATTTTACCTTTAATTTTCTCCTATTTTCAGTTTTGCCATTATCTTGTTTAAAAAAAAATCTCAAATACATAAAAAACACTAAAATACTAATAAAGTCTCAACTATTTACAAAATTTTCATCTTCTTCAATTCTCCCACCCACCATTAACAACCAAAAATGAAGCTCTAAATGCACTTTCACCAACCATTTTTGAGCTTATTATGCTTTCTCACTATCTTTAACCTAACAATCTCTCATTCTCTCTTCAATTCTATCTAAAAAAACACTAATTTTCATTTTATACTTCTTGAAATTCTTAAATCTTTCATTTTCAGTGCTATTGGAAGCTAAGAGTGACGATTTAAAGTTTAGTTTGACTTTCTGGACATTCAAAAACGGTGAACATGATCTTAACTTAAATCTACCTAACTTCTTGCAAATTTTTGGAAATTTACAGATAGCAAACTTCACGTGAAGTCTGTAGCTAAAGATAGACTTCACTTGAAGTCTGCTAGTCAACATAGAAGTTAGTTTTGCAATTGACCAATTTTTTGAGTTAAAAGAGTAGACTTCACGTGAAGTCTGCACGCTTTTCTTTGAACACAAGAAAATATGTTTCGCAGACTTAGTAGAAAACTACGTATATACGGGTTAGTTTTGCAATTGACCATCAGTTTGAATTTTTCTGAAGACTTCACTTGATGTCTACGAAAATATTACCCACGTAGACTTCAACTGCATACTTCAAGTGAAATCTACTTTTTGTTAAGACAGTTATTTTGCAATTGACCAAAATAGCAAATATTGCCCAAAAATTGCAAACTTCACGCGAAGAGTAGACTTCACTTAAAGTTTGTTTTTGGCGCAGACTTCTTGTGCAAACTTCATTATAAAAGTCAAAATTAGTCAATTGCAGAACTAACCCCTCTTTTCTCGAGTAGACTTCACGTGAAGTCTGCAAAAATAAGATCTTTTGTTGGAAACTATCGTAGACTTCAGGTGAAGTCTATTCTACACCCGCATACTTCATTTTGAAGTCTACTCAAAAAGTCAACATTTGGTCAATTGCAAAACTAACCCCCTTTTTGGAGACTTCACGTGAAGTCTGCCCCAAAAAGTCAACATTTGGTCAATTGCAAAACTAACCTAAAGAAGTCTGCACGTTTAAAAAAAAGACTTCATATGAAGTCTGCTCTTGATAAAGTAGACTTCACATAAAGTCTACTATTTATATCCGCAAACTTCACTTGTAGACTTCACGTGAATTCTGCATCGTTCATTTTGTAAAAATGCTTTTAAAGCATGTTTTAATTTTTTTTTGTATATTTTCTATATGTGTTTGTACTTATTTTGCTTATGTACAAGTTTAACATGGTTATATATTATATTTAAGTCTGTATAAAATTTAGAAATAACATACGTACTTAACTCATATATGAAGTCTACCGGAGATGAAGTCTACTTTATAGACTAGTGATGAAGTCTGCTCATTATATAAGAGACTTCATATGCAAGTCTGATTTTTTTTTTAATTAATTAACTCTCTGTTTAGCTATTTATCTGTTATTAATATGGTTTATATATGTTTATTTTCAGGTAATGGTTCAGTTTCATGTTGTTTATGGAGAATGGGTTATGGATGGCTTGGTTTGGCATTTCATGGTTGATAATCGGAAAGGAGGAAGAATGTTTTTTGTACACGATGGTTGTACATACCGCAAACTTGTTGGAATGGTATTTGCTGATTATAATCTGGACAAAAAAACTGATTGCGTGGAATTAAGTTATTCACTACCAAATTCAATATTGCAACAAATTCCACCTAACACTTTTTCTAAGCCCGGCCCTTGGCACAAACTGAACAAGCAACAACTTTTGACATCACAATATATAAAACAATTTGCGGGCATCAATTTTAGATATAATATGTTAGTGTTGTGGTTAAAAGATAGATGATTAATGAGGAAAAGGTAAGCATACATGATTAATGAGGAAAAGGTAAGCATACATGATTAATGAGGAAAAGGTAAGCGGTTCAAATCTCCACTTGAGTTTTACCTTTTAGAAATAAAATGTTTTATTTTAATTTATTTAATTAAAATTTGTTGTATTTGCCCGCTTGTCTTTGCCGCTTGTCTTTCTCATTTTTCTCAATAACTACACCAAAAACTCCATTATTTCTTCAGCTCTCCACATTTTTTACCTACAATTTTCAATACTAGTTTCTCATACGTTTCTAATATCTATTATATTATCTTTTTTTATTCTCCGCCAAGTTTTTTTAATTAAGTCACAAGCCTCAAACTCTGCAAATTATAACCTCTGATTCTCCAAGTGATAAACAAGGTATTATTAAACATAATTAAAATTACTTAATTAGTTAATTCTTACATGAACAAAATTAAACTGATGAGTGTCTTAATTAAATGTTGACATCTCACTATTTAAAAATAGAACTCACAATATATAAATGATGAACAATATATGTTATTAGGGGTGGTCATAATACCCGAAACCCGAAACCCGATCCGAACCCGACTCGAAATAGGAGGAACCGAACCGAACCCGACAAAATATCCGAACAGGTCTTGCATTATGGAAGATTAGGTACCTGGATCCGAACGGGTAAAACCCGAAACCCGAATGGGTACCCGAAATATATTATATAGTTTAAAAATAATTATATATATATAATTTTAGTTAGTTAAATATTCAAAATTATAATTATATATCTAAATATATTAAAATTTGAATAAAAGAATATGAAAAAAAATAAAATATTCAATTTTAAAATTAAATTATGATTTTTTAAAGAATTTTTTCAGTTTTTTAAAAAGAATTAATAAAAATATCCGAACCCAAACCGAACCCGAACCGAAATAGGATATTTTTTAAGAAGCGAACCCAAACCGAACCCGAAATATACCGAACCGAACCCGACCCGAAATTCTAAAATACCTGAACGGGTCTTAAATGTGTAAACCCGAAAACCCGAAACCGAAAAGATCCGACCCGAACCCAAACGGGTACTCGAATGCCCACCCCTATATTACTATTAGTTGCCTAATTTTTTGTCTTTACATCGTAATTCCATTAGTTAATTAATTAGAATTACAAGCATTTTTATTTATTTATTTATATATAGGTACAGAAGTATTTTTTCTCCTTTGAAATATATTTTTTTAGATGTTTAGTAATATGGTTGTGGGCAAACGTCTCTAAGAAAAGCTCATCATAGAATCGTGAACTGAATATGAGAAGATATTACTAAAGTTTTGAATGTATTAACAAAAATTAAAATTAAAAATTAAAAATAAATAAAAAAGAGTTTTAAGTGTAATATTTGAGGGGCATCAAATTTTTAAATTGCTTTAGACAGTAAATTATGTCGGACCGTCACTGCTCCTCCAATACACGTCACAAGTGATATACAAGTTGGAAGTTTGGTTGAGTTAAGTAAGTTGCATGTTGTGCGTTTATGTGTTTCTGCAAAGAGTTCTGATGGGGATGAGAATTGTGCTGAAGAAGGGGACAACAACAAAGATCTAGATGAAGAAATTGATTGTGATGGAGATCAAGGTTAACCTGAAGTTTACAAGGATGGTGAAGATTACAGTAAGTATGAAAAAATAAAAGACAAAGACAAAGATGATTTACTTAGGGGGAATATGCGTCATTTTGATCAAGGAAAAAAATCTGATAACATACATGTCAATCAGAGTTTTTCTAGCAAGGATGATTTGGTATCAACGTTGAGATTGATGAATATGTTACAAAATTCACTTTCACGGTCTACAAGTCATCATAAACTCTACAAGTCACGGTCTACAAGTCATCATAAACTCTATCTTCTGGTGCTTCGATAGCATGATTTAAGTATCTCTTAAGAGTTATTGTGGTAGATGGATGTCATTTAGTTGAGAAATACGGTGGAGTTTTGCTAGTGGCAACAACACAAGACGGTAATTTTCAGATATTTCCATTGGCATTTGGAATTGTAGACACCGAGAATGATGCTTCACGGGAACGGTTTTTCACCAAATTAAGGAATTACTTTTCAGATCTTTATCTGTTGGTAATAGTTTATGACATGTATAACTCCATTAAGAGCGCATGTAACACGGTTTTTCCTTGGGTTACGCGAGGCATATGTTATTATCACCTTCAACATAACATTGTGAAAAAGTATTAGGGAAAACAACTCATGTATTTGGTCAAAGGAGCAGCATATGCGTACACACTTCATGACTTTAATCGATATATGGACGGGTTAAAGCAAATAAACCAAGGCCTTGCAGCCTACTTAAGAGATGCAGGACCAAAATTGTGGGTAGATGTTCACTTCTCAGGTGACAGATACAATATCCAAAACGAGCAACATTGCAGAATCTATCAATGCCGTATTTAAGCTAGCAAGAGAATTTTCCATAACATACTTTTCGGAGTTCATCAGAGAGAAGCTAGGAATGTGGTTTATAAACAGAGAGAAGATGCCTTGTGTCTCACAACATGCCATAGTCGAGGAGTTGAATATTTATTGGTGGTACATGGTCATTATGCAGAATGGTTTGTGGTTGAACGCATAGACACTTGACAATTTTATGTGAAGGTAGGGATAAGGAATTGCTTAGTTGATTTGGAACAACAAAAGTGTGAATGTGGTGTATTTCAGGTTCAGAAAATTCAATGTTCACACGTTATTACAGTTTCATTATATGCTGGACTACATGTGTCTACGCTTGTTTGTCTTTTCTATAGAATGGAATATTTGAGTGCAGCATACACTCACAAAATATATCCCTAAAGTGACTACAAAGTTGCTAAACAAGAACAGTGTCTTCCTCCAATTGTGAAAACTCTTCCCGGCAAAAAGAAAAAATCTAGGAGGCAAAGTTGGTTAGAAATTATAAGGATACGCAACACCAAGTTTAAGAAAATTACCAAACATTACAATTGTTCAAAATGCTAACAATCGGTACATACTCGACCGAATTATGTAAGTTAAAAATATTTATATTACTACGTTTCTGTGTTTAACATTATTTTTTATTGGTGTTGTGTATTCTTAATTATTTTAGGTCTTGAAAGTTGATGATAGCTAGAGATGTCACATTGGATGTCACAAAATATGTTGTCAAAAGCCATGATCGAAGAGTAGTATGACAAGATATATTGTTGTGTTTTATTTATTATGCTTTTAAAGTCTATGTAATGCAAAAAATTCATTCTCATTTCGTTGTCTAACTTGGATTATATTGGTTAATGTAAAACAAGCATTATATATGAAAAACATATAGTAACATGTGAAGTCTACCATTTATTGGCGCAGACTTCACTAAAGTCTGTATAGAATATGAGTAGACTTCACCTGAAGTCTGTACATAATATGAGTATACTTCACCTGAAGTCTGTACATAATATGAGTATACTTCACATGAAGTCTATACAGAAAATGAGTAGATTTCATCTGAAGTCTGTACAAAATATGAGTAGATTTCAGGTGAAATCTATACAGAAAATGAGTAGACTTCACACTGCACCTTTAATTTTTCCTAATTATATTACAGACATCTTAACACACCTAAATATAGTTGAATAACATATACCAATCTTCCATTCATACCACATGCGCAAAATCGGTTTCCAACATGTTATGAATACATAACCAAGCACATGATAGCCAATCCTAAAATACTCCAAAATAATTACAAAATAGTTGAGTTTTCTTGCATCACAAAAATAAGACATGCAAGATTCCAACATACATTTTCCTTGCATCCTACAAAAAAAAATTATAGGCATGCAAGATGGAGTATACTAAAGAAAATATAACAACTTGGACCCATATTCATCATATAGGTCCAAATCAATATATCCTCGCTTCTTTGTGCCTTGTATGGATGTCTCATCATAAATCTCAACTACAAGCTTATCCCTGATGAATTGCACGTTAGCATCACAAAACTTAGAAGGAAATAGAATTCCAAGAGCATGACACTCTAGATACTTCAAGTAGTAAACGTCGTAGTCTCCGCTTTGTATGTTTTGAGGCAGTGATCCTTTTACCCGCTCATGTGTGAATAGTTTCAGTGGATATTTGCCTCTCTCAGAAGCTGGAGCCAATTGATGCAAGATATATGCCATCAGCTTTGCAATTGGCTTGATATGCACCTTCATGGATGTGTCTTTGTTGAGACTAATATCAGAAACCCAAATCGTAATGTGTCTCATCGGGATGGATATCATCAAGGCAATCCAATGATTTTTTCCAAGGCAATCCATCTCTTTCAGTCGTCTGCTGAAGAAGTCTCAAGGTGAAGTCTACTTTACCGTGTCACCGAGCCAGTCTTGAGGTTTTTGCAGGATATTGTACCAATCCAATGAAGTTTTGGGGTATTCACCTTTCTGTTTTGGTTAATATTTGTAAACCAAAAAAAACTTATTACAACCTTATTAGTAATTCTAATCATGATGTGATCAGAAAAGGGACCATGTGTTAACTTACGGTTGAGTTTAACTTGGTGAGTTTTTCAAGGTCAATGTCTTCAAGGAGATCATATCCACCACCTGTCTTTCTTTGGATGTGTTGTTTCAGCAGCTAGCTTTCTCACCCTTTCAGCCTTCTCTGTGCTATTTCTCGTACAATAGCTTTCTTTTTTTCCTGTTTTCCTTTTGAGCCAAGCCAAAATCCATACCATATTGTTTATTGTCCACCAAGACAACACTTACTTCAGCCTCACCATTCACACTCACTTGGAACCGGATAATTGTTCTGCAAATTTGATGTTTAAACATGAAATCACCATTTTATTTCAACGGTAGACCATAATATAATACAAGCACTTCATAACAAAACCAATACATGAAACCCATAACAAACCAAGCCAAAGTTCAACACAACTGAAACTGATATACATATTAAAATAGAAGCAAATGGCTCAAAACATAGAGCAAAACAGACGCAAAATAGATCTACTTCGATTTCTTTGGTGCTTTGGTTTTACATTTGACATTAACTCTTGTTTTTAGGAGAAAGATCAGAACCAACCCCAACCGGGTGAGTGGTCTCGTTTGGAGCACCTTTCAATTCCGCCACAGCCTACTCAATGGATGATATTCTGCCATCTAGAGAGCCTAAACCCTCTACCATCTTATGTTCCCCATTACTAATCCTATCATCAACTAATCAACCATCTGCTTACAACATTGGTCCATAAACTCTTTCAGTTTATCCATAGACCTGGTATTAGTCATAGTCACATAAGAAGCTGAAGCGTGACTACATTGCTTTTTTCCTGTAGTCACCTCTGCTTCCTCCAAGCTTCTCTTCGACCCATAACTCTTCTCTTCGACAAGCACACCCTCAACATTCCTGTGAGATTTTTTCCAGATCCATATCAAAGGCTGAAACTCACCATATACAGCCTTAATGATGTTGTCAGCCAATGGATCCTCATCCTCGTTGTCCCAATGTGGCCACATATCACCAAAAATTTTGCGAACAAAGTGGGTCACCCATGTCTGCAGAAAAATAAAACAGGAGAAGTATTAAAAACCAACAATCCAGATTATTAGACAATACAGAAAAAAAATCTATTGTACACAACATTAATACATGTTTCAACATGTTTTCCTTGGCATATTTACGATCTTTACCACCTTTATACGCCAGGATATGTGGAGTTGTCTTACCAGGAAGAGGATGTGGGAAAGCGGTTGCAATGTCTCGAAGGGTATAATACACCCACACTTGAAGGATTTGGACGATTCTTCAATGTGATAGCCCTTTGACACATGTACTTTGTCTTTAATAGACTCGATCTGGTTCTTGTATGCAATTCTTCCCCAAGAATAATTCTAGAAAGCCTCCAGATTCATGACCAATTGGACAATCCAATTTCTGTATTTTCGATTGTATTGCCTAAAAATTTGGTCCCTGGGAACCAACATCCATCAGAGAGATACTCTCCTCAGTCTTGTAACCCGATTTTACTGAGTACCGACCAGTCTTTGTGTAATGCCAACCTCAATAATTTGGTCGTGCCCGTTGTGAAAGTGGTATGCTCATGATTAATTGAACATCTGCAGGGATAAAATATTGTTTTAGTAGAATCTCTCGTTAGGTTCTGGTTTGAGAATCAGTGAATTGATCAACTGTAAGATCCGGGAAAATATCTGGATCTATACCAACCACCGCTCTCAACTGAATATTTGGGATCCATGGGTCTCTCCAAACCGCAGTAGATCTACCATCACCAATTTTCTTAATTAATCCTTTGGTAACAAGTGAACGAGCTGTGCTGATACTCCTCCACCCATATGAAGGGTTTGAATTCATTTTTGCCAACATCGGACATTGATTTTTATATTATCGACCCCGCATAACTCGTACGAATAAAGAAGTGCTGAATTAAAATCCTCTAAAACTCGGAATCCTAAACCACCTTCCTGTTTCGGACGACATAATTTTTCCATTGCATCCAGTGTATTCCTTTAGAAGTTTCCGAATTCGACCACCAAAAATTCGCAATGGCTGAGTTTAATTTTGTCACAATTGTCTTAGGTAATCTATAACATGACATAACATATGTCGGCAAAGCCGTTAAGACTGATTTGATCAGGACTTCCTTACCCCCTTTGGATATGAACTTCGAAGACCAACCGTTAATTATTTCATGAAGTCTCTCATGGACAAAAGCAAAGACTTTGATTTTTGCTCCACCGATATTCTCTGGGATTCCGAGGAAGGAGCCTATTCCACCCAGTTGATGGATCCCCAGAATTTGGTGAATCACGGCCTTGTCATTTTCTGGGAATGAATGACCAAATTGTAAAGAAGACTTGTCAAAATTTATTTGTTGACTTGATATCCTTTCATAGTCTTTTAGAATCTTTATAATGTGGCCTACTTCCTCCGTAGAGGCTTTACAGAAGAAGAGGCTATCATCCGCAAAAAGGAGATGAGAAATCTGTGGGCTCGCTCTCGTGATAAATATACTCGAAATAAGCTTGCCATTTTCTACCTTTTTTAGTTTACCTATAAGGACTTCGGTACATAGTATAAACAGGTACGGTGATAGCGGATCCCCCTGACGTAGACCACGTGTAGGGATTATTTTCCCTTTCACTTCACCATTCAAGAGGATTGAATATTCCACACTGTTAATACAGTGCATGATGCATTTTGTCCAGTTATGACTGAAACCTAATTTTAATAGAAGGCTCTTTATTAAGTTCCATTCTACATGGTCATACGCTTTGCTCATATCTGTTTTTATTGCCATAAACTTACCCTTCACTGCTTTGTTTGTACGAAGGGCATGAAACATTTCTTGCGCAATTAGTATATTATCAGAGATCAATCGACCAGCTACAAATGCAGATTGTGTTTCCGAGATTAATTTTGGCATCAATTTCTTTAGCCATAGACATAAAACCTTCGAAATAATTTTATAGCCCACATTGCAAAGACTAATTGGTCGGAATTCTGTCATTTTCGTCCGGTCATGACGTTTTTGGAATTAGGTATATATTCATCTCATTTAAACCTTGTTCAAAGGAACCAGCGGATAAAAAATCATTGACCAATTTAATTATATCTAGTTTCACCAACTCCCATGATTGTTGAAAAAGAGAGTTGTCATCCCATCGGGTCCCGGTGTTTTGCCTGGATCCATCGAAAAGAGAGCATTTTTAATCTCTTCTTCCGATGCCCTACATAGAAGCATTCGGTTCTCAGCTTCCGTGATACGTGGTTCGATTTCAGATAAGAGATCGGGACCACATTCTCGACCATTAGTGCAAAAAAGCGCTGAAAAATAACGGGTGGCTTATGCGGTAACGTCCACCTCATTAGTTACCCAGTTCCCAGAGTTGTTAAAAAGTCCAATTATTCGGTTCTTCGCTCATCTTTGTTTCGTTTAAGCATGAAAGAACCTAGTATTTTCATCTCCTTCTTTAAGCCATTTATTTCTACTCTTTTGTTTCCAGTAAATTTCCTCTTCAACATAAGCCTTTTTTAGCTCCAGTTTGGCTGTCACAATTTCATCTGGTATTGGGGCATCAGAGTTTTGTAAGTCCTTCACAACCTTTTGCCATTTAATAATCATCTGTCTACTAGACGGAACATATTTGCTTCGCCGGTATGATAATTCTTTTCTACAATTTTTAATTCGCCCTGTAACTATAATTCGACGACGACAGGGAACATCTTTCCAACCTTTCTCAATTGTTTCCTTGAAACCGTCCTTTCCATCCATCTCTTATCAAAAATGAATTGGTGTCGACGTCTAAAATATTGATCATTGAACCTACCCACAATTGGTCGGTGATCCGACCCAATCATTTGGAGATACTCAATCTTGGACATGGGGAACAATTCATGCCAATGATCATTTCCAAAGACTTTATCGAGAATACATCTGACAACTCCATTGTTCTGAAATCCTCTCCATGACCAGGAATTACCTATCTTTGGAAATTCTACAAGTCTACAATTCCGAATCATTTGATTAAATGACAGAAACGAGTTGGGGTGTCTCAATCTCCCCCCTTGTTTTTCATGGTTCCCCGTGAGTTTGTTAAAATCCCTGATAATCAACCAAGGGGAATCCCGGACTATACCAATCCTCGTTAATCTCTCCCAGACTTGATCTCTCAGATTTTGTCTTGGCTCACCATAAATAAAGGTAATGTTAATTGATTGTCCTTTGACATCACACGAGACATCTATCATTCATTTGTCCTTATGGTTTAAGACTACATTAAGAGAATCATTAAAGAAAAGTGTCAAACCGCCACTAAGCGCATTTGGTTCAACTATAATCATCCTAAATGACCTTGTATTTTTTCCATAAAATAAACATTATTCTTAGTTTCAGAAAATTCTTAGTTTCAGAAAGAAATAGAAAATCTGGTTTATAAAACTTCCAAATATCTCTTAAATAACTTATTGTAATTCTATTACCAATACCTTGGCAATTCCAAAAAAGAGTTTTAAACATTAAAAATTTAAACATTAAAATTTTATGGAGCCTTTTCCAGACTCATTTGTTGACTTAGCCTTGGCCTTGACTTCCTTGGGTCCATTCTGTGGCGACATGGCTGCGAGGGACATCATCTTCCGAGAGCTCACCCTCCTAAGCGGCGTTGAGGGTCTGGATGATGGCTTACTGGGACCAGCGAGGGGCTTCACGGCTTTGATCTCAACTTTCTTTTGATTCGTAACAATTGGATTGTTGAGTTCGTATTGCTCACAAAACTCTGCAACTTCCGCAACTTCATCTGCAGTGTATGTTACTACATCACCACCTTCCACATTCTCCACTCCGTCATCGCCAGCTGGTTCCATCATCAAAGAATCAGATACTAAATTCTGGTTAGCAGTAATACTGGACTCAGAACCAACAATGAACTGAACATCGCTTTTCATTTGCTCTATTGGCAATGGGACCAAAGCAGGTCCATCAGTTGATGTTACTACTATTATCGCATCCCCAGCCACATTAGTAATGACCATAGCGTCATCTTGTTGAAACAGTGGCCTCAGAACTTTTTTAGAGGATAGAGAGCCACTTACATTGCTATCCAAGTCACGACTGGGATTAAAGAGGACATTCCTCCCATATCCATGATCTTAGAGGATTCACACAACTGAGTGCTTTCATGAATGCTTCCCTTGTTGTGTAAACGTTCATCCTTACGATAATGTTGGAGTAATGAAGAAGGTTGTTTACCTTTATCTCTGCCACCAATTGACTTCTGCATCATTTTAGTACCCACATGTTTATCATCACCCTGGGATCGACTGCCACATAAAACAACACCCTTAAAGCTTTGGTTGCGTCCCATTGCTGAGCCCTTCAATTGCCAATCTTTAGAAGCCTCATTCGACTTCTTTTTTGGCCTTGTAACATCTGTCAGAATCATGAGTTAATCTATAGCAAAGCTTGCAATATCCTTCGAGGTTTTGATACTTTATCATGAGCTGTGACTCTTGCCCCTCCACGAATTCAAGAGAGGAAGAAAAGATTAAAGGATTTGAGACCGGAAACTCTACCAACACCTTATGTATGTCCACATCAACATCCATAACCCGTCCTAAAGAGCCACCAACCAAACGGTAAATTTCATCAGTGCTATACCCAAAAGGAATACATGTTATCTTGATCCAGAAACAAATACTGTGGGGGGTAATTATCATTTTGACAAAGGCCTTCCAGGGAGCATATGTCACCATCCAGCCATCAAAACAGTTCGATCTTGGCAGTAAAATCTCCTTCAAATCCCTCTCCGATTGGAACTCGAACTGGAACCTCCCATTTCCCAGGTTTACACTTGTAGTTCTTCCTTCCATTTTCCAAAACTTTGGCATCATGAAGATAAAGGTGTTGACATCTTGAACATGCAGATTGAGGCTCTCTGCGATCCTAGGCATAAACCAAGAGAAATCCCGTAATTCCAATATATTATGAAGATCAGGTATCCTAAGAATTGAATCTCTGCAACAACTGAAGTGAATCTGACCCCAAATCAAGACCTGAATCCATCTACTAAGCAGATACAAAAAATTCAGTGCTAAATATACGACATATGCGAACCTTAATACAAGCGACATATCAAACTTAACAAAACATATCAAATCCAGATCAAAATGAATCAACAGAGCAATTACTATAGAATCAAAGACACCATAAATCATAATGCGTATCACATAACATAGAGAACAAACATCTGTGTAAATAACGAATATCCTAATAGATACGAGATAATCTGAGTACATGATACTTGTGCCACATACAAGAATAATGTAAAGATAAGATAAAGGATTAAATATACTCGATGATTCTATCAGTAATACTATGATACAGACAATAGAAAACCACTGAATGTCAACTCTCATCACACCATGTATCAATAGAGATATTATGCAAATCGTCAAAGATACAGATGGGATCCTCCTTATCCTAGAACAAAAGTTTCGAGGCAAAATCAGAGACTTTAAACACATATTATAATTTTGATTTTCTAGACCCAGAGAGATCCTACACCAATAGCTAATATCATTGAGTAAATACGCAAAGATAGAGTGATATCTCATCAAATACCGATTCAGATTTACTCTCATCACAAACATCAGAAAAAGTTGGGGATTCACCAAATTGAAATCAATCCACAAAGAAAACAATATTCTCCTAATCAATTGAAATTCCAAATTCTAGCAATTAAACCCTAGGATTAAATGAAAAATCGAATCAATAAAAGCACCTGATACGTTTGGAGATCTCAGAGTGTTTGGCAATATGGAAGCTTTGAAACAGACAAATATCAGATCAAAATCTTCAACATAGCTCAATATATCTAGCTGAGAACATCGCGACATCATACACATAGACGAAGGGATCCACCTTTGGATCTGGCTGACAATAGGGAAGACGAGGGACACCGTGAAATGGATCGCCATGGGAAGCTTGATTCATCACTCAAAATCAAAGCCCACAGCGAAAGGACAGAGAGACGCCGACACATCTGAGAAGAACCAGAGACGTCACCAATCTCCAAAAGGTCTCTTCCCCTAGAGTAGAGTCCCCGAAATGTAGCAAACCCAAGGCCAGCGATACCGAAGGCACCGACAAGCGACGTCGCCGAGGATTGCGAATCTCTCGAATTGATAATGTGTATTTTTTTATTTCAGATGTCGTAATTTGTGTTTACCTATTAACGACATTTCATCCCTAAAACAGAGAATTAGTTTAACTGATAAGGAAAAAGTTATCGGTTACTGGATAATTAGTGGATAAAATAATAGTTATCGATTAAATATTTAAAACTAGATAAAGAAAAAAATTAAAGGTTAAAAATTGTAATACATATAAAACTAAGTTAAAAATAATTTTTATTATCATATATATTAATAGTTATCGGATAATTTAATAGTTATCTGTTAGGTATCAAAGTACAAGACGAAAAAATAGTTAAATATTAAAAATTGTAATACATATAATATTCTTGATTGAAGGGCTCCTTATAGAACATAGCCAAAGGGACGAGCATAAATGGAGAAGGTAAAACATATATCTGATAAGCCGATGTGTAATGCGTTAACACATATATTACATGTTAAAACATTTATTATTTTTAATAAAGAGAAAAAATTTCAAGTCATATAGAGTTGTTGATGTGGGTAACAATAATGTTGTTCTTAGAGTTTTATAGGTTAAGTTGAGTCTTGATTAACACATATATTATTCGTTTAAAACTATTTTATCTGCTAATTTATATATTATTGGATAAACACATATTTGATTAGCATATTAACACATATATTATCTGACGAACACATATCTTACTCGTTAACATATTTATAATCCGATAAACATTCGTCTTCGTCTATTTCATAAAAGTTTATGCTATGCAAACCCTAAATATCGTGGATGTCAATGATTTCGTTCTTTCATTATTTTTCTTTTGATTTATGTATATTTGTTTTACATATAAATAGACCAACAAAGAATATAATAGATTTTGAAAACAAAACGAAACAAAAAAAGATTTCCAAGACCCATGAGAACAATCAATGCATAACAAAATTCAGAAACATATAAATCTATGTTTCTATCAGAATCCCCAAGTTCAAGAACAAATAACAAGAGGAGGAAATTTATCTATTTGCTAGAAGAGAATGAGAGAGAGAAAGAAAGAAAACATGAGGGAAGGAAGAGAAATCGAAGAAGAAAAAAGAATGAATAGAAAAAGCTGGGTGAATAAAGAGATGTTAGGGGTTGGATTTATTATTGCTCGTTTAGTTGATTCGCTGTTGATTGGGTGAATAAAGAGATGTTAGGGGGTGGAGTTCAGTTGAGTAGGAGACATTGTTGTGCTCGATTTCCATAGATTGAAAGAACATAAGATAAATTGATTTGGAGATTTTGTGAATTAGGGTTTTGAATTGGACAATTTTCTTCATTATTTTCTTCCTAATTAAAAAGCACATGCGAATTATATCTTGGAGAAACATCGAGACACAAAAAATTAGATTTGGGACTTTGTCATTTTGTAAGTATTTCCAAATTATTTACAAACATGGAGAAACAAAAAAACCATAAAAAGATTGCAATCTAAGGAAGAAGAATATAGAAGAGAAAGAATATCGTGAAAAGAAAAAAAAAAAAGAAAAAGATAGATTATTAAATCTGTGTAAATGAAACGCAACGTTTCAGTTAACTGAAGTCATTAATGGGTTTTAAACACAGTTTATTGATTCTGTTAAACAACTTAACGTTGAGAGTAAATCTGCTCCATAAACAAAAAATTCGAGATTTTATTAAAAGTCAACAAATAATTGATTCTTTAATATGAAATTTTGATAGTTAGATGTTCAATTTATGATTTTTGGTAAGTAGTGTGGTTAATTAACATTTTTTTTCGATTATGATTGAAGTGAATGAGGTGTATATCTATAAAATAAGAATTAATGTAGTAAATTAAAAAGAGTGTGAAATTAAAAAAATAACAATGGCAGAAGAAACTAAATGACCAAATAACCATCATCAACATTTGTTACCCGTTAATCCATAAAATCCATATTCTACGCGGGTAAAATATTTATTATTCACTACTTAACTATATTACTCGTTAATATATTTATTAAATAGGTAAGATATTTATTATCTGTTAGACTAAATATATTATTCGGTAATACATTTATTACATAGATAACATATTTTTTATCCACTAACTTAAATATATCACTCGTTAATATATTTATTATCCACTAACTTATGTATCTTACCAGTTAACACGTATATTACCTGAATAACACAAATATTACCCTCTAATTTATATATATATATATATTATCGGTTACCCCAAATATTAAATTTTACTAAATTTAATATCAATTACATATATTTATTGTTTTAATCTTTCTTTTTTTTGAGATCCCAACAAAATCAAAACAAAGGTTCGTCATAGAAGGCTAGATTAAGATTTTACGTAATTTAGCTAGATTCTACGTATAAAAAAATCATCTAAATTCCACATTCAACAGAATTTTACAGTTATAATTTATACCATATATATATATATATATATATTTTATAAACATATATCTAATTTTTAAAAAAACTGAAAAAAACTAAAAAAATTGAGACTTTGGATATGAACTCCCAAATGATCAATAGAAAAAAGAGTTGTCATGAAAAAGAATATAAAAAGATAAGCACACTCGTGCTAGATGGTGAAAGAAATGAGTTGATGGGAAGTAGGGGCAAACATGTTATAGATGGCAAAACAATATCATATGCACTATAACTTATTGACCACCTAATTATGGAAAAATTTGTTATTATGCAACTAAAATACTCTTATGATTATATATTTTCAATTAAAAGTAGAGAAAAGTGGAATATATATATTTATAAACAAGTGTACTTAATTAACCATTTTAATCTTAACCAATTTTTTGTGGTTTTTATGATCGTATGATTTTTAATATTATGATAGTACTATATATGTATTATGATCGAATATATTACGATCTTATGATTTCAAATACATGTTGGTAACACCTACAATTCTAAATAAGGTCCAAAGTTCTACTTTATATTTTTATATTATCATATTAATAATTTTTTACTATATTAATTGTTTTTTGTAAAATATAGATATGTCATCTAACTGACAAAGAGACACAAACACAAGTGTCTGAAACGCAAGAAGATGAAGATATGTATCGTGTTACAAGATGATGATACACTTCCCTATCGTAGAGGACACAATGTGATAGAATAAACTTACTATCAAGTGGTCGATTTGGGGAGAATTTACATAGATCTGGGGGAATCTCTCGATGCTCTACTTGAAATGGTTCGCATGGAAATTATAGAAGACAATCACTTCAGACCATGATACAAGATACCATTGTAGGTTATAGAGAGTTCCAATGACAAAGTTTTTGACAATTTCACCCAGGTAGTTTTGACAAAAATGATTACGATGAATTCAAAAAGGTGAAAGCAATATTTAATAATCTAAAGCTTCTAAAACATACAAAATTTTATTAGGCATGCATTAATTACCTTAAAGAGTAAGTGTGATGGCGTAGATAGATATTTCATTGATATATCAACAGGCTTAAATGAGGGTAAAATAAATTGTTAGTTGCTTTGAATGGTGTAAAACGAAACAATGGAGATGGGGAAAAACTATTAGGCTCGAATCCATCATTTGGTAGTCCAAATTTAGGAGGTTTGTCATCTGTTAGTATACCGTTAGGTTGGGGTCATGGTTTTCAACAATGAAGCACACCACCAAGAGCTCAACAATACGGCATACCACCAAATTCTCAACGATTGGGCACACAACCAAACTTTCATCCATGGGACACACAACCTAGTTTTCAACAATGGGGTTCACCATCAAATGCTCTATAGTAAGTGCAGCGCAACACGGATTTAGGATTCTTTGAGGAGATCCCTTCAGTTGTCTTTGATGCAACGGATGGATCTGGATCTCAGGATGAGATCTACGTGGACGTGGCAGTGGAATTGAAGATCTTAAACGAGATCCTTGCAGGTAGTTGGTGACAGAGGATTAAGGGTGTCAAGTGGCCTAAAAGCCCACTAGCTTGACCCATTAAAGTCTTCCTGGATGCGGGTCTAGATAAATAAATATTTGTCCACAAAATAGCGGGTCTCACGGGTTGACCCACTACAGACAGCGAACTAAATGATTGGAATCCGTAACGGGTTTATGGGTTTGCGGGTTTGTGGGTCACCAACAAAATAAAATAAAATCTAAAATTTATTTATTTATTTATCAATCTGGAGAACTCCTGTATTTTTTTTTTTTTTGCATAAAACTAAGAAAAAATGAAAACAACTTACAAGATGAATAACGATGAATCAAAGAAAGTGACCGAAAAAGATGAGGAAACAAGTTTCGGAACTGATGTATAAACAAACGTAAGGTGAAGCAAGTATGAGTAGTGAAGGATCATGACTCATACAAGCCGTTGGGTCAAGAGGTTCAAGAGAAGGAAATATGTTTATACTTCCACAATTGTAAATGCACACGCTTCAGCTTTTCTTCTTTCTCTATTACATGTATTATAGATCTCTCTTTACATGTACTCTTGTACATCAGTCACGTCCTTGTGATTCCAAAACAATGCACTTTGTTATGCTTAACTTTTATATAAATATATAATCAATCAAAACACATTCGTCTGGTCTTTTGTTTTAATGTTCACTAATTTTGTTGATTGTTGATTGTTTTTAACATAGCTTGCGTGAACTGAAAGTTCGAATTAAATATGAGAAAATGTATATTTACAAATTACAATTATGGAAATTTTGAATTTTTTTTTTTTAAACACTCTGTGCCAACTAGAATGTTTATTGCTAAAATTAACCTAATTATTATTATTTTTGACATGAGTCTACCGTCAAAAGCATAGACGAGAGACGATCAGACGATAAACAGAGAGAAACAAAAAGTTATTTTCATCATTCAGCAATATATCAAACTTATTCTAGTCACTAAATAAAACAAAAAATCTGTGATGGTAAATACGTTCTTAGCTCTTTGTTTCTCTGTTTTACACTTTTATGTTGTCATGTTTATTAAATAAAATAAAATTAAGTGTCACAAAATTAATGATCATGCTTTAATATTTTTGAGCTTACAAAACTTTTCCTTGCCAACACGTTTTCTAAGTTTATGATCATTATTTATTAAACTATTGATGAAGCTATTTATGTTTCGTTAGGTTAATTGTATTTCTAAATTAGTGACCATAAACTTAATAGTTTCCCTTGTTCCCTTGCGATCACTTTTGATCACGGTTATTGTGAATTTCAAAGTTTCTAAGAGTTTCATTATCACATTTTATTCGTTAATAGTTAATTGTGTTATTATTGATAGGATTCACAGAAGAAGAAATTGGGTGATGAAAAATCTCAAAGACTTATCGATTCCATAAATGTTGAAGACAAACGAGTGAGGTTTGACGGAGCAGCATCATCTCAACCTCCCAACGGCCAATCGTTGTGGATCTAAATGATGATACTAGTGATGATGATGATGGTATAAGAAAGCCCTCAGAGAAAAATAAGATAAAAAAAAATTCACTAGTGGGGGAAGAGTTGATCATTATCACTAAGGTTGATAGTTCGGAGAAAAGTGAACAAAGAGTTCAACGTATACATTGCAAGACTGACTATGCCTATGATTCACAAAAAAAGTACAAATTGCTATATATATCATATTCAGAAATGCAAGCTTAAGCCTATGGATGGTGATGGTAGTCAAATGATGATAAATTCAGAAGCAAAATTAAAAGTTAGGAAGATACATCATATGGTTTTCTGTGAAATGGTTGCTAAGTGTATTATTCAGCATGATCCTCCATTTTCTTATGTTGAGTATGAGAGAATTAGATCAATATGAAAGTATTTGAATGCTGATGTGAAATTTATTAGTTGGAACACAGCTGCAACAAATGTTTACAAATTTTTTGAGAACGAGTTAGGGAAGCTAAAGAGGGAATTAGCTAATCTCCTTAGAAGAATTTGTTTTACTTCTGATTTGTGGACTATTATCACCATGAGGGGTATATATGTTTGACAGCACATTATGTTGATCATAACTGGAAACTACATAATAAGATTCTAGCATTTGTGTTTTACCGCCTCCACATAGTGATGAAGCTCCTTGAAATATGGAAGGATTGAGGAGTTGATAAGAAAGTCTTTACTATGATTTTAGATAATGCTAGTAACAATGATTTAATGATTTACATTGTCAAGTCCCAACTGCTTTTGAGGAATGATATATTGTGTAAAGGAGAATTTTTACATATTCTTAATGTCATTATGCAGGACGGGTTGAAAGTGATTGGTGATTCTTTGCATAAAATCAGAGAGAGTATCAACTATACTCAAGCTTCTGAGTCTCGTGAGATGTTGTTGGAAAAGTGTATGGAAACTATTGGTATAAGATTGAAAGTTGGTTTGGTGTTAGATGTGCCAAGTAGATGGAATTCCACGTACAAGATGCTTGATAAGGCTTTGAAATATCGATATGCTTTCTGTAATATCAAAATCATAGATTCCAAAAATTAGAATTTTCTCCCTACAGATGAGGAATGGACATGAGGGAATATGCTGTGTAACTTTTGGAACCGTTTGATGAAATCACTCGTCTTATTTAAGGTGCTACTTATCCAACCTCAAATTTGTACTTTATGCAAGTTTGGAAGATTCATAGCTGGTTGAACATGAGACTTGTGCAAATGAGGTTATAAGAGGAATGGTCATCCTCATGCAAGAAAAGTTTGATAAGTATTGGGAAGATTACAATGGGATTCTTGCAAGAGCTTCAGTGTTTGATTCAAGACTAAAATTAATACTTGCTGAATATTGTTTCAGAAAACTTGATGATAGCTTTTTCGAAAAAAATTAAAATATTTACGTGGACAACATCGAACTCTTTTTGAAGCATATGAGAACGTAACAAGTCAAATTTACATCAACATCTTTGGAAACACGAGAAAATTTTCAAGATAATACTGAAAATCAAAGAAGAAGTTTTGTGAATTATTGTTTCTCAATTCTCTATTTAATTCCTTTTACCTCACTTTATATATGTTTTTTTTGTAGTTTTGTAGGTCACGTACTCACGTTTTATGTTTTGATTTTTTGATGCTTGTTTCAGTTTTAACAAGATATGTTATTTATTTTTCTTTTGTAGGTTACGTAACTTACTTATGTTTTTAGACTTCTTTTTTCTATGCTGGTTTTTAATTTCTTGTTATGCATCTAATTAAGTTATGTTTTGCTTAGGTTCTAATAATAAATCTTTTGTTAACACGAATTTTTTGCCTTTCAAAAAGCAAATGTTGTTAATAGTGGAAAGTCTTCTCTGGAGATTTATTTAGACGAACCACCATTAGACACGAAAAGTTTTGAGAGTTTGGATATCTTGATGTATTGGGAAGATAACTATCAACGTTATGGAGAATTCACTTCAATGGCTTGTGATATTTTTAGTATTCCCATCACGACAGTAGCTTCAAAATCATCTTTCAGCATTGGAGCTCAAGTTTAAACAAATATAGAAGTCTTCTTCTGAAAAATGTCCAAACACTAATATACAGTTGTAATTGGTTAAAAGGTTTTGAAGCTTATGAGAATAGTACGTAGACGATTATTTATATGTTTTATGTTTACACCAATCATAAATTATATATTAATTTGTTACTTTATATGTTTTACGCATAAGAAAATAAAGAATTTGATGGTGAAGAAGAAACATTACCTTCTTTCCAATCCATTGTTGATGATCAAGATTTTTTTTGTCAATATTGGACCACAACTGGCCGGCCCATTAGCTAAGTTTCTACATAATGTAGGCAGTAAGATTCAATACATGAATGTGCAATTGCGCCTACTTTTAGTGGACTAATAACCTGCGACTAGACAAAATGCCACTTGCAAAAATAAAATTTAATTCATGAATTTTAATTTGGATGATTTATTTTCGTTTCCGGTTCTTTTTTCTTTAATTATAGTTTAGATTTTATTATTTTTTAGTTTCTTGACTCTGTTTGCATTTTTGAAAATTCTAGATTTTATTTCAATATTATGTTTTTGGTTTTTGGTGGAATAAATTGAGAAGACATTTTATTTGAATAATTGCTATTTTTTATTTTTGAGTTTAATTTGACGTAATATACAAATCGTTCAAATAGATAACCAAAAAATGTCGATAATTTGGTATAAGCCATAAGAAAACACGGTGATATAAAAGTTGTTTAAATATACATAAAATTAAATGAATTGCTTGTTGCAAAAATTCATATGGTAGAGTGGTTGATTTTTTGTTCGAGTGATTAAAGGTGAGGGGTTATATTCTCAATTAGCTTATTAACTTGTTTTATAAGATTTATTAAAAATGCATGCATGCCGGACCGTTAGTCCATTAGACTTAGCGGATCGGGTCTGAATATTGACATAAAGTCTTCGGTTCTAATGAGTTGGGCCTGCAATAGATCAAAATTTAAAAAGCAACCCACTGAATGGACCCATTGGACACGAGATCGATATGGACGAGTTTCTGGTCGCGGCGTGATGATCTCTCGTGAGATCTGGACAGATACGCTCAACCTGCATATCTGGGTAGATCTTCAGGGACTATCTTTCAAGTAGCATAACTTAAGAGTCACGTCTACTCAGGCTTCAACCACGTGGGAGACTTGATGTCTGCGATACTCTCTCAGGTTTAGCATCGACGGCTAGGTTTTCTTTTCTTTTCTCCACTCTGATTTTATTCATTGCAAACAAACACTTATATAGGGATCCTTAGGAAACTCTAATAACAAGTTGGGTCATACTAGTGGGCCAAATTAATCAATCAAAATGATGAGAAGAACAAAAATCTTTTAGAATTGAGCCTTAAAAAAAAGAAGTGGGCATTCAGCTTTTGGGCCTAAAAACAAGGAACTCTAACATGCTTCCTCAAAACCAAAAAAATAAAAGAAAAGCCTCATCAGAGCAAAGACATGCGTGTTTGGTTAGTCAACCATGGTGCCACGTAGCACCAGATCCCTCTCTCTTAGAGAGATTCGACCCGAAATCCAAAATGGTGTAGAGTCGGATTCTTTCTTCCTCTTACATGCATTGACCAACATCTTCAGGTTAGCTCCACTCTGGCCAATGTTCATGTCCTCTGTCCCATCAAACTAGTCTTCTCTTCTCGTCTCCTTGCTCTTGACACTTAAGGCTTCTCGTTCAGCCTCCCTTTGATGTTCACATGTTTGAGCAGCTTTTAGCCTATACGGCTCGTTGTTCTCCTCACACGCAATGTCTGGTATCACCTTGTGTGTTCTTGCTCCTTACGGTAGGTTCAACAACCTACTTGGGTCTTCATTCTTCTCGGTCTCGACCTAGAGACTTGAAAGATAAGCCATGGTCAAGTCTCCGCGTACATGCCTTCCTCGGTGAACTCTTCTCAAAGCTCATACGATTTCCTCACCACGAGCGGAGGAGTGTAGGCACGCACACAACAGAAGTTGCGTCTCGCTTGTTTCCCTTCACGGCATAGCAGCTCGGGGCGCGTATGGGATATCTTTTGAGGTATCATTCACTCATGACATTTTCTCTTGGTTGGTCCAACAACTTAACCAAGTTGTTCTCCTCTTCAAGCACGGATTCAGGGTGACCAAGGACGTCTTCTTGGTTCCTCACGGTTAAGAAGAGGCAGTGTCTTTGGCATCTCGGGTGGAGTAGTCTCACTTACAACAAGTTGGAGCTTCCATAAGGCTCTATTAGTCACATTCACGCTGTTTAGGGTTTCAACGAATTCAACTTCTTCTTCAAGAATTTCTTTGCTTTTGAAGACTCACTTGTCTTCTACAAGCTCATCCTTTCTGCTAACCTGAACATGAAGGGGAAAATAACTACTCAAGGTACATCGTCCCTCGCCAAGCAATAGATCTTGGTGGTTTGATCTTTCATGCACCACGCAGAAGTAGCCTATGGATTCAACCATAGTAAGACTGATGTCGTCAGTTACTATACCAACGAACGGTGGTGAGGCAACTACCGATACAGATTTCGTGTACTCCAGAGGTATAAGGTACGGCTGGTTCGTCCGGCCACGAAGAGGGGCTAAGACACCAGCGGCTTGCAGGACATGCTCGTTGATGATGAGATGCAAGGAAACATCTATGTCACCAACAAAAAAGGGTGTGGACTCCCTCTGTAGTTCAGGCATGACGCCTAGGGTTTGTGCTTCACATCAAGCACGAATCATCCTCACAGATAGATATGGTCCATAGGTTCCAAGTAGACAAGGAGGATGTTGTAGGTTACCTTGTCGCAGTGGCATGGTGATGGAAAGTAGGTCAAGCGTGGTAGTTGGTCTGTCTGGCTTTGATACCAAGCTAGTGTAGCGCATCAGCGGATATAGGGTTATCTGAGGAGATCCCTTTTGTTGTCTTTGATGCAACGGATGGATCTGAATCTCAGGATGAGATTTACGTGGATAGTGGCAGCAGAATATCTTGGACGAGATCCCTGCAGGTAATTGGTGACAGCAAACAGATTTGGATGAGCTCTTGGTGGCGGCATGATGATCTCTCGTGAAATCTGGATATATACGTTTAACCTGCGGATCTGGGTATATCTTCAAGGACCGTATACCAAGCAGCAGAATCCGAGGTTCACGTATACTCAAGCTTCCAACATGTGGGAGGCTTGATGTCTGTAACAAAGGCTAGAGTTTTGAGATACGCTCTTAGGTTTAGCAATGACGGCTATATGCAATAATTTTGTGATCCTAATATTATGATGAAGTTTTTTTTGTCGGAATATCACTACAAGAAATGTTGCTGAAAACTGACTGGATTTTCGACTTGTTAAGTATGGTTGAAAATTTTTGACTGAAAATGTGACCGTAATTGACGGCAAAAAAAAAAAATTACGGTCAGTTACACCTTTCTTATAGTGTATTATCTATATTTAAGATGAAATGAACCAAAAGACATATAAATAATAAACCGAAACCAAGATAAAAATGTAAAACAATGAAATTAAGACCCAACTACTGGACAAGGGTAATCATCCAATTACTTAGGTTTTGTTTGATATAACAATTTCACAAATGGTGAATAATCTTCTGCAAGTGAATTATCATATTTAAATTTAAGTAACAACTAAGGAAACATATAATATATAAATGTATATTAGTTCTTTAAGCTATAAAAAGAATTTTCATTTCTTTTCCTAGTCCTTCTTCCTTTTCTATAAACTTTGAATCGACTTCTTACAATTGACCGAGTACTTGTGCTTTGCCTAGGAAACGGTGACCACATCGTAGGCAACCACAACTCCATCGTCAATGTCGTCTGCTGCTCACCGTCGTTCTTGTTGTCCGGTCATCTGTAGAGTTATTGGAAAGATGGGCCGATTCATATAAGTGAATCACTTGGAGATTCACTAGAAACACAGTGGAGAGCGGCTGGCGGAGTTTTTGTCGTCGGTCACTCTTGACGCTGGGATTTCCGGTGTCTTTTATGGCTTTTTTTTTATTATCGCTTATTTCGAGATTCTTAGATCTTTAACCGAAGTTTTACGAGAAAGTTTTAAGACTTTTGGGTTTATTTATCTTTTTGGCTATCTTGAAACCTCTCTTTTATCTACTTTAAGCTTCAGTTGTTGGAGCTTGATTTTACACGTCTATAGTCCTTTGTTCGTTAAACATAACTTCTTCTCCTCCTTCCTCTTGATGATAGGGTGAAAAGAGTCATCTCTCGAGTCTACGGAAACCAATCAACCTACTAATACTTCAATCAATCTCCTCCTAATCTTCCTTTCAAGACAAATCTTCTTTTGATTATAATTTTGTTTATGATCAAGTGAAGCTTGGCTGGTGCATGAAATCTGCTTAATATATATGGAAGATCATATACCCATTACTCTCATACGCTAATCTATCTTTCCATCCACGATTGTTTGTCTCCGTGAAGCACCATTATTTTGAGAAAGACAAGAGAGGAAAACGTGATGAGGAAATTCACAATCTCTACTATTATTGATCTTTCTTTAGATGAGTACAAGTGAAGTTTTACAACTAAGGTAAGATACATATATATATTAGTTGATGGTGGAGTCCAAATTAATCTAATTCTAACACTTGTTAATGACTCTTACAATAAATTGGAGAGTCACCAAAATGGTATCATGTTAATGATAATGTGTCATGTTTCATAACACCAAATAGATAATATCTACATACCTTTTAGTTCCTTAAGCTCTAAATTTTTTTTTTCTAATATTTCCTCATTTTCTCTAATTTTTTTTCCTTTTTCTTCTTGACTATATGAGTTTTTGCAATTGACCGAGCACTTGTGCTTCGCCTAAGAAGTGGCGACCGGATCGGAGGCCACCACAACTCTATCGTCAATGTCGTCCGCTCCTCACCGTCATTCTCCTTGTTGTCCGGTCGACTATGGAGTTGGTTGAGAAATGGGCTGATGCATGTAAGTGAATCATTTGGAGGTTCGCTAAATTGATGGAGTCAGCGGCTGACAGGGTTCTTGTCACTGGTCACTCTTAGGCTCTAAATTGCTACTTTGCTTATTTGGTGTATCAACGACTTGGCCATCTACTGACCTAATTGGAAGTCGAGATTCGCTAGCCAGCCCGATAAACCCGGTAAGCCTAGTAAGCTAATCTAGGCAAACCAGAGAAGGTGTAGCTCTGAGTTTGTTGGTTCTCCTTCCGGTGCAGCTGATGTAGTGAGTAGAGGTCATCCGGGGTAGCGTAGACCGAGACAAGCGACTTCTGCAGCTTATGAGCTAGCGCACACTGAGGTCTGTACGCCATCCGACGGTGCAATTTCTGGTGTCTCTTATGGATTTTTTTTGTTATTGCTTATTTTCGAGATTTTTGAATCTTTGACCGAAGCTTTACGGAAAAGTCTTAATGCTTTTGGGTTTATTCATCCTTTCGGTTATCTTTAAACCTCTCTTTCATCTAGTTTAGGTTTCAGTTCTTGGAGCTTGATTTTACATGTCTATAGTCCTTTGTTCGTTAAACATTAACTTCTTGACTTCCTTCCTCTCGATGATAGAGTGGAAGGAGTCACTTCTTAGGTCTACGGAGACGCCGATCAACCTACTAATACTTCAATCGATCTCCTCATAATCTTCCTTTCAATACAATCTTCATTTGATTATAACTTTGTTTATGATCAAGTGAAGCTTGGCTGGTGGATGCAATCTGCTTAATACATACTAAAGATCTTCCACCCTTCACTCTCATAGCTAATCTCTCTTTTTATCCACTATTTTTTGCCTCCGTAGAGCACCATTAAGACTGGTATCTCCTTTTCGTGAATTCCATCAAAGTCGATATCTTCTCTATGTGACTACCACCAAGATAGATCAAAGATTGTTGGTGCATGCAATCAGTTCGATTGTTCCGGTTTACCGGATTTTGTATCTTATTTAGTTGTCGCTAGTTGATAATTGATTATTATTATGCTTGGTTATGTTGCTTTCATTTTACGCCAGTTCTAGTTTGGTAGGATTAAATTTGTTAGATTCGGCGTAGATTTTCTTTTGGTTTGAGATTTATATCTTCACTGGGTCGATTTGTTGCTGTCATCCTTTGAGTTCAGCATATCCGAGTGAAGGTTTGCTCTACTCCTTGTCCGTATTTACAAGACTTGATCGAAGTTTATTTTTTTACGGGTTTCTATTTGAGGCGTCATCCAGTCATATCTCGTCCTTGAGGACGTTCATCTTCGACTATGCTATTTATGGAGGATTGTGAAATGTATTTCCTTCTGGTTTAGTTTCCCAGTTTTTCATTTGTGAGGTGCACCAAATCGCAATAAGAGGTTGTGTCATCTACTTAGACCATGATAGCTATGTGGTAATTCAATTCTTCCAGATCATGAATGTTTATTCTGGAGTCTTTTCCTTCTGGTTCTTTCAATTTAGGTTCTGGATTTGTTCTCTACTAGCTCCTCTTTTGAGGGTATTAGTCTCAACATTCCCCGGTCATGTAAACTGGTATGTTTGTTAGTGTCTACCAATAATAATAAAGGTGGTGACAAAAAAAATTTAAAAATTCGGAAACCAAATCGCAATTAGTTAGTTGTCTAATCATTTTCGGCATTTGCTAAGTCACCGACTAGTTACTGTAACATTACACCTTCCGATTCGTTTTCGTCTTCCTCGTTTTTTCTGATGCAAATGCAATTCAGAATCATTGCGGGTGACAACACGGTGTCGTTTGGTATCTAGTCTGCTCTCTTTTCGTAAAGGGCAGTGAAGAAAATGGCGAATTGGATCTCGTCGAAGCTCAAAGCCGCCGAAACAATTCTTCAACAGGTAAGAGAGATGAATCTCATTACTCTTTCTGCTTGTTAAGCGGAGAAAAATTTCGATAGATATCCAATTTGGAATTTCGCTGGGTTCTCGATTAATTTCGATCCTCATGGTTTGGACGGTTTTCACTGGGACCCTCTGATTCTTTCATTGATTTGAAAATCTCCTCCCACATCGATGTTTTGGTTTCCTAGAAATGGGAAACTGTTCAGCGGAATGTTTCTCTATTGGAAGTATTTATCTTCTTCTTGGATTAGGATCTTCATCTGAAATGGACGTGGTCTAGGATCTAAATCAGTTTGCAATGTTGTTTGTTACACTCTCTGATTACTGAAATGTCTCGAGAACCAAACACCAATTTCTGAGTCTTGCATTCTTGTCACAAATATCATAGTTTAGTCTCATTTTCTTAATTTCGTGGTTCGAAGTTTATGTTTTCACTTGTTCTTATATATCTCAGTTGAGTTGGATAACTTAGATTCCACACTAAGCTAGGACTTTCCTAACAGTTTAAGTGATGTTACTTACTCTAGAATCTTTCTTAAGTATTGGAACTTAAAAACTGATTTATATTAGTAGGCTATGGATTTTTTCAATTCTAACTGGGGATCATGTAAACTGTGCTTTCAGCTCGATCAGCAGGCAGCAGAGTCTCTACGGAAAGATGATAAGTCTGAGACTCATGACGAGGTGTTTGAGATCTCTCCAAAATCTGGAAGTAGTCCTGTTTCCTTGAAAGATCAATTGAGGAAGAAAACATATGAAGGTAGTAGTGATTATGGCGGTGAATCTCAGAGAAACTCAATAGAGCAAAAACCTAGCTACTTAAGTAGCAGTAGAAAATTACGTAAAGCAGGTCAATCCCAAGAAAGGACAAATTCACTGTCACAAAGTTTGCCACAAGAAACAACTACACTCACTGACAATGACTGGACAGAACTTCTGAGTACACCTAATCAGGGGACCAGCACTTCCAAGCCTCATACTCCCAGAGGAACATCTGTGATTAGGGGATTGAAGAAGGATGGAAAAAGGCCTGGGAATCTGGGGAAAAATCCTTTGGTATCTGATGGAAAGAAGAATGAGAAGAATAGTGGTCATTTGGTCACTTCCAGAGATAGGCCACAAAAGCAGCAGAACAAAGACCCAAAGGAAAAGGAAGTGTCTAGCCCTTCTTATGCTGGCATTGAAAGCAGGGATGCTTCTCGGGATATGTTTTTGAAGTCGACTCATGAAGAGAGTGAGAAGGATGTCAGTGCTAAGCCATCTCCCCTGGATGACTCCACAAGATTGGCCAATGAGACTATCCCTAGGGAAACATTACCAAGTTTAGGTAAAACAGATGGTCGTGACCCCAGAAGAAGTGCTGTATGGGAAAAGCAGGTGAGAGGAAAAGGCTTGCAGAGCAATGTGTCTCATGGTCTAAAGAGGAAGGATTCTTCCTTGTCAAGTGATGAGTCTGAATCAGATTATGACTCTGATTCGAGCACTGACTCTGAGAGGGAGCGTCAGAAGGAGGAGCGTAGGAGAAGAAGAGAGAAAATTTTCGCTGAAAATGTTGCAACAAAAGCTGTAGCAGTCATCAAAGAGCGAGAGAATATGGTAGCAAGACTTGAGGGTGAAAAACAGAGTTTAGAAAAAATAGTTGAAGAACGAGCTAAACAGCAGGCGCAAGAGGTAGCAACCTTTCAAACTTTTTTTCTTGCAATGATGAAGGTCGTAGACATTTAAAACTTATACTTTACATTATGTTTAGGAATTAGGCTGACAAAATGCATGCATCGTACTTCAAATTAAGAAATGACATGCTTATTATTGTTGACACTAGGAAAACACTAATTGTATTTCTGGGATTGAAATCACTAGGAAAACACTAATTGTTTGTCCTTGTTCGTGATTTGTTTAGGCTGCTGAGTTGCAAACAAACATGATGGAAACACTGGAAGCTGCTGACCTTGAGAAACAAAAGCATAACAATACAAGAAAGGAGGTTCTTGCACGCTTGGCCGGATTAGAGGTATTAATCGCATAATTTCTTTTCCAACCGTTGAATTTGCTCTTCATAGTACTTATTAGTGGAACAAGATAATTTATTTTCTGATTTAGACATAAAAAGTGGAATGTTTTAGGCTGCAAATGCTGAACTTACAAGGTCACTTGCTGCGGGGCAGAAGAAACTTGAGACTCAGGTACAAAGATCACATCATATAATTTTGTGTCTTGGTTTGGTTGAATCAGCTGGAATCAAAGAATATTAAGGTAAAAGCTAATGTTCCTTGTTCTTATGGAGTTGTAGATCTTCTAACGCTAAGGAAGTTTTTGATCAGTACCTAAGGAATGTTTTTGAGTCCAAATGTCTATACCTGCATACTAATCCATTTCCTCTCTTTTCTTACCAGATAGATCAGGTAGCAGTACTTCGACAACAAGTTGAGCTTAGAGAGTCTGCTCTTGAAGGTATAGGTTCTTTCTTTGTGAAACAGTTACTGATTTGTTATTAAAGAGACCTCTTTTATAGAAAGCTTCCTCTACTTCAAATGACTTTGTTTTACTGCTCATAGTCATTTAGCAAATTTTTGTAAAGAAATTGTCTTTATCATGTAGAACTGAAGCGAAATACATTTAGTATTGGGGGAAGCGGAACACTTCTGAAACAGGTGACTCTCTTTGTTTCTTTTTCTTCAATATCAGCATGGACATCTTTCTCAATGTGGTCTGAGAATCATGCTGCTTAATGTGGGCTATGTAGTTAGATGCTTCCAGAGGAGACTTATTCGAACACCAGATGCTTGAAGCAGAGATTTCTTTGCTGACTGATAAAATCGGGCGGTTACAAGATAAGGTTAGCTTCACAGTTGCGATTAGACTCATTTTGTTAGGTTTCTTGTGGAATTATTCCTAATTGGTATTTGCAGCTGTATAATTCTTCCTGAAATTCTGAAAATTCCATGTATTTGATATAGAGCTTTTGGGCTATGTTTCCTTCAAGGTCTAATAGGACAGACACCCTCTCACTATTCTTTCTTTCATTTCTCTCTTCTTTTTTTATTCCTTGTCAAAATTCTAGGCACATAAGTTGGAGGAAGACATAGAAATGATGAGAAAGGAACTCGAAGAACCAACTGAAGTGGAAATTGAACTGAAACGAAGACTTGACCAACTAACTGACCATCTTATTCAAAAACAATCCCAGGTATATGAACACTTCAAGTAGATACATGCAGACAAAATTTGAACTTCCAAACTTTCTTGCCAATTATATCAGGTCGAAGCGCTTTCCTCAGAGAAAGCAACCATATCGTTTAGAATCGAGGTACATTGATAAATCCCACTAATCTGCTCCCATGACAAAAATGTGTTCATCACACAACCCAAATTTTGATTCTATGCCAGGCCGTATCAAGGCTTATTGAAGAAAACAAAGGTATACCTGCAACCGAAACCTCATCTCAAGATCTTGAAGCAGGAGAGTGGGAATTCTCAGGATCAAAGTTTAAACCAGCCTTCGAAGAAAAGATCCGATCGGGCAAGAAACATTTGGGATGGCTAGTTATGCAACTAAATGCTATATTCATCTCAGGAACCGTCTTCTTGCGTAGAAACCCGACTGCAAAAATCTGGGCTTTGCTCTATCTGGTTTGCCTTCATCTCTGGGTATTATACATCTTACTTTCTCATTCGAATGCTTCTTCTTCAAGTGAACATAGATCAGGTGCAGTGATTTCCTTAGAGAACTTTAGTAACAGTTCCCTTCAATAGCTTTTTCTTGGAGAACGTTGCAATCATTTGTAATTTTCCTTCAGAAATTTTTTGAAGAATCATATTATATTCTCAATCAATGTATCAATCACTTTTCACAATGTTGGAAAGATAAATGGGAATCTATACAAAAATAAAGTTTGATCGTGAGTGAAGATCAAAATGGGGATAGGGTTTTTCAAAAACACAGTAACCATCTCTCTCAGTCAATAACCTTCTGGCTCATCTTCGTGTTTCCTCTATCCCTTGCACATAAAGAAAATGCAAAAGAACTCATAAATTTTTTATATTCTTTAGTCAAAAGTACTCATAAATGCATAACACAACTTAGTAAAGTTACAAAAGGGTGAATTCATATTCAGGAGACTCACCAAACTGCAATTTCTTGAGGGATATTTCGGCTGTACAACGGAAACTCAAAGAAAAAGACTGTTTTGCACCATTTTGGTAAGTAACCATACACTTCTCGCGGTAACAAAATCAGAGGACTGCAAACCAATATCCAAAGATTCAAATTGAAAAAGAGAAATACTTAGCTCTAATTAGACATATCGATAGCCAATTGAAATGTTGTAAAGAACTTATATCATACCTAGTTGTCTTCTTATAGTATCTATAAGCTCCCAAGTTACCATATTTTTTGTCTGCAGATGCCTGTATTTATGCACAACAAAAATGTTGACTTCTTCTGTGTGAATCAGAAATGTCGAAGAAAGAGAGAGTGAGAGAACCTCAAGTAATGGTATGCCGCTAACAAAGAAAAGTAGCAAAGTGAGAAAGACTGGTCCCAATATGACAAGGTACTCGGGACCTTTAAGCACAGGCAATGCAGCCACATATATGCCCCACCAGAGTAGCATCTGAAATTTGTATTCACCCCGATCAACTAATTTTTTGTTGGGAGCTTCTCCTAATCCGTACATAACCGATACATGAACTGATCAAAGTCTCTTTGATCAATACTAACCTCACCAAAGTAATTTGGATGGCGTGAATACTTCCACACACCAGCATCGCACCATCTTCCTTTGTTTCCTGGACAATTCTTAAATGATAGCTTATGTTGATCAGCCAGAGCTTCAATCACGAACCCAGCAACCCACATTGTCCAACCTATAACATCTGCCGGCTGAAACAATCTTCCACCGTTGCTTGCATTAACAAAGGTAACAGGTAAACTAACTGTCCAAACCCACACGGCCTGAGAGGGAAAAAGGGAAGAAAAACCGATCTGATGTTAGATCACAAGCAACCAACTTCACAGAGCTACTTTCTTCTCTATCTTCTAAAGATGAAGAAAAACCAACAACTAACCTGAAGAGTCCAAAAGACTACTAGCTTCCCCACATTTCCACGCATTTCATCAAAGCGTCTATCTTCACCCCATTGCAAAATCCTAATCACAGGTAAGATGCAATAAATACATCAGACATGAATTAGAAAACTTCACTCACTGTTATGTATATGTTTCTGTTTCTCACACAATATTTGTAGATGCATTAAAACCAAGTAGCTAATGAAACATAGTGCAGAGCATATAGATCAAGAATGAGTGGATATCAAGTAAGGTACAAACCTCATTAGGAGGAAGAGTCCCAGACGAAGTCCCCATATGACTACTAGCACAGTCAAGACAACCTGGGAGATTAAGAAATTGAGAGTCAATTATACAGAAGAGCTCAATGTATCACGAATTAACTCAAGAACGCTAAGACGGGTCATTTTACCTGACGAAAATGCCATGTCCCTTTCAGAACCAGAGTCAACACAGCAAGTATCACGAAATTGGTACTTCCTGAAAGCATTTTTGAATCATATAATTATGTTAGCAAAAATGAAGGAAATGAGAAACTTTATACATTTTTTATCATCACAATCAAAGTGTTATTAAATTTTTAGAGCCCAAAACCAAAAATACAATTTGATCATCGTACCAGCAAAGTCTGTAACTTGATCAAATTTGAAAAGAGCTGTGATTACGAAGAATATGAATTGATAACCCACCTGCAAAAGAATTCAAAAAACGCTAAATTCGGGAAGACCCAACTCGTGATATCTCCAAAAACGGAAAAGGACTTACGGTGACAATGGCTGTGATGGTTAGGTAATGTGAATCGATTACATTGACCATTCTTTCCGACCAGTCAGTTCTCCAAACTGACAATTCGCTTCCGCCGGAAAAAGACTATCTTTATTGACAAGAAGTAATTCCTAATCCCTTTATTCCTTTTCTCGTTCACAGATAGCCCTGGGCATATCACCTCCCATCCCGTTCGTCCGCTCAGTCTCGTAATTCAAGTGTTACTCGGGAATAGATAATTATAATTTTTCGTTCCCGTCCAAAAAAATAATATCCATTTATGGGTAATAGAAAGTAGTAGGAATGGGTTCGGAATTTCGGTTGGTAATTAATTACATTGAATTGTGAAACTCATAATAATATTTGATTTAAATTTTCACAATTTTACAATAAATACAAACTATTTAATATAAAAATATTAATTTTTTAATAAATAATCGTAATACGGGTCATTTAATTACAAATTTTAATACTGTAATTTCATATTTTTTGTGTATTGAACATTAATATATTTTTTCGTTATATCGATTATATAATTTATAATAATATTTTTAATTGTATTTCCTAAATAATTTCTCGTGTACCACAATTTTCCAATTTATTATGATTTTGGAAATAGTTTAGAAAATAAATTTTTATTTTCAAAATTCTTATACCGTTCCTTATTCATGAAATTTGTGAATTTTTTGGAAAGTAAATCGAATTTTCTAAACTTACGGTTCTGTACCCGTGATATTTATATATTATTTATTAAATATTAAAAATATCAATCTGAATTTTCGGCTTTACATTTTCATCCGGTTTAGCTCGGTTTAATCATCGACCCCAAGAGAAAAATTCAGAAATTTACACTATAGTGTCCTCTCAATATCTCTTATACATACACCTCAAGCAGGTGCGATTGAGACTCTACCAATCTCAACTATATACTCCAGCGACTCATTGGGGGGAATTTGCAAACCGGAATCCAATTCAGCACCATCTTCTCCAAATCCTAAGGATGGTGGTAAGATCACTCTGCGTTTACCTCCAGCCTTCATGGACCTTAGAATATAATCAATGCCTTCACACAATCCTTTGCTATACGGTTTTGAACCCAGCACAAGTGCCAATGGCTTCTTCTTGTCTTTGCTTCCAAATGTGTCTACGAATACTTGTCCAGTTCCTTGAACTTGCCCTTTTAGATCAATCACAACCAAGTCTCCTGGCCTTGGTATTGCTCCTCCTCCAACCCGTAGATCATAGTACCTGCACCAGTTCGATTCCAACAAGAGCTATCTGTTGTTGTTATGAATGTCTGATATTCCACAATATGTAAGGAAATGAGACACATTGCTACATCAATGGCTTAAAAAGCTCACTCATATACTTAAAAGGGCCATACAAGATAGGTAAAGTGGACTCATAGCTCAATTATAAGGGGAAGTGTTTTGTTCATATAACTTTTAAGCAGGTAAAACAGTATCCATAGATGGAACCAAGTCAACAAATTTTGTACCTTATGCCGTTGGGCAACACAATCTCTTTCACTTCTTCTACATCTCTGCAAACCCCACAAAAGAAAGAACTTGAGATAACATATCGATTTATAGAATCCAAAACTTGTTACTTTGTGATAGGCCAATTCGTAATTGAAATTCTCTTGTCAAATTTACACAAGAGTGGTGGAGGTTTTGAGGCTAGGGAGATGTGAAAATGAAAACCTGGAGTTAGCTGCTTCCTGAGAAACCTCTATTCGTGTCTTAATCTGCTCAGAGACGACACCGAAAGCCAGAAATCCAGCCCAACCAAGACCCGCGCCAAGTCCAAACCGCCGCGTCAAGGAAGAAGCCACCCAATCCGTCGAATCGACGGTTTTCTTCCTCTTCTGTTGCGATGACAGCGGTTGAGACGGAGGAGAAGAATCAGGCTCCGGCGGATTGGAAGGAGATGCACAACACTGCTGGTACGGTGCCGTTTTGGTGAACGGCTGTGAGCCTGAGAGGAAAGGAGTCGTAGCAGTCAATAGCTTCGCCATTTTTAGCGGATCAATGGCTGAAAAGCTCCTGATTGAAACGAAATGTGCAAATATCTCTTCCTTACGAAGTGAATTTTGAATCGATTAAATTAAAGAGAAAATGGTTATTATTGGCCAAATTAAATACGAACCGGGCATCGAGTAAAAGAAATACCAAATATCAAAATCAAAGCCAATTTAAGTACGTAATTTGTCAACCATAACTGAGATTATCATAACGTTAATCTTCGTTTACTAATAGCTAAACATTTTCCAAAAACGCATCGTTCTCTCAAAACCAAACCCCCAAATTCAATCGTGAACCGTAACTCATTCCTTTCATAATTGATTTCTTCACAATTAGAAAAGTGCAGCCTCCATTGCATCGCTTAATTATTCAATCTTTTCTGTCTCTCTTTGTTTTTTTCTTTCTGTCTCTTATCTCAAAATTTATTTGGTGTAATGCCTAGACTAAAAAAACAAATCGAAGAAAAATAGGACAAAGTAATGTTGATGATGATATAGGAGATGTTGTTGAGTGGTGATAGCTTTGGTTTTACCCAAAGCTTTGATAACAAAAAGAATAAGTAACATAGAATCAGAGAACTGTTTGAATTTCAAAATGACTAAGTCTAAATTGAAAAGTAAGTTTGAATGAGAAATAAAGTTAAATCACAATATTAAAAAATTTAACAATTATATCTTTTTTAATTGTGAATTGTGTAACAACAAAAGAATTTATGACAAAAATGAAATAAATGATTTAAAAGCTGAGAATCAATTCTCATAACTCTTTTTTTTTTTACGGACTCATGTAGTTTTCTCTCTCTTCTAAGAAGAGAAACACAATTTATTTTGTCCTAGCCACCGAGAATCAGATATGTTAGCTTGGTGAATGGTGGTCGGTGGTTTTGATAGCACCGACACCATTCACCCCCTTTTGTTGATCTCGCCGAAGATCCAATGAAATGTGTGAAAACAGGGTTAGTTCGTGGCTGGATTTGCGTCGTGGAGGTTTCGTCTGAGTTTCTATGGCGTTCTTTAAGCTTATGCGGCTGTAGTGAACGGGTCCTTCCGGCTAGTTGAGCCTCCGTCGGAAGCTAGTGAGTCCCTCCGGTGTTGGTTCGAGTTTTCTCTTCCTTCCCATGGGTGATGTTTCCGCCTTGTGGAGGCTTAACGGTGAAAGCTGGTCCGAGCTCCGCCGGGTGATGAAGTAGCCGTCGAGGTATCGCCGGTCACTCTCCCTTTCTGTAGATTTCTTAGTCCTCGGCTGTTTCATCTCCTTCTCTTCTATTGAGTATGAGAGTACAATATGGTTCGTAGAGTTTTTTTGCTCTTAACTTCGAGTGTTGCGAGATGAGAGAAACTGAAGTGGTTTTATCATGAGATTTTTGAATGCATTAAGCCGACACTATACAGACGTTAAAAGAATTAAAGAAAGATATTATATCTTGACTCTACTTCATCTCTGATTATGATTATATCACAGTATCAAAGTTGTATTTTTTTTTTATGTTCTTATATATTTATCCCTTACAATTCAAGAGTGTGCACATTATATAAATTAAGGTCATACAATCTTAATTCTTTAAATTTTTGTTATTGTTTAAACTCTAAAAAAAACTCTGATTTGTGAAGGATTCATAAGAATTTGAGTTGATCAAAAAGCAAGCCTTTCAAGTTTCAAGTATTGAAAGAAACCATAAAGATATTGTTGTGTTCTTGCATTCAAAAAATATTTTGATTTGCAAAATCCATAACAAAATCACTTTTTGTGTAAAAGTTGAACGTAATCGGTTTAGCAGTATTCTTCTTATTTTCAAGCTTTTTCTAATTTGAAGAGTAATAAGAAAAGCAATCAGACTAAGCTTAAATACATGCCATGTTCAAAATTTTGCTAGGCGCTAGTCGGACAGTGGCATAAGGCCTAGCGCGAAATCAATTAATCGTTGATTATATAAGGATTAATCAGAGATTTAATTTAGGGCATTTGACATTATATATTAAAAATTATATAAATAACTGAAAAAATTAGTGTAGCTTGATTGTCACTTTACAAGCATGTGTTCGAGTCCCAGCATAACGAATTTTGGCTAAATTTTTCATTTCATTTAAATAATGGGCAAAATAGTAATTTCTCTATCTTTTTCTTCCTTTACACTCTCGAGTTCTCTGTAACCTAAACACGGGCTGCTTTTTTGACTGATTTTATCAACATTTTCTTATGTTTTCCGCTACATAATGCCCAAAAATCATGGATATGCTAATAAACATTCGATTTTCAACATAAAATAACAAAAAATTAAGATTTTTCAAATTTCCGATTAGTTAGGCGATTTTACTAAAATCACCACGGCTCTCAAACTCCGAACGTTTTTCTCATTTTATTTGACTGCCTAGCCGGTGTTTTAGAACACGGAGTACATGTTTAATATTTATCAAAAATGCTTAAGTTTGGGAAAAAGGAAGGAAAAAAAAAACAAAACACATAGTAAGTGTTCTTGTTTTTTGAGTTCAAAAACTCAATTTGATTTTCAAATCACTGAGAGAAATAATTAAACTAGATTTGTCTTGACCACTCAATTTCTGGTTCAATTTAAGTAAATTCGGTTTAAATCAATATCTTTTATTTGCTCTGGTTCAAATTAAATGAATTCGGTAACCGGTTCAATTTAATTTTTTCATGTTAATCCTGATTCTAAAAGATTGTGTTTTTGTTTCACAAACCAATAATATTCAATCTACTATATGTATTGAGAATTACCTACTAACTTCACACAAATACTTGAAAGTTTAGGGGTCCCAAGTAACTTCTAAAAAAATACTTGAAAGTGTGAAAGAACCTAATAAAAATGGTTATATCGTCTCCTAAATATGTCAAAATCGGATCTAAAATCCATCGATTATATGCACTTAATAAAAGTATTTATGGATATTTGGTATCTAAATATAAAAAAGTCATATCTTTTATGGGCATGTTTAATGGTGAGATTATGAAAGTGCTTCCTGTATCTAAATATAAAAAAAGTCCTTAATCTCTTCCCAGCTAGCTCCTAGGATGATGAACAGTGCTTCCTGTATCTATAAAAGACAAGTGTTACTTTTAATAATTTAAATATATAGCTTTAAGATATACATGAAGTATTGCAGGATACTTCTCAAAATAAAGTTAATAGATTATCACCTAATGAGTGTAAAATGGGGCCGTTTCTAGGAGAATGAAGGAAATGTTACATTCTCCCAATTCACTCATGATTATCCAGACATGTTCACGGCCAAAATGAACACAATAGAGAACTTAGTTCAATGAGAAAATGAAGTTGTGCAATAGTTCTTGATTAGGTTTACATCAAAGTCTGGAAGGTTCAAGACATCATGTTCACCTTATGGTCGAGTAAATCCAACAATTATGAAGATAAGTGGTTCAAGGCTGAAAATGCTACCATATCAAATACAATGAATTTTTCGTTTGTACTCTCAAAAGTCTTTTTGTCAAGTCTTATCGAGTCTTGCCTAGTTTGGTCGAGTCTTTCTAGCTAGTCATCATGTCTTGAGAGTCATTTATATTCATGTGGGGAAATGTTAGTGTTAGTTTTGAGAGATTGGAAGAATGAGAATTCTAGAATGAAGGAAGTAGAGAAAGAGTTGGCGGCGGCCAAGATAGAATTGAAGAAGATGCTTATTTCTTGTCATTACAAATAAGAGCATACAAAGTATATATAGGAAACATACACATAATCTAATGCTATACACAACAAAACACAAAAAGATAACAAAATCTATAAGAGAAAAATTTAGTTGCTTTTGACAAAACCAAGAAAGAAAGATAAGTCTCCATCACTACCAACAGCTAGAATTTGGTCACATGTGATCTTTGTTGGCTCACCAACGGTCATATATTAGTCAAAGGAGTCCTTATGACTTGTTGGTTCAAATGCAACTACACCAAATCTGATTCGGCCAAATTCTAGCTTGTACGAATCACATTTTTCTTGTACGGACTGCATCATTTTCTTTGTTGCTTCTCACTTAAGTATCACTTAATATCACTTGCTTGATAATTAAGTCAATACTCCCCCTCAAGCTTGAATCCATAATAGAACATTAGGAACAAGCTTGAAAGTTGTAACTTCCCACCTCATTAAAAACCTTAGTGAAAAACCCAATGGGATAAAACCAACTAAGGGAAAAAGAGTATGTATCATGGCCATGGCTTAGACATGTCAATAAGTCCAAGCTTTGAATACACAAACTGACACACCTTTGAGTTTGCGGCCTTAGTGAATATGTCAGCTAGTTGGTCCGAACTCCTTGTGTAACATGGTAAGATTACTCCTTCCTTCATTTTTTCTCTAACCTTGTGACAATCAACCTCAATGTGTTTTGTTCTCTCATGAAACACCGAGTTTAATACAATGTGAATAGCTGCTTGATTATCACAATGCATTGTGATTGGTTCTTGTGATTGAACTCCCAAATCCTTGAGAAGAGCCTTCAACCATATGAGTTCATCCGTGAGCTTCCTCATTGCTCTATACTTGCTCTTCCAAGTAACTAGATTACCTCAAAGAAACGTGTAATACCCGGTAGTTGACTTGCGGTCTTATCTATCTTCGGCCTAATCTGCATCACAATAACCAACAAGAGTTGTGTTCTCATTCCGACCCATCCATATGCCTTGTTCTGAAGTTCTTTTGAGGTATCTAAGGATTCGATCCACCATTCCCCAATGACACACCTTAGGATCTTGCATATGTTGGCTCACTTGGTTCACTGCAAAACACAAGTGAGGTCTTGTAATTATAAGATAGATTAACTTACCCACCATTCTCCAATATAGGTGTATATCTTCAAACGGGTCATCTTCATTCTCCCCCTTGCACGTTGCTTTGTAGGCATCCTCAAGTGGGGTCTTGGTTGTCCTTGTACCTATATCACCTACCTCATTCAAAATGTCAAGAGTATACTTCCTTTGTGACAAGAAGATGCATTCTTTGGATCGGTACACTTCAATGCCAATGAAGTATTTCATTTCTCCCAAGTCTTTAATGTCAAAAACATATTTAAGGTGTTCTATGATACCTTTGATGGTGTCCTTGTCATTCCCGGTGACAATAACGTCATCCACATAGATGAGGATCACAACAATTCCATCATTACCTTGGATGATTAAGAGTGTATGGTCAGCCTCGGACTTTCTAAACTCACGATCTCTTAAGCTATGACTCAACTTGTGATACCAAGCTCTTGGATATTGTTTAAGATTATAGCTATCATTTCTTAGTCTCAATACATTTTCGGGTGCCACAATGTGTTCGACTCCTGGTGGAGGGTGCATATACACCTCATCTTCAAGTTCACATTGTAAGAATGCATTTTTGACATCCATTTGTCACAATTCCCAATCAAGGTTAGTAGCCAAATAAAAGACAACACATACTGTGTGTAGTTTAGCAACCGTGACAAACGTGTTATGGTAATCCTCTCCATATGTTTGAGTGAAACCCCTAACCACTAGTATGACCTTGTATCTCTCAATTTAACCATCATTCTTGTATTTTTTCGTAAAAATCCACCTAGACGTCACGGCCTTCTTCCCAAGAGGTAGAGTAGCTTGGTTCAGTGTGATGAGTGGCACTTGTATGTGGGCCATAGGACCTCTAAAATTTTTGTTTAGTCAAGCGGTGCCAATAGAGATGGGAAGGATAAAAGTGAGGATTATGTGTTACGAAGAATGGTTTCAAAAGAAGTGGACAAACAAATCTAATGGGCTATGACTAAGATAATGGACCATTAGTATTCGATGACGATAAACTTTATGTTTCGGCCACACCTAATATACTAATGTAATGGGCCATTTGTAAATTTTATTTGCACAACAAAAGCATATTAATCTAAAAAAAAATTTCCAACATATTAATCGAAACGAAGCGCAAAAACAAAGTCACATTACATTACTGAACAATAAATATAAAGTCAAAACCTCGCGGTCTCTTGGATATCCAAGTCAGATTATGTTACAAGTATAAACGCAAAGTCAAGTTGAATACCAAATATAACACTAAAGTCATGTAACATAACAAATATAATACCAAAATCACACACCTACGATCCAGTGTTGCTACTATTAAAACACCTCTCCAAACCTAAACCGGGCAAACCTATTATTCTTCGACGTCGCTCACCGATCGATGGATATCGCGTTTCTTGGAGACTAATAACAAAATATTTTGTGTGTTCAAGAAAATATTAAGCAATTTAAGCAATGATTCACCAAATCACAATGAAAGCAACTAAACATAAACAAAGTAAAACGATGCAAAACAAAGCATAAAAGAGTGGAACATTAAGCTTAACAATAGAGCAATAAAAAAATTGAAACTAAGCAAAGACAATAACGAGATGCGATTAAGATGGATTCATGAGGAGCTGGGATAATGGATTAAACCTTAGCTAGGGACCTCTACACTTGCTTAACAACCTAATTAGATGACCTCTATGCAATAGATTCAGGCAATCAACATCATTCTCATGAATATTGAACACAACCCAAATGCAATCAGACCTAACTCTCATTAGCGATTCACACTTGGTTTGGCATTAAGAAATAACCTAAACAGCCAATAGACACTCTAAACTTCCAATCTCTTGGGTTAGAGATGAAAATTCCAAGTCTAGGTTCATTCAAACATTTTCTCAAACACCTTATGGGTGCGGAAAACAAACATCAAATCTCAAGTAATCAAGTTGAAATTAGCATTAAGAACACCTAGAATGGAGAGATCTAAGCATGAATGAACATAAGCAAATGAAAGAATCCCTGGATCTACAAGGATCTAACCCTAATGGATCTACTCAATGTTCTTCATAAAATTAAACAACCTAGAAAATGAAATGCTTAACATCATTAGAAAGACAAGAGAGAGATTTACAAGAATAATCAAAGACATAATTTCATATAACCAAAGGATCACAAAGGATCTAGACTTCAAGTTCTGGAAATTACAAGAGAAAATAGAGAAAATAGAGAAAAACTTTCTTAAATTTTGCCAAAAATAGAATTAAAATGTGGTTCTTGAGTTTGTGGGATAAAAGGGTATTTATAGCCCATTTACAAAAACCCTAATAAAGTCAATCACGAAGAAAAAGTTACGAAAACGAAATCAGATAGGCAACTCGACCTAGTGTAGGTCGAGTTGTGTGGTCGAGTGGTCTTCTACCTTCAACATTTCTCCAACACGAGGCTTGGTGGTCTAGTCTCCAGGTCGAGTTCATGGTCAGCTCTTCCGAAATCTCCAAACTCGATGTCATGTGTTCGAGCGTTCCGGTTGAGTCTGGTTCAGCTTGTCTGTGGGCACTCAACTCGACCTGTTTGATCGAGTTCATCGATTGAGTTTGTCCAGTTTCCGTCCTTAGCTGCTTCCATGATAATCCTCAGCACTCCAGTTTGGTCCTTATTAGTCTCCATACCCAATACTACTCCAAAACAATCCAAAACACCTAGAAATTGCTCCAAATGCAGTATATATGCAATGCAAATGCAAAGTGTGCAATATGAACCTAAAAGAACTCTAAAATGATGGAAATGCTATGAATATGTATGTAAAACATGTTGAATGATGTTTCTAAAACATGCTAAAATGCAGACATATCAACTCTCCAAACTTAGTCTTTGTTTGGCCTCAAGCAAATGCATAGAGCTAAGAAGGAATAGAGGTTGCACAGTGGGAATTCAGAACGGAAACCAGCTAGTTCACATGCAATTTAAGCAAGCCTTACTTAAAAACTTTAGCCATGTCAATCACAATTCAATCCAAGTTTAGCCTTAACCTACATATGCATTCACTTCAACCATTCCATTTATTATTCATTTAGCATATAACCATGGATCAAGTTATGCATCTCTTAAGAGCTTTCTTGGTCAAGGGTAAGGTCTAAGAGATTAGAATGATCTCTTTCTAGTATCTGGTCAATCAATGCACATGGATCACTTTATGAATGGAATAAGCTTCAGCATAAAGCTAAAGGTGAGAGAACCAATAGGCGCATACAAAAACATGACTTCATCTACCCATACACCCCAAAATCGGTCTCAACCTATCCAATATAAACCCAGAAAATGATCCTAATCTACTCATTTAGCTCAAGGCTTTTTTTCTTTTTTTTAGCCACTAGATCATCTTCTTAAACTTTTTCCAAACATCAATCTAAGGAGAGGGTTCATATATAGTGACTTCTAGCAGTTCGGGACTTATACATTTATAGCTCTTGATTCTTTTTCTTCTTATACCATAAGACTTATTCTTTCTTTTCTTTGTCATTGCTCAGAACATTTCTTATATTTTTCATTTCTCAAACCTTTACTAGAACACTTCTTACTTTCAGACCTTTCTCCCCTTAGACTCTCTTTAGCTTAGACCTTTCTTTTTTCCTTTCTTCTTTTCATTCCTTTCCCTTGCTTAAACACAAGCATTCTCACACCCAGAATCGAAACCACCTAGTCCTAACTGGTTCAAAAATCGTGAACCAACATCTACATGAAGTCTTGCTCTTGTCGACTCTCACCTAACACTTTATACCAAGTTTAAATAAAAAATAGACCTCACATATCACACAGCAAGCAAATGATGGTTTGAAAGGAGGTAAAGTGCATAGTGGGAGTCTACTTGGATTAACAAGGTAGATGCAATAAGGTGAAGGAATCCACAAGCTTAAACTTGATGCATAGACTCGATAATTGATAGTCAAGATTATGATTATTACTTAGCAAGGAATGGAATCAGATCACAGCATGTTTCAATCAAGTCATAAAGCTCAAATCAAATATTTCTAACATGGTGTGGTCTTAGCATTCAGAACAAGCTTGGTATGCACAAGTGAAGCAGCATATCATATACGGTTTTATCATCCTAATTCCCATGCAGACTCTAGACTCAATCCTACATGAATGCAACTACATGAAACTTTTTTTATGGATTTTTGAATTTTTTTTATCAATTTGTATGGTTTTTCTATGCCTTAGATGCTATGCATGATCAAATATGCTGAAATGAAAAATCTTTTTGGATTTCCTATGCCATATATGAGATGCATGAACTATATGGAAAATCAAACTAAGATCATAGAAAACATGGTCAATATCCTCTAGGACATTCCCCAAACTTAAATCACACAGTTCTTGTGTGTATAAAAACTTGAAGTGAATCTTAATCCAGCAACAAACAAACTAAAAATGCAATGATATTTACAAGGGAGTGATGGAGCGGGTACCTCTTAAAAGCCAAAGAAATTGGCTCATTTTGGACACAGGAATCGTAACTCAACTAGCCCACTCAACCCAACCATGGTCGAGTTTAGCTAACTCCACTCTCTAGATGGTGAATCTCATCCACCATATCCATTAAGTGACTATCCCAAGCTCGTTTGACCCACTTCCTGCATGAAAAACATTCAAACGCAAGAAATATACATGTTTATGGAGACAATCAAATTAATTTAGTAATTAAGCATGAGAATCTAAGCTAAGAGTTAAAATATGAGGCTAAGAGTTTGGGTAATGCATTTGAGTAAAAAGGGTAAAAACAATAGAGGATGGTAATTTAGTACTCCAGAATTTGTCCCCTGTTACCTTCACTCACTTAGTGCATCACCACAAAAAGGATATAAGCTCATGCTGACTCGAGTAGGGCCCTCACCAAGGTCAAAGGCATATGTTATTCACAACTCGAGTCAGCAACTCGACCTCAGCATGGTCGAGTTCCAAATTTTCTCAGCCAAAAATTCTAAACTCGACTTGGTTTCCTCGAGTTCTTAGTTCGAGTGTAGTAGTTTCTTGGCTCGTTAAGGTTTAACTTTCCCTAATTGCTGCCTAGAATACTGCACTCGATTCCATTAAGTTCAATAACCTAAAAACAAACGATCTAACCACAAGAACAAGAAATGATGGCAAAAATAAAATAAACAAAGCAAAAATTAAAGACTTAAACAAAGGGTATATACAAAGGATATGCATGGGACTTCCTCCCAAGTGAGCTTGTTTAGAGTCTCAACCTCGACTCTTCACACCCATCAGAGTTGGGGTGGTACAGAGAGAGAAACTGGAGTCCCCTCTACAGTAGTCTCAGTAGCACTGTAGTCCTTAATCTCCTTGATACTGAAGCTTTGGCCTTCAATGGTTGGCCTCTTTGAGCTCAACCTCCTTCATTTGCTTTTCAAACAGAGCCTTGTATATGTTAGTAAAGTCCTTCTTGAACCGTCCAGGAAATGGCGGTTGAGGCTTGTGATGTGATCATGGGAAGCTCAGACCAGACTCGACCCAGTGACTCGACCCACCAAGACCAGAGTGAAATTTTAGATGTGAAATTTGGCAGCCAAAGCCAGACTCGACCCAGTGATTTGACCTACCAAGACCAGAGTGACATTTCAGATGTGAAATTTGGCAGCCAAAGCCAGACTCGACCTAGTTACTCGACCCACCAAGACCAGAGTGACATTTCATATGTAAAATTTGGCAGCCAAAGCCAGACTTGACCCAATGACTCGATCAACCTAGACTCGAGTGATGTTTCTGACAAGGAGGAAGAGACAGTTGACGACGTAATTACGGTTCCAGCTGGTCCAATGACTCGATCCAGAACAAAGCTATTTAACAAAGCCATTGGAGGGTTACTTGCTCAAATTCAGACTCACGAAGAACCTCAAACTCAACGTGCCTTGATGCTTTCCATGAGTATTCAAGAAGGCTAGCATATGGGCGTGTAGGTTGAATGCATTCTTTTTCCCTTAGTGAGTTTTGTCCCAATGGGTTTTCTCACTAAGGTTTTTAATGAGGCATTTGGGCTGCACCAACAAGAGGCCCATTTGTTAGTATGTTTTTAGGCCCACTTTTAAAGAAACCCTAAATTATTATCGTGGCCTCTTTTAGTATTTAAGCACTTTTCTTCTTTGTAAGACTTAAGCAATTTTGAAATTAAAAGTAGAAGGGTTTTGCCTTTGTCTTTCTCGTTGGTGAGTTACATCCAATAGAAAACGAATTCAGTGTGTCATATCTGAATTCATCAAATTCTTTGGTGTGTTATATCCAAAGATTCATTTATCCATCTCGTCTACTTGAGTCTACTCAAGTCTTATCGTGTCTCTGCCTTAACAAATCAAGTCGATCCAAGAGAGATCGTATTAGCTTGTTAGAGGGTGGAACTGAGACTTTGGTCTTTTCCTATGCAGCTGCAGATTTTTATGCGTCTGAGGGTAGAACTCGATCAAATGCAGCTCAAGTAGAGGGATCGAGTTTGGTCTCATCTTCTTTATTTTGCTGAACTCGACCACTAGAGGGTCGAGTTTGACCACTGAAGGCAAATTCTGAAGTTTATTTTTGATATTATCATCCTCCCCTTTCTGAATAAAAATTTCCTTAGTGGATTTAACATTTCTAGTATGTGGGGGTAGCTCTTTGCCGCTTCTTAGAGTGGTGGACTGGGCTGTATACTCGTTTGGATTCTGAACCGCTTTGCCTGGTAGTTGTCTACTAGTCTTGATAGAGGAAGATGTCTGCTGACTCTCAACATACTTTAGTGTTGCATTAAGAGTCTCAAACTTACAGTTGAGATCAGTATGAGAGGCATTGATCCTTGTATTCACTTCAACAAATTTCTGTAGCAATTCAGTGGCTGGAGATTTCTAACTATTAAGAATCTCCTGAAGCAAAGTCACAACTTCTGGAGGTTGCTGAGCAGCTGGCTTAGCTTGAACTTTATAACCAGGGGGAATGGTTGGAGATAGCTGAAAGCTTTAGTGATATTGATGCTTGGGTACATAAACTCTTGTGTGAGCCGGTTGGGGTTGGGGTTTAGATGATCCTAAGGATTGGCGACATTGGTGCTCCTCTAAGAGTGGTTTTGATGTTTTCAGCTCCTTCCTGCTAACCGAATATGATTCTACTGTGCCTTAGACGTTGCAGTCATATTCTTCACCATATTGACTATCTGCTTGAGCTAAATTCTCCACTAGTGCCTAGCCTTCATCTACATCCTTATTCAAGAAGTTCCCATTACTTGCTGTATCTAGCAACATTCTGATCTTGGGAACGACTCCTCTATATAATGTGCTGAGAATAGACTATGTACTAAAGCCATGGTGTGGGCATTGGGTCTGATAGGTTTTGAATCTCTCCCATGCTTCAGAAAAGGATTCTTAGTTATTCTGGATGAAACTAGAGATTGTGTTTCTCAGCTTGGCTGTCTTGGAGTTTGAGAAGAACTTGGCAAGGAAAGCAGTCTTGCATTCATCCCAGGTGGTGATTGTTCCTCTAGGCTGATGCTTCTCCCAAATGTGAGCTTTATCCATGGGAATAGTCTGAGTTTGAAGGCATCTTCGCTGACTCCATTGATCTTGGTTAATCCACACATCCTCTCAAATTCATCTAGATGATCTAGTGGATCCTTAGATGGTAATCCATGAAACTTTTGGTTCTGAACTATAGTGATCAGTCCACTTTTTATCTCAAAGTTATTATTGGAGATTGATGGAGGGATGATCCCATTACGATGGGTATGGATGTTGGGTGCATATCCTACCCCAATATGCCTAGGCCGACGAGCATGTGGCCCATGTACAACTCCAGGTGCATCGTCTTGTGAACCATGTGGTGTGACATTCCCCATCTCGATTGAATCAGAGTTATCTATCTGCATGTGATCCCTTTGCTCTCTCAGGTCTCTTGGCAGCAAATGGATATTATCGAGATAACAAAACTAATTCTGATTCCCATTCAATCTAGTTTGCATATATCCAAAATTCCAGCCCAGAAACCAGAACTTGAACTGGTGTGATTGAGTTTAGAGCTCGAGTTGAGTGAAACTGAGCTGCAGAAGCAAAACTCGACCTGGTTTTATCAAGCTTACCGGTCGAGTTTACCTGAAACACACCAAAAACAAAGCAAACGAGTGAGGAGCACCAGCTGCAAACAATAGTAACCAGTCCTTGGTCTCAGAAAGCTTAAGATCGTAAATATAGCAAGCTAACATTCAGTTTGACAACAACGCCAATTTGATAACAAGATATTTTGTGTGTTCAAGCAATCAAATGCCTAATGCATTGCCAATTATAATACGGAAGATATCAAACCAACAAGTGTGTTAGTAGCACTTAGGATATAAGAAGTTATTCTAATCCAAACAAATTCAAGCAATGTTTATGTCACCAAATCACAATGAAAGCAGTTAAACATAAATAAAGTAAATCGATGCAAAACAAAGCATAAAAGAGTATAGCATTAAGCTTAACAATAGAGCAATAAAAAACTTGAAACTAGGCAAAGACAATAACAAGATGCGATTAAGATGGCTTCATAAGGAGCTGGGATAGTGGATCAAACCTTAGCTAGGGACCTCTACACTTGCTTAACAACCTAATTAGATGACCTATATACAATAGATTCAGGCAATCAACATCATTCTCATGAATATTGAACACAACCCAAATGCAGCCAGACCTAACTCTCATTAGTGATCCACACTTGTTTGGCATTAACAAACAACCTAAACAACCAATCTCTTGGGTTAAAGATGAAAATTCCAAGTTTAGGTTCATTCAAGCATTTTCTCAAACACCTTATGGGTGTGGAAATCAAACATCAAATCTCTAGTAATCAAGTTGAAATTAGCATTAAGAACACCTAGAATGGAGAGATCTAAGCATGAATGAACTCAAGCAAATGAAAGAATCCCTGGATCTACAAGGATCTAACCCATCTCCTTAAGAACCCTAATGGATCTACTCAACGTTTTTCACAAAATTAAACAACCTAGAAAATGAAATGCTTAACATCATTAGAAAGACAAGAGAGAGATGAACAAGGATAATCAAAGGCATAATTTCATATAACTAAAGGATTACAAAGGATCTAGATTTCAAGTTCTAGAAATTACAAGAGAAAATAGAGAAAAACTTTCTTAAACTTTGCATGCCAAAAGTAGAATTAAAACGTGGTTCTTATGTTTGTGGGATAAAAGGGTATTTATAGCCCATTTACAAAAACCCTAATAAAGTCAATTGCGGAGAAAAAGTCAACAAAACGAAATCAGATAGGCTACTCGACCGAGTGTAGGTCAAGTTGTGTGGTGAGTGGTCTTTTGCCTTCAACATTTCTCCAACACGAGGCTTGGTGGTCGAGTCTCTAGGTCAAGTTCATGGTAAGCTCTTCCGAAATCTCCAAACTCGATGTCATGTGTTCGAGCGTTCCGATTGAGTCTGGTTCAGCTTGTCTGTGGGAACTCAACTCGACATGTTTCGTCAATTTCATCAGTTGAGTTTGTCCAGTTTATGTCCTTAGCTGCTTCCATGATGATTCTTACCACTCCAGTTCGGTCCTTGTTAGTCTCCACACCCAATACTGCTCCAGAACGCTCCAAAATACCTAGAAATTGCTCCAAATGCATTATGTATGCAATGCAAATGCAAATTGTGCAATATAAACCTAAAAAGACTCTAAAATGATGGAAATGCTATGAATGTGTATGCAAAACATGCTGAATAATGCTCCTAAAACATGCTAAAATGCAGACATATCAGACATGTACTTTTATTTTCACACAATGTGGCGGTAAGACACACCTTGCTTGAATTTCATCTGAAATCCCAACCCATTGAGACATATTTGGGACTTGATATAACTTTAAAGTCCACTGCTCAAGTAGATAATATTTCGAGCATAACTCATGTAGATGGATATCCTCCATCTTATACATACTACTCTTGTACGTGAGAAGAGCAACTATTGCATGGACACAAGGGTACTTGTCAATGTCGAAATGCCTGCAAGCACAAGTTTTGTTCGTCAAACTCGCAAGAAAAGACTTACTGTCTCATCCGACGACAACATATTCACGCAACAACAAATTAAGCTCACGAACGGTCAAACATATCGCTTCAACATAACTACTATGCAATTCATTCTCCACAAAAGGAACCAAGTTTTGTGAGCTCAAAACTCCAAAGAAATTGTGATTTTTGTTAAACCAATCTTCCATTTTGTCAATAATCGTATCAATAAATAGTAGTAAAGAATATATCCTCGCCTACCTGAAAACATTATTCAACGATTGCACACTATTTGTCGTCGCTATGTTGTACCTTGTTCCAGGAAAGTAATAACAAGCCTATTTTCAACGTCAACATTGTTGTCCAAATGATCTGCCACTTTAGGATACCTATTTTAAAATTCCGCATTCTCTGGCTTAAACTCAGCCACAATATAAATATGAACCAACTCTCTGAATTTCTTTGCCACAATTTCTTTGTGGACATTTGAAGCCTTTGTTCTCACTTTTTGGGAAAAGTGAAATATACAATATCTGTGCCATGAATTCTGGTAAACCTCACTAATTTCCTTGATTAGGATTTATGTCACTAAAAAAAAACAATTTCGGATCATCCACTATGATAGTTTTAAGCATAGTGAAAAACTACTTTCAGTTTGTGTCTTTCTCACCGTCAACAACAACAAACTCAATAAGAACACCATCAAAACCAATGCGACAAATAAATACTTGAATCGGTTCTCATCATTCAAATTCAATTTCGTTACAGTGCCAATATTTGTTTTCTCTAAGACATACGAAATACAAAGGAAAAATCTTGTAACTATCTCCCGGACGGCCACGCACAACATCTACAATTTTTTTCCCTCTCAAAGCAGTGATGTATGACACCTGCACTCCCATGTTTCCTTGCACCAAACTAATAAGAGCCTTTGCATGATGAGTATCCAATTGACCATGGTCATCCTCTCTCACAAGAGATGAAACTACATCTGAATATCCTCTGCTTTTAACGTTTGATGAACTTGCTATTACCCGAGAGCAAGAATGCATGTTTCGATATACTTTAACCAACTAACTACCTTTACTTCCTTCAAGTCGTGACACTCGTAAGTACTATTTACAATCTCATTGATGACATCTTACGACGTATCCCCAAGTATCTGAGTTTAACACATCATAGTCATAACATCTGTTAAGTGACACTCTAAACACTATATCTTTCATTTATTCTTTACACCCAAATTATTGGCCTAATTCAAGGTCCGTGTCATCTTTCCACTCATGTACAAACTGAGTTTCTTCTTCTTGTCTATCCCAAGGATCACAGACAGTTCAATACTTTCATTAAGACCATAACCATCACCTTCCACAAGCTCATTCAATGCCAAGTCCTCGATACTTCTCGGCACTACTTTTAAATCTTCCTCCTCACCGCTTTCATCTACTTCCACATGCCAAAAACTTCTTAAGTGACCAACATTCATGTTATATAGATAAGTTTCGACATCCTCATCATCACAGATATACAATTGCTTTCTTGCTTCCACCACCAACCGAGTGTAACTCATTTCATCTTTGTGCATATATCCATACCAAGCTTCTTTCATATCTTTTCTTCTAAGACCAAGTAAGTGATATCCTCAATACTCAATGTTTTAAATGTTACTCCATAGTTGATAGCATCCTTCGTATTCCACCAATACCCTTCTTCAGTTTTAACGTAACACCCTCCGTAGTTGAAATGAACACTGGTTGTTATCATTGAATCTATAAAAATAATTTTTTTAGCTAGTTATACATCATTACGAAATTCAATATGAAAATCAAAAGTCTAACAAGCTCTACATCAATACGAAAATAAAAATTCCCACAAGTTCTACACCAAATGGATTAATATGTTGAAGAGCTTTTCAAACGCCAAAAAAGTCACAAAACAAACTCACACCAATCTCACCTCACTCACGGCCTCGCCCTAGTCAACAACTAACAAACATAAAACAAAAAAAAAAGTTCTAAACATCTAACCTAACATAACACCATTCTTGCTAAATGTCTCACCTCATGTAACACCATTCTTGCTAAACATTTAACAAGCTCTACACCAAATCAATCTCATCTCACTCACGTCCTCGCCCTACTCAACAACTAACAAGCTCAATATAAAAATGAATAGCTCTAAATATCTAACTTGACGTAACACCATTCTTGTTAATCTCACCTCACTAACACCTGAACGAGCAGGCCACCAAGGCCTCGCTGGAATCTCCACTTGAATCTTTGAATCGTTCTCTTGAACGCTGCTTCGCTCGGATGTTATTGGTTATGAAGAAGAAGATTCTCTGACGAACAAAACGTGTTAACGTTATTAGGTTGGTTCATTCATTATGTCCGTACGAGGTTCATTTTTTTTATCTGATTGGTATTGGTTTATTAAATCAAAACCGATTCCTTTTATCCTCTCCAATTCAATTTCTCTGATTTTAAAACTCTCCATATGGAGCAAAGGTCCAAATAAGGGTAATTAGTGGGACATGAGTAGGGTCCAATTTTATTAAAAAATAGGAGAGTAATGAGAGTATTTGTGACTCCAAATGAGTACCTTATTCATTCCCCAACTAAGAGTATTGTAGCCATTGATCCATTTTTAGCTTGTTCTAAAACTAGCCATAATTATTTATTTATTTTGGTTTCAGAAAGAAAATAAAAATGAATCAGAAATTTTCCTTGTATCCTTTGAAAATATTTGGAGAGCAATGAATGATAAGGTGTTTTTGAATTTGAAGAGAAATCTAAGAGACATCCTTAAAGTGGCAGACTTGAAAGCAAATGAATGGTTTAAAGCTCAAGATCAAAGGTTTCTCTGCAAGTTTCTACTATTCTTAATTTTCACTAAGAAGCAGTGACCAAACCCCTAATAGGTAATCCAAGCTTTACAAGATATCATTGTTTGTGGACAAGTTCTGAAAAAACTCAAAATATTTTTCGGGTTTGGGTTGGTATTATTATATTTATGGAGAAGGAGTTTGTCTAAGCGACCAAAGTGTCGATCACACCATATACTACTCATATTTCTGAAGATGATGTCAGTCCTCTAGATGACATCATTACCATAGACTTTTCACTAGTTTATATATTTATTTGATTCATGTAACTCTATATAATAGAGCAGATTTTCTAGTTCAAAAATTGTTTCCGCTTTGCGATTAATATAACTTCAAAATTGCTGAAATATTAGAAAAAAGAGTTGAAATTGTTGAAAGCCCATAATATAAGAAACGCAAGCCCATACGGCCACATTTGCAAATTATGGCAACCGGAATCCGGTATTAGGTTGAACCAGCATAATTTAACCGGGTCGTCGATATATTTCAAAGAAATTAAATATAAAAAAAAGACCCTACTGTCTGTCTGTCCGTCTCCTCCATGTCGTCTGTCTCTCTATTCTCTCTCATCATCAACTTGGGAAAAAATATCTGAGTAGTATGAAAAAACATTTTTTAATATATGTTACATAAATTCCTCCTAATAATACCTAAAAATAAATTAAAATAAGAAGAGAGAGTGGAAGAACATGGTCTCCAACTCCGAAGGACAAAATCGAGAGACACGGCGAGAAATATGGTGATTTGACAAAAATTGTTTGGTTGAGAGAAAATTCGGAAACCCAATTTCGTAAATTACTAATCTTTTTTAGTTAATCTGGTAGTAGTAGTGGTGTATGGGTGGTGGTGGGAATCTCGTCGACGGTGTTCGTCGATGGCTTTTTCAGCGACCTTCTTCTTCTTCTCTTAATAATCACCAAGAACCCATTCTCAATTCTTCTACTTTTTCTAATCCTGGAGATTTTAAAGAGCTTATTATTATTGAAGATCTCGATTTTTCTGGGTTAACGCATATTAAAGTTCCTAAACGAAATCACTTACCTATGGATCCTCACAAGAAGGTTCCTTCTTCTTCACCTTCTTTCTATTGTGTTGGGAGTTTATAAATGATTTGATTAGACTTGATACAGTTTGGCGAAAGATGTCATCATCATCCCCGCTTGTTAATGAGATTCGAGAGAACTTGCTTTGCTCTCTTAATGTTCATTTGCTTCACAATATAATTATTAATATGAGTTTTGTGTGTTATTTGATTGATCCTATTGTATGAATCCATTTGATTGAAGTAACAATCATGACTAAATTCTTTAGGGTCAGGAGACTGAATTCTTCACGGAGTATGGAGAAGCAAATAGGTACCAGATTCAAGAAGTCGTTGGAAAAGGGAGCTATGGTGTTGTGGCTTCTGCTGTAGACACACACACTGGAGAGAGAGTTGCGATAAAGAAGATAAACGATGTGTTTGAGCATGTCTCTGATGCAACTAGGATTCTTAGAGAGATCAAATTGCTTAGGTTGCTTCGTCATCCAGATGTTGTGGAGATTAAACACATCATGCTACCTCCTTCTCGCAGAGAATTCCGGGATATCTATGTTGTGTTCGAATTGATGGAATCTGATCTTCATCAAGTAATCAAGGCAAACGATGATCTAACTCCTGAGCATTATCAGTTTTTCTTGTACCAACTTCTCCGTGGTCTGAAATATGTTCACGCAGGTTATTTTCTTGTTTATACATTGTTTTCTTTTGATCCTCATGGTCTTTCATAATTTATTGAAACATTTAAGGGTCCTGTTTTCAGCTAATGTGTTTCATCGGGACTTGAAACCAAAGAACATTCTAGCTAATGCTGATTGCAAATTGAAGATTTGTGATTTTGGGCTGGCTCGTGTTTCTTTTAACGATGCCCCAACTGCTATATTTTGGACTGTAAGTCTTCTAACTTGAAGAATGAGAAAGCAAAACCGTTTCTTAGGTTTCTTTCATAACTCTTTCAGTGCTTGTGAATTTACTTCTTTTATATATCTTGTAGGATTATGTAGCTACTCGATGGTATCGTGCTCCTGAACTCTGCGGATCATTTTTCTCCAAAGTAAGAGTCTTTTAACTGAACGCAACTGCTCTTGTTACTTCTCTGCATCAGGAAATGGCTTCTAATTTGTTAATTTGTAGAAAATTGTTTTTGGGTTCTGTGTGTTGATAAGACCTACGATATTAAGCTATATCTACTTGTTTTATATTCCAGTATACACCTGCGATTGATATCTGGAGTGTTGGTTGCATTTTTGCTGAAATGCTTTTGGGTAAGCCTTTGTTTCCTGGGAAAAATGTGGTGCACCAATTGGATCTTATGACTGATTTTCTTGGTACTCCACCTCCTGAGTCGATATCAAGGGTTAGTTTTCTGTAACAAACTTAATGTGTTCCATTCCATGATCTGAGAGTAATGTAATCTCTGTTATGAGTTTGACAGATTAGAAATGAAAAGGCGAGGAGGTATCTTAGCAGCATGAGGAAAAAACAACAAGTCCCTTTCTCTCATAAGTTCCCTAAAGCTGATCCTTTGGCGCTTCGCCTTCTGGAACGCCTGCTTGCCTTTGATCCAAAAGATCGTGCATCAGCTGAAGATGTAAGAGTGAAGTAAATTTGCTTTATTTACACAGACTAAAAATCTTGTATTGATCTTTCTAATTTCCTTATTTACAGGCACTAGCTGATCCATACTTCAGTGGTTTGTCAAATTCAGAGCGTGAACCATCGACGCAGCCAATTTCAAAGCTTGAATTTGACTTTGAGAGAAAGAAGTTAACAAAAGATGATGTCAGAGAATTAATTTACCGAGAGGTAGCCAAAAAAAAAAAAAAAGAAGCCTGAGACATTTTCTTATTTTGTTTCTATGTTTATCATTGATTCTAAATAACTTATCTTTGGATATTTTTTAAAATCATTAGATATTGGAATATCATCCTCAGATGTTGGAGGAATACCTTCGTGGTGGTGATCAGCTTAGCTTCATGTACCCGAGGTTAGCTAATGAACAGTTGAGAAACAATAGATTTTGATAACAAAAAGTTAGATCAATAAATCTTTTATGTTGTGAACATGCAGTGGGGTTGATCGATTTAAGAGGCAATTTGCTCATCTTGAAGAAAATCAAGGTAAAGGAGGAGCAGCAGCAGGAGGAAGAAGTACAGCACTTCATAGACATCATGCTTCTTTGCCAAGGTAATGTCTTTTACATAATCTCTGTCTATGTATCTGTCTCTGAAAGCAATGTGCTTCTGGTGATTGTGTGTCGCAGAGAGAGAGTTCCTGCTCCGAATGGTGAAAAATCAGAAGAAAGCAGTGATGTTGAGAGAAAAGCAGCAGCTGCTGTGGCTTCAACCATGGAATCTGAGGAAGCAGATAACGAAGGAGGTTACAGTGCTCGTAACCTCATGAAGAGCGCGAGCATAAGTGGTTCTAAATGCATCGGTGTCCAACCTAAAACTGACCAAAAGGTTGGTTAATAGAGAAGGCAAGAACACAGGATCATGTAAGATCAAGTCTTGTCATTTACTATTGTTTCTTTCTAATTTACAGGACACCATTGCTGAGGAAGATGGTGAAACAGTTGCAGAGCTTACTGATAAAGTTGCCTCTCTTCATAATTCTTAAACAAAGAAAGATTTTAGTTTTTATCTTTATTTATTTTTTTCACGAAAGTTTTCTGGTGGAAAAAATTGGTTACTCCATTTATTCTCCCTTCTCCCACATCTATCTCGTGGTTGGGTTTAATTTGTTGTATTTAATAGTTTGGGGTGAAGAATGAAAACATTCAATAAAAACATTAGTCTCCATGTAACTTTTTTGTTTCTCCTTTTATTATAAACTGATATTATAAACTGATCTTTTATAGTTCCTTCATTATACCAATTGTATTTGCTTCAATATTCGCCTCCCCTTCGGTGACAGTTTGTGTGGTTGGTATGATCTTGTTCATGTCTAACTGGATTATTGGGTAGTTTTGGTATGGTCTGGTTAAGGTCTAACCGGAGTAGTTTATAACACTAAATTGAAGGAGAGTACTCTCAGACATGTCTATTTCACAGAGTTTTTTTCCGAGACTGTGCGCAGATCGTTACGCCTTTTACCTTTTTCATAAGATGGAATAAAATTAAAATATTATCAGAGACGATGATGCCTTAGTTGATATCAGTCCATTTATGATATCATAAGTGAAAATGTGTCATTAATTAAAAAATTTTTGGGAGTCTAGCCTAGCCCTAGGCATATCGAGACTCCCGTCTCGTTCCGTCCCGCTCCCCTAATTCGCGTACTTTTGGGAAATGAGAAATTCTTATTTTTCGTTCGGATCTAAAATAATATCCAAATGGATAAGAGAAAGGGTCAGAAATGGGTCCAAGAATTCCATGAATTCCCATCGGGAATTTGTTTACATTTACAACATTTTAAAATATATTAGATTCAAATATTACATATTTTTCAAATAATTAAGATCAATCCCATAACAATATTTGACTTAAAATTTTCACAACTTTACAATGAATATAAACTTTTTAATATGAAAATATTAGTATTTTTGGTAAAAAGTGGTAATGTTGGTCATTTAATTACTAATTCTAACACTGTAATTTTATAGTTTTTGTGTATTGAACATTATTATATCTTTTATACATTATTATTTTTGTTATATTAATTATATAATTTATAATAATAATCTTAATTTTTTGATTATTCGTATCTTCCAAACTATTTTTCATAGGTGTACCATGATTTTCTGATTTAGTAGGACTTTGGAAATTGTTCGGGAAGTCAATTTTTAGTCTCAAAATTTTCGTATCGTTCTCGATTTCAGAACTTTTCCTCCCGTTATGTGATAGGATTTGTTTGAGAAGTAAATCTAATTTCTCAAACTTACCATTTTTGATCCATACCTGTGATTTCCTGTCCCGTTTTCTGTTATGTCTAGCTTGTCCATCACCATTTTTATTTAATACTCAAAAGTAAAATTACAAAGCAACATTATAAAAATGTGAAACACTTTTAGCATCCTCGGAAAAACATGAAACAACAATAGTAGAAACATTATTAAACATATGAAAACCCAAAGGTGAAAAAAGGTGTGAGATTCACAAATTTAATTATAACTAAGATTATACCCGCGTTATAACAACGTTGGATTTAATTGTTTTGATTATTTTTTAAAATGTGCATTTAGGTTATTAAACTCATGTTGATATTTTAGAATGTTATTTTCAATATGTTGTTTTAAAGGCTTGAAACCTGGACCGAATCGATCCAAATAAGAGGAACCTAATGCAAAAAATATTTAAATGGATTCTAAATCTATGTATCCGAATTCGAACAGTAACCAAATCAATCACCAAATTTTAGTTTTTTTAGAGCTTTTCTATTAATTTTTTTTAGTTTTTAATTTTTATATAGAAATATCTGAACCCGAACTCGATCTATATCGAACCGAACTAAATTCAGAAAAAAAAATCCGAATAAATCTCAAAAAAGAAAAAATACCGAATTAGAGTTTCCAAACATAAAAAAATACCAGAAATAAGTCATAAATCTATGTACTCGGAAAACCGAATCCAAATTTGAACCAAAATCGAATCAAAAAAATGAAATTTGAACCTGATATATTTTTATTAAATTTTAGCTTTTCTTAGAAATTTTTTAATTAAAACTTTATTAATTTTAAATTTTTATATCAAAATTGATTCGAGAATTTACTTTTGTATTTTGATTGAATATATGTTTCTTTTACGAAAATATGTAGTCTAATAGTTGTGCCACTTAAAACTATTAATCTAGTTTTTAACTCTTGTACCTTTTAGGCATTTAATTATAATTATAACCAACTCACCTTAACGCTATTTTAAGTGTTGTTATAAACATTAACTTTATAGTTTATAACACGGTCATTTTTTGTTTTTATAGTTTTTATGAAAGGAAAAAAATATTTCATACACTAATGAAATTTACTTATCTAGTTTCTGTATAATTAGATATGTAATAATTGATATGTCGGTTGACTCTTTTGCGAACTCTTTCGAGGAACTCTAATGTTGTTGACAACAATGGCTTTATAAAATAAGACAGAATGCCAAGACATTCTTGTTTCTCAACACCTCGACGACAAATGAGAATGATACCATATAGATACATGGCATCAATAAAAGTTCCATGAGAAGCATCACAAAGCATTATTAATCTTTAATCTATATAATTGTCATATTTCGCATATAACTCGGTCGGATGAAACCAATATGGAATGAAACAATATTCTTCAAGAGAAATACTACTTAGAACTCGAGGACGATTAGATATATCTCTACACCTTTTGCAGACTAACCTGAGTTGATGAATATAAAACCACGACGATTGTCTACATCTAGAGATGATATCTATCAAATTTTCTTCAGGCAAAGCTGTGATATAAATTATATGATCTCGAGAAAGTCTAACCAAAGAGGAGATCAAGTAATACAAAAAGAAAAAAACATAAATAAAAAGTATGTAAGCCTGAAGTAACAACAACTAAACCAAAAGAAAGACAGTTTTAAATAAATACAGACGTCTCAAATTATATGTGTTTTATAAGAAATAAATTAAGGTTTTCAGAAATTAATCGTATGAATATCTTATTTCCAACTTTCGTGCCAGTAATAATTTTTGCTTCGATTACATGATTACCCATCTGAGTGATCTGTAATCTTGTCCTATTACATAACCCTCCATGCGGATCAACATTTCTAAGCAAAATAATAGGACATCCGATTTTTAGTTTTAGACAATGGTTAGGTAAATTGGAGGTATTTATAGAGTTCAAGAAATCTGAGGTATATGCTGGATTGTCCATAGCTTCAGTATCACCATCAGAAAAACGCTCTATAACATCATCAGCCTTGTTGCCATCGTTGTAGTACATAGGTTGTTTACCATCTTTGTGGAAATGAAGTACTAAAACTGCTATTGTACGAAAGTGAATATCATGTTCAAATATTCTCCACATAGCTTCACATGCATAAACATACCTATCAATGCCAAAATGAAAATCATAAGAATATAAAAATAAATGACCAACCACATTCTAAAAATTGACCAGCAGTCAAAAAAATCTTGGAGTTTGTCCTTATCGTTTACAGAACTAGCGGGTCCGACAGTAAAGGTAACATGATCTGGTCCTTTTGTCATGTATTTGAATAGATACTTACACACTCCAGACTGATTGCACCATTCAACATTAATATGAGCTCCATATCGGAGCGAGAGATTCTTGTTATACAGCACAACATATCTATTATCACACTAAATTCGACGCTTCTCAACATACCGGCCTCTTTCTCTTCTACGGTATACAGGAAAACCTTCATTATCAATCTTCGAATAAGCAGCATATGGTTTAGGATAAAAGTTTGAACATTTACCATCAACTATGCGTGGAGAGTTAGTATTAGAATTACCGCAAGGACCATGAATCATGCAATTTTGGATGACATCATATAGCTCAGATTCAGACTCTTTATCATGAATTTCAACTGAAATAATTTTGTCAATCTGATCTGCATTAGTGAATTTCGATCTAGCTTGCATCCAAATTAATATATGAGCGTGAGGAAGACCACGTTTTTGAAACTCCACAATATACATAGCTGAAAAATTGTTATAGGAATTTTTTTGACAACTTTATAAAACAAAATCATAAAAAATAGAAAATAATCTAATAAATGATAACACTAAATTATCTGACGCAGTTTTACCAAAAACATGTTTTTTGTTTAAATTATCCATTAGATTATGTAGGTTTATCTTGAAGCGTTTAGCTATTACATCTGGCATATCATCGCTTTTTAAATCGTACTGCTCCACAAATCTAGTAATTTCAGGCCATTTAGGATTACATGTGAAAGTGATAAACAAATCTGGAAAATTAAATTGCTTGCACGTAGACATAACATCCAAATAACGCTGCTGCATGTACTGAGGACCACCCACAAAAGTAGCTGGAATAGAAATTCCTTTTCCTTGACTACTAAGATCGGTGCTTCCAGATTTTTTTGCTTGCTTAACATTCTGAATGTTAGTACTCCTCAGTTTTGCTTGATTTTTTTAAGATATCGGAGCCTATTAGATTCGATCATGGTATAAACATTAACAACAAACTGCTGCACAAGACGCTTAGATAGAAGCAAAACATGCTTCTCACCGTTCCTTTCTTGAAGTCTATATGCAAAAAGTTGTCGCATACTTATATTACTATTGCTTTTATCTCCCCTGTTTGCAACTTTTTTCGACTTAGGAATACCCAAGTGAAATCCATCCTCTCCACTTGGAAAATATTGTAGGATACTGCAAAGCTAAATATGAAGGATGAAGTTCATCAATCCTTTTCAATTTGCCTGATTTTGTTTCAAGTACAATATCACGTTTATCTTTGTTTGCGTGAAAGTCACCAGGAATGAGAGCAGCAACTTCAGAAGCAGTTGGAAGACAATATAATCTTCCATCTCTACTTCTATTAGTCACAATCCTTATTTGAAGATTCTCATTATCATCTATCTTAACCTTATCCCTGGCAATCCTAAATGACTTGAAATGAAGACTTACTTCGTCGAACATCTTCATTATAGTCTTGATAATTTCAGGCTTGAATTTATTTCTCTTATGTACTGGTTAAACGTTTTCCCTTTGCTACATTCATCAAAGATGAATAATTAAAATAAAATAACGAAAAATAAAAAAATATTAAACTAATACTAATATATGACGAAATAATAAATGAATTATAACTAACCTCATCACATCAATCCTATTCTGAATCTTGTTTTCAGTATTCTACGATATATAATTGCTGAAACTTGGCATAATCACCATACTTTGGTTTCAAAGAACCCATAAGATGATAATTCTCCCCTTGTATAACAAACATTTGCGGTCTTTTACCTTTTTCACAGAATGATCTACTTTTTCCACTAAGTGATGTCATTGAGAAAACCATATTATAAGCTCTAGTGTTATCTCTAAAATGTTTTGATAATTGGTCATTGCCCGTAAACAATTTCCATATAACTTCTGGTGAATCGGGAAGTAGAGGCAATTTAACTTGTCTTTGCATACAACAACCAATATATATTGGTTTAGATATTCTTCTCCTTCTATTGAGGTGATGGTCATACCAAAACAGTGCGCCACAATATTCACAACTATAATCAAGATCGCCGTCATTAAAATAAGTATCTTTGCCTGCAAAAAACAAAAACAAAAAAAGAATCAAAATAATGTTTTCAAACGAATTATTGGATTATAAATATATAAGTGCTATACCTTTAGATGATCGTTTTTTAGATCCAGTATTTGTGGTTTTGACATGCAAGCGAGATTCGTCCCATATAATGTTTGCAAGAACTTCAATAAGATTTTTTTCATCTTCATCAATGACATCTTCTTCGCTGGAAAAATTAAATACTTGATCCTCATCATAATCACTTAACTAAAAACCAAAATCCAATTATATAAAGTAAATTTAAATATAATAAAAAGAATATAACAACATTTTTACAAATGAATTAAAAGAATTACCATAAAAATTATCAATTACATCATATTCAGATTCATCCGATTTTTCATCATCCTCTATTATATCGTCCATAGGTTTAACATCTAATAAAAATTATTAAAACAAAACATGTTACAACAACCTTTTTAAAAATTATTTAATATGTACTGTTAAAAAATTAATACGATTATTACCAGAGATTCGAGATTTTTTTGTAGGATCATCACCAAGTTTTGTAGTGTAAGGTTGTGGAGTTTTGCTAGATACACTTTGTGGACTAAAACCTTGTATGGGAACAGATGTAAGTTGAAAAAAAATATTCAAAATAATAAAAATAATAAATTGAAATGTAATATGATTGGAATTCTCATATTGAATGCAAAACGATACATATATTAAATGACTATACCTCTGTTATTGCCTGAAGATTTCAGAATAAGGCGGTTAAGATTGTTGGACAAAGAAGAAGGTTGGAATGAATTGGTGGAAATGATTGAAGGATAAGGATATTTATCGACTGTGCTTGCTATAAATGGACCTGATATAAAAATATTCGAATAAGATGAACTTCTAATATTCAAGAATTCAGAAACTAAAAATCAATAAAATAAACCTCTGAGATGATTTGTAATAGTACTATGTTGTTTTAGAGATCCACCAGAATTGATAAAAGGAGAGTTTGTAAGGTCTTAAAATAACCTAAAGTTCACAGAACTTGTTTGAGGATTAGATCGTGAAACATTGCCTTGATTATGAGATGAGACAATGTTCTCGAAATCATCTTGATTGGGTTTAGATTGACGTCGTTTAGAGGAAGATTGTATTTTTGTTTTTCCTTTATGTTTGATATTTAGATATATTGAGACGAACAAAATACATGGTTAACCTAATAATTCTTTTTTCTTTTCTGTTTTCAATCTATATATATAAACTACGCCATCAAATAAAAAAATATATCAAGAATATTTTTATTTATGTTTTACACATAGCTTAACGATATGTTGATAATAAAGATTTGATAGTTTCAAATTAACTGAAATGAATGATATAAACAAATAAGCTATTGATTTATATTGAAAATATTATATTAATAAATGAGAAGGATATATTTATGACACTTTAAATTGAATTAGGTAAATATCGTATTAATGGATATTTTATTTTTATTTACATAATTATCGCGATTCTTTGTAAAAGTGTTTGAATATAACCATGCAAAAATCTATTCGAAATTAATGATTAGATACAAAATATTACATAGTACTGATATGAAAAGAAAAACAGTTAATTAAATCATAAAACAAAAAATATTACTACCCATTAAGTAAAAGATTGACCTCATGATCCCATAAAAAATTCACACACACCGTTGATGCCTTCATATCATACTTGGAACCATAAGAATGCCAAAGATTGTTGGAACTCAGAAACTTGGAAGTTTTACCATCGCACTCATGCTTCTGTTTGATATAAGATAATCTCAAATCAGACAATACAGTATGGGCACACCACATAAGGTACATGTTTGTTTGACCCCGATTATTTCAAGGTACTCTAATGTTTTTGACATTAGTGGTTGTATAAGAACAAACATAATATCAAAACTTATATTTTGTTCAACTATATCTCCAATATATATTAAAATGATATCATAAAGATAGGTTGCCTTAGGTAAAAATTTCCATGAAACTTCACGTAACAATATGAGTCCCTCGTCTTTAAGGTTGTCCAGGAAATAACAAATTATTCCCAACCGATACAAAGCTTGAGGATTCTCACTTAATCGTAACTTATTATATCTTGTATAAGCTTTCTGAGGATTGCACCAAGATGGATAGAAGATGTCTTCTTCAACAGATAGTCGACTGAGAACTAGACGTTCGTTACATATAGAACAAAACTTTTTGCAAACTTTTCTGAGGTTACTAACATCAGATATAGACGAAGTTGCACAGCATGAGGTGATTGTCATTAGAATATCATTAGGCAAATACATGATACAAAAATCATGTTTTCCATAATCAAGATATAGAGAAGACATGAAAAAGGACCAAATAACAACAAAATGTTGAATATGATAAAATTAAATAGACGATTGAAGTCAATATAGATATATATAAGAAAGATATAACGGTTGCATGTAACCTTTATTTTTTTTTCATTTTTTATAAATTAAAACTAATTTTTATTTATTAATTGATAGATATTACATTATTCCAAATTTGTATAATAAAATAAAATAAATTTAATAAAATTACGATAAATAACTAAATAAGTATATTAAATAATTACTCAAAATGAAAATAAGATCATATATATTTCATAGTACAAAGATTTGATGTTTACTATTATGGGAATGAATTTGTAATACGTTAGGATTTACATATTTTACAATTTAAACAAATATTTAATGTTTTTAATTATGAAGATACCTTATATCCTAATGAATATGATTTATGCTTTCTTTTATATAATTAAAAAAATAAGATTTTAAATACTGATTAACACAAAACGAGTATTTATTGAGTAATCTTTAATTATCTTCAAATATAATTTTAAAAATTTATATAATTCAAAATAATTACAATAAACCAAACAAAGGTAGTATGTATTCTAATTTATTAAATGTGAATCGGTCAAGATATTTAATAGGTATATTCTTATATGATTATTTTTTAAAAAAAGTTATTACTTGAAAATAAAATAAACACAAATATATCTTGGAAACCGCTATCATCATTACTAAACTTTCCATGTTCTCGAACCGATTTATCCGAATCTTTTTTCACTTTATCTTCCATATCAAGAAACCTCACGTCTTCAACCTTAAACCATCAAGACTTCTTTCTTCGGAAATATGAAAAAAAACTGTTGGTTTGAAGCACATCAAGTTAATATTCTCCATCAAAATAAAGGTAATATGCATTATTATTGATTAATATATGATCAGCTCACTTAATGTCTTGTAATTTCAAACTAATTTCTCTAAAAATAGCTTATTTGGAAAATACATGAAGAAAAACAAAAAACAATATGATGTTAATTGTTTGTAAGATTGATAAAGTATAATATGATTATTATAGTTAACACCTAGTAATTTAGAAATAATATTAAAGATTTAAATAAAAACTGAAAATTGTATTTTAATCAAAAATTGTAAAGTTAAAGTCATAATCATAGATAATTGTTAGGATTTACTATATTCAAATTAACTAAACATTAGGGTTTGGTATTATTTGAATGATAGTAATATTTTTTGTTCTTTGTTTTCAGTTTTAAATATCGAAAATTATGACGATTATGGACTTGCCAGAAGAATTTTAATCAACATAACTTCTCGATGTGCACTAGAAGGAATTGAGACAATCGGCAGTGTGAGATTAGTTGCTCCAAAATTTTGTCTGACTTGTGATCTTGATCTCGTGCTCCGAAAAATTAATCTTGGTGATGTTCCTTTTTATCCATCTGGAACAACTAAATTCTTTTCAATAATTTTTATGCAAGATTACGTAAAGCAGATAATCTGGAAGCAATATACAGATGAGGTGTAAGAAACTATTTCGTTGATAGTTTGCCTAGAGACGGATTAACTCAGTTATTCGAAGCTAGTGAGAAAGGAGTACCAGAAGCAAAATTCATCTATGGATTAATTTCTGTATGTCGTGGAGAGCATTTAAAAGAGGGAGGATACAAAGTTTTAAGAAAACTACATTGGTCAACAATAAACATTGGCGTTTCTTAGAGATGTCCGATAAAGTATTTGTTTCGGTACGACATGTCTTCTTTGGCGAGGAGGTACTCCATTAAATAATCTCAGAATGTCTTATTAATATGAAACTCCTTAGATCAAACCTTGTGAAGTTGAGAACTAAAAGAGTAGGCCTTGATTCCTCCGAAGAGGTCAAGGTTCGTGGATCGAAAGGTCACACTACAGGAATGGAAATCTGTTGATTTATTAGTGAACCCTTAGATATGACACACCAAGACGGTTAAATGAACTTAGATATGACACACTAAGCTCACAAATCTGCTAGATATTACACACCAACAAACAAGAGAGAAAAACTGAAAAGTTTTGATTAAGAAAATTGCTTAAGTGTTTACAAACAAAGACAAGGTACTTCAATAGAAAGGAGGCCACAAAATTAGGTATAGGGTTTTCAAAAGTAAGCCTAAAATAAATACTAACGAATGGGCTTTTTGTTAGTGTAGTCCAAATACCTCATTAAAAACCTTAGTGAGAAAACGCATTGAGGCAAAACTCACTAATGTAAAAAGTGCATTCAGACTACACGCCCATATGCTAGTTTTCTTGAATACTCATGGAAAGCATCAAAGCATGTTGAACTTGAGGTTCTTCTTGAGTCTGAATTTTAGCAAGTAATCCTCCAATGGCGTTGGTGGAGAGCTTCATTCTGGATCGAGTCATTGGACCAGCTGGAACCTTCATTACATTCTCAATTTTCTCCTCCTCTATGTCAGAATCTTCACTTGAGATGATGTTGATCGAGTCCTCTGCTCGAGTGTGGTCTTGGTTGTCCATGATCACATCATCCCCTCCCTCTTGAGAAGGATTTGTCCTCAAATCTGTTTCCTCTGTAATAAAAGGTATAAGGTCAGAAACTGACATTATACTTACCTTGGAGATCAATCTGGTAGGCGTTGTCACTAATCCACTTTGTGGCAGCAAATGGTCCATCGATTCTAGGTATGAGTTTGGACTTTCTCTCTGCTGGAAAACACTTCTTACGCAAGTGAACCCACACCAAATCGCCTTCCTTGAAGATCAAGTTGCCTCGTCCTTTATTAGCTTGCTTAACGTATTGGTCTTCTCTTCAATGTTAGCTCAAGCCTTCTCATGGATTTGCTTCACCATCTCTGCTTTCTTCTTTACATCTATACTAGATCTTTCACTCAAAGGCAAAGGAATCAAATCTAATGGAGAAATTGGATTGAATCCATAAACAATCTCAAAAGGAGAATATTTAGATGCAGAATGCATAACATGGTTATAAGCAAACTCGACGTGTGGTAAAAAATCCTTTCAAGCTTTAAATTCTTCTTTATCAATGCCCGCAAGAGAGTGGATAAGGTTTTATTAACCACTTATGTTTGACCATTAGTTTGTGGGTGACATGTTGAAAACAGAAGTTTGGTGCCAAATTTAGACCATAAAGTTTTCCAAAAATGACTAAGAAACTTAGTATCTCTATCCGACACAATTGTCTTTGGCATGTCATGCAACCTAACAATTTCTCTAAAGAAGAGATTAGCAATGTTCAATGTATCATATGTCATATGGCAAGCAATAAAATTAGCCACTTTTGAGAACCTATCCACTACAACAAAAATTGAATCCTTACCAGTCTTAATCCTATGCAAACCAACGAAAAAATCCATGGAAATGTCAGTCTAGGGATGCATAAGAATAGGGAGAAGAGTATACAAACCGTTAGGCTGAAACTTAGACTTAGCCTGTTTGCAATTAACACAACGCCTGCACACTATTTTCATGTCTTTCATAAAATGTGACCAATAGAAATGATCCTGCACAATCTTAAGAGTCTTGGTAATACCAAAATGGCCCATTAAACATCCTCCATGAGATTCCCTAACCAACAAATCTCCGACAGAGCTGTTAGGAATACATAGCTGGTTCTCGTAGAAGAGAAAACCTTCATGCTTAAAGAACTTTCCTGCAGCAAACTTAGCACAATCTTTGAAGACATTCTTAAAATCATTGTCAGTTTCATACAACTCCTTTAGATGTTCAAATCCCAAAAACTTAACCTCCAAAGTAGAGAGAAGTGTGTACCTTTCTAGATAGTGCATCTACAACAATATTTGCTTTACTTTGTTTATACTTTATGACGTATGCGAATGTTTTAATAAACTCCATCCATCGAACATGTTTCTTGTTGAGCTTGTGTTGACCTTTAAGGTACTTAAGGGACTCGTGGTCTATATGTATGACAAAATCTTTGGGCCAGAGATAGTGTTGCCAATTTTGAAGAGCTCGGACCAGAGTATAAAGTTCCTTATCGTATGTGACATAGTTAAGTGTTGCTCCTCCTAACTTCTCACTGAAGTAAGTGATAGGTTTCCTTTCTTGCATAAGAACTGCTCCTATACCTACACCAGAAGCATCACATTCAATTTCAAAAGTCTTTAAGAAATCATGTAAGATAAGAACCGGTGCATTGGTTAGTCTCTCTTTAAGCTTTTAAAAAAGTGTCTTCTTGTTGAGTTCCCATTTGAATCTCACATCCATCTTTATAACTTCAGTAAGTGGAGTTGCTAATGTGTTGAAGTCCTTCACAAAGCTTCTATAGAAACCAGCTAACCCATAAAAGCTGCAGACTTCACCAACGGATTTGGAACTCGGCCAATCTCTAATTGCTTTCACCTTCTCCTCATCAACTTTGATACCATCTGCACTAATCATAAATCCTAGGAAAACAAGATTATCCGCACAGAAAGTACACTTCTTGAGATTAGTATATAGTTTCTCCTTTCTAAGTGCTTGCAAAACAGAATGCAAATGCTCAATATGATCAGACATGTTCTTGCTACAGATGAGGATATCATCGAAATAGACTACCACAAAAATGCCAATGAATGCTCTAAGGATGTGGTTCATGAGTCTCATAAACGTATTAGGTGCGTTTATAAGACCAAATGGCATAACAAGCCATTCATACAATCTATGTTTTGTATTAAATGCAGTTTTCCACTCATCTCTCTATTTCATTCTAATTTGATGGTATCCACTCTTAAGATCAATCTTAGAAAATATAATGGAACCATGCAACTCATCTAACATGTCGTCAAGTCTAGGAATAGGGTGTTGATACTTTACAGTGATTTCTATGCAATCGACACACATTCTCCAACTCCGATCCTTTTTGGGCACCAAGAGAACCCGAACAACACACAGGCTATGGCTCTCACGTATGTATCCTTTAGCTAGCAGCTCATCAACTTGTTGCTGCAACTCCTTAGTTTCTGCCAGATTAGTCCTATATGTTGGACAGTTAGGCAATGAAGCTCGAGGGACCAGGTCTATTTGATGCTCTATTCCACATATAACAGGCAATCCAGAAGGAGTTTCTTTGGGGAAGACGTCACTAAATCGTGCAAAAGTCTTTGGAGTTCACTCGGATATATAGTGTGTTGTTAGCTAAACAAAATAAAGCTTCTTTGTAAACAAATAGTAAGATAAGACGTTTGGAGAGCATAGCCTGTTTCACAGCCTTTGTTTGCACATAGAAGTTATTTTGCTTGATGTTTGGCTCAGGTATGGCTTGAAGATGCTTCTGATCCTCGTATACTTCACGTGGAGTTAAAGGAACTAAATCAGTCTTGCGGCCTTTATGTTCAAATGAGTGATGATTTGTGAAACCATCATGAATAATTTTGCGGTCTGACTGCCAAGGTCTCCCCAAGAGTATGTGACTAGCCGTCATGGATAATATATCACATAGGATCTCGTCCTCTTATCTGCTAATCGACAAAGGCACCAAAACCTGATTGGTTACGCTCAGTTCTCCACACTCGTTCAGCCATTGAAGCTTATAGAGTCAAGGATGCTTTGTAGTGGTCAAACCAAGTTTCTTAACCATAGTCTCGCTAGCTATATTAGTGCAACTTCCTCCATCAATAATGAGGCTGTAGACCTTTCCTTTATCACCACCATTCTTTTGTTGGAGCACTCATTTTCATAATGGCCAATTCAATTGCACTTGAAATCATGAGATCGAGTAGGTGGTGCCTCAATTATATTCTTTGGCTGAGGTATTAGAGCAGTCGATTTCTTAGCTTCCTTTAGCGCAACTGTTGGCTTGTAATCCTTAGAGTAAGTTGGCTTCTCTTCTCGTGGATAAGTAGTTTTTTGTTGCCCAATACTGCCAAAACCAACTCGACCAGACCCTTTTCTCTTGAGTTGTTGTTCTATCAAAGTGGCTTTATGAAGCATCTCTTCGAGATCCACATAATGCTCCATTTCCATTATGTCTTGAATCTCTATATGAAGTCCTCCTAAGAATCTTGCCATTTTAGCTTCTCTATCCTCACGTACATCAGCCCTGGTAATCATAGTCTCCATTTCCTGAAAGTAATCCTCAACCATTTTACTTCCTTATGTTAATCTTCTTAGTTTCTGATGGAATTCTCTATGATAGTGATTGGGGACAAAACACCTTCTCATAAGAGGTTTTAGTCCAGCCCATGTATTAATGGGATCCTCTCCATTGCATCTTCTCGAGGTTACAATTTGATCCCACCAGCCGAGAGCATACTCACAAAATTATGTAGCAGTGACTCTTACTTTGTTAGCCTCAATATATGGTTAACAATAAAAAAACAAGCTCTATTTTCTTTTTCCATTCAATGTAAGCATCATGGTCATTCTTTCCATAGAATAGAGGCATCCTCAGCTTGATTCCATTCAGATTATCCTGCACTTGTGGCCTAGCATTTCTCTGGTGTCTTCTACTCCTCTGGCTGTGGTCGGATGAGTCTCTCCCAGTACCATAGTATTCATCTGCCAAAGGGTCTTGTCTTGGTTGTAATGGTTCTACACCTTATGTATTGCGCATGGGACGAACTGGTTGAGATCTTCCCCTGCTAATTTCTGGATCAGAATTGGGTCTAATCTCTTGTCTAAACGCTTCTAACTTAGAATCCATCAACTGCTCCAGAGTTGCAGTCATTGCTTCAAGTAATAGCTTGTTGTTGGATGCATTACTAGCTTTTGCATCATCTCCCATGGTACCTGAAATAATCAAAGACAAAAACCCAGTAAAAAGATTCTACAAAAAATTTCGCTAAAACAAATTGGTTTAATGTTTGTGAAATTTTGTCGCCCAAACTCTTAAAAACGCATCAAACATTTATGAGAACAACAAATCTAAGCAAATTTAACGATTTATAAGAGTCTATTTCAGGTTCTAGCACACAGAGACAAGAAGATAAAGAGTTGTTGATCTTGAACTTTCAGGTCTGAACAATCTAGCAAAATTCACTCAATAATATGATAGATCTAAACCTTGATATCACGATTTAGCACCCATAACATTTAAATCTTATAGATCTAGAGAAGAAGATGAACAATCAAGAACACAAATCTTAGACCAGAACAAAACTATTGAAAATCTAACAATTTCACTCGATGTTATGATAGATCTGAAGCTTAGAAACACGATTTGACCACCCAGAACTTCAACAAAGAGAACAAGTGATGAAGAAACATAAGGATGCACGAGAAAATGAAGAGACAGAGATCAAAAACTCAACTTTCAAGGCTGCTCTGATACCACATAGTATGAATCTCCTTATATCAAACCTTGTGAAGTTTAGAACTGAAGGGATAGGCCTTGATTCCTCCGACGATGTCAAGGTTGGTGAATCGAAATGTCACACATCAAGAATGGAAATCCGTTGATTTACCAGCGAACCCTTGGATATGACAGGCCAAGATGGTTCAATGAACTTAGATACAACCCACTAAGCTCACAAATCTGCTAGATATTACACACCAACAAACAAGAGAGAAAAACTAAAAAGTTTTGATTAAGAAAATTGCTTAAGTGTTTACAAACAAAGACAAGGTACTTAAATAGAAAGGAAGCCATGAAATTAGGTCTAGGGTTTTTAAAAGTAGGCCGAAAATAAATACTAACAAATGGGCTTTTTGTTAGTGTAGCCCAAATGCCTCATTAAAAACCTTAGTGAGAAAACCCATTGGGAGAAAACTCACTAAGAGAAAAAAGTGCATTCAGACTACACGCCCATATGCTAGTTTTCTTGAATACTCATGGAAAGCATCAAGGCATGTTGAACTTGAGGTTCTTCTTGAGTCTGAATTTTAGCAAGTAATCCTCCAATGGCGTTGTTGAAGAGCTTCATTCTGGATTGAGTCATTGGACCAGCTGGAACCTTCATTACATCCTAAATTGTCTCCTCCTCTATGTCAGAATCTTCATTTGAGCTGATGCTGATCAAGTCCTCTGCTCGAGTGTGGTCTTGGTTGTCCATGATCACATGACTTATGCTAGAGAAGAATATCAGTGCAATGGTAATTTTTTAGAAATAGTTGAGTATTTTGAAGAATGGGATGATATTAATGAGGGTATCGATGAACCAATATCAGGAGCATGTCATATAAGACTATGGGATTACAAATTCGGGATGATATTTAATGTAACATTTTATATTCGATATTAAGATATTAATAATAATAATAAGTAAATTTAAAAATAGTTATAATGAAACTGTAAACATTATTTTAAAAAGAAAAAAAATATGACAAAACATAATATTACTATTCCAAAATTGATTTTTTGCAAACCAAATTAGCAAATAAATAATCCCATCATATCCTTGAATTGAATAACAATAAAGATATTAAATGACTGTACTTGTGTGATTACATTGACAGTTTGAGATTGTATGAATAAAACATAAAAAAAACTTAATAAATATATCAAAAATACAACAATTGGTCAAGACCAAAATAAGATAGAATATAATTCATGTTACAAACCTTTGATTATTACTATTACAGGAATTAATATGATATAGATTAGGATTTAAATATGTTATAATTATAGTTTAACAAATATTTATAGTTTAAAATTATTAAGATACTTAATGAATTCGATTTAACCTTTCATTCGATATAACTAAAAAAAGAGATTTTAAATACTGATTAATAAAAAATGAGTATTTATCGAGTAATCTCTAATTATCCTGAATTAGTATTTAATATTTTTATATAGCTTAAATAATTACAATTATAAAGTAAAAGATATATTATTTTATTTTTTTGTCAACATTAAAAAGGATATATTATAATTTATAAAATGTGAAACAGCCAATATATTTATTAGGTTTACAAATTATTAACAAAAAAGATATTATTTTCAAACAAAATAATAATAAGTACATCTTGTAAACTGTTATAATCAATAAGGTAAAGACTAAACTTTCCAACTTCTCAAAAAGATTTTGCAAAAGATTTTATCCACTTTATCTTCCATATCGATAAATCTATCATCTTCAACCTAAAACCATCAGAACTTTTTCTTCACAAATAAGAAAGAAATTTTTTTGGTTTAAAGCAAATAGTTCAAATCCGTCATCATAACAAAGGTCATTCACAGTATAATCGCTTAATATATGATCAAATCAAGTAATATTTTATAATTTCAAACTAGTTTGTTAAAAATATCTCATTTTTAGAAAAAGAGATTCTAACCCGATCACTAGTAAGGTATGTTTTTTGTAACATATAATATATTGTTAATATATATGAAATGAAAACCGATGGAAACATATAATCATATATTATTTGTTAGAAATTTAACCATTATTAGTTACAATTTTGATATCAATTCCTTGTTGATCATTCCATACTTTGTTTTGGATTTTAGATATCTTTTTAAAAGCGATATAGAACATAAAATTGTAATTTTTAATGTTAGAGCTATATTATTTGTTATTAATTGAAAATTTAGTTTTTATTTAAATGTAACGATATTTTAATGTTGTATAGAACACGGTGGTTGAAAACATGGATATGATGGAATTGATATCAGACGACATTCTAGCAAACGTACTCTCCCGACTTGCACCAGAACGAATGTATATGATCGATAGATTGAAGATAGTCTCAAGACGATTTTGAAAAATCTATGAAAGAGAAGAGATGTTATCAAAGCTAGACCTTGGATATGTCACTTTCTATCCATGGGATGGCAAATACGCTCTATTCAACAAATTTTATGAGAAGTTAGGCAATAAAAGTAATATTGAAGCCTTATATAGGTTAGGTATGGAAAATTACTTTGTGAATAATCGTTCTAATGGGAGGATTAAGGTTGCTAGATGGAGCTACTAAAAACGACAATCTAGAAGATAGATTTGTTTATGGAACAATTTTGATTTGTCTTGGAGATAACTCTAGAGAAGAAGGTATGGAAATTCTTAGGGCCATTGAGGCAGCTCAAACTTACTATTAGACCAAATATTTTCCACTTTGTATGTGTACTGGCCATTGTGATTGTTCCCATTATCCACAATAAACCCAAATAGGAAAGGCTTTCCAAACAAATCGCTAATTGCAAGAGACATTCTTTCATGGTATTCAATCTACATATTGCAAGATATAACTCCAACAAAGTAAGATGATGAAGAAAAGAAAAACAAACCAACATAGCAATAACAAAAAACAACTTAGTTGCATTACTTCACCAGAACGGTTGACTAAAAGATCATTTTCACGTTTTCCTATAAGTTCAATGGCAAGATTTTGTCTATTACACGTAAGTTTAATTTTAACCTAATAAATTGAAAAATAACATGAAACAATATATAAATAATATAAAAGTTGTATATAACTGAGGTAAAAAAATATAAATGTTGAAATATTAGATGGGATAATATAAGGAAAAATACCTAATTTTGTGCTACCAAATCATAATTTAATAATATTTTATATTTAAATTATCATAACAAAAGATATTAAGATATTCTATAAAAAAACAAACCCTGCACATTACTTGAATTACCAATTACGAATTATTAAAATGTGGACATAATTTTTTTTAAGAAAAAATTAATATAAATAAAATTTACAAAAATTAGAAGAATAAAAAATATAGGAATTATTAGTTTATATCCAATATCATTTCAAATAATTAGTTGAAAGGATTTAAGATGTGTAAAACAAAACCAAATTACGAAATAATATAAAATATAACTAAAATAAATAAGTACCTAAATCTTTTTTTGATTAAATAATAGTTAATTAAAAAAATTGTTGTAATTAAAACAATAAAACAATATTAAAATTACGGCCAGATTACAATTATTAGATAACAATATTAATTTATATATTACCATATTAATTTATATATAATAATTAATTATATACTACTCATATTAATAAATATATAATTTCACATGACTACTAATTATAACATAAATTGTTTAAAATTACTATAATTTGTAAAGAAGAAAAGTCAATTCTAAAAGAAAAGAAAATAAATATTTAAATTTGAAATATTAAACTTCAACAAACTTGTTATTAAAAACATATAAAACATTAAGTAAATGTGTCCAAATAACGAAAAATAAAAACTATAATAATATCACTTGCGACGTTTGTAAACAGTTTTGCGAGCAATAGGAAAAAGGAGTTTTTTCATCTGCAACTTATTTGAAAAGAGTAGAAGATGGAAGCTCGACGCTCTTCATGTCAGCACAAAGTTTTTTATTCGATAAAGACTTATCATCATCAAGTCATTCTGGATCAGATCACTTAGATGAAGGTGTTGAAAATAATGAACCGCCCAAATCATAACTCTCACCACTATTGGATATTACTAGAGTAATCTTTATGAAAAATAATAATATATAAATGAACATTAAAAAATAGCAATACTATATAAAAAATTCTCACAAATATAGTTTAGACAAAAAAAACTTACTTGATCACTTAAGTAAGAGGGATGATCAGTAATTTCATTTGCAATCTTACCATCCGACCAAACTTTAGCTCATTTGAAAGTGTCATTTCTCAAACAAATGTTATCATTCAATAACAAATACTTGAGTAAAATCTTGATCTAGAATATCACTTGCTTTCTGACCTATGACCTCAGCCGCAAAACTATCGAACAACATGCATTTGGTCTCACCGGTAGAATCAATAATTTTTAGATGCAGCTTAAACTTGGATTATTTTAACAATTTAATGCATTATCTAATTGAGTAATAGAACATTTATATATTAATAGTTTTTTAAAAACACACCTTGGAGACACGTTTCTAGTGAAGCTTTTACATATTTCACACCAGAAATTGGGTTGGGGTTTAGTTGATACACCCTCAATCTTTATAGGAGTATCGGGAAAGGCTTTCTTATTACACTTTTTACAACCAAAATAATACCAACTCCAATCAATATCGATTCTATAAATTGTACACAACAAACAACAATGTCCAACCTAAAGACAACAAAAAAAATGAAAAGGCATAAGAGATTTGAAAAAGCTAAATATTTAGCTAAAATTACCGAAATAAGGTTATCGTTATCTCATCTGTTTCAAGTAATTCAGAAATAGAAACCATGGGATGTTCAAGCCAAAAATCATCATCAAATACTTTAGGTATGAGTGTTTTCGAATTCTTCATCACGATTTTTAATCCATCAGCGACCAAACTAAAAAACTCAATTGTTAACTAAGTATTTATATGAAATAAATATATTCAAAACGATTATATAAAAAAAAGAGTAATATATTGATATATAAGAAATAAATATTACTCATTGAAAACTTCGATTTCTGGCAGCTGAGGCTTGAAAACAATAAGAGATGTGTCAAATAAGTTACTAATACTTTGGATATTTAAAAAAAAAAAGTTAAACCCAAAACTGAAAAATAAGCTTAATAAAGATTCTAAAATACATGAATATCATTCAAACATGTATTTGAATAATAGAAAAGTAATCTATTATAAATTTATATACCATTCCAAACATGAAGTTTGGCAAAACAAATCAGAAAATACATTAAGCCATCAACAGATCGCAAAACAGTATCATAGAATGTTCTAGCATAGGAACCCCAAAGACAACATGATAGGCGATTGTAACAGTAAAAAAAATATTAGATGCAAATAACAAATACATGAGCATTAGTATGAATGATTAAAGCTAGTATTATTTATTATGAAAACATAAATTACATATAAAAACAAAATAAAATAACGAAAAATAAAAAATAAATAATACAATGAACAAGAAATAAAATAATTTAGTAAATGTTACTTATGGTCTCTTAATTCGAACTCAACTTTCTTTGTTAGTTTTCCACGGAAATGGAGTTCTTGAATCTCATTCACACTAACGATTTGTCCAAAAACATCTATATACAAACGAAAAACTAATTAAAAACATAAACTAAAATGTTTGTAGCCAAAAATATAAAAAGTCTTACCCGTTAAAACATTGAGATCGTAAGCACCTGAGAATACCATCAAATGTGGCTAATGAGATGAAATTGTCGTTCAGAACATAACCACATGTAATGACACTAGTTATGTTGAGAAAGAAAATTTTGAAAGACAACGATGAAATCCGGTAAAGACTATTGTCTTTAGAAACATGGAAGTTATGGATTATCTTCCATTGGCCAGCCTTTATAGAATGCTTGAACTTTCTAACATGTTTCTTTTTTATCGTAGCAGATAGTTTGACACCCTTAATAATAAAATAATAAAAAATAATATCACATATCATATAAAAAATAATAGTATTTAATAAATAAAACAAATGAAAATTTAATGAAATTTTTTTTATAGATACAGTTTCGTCCGCGTGGATCATCTCTATAGTTTTACCGGACATTTTTCCATATTGCGACCAAATGTGTAAGATCTTGCATCTGATTCTCCAAGGATTGTGATTGTTCGTTTTGATGTCCTTAAAGAGAGTGAAATCATCGACTTTGGCCAAGGTAGAAACCATGCTGAAATGTTAATAGATTAAAAATATAAATGATTAGAAAGAAAAGCATAAGGCGAAGTTGCCATGGAAAAAAAAATACAACGCAATTAGGGTATTATATACCAAGGCTTAGTTGCGTATTAGACCTAGTAGAGATAAGACCAAATCAGGTAAAATATTATATTTATTTGAATTTCCTTATTTTTAAGGCGTAGTTTAAGTTAAGATATTATGTTTATGGAATACATTGCAGCCAAATTCTCTTTGAATTTATATATAATTCGGTTAATATACGAAAGAGCGAGTAGATATTCCAAAATTAATAGTAATTCGTATAAAAGAAAGAATCTATACCATTAAATTCGAGATAATATAGAAATAAATGATAATTGTGGTGGAAAAATATTACGATCACATAAATTGAATTTCCAAAATTATAAAAATACGGTGATTGAATAGATAATTGTGGTTTAGTTTAAGAAAATATATATCATCTTCTCCGAGACATCTTCGTCTTCTACGCCAATGTTTTCACCATTGCCGATCAGACCTGCACGAACATGAGCTCCGAAGTCGGAAAACTTAAAAATTATTGAAATTTTTTTTAAAAAAATATATTGCTAGGGTAGAAAACAAGTTTTTGCAAAAAACTTCAGAATTTATATGTGATAGGAGGAGCCTTGTTTTGAATTTAGATGATTTTTTTGAATGTTTCTAATCCGCTGTTAGAGAGGTACGAAGATTAGAGGAGGATTTGACCCTAATCTACAAATAAAAAATAGTTGGTTTCCCTTATTTTATTTTTAATTAATTTGGAAACGGACGGTTGAGATTAAAAAGTAAGACTGACGGTCGAGATTTATCCTCAAGGATCATATGAAAACTATATGTTAATTTTAACCTATAGTTTTTTTTACAGATTTGTCTTCACCGCATTTAATGTTCTCTTTTTTCTCCAAAGAGAAATCCTCTAATTTATCGGATCGAGATGGGTATTTTGAGGAAGATCCCAAATTGTACTTATGTTTTAATATGTAGAGATTTTCTGAAGTATACATATAAGAAAGTAAGAAAAAATAGTTATTTTGAAGAATTTCAAGCCACAAGCTTATAAGGAAAAGAAATGGTGTGATTCACTAGTTCTTTTCGTAACTAAACAACACTTACCAATTTTTTTCTTTTTATAAGAAAACTAAACAACACTTAACTTATCCATGTTGACATAAACAATAAATGATATTTGTAATATTTTTCGTAATATGATCTCCATATCTAAATTGTATCATATTAATGATATAATCTTTTTTAGTTTAGTGATTTTCTTATATGCTTAGCATATAGCATAGTGAAGGTTCTAGGTTTAAATCTTAAAAAGGAAAATATATATAAAAAATATGACAACTTAGGTCTCAAGGCGTAAATTCTCAGAGGTTCAGATTCAATATCCGCTCGAAACTTGTAATCTTGTTTCTAGATTAGCCGGTTTTACACTTATTTGGATGATGCGAGATTTCCGCTAGTATAGTGTCGGAAGTCTTAATCCTTTCAAATGTGATAATTAAAAGGGTATATAAGTACCCGACGAGTTTTATCCGGGAGATTTGTCAAGTTCGCTCGAATTACTCCCATAATTAAAAAATATATATGAAATAATGCAATGGTCGACTAAAGTGAAAGGTTTATATATAGCCCACCTGCCCCGCACAGCAAAAGATTAAATCGTATTTTCCAGTATATATACACCAAATTGATTAACCAATATTATGCTACGCTAACTTTTATACACTTTCTTAAGAAAATAATAATTAAATTTGTGAATGTTCAAAAACTAATTAAATGTATTACGTTATACATTTGACTTCAAATTATGATCACCTGGAAAAAAACCACTTATATATATATATATATATATATATCACAAATTATGATCATATCACAAATAGTTTTGACTATATCAGTCTTCCACTGAAATTTATTTTAAACTTTTTTTCGTTTGGCCAAATAAGACTTTAAAAAAAAGTGAAATCATAATAAAAAATATTAATTGATGTCATATGGTTAGTGTGATCTAAATGATGAGGTTAAACTCGTAAATCATATATATTCAAACAGAAAATTAATAATCATAAATTAGACTAGCAGTTCTATATATATCTCTTGATTTTATAAAACAGTTTGGATTATAGTTATATATGTTCATTGAGTATATTATTATTTATTATTATTATTATTATTATTATTATTATTATTATTATTATTATTATTATTATTATTATTATTATTATTATTATTATTATTATTATTATTATTATTATTATTATTTTAAAGATGTTTCAAAATACCAAATGCTTGAAACACAATATATGTTTTTTATTTTAATAGTTTATATTTAATGTAATACATTTACCAATCCCGGTATTTCAAATCTTTTTTAAAATAGTTAATTATGAAATTTGATTATGAGTGTTCTTAAAAGTTCTATTATTTGTTCTCGCTTTTCTTTTCCTAACAGCATATTATTTGTGCTTTCCAATGGCTTTCACCAACCCATAATATGTTACTTTATATATCGATCATAAAGTTTCAATTATTTCATTTTCAGAAAAGTCTTTGAAAAGTATTTCATCATACATATCAGTAATTTCAACTAAATTTTCATATCTTTTCTTAAGAAAATTTTACAATTCATTAAATATTATTTAGTATTGTATAAATAAAAAACATATAATTTTTTTACGGGAAAAGAAAAAAAAATTATTGGGATGTCGATGAAAGGCTTCCTTTTTGCTTCAGTCTGTTCGGGTCGATTTTAAGCTTATGTCAGCCAATTCGCTTTTGTCGATATTGATGGACTGATTGTTAAAACTCTTATAAAAAAAACATGTTCTGATTTTTTTGTTACTAGAAAACATATATGATCATGGTAATCTAATGGACCAAACGTGGTAGACAAATTACAAAAAAAATATCCGGATAACAAATTTGTTGACAGATATGAAAAGCTTGAATCCAGATCTAATAAAGCAAAAAAATTTTTTTTAATTTTTTCCTCTCTTACGCCTCTTTCTCTTCTATCCATAAATTTTTTTCTTTCTCGTCAATGATTGAGCCTTTTATTACTATTGAGACTACATTTACAGTCTCTCCTTATACTTTTGACAAATGAGATCATGTTCGCTTTAAAATTTTGATCCAGCGATCAAATTTTTTTTATCTTTTTGATTTTTTAAGCCTAGTCCTTCTCCTATTCAAGTATATCATATACATATGAATCTAATTTATTAGTTTCCACGCAATTGTTTCAATCATTTATGTTTTGTTTTGTTTCCACTATTTTTTTCTACTCTTTTCTATACTTCTTCAAATTCTATACTTATTGTTCACGTCTTTTACAACCATGACTGAACCATCTACAACTACTGAAGCAATATTTGTTGCTAATCCTAATCTTGTGTGTTGGATCTTTGCAAACTCAATGATGTGGCTTTTTTTTGTCAACATTGGGCCAACTGGCCGGCCAATTAGCCAAGTTTCTAATAATGTAAGGAATGGGACTCGATTCCTGAATGTGCAAGTATGTCTGCCTTAAGTAGACTTACTACCTACCAATAGAGTAAAGACTACATGCCTCTATGATGTGGCTTATATCTGCACTTTTATTGATCCAAAAAAAAATCCAACAACTTATATTTCTTTATTGTCCAAGTCAGGGATTTAGGACATCTTACCGCCAACTTGAAAGAAGGTATTAGAGAGAAATATGTTATATTTCTATATACTTAGAATATTTTGTATTTATTTCATATTTAGGTTTTAGGTTAGTTGACGTACTTGTATAAATACTGTGATTATCAATATAATAAATAATATTTTCCCAAATCATTATAGATATTCACTTATAAAATACGGATATTTATATTAGTTTTTGAATTTACTATCCAAGAAGTTCAGGATCGAATATCATGATTTCCTTAGGTTCTATATAAATGAAAAAGTTTATTTTTTTTGTTCATTAATTTATAAATGACCAAGTTGTCTATACGAGAAATATACATTTAGATTGAGGGAAGTTTGGTGAAATAGAGAACGGTTGGGTGAAAACCCCAAGTATATAGCTGACTTATGTCATAGGCCGAGCAATAAAGATTGATAAATAAAAAAGAAGTATTTATAAGAATAAAACACAATTGGGATTTAACTTTTCTAAAATGAGTGGTAATTGGTGATGTTTATAAACAAAGTCAAGTAGACTTAGAGAAGGTGGAGAAAATAATTAAATCATACGTAGTAGATGGAAAGATGTTTGAAGCAAAGTAAATACAATTTACGTAGCTATGGACATATTAGGTGACAATTCTTTTAGAATTATATATAATACATTAATTAGAAACGACTAATTTATAAATTTCATAAAGAATTATGATCAAATCCAGTTGGTGAGAGAGAGATTTGGAATCTTCAAAATACATAAAATGAAACAGAAAACTTTACACTGTGGACATTATTTTGTTTATTTTTATGCCGGACATTTTCAATGGAAAATAATCATATTGGGGTTTTCTTAAACTTTACAAAGTATGGGTACTTTAACATAATTTTGTATAAAAATAAGGTTTATAATAGAAAGGAAATCCATTGTGATCCTATATAAAGGAATCTTCACTTGTAATCAATCAATAGTGAAAGCCAAGTGTAAAGCTAAGAGAACAAAGACGATTAGTCTTCTATAAAGAAATGGAAACTTTAGGGTTTCTATTGATTACAACCTTTTTGCTTCTATTTGCAACTCGTCACCCTTCTTCTTCAGCCTCAACAACCCGTCGATTTCACTTCAATGTACAGAAACTTTACGAAGACTACTTCAATCTCAAATTCTATTCAACACCTCCAACTTAATTTTTTTTGATAAAAACCTCCAACTTAATTTATGTGATATATATGATCATATTAACATTTTCAATGTGATATATCATGTAATCTTTTATTCGTGTCATGTAGGTCGAATGGAAGAAGTAAGTCGATTGTGTCACACGAAACAACTTTTAACGGTGAACGGAGAGTATCCAGGGCCGACGGTGGTGGTTCACGAAGGTGACACCGTAGAAATCAAAGTGACTAACCGGATTGCTCACAATACTACTATTCATTGGTAATAAATGCATGCATGCATATTTTAACCCAAGTCTACTTTATATAAACCACGTTTACTGTGTTGATGTGAGTTAATAAGATTTGTGGGTTTGTGAGTAGGCATGGGTTAAGGCAATACCGGACCGGTTGGGCAGATGGACTGGCTTACATAACGCAATGTCCGATAAGACCGAAAGAATCATATACATATAGATTTAAAGCTAATGTTTCCGACGCTTACACCCTTAATGGGCTTCCCGGCCCACTTTACCCTTGTTCTACTAATGGTCCACCTTTTTTTCTCTCAACCGATTATATAATTCCAAACCGGATCCAATTAATCCGGTCTTATACGGTTTTGTTTCTCAATGTCTAAAATTTTGTGCAGATACTTTCACGGCCACTGTAGACGCCGGTAAAACCTACATCCTCCGCATAATCAACGCAGCTCTAAACAGTGAGCTCTTCTTTGCTATATCGAAGCACAGTCTAACCGTAGTTGAGGTCGATGCGGTTTACACCAAACCGGTTCATACTAAAGAAATCATGATCGCTTCCCGGTCAAACCACAACGCTTCTTCTCCACACCGACCACAAATTCTCCGGCGGTGAATTTTTCATTGCCGCAACTCCTTCTGTCACTTCCGTCTTCCCTTTTAACAACTCAACTACCGTCGGATTCCTCAGTTACAACGGCAAAAACAAATCGGAAGATCCCGTTAGCATAGGGCGGAGACGGCGATTAACGGCATTGTCGACAATCAAGACTCTACCGAATATGCTGGATACGAGATTTGCGACGAGATTCTCCAATAGCATTAAGAGCCTTAGGTCAGAGGAGTATCCTTGTAAAGTCCCGACTAAGATCCACAAGCGCGTGATCACCACAATTAGTCTCAATCTCCAGGATTGTCCTTTAAATCAGACATGCAAAGGTTACGCCGGGAAGGGATACTACGCATCTATGAACAACATCTCATTCATCCGACCTCCGATCTCGATCCTAGAGAGCTACTATAAAAAACAGAGTAAAGGAGTTGTCTCACTCGATTTCCCGGAGATTCCGCCGAATAAATTTAATTTCACTAGAGTAGATCCAGTATCAGAAATCATGAACACCGAATTCGGGACGAAGTTGTTCGAGGTTGAATTCAGATCGAGATTAGAGATTGTCTTTCAGGGAACAAGTTTCTTAAACGTCGAGAACCATCCGTTACATGTACACGGACACAATTTCTTCGTAGTCGGAAGAGGATTTGGGAATTTCAACCCGGAGAAGGATCCAGCACGGTACAATTTGGTGGATCCGCCGGAGAGGAACACAATTGCAGTGCCGACGGGAGGATGGGCCGCAATTAGGATCAACGCGGATAATCCAGGAGTTTGGTATATTCACTGTCATCTAGAACAACATACTTCATGGGGATTAGCCATAGCGTTTATCGTTAAGGATGGGCCTCTTCCATCACAAACGCTGCTTCGTCCTCCTCACGATCTTCCTTAGTGCTAAAAAGTGTTCATCACTTGTTTTTTTAAGGATTTCGTTTTATCGAGCGTTTAAATATTAAATCTAGGTGGTCTTTTTTTCTTTGTCAAATGCTCTTAACGGAAACCATGATCGCTTGAGTTATAAACCAATCCTTATAACAAAAACTTCTTAGTTGGTTGGTGTTTATGCGGAAACAAGAATTGGATTTGTATTAAATGAATTCTACAAACAAATACAAATTAATGAGATGATCTATCTGATGAAAGTAAGAGTTATTTCATGATTTCAAACTAACTAACTTTTATTTGTTATTCTGAGTGTGGTTGACTCTGAAATTTTTGGTTTCGTGGCCTCTGTATTTACATAGGATTTATATATCCATTATTACACAAATTAATCTTTTCGGATCGACCGGATCTTATTTCCTTATTCGGTACCGTGCTGATTTTCTTTAGTTAACTGGATATTATTTTTTAATTCATTAGGACGCTAACTTTAGCCCGTGATATTTTCTTTGGACGCTTTGTGGGTTGTTCCTTTCAATGTTGAGCCCATTTTGAGTTTATCCTGTTTCGATTGTGGGCTTCAGTCTTCTGAGGCCCATCCATCAACAGTAGCCTCCAACTTCTTTATTAAAACGTGAGAGAATAATGAAAGGATTCATTTTTCTTTTCTTTTATTTTTGCTCTCTAGAAAACTTGAATTCATCATTTTTGAAATCAATGGTCTTATCTTTACCTGTAGCCATATCGACAGTCATTTTCTCTTGCGTGTGTGTATAAAGCACGTGAGACAGTGGGTGCCTAGAAACTCGTGGTGGCGACAATCATCATTTCACCATCTTCTCACGCTTTAACTTCCACAGCTTCTTATAGGTAATCATTCTAAATTCTCTCTCTCTATCTTCTTTCTTTCGTGGCAAGTTTTTCACTGCATTTCCTTTGAAGTTTTTCTTCACAAACATCTTTTCCGCTTACAAGAAAGTCGTTCGACTCTTCGCCAAGCGCTTCCCGTTACTTCCCAAGACGGGGTCCGGGGATGTTCCCTTCTAATTTGGACCAGTTCAAGTTGTTAGATTTGCGGAATCATAGAAGGAGAATATTGAAGAATACAAGAGAAAATAGTGAAGAAGAATATAAAATTTCTTTTTGAAATTTTGATGATGTTTACAAAGGATGAGATAACCTTTAAATAGGCTTGATATATTTGTTGTTTCAAGCTAAACCTAGCCGCAACACAAATGGGAGAGAGACAACATTTTTTGGGATCCACAAGGCATGAAAGTGATCTTTCCTTGCCTAGGTCCGCGTGAAAGTAGTCACATGATTCTTCTTGGGTGTCAACGGTCTTCAAGCTTCAACGGTCATCTTCTTCATTTCTAGAAGGTCAACTTAGTCAACCAAAAACATGGGCTTCAATCCGGTTCAGCGTCCGTTGACCACACCCGCGGTATACGATCCTCGACCCGGTTCCTTCCCGCGGTCCGTGCCACACCGTATGTTGACTTTTCCACTGACCGTTGACTTTCCACAAAACATGTTTTCCCTCCTTCTGTCTTGTCTCACCTTTGTTCCTTTATTCCTCTTGATCAATACTCCCCCTCAAGCTTAGCCATAAATGGACATGTTGGTTAAACTTGGAAGATCCGAGAGCTACACCTCATTAAAAACCTTGGAGAGAAAACCATGTGGGACAAAACGCATCCAAGGGAAAAAAAAAAGTGTAATTCTCGGGAAAAGGGACCTTTGGTCAAGGTCGAGTGAGATCCACAAGTCCAAGTTTGCCGTGAATGTGATCACAAACCATGAGACTTGCAGCCTTTGTGAAAATGTCCGCTAGTTGATCCTCACTTCTTGTATAACATGGGAGGATCACACCTTCCTTAATCTTTTCCCGAACCTTGTGGCAGTCCATTTCAATGTGTTTGCTTCTTTCATGGAATACGGAGTTGGAGGTTATGTGAATTGCGGCTTGATTGTCGCAATGCATGGTGATTAGTTGGTCTTGTTCAATTCCAAAGTCCTTAAGCAAAGCTTTCAACCAAGTTAACTCGTTTGTGAGTTTCCGCATTGCCCGGTATTCGGCCTCCACACTCGAACATGACACCACTTTTTCTTCTTGGTCTTCCAAGTCACCAAGTTGCCTCCAATGAATGTGCAATATCCGGTTGTAGATCTTCGGTCATTTCTATCTCCAGCCCAATCCGCATTACTATACCCCACGATCTTGGTACTTCCATTCTTGCCCATCCAAAAGCCACGACCGGGACTTCCTTTGAGATACCTTAGGATCCGTTCTATTAAGCTCCAATGGTACATCGTAGGTTCCTTCATATGTTGAGATACCTGATTCACCGAGAAATAAATGTCAGGTCTTGTTATCGTCAAATAAACTTCTATATTGTGGTGCATCCGCGTATGGTGTGTCATCTTTCTCCCCCTTTCGAGCGACCTTGTAGCCATCTTCTAGAGGTTTCTTAGCTGGTTTTGCACCAAGCTTCCATGTCTCATTCAAAAGGTCAAGTGTGTACTTTCTTTGAGATAAAAACAAGCCTTCCGAAGATCGGCAAACTTCTATCCCAAGAAAGTACTTGAGTTCACCTAAATCTTTGATATCCAAAACTGATTTCAGATAGGATTTAGTTGATTGAATACCGTCCTTATCATCACCGGTGATGATGAGATCGTCGACATAGACAAGTACCACCACAATTCCTTCCGGGCCACAGAGTGTGAAGAGCGTGTGGTCAGCTTCCGATTTCTTGAAGCCTCGGTATTTTAGTGTGGTACTTAGCTTATGGTACCATGCCCGAGGTGATTTTTTAAGGCCATATATGGCCTTCCGGAGCCTTAGTACCTTACCGGGTGCAATTGTGTCTTCAAGACCGGGCAGTGTGTCATATATACTTCTTCTTCAAGTTCTCCTTGGAGAAAGGTATTCTTGACATCCATCTGCCATAAATCCCATGAGAGGTTAGTTGCAAGGGAAAGAACAACCCTTACCGTATGTAGCTTTGCTACGGGTGCATAGACACAGTCCTCGCCATAGCTTTTAGTGAATCCTCTTGCAACCAAGCGAGCCTTGTGCCTTTTGATGGTTCCATCACTATTATATTTTATGGTAAAGATCCATCTTGAGCTAACTTCCGTCTTTCCCGGAGGTAACTCGGACTCATACCAAGTTTGGTTCCGTTCCATTGCTCCGGCTTCATCCTTAACCGCATTGTACCATACTTTTATGTCTTTAGCTTCTTCGTAGGTTTGAGGTATGAACTCGGCTTCAATTTTCCCAAGGAAGGCGGCATGTTCTAGTGGCAAAAGGTCGAGAGAACACACTTCTTGAATGGGATGTACCACAGCTTGGTCGTTGTAGTAGATCCTCGTATTGTGGTTCCTTGAACTTCTCCGAACAGGTTGGGACTCTTGTGGTTCCGCACCATTGTAGTAGGCCCTTGTCTTGCGAATTATTGTACCTCTACGAAGAGGTTGTAGCTCTTGTGACTCAGCTGATGCTTCCTCAACATTTTCCACATGAGTTGTGGAAGTCCCGTCTTGATGAGAGCTTAAAGAGGTCCCTTCTTGATGAGAACTCGCCTCTTTGTTTTTATGATCAATGTGACCCGTGTGAATTGGTTCCTCTTGTAGGTCTCCAATCTTCTCACCCGAGTTTGATATTTCATTGGGTTTTGGTCCATGATCATTTGGTCGGTTAATTCCGAGATGATCGAACAATATTTTCAAGTTGGTGGCACAGTCAGTTGATGAGGTAGAGAGATCCTTTAACTTGTCCTAATCCTTGTCATCAAAGTAACCTTTTTCCTCCATAAATTTGACATCCTGAGAAACATACATCTTCCTTTCCTCGGGACAATAGCATTTAAACCTTTTTTGAGTAGTTGAGTAGCCAAGGAACACACACCGCTTGCTCTTTGCTTCCAACTTATTCCATAGGTCTCCTGGTACTAACACATAACAAATGCATCCAAACACGCGTAAGTGATCAATGGATGGTTTTGAATTATTAAGTACCTCAAATGGAGATTTGTCTTGAAGTATTTTGGTTGGTATGCAATTGATAAGGTAGCATGCGGTAGTTACGGCATCACCCCAGTATCTCTTTGGAACACTCTTATGGAACATCATTGACCGGGCCACTTCCATCAAATGCCTATTTTTCCTTTCGGCCACACCATTTTGTTGTGGTGTGTAAGGACAACTTGTTTGATGAAGAATGCCTTGTTTCGCAAGGTGTTCTTGAAAAGAGTAGCTCATGTATTCTCTTCCAATATCAGTTCTTAGTACCTTCATTTTGGCATTAAAGTGATTAGTAATGTAAGATTCGAAAATTTTTAAAGGCACTAAACACTTTGTCTTTCGAGAGAAGGAGGGTGTATTTTTATTTTTCATCAATAAAAGTAACAAAATACTTAGAACTTTCCCTAGATAAGCAAGATGAGGTCCATACATCCGAGTGAATAAGATCAAAACATTTTTCATAAAGCGTTGAAGACTTGGGAAACACTGTTCTACAATGCTTTCCAAGAATATAAACCTCATAACTATGATTATCAAAAGACATACTTGGTAACATAATCTTAAGATCTCTAGCATGAGGATGTCCTAATCTACCATGCCACACTACACTACTCAAACTATAAACGGAATTAAAAGCATGTGTAATATTAGAGATAAACTTGGTGTCTTCAAGAACATAGAGTCTGCCCTTGCTAGTTCCTTCACCAATGATTTTCCCGGTCTTAATATCCTAAAATTTCACATCATTAGGTCCAAACATAACATAGCAATCAAGATCACAAGCAATTCTTTTTACGGATAAAAGATTAGAAGCAAAATCCGGTATAAGAAAAGCCTTTGTGTTTTTATCAAATAATTCCAAGGTTCTAACTCCTTTAACCGGTATTTTAGATCCATTAGCTATCACCACATTTCCTAAAGCCGGTTTCACATTATTTATTAAATTCGGATTGCAAATCATATGATGTGAAGCTCTTGAATCAACGATAAATGAGTCTACGGGTTTATAGGATAGAAATGTGATACCGGAGTCCCTGAGGAGCTTAAAGAGAGCCTCAATATCCGATTACTTGAGGATGCCTTCTTGGTTACTTGTTGAGGCTGCCGCCACTAGTTCACGGCCGGAAGTGCTTGGTGTTTTTTGCTCCTCCAAAACTTTTTGTGAGACATTTGCTCTACGTGTGTCTTTAAACTTAGCCGGTTTGAGGTGAGGGTGAAGGAGCCAGCACTTGTCCTTGATGTGTCCTCTCTTCTTGCAATGGTCACAAATGAGAGTCTTTTTGTCTTCATGTTTGTAACTCACTTTGCTTGCCATGAGAAGATCACTTCTTCCGCCGAATAAGCCTAGAGATCCTTGTTCATTGTGAATATGGCTGCACACTTCATCAAGTGTTGGTAACTTTTCCGTCCTTAGCATATGCTTGATGAGGTCGGAGTACGTTGAGTCAAGAGTGAGAAGTAAGTTGAAAACTTTATCTTGCTCTCTTCTTTCACCAAAAATTTTGGGGTCAATGGTGGTGGGCCTTAACATCTCCAACTCAGCCCACAAGCTCCTCCATTTACCAAAGTGTTTGGTAAACTCAAGGCCTTCTTGAGAGAGATTGTTGAGAGCCTTTTGATTTTAAACACTCTTGTAATATTTGAAATCATTCCATAGACCTTTGTGAGGGTTTCCCATAACTCCTTTGTCGTCTCGCAATAGGAGTAAGCTTCATGAATCGTCGGGTCAAGGGAGTTTTGGATGAGAACCAACACGGTTTGGTCATCTTGAAACCATTTTTCCTCATCTTCAACTTCTGTTTCCGAAGCGTCTTCGTCATCTTTTCCTTTTGGCACCGCTTGAGGTGGGATGGAGTCTGGTCCTTCAATGTGACTCCACAGTCCACGGCTGCGCAGAACAGACTTAGTGGTTCTTGCCCATAACAAGAAATTTGGTCCTTTTAGGACCACCGAGATGTAGAGAGATTTTGTGTTTTCCATAGTTTAAATGAAACCGAAGAGGTTTTGAAGAGAAGAGAGTAGAGAATGTGAGATTATAGAAGAGAAAATGAACCAAATTGCTCTGATACCATGTTAGATTTGCGGAATCATAGAAGGAGAATATTGAAGAATACAAGAGAAAATAGTGAAGAAGAATATAAAATTTCTTTTTGAAATTTTGATGATGTTTACAAAGGATGAGATAGCCTTTAAATAGGCTTGATACATTTGTTGTTTCAAGCTAAACCTAGCCGCATCACCAAAGGGAGAGAGACAACATTTTCCGGGATCCACAAGGCATGAAAGTGACCTTTCCTTGCCTCGGTCCGCGTGAAAGTAGTCACATGATTCTTCTTGGGTGTCAATGGTCTTCAAGCTTCAACGGTCATCTTCTTCGTTTCTAGAAGGTTAACTTAGTCAATCAAAAACATGAGCTTCAATTGCATGTGGGAGAAAACCCACAAAAACCAAAATGTTGACTTTTCAGAATTCTGCCATTGACCAGTCCGCGGTCAGTGAAGTCTCGACCCGCGGTACGTGAAGTCTCGACCCATGGTATATGCTTCTTGGCATGTGGTACATAAGCATCATTCCCGTGCTGATCTCGACCTTTTTGCTCCCCGGTGTACATGTAAGTCTCGGACTGTGGTATATGAGTCTCAGACCACCTATGACCCGCGGTACATGATCCGACCGTTGACTTTTCCAGCGTCTGTTGACCACACCCGCGGTACACGATCCTAACCCCGGTTCCTTCCCGCGGTCCGTGCCACATCGTCCGTTGACTTTTCCAATGACTGTTGACTTTCCACCAAACATGTTTTCCCTCCTTTTGTCTTGTCTCACCTTTGTTTCTTTATTCCTCTTGATCAATACAGGTCTCGCTGTGATATCGCTTCTGCCGTTGATCTTTTGGGCTCCCCTCTAGAGTTCGAGCCGGATATGTAAGTTTACGGCTCTACGTTATATTTTGACAGGTTGATCGAGAGTGGGTTTTGGTTCCAAAAATCATATACTATTCTTGGGGAATTTCCTTTTGACATGGTCCTTTTTCTCAATACGGAGGAAAACTTGGTTGGGCCTTATGAGTTTAACGGCTTTGTTTTCTTTTCTCTCTTTTTTTTATTCTTTTATCCTCTGTGGCTTATCTTTTTTATGTTTGCAACTTTTCAAATTATATCCTCATCGGTTCTCGAAGATCATTTCTAAGCTCGAGAAGGGTGACTGATTTTGGCACTCTTTTACTACCAAAGGAATTTGTTGTGCTTTTGCCATTTTGTTCCCGCGCTTATAGCTGGCGGTTCTTCTCATTCTTGGTTTCATCCTTCAACTCGCTCTGAGCATCATGGAGGTATCGTGCTTTATTAAATCAAACTTTTTGCCGTTTGGGTTAATGTTAAGTATTCGTGTTAATTTTACCTTTGCCTTCAGAGGGCTCCTCTCGCCCATTGGGCTCTAAGTATGGTCGTTTGCACTCTTCATCACACCTCGAGACCCCACATAATGTTTGCATTTCGGGCTCTTCAAAGAGTTCCCAAGACCTTTCTCATCATGAGGTGGTCGTGGATTTGGGTGCCGAGCCCCCCTAAGAGGCCAATGACTCGCACTAAGGAGCCTTCTTTGAAGCAGAATTGCAATGACCCTAGGCACTGTAAGGAGAAGTGACCCATGGATGCTCCTTATTCTCATACTGACATGGTGTACTCTTTGGACGCTCTTTGGCACTTCTTATCCAAAAAGATATCCCGATCTCGCTTGTTTTGGATATTGCAGAGAAATGGCTGTTTCGGGAGGCCATGTCTAACCTCGGTGTGGTATGGTTTACACATATTTTTTATCATTGCTTCTTGTTTGTTTCTTGTTATTGCTTATCTGATTGCTGCAGATTGCAGGGGCCACAACTCGTTTGGTTGGGAAGTACAAGGTTCACCGTACTGAGGTGCCTCCTTCTTCCTTCACTGGGGATGGTCTTTATTTCGCTGACTTCGCCGCCCCCTTAGCCCAGATGATCGAGAAAGTGGAGAAGCGAGATCCTGATCTTGCTTTCTACTCAGAGGAGACTGCAAAGTGTACTTCGTTTGTTAAGAAGGTGGGCCGCCTTGAAAAGAAAAAGCGAGTGTTAATTGCCTCGAAGGAAGAAGAGATCTCCAAGGTCGTGATCAAGGCCCACGTGCTGGTGGCGAAGCAGTATTGGGGAGCCTTAGAGAAGGCCAAAGAAGTTTTTGATAGGAAGATCGAGGAATTCGAGCACGCCAAGGATTTTGCGACTGTTGAAGCTCGTTTGGAGACTATCATCGGGCTTTGCGGTGGGGATATTGACGAAAAGGAACTTGATGAGATAAGACAACAACGCGTAGTTGACTGTGCTTCCCTTATGGCGATAATGTGTCTTAGGCTTGACATCCACGACTTGGGTGTTGAGGCTACACCCAAGAATCCATTTGGTTATGTTCTTTCTAACTCGAATTAGGAATCTAGCGAAAGATCTAGTTCACGCTCTCTTCTCGTGTCTCCTTGATGCAAAAACTAGGAGCTTGGTTTTTTATCTTTGCTTTGTTTTCACTTTTGGTTAAAACTTTTTTATTGTTATTTTGCTTGCTTTCTTTTTTTGTATTCTAGAGGTTTTTGTTTGTACTTTGTTGTTTCTTTTCCTTTTTTTTGGAATGAATTCATGCTTTTTTTTTAAAAGTTGATTGCGATCATTTTTGAATATCACTAAGTAACTAGATGCGCTAGTCAAAGAATCATTGTGTGAATCTGAATCCAAGGTTGCTAGCCTCTTCGATCTATTGAGGCTGACAAGCGAATCCTTGCTGTCAGGAATGGCGAGCTCGTTACAGAGGCTGCTCGAAAAGATACATCCTTCCTTGAACGTTTCCGAGCTTTCAAGGTTAAGTGGGATCAGAGGTTGCTGGTGGACATGTATGAATAATATTTGCCTTATTAAAGCTATTCAAGCCGGTTCAATGGATCTTATTGCGGAGCGTGCTAGGCTTGAGCCTTGAGCAGCTTAAGAGGAGGCTCCCCTTAAGGAGTTGGAGGCTCCTGACTTGGCCATTGAGGCGGGTATACTCCATTATGGACGATCTCGGTCATGCGGTAGGGTCCTTCCCGGTTTGCTCCATATTTTCCGGCGTTGGCTGATGTATGGTAGGGACAACATGTTGTCTTAGATCATAGCAGAGCCATCATCAGTTTACTACAAATGTTAACTAAACTTATATTATGATTGTTTATGAGACAGTTTTATGATAAAAAAGAATTTAGAATGTATTTATGTTTATATTAAGAAGTGAGGATTAATGTAATGTAAAATATCATAAAATCATAATGGAAACTCCATATATGTTTATTGTTCACTAGTTAGCGACCCGCCATTCGGATAGAATTTGAATGAAATAGTGGGAGAAAATATGTAGAAATTTATAATTTAATAAAGTAATTTTTTGTAAGTAAGCTAAAGAAATTTTATATTTTCATCAAGTAGCAAGATGTCACCCATGTCATGAGCTCTCCACTATTTTTGACATTATAAGCTTCCCAAAATTGTAATAGCTTTGTTATGACATGTTGAAAGTTCGAACAACTTTCAGTCGGAAAAAGAGGGATGATTAGTTTCCATATTGATTTGGTAAAAATTTGAGAAGGTAAAACTTTAGTAGGTGCCAATGTTAAGTTAGAACTACCAAATGATCTATTTAAAATAAGAAAAAAATAGAAAATTTACATTTTGTTGATTAAATACAATGTAATTTTTTTTTTGTTAAAAACTATATTTAGTTGGTACAACTTGTCATTACTCAGGATAATTTAATGCTGTTTTCATTAACTATGAAATTATTTTCTTACACATATTGAATGGAGGAATATGAAGAGACATCATCAACATTTGTCTAAACAAAAAGTAAGAGGCTAAATAAAATACGGCTAAACATATTAAAATATTTAACCATTACAAATGAAAATTTTGACTCATTTGAAACTTATATCTTCACTATACGTAATGCTCATGTAAATTGAGACAATTAACTCTAAATATTAAGATACTCATCGTCACTATATTCGTTAATAGTCTACATATATTTAATAAATTTAATTTGATACCAATTCTATAACAATTTTTTAGAAAATTTAATTTGAATGATTTTTATTTAGTTTTTCATAAATTATATGAGTTTAATTTAAAAACCCACTATATCCTCTTTAATTTCTGACTTAAAGTAAAAACTAGTAACTTTTTCTTCTTCTTTATTGTCTATGAATTTACATTCTATTCTATGTAATAAATTCTAAATTCATAAATTATTAGATATATTTGTTTCAATTTTAATTTTGATGTATGATATACAATTATACGAGGTATGTAGAGAATCTATAATTTGTTTTTGTAACTGTGGTGAATTTATAAAAAAAAATCATTCAGATATATGTTTATAATTTTTTTTAATTGTGGCGTTATATTTTAGTTGCAAAATTATAAGACGTATGTTTTCATAATATATTTTTAATTTTGATATTAATTTTATTTAAATACTAAATTAGTACATGCATCCATTAAATTGGTTTAATATTTATAATTTCTTTATAATTATGGTTTAAAATTAAAAATTTGTTATAAATGTGAGTGATGATGTAGCATTCTAAGAAGAGAGCAACATTTTACTTTATATATATATATATATAATTTTCCTTAATTATAGTATTCGGAGTTAAACTCGTAATATAGAAATATAGGAATTAATTCATTAGTTAATTTTTTTTTTTTTCTTTTTTTTTCTTTTTTTGTTACAACAAGGAAGATCTGTGTAACAAATGATCTAGTATTGCAAGTTGATTATGTTAAGTGTGTTGTGTATAACTTGGTTTTACCTTTTCATTTGTTTATCCTTTTTCTTTTGTAATTTGTTTTCCTATTAAAAGACATTGTTTGCCTTCATTTTTACACCTTAAGATTCATTTTGATTAAACCCTAGAGTTGTGTTGTTTTGCTGTATCGGTAAGCAAGTCTCGAACTTTTGTTCCTCTCTTCGTTATCTAATAAAGGTATTTTTTTTCTTCGAAATTCTCAAGTGTGTTTTTCTCTATCACTTTTTAAAGTTAAGCCACAAATTTATCATTCTCCTCTTTAAATCAATGTTGATTTTGATATGAACAAAATCAATGTGGTTATCTAACTATATTACCTATTTGCAGATAAACAATTTTGAGAATTTGTGGCGCATTTAAGAATATAATGAAGTACTTGATGATATCTTGGATCAACAAGCAGAATTTTGTTGTGCTATTGCAATCACCCGACAACTGATTGCTTTGTCTAGGCTAAAAGGCCTCATTGGAAGAGAGATCTCGCTCTCTATTCAATATCTTATCACATTATATCACACTTGCTTATGACTCATGATGGGTCACTAAATTTGAGAGAGGCTCAAGACTGGTTAATCTATCACTTGATCTACGAAGGGACCGTTGAAGCTAATCAATGTCCATTGTCATATGAAATTTATGTACCGAATCTTCCTTTTCAGGTAATTTTTTAATATTATCTCTTTGCTTTTTTGTTTTATATACTTTTTTTTCTATAATCCTTGTTTATTTGTTAATTAGTATCCCATCATGAAATATGGGGTTTGCTGTTGTATAATTCACAGGTTGAGTAAATACTATCTTGATGATGGGATTGAACATGCAATCGTACCATTTTTTGAAATCTCTCTGATTGATGCAAGAGTTATTAGCTTTCCATATATAAGGGACCTATATAATGACGTAAGTGGATTAATTGCGCTGTTTTATTTCTAATATAAAAGTTATCTTATATTTTTAATATACTTTTTTTAAGGTGATTTACCATCAATCTCAAGGAGAAGTTGCTAACAGGTTTCTTTATAAGTTGCATATGATGCTACTAGTTAGAAGACAGTGTGGAAAACATAATCCTTTATTAGATATTCCAAAATTGATGGGGTAATCTGAGAAACAACATGATTATAAGAATTGCTAGGAATATGTACATGTCTAATTCACTACAAGAAAACAATTTTTTAGAGACTGGCAAATCAGTCTCTAATCAGTCCCAAATGCGCAAAGCGAGACTGATTAGAGACTGACTCAATCAGTCGCTAAAGCTTAGTCGCTAATCAGTTCAGTCCCTAATCAGTCGCTAAGTTAGCAACTGAATAAAGACTCCATAAATCAGTCACTAAATAGAGACTGATTAGGGACTCCCAAATCAGTCTTACATTTGAGACTGATTTGAGACTCATATAATCAGTCTCAAAATAGAGACTGATTTGAGACTCTCTAACCAGTCTCAAACTAGAGACTGATTTGAGACTCTTCGATTAGTCTCAAATTTGAGACTGAAATGAGACTTATATGTCAGTTGATATGTTGTGACTGATTAGAGACTAAGTATCAGTCGCCAATTTCAGTCCTAATTCAGTCGCTAATAATTCAGTCGCTAATCAGTCCCTAAATTCAGTCTCTAATCAGTCTCTAAAATCAGTCTCTATTATTTATTTTAATTTTTTTTTAATAATTGGTATATTAAATTTATAAATAAAAGATTTATAAATTTTTCTCGAACTGGACAAGAAGAAGAATGATTCAGATTAAATAATAAATTTAATTTAACAAATAACAAGACTAGCGAGAGACAAAGATCTCTGCTTCATTGTTGGAACATAAATAAAATTACGATAAAATGCAGAAGAAGAAGGTCCAGAATCCAAGAAGAAGACCAACAACACCGAATCCACCGGTGAGTTTAGAGGCGCCACTGGTAGGAGCAACGGCAGGACCTTCGAACTCTGATGGCGAAGGAGCAGGAGAGAAAGCAGAACTACGAGGAGAGACGACAACTAAGCGTAGCTTCTGACCCTTTTGACAGTGACCCTCTGCTCCACTGATGAAGTAGACAGGACCAGCTTTCTCTAGCTTCACCTTAGTGTTCCCGTCTGTGTAGCTAGCTTTCGGGCTTGTGGTGTTGCATTTTTGGTATGCCTCTCTTGTCACTTGTAGTACTGAGTCTTTACCAGCTTCGTACCTGAAAACTGAAAACATGTAACTGTGTCAGAAACATAGCATATTGAAATTTGCACAGAATATCGAGAAACAAGTGAAGAGAAACTGAGGGTTTACTTAAAAAGTCGCCGACTTTGTAGCGAGCCTTATCAGCCCATTCGTTAAATGAGAAAGAAGAGGAAGAAAGAATCTTCCAGTCACCGGATTTTCCACCAACTCCTACTTCATTTGCATGTACAGACACGAATAAGAGGAAGGAAATGCAGAGGAACATGTTGACCAAAGAAGAAGAAGCCATTGAATAAACAATTTATGTACTGAATTCAAAGACCTCCAAAAAAGATTCTTAGTGTAAATGTGTTTGGGTGAGTTGGTGATGAATAATTGGTATAGAAGTTTTATAAATTACCCTAATCTAATTTGATTCCACCTAATTCTAACAAGATAATATAGTAATTAAGAAAAAATTTGGAAAATATTACCATATGGTTCCTTCAGTTGGAAAAGGATCCAATTTAGGTAGACTAATTTCTCGATTTGGATCCGCAAGAAGATTTTCGAGAGTGAATTGATTGGATTGATTCTCGTGAGAAGAAAATCCATCTTCAAAATGTTGGGTGTTTGTTGAATCAACCCACGGATCTTCGTTGGGTTGAGGATGGAATTGTGATGATCCGCCGGAGTGTAGGCGAACCACCGGAAGTCTCGCCGCCGAACTCGTCGGATTTGCGGACGAGGAGGCGCCTCCCGAGTGTAAACTTCCGGACCTTCCTCTACCTCTTCCCAATCTTGCTCTACCCGAGTTAGACATGGATATTTTAGTGTTTTATGAAGAAAAACGGAAGGATTTGGAGGGTTGGGTTGAGAGAAATGGCGGATTTAGAGAAGAAGAGGCGTAAAAATGAAAGAGAGAAGGAAGAAGAATCACGGGGAAGAAGATGATTGATTTCATTAAATAGGTTAGAGACTGATTTTTTAGTCTTTAATCAGTCCCTAATCAGTCTCTAAATATTTGCCCAAAAGAACTGCGGGAAACTCAAACGGTTTCGCGAAAAAAATCAAAAATTATTTTCATTAGGGACCGGGTTTCGAACCCGTGACCCCCGCGTGTATTAAGTGTTTTTGTGGTAGTCCGGCAGCCACTGGGCTACGAGACTCTTTCGATATTTGTTTACAACATGTTATATATATTATATTAGTTATATGTTCGGTTTTAGCAATTTTGCCCGGAAATTTGCGGGTTTAGATAATTGACGAAATGATAAGCATTCGAATGTGTTGTTGTTAATGAATACAACAACAAACATAGTTTCAACAAAATAAATAAACGATAGTAGAATATTTTGATTTTCGATAAAACATGGTAGTGTAATGTAATAACGTTTAAGAAGAACAATATCATAAACGTCAATGTGATTTCATATAAATCGATAAAACATTAATTTTAATCATTCCTTAATGTATAGTATGATGTGTAAACATCATATAACAATGTAAATTGCAATTTTGGAACAATTCTATTCGACTACGTTGGAAAAAACCGATCAATATAAAAATCAGTCACAGTTCAGTCACAAAATCTGAGACTGATTAGAGACTGAATTTGAATTTTTTAAAATTTTCCGAAATTTTTTCGAAATTTTCCGAAAATTTTTAAAAAAATTTTGAATCCCTAAACCCTAAACCACTAATCAGTCCCTAATCAGTCTCAAAACAATTTGAGACTGATCTGAGACTGAACTGTTTTGAGACTGATCTGAGACTGAACAGGTAATCAGTCCCTAATCAGTCCCAGTTTTAATATGTTTAAGAACACGGACCACGGATTCGAACCCGTGACCCCGAGGGAGTTTGCAGGGATCTATAGTTATTAGGAACCGCTGGGCTAGTAGAATACTTCGGTAAGCGTCTACGTGCTCTAATATATATTACTTATTTGTTCTATGTTCGGTTTTAGAAATTTTCCCCGGAAATTTGCGGGTTTAGATAATTGACGAAATGATAAGCATTCGAATGTGTTGTTGTTAATGAATACAACAACAAACATAGTTTCAACAAAATAAATAAACGATAGTAGAATATTTTGATTTTCGATAAAACATGTTAGTGTAATGTAATAACGTTTAAGAAGAACAATATCATAAACGTCAATGTGATTTCATATAAATCGATAAAACATTAATTTTAATCATTCCTTAATGTATAGTATGATGTGTAAACATCATATAACAATGTAAATTGCAATTTCGGAACAATTCTATTCGACTACGTTGGAAAAAACCAATCAATATAAAAATCAGTCACAGTTCAGTCACAAAGTCTGAGACTGATTAGAGACTGAATTTGAATTTTTTAAAATTTTCCGAAATTTTTTCGAAATTTTCCGAAAATTTTTTAAAAAATTTTGAATCCCTAAACCCTAAACCACTAATCAGTCCCTAATCAGTCTCAAAACAATTTGAGACTGATCTGAGACTGAACTGTTTTGAGACTGATCTGAGACTGAACAGGTAATTAGTCCCTAATCAGTCGCTAATGAAAAAAAGAAGAAAAGGTAACACGTGGGGACCGGGTTTCGAACCCGTGACCCTCGCGTGTATTAAGAGTTTTTGTGGTAGTCCGGCAGCCACTGGGCTACGAGACTCTTTCGATATTTGTTTACAACATGTTATATATATTATATAAGTAAAATTGTTCGGGTTTTTGAAAATTTCCCGAAAAATCACGGATTTGCAAAATTGATGAAATTGATAAACTGAAATACTTTTTTAGTGCTTGTAATATAATTCTAATAATATTTTTGCAAATACAGTTTAAGAAATTCATAAACTCTGCTAAACCGAGGATTCTCGACACATTATTGGACTATGTAATATAAAATTATTCAGCAATATCCGTATCTTCATCATCTGAAGACGACATATTACACTGGAATTCATCTTCTTGTTCTGCATCTCTAACTTCACTATCTATTTGTTCATGTTCGTGTGTTGCTAGAGACAAATTTCCAATCTCAAAATCTTCGACTACAGTCATCAATACTTCAGCATCGTTATCTTGTTGTAATAAAGGTGGCACCCGAACTTTGTAGTTGCCAGAATTAGAGACTGAGTTATCAGTCCCTAATCAGTCTCTAATTTAGAGACTGATTAGGGACTGCTTATATTAATCTCAACTCAGTCTCTAATCAGTCTCTTATTTGAGACTGAGTTGAGACTGATTGTTTCAGTCTCAAATTAGAGACTGAATAAGGACTGAATTTTTCCGTCGCTGATAAGTCTCAACTCAGTCTCAAATCAGTCTCTAAATTAGTGACTGAACTATCAGTCCCTAATTTCAGTCTCTAAAAAATTGTTTTCTTGTAGTGATTAGACAATTTTTTTTTTTCAATTAGAAGATTCATATACATTTCCTGAATTCGTCTGACGGTTCAAGTAGCAGGGGCATCATGTTCCCCTAGGTCACAACCGAGCCATCATCATGATTGTTAACATTTACTACAAATGTTAACTAAACTAATATTATGATTGTTTTGACGACATTTTCGCAATCACCTGACAACTGATTGCTTTGTGTAAGCTAAAATACCTCATTGGCAGGAAGTTCGCACTCTCTATTCGATATAGTATCAACGGCATATCACACTTGCTTATGAATCAGGATGTGTCACACATGCTTATGCCTTAGGATGGGTCACTAAATTTGAGAAAGGCCCATAATTGTTAATCTACCACTTGATCTACGAATAGACCATTGAGGCTAATCACTGTCCATTGACCTCATAAATTTATGTACCAAATCTTCCATTTCAGGTTAATTTTAAATATTATCTATTTACTTTTTTGGTTTTATATACCTTTGTATAACCCTTGTTTATTTGTGAACTAGTTGATATCCTGTATTTCGGGCGGGGTTTAACTGCAAGAGTAGAAGAAAATATTTAGGCACTAGATGGCGAGTTCGATTTCCACCCAGCTCTAATTGGAGAACTTAGACTGTAAATCAGGTCTTGTCGATCCAATGATTACTTGTTGAAAAAAAAGTTATAATCTTACACATATTGAATGGAGTTATATGAACAGACATCATCAATTATTTAAATGAGTAGAAATAATTAAATGATTCCAGGGAATGTGATTTCAATATGTGATCCTTTTAAAAATGTCTAAAAATTAAATGATTAGTAAATGATTTTAATTTATTATTAGTTTAACGTTTGTAAACATAATTTAAATGATTTAAATATTACTTTAGTTTCTCCAAAGTCTAATCATCAAATATGTTAAAAATATATTTAGCTTTTAGAGACTAATTTTTTAAAATAATAAATTTTATTTGATAGTAATTATGTAACAATTTTTTACAGAGTTTAATTTTAATATTTTTTATTAGTTTTTTAAAAATGAAATGAGTTTAATACAAAAATCCGCTACATTTTTTTTAATTCCTTTTTATTGTCTAGACTTTTTTTATTTTAAATAACAAATTACATGAGGTATGTAATGAATTTATAATAATTATTATTAGACATATATTTATTTTAATTTTAATTTTTGTACATGGTATAAAATTACATAAGTTATGTGATTAATGTACAATTTGTTTTGTAATTTTAGAATTTTGTTAGATTAATTACTAAATTATTAGAGATATGTAGTGAATATATAAAAAATATTTGTAATTGTTATTTTGTTGTAATATACATACTTCTTTTGGAAAAATACAATAACTAATTTAAAACACATTTGCATTCAATTTCAATTTGTAAATGTGGTTATGAGAGGTTTGGTGTTATTATATATTCTTGTATAGATTGTGGTACCTTTAGTAAATTAAATACTAGATTTTAAAAAAAAAATTAAACCTAATTGTTTTCTCTTAATTTTGAAATTACTTTATAATTACGAAAGTATAAAGTTATGTTTTATATTATAATTTTTAGTTGTGATATTAGTTTTCATTTAAATACTAAATTAGTTTTAATATCCTATAAATTTACCATTTGTTTTAAATTGTGGTTTAATTTTTTTATATTTAATTATGGAAGGTCGACGAGAATGGCTCACAAATATCTTTTCCTAATATAATTAGCCCTTTTTCTTTCTCCAAAATTGTTGGTCGAATAATACAATTATACCTTTAATGAGATTTGCTGAGAATAAAGTAATTACAATCCTGCCACCGCATTGACCAATTTTACCATAGTCAACATTTGTAAACAAGGTGCTACAGAAATCGTAAGTCTATACATTTTTACTAATTATGTTATAGAAATAGTAACTCTGTACATAAATACTAATTATGTATCCGAATTAGTAAATCTGTACATAGTTACAGAGTTAGTGACTACATAGTTAGAGAGCCCTAATTTTGTAGTATAACTCTGTATTGTACTTACTAATTCTGTAATAGAGTTGTTATTTTTCTGTTACATACTTACAGCTAATAATTCGGTAAGAGTGCCTATAATTCTGTTACATATTTACTAACTCAGTACAGAATTAATTTCACGGGTGGCAACAAAAATATTTTCAAGGCTTATGGCTACAGAATTATATGAAAGAATTTAATTACTAGATTAGCATCTGAAGTGGCTACATAATTACAATCTACAGAGATCTACAGTGTTATAACTTGCTTCAATAACATGATTGAATTTTTGCAATAACCGGGTTTTTCATCTCTTCATTTAGACTTAACCGAGATACTTTGATTTCCATAGAGTCTCTCTAAAGAAAAATCAATAAGTTGTCAGGATTATTCTCTGTACAAGTCAAAATTAAAAGAAGTCTGGGTCTCAAATTGGGAAGAAAAAAGTTAGGGTTCTTGAGTGAAATCCAAAGTTTAGGGATTAGGGGAGAATGAGCTCGTCGGGTTCAAGCCGTTCAGTTCATAGGCAAACACCGCCTGGTGTTCCCAGTACGTATTGGTGTAGGGAAGGAATCGCCGCATTTATGTTGAAGACAAATGAGAACCCATGTCGAAGGTTCTACAGATGCTCAGTTGGATTGAAAGTTATTTCTTAAGTTTCTCGTATTGTTTGGCATGTAATTGTTTCAAAGTTAAATTTGTTTGAAATTTTAGTTGCAGTGATCAAATTTGATATGAATGTTATAGAAGGAGAATGAAGAACATTTGTTTAAATGGGTTGATGAAGCTCTTTTAGAAGAAGTGAGACGTGTGGATGATAAATGCAATAAACTAAAAGATGATGTCGCTAAGTTGCGGAAAGAGATGAATGAAATGATGGAGCTACAAAAAGAATTATTTGTGAAGATGGACAAAGAAATGACGGTTGCAAAGGAAATTTTTTTGGAATTGAACCATTCTTTGAATTTCAAAGCAATATGTCTTGTTGTAGGTGTAATCTCGATGATTTGGTTAATGGAGAAATTGAAATGGAGTCATGGATTGTAGAGATTTGTTGTAGTTGTAAGTTTTAAGTAATGGATTCTCTAAGCAAGTAATGAACTATATTATGTTTGGAAACTTGGATTGATCATCAACATATAAAGGCTAAATAAACTGAGAGAAACGGACAATGTATAGAACAAAGAAGAAAACAAACTCAGTTCGGTTAGACGTGAGCAGGTGGAATCCCCTATAGAAAGAGTTCAACCTCATTATGTCACATGCTTCTTCAATGTCCATGTCCATACTTACCTCCATCGCAATTACATAGCAAATTTTCTTCTTTTCCCTATAAATAGCCCACCATGTGATTGTATTTTTACACCAAATCTCGTAAACACTTAGAGAGAGAAATAATTAGGGAGAAAGATTATGGGGAAAAAAAATTATGGAATTTTTATTTTTTTTAAGAGATATAAATGACGTCGGAACATGAAGTGTTCACATTACGACGATGAATGTATAATCAAAAAGATCTAGAGACGGGAGAAGTGACTAAAGAGTTTCGAGATGGGTTGTGTAAAGTGTGGCGGTAACATCTTTTGTCCGTGTGTAAAGTGTGGGAACCCCAAATATTTGAATATCGATATGGTAATAGAGGATTTACCCCGAACTATTATGTATGGTTTTCATATGGGGAGGGGTATAGTCTTGGTGCAGGGAGTAGTAGTACGGGTGCTGCTGTTGATGATCAACCTAGTTATAATGCTAATTATAATTATGGCAAAAATATGTTTGAAAATTATGAGAATCTACAAGGAAATAGGTATCATGATATAGTTACAGATGCATATCATGGATATATTCCAGTTGGTAGTGAAAATACTATAGAAGAACCTAATACTGAAGCGAAACAGTTCTATGATATGCTTGATGCTGCCAATCAACCTATCTATGAGGGATGTAGAGAAGGTCTATCTAAATCGGCATTAGCATCTAGGTTGATGTCTATTAAAAGTGAAGGAAACATAATCGAGAGAAGTATAAACCAAATAGTGGATGCGTTTAAAGAGTATTCGCCAGCATATAATAATTCTGCTGAGAGTTATTATGAAATGCAGAAGTTAGTTATGGGTCTTGGTTTACCATCCGAAATGATTGATGTTTGCATTGACAATTGCATGATTTTTTGGAAAGACGATGATAAGTTTCAGGAATGTCATTTTTGCGGGAAGCCGAGAGATCGAGCAACAGGTGGAATGACTCGTGTCCCACACAAACGTATGTGGTATTTGCCAATCACTGATAGATTGAAACGACTATACCAATCGGTAATGACATCAGCGGCAATGAGATGACACGCAAAACACACAACAAATGATGGAGAGGTTACACATCCGTTAAATGCAAAAGCCTGGAAACACTTTCTGATGGTACATTCTAATTTTTCCAAAGAGTCTAGAAATGTTTATCGTGGTTTATGCACAGATAGATTTAGTCCATTTGGTTTGTCTGGGAGACAATATTCTATATAGCATGTGATATTGACGCCATACAATCTTCCACCTGATATGTGCATGCAAAGCGAATTCTTGTTTATGACTATTCTAGCGCCAGGTCCTAGTCATTCTAAGTGATCTCTTGATGTGTTCCTGCAACCTCTGATTCACGAGCTGAAACAGTTCTGGTATAGAGGTGTTCGCACATATGATTTCTCACAGCAGCAGAATTTCAAGATGCATGCAGTTTTAATGTGGACGATAAGTGAGTTTCCTGCGTACGGATTGTTATCTGGATGGACTACACATGGAAGGTTATCTTGTCCATATTATATGGAATGATCTGATGCATTTCAATTAAAGCATGGTAAGAAATATTTTTGGTTTGATTGTCATTGTCAGTTTCTGTCTATGCACCATCCCTACCAAAGGAACAAGAAAATTTTCAAGAAGAACAAGATTATGCGCATTCCTCCTCCAGCACACATGTCATGGGATGATATGTTGGAATAGATTGATTATTATGGTGCTCATGAAACATGTAAACGTGGGGGCAATTAGCACACTACAGCAAACATGCCTGACGGATATACATAATCTCATAACTGGCACAAAAATAGTATCTTTTGGGAACTCTCTTATTGGAAAAATCTCTTACTACATCACAACCTTGATCCGATGCACATCGTTAAAAACTCTTTCGATAACATCATGAACACAATTTTGAATGTACATGGAAAAAGTAAAGGCAATTTGAAATCAAGGTTGGACCTAGCCGATATATATTCGAGAAGCGAATTACATATTACACGTGATGGAAAACAACCAATTCCCAACTTTCATTTGTCCGGAGAAGCGAGACATGCATTGTTTAACTGGATATCTTCAGATATAAAGTTTCTCGATGGTTACATGGCCAAATTCTCCCAATGTATCAAGCAAGGGAAAAAATATCTGGTATGAAGAGTTATGATTGCCATGTATTCGCAGCGACTATTTTCCTTTGTATTACTTGAGCTTTTACCCACAACCGTCCATGAAGCAATTGCAGGTAAATTTGGACTTAGTTTATATTTTCTCATTCAATTAATTATATAAGTTGATCAAATTATATATTTTTAATTAGTATCAACTTGTAAGAATTAGAGCATTTTTCAGGGATCTGTGTACACGAACACTTACATATGATGGCATAGCTCAATTAGAAACTAATATCCCAGTGTTGCTTTGTAACTTGGAAACAATATTTCCACCCTCTTTTTTTTTCACGTGATGGAACATCTTCCAATCTACCTACCTCATGAAGGAGCTCTTGGTGGTCCCGTACAATTTTGATGGATTTACCCGTTTGAGCGATTCATGGGACATCTAAAAAGAAAGGTCAAAAATAAAGCAAAAGTAGAAGGATCAATCTTTGCAAGAAGTTTGACTGAGGAAACATCTCATTTCACATCATATTAATTTAGTCCAACTGTCCAAACCAAAAGAACCCAGGTAGGACGATATGATGATGGAGGGGTTGCACCATCATATGCCATTGTTGTTCCAGATATCTTCACTCAGATCAGAAGACTTGCTGGAAAAATTAAGGAAGAATACTAGGAAAACCACATGTATTGTCGTGCAGCTCACAACTATATACTGAGAAATTGTGAAGATGTAGTACCATTTGAGAAGTATATATACATATCAATTTATTAATTAATTACATATATTTTTGTTAATTAATATAAACTTTATTTACTTTGTAGCGAATTTGATAGACAAATACGAGAAGCCTTTCCTGATTTAAATGAAACAGAATATGAAACCTATAAAGAACATGATTTTACTAGATGGTTGAACTACTACGTACGTAAGATAATTGTGTACATTTAATCAAAATTAAATAACCACATAATGGTTTAATATGTTTATATGATTTGTAGGTGAAGAAAGGATGTGCATGCAAACCTTTACCATTACGTTTGCATGAGATTGTTGATGAACACATTGCGAGGATCGTAACAGCCCCAATGTATTTTACCCGCGGATACATTTTTCATACTTACGACCATGGTTCCAATAAATCAACCACAAATTACGGAATCCATGGGCCAAGTGAAACCGACTTCTACAAAATTTTGAACAAAATTATAGAAGTCATATATCCAGGAGTTCTTGGACTGAGATGCATTTTATTCCAATGTCGTTGGTATAATACAACGGCCGGACGAGGAGTGCGTACTAACCAGTTAGGGGTAACCGATGTAAATGCAAGCCAAACATATTCGAAGTTTGACCCTTTTATTTTAGCATGTCAAGCAGAACAAGTGTGTTTTATTCCTTATCCACGTATAAAGCAAAGACGGGAGACATGGCTATTTGTGATAAAAGTGAATCCAAGATGTTGTATTGTCGGGGAGGTCGACGATGTGGCTATGCAACAAGAAAGAGTATCAAAAGTTTCTATAGCTGTCGAATCAACATAAGATATCATTCATGCACAACAAGAAGTAGAAGACATTGTTCAGGTTGATTCAGCGCATGAAAATGCGTACTATGACAAGTTCGAAGAGACAAACAAAGAAGAAAACACGGAGGATATAAACTAAGCTGTTGTAGTTTATATTTTGTTGAATCTTAAATTAATTTATGTTTTTAAAAAAACCCAACATTTGCGAGATACGTCTGCGACGTCCTTGGACAGTACGTCGCAACAGACTCACAAATTGCGATTCCACTGCGACGTACAAGTACAGGACGTCGCAGACGTGTCGTAATTTGCGAGTATGTTGCGACGTATTGTCCCAGGACATCGCAGTGGACTCGCAAATGCTGAAACCGAAAAGGTTAAACCGCAAAACCCTAACTTTACCCCAAAAACAAAATCGAGTTCCGTTACAACGTATCAAAGTTCCATTTGAAGAGGCCGATAATGCATCAATAACCATTCTTCAATTACATTCACTATGTTTAATTCTTGTCTAAATCGACAATGTTATATAAGTGTTTTCAATCACGTTGTAACGGAAGTTGGTTTTGTTGAGACTTAAACGTACTGAATGCAATTGATGAATGATTATCGATGTATTCTCGGCCTCTTCGAATTGAACTTTGATACGTTGTTACGGAAGTCGGTTATGTTTTTGGGGTAAGGTTGGAGTTTAGTGGTTTATCGATTTCAACATTTGCAAGTCCACTGTGACGTCTTGGCCCATAACGTCACAGACTCGCAAATTGTGATTCCACTACAACGTACAGTCACAGGACGTCACAGACGTGTCACAATTTGCGAGTCCACTATGACGTATAGGTCCAGAATGTCGCAGTGGGCACGTAATTTGCGACACCATTGCGAGACCCAAAAACCCTAATTTTTTGTCGCATAAGCGTCGCAGAACAGAATACACTTAATTTGGCAGTGGCTTATTTCCTCTTCTCTTTTCTTTTCTTCTCTTCGCGTCTCTTCTCTGCAAATCGCCATCTTTCTTGAGACATCACGATTTCTCCTTTTTCTTAGTTTTTATCGATTTTCTGCACCTTCTTCTTCTCTTTGATCTTCTGATTCTTCTTCTTTACCTTAATTTTATTCTTTGTTGTTATCTCTACACGATTTCTTTGAGTTTCCTTTATCTGATTTTGTGTTTGTGATTTGGTGAAGGAGAAGATAAATTTTTGGTATGTGTATTTCCTTTTCGAATCTATGTTCTGTTGTTATGAAATTCATAATTTCATCTTGATTTTGTTCGAAGGTTTCAAAATCAAAGCTTTATTTTGACCTAGAGATCCGATTTTCAGATGTTGATTTTGTTTATTCTCCGATAAGTTTCTCTTCTTCTCTGATAAGTTTCCGGTGAATTTTTCAGAGCGATAGTGAAGAGTATTTGGTTGCGTGGATTTTGGTCTCAGATCTCTCCGAGTTGCTCTCCGATGCTTTGCCTCTGGTTTCTGTTTTTGTTGCTCTACTGCCGATCTCATGTTCTGTTCTACAAAACATGTGAGTTGATTTTTCTTTTCTTTTTTGGTAATTTTGATTGAGTTAGTGTTAGTTTAGGTTGAGATTCATGCTTTGGAGATGGATTTTGTGAGTGATTCATGATTTTAGTGTTTAATTTGGTAATCAAATTCTGGGAAGTTGTCTCAGAATCTTTTTTTTTTATATCCATGATCGATTTTCAGTAATTTCTAAGTATATTAGTATTCATCAATCTATTTTTGTTAGAATGTTGAACCATTATACTTGGATGAAATTCAATTTTTTCGAAAATGTAAATTAGAATTCTGAAACGGTTGAAATTTGTCTAACCGGAGACTTATATAATTTAGTGGTTTTAGTGTTACTATTGTGTTGTAGCCTAGATTTAAGCTTTAGACTGTGAGAATAATTTATGTATAGGTACAAGAAAATGAGACAATCACAACTTAATTTGTCTTCACTATTGGGTTTACTCGTCCACATCTTAACTAATCTTATCAAAAGTTTTCATTTCTCTGTTTTTAACCTATTATATTATTTATTTATAATTTTCAACATATCTTTTTTTGAAAAAGTATTTAATTACCTTTTTATAATACAAAATCTTATAATAAAACAATTGCACATTGAAAATAAATGTATAGTTCTGTTTCATATGTTTCTTTTTAATTTCTAAAAATGTTTCGTGATTTAAAAATAATTCATATAATTGATAAATTATTATTAAAATATTAATATTAAAAATTTTAAAATATTTGTCATAATTTTTAATTTTTTTTTTGCAAGTTTAGACATCTAAATTGTCGTAATTTCAGATGTCTAGAGTTAACAACCCCTACAATCGGTACCTTACTGACGCTGGAGGATCTCAACCACCGACGCCTACCAGATTGCAACCGCAGATGTTTCATGGAGAGACCAGATCTCAGACGATGCAGTCTCCCAGCTCGAGATCCGTCTCCTTGACTCCCGGTTGTAGTTTCAGCTCTCAATCGGGTTACACCCCTATACGAGAGACCAATTCCGCACCTGCTTCTCCCAGTGTGTACGAGACGTTAACGTTTGATGTTGCTGCGCGGATGGCTATTGAGGATATACTTAACGCGCCGAACCACCACTACTTGACAAATCTCGTTCCATAGCATCCGCCGAGAACTCTTTGGTATTTTATTAAATTAATTTTTTTTCATTTTTAAATTTAGTAAAACAAAATTAAATATTTTTTGGGTTTAAAATGGTAGGTTCAATGATGACGGGGAATAGGCGACGGCCGTGCGGAAAATCTTTGAAAGGGATTTCAAGGAACCGCATGCAAATTTTACGCAAGTCTCGAACCACATCATCGATAGGTGGTTAAAAACTTTTGTGGTAAGTTTTTAGATTGGTTTAGTTCTTTTTTCATATTTTTCCATAAATTATGAGTCCCAAATTCATTTCCTTGAAGCAACGTTACCACTAGAGTCCCTCGATTACGGGTGAAGTCCATAACAAGTTTGAGGAGGTTTCGAAGAGACGCATGTGCGATCAGGTTGACCGTTGGAAGGCTAAATGGAGGACACATGACAAACTCGTGATGCCCCGATGGTTTGACACAACTGTCTGGGACGGTCTTGTTCGCTATTGGTAAGATCCGAAGTCCGAAAAGAAGAGTGAGAGTGCGCGGGCGACATAGTTGGCCGATCCTCATGGCAAGGGTCTGCACACGCATTGCTCGGGGCAAACTTCGTTCAAAACCCGAGCCCGCAAAAAGGTAAGTATTTTGTTTAGTATATTTTCAATACTCTACATAATATTTTATTCACTTATATATATATATATATATATATCTTTAATACTTTCAGCAAGAAGAAACATGGGATCATCACCCTGATCTGGTAGAGACACTCTACCAGATGAAATGGAACAAGGTCGGTGTCTTTGTCGACAAGAGAGCCGAGAGGATCTACAACGAGGTCACTGCAAAGATGCAGGACCTGACTCAGAATTGCTGTGACGAGAGCATTGGATATGTCGTGCTTTCCACCGCACAAGAGAACCAAATATACGCCAAGGTAAGATTTTTCTTATTTATTTCATGTATTTTCCGTTTCAATTTGTTACACTAACGTAATAATTTGATTTTTCTTATCAGGTCGCTTCCCGTAAAAAGGGGAGACTGTTTGGGACCTATCGCTCTCTCGGCTCGAGGATAGAGCAGTGCTTCTCGACGCAAGGATCTCAGTTTCAAGCCTTTGGGTATTCCTCTGAAATTGCAGAGATGAAGAACAAGCTAGAAGAAGCAACAAGTTTGATCTCATTGCAGCAGCAGAAGATATCCCAATACGATTAACTGTTTTCTTATTTGGCCTCAAACGAAGAACAACTAGCTGCTAAGCTGAAGGAGCTGCACCCCGATGAGTCCGGATCAACTTCGGCGTACGTGGATCAGAGTGCAGAACAAAACATGGACGTTTCGGATGATTTTTAGGATTTTTTTTGCAAATAATTTTAGATATTTTGAAAAATATTTTAATTTTAATATAAATTATTTTTATTTTTATTTTAATGATTTTTAAAATAAATTAAATATATTTTATTACCAAATTATATATATTTTAAATTTTTAAAAATATTTTTTCAAATATGCCGTCGCATAGTTCTCGCAATAGCGGCCTCACAACAACCTCGCAACGAACATGATATGAGAATGGACCGCCTAAAACAAGGATTCAAGAAACCACCAAGCACCAAGACACTTATGAAGTTTAAACAAGGCGCAAAGACTAGCAACCGCAAGAAAGACATTGGCGATTGGTACAAAGACACTCATGAAACTTTGAAGAAGAAGCATAAACGAATCACTCAATGGGTAAGTGAGTCATGTTGTGCTCCTTTTCCCTCCTCCAAGTTTTGTACCAATGGGTTTTCTAGGAAAGGTTTTTAAGGAAGCAAATGACCCACTTATCAAATGGCCCATTAGTGATTCTCGTTAAAGTCCAACAAGCAAAAGGAAGGCCCATTTACTCTTGGAATGGCGTGGGAGAGTTCCAAAGAGTCCTTCCAACTATCCATTTATGTTGTTTCATTTTCTAGACAAGTTTGCATTTAAGTTTGTTGTATTTTCTAGAATAGTCTCTTTGACTACCTCTCTTCCTTTCTCTATTTAAACTCTTTATATTTCTCTATGTAATGATCCTGGATTGGACCACCAACTAATGAAAAGCTTTTGTCAAAACTATCTCTCAAAAACGTGGTCAAGTTGTCTCTTCAACTTCTAAAACCAACTTGTTGAATCTTCAACACTTCTACTCGATTTGCTGTGTCTTCAGCCTCTGGTTCGAGTCTCTCTTCCTCTCTTGGATGAGCCAACTACTGAAGGAACACTCTGGTTGTTTCTGTTTTATCTTTGCACTCGTTTCTGTTCACTCGTTCGTCGGGTCGAGCTGAAACTTTACCACCAAATTCATCCGCCTCTCAATACCTCGGCTATCAAGTTTCATCCAATTCCGAGTTTTCTCGACCTCTAACTCGATCACTACACTCGAGGGTCGAATCTACAGCCGCAACAGAAGGACTTTCCGCACCCTTCTTGTTCTCTTTGGCATCAATAGCAACTTCTCTGTGGGATCCGTGGGTAGGATTGTATCAAGTGGTATCAGAGCACCACAAAGAACTTGGTAATCTCGTTCCTTTTTCCCTTTTACTCGTAGATTTAGATTATGTTTGTCTATTGCTTAATCAAATCGGATTGGTGTCTCTTCACCTTATGCTCTATTAGATCCGTTTATATTTTGCTCATTCTGTTGAGTAGAATCTGTTCTATAACCGTTTAATGAACCTTTAATTGTATAGATCAAACTCTGGTGTTGACCTTTTCATCACGAAAAATCTGACTCTTTACATTCTAGTTTGCGAATTGAATTGCTAGATTGAACCCACTTCTAATTTGCTCATTCTGTTGAGTAGGATCTGTTCTAGAATCATTTGCTGAACCACTAATTATGTGGATCAAACTCTGGTGTTGATCTTTGTTCATAAGAAATCTACCTTTTCACATTCTAGGTTGAGTTTACGTGTGTTACTATAATCTCGTGTGTTGAAGTTATATAATAACGTATATGCTCATATATTGCTTGCAAAATTCTGTGAGAACGTTTTACTGGTTTGTTGTTTGTTTTGTATCAGGTACAAATGGAGGAAGCAGAAGGAAGTAACAACAACGCTAACAAGCTCTTGTTAGATGTATTCCTAGTTCAGGTTGAACGAATGATACTAAAACAAGGAGAAGAGCTACATCAGAGAATCGATCAGCTTCAAGTAAATGCTAGATCACGAAGGATTGATACTGATCGAAGCAGAACAATAACTTATCATGACAAAGAAGTAGCTGGCCAAAACAGAGCTAATAGCGTTCGGACTCAGTTAAGAAAACAACAGCTCAATAACGATATCGAAAGGTGTAAGCAAGAAGTGTTTGAGATTATGGAGGCATTCTATAAGAAGAAACGAGCCACTCACCAATCAGTTGTTACAAAGGCAAACAAGGAGCCTATGGTGCCTATAGAAAACGTGGAGGCTAAGTCAACCTCTCAACAAAAGGAGATCACTGAACAAGTTGTAGTTCACGCACAAAGCCTTCAACCATCACTTGAATCAAGCTGTGAACCAAAGCAAAGTTATACTTTGGAGCATGTGAATGACAAAACCAAAGAAAGCACAAAGGAAAAGAATCAACTTGCAGTGCCAACCACTTCACAAGCTTCACTCGAGCTAATAAAGATCAAGCCAAGGGATCGAGTTTCACATCTTTATGGTGATAAAGTGATTTGGAACTGGAAGTACTTAAGGAAAGCAATGCCAAACAGAAGCTCCAGCTCTCGTTTGAAGCGCACAGAAAAAGTTCAAGGATGGGAAGAAGACCAACGATTCAAGCCACCTGATTTGAATCAAAACAAGCACCAGAACTTTGGTCTTTTCTTTCAGATCAAAGAAGAGCCACCCGACACATCAACTAAGCCATATATGAGATTACACATATTCGGAGGTAACTTCTTGGCCCTAGTTCATTTCATGAATACTAATGTGTTGTATTTCCATGCAGATTATTTTGATTTGAGGACAAATCCTTCTCAAGTGGGAGGGGATGATATGAGAATGGACCGCCTAAAACAAGGATTCAAGAAACCACCAAGCACCAAGACGCTTATGAAGTTTAAACAAGGCGCAAAGACTAGCAACCGCATGAAAGGCATTGGCGATTGGTACAAAGACACTCATGAAGCTTTGAAGAAGAAGCATAAACGAATCACTCAATGGGTAAGTGAGTCATGTTGTGCTCTTTTTCCCTCCTCCAAGTTTTGTCCCAATGGGTTTTCTTGGAAAGGTTTTTAAGGAGGCAAATGACCCACTTATCAAATGGCCCATTAGTGATTCTCATTAAAGTCCAACAAGCAAAAGGAAGGCCCATTTACTCTTGGAATGGCGTGGGAGAGTTCCAAAGAGTCCTTCCAACTATCCATTTATGTTGTTTCATTTTCTAGACAAGTTTGCATTTAAGTTTGTTGTATTTTCTAGAATAGTTTCTTTGACTACCTCTCTTCCTTTCTCTATTTAAACTCTTTATATTTCTCTATGTAATGATCCTGGATTGGATCACCAACTAATGAAAAGCTTTTGTCAAAACTATCTCTCAAAAACGTGGTCAAGTTGTCTCTTCAACTTCTAAAACCAACTTGTTGAATCTTCAACACTTCTACTCGATTTGCTGTGTCTTCAACCTCTGGTTCGAGTCTCTCTTCCTCTCTTGGATGAGCCAACTACTGAAGGAACACTCTGGTTGTTTCTGTTTTATCTTTGCACTCGTTTCTGTTCACTCGTTCGTCGGGTCGAGCTGAAACTTTACCACCAAATTCATCCGCCTCTCAATACCTCGGCTATCAAGTTTCATCCAATTCCGAGTTTTCTCGACCTCTAACTCGATCACTACACTCGAGGGTCGAATCTACAGCCGCAACAGAAGGACTTTCCGCACCCTTCTTGTTCTCTTTGGCATCAATACCAACTTCTCTGTGGGATCCGTGGGTAGGATTGTATCAGAACAGCCTTGCAACGTCATCGCAGAGGGTGCCTCGAAACAATGTCGTAGAGGCTAACTCGCAATGACATCGCATAGACTGCCTCGCATCACAAAGGCTGCCTCGCAATGACATCGCAGAGGCTGCCACGCAACGACATCGCAGAGGCTACCTCGCAATGACATCGCAGAGTCTACCTCGCAACGACGTCGCACATGCTACCTTGCAATGACGTCGCAGAAATTACCTCGCAACAACGTCGCAAAGGCTGCATCGTAACAACATCGCAGATGCTGTGACGTATGTGGAAGACACGATTCCATCGCAAGTTTGCGACGTGCGAATAACGTCGCAACATTTGCGACACCATTGCGACGAATGTGATTTGCGACACATGTATTGCGATGAAAATGATGATGTCGCAATAGTGTTGCAAATGGCTATTTGCGACACCACTGTAACGACCATTACCATCGCAAATTGCCAATTTTCTTGTAGTTTTGCAACGACATCGCAGAGGCTACCTCGCAACAACGTCGCAAAGTCTACCTCGCAACAACGTCGCAGATGCTACCTCGCAATGACGTCGCAAAGGCTGCATCGCAACGACATCGCAGATGATGCGATGTATGTGGAAGGCACAATTCCATCGCAAGTTTACGACATGCGAATGACGTCGCAACGTTTGCGACACCACTGCGACGAATGTGATTTGCGACACATGTATTACGATGAAAATGATGATGTTGCAATAGTGTGCCATCGCAAATCGCCAGTTTTCTTGTAGTGATCTTTTGACGGGTATCATGGAAAAAAATGACTAGTCCTACAAGGAACATAGCATCCGGGTTGCCGGCTAGTAGGAGCCTGTTGTAAAGGTCATAATAGTACTGAGGGACATTCGAGTTAAGAAAGTCGTGGTGTCGCAAATGATGCTATCTTCCTGATACAAAAGGAAAATTAAGAAAGTCGAACAAGGAATATGAATCAAACAATGATGCTATCAGGCAAATCCAAGATAGACATTTTGTTGATAAGAAATGTGTTTAGGGTGAATAACGTGGAGAGAGGATGGTGGGAGTTATAAATGCAATGAATGCTTTTGCATTAATCACATAACACAATGGTTGGTGTGGTAGATGTAAAAAAACTTGATTGTTTTCTAGCATAGCAGTATAAATCACGTCACTTTTATGTAACTGATTGCAAACAAAATCAACTATAACGATGATCGGATATGTAAATCCAGAAGGGAGAGCTTTGGCTATAACTAAACAGACTCATTACGAATGAGGTCAGCTGTTATGGATACATAAATTTAGGTAGGAATTAAACGGAGCATTAGTGATAGGCGGATCCAAGATCATTTTTTATCTTGGCAAAGATTTTCTTAAAAACTATATAATTTATAATTTACTTACATAAAAGTATCATTATATATGAGAATAATAGGAAAAAACCGTACATACGAAAAAAAAAAATAGAGTGAAAAAATGTTAAAAGGGAGATTGATCCATGGTTTGAGGTGTCAACTACCCACAACAAGACCAATGCTCCACGTGGGTCTGAAATGTTTGCCTTTTTCACCCTTTTGAACAATTAAGAACTTCGAAGAGAAATATGGCACAAGTGCAATCGCTAGCGTTTGGAGCCACCCGTCGGCTCCTCCCCAACCATGGCTTCATAGGATTTCATTTTTAAATTTAGAGGTACGGGGTTGCCTAACATATAAAATTGGTTAGGGTTTAGTGAGATTGTGATTGTAAATACCAAGTAAAAGTAATAATCGACATAAGAGAGTGACTACTATCATGATTGAAGATTTCCATATCTTCCTTGGAAGCACGGAACCGATAAAGTATGTGTCGGCCTCGAGAAAACAGTGCGTCATGACGATCCCAAGTGATTATATCTCTTCCTTCCTTGACAAATTGGACGTGGAGGTTGTAAGCAAAATAATAGCCATATGGACAGCGTTCAAAAATCAAAGCGCTCATCCCACGATGGTCCCTTGGTCCATATGAACTGCGCGCTGACAAAGGTTCGTACTCTGGGAAGAAGTCCATCAGGTCCTGGTTACCTATGCCCAACCACTACAAGAAAATATTTTATAAGCGGACAGACAAATGAAACTGAGAAAAGCAGTTATATGGAATGATATAACAATTTAACCTTGCCAGTGTTTTCATCGATGTGCAGGTTAGTATTCATGACAATGACTACAGGTGGCCAGACTATTTGATGATCCGGTAATTTTATTCGGTCATAACTTTTTGTCATAGCTAAAACAATCCATTTCATACAAACCGGAAGCTCACGAGGCGGTCGGTGGGGCTGCCATGGATGGGAATGTTGCATGTCAGACGAGTCCGACGAGTCAGACGAATCATTCGAGTGACAATATTCGTCTGAAGTATCACATAGGATGAGTTTACCCTTGCCTTGTTGCTCATAGTGAACCTAAAAATTGAAACTATAGTAGATGAAATAAAAAAACGGTGGTATTAGAGAGAAATATGAATAAGATAACAAGGGGAACCAATCAATTGTAAAACCTAATATTAGAGAGAAATATGAACAAGGAGAAAATTAACAGTAAAGGATGGAAACACGATAGAAAATTAACAACCCGTAACTTACTTTGAAATGGATGGAGAAAGATGATGTTGAAGAGTATTGGGTGGCGATTCGTGAAAGAGTGATGAGTAGAAACGAGATTTATAGTGGGCTAGGCATGCAATAACTATCTTACCCTAAATCTTTCCAGATTCTGCAACCAAATAAAGAATGGTGACGAGTAATGAGAGGCTACAGAGATACGTCTGTTCACATTTTTCAAGTTAATGGCTACATAAATATAAACTTTTAAGAAGGATCGTCTCGAAACAAGAGAAATATCTGTAAGGGACCCTCACGTTAATGGCGATGGTATGCTACATGCCAGAAATATTTACAGTGGATAAATCTACACCAATTTAATCATACTCGATTGGAAAACTCATTATTTACATAATTTAGTTGGTTTAATTCTTTTGTTTGTTATTCAAAATAAACCATAGTTATAAATGTTACATAAATATTTATATATTATTAATTTTTGATTTTGAATTGTTTTATAATTTCTAAAATAAAATAAACTATCTATCAACATCTATTTTCCATATATCATAAAGTATCTATAATATTTCAATTTATATAAACTTTTGGTTTTAATTGAGATTTCTATTAAAATATTATGGTTATATATGTATATTAGTGAGAGACTAATAAATAAGTGTGTCTCACCAATTGTAGATCATAAAACTAGGAAGTTTCTCTAAATAAATGATATTTAAAATAATAATATTACTTTCATTGATAATAATAATAATAATAATAATAATAATAATAATAATAATAATAATAATAATAATAATAATAATAATAATAATAATAATAATAATAATAATAATAATAATAATAATAATAATAATAATAATAATAATAATAATAATAATAATAATAATAATAATAATAATAATAATAATAATAATAATAATAATAATAATAATAATAATAATAATAATAATAATAATAATAATAATAATAATAATAATAATAATAATAATAATAATAATAATGATGATGATGATGATGATGATGATGTAGAGTAACTCCATTATATTCCATTAGAGTAATTATCATTTAATGTAGGTTGAATCAATATAAATTTACTATAATGGTCTAGTTGAACAAATTAGGTTTTATACCGACAATTGGTAAGGCAATCCGTTTAAATTTTACCATGGTCTTTGATTACAGTTTTGTGCATTTTTTCTCTCTCTAAACTGTTCGTTTCCTTCCCCATTACCCAAACCCTAAAAACAAATCAAATAGAAGACTTTACCGTAGAAATCGAATTCTATTCGCTAAAAATCTCACCAAGTACCTCTCAAATTTGACTGTGGGCATTAAAATTTTAATTTTTCTTCTTTTTAAATGTTTTGTCAGATTGGTTTGTTACTCTGCCTTAGCTTTGCAAAATGATTTACTTATTTGCAACAATTTGTTTTTTTTGGGTATTTTTTAGCTTTTTTGTTTCTGTCTTCAAATTTGTATCCTTTTTTGTCCTAAGATTTTGATTACTCTCACTCTACTGCTTGGTTTGAACAAATTCAGGATTTTGTGTTTAAGGTTTCTTGTTCTCAAATACTTGCCTGAGGTTTAGACTTTGTCGGCTTTTGGGAAAGCTGTTTGTGCTTAGTTCTTTCTTTTGTTGGTCAGAAAAGTTCAGGTTTGGTGTTTGTTGTTCAGTTAGTGAAAAAATGTTTGGTGAAAAGATGATAATGGATATGGAGCATGAGTCTCTCAAGAAAGAGTATAAAAGTCTTAAATTAACTAACTTAAGTTTGCGGGAAGAATGTGATGTGGAAGAACTGAGAAGCCCAAGTATAAGATAATGGTTGAGGGGATGATGAAGACGATCGATAAGCTGAATGAAAAGAATAAGAAGCTTTTGTTGTCAAAACAAAGAGACGAAGAGGAGCTTGAGAAATTGGAGAACAAATATAGTGAATTAGTTGACATTTGTGGAGATCTTGAAGAGGAATGTGCATACGTGAGATCTCTATATGAAGTTGAAGTTGCAGTCTCAGAAGCTACAATTCCTCTTCTTCCACATCAATGTTTTGTTTCGCTTCTACCTTGTTCAACATCAATTGGAGGCTTGAGCTCTTCTTGCAGAGTAGTAATGTGAGCAGCCATCATGCTATTAAATTTTGCAGTCATAGTCTCAATCAAGAGCTTATTGTTGGCAGTGTTACTAGCTTTGACATTTTCTTCAATTGTGGTTCCTGCAAAGTAACAAAAAAGCAAATCACCAGTAAACTATTCATACAAAATTTTTATAAATCTATAATCACATCATATAGAGAATACCAAGAAACACACAAATTCTAAAAAAAAGATTTAGTTGAACAGATGGTTTCAAATAAAGAAGACGAACAAACATTATTTATGGGTTTGTTTTCTACTTCAGATATACAAAAAAAAATTTAACAATATAAAACAAAGGAATGAAGGTACCTATCTTTCAGATATGCTCTGATACCACATAATATGTACCACCTTGGTGTGAAGATTGTTCTCTGAAGTTGAGAGGTCAATTGCAACCAAAAGTGTGCAGAATTGGAAGAAACTTGACAAGCGAATAGATGGTAAGCTGAATCTTTCGGTGGTCAAATTTGAGCTCGATCCAATAATCAAGTGAATGGGAACGAGTACATAGATGTGAGTGATCTGTTGTGATGATTCTAGTGAAGTGATGGATCGAAAGGCTTCATTTCACGAGATTTGAGCTTCTCTTGAACAACCAAGTTCTTTACTTGAAAGTTTTTCAAACCTAAGTGATGGACGAGTTGGTAACCAACTGAGATCTATCTAGAAAGGGTTCTTATAGGTTAAAAGATAGATGAAAATGACAGAAAGAGTTTATAAGCCTTTAAATACTTATGGTTTAGTGTTCAGCTAGGTTAAATGAAAATGAGCCTGAAAGTATATATGGGCCACGATTTAACTAGCTATAAATGGATTTCCTAGTACATTATTACTCATGAGCCTTAATAAAACCTTAATTACCAAAACCTATTGGGACAAAAGAAAACTGAAGGAAAAAGTGTGCAAATAGATCAAAACCCCATTTATATTTCTTCATCAAGCTATGTCTAGAGCAATGATACAAGGTTTTTTTGGTAGCAATTCCTAATGTACTGGAATGTTGAAGTAGCAAAAAAAGTGTCAATCCAAATGAATGTGAATGCTAGCAATCAGAATGAATCAGATCTATCTAATCCAAGCTAAGTAGTTGATGTTGAAGTTAACAACCTAAGAGAAAGCAATACAGAAAGTAAAGTAAAGAAGGAACAAGCATAAAGTAGAACAAGTAAGTAGAGAAAGCAAAAAGAAATTAGAATTATAAGGGGTCTTAAAGATGGGAAAAATAGATTAGTGGGTCTCCTAAATCTACCATAGATGCCTAACAAACTCAAGCATAGGTGATCTCTAGACATCAAGTTCACAAGTAAATGAATCCATTCTCATGGAAAACAATCTCTACCAGACTACAACCTGACCTAACTCTCATTAGTGATTTATAATCAAGCAGGCATGAAGAAATAACTTGCTAAAGCCAATAAACACTCTAGAAAACTAATCTCTTAGGCTAGATACGTAAATCTATGAAATTAGTTGGTTCAATAATTTCATCAAACACCTTATATGTGTGGAAATTCTCATAATCTAATCTCAATTAATCAGAGATAAATTATCATTAAGCACACTAAAACAGAAGAGATCTATTCAAATCTAAGTTTAGACACCTAGGACATCAAGGATTCCACATTAATTTAACACATCCTTAAGAACCCTAGTTTTCTACTCAAAATTTGTCACAAAGAACACAAACCCAGAAAATGAAATAAACAACATAACCAAAAAGATCAAAGAGAGATGAGAAGAATGAGATAAAAATCAAAGACAAATACTAAACATTAAATCTCAGATCTGATTACAAAAGAAGAGAGAGTTTTCTAGTCTTTTTCTCAAAAATAAAGAGGAAAGACGTAGACTCCTGTTTCTGTGGGTTAAGAGGGGTATTTATAATCCTCTTTACAAATCCTACTTAAATAGTCAACATAAAAAGGGTCAAAGTTCAGTAAATGGCCCACTCGACCATGTGTTGGTCGAGTGGAGTGGTCGAGTGCATGTGGAAACTTCAAACGAGCATCTTGGAGCATCGATTCGGCCAATAGTGATCAAATGAGGGTGAGCTCGACCATGTTTGGTCGAGTTCCATGGTCGAGTGTGCATGAAAGTCCTCAAAAACAGCTTCTGGTGCTTCAGTTCAACCTTTCAGGCCAAGTGCTGACTTTGGTGCACATCCATCTCCTCTTTATGCTCCAAACTGATCATCAAATGCTCTTTTTGGTACTAATTAGGACTCCAATGCAAAAATGTGTGCAAATCCTTATGAAAATGGCTCTAAGTATGCAAATGAGCTAGAAAGACAATGAAATGGTGCAAACACTAGATGAATCAATGCAAATTGGATGGTAAATAGCTTCTAAAACTAGTTGAAATGCACCATATCAAGCAATCGCCTTGGTGGCTTGTTTTGCGTTGTAAGTCCATAAGTAGTTATCCCATGGCTTGATTCAGTTGTCTAGCTCGTGCTCTCGCCACCGGTCGTGGTTGTATTGCCAAAACGTCCTCATATTCTTCTTGCTTTGTGAGCTCATCTACATTCGTTATCACATTTTCCAATGATGCTTATCAGGTTGACTGATCAGGCTGTGTCGGTTATCATATTATTTGTGATGCTGATCAGGTTAGCTAATCTAGTTGTGTCCATTATCGCATTATATGTGATGTTGATCGGGATGTGTCCTTTACCACATCATCCTTATTCTTGTTGATGTTTAGGTACATATCAACTGGACTTCAAACTATATCTAGACCACATTAAGGTAGCCAATTTGAGATATCAAGCAATCACACAGTCTGATAGCCAAAAAACTGGACAAATCTTTAATAAACGAAACCTGGTTATCAACCTTCCCACTTAGCTCTACAACATCCATGCCACCTAAATTCACGAATCATAACCCATGCAATAATTTGACTTCAATTACCTCACCATCCACCGTGACTTCCTCCCTACAGTTACTAGAGGCTAAATTGACATGGAAAATGAGGATTACTCTTTAAGTAGTATGACTTTTAAGCATAGGATAATCAAGAGAGAGCTAAAATCACTAACCAAAAATAATTTTGCAGATATATAAAAGAGAGCATATGAAGCTAACAGTTTGTTAAAACATGTGCAGGTAAAAACTTTACTTAACCAATCATAAACAACTTTTCAATAGGAGTAGGATTGTCAAATTAAACTAGCATTCCTAAACGCAATGAAGAAGCATTATTTAATTAGAGACCAAAGATAAACTGGCTTACAAATGGAGATCATAATTTAAATTACTTTCTTATGTGATCATGGATAGCTCAGCTTCATCTTGACACCATAGCTCAACTAGAAACTCGAGTTTAGCATTAACTCATCTAGAAAGTTCCAGCTCGATATTGTAGCTCGACCAACAGATAGAGTTTTGCCCCAGTTCATCGAGAATGTTAAGCTCAACTTCAAAGCTCGATATGCACATTGTGTCTAGCTAGCTACATCAGATGAAGAGGACATTGCTAAGGAGGAAACAACTGAGGAGTTGCTGGAAGTCCCAGAAGGCCCTATGACAAGATCAAGTTGAAACTCTACAACCAAGCTATTAGAGAAATACCAGTTGGACTATAGAATCAAGAAGAAGTGCAACCAACACATACCTCGATGCTTGTGATGAGTATTTAAGAAGATCAACCAACGAGTGTGTAGCTTAATTACTCTCTTTTTCCCTTAAGTGAGTTTTATCCCAATAGATTTTCTCCTTAAGGTTTTTAGTGAGGTAATTGGGCTACACATACAAGGCACTCGTTTGGTTGATAAACTTTTAGGCCAATGAAGAAAACTCTAAGCTCATTTCGTAGACTAAGAGACCTATTTAAGTTCATTTTCTCTTTGCAAGACACTTAACTATTTTCTTAACTAGAAAGGGTTTCTCTTTTCTTCTTTAGTTGGTGTGTCATATCAAGTAAAACTCGAACTCGGCATGTAATATCCGAGCTCACATGAACCGTCTTGGTGCATCACATCCAAGGCTTCACCGGTAAATCAACGGCCAACACAATTGTTGTGCGACCCATCGCTTCCACCAATTTTGAGATCGAGCTTCCCAACTTGAGGAATGAAAGCCTATCACTTCTTCCTTTCAACTTTCTAAGGTTCGATCTAAGGAGATTCATATTAAGTGGTAGCAAGTTACCTTGAAAGTTGAGTTTTTTTTTATCTCTGTCTTATCTTGTGTTTTCATATTCTCTAACCATCCTTCTGTTCTTCTATTTTCGATCACTATTTTCATGTTATTTGTGTTTAAAACGTGTTGTTGAACCCTACATCCATCATCATAATCAAATTGGATCCATAGTTTGTAAGAAAAAAACTTTTCATCAATTGTCTCTTCACCTCTTGCGATTTTTGTTTCTTTATATTACCACTCATATTTGCTTGAAAAAGTTTCTCAAGATCATTACCAAGTGTGTTTCTGCTAGTTTTGATTAGGTTTTGTTCAGATCTACTTTTTTTCGTTCTAGAATTTCACTTTCTTTGAACCATCATCTCATCCTCTACTTGATTTGTTGCATTATGTTCGAATACAATTGTTATTATAGCATTCCATGTGATTGAGTCTTGTTTGAGATAATAAAATGTTCGATCATCACTTGCATCAAACATAGAATTTTCTTTTGGTGTTCCTTGTCAGTTTCGACTATCAATTTGGTTAGAAACTAATTAGTGGTGAATTTGTTTGTTTCGACTATCATGGGCGATGATGGTGCTGAAGCAATACATCGAGCAACAAGATACTGCTTGAAACAATGACAGCAACAATGCAACAACTTATGAATACCAAAATTGATGCCTTCAAACAAGAGTTACGACATGTTTCTAATCGAGAAGCTAGTAGACATTTGGAAACATTTGTTCGGCCTAGACAGAATCCAGAAGGTCTCAATCCACTGCAACCAAGACAAGACCCACTCAGCTCAACAACATCTATGCCACTTGAATTCTCGGATTATATCCCATACAATGATCTGACTTTAATTGCCTCACCACTCACCCTGACTTTCTCTCTATAGTTATTGCAGCCAGAACTGATATGAAAAATAAGGATTACTCTTTAAGTAATCATAGTTTCAAGCACAGAAGAAATAAGAGAGAGTATAAATCACTAAAAAAAAATAACTTTTCAGTTATATAAAAGAATCTGTGAGGCAAAAAATTTGTTAAAACCTATGTGCATGTAAAACTTCTACTTAACCCTGATTAGAAAATTTTTCACGAGAAGCAGGATTGTTAAATTAAACTAGCATTCTTAAAAGGCATAAAAGAAACATACTTTTAAAAGAGATCAAGGATACACTGGCTTGCAAATGGAGATCATAATTCAAATTACTTTCACAAAGTCACAAAAGTGAGGAATGCCTACAATGAAAGACACACCCTGGGCACCATAGATGGAATCAACTCCTCTTGTCCATAAACTATGAGGTTGACTACCAATCACTTTAACTCGATATTGGGGCTATTGTTTTCATCCAGCCGACCACCAATATCCCACCACCATCTTTGTACACCTCCTCAGTGTCTGAACAAATTTTAGATCAAACAAATTTTAACTGGCAAATATCATGTTTAAACGCCAAGAAGAGTCAAGGGCCAGATGAACTTACATCCGGTTTTGCATGTCTGTCTGTAAAGTATTTGTTAATGATGTACTAAAAACCATTCCCAGGTTCTTAGCCATTCTTACATGTCTCTTCTCACAAACTCCATAATCCTCACATTGATCCCAAAGTTTCCCGGTGCAACCATCATCAAGTATTACAGATCCATATCATGTTGGAACATACTCTACAAGTTCTAAGACAATTGTAGATGGATAAAAGGCACTAATGAAAAAAAAATCATTCTTCCCAATCAATATGCCTTTATAAAAGGTAAACTTCGATGGAAAACTGTTTATAAGCATATGATTTCGTCCATGGAGACCACAAAGATAAAGAGTTACCATAAAAATTGACATATCCAAAGCCTTCGACTATGTGAAATGGGACTTCATCATTTCGTACCTTCGTGATATTAATCTGCCAAACCAATTCATTCAATGGGTTAACGAATGCATCACTACACTATCATATTCTGTAAGAATAAATAGAATTTTACACAGCTATTTCAAATGAACTAGGGGACTTCGACAAGAAGATCTTATGTTTCCTTACTTGTTTGTTATTACCATGAACTACTTGTCACATAAACTCAATGATGTAGCTGTAGTACGGCTTATCGGATATCACCCAAAGTGTAAGAAGTCTCGACTTACTCACATTTGCTACGCAGATGATCTTTTACTCTTCACAGATGGGTTATTAGCATATATGCGTAACATTTTGTTGGTTCTTGAAAACTTCAAAAAAGTCTCAGGTCTTGGCATCATCCATGCTATCTAGTCACTTCCCTGCCCCATTATCACCTGAGAGAATAGAAGAGCTAGAATAAGTGTCTAAAATTCGAAGAGATATCAACCACTACTCCAAAAAGTTCTTCTAAAATACAAGCCTGGACTTCAAAATATCTCTCCTTAGCGGGTAGAGCTCAACTCATAAACATAGAAATCTCGGGTATCACAAACTTATGCACACCATCATTCATTCTTCCAAAAAAATGCATGAGGATGGTAAACTCTATGTGTAGTACATTTTTGTGGAAAAGCAACTTAGATGGAAAACACAAGGGAAATGTACCATGGGAAGATGTTGTAAAATTGAAGGAGGATGGTGGACTAGGGGTGAAAAACTTGGACACATGGAACCATGTATGTGCATTAAAACCATTATGGATGCTCTTCTTCCAACGGGAGGCAATCTGGGTAGTATAAATTCAGAATAATGTGATTAAAGACAAGAATTTTTGGGATATGAAACACACACAACTTCATACCTAGCACTTCAAATAACTACTCCAGCATAGGAGGATTGCACCGAATTGGTTGAGAATTATACCTGGCAATGTTACTAGCTACCATTTTTAAAAGGATCCATGGACAAAATTGGGCCCCTAATCGAATACATTGGTCCTCATAGACTGAGACCAACGGGCATTTCGCTTAATAATTTTGTGGTTTCAATATGGAGAGATGGTTACTGGAACCTACAATATGCAAGATCAGACAAGCTGGAAAATTTACTCACTCATCTTACTACTATCACGTTGAATAACAATAACGATGCAGTAAATGGAAAGTCAATGGGCAGAACTAAGACAAATTTGTATCAAGCCTTATGTATCACTAGATCTGTGACTCTCATTCTACAGTTACATAGCACAAGACTATCTCAATCAAAAGAGGTATACATACGACACACAATACTTACTTGGTTATTTAACCACAATCGATGTGCAACTATGGAGTGTCTTGCTGTTTGGGGTATTTCGACTGATACCATGTGTCTGCTATGTAACTCACTGCTGGAATCAAGGAACCATTTATTCTTCTCTTGCTAATACTCAACTGATTTTTGGACTATATTGATATCCAAATCACCATTTGCTAGAACGCTGATTGACTGGGATACTATATTTAAGGGGCTCACCAACTACACAAGGAACAAGGATATGAAATATCTACTTTTTATCCTATGGCAATATGCAATCTATGAGTTATGGCGAGAAAGGAATAATCGGCTTCACCTCCAAGCGAGTCGTCCGATCAAACCTATTGCATCATGCATGAATAGAATGGTCAAAAAATGGATTTCGGCTTTCAAGCAATAAAACCCAGCTCGGGCTAGCTTAATCATGCAACTGTGCCTATTGGTCTCCTAGTTCTTCTTATGTTATCTCTACGGCGTGAAGCTTTCACTGATCGTCTCTTCACCTTATGATTATGACCCATGTTTTGAATTTTTTAGACGCTAGTCGGACGGCTGGGTAACGCCTAACACCTAGTCAACTAATCAAAGATTATAAGGAGGTTAATTGGGATTTCGTTTCAAGGCTATTATTAGAACTGAATATGATATATTAAATATTGTGCATGAAATCTCAAAATTCATAAGTAGTGTAGCGATCGTGGGAGACTATTATTAGTTTAAAGTTGTTAGTTCGAACACATGAACTTATTTTTAATCCACTTTTTCATATTTAACTTAAATGAAGGGTAAATTGGTCATTTACCCTTCATCTTCTTCCTCACATATTTGTTAACCCTAAAACGCATAAATGTTTGGTGGTTGTATCTTCATATTGCTTCATTTTTGCGTGTTTTTTATCATGTTTCCACTCTAAATTATACATCTACTATGATATATTTGATTTTAACACTTAAAAATAATAAAATATGTAAGTTTTTTCAAATCGACGATTACTTAGCCAATTTTGATAAAATCGCGGCGGTCCTCCACCGCCTATTGGTTTTCATCAGCGTAGGCGAATCCCAGGGTCGTGTGTTTGATCAAGGGTTATGACTAATGGGTGTAATGGCAACAATCGAGCATCCAAGATTCACGACTTTGGGCTTTTTTAACTAAGCTTAGATTCTAAATTATGGGTTTTTAAATATGAGATTGCTTTGTAAGAACAGTAACTTTGCTCCTTCAAATTTCAGCAAAATTCTGGAACACAAAAAAAAATTATTTAGTTTATAGAAGTAGTATAATACGATAGCTAATTTTACATAATTATCCTTATCACAATTCTAATATTATAACTAATCATTAGCGTACAATGTAATATACACATAAATGTTATTTATTTTAAATGTTATAGTTTAAAGAGATAACATGGTACATTACAGGGATTCAACTTTAATGTTTTTTACCAATATATATTTTAGTAACATATTTAGAAAATTAATACTCCATGCATCCTTATTCTTTACTAAATGTATCTAGTAAAATTTCTAAAAATCTCCTAATAACATCAAATTGTGATGGAAACTGCTTCTAGACTAATCACACATATTTTATGTTATCTTAAATGCATTGCAAAAAGCCACTAAAATATAAAATATGTAATTGTAACGTACTAATACATAAACATATAAAAATGTATAAAAAGCTTTGTGGGTTTTTTTGACTATTTAGATTTATATGTGGGTTTTTGTTTTTTTCAAATATATGTAATTGTAATGGGCAGAGACACTGAATAAATATATGTTAGTGTATTTAGATATATATCTACATATATATATTAGTGTATATATATCATCAAGCTTTAGATGTGACGTGTAGCCGAGTTCTGAAAGCATAAAAGGTAAAGAGTTACCACCAGTAGAAATTAGTTTACCAGAGGAGAAGGAGAAGGATGGACCACGTGCAAGGGATGATACTTGTAACTGACGGCAGAAGTGAGGTCACGTGGCACGAGGAACAAAAGGGATCGTGGGTAACAGCTGAGACCAACATACGACACGTGTCTTATTTATAGATGTGAAAGAGTTTGAAATGGCCTATGCATGCTCTCGAGCTTACACTAATCCGACCATTCCTTCTTTTAACCTTTTCCGTTTGTTTCTTCTTCCTCCTTATTGTAATCCATCACTAACTTTTACTTATATAAACCATCTTCACATTTCCTCTATTTCTTTTTCTTTTCTTTGATAATGTATACTTCAATTTCTTTAATCATTTATTATAAGTGTTTCAAATCTTGTGATGCTTCACATCATAATTAATGATCATTATAATGAATTCTCATTGTATTTTTTACTATCGCGATATATTGTTCCTCTTTAATTTACAAATTATAACTATAAGAACGCTATATACGAGACATATCGATCGAAGATAAACAAAATCTAACGTAACTGAAAGTAAGAAAAATTATAAATTTCAATATTAGTTTGACAAATTTTATATATATATATTAAATAAAAAAAGGACTATATCATGGTTCAAATTCATTGTATTTGTCGATGTTATTATTATATAACATTTTTGAGAAAAAAAACAAGAACTCTATATAAACCTTTCTTGTCCATCGGAATTCGGACATGCGCTAAAAAAACAAAGAGTCCCTTACAAATAAGAGAGTCTCTATCTCTCTCTCTCAATCTCTATATTTCACTTCTTTGATGGCAACTTCAGTTGATCCTTTGGTGGTAGGAAGAGTGATCGGAGATGTGTTGGATATGTTCATCCCGACAGCCAATATGTCTGTCTACTTTGGTCCCAAACACATCACCAACGGCTGTGAGATCAAACCTTCCATCGCTCTCACCCCTCCTAAAGTCATCATCTCTGGACACTCCGATGAGCTTTACACTCTCGTATCTCTCTATCTATCCTTATGCTTTCTCATCATCATCATGATGCATGCATACATTACATCATCATCGTTTTTCAGATTTTCATTGCATTTCCACCACAATTGAACATGTATACCTTTACTATATGTATGTAAAATATAACATTTTAATACATTTAGTATTCCTTACTGTCAAATACTCCCTCTGTTTCATAAAGATGGATGTTCTAGCTAGATATTTTTGGTTATTTCTTAAGGATCAATTTTTTAAGTTTTCTATGCAAATTTTATCACTGATCATAAATTACAAATTTCAAGAATATTAATTGAATTTATTGAATTATTATTGGTTTAGAGTTATAGAAAATTGTGTAATAAAAAAAACTATACATTTATAATCAATTATTAAATAGTTTTTGTAATGTGCGTGAAAATTTTAAAATGTCTATTAAAACAAAACTGAGGGAGTATATATATGTATGTGAGACATCCTGCATTACTTTACTAATATTTTCCGGTACATTCACATTGATGTCGACGTAATTTGTATTGATATCAAATGAGTACTTCAATTCTATAATAGAGACGCGTTATTGACGATTTTAGCTGAAAATTTTGATTACAATAATGATTTGAGCTCAAGATGGACATGCGCATGTTTCGAAGTTTGATTGGGCGTCTGTAAATTGCATGCAGGTGATGACTGACCCGGACGCACCTAGCCCGAGCGAACCCAACATGAGAGAATGGGTCCATTGGTGCGTTCGCATGACGCACTCTTTTTTTGTTTTTGACTCAACGAGAGACGCAATTATACATAACGTATATATAATTTTATCATAATTTACTATAAACTTTTTTCAGGATTGTCGTGGATATCCCCGGAGGCACCAACCCATCAAAAGGTATGAATAAATTATTTACAATTTGTAATACAAATTGTTATATTTTTCTTATAACAACATTATATGTACAATTATGATCTAAAGTTGAACGTTAGTGTGAAAGCCATTAAGAAATATATAGAGATAGTCAATAATGTCCATTGTGAAGTGCTTAATGATATGTTTAGATTTAATTGCGTAATCCGAAACACTAATTTATTTAAACACATTATCTTGTGATTGTGGTGCTTTCGGTTAGATATCAAATGGATATTTTAAAAAAACATTTACTTTATTAGACAACATTTTGATTGGTGCAAAAGCCTACCTCTCACCATCTGATAGGTTCCTTCTGTTTACATTAGCCAAGCACTCTTTCCTGCACTAAACGAAACATAATTCAAATAAAGCCAATTCAGCTAATTAGTTTGCTTAAAAGTTTATAATTAGGTATAAATGTTACAATCTAATTCCCTCCGTTTCAAGTTATGTCTCACACTTATGACATGTGGTTTCTTCACAAACCAACATTTCATGTGTTGTCCGTACGTGTACAATGATGTATATCAACTAAATGATGTACACATGTCATCACTATTTTATATAAAACCTTAAACACCACAAAATACAAAAAATATAAAAAATAGAGAGCCGTTTTTGTACAATACGAAAAATTAATACTATCGACATGTTTTTATTTTATTCTTTTCTTTTTTATTAATATTAGACCACAACTGACCGATCCGTTAACCAAATTCTTACTTGCCACTAGACTAAACTATCTAATTATTTTATTCTATTTTATTAAAAAAATTATTAAACAATTAATAAGTTTCCAAATTCCCTTGTAAAATTTCAGGAAAAGAGATACTTCCATACTCGGAACCAAGACCACCAGTGGGGATTCACCGTTACATATTGGTACTGTTCCGACAAAACTCACCGGTGGGTCTGATGATGCAGCAGCCGGTTACACGAGCCAATTTTAGCACCCGAATGTTCGCCGGACATCTCGACCTTGGTCTACCTGTGGCCAGTGTCTACTTCAACGCCCAGAAGGAGCCTGCTTCGCGTAGACGCTAATTCAACCATCTACGAATATGCCAAACCAAATATCTGGAACTGAGCCTCTACATATTACTCGGTGCAAAAAAAAACGTGGGGGTTTTATATGTCAAACCACATCTTGTCTTTAGTCTGGTTATAGCTATATCTATATAGCATACAATATGTGTATCTGTCTTAAACTTGTTTGCGTATAATATATATATGGTGTTGTATCTGTAATTTTCAAATACTCAATATATTTATCTGTCCCAGCTTGATGATTCTGAAATCAAACAAGACTCACAGAAGAACAAAGAGAAGAAAAGTTTTGAAACAACAGGAGATGTAGTTGAAATTCATAATCATGTGAGCATTACAACAAAGAGAGTGTTAAGATCAACAAGAATGGCAGTACATTACATTTCTTTCAACGATTAGCTTCTTTATAACGTTCAATATATATATTGAGTATTTGATTTCAACGCATCCATTGCTTTCAATATATATATTGAGTATTAACTTTCAACGCATCCATTGCTTTGCTTTTGGTCTTAAAAGAAACCTCGAGTTCTTGCAAACCGTACTCTGCAAATTCCAGATTGATGATTCCATCAGTGTTTCTTATCTTGAACGGATTGTCATTTGGAATCAGTGAAGGACTTCTGGACGGGATAATCATTTGCTCCTTGGTAGGCTGTGAAACCAGTTTGTGTAGTTGAGAATCTTGTTTAAAGTACTTTGTTTCTTTCAGAACAGCTTTTGTACCGATCATAGCTTCATCTGCAGTCCTTTTGAGCTCTATTCTTTCCTCACTTTCAGACAAAGAACATACCAGAAAGGAGTTTCTCTTTCCCTGTTCCTTGAATGGTCGGACAGGCGTCTTCAACTCTCTCTTAGAAACAGAGAAACGGTTAAACGCCTCCATGGTTATGGGATCAACGTTCCCTTCAGCAATTGCAGCGGCAACAGACGAAGACAGATTTCTTACACGTATAATGTGTCAAGGTGAACAAAACTGCACAATAATAATGTGAGCATTTTCGTGATGAATGGTATAATAAAAAGCTGAATTTTTTCTCCCATCCACCTGAATTGTTGCGTTTTGAGATGGTTAATGCTCTTATTTTCGTTCTAATAAGTGAAGCTTAATATACTTAGGGAGGGAATGAAAAAGGATACGGTCCCAGGAACTCAAGTTGTTCAGCTGGTAAATTCAGGAGATTCTCCGAGAGGGGTTTCAAGTACTTGAGCTTCTTAGCATCAAAGTCATATCTGCAACAGATTGAATCAAAGGGAATCAAGTAATAACCATAGAAGAATGGATGCTAGGATGACCTGACAGAGACGAGGAGTGACTTACACACGAGCGTGCTTAAAAACTGAAATTGCTTCCATTAAAGAGCTGGAGTAATCATCAGGAACTAGTTTGCCCTTTTTCGTCTTAAGAGCTGACAAAACCTATAGTATTGATTCCACATTTGAATGTCTTAGGCTTTTGCTTTAGCGATAGGAAAAAGCATCAAGCATTCGTTAGGGATAGTAAAAGCTGCTTACGCGTTCTACACTTTGGTACTTGGAAATGAATCCATGAGCTCTGGAAATGCCAACACCAGGAACCGAAGGGAGAAAATCACAGCCAGCTAAAACACACATTGCTGTAAAAAGGCCAAACTAAGAACAGTCATCAACAATAATGTATCAATGTATCTTGGGAAGAGTAAGAAAATAGTATAACACTAACCAGTAAATTGCTCTTGATCAAAATTCTGGAAGGAAGGCTTCTGTTCAACGGCTTGAAAAACATCATCTAGAATCAGTTCTTCCCCTTTACCATACCGATCCATCTTAAAGATAACCTTTTACCACACAGAAGTTAGGGAAACATGTCATACATTGACCTTAAAAGCCTTTTTATGATCTTTATTTCTTTGTCTGTGAAATTAGTCTTACAGCTTTGCAGCCATATGCAAGTAAATCGCTGTCTTCGGTTATAACAGCAGCAATCCCACCTTTTTCCAGTTCGAGGCTGGATAGGTATGCTAGCTGAGCATCAGCCTCATATGGAGCTACAATAAATTCGACGTTTTCTGATTTCAGAACCTGTGAAGTTGTTAGGGCCTAGAGAAATTCATGTTACCCTTAAAAAATATACTCGGTCAATAATCAATTTATACCTGAATCAATTTGTGAGCCATGGATGATGTTACACTAACTGCTCTCTGCATAGAGCGATAGAAATAGACATGAGCTCACATATTGTCATAGTCTCGAACAAAATCTATCAGCAGAGTACAGGATAGAACATTATCTAAACACACAAGCCAACAAAACAAGACTGTCAAACTAGACTTATGATTCAAGAGGAACATGTTATGTTTCGAACAAACAAGAATACTCACATATAGTCAGTCTCGGAAAAAATCTGTCAGCAGAGTACAGGATAGAACACTATTTAAACACACAAGCCAACAAAGCCGTAATGCCAAACTAGACTTACGATTCAAGAGGAACACGTTATGTTTGAAGGATTTTGAGAAACTGGTTCAAATTAAGACAGAAAAAGAAGATGCGTGGTATTAATATATCTTCCTACTGAATACAGGCTATTCCAGGAGGTTTCAGAACCTAATTACAAGTTAGGTAACTCTAAATGCAACCAGTTGTACAACTTGAAGATCTAAACCATTGAAAAGAAAAGAACTAAACACCAGAAAAATCTCAATAGAAGCTAATTAGCAACAATAGTAACTATAGAGGCAAACAGTTGTAAAACTTATAGACCTAAGGCATTGAAATAAGAGTTAAGCACCTGAAAAAGCTCAGTAGCTGCTCCAACATTCCCTTCCTTAAGTTTCACCATTGCAGCATCATAGTTCTCCTTTCGTTTCCTAAATACAAAATCAAACCCAAACGCTTAGTTAAATTATAAAAAAATAGATTAATTAGCAGCAAAGGAAAATGAAACAAAAGCACATCCAAATAAAAATTACAAAGACTTACCTTTGACGTTCATCTCCAGTAGCAGCCTTGCAGGGCATATTACCACCATCGAGAACAACGACTGGGATAATCTCATAATGTTGAAGAAGGTTAATTCTATGCATGAAGTAATCAATGTACCTCAGTTTCTTCTTCCCATCAATGTTTAAACACAGCTCCATACTACATGAATATGCTGTAGAAAAAGTTTCCCACCAAGTCATGAAATTGTAAACCACCCAGTAAATAAAATTTTTCATCAGCTAGATAACGCTTCAATTAATCCACTTTCTTAGTTTAATTCCAATTTCACAGTTTACTAAAGGATAAGAAGCATTTCCTTCTACATAGCCTTCAGAGTATGTGGGTGAGGAATATAACTAAATGGAGAATTTCTAAGAGATAATGAAGCATACCTCCTTTGTGTAGCCATGAATATGCATCGATTCCCACCTGAATTGTAAGCTCATTATTCAAAAAGTTGATTTTTTTTTCCAGATTTTATCCAGAACACAGGAGTATAATCGATTGGGGAAAAAAACATGAAGAATATAAAAATCGGAGAAATTACTCGTTTCCCAGCGTATTTCTGGATATGAATGGGGAGGATGTAGGGTTTCATAAATCTCAGAAGGTCCTTGATACCCATTTCCGCTTTCTTATCTTTTGCTCTGCTTCTTTATTAGGGTTCTTGCGTTTTTTGTCTTATCCATTTTTCTTTTTATAGCTTCTTTTTTGTTCTGTTTAGCTTCCGAGAGAGACAGTAAAAAAGGAAACGAGTTAAAAATGAAACCTTGGCGCGAACAGACAATGGCGGGAGCGAAACAAATACGACAGATGCCGCCACGTCAGCAATGGATGAGCCTGGTCATGAATACAAATACACGTGACTAATAATAATTGGTTGAAGAAGACTTGACTTGGGTATGTTTTTTTTGTCACTCGAAGACTACAGTACTTGTTTCCAAGTCTGGGAATCATATATCATAAAAATTAATATCAAAACGGATAATGAATTTTAAGATTCGATGGATATGGATACAGATATCCATAGAAATCCGCTCCATTAGGACTACTTGTTTCTCATGTTTAAAGTTTCTTATTAATTCATTGCAAATCAGTAATCGTCACTGAACTTCTTTTTTTCAGTTCGTTTGTGTCATCCTCAAGTGTAAGTGTTACATCAACGAAATTACAAAATTCATGAGTAATTCGACATTAGACAATTCAGCTATTACTGCCAATGTAATCATTTGCAACAAAATGGATGAACTTAACACTGCAAGATCTCAAAATTAAAATAAAGAAGCATACCTAGATTAGTCATGAAACCAAACATCCTTCCAAAAACCTTAAGGTACTTTATGAGTTTTTTGACAAAACAAAAGTAGTGATAAATAAAACCAACAAGGATAGTGCTCAAAGCAAAGAGAGTATGAGAGATGAGATTACTCTAGTAACGACCAATACCCCAAACTCTAATAACTCCATCGGTGTAACCACTGAACAGAGTGCTTCCATCTGCGCTCCAGTTCAGGCTTGTGCAGTAAATAACCTGTCCCGACCAATAAACATGTCGAATTTAGTTTCCATAGTAATTTACGAATACTGTTGCACAGCAAACAAAAGGGATTTTGCATGAAATCCTTCAGGAGTGAATATATCGCTATTTTCATCTATACAAACAAGAAATCCCAGGTAATCAATGAGAATGAAGACACAGAGAGCAGTAAATAGACAACCTAAATTACGAGATTAAACAATCTATAAACCCAAAACACAATTGCAACACAGTTTTCATATTCAAACATATTCAGCAACAGTAAAGAAACCATATACATATACATATATATGTATGTATATCATTGTTAGCATTTGAATTAGGCCTCGGCACAATAACCGGAACCGCAAAACCGAACCGACCCAAAAATTTTGGTTCAATTCGGTTTCGGTTTTGAGAAAAGAACCGTTTGGTTCCAACCTTTATGTAATTTCGGGTCTCGGTTCGGTTTTGGTTTCTAAAATGAAACGTTTGGTTCCAATTTTTAGGTAACTTCGGTTCTCAATTCAGTTTTGTTTCAAGAACCGAAAATTACCAAATAAGAACCAAAACTAGTTAGTACTAAAAAGTAACCATTCGAAACTGAACCAATATTATTTTAACAGTCATTCGGTTCCACTTTTCAGAATCCGAACCGAAACGAAACCGAACCAAATTTTAACATATACCCATTGGTTACCACATTTCTAGAACAGAAAAAACCAGAACCGAACCGAAATTTAATAGGTACCCATTGGTTACCATATTTCAATAAACGAAAGAACCAAAAACCAAAAGAACCGAACCGAATGCCCAGGGCTAATTTGAATATATCGATCAATGTAAGAATAGTTTTCAATGACTTATACGCATTTCCTTGTTCTTTCGGTTCTAGAAATTACTTATACGCATATATGTAAGAATAGTTCTCAACAGACAAGTAATACTTTAACTACCAGTCATAACCAACATCATACATAACAACAGGAAAATATATATCTATACAAAAGCTGAAAACATGGAACCGATAGCAAGCATATAATCGAGTCAAGATCTAGTGTGTGTGTTTACCTTCCTCTTGGTGGCAGCAGGACCACTGTTGTCAGACTTCTCGGCCTCGGCCTTGAGGTCAACTTTCAAATCCTCAACAATGCTCTTGCTCTCAAGGTCCCAAATCTTAATACCCTGTTCAGTTGCAGCACAGAGCCAGTACCTGTTGGGGCTGAAGCAAAGGGCGTGGATAATAGAGCTAGCTTCAAGAGAGTAAAGCTTCTTTCCCTCAGCCAAATCCCACAGCAAAACCACACCGTCCTTGCCTCCACTTGCACAAAGAGAACCATCAGGTGATACTGCCACTGTGCTCACGTATCCAGTGTGACCAGCTAAAGTCGATCTGAGCTTGCAGTTTGAGAGGTTCCACACTTTCACGGTTTTGTCCCACGAAGCTGACACAATCGTTGGCTGGAGCGTGTTAGGGCTGAATCTGACGCAGCTAACCCAATCACGATGTCCCTCGCCAGCTCCTTCTGAGATCGTGTACTTGCACTCACCCAAGGTATTCCACAGCTTGATCGTACGGTCACGTGACGCAGAGACGATCTGACGGTTGTCAAGAGAGAAGGCGACGGAGAGCACATCTTTGGTGTGTCCGACGAATCGACGAGTGGAAACACCAGCAGCGAGATCCCAAAGGCGAAGCTCACCGTCCCAGCTTCCAGAAAGCGCGAATTGTCCATCTGAGGAGAGAACAACATCCTCGACGTAGTGAGAGTGACCAGTGAGACGCCTCTGAGCTACACCGTAGGCCTTGTCGTCCTTGGTGAGTTTCCATAGGATGATCGATTTGTCGCGGGAAGCTGAGACAATGATGTCTGCGTTATCGATAGGCGTGGCGATAGCCGTCACCATGTCAGTGTGTGCACGCATGGTGCCCTTCAAAACGAGTCCTTCCGCCATTTTCGGTGTTTGGATTTGCCTCTGAAAACTAGGGTTTTTAATTTCTCGGGGAGGCGGAGATAGGAAAGACAAGGCGAGAAAACATAAGTAGCAATTTATATGAGAGAAACAAAAAAATGGATTAGGGTTCATTTATGGGCTTGTGTGATAGATTCAGTAGTGGGTTTTATGTTAATGGGCTTTATTGTTCCTCAGTTCTTATTTAGTAGCAATTTCACATTTTCTCACTTATATGCAACGACTTCCAATTTCCTGTAACATTTTTCATATTCTTGATTTAAAATTTCCGTGAAAAATTATTTATTCCGTCAAAAACCAGTACATATACTACATACTCAATTAGTATATACTCAATTAAATTAGTGTTTTAGGCTATTTCACCAGTTCTCCAAAATTGTGTTGACTTAAGAGTTGCTGAGTTTTATAGTAAAAACCAATATGTTGTTTAAAATCTACATTTAATTCCTTTTTTTTTGGTTGCACTTGCACGTTTTGTTTGAATAGGAATCACAACACCTTTTGGAATTTCTTTTGATCAAGTATGCTTCTCCTGTCTCTTTATGATTAAAACTTTCGTAGTGTTTCTTTTCTCACTATCGTGACTTTTGTTTATGAGAAGGATTGTGATAATTATTTTACATTATATTATTAGATTTCATTGACCTTATTGGCTTTTATTATATATAGGAGATAATAGTAGAATTTTTTTAATTAATATTTGATTTGTTCATAACCTCTATAAATTAATAAAAGTAATATACTTTTATGGTCCTAAATTGAATTTTGGTTCAATTAGTATATCGATAAATTAATAAATATTATAAATTAATAAAAAAAATTATAGTTTTAGTGCAGTCCCAACATTATTAATTTATAGATATTTTTACTGTATATGAGAATATTCATATATATCTTTTTTTTGTCAACACTGGGCCACAACTAGCCGGCCCAATAGCCAAATTCCTACATAATGTAAGCAGTGAGACTCGATCTCTGAATGTACAAGTGTTGCTGCCTTTAGTGGACTTATCATCTGTCACTAGACTAAATACCACTTGCAATTCACATATATCTCTAATATTTTACTGTTTCATTTACAGTATACTGCCACTACGAGGTAGAGTCCAACCAAGTGGAGCTGAAAATAGAAAAAAAAAGAAAAAAGATAAGAGGAATTGGTGAAAATCTCAAACTAATACTATGTTAATGTATGTAACGAAAACTCAAAATTTTGGCAATATCGCTAACTATATCTTTATGAAAGAGAACAAAGAAAAAAATAAAAAGTACATAATAAGTTGTTGATGATGATAACTATATGAAAGAGAACAAAGAAGAAAAATTTGAGAATGAAAACATGAAAGAAGTTGAGAAAGTCAATGTCGTTAGAGTTTTTTTAGAATGTGGATATAGATGATCGTGAAAATTGGGAGAGAATTGATCAGAAAATGAGAGTTGAGAAAGCTCAACCTACAAAACCAGTAGTTGATTATCGTTTTCCAAAACATAATATTGATAGAAGTTTCACACATTAATCTTATAAGGAAAATGAGTAATGGAGAGAAATAAGGCAAAAGATGGTTAATTTACTCAAAAGTTAAAGATAAGATCTTTTGTTTTTACTGTAAATTATTCGATTAAGAAGCAAGTCATACTCTGTTAGCAAGTATTGGGTATAATGATTGGAGAAATGTTTCGCAAAGGCTTAAAATTGAAATAATTTGAGAAAGGATTATTCTTATTGATTGAATATATTTTGTATATATACTTTACAAGTATTTCCTTGTTTAGATAAGAACGTATCTTTGTGACAATATTCACATATATCTCTAATACCCCCTTAAATAGGTGGTACAAATTCTCTAAAACCTAACTTGGACCATAAGCGATGAAACGTTAGACTAGGTAGAGACTTGGTGAATAGATCAGTGACTTGTTTAACTGTTGAAACATGCTTTGTTTTGATCAAATTGTCTTGAACTGCATATCTTACTTGATGACAATCAGATTCAATGTACTTTGTCCTCTTGTAAAAGACCGAATTTGCAGCAATGTGCAAGACAACTTGACTATCACAATATAGCTTCATTGGATGAGAATGAGAGTACCCAAGTGTATGCAAGAGTTCTTCTTTTAGCCACTTGAGTCACGAAGAGTGTAAACCATGGATCGGTACTCAGCTTCAGCCGAGGAACATGAAATTGTTTGTTGCGTTTTTGTTTTCCAAGAGATTGGTGAGTCACCCAAGTAGACAATGTAACCGGATAAAGATTATCGTGTTAACGAACAAGCAGCCCAGTTGGAATCATAGTAAGCAGTTATGGTAATATCAGAAGAGTACCTAGAGAAAAAGTGCCTTGAGATAACTAACATCTTGCATAGCTACCTCCCAATGCGTAACCAGTGGATTTCGCATAAACTGTTAAAGAATATGGACCATATAAATTAAGTCTGGTCGTGTGATCGAGAGATTGATCAAACAACCTACTAACCACCGATATAGTTGTGGATTCTCATTCACCGGACTCTGTTGTAGCAAGCTTGTGGTTTAACTCTATAGGTACATTTGCAGGTTTTGCATTAGAAAGACAAGCCTCTTCAATAAAGATAGTTGCAGCTGCAACTTATTTTTGTGTAAATGGAAACATGTCTTCATGAAACACAACATCATATCTCACAAAAAATTGCCATGTCTCAAAATCAAAGTAGTGTCACCAGTGTTTGCCATGTGGGTAACCAACAAAGTAACATTCCCGGCTCCTTAATTCAAATTTATCTTTGATGCGAGGTCGATTATGAGCATAACACAATCAACCAAAAGTTTGTGACATAGCATAAGAAGGTCTTTTGGAGAAAAGAACCTCATATGGAGTTTTTCCTTCCAATATTGGTGTTGGAGTGCGGTTTATGAGATGCGCAGTTGTGAGAATAACCGCACCCCATAATTTGATAGGAAGATTGCTTTGAAAAAGACACGCATGGCCACATTCAGAATATGTCGATGTTTGAGTTAGACACGTCTATTTTTTTGTGGTGTATCAACGCTTGATGTTTGATGTAGAATACCTTGTGTCTGAAAGTATGTAGTGAGGCACATAAACTCAATGCCATTATCACTTCGAATCGTCTCAACTTGAAGAACAAACTGTTGTGCACTCATAAAATAAAAATTTTGTATTTTTCAACCATTAGAAATGCTCATACACATCTTGAAAAATCATCAACCACTTTTAGAAAATAGACTGATCTGTGAGTAGTTGGTGTATGGTAGGCATGGGCATAAAAACAGATATCCAAAACCCAAACCGAAACCGACCCGAAAAAGAAGAACCAAACTGATACACATTCTGATAGACATAGCAAGCTTTACGTCAACGGAAGTGTTGTATGCTTGAAGGTGAGATACTCAGCCCCTTGTTACACACGATTTGATGGAAGTGAATTGGACCACACGAGGGATGATTGACTCGTGATACACCAGAAGTTCTTCAAGTATGGAGAATGGCTCTCAACACTCACGAGAAGAAGAGAGAAATTCCGCAAGAGAGGCTAGGTTTTGTCTGAATGATTATTATTCCCATGAGAAATGTTTGCCTTGGTTAAATACCTAGGTCTTTAAGAAAACAACATGTAGTTCAAAGCAAAGCTACAAGACTTAAGGAAAACAACACAAAGTTCTCAAATAAGGAAAGTATGATAGAAAAATGATAAAAAAGCTTCTAAGGCTGCGGATGGACTTGTGAATGATATGATAATCCGTGAACAAGTCTTCTTTGCATAGTAGAGGTGTTGTCTCGTTAAAACCTTCTTCGAAAAAGAGTACAATTCTCTAGCATGGCTTTATGCATCCTCATTCCTTGGTAATAATAAGGATGCTAGAAGCGATGGTACTGAGGCTAAGAAGTGTACTTGCCTCGGCTGATATGGTGATCAACATGTGCTTAATGTGCTCCTCTCGATTGTAGTGTTTGGTTGGTGAGAAGTTTTCTTCCGTCAATGCCTTGCTTGTGACCTGATCAATGAGGTTGGAGAACTTGTAACTAATAGCTTTGGCTTTGAGGCAAGTTAAAGGACCACTTGGCACTTGTGGAACCATACTTGAGTCTCCACTCGTGTCGATGCCACTCGAGTCCAAGAGTCGAGTCCCATCATCCGTCAGCTACTCATCTCAACTCCACCTGATTCCAATCGAGTGCATTGGTTGAGTCGATTTTTCCTCAGCTTCATGCTCAACATCGTCTATGTCCTCATCATTCCCTCCCCCTTCATAGCGTTTTGTCCTCAAAACGGGATCATGACCTACATCAAAAGGTTCCAAATCAGTAATATTGAAGGTAGATGATACATTAAACTCACCAGGTTGCTTTAATTGGTATGCGTTGTCGTTGATCCGCTTTGGCACTTTGAAAGGTTCATCTCTATGCGGTGCAAGCTTGCTCTTCCTTTTGTTTGGAAACCGTTATGGTCTAAAGTACAGCCAAACTCAATCCTCTTCTTTCAAGATTACTTGCTTTCTGCCCTTGTTAGCTTATCTTGTGTACGCCTCAGTTCTCCTTTATATGTTCTCCTTTGTTATTTGATGAATCTTCTTGACATATTCTGCCTTGGTTTCACCTTCCAGATTGACAATCTCGGGTGGTGGCAATGGAGTGAGGTCAAGAGGTGATCGAGGGTTGAATCCATACACAATCTCAAATAGAGACATTCTGGTGGTAGAAAATGCACAACTCGGTTGTAAGCAAACTCGATGAATATAATGCATTATAGCCAAGTCTTCAAATTCTTCCCAATGGTGGCCCTCAACAATGTAGACAATGTGTGGTTCACCACCTCCGTCTGCCCATCAGTTTGAGAATGATAAGTTGTTGAGAAGAGTAACTTGGTCCCTAACTTCTTCCACAAGGCTCTCCAAAAGTGGCTGAGAAACTTGGTATCTCGATCAGACACTATTGTTCTTGGAATGTCATGCAATCTCACTTCTTTAAAGAACAATGTTGCAGGTTGAGATGCATCATTGGTCTTGGAACATGGTATGAAGTGAGCCATCTTTGAAAACATGTCTACAACAACAAAAATATAATCTTTGTGGTTTATCTTAGGCAAGCCTAGCACAAATTCCATAGATAAGTCAGTCCAAGGTGTAGTAGGAATCAGTAAAGGTAAGTATAAACCGTGGACATGTGATCTGGACTTGGATTTCTTGCACACAACGCAACGTGCACAATAAGCTTCAATGTCCTTTCACTGGTGAGGCCAATAGAAGTGTTCCCGCAGCATATCTAATGTTTTGTCGACTCCAAAGTGACCCATCAAGCCACCTCCATGTGCTTCCTTCAATAGCAAGTCTCGTATAGAACCCTTGGAAATGCACAACCACTTCTCTTTGAACAGAAACCCATCAAACAAGTAGAATTTGGTGTAAGCTCCTTTGTCGTGTTCCTTGAAGATCTCTTCGAAGTCTTCATCTGTTGTGTAGAGTTCTTTCATTAACTCAAATCCTAGCACCTTAGCTTCCATAACTGAAATGAGGGTGTATCTTCTAGACAAGGCATCGACTACAATATTCTCCTTTCCCTTCTTGTACTTAATCACATAAGGAAACGTCTCAATGAACTCCAGCCAGCGAGCATGTCTCTTCTTTAACTTAGTCTGCCCCTTCAAATGCTGCAAGGTTTGATGGTCTGTGTGTATGACACACTCTCTAGCCAACAAGTAGTGTTGCCAAGACTACATAGCTCTGACTAATGCGTATAACTCCTTGTCATATGTAGGGTAGTTCAATGTTGCTCCACTTAGCTTCTCACTAAAGTAAGCTATGAGTCTGCCACCTTGAGTTAATACAACCCCTATTCCCACTCCAGACGCATCACACTCTAGCTCAAAGGTCTTGTTGAAATCTGGTAATGCTAGAACTAGTGCATTTGTAAGTCTCTCCTTCAAACGCTGAAAGGCTTGTGTTTGAGCTTCACCTCACTTGAACTCGGTATTCTTCTTAATTAAAGTTGTTAGTGGGCTGGCAATGCTAATGAAATCCCTCAAAAATCGTCTATAGAAGCTGGCCAGACCGTGGAAGCTTCTCACTTGGCTTATACTCGTTGGTGTTGGCCATTCTTTGATAGCTCGAATCTTGTCTTCATCAACCTGTAGGCCCTGTGAACTAACAACAAAACCTAGGAAAACTACTTGGTCAGTGCAGAATGTGCACTTCTTCAAGTTGGCAAACAATCCTTCCCTTCGAAGTGTTTGTATTACCAGCTCAAGATGTGTCACATGTTCAGGATAAGATGAGCTATAGATAAGAATGTCATCAAAATAAACAACAACAAACTTACTGATGTATGGCCTAAACACATGATTCATTAGGCACATAAAGGTACTGGGAGGGTTAGAAAAACCAAATGGCATGACTAACCACTCGTATAAACCGTGCTTGGTCTTGAAAGTTGTCTTCCACTCATCTCATTCCCGCATTATGACTTGATGGTGTCCACTCTTCAAGTGTATCTTGGTGAAGATAGTTGCACCACTTAGCTCATCCAGCATGCCGTCTAGTCTAGGTATGGGATACCAGTACTTAATTGTAATGTTGTTGATGGCTCGGCAATCCACACACATTCTCCAGCTGCCATCTTTCTTAGGCACGAGTAGAATTGGTATTTCACATGGGCTGAGGCTCTCTCGGACATATCCTTGTGCCATCAGCTCTCTTACTTGCCGCTCAAGTTCTTTAGCTTCTTCAGGGTTCACTCTATAGGCTGGTCGGTTTGGTAATTGTGCACCTGGAATGAAGTCAATGCAATGTTCTATGCCACGTATAGGTGGTAAACCAGCCGGTAGCTCCTCTGGAAACACATGAGAGTATGTCTCAAGTAACTCAGTTACTTCTAGTGGTAATTGCCTCTCTACATGATCTGCACTCAAGAGCTCTTTAAACACCATAACAGTGACGTTAGAACTGTTAATACATATAGCTTTACGAACATCACTAGAATTTACTAAGAAATTCTCCATGGTTTGAGCTTATCCTTAGCCATCTTCATTTGCATCTCTCGCACTTGTTGTGGTGACAAAGGTACTAAATTGAACATGCGCTTATCATGAACAAACGAATATAGATTAGTTTGTCCATTGTGTGTGGTTTCCTTATCAAACTGCCACAAACGTCCCAATAAGAGATGGCCAGCCTGCATTGGAATCACATCACACACCACTTGATCATTGTATCGACCCACACTAAACGAAACCTTTACTTGATCAGTGATACTTAGCTCGGCCTTGTCATTAAGCCATCTCAACTTATATGGATGAGCGTGATTATACTTCTCCAATCCGAGCTAGTATACCATGTACAATCTAGCAACGTTAGTACAAGATCCTCCATCTATGATAAGAGAACATACTTTCCCTTGGATTGTACACCTCGTGTGAAAGATGTTTTCACGTTGTGCAGTCTCCTCAGGGTCTATCATGGTGTTGAGAACTCATCTCATCATCAGCAATTCTCCAGAGTCCGGATACTCTATCTCTTCACCGGATTGTTATTCTGCTTCTTATTCTTTGTCTTGAGACTCATAGTCTCCAGATGGTGTGAGTATCATTACTCTCTGGTTGGGGCATTATCTTGCCATATGACCTCTACCTCAGCACTTAAAGCAAGTAACATCTCAGCTACGTTGAGGTTGAAGGTTTGGTGCGCTTGCTTAGGTTGCACGGAAGTCACTCTTAAGTCCCTTACTACTCTCAATGGCTATGCCTTTGAGCCGTAAGTCTCCTTGCTGTCCTTGGCCTTTCCTACCTGCTTAAGATTAACATTCCAATTAGTCTTAGGCTTAGGTGTATAAGAAGTGGCCTTACAGTTTAATTGCTACTCTATCTGAATGGCTAGATGCAACAATTCTCCGAGATCATGATAGGTTTGTCCCTCCACTTTGCGTGCCACTCTCTCTTGTAATCCATCTAAGAATTGAGCCATTAGAGTTTCTTGAGAATCTTCAAACTCCAACCGATTCCTCAAGTGCTCAAACTCTTCAAAATACTCGTCAACACTGTTGCTGCCTTGTGTCAATCATCTAAAGCGTTTCTGCATGTGGTGGAAATGTGGTGGCATATATCGTCTTCTCATAATGAACTTAAGATCCTCCCAAGCTGCTATTTGACCATAACGGTTCCTTCTTCTGTCAGCAACTTCTCGATCCCACCATGTTAGTGCATGCTCAGTGAATTGAGCTACAGTTAATATCACTTTTCTAGGGTCAGTATACCGATAATATTCAAAGATATGCTCCATCCTCCTTTCTCTTTCCAAGTACGCCTCTGGATCAACTCTTCTAGCAAAGGTCGGAGGCATGAGCTTGACGTGAATGTGTGGCTGGAAAACTAGCTGAGGTGGTAGTTGAACGGGTTGCTCTCCTTGGTAAGGTTGCATTGGTGGGGGATTTGGTGATGAAGTTGGTGATTCATCCACAACATAAGGACTTGCTCGCCGTGAAGATTCAGGTACATCAGCTCTTCTCGGGTTGAGTGGCCCTTCTACTTTATCCATCCTAGCCGACAAGTTGGCTAATTCAGTCTTAATGGATGCCAACATCTGGATCATGGCATTCTGTGTGTCGGATTGATCCGAGCTTTCTGCCATGGTACCTTGTACGAAAAGTAAACGGTGTGAATGTATAAATTGAGTCCAATAAATTTGTGTGGTATAACAGAGAAGTGGAAAAATCACAAATAAATATAAAGCAAACAAAGAAATGGAAAGAGTTTAGATACAATCAGAAAAGAATTCACACTTAAATGCAAACCACAAAAGAAATGGAAAATTTTCGATTATAAGCTTTTCAACTTATGGAAATTTTCTGATTCACTATCTTCTTCTTCTTAGCACACGATCTCAATTCCACCATTAACACATCACTTAAATTTCAATGTCTCTTCACATAAGATAAGGCTAACATCCTAACAATTCGTTGTTAACCTCAATCAATCACAACTAAAGCTTACTTCTAAGGCAAGGAATAATCGTGGATGCAATGAGAAAACAAACAAATGACAGAATTGATGCAATGATGATTTTTATTTTTGGTTTTTCAATATGAATGAAGCGGCTATCAAACAACAATGAACTCAAACAAAAACGAACCAGAATAAATGCAACACAAATACAGAATAGCAACGAATATGAGTTGCAAGCAATGAATAATTCATTTTTGGTTTTTCTATGAATGCACGAAACAAAAATAAAGGTAGATAGGTTTAAACCCAACTGGATTAGGAGTTTGAGCTCTGATACCAGAAGATGATACATGTTCTGATAGACACAACAATCTTCACGTCAACAGAAGTGTTGTATGCTTGAAGGTGAGATACTCAGCCCCTTGTTACACACGATTTGATAGAAGTGAATTGGACCACACGAGGGATGATTGACTCGTGATACACCAGAAGTTCTTCAAGTGTGGAGAATGGCTCTCAACACTCACGAGAAAAAAAGAGAAAATCCTTAAGGGAGGCTAGGTTTTGTCTGAATGATTATTATTCCCATTAGAAGTGTTTGCCTTGGTTTAAATACCTAGGGTTTTAAGAAAACAATATGTAGTTCAAAGCAAAGCTATAAGACTTAAGGAAAACAACACAAAGTTCTCAAATAAGGAAAGTATGATAGAAAAATGATAAATAAGCTTCTAAGGCTGCGGACGGACTTGTGAATAATGTGATGATCCGTGAACAAGTCTCCTTTGCACACTAGAGGTGTTGCCTCGTTAAAACCTTCTTCGGAAAATCCATTAGGACAAAACTGAAGGTAGGAAAAGAGTACAATTCTCTAGCATAGCTTTATGCATCCTCACTCCTTAATAATAGTAAGGATGCTAGAAGCGGTGGTGGTGAGGCTAAGAAGTGTACTTGCCTCGGCTGATATGGTGATCAAACCATGCTTGATGTGCTCCTCTCGGTTGTAGTGTTTGGCTTGTGAGAAGTCTTCTTCCGTCAATACCTTGTAACCAATAGCTTTGGCTTTGAGGCGAGTTAAAAGACCACTTGGCACTTTTGGAACCATACTTGAGTCTCCACTCGAGTTGATGCCACTCGAGTCTAAGAGTCGAGTCCCATCATCCGTCAGCTTCTCATCTCGACTCGACCTGATTCCAATCGAGTGCATTGGTCGAGTGGGTTCTTCCTCAGCTTCATGCTTAGCATCGTCTATGTCCTCATCACAAATCCAAACCAAACCCGATGAAATACCCGAATGGGTCCTAAATTTATATACTCGAAAAACCAAACCAAACAAATTGAGAACTAAATGAGTACCCGATATATTTTTATTAAATTTAGGCTATTTATAGTTTTTTCTATTAAATCTTTACTAAATTTAAAATTTTATATAAATTTAAATATAAATACCCAAACTCGAACCCGACCCATACGTGAATTAAACCCGACCTGAAAACTAAAAATACCCGAATGGATTCTAAATCAATGGAACCGAAAACCTGAAACCCGAATAGACCCGACCTGAACCCGAATGCCGAGAGCTATTGTACGGTAAGGTCCTCACACATCACAATGAATAAGCTCAAATATTGAGTTGTTTTATTAGAACTTTGAGGAAAAACTTCTCTTGTTTGTTTAGACCGTAAACAAATGTCACAATGTTTAATGGAATCTAAATCACTCGAGGTAGAAATACTTTCAAACAAAAAACAAAGAATCAACTGCATGATGACCCAAATGACGATGTAGAAGTATCCTCCTTGATTGACTTGTTTACACGAGCTGCAAGTACACCTGTGAAATAGTACACTCCACCATGCTCTTCACTAGCCCCAATCAAAGATCTCTTGAAATGATCTTGTAAGAAACATAACACATCAGTGAAAATTGCGATACAACTCGTCTATTTCAAGAGTTTAACAACATAAATCAGCGTGTAATCAAAATTTGGGACACATAAAATATTAAGCATATCATATGTTTTGTTGAGGGTTCCTTGTTTTGTTGCACGAGAGACGTGCTGTCAGGAAACACTAGTGCATATAGAGCTATGTTTGTTGTGTCTTTGATCAATTATATGTTACGTCTCATATGGTGAGATGCCCCTGTGTAAATAATAACATCATGTAAAGTTGTGTTACCAAACAGATTTTCTACAGCAGTGTTTGGACAGTGTGCTTGGAGTAAGTTGATCAGTTGTGTTATTTGATCAATGCCTTCTGCTATTGTTGTAGTACTGCAAGTGGAGTTCGCACCACCACGGCTGCATCCTTGTTACGGAGGGGGAGATCCACCACGACTGTTGTTGCGTTCTCTGTTTGTAAAACCCTCTGTCGGATGAACTAATTGAACCATCACTCTTATTATGCTTGTAATACCATTCAAGAAACCCATGGTTCACTGTATGTCCTTGTCTCTTATAGTGAGTGCAGAACAAAGTATACTTCTCACGTGCTCAAGATACGGCTACTACATGCCTCTCTTTTCACCTTATCTTTGGAACGAGCATTGTTTAGATTTTGTTCTTCGCGAATCACCCTAAAATACACCTGATTCTGAGATAAAAGAGGATCTCTATTAGTAATCGTCGATCGAATGTGGCTAAATCGAGGAAGATTAAGACCAAAGAGAAACTGATGGGTCTTCTCGTTCTTTAGCAATGTCAGGTGTAGTTGCACAAACACATATTTTAACTGATCGATAATTCTGTATTTCTTCCCAGGGTTTGGAGAAACAATCGAAGTATTCTAGAAGCGATTGACCATCTTGCTTACACATAGCAATTTCATCTTTTTCAGCAGTTGCTTACGCACTCCATTTCCCACATTGAAGCGATCACGAAGGGTTTCCCATATAACATGAGCTTCAGACATGAATGAAACAGTAGATTGAATCTTAGGATCAATGGCGGTACATATCCAACCAATGATCATTGTGTTCACTGCAAGCCACTTTGACAAATCTGGTTCGGTCGTTGGCTTGACAATTAAACCATCTATGAAGCAAAGCTTTTGTTTGGCTTGTAGTGAGTTTCGTAGCTCCGTAGCCTATTCAACATATCTTTCTTCCTTAAGACAACATAAGAAATAAATACACCAGGAATATCCGATGCATTGAGAATATAAGAAGACGATGGCTGCACCGTCGAAAATGAGGTATTTGTGTCGGTATACATAATAGAAAATTTAGGCCGCGACAGGGACAAAGAGGTTAGTGGCGGCGGCTTAAGGTTTTTAGGTTTAGAATATATTCTTTGATACCATCAAATAATTTGAAAAAGAATGATTCTTATTGATTGATTATATTATGTATTTTTACAGTACAAGTATTTCCTTGTTTAGATAAGAACATATCTTTATGAGAATATTCACATATATCTCTAATAAAAATCATATTGCTTGCATGAGGCGTTAGATAAAGTTAGAAGTGAGATTGAAAAAAATGAAATTAGGGATAAGCATATGCAAGAGACAATTAAGAATGAGAAAAATCATTGGAAGAGATGTGCTGCTAAGAATATTTGCAGTAGTAAGGACTCTAGCTGAAAGAAACTTAGTATTTCATGGAGAAATGAGAAGATTAGTGATCCAAATAGTGGATACTTGTTGGCATTTATTTGAATGCATGATTACAAGCTTTGATCCAATAATGAAGGAACACATTCGATGAATTAATGATGGTGAAATCAATTACCATTATCTCAACCATAAAATTCAAAATGAGTTAATGAAATTTCTTTCTAATGAGATGAACTTGATAATCTTAGAGAAGATTCAAGTTACAAAGTATTTCTCTGTCATTCTTAATTCCACTTCTGATGTTAGTCGTAAACAACAAATGACTTTGTTAATTCGATGTGTGGGTGTTTCAGAGAGTCACCAAAGATTAAGGATTTCTTCTTGACCTCTTCTGAAGTCAAAGACAAGAGTGGATGAGGAATTTATTAAGACTCTTCAAGATGCATTGATTGATCTTAAATTAAAATCGACGATATAAGAGGAAAAGGTTATGACAATGGACATAATATGAATAGAAAACATAAGGGAGTCCAGAAAAGATTTCTTAAAGTAAATCCAAGGGCATTTTATTTTAACCTTGCACTTTGTGATATGGTTTCCTCATCCAAGTAAGCTATTACATGTTTTTGGTATGGTTCACCATATATAGTGTCTATTTTCATCGTCAACCAATAGTTGGGATATGTTCACAGAAATGGTGAATGGTATTGCACTTAAACCATTGTCCTAAACCCGTTAAGAAAGTCGGATTGATAGTATTAAAGCAATAAGATTTCAAGCTCTGAAGATTCGAAATGCATTATTTTATTTGGTAGAATACAATGATAATCCATGACATCATAGCAAAACTGAGTCCTTTGCACTGAGTTAAATACACAACATTGGAATGTTCAATTTTTTTATTTAGAATGGTAATTTGGTATGATTTGCTTTATGTAGTGAATATAGTGAGCAAAACCTTACAATAAGAGGATATGGATTTTGAGGCTGATGTTTCTAAGTTAGAAGGACTTGTTGTTTATTTGAAAAACTATAGAGAAATAGATTTTGAAAAATCAAAAGCTCATGCTACACAAATTACTATAGAGATGGAAATCGAACCAGAATTTCCTTCAAAACTGAAACATTTGATAAAGAAAAATTTAATATGATGAGGATGTTGAGAAAGTTAATGAAAGTAAGACGTTAACTACAAAAAAGAGTTTAGGATTGATTACTTCATTAAGATCATGGATCAAGGTATAGTGTCTCTTGAGGTAAGATTTGAGCACTTTCAGCATTATGAAGCAATTTTTGGATTTTTGTTTGGTTAAAAGAACTTAAAGTCAGCATAAGATGATGAGTTGAAGGGGACATCTTGTATCAAGCTTGAAGCTAGTTTAAAGCATGATATGCATTCAAATGGAGAAGAGTTGTTTGTGGAACTTAAACTTCTATGAAACGTGTTGCCAAAGGAAATTACAAAACGATCGAGATATTATAATTTTTGAAAAGGATAGATGGTTGTTATCCAAATACGTAGATAGCTTATTGTATATTGCTAACAATTTCGATATCAATTTCTTATGCGGGAAAAAAAATTTCAAAGTTGAAACTTATAAAGAATTGTTTACGTCCAACTATGTCTCAGGAGCGATAGAGTGGTTAGCTATGATATCTATAGAATAAGATTTGGTTTAGAAGTTTGATGATCCAAAATTGATAAATGAGTTCGCAGAAAAGAAAGCAATGAGAATTATGTTTCATTGAAAATACTTGTTTCAAGTTTTGTTTTTCTTGTTGTATTGTCATGATTTCATTTTGATCAAAAAATGTAGGGTATCAATTTTAAAATTTGCTTTAGGCAGTAGAATATATAGGGTCAGCATTGCTTAAGCTAACTATGATCAAAACACTGTATAAAACAAATTTTATTAGGAAAATCTGCGCTCCTAAGTCCTAGTTTGTGCTCAGTCACATAACTCCACTTACGCCAGTTGTGATTGCCTAATTTATAACAATTTTTTTTGTAACTAAAATTAATTACAATGCTAATTTCATTATGGAACTCTACTAATGACGAGACATAGAAAAACCTTTAGACTGGCTACTTCGTTAAGCTAAAGTTCTTATTCAACTTTGTCAAGAAATTTAAACAGCTAAGTTACGAAAAAAAATTACGATCATCAGGTAATCAGCTTGATTCATACCTCGTTAGCCATTTGTAGATTTAGACTTTGAAAATTCCAGATTTAAAAACTTAGAGACTTTGAACTTTTGATTTAATAAAAAACTTGAGCAAATTTCAGAATTACAAGTTTAGAATTTGAAGATAGAAGAATATAGAGATTAGAAGTAGAGAAATTTTTTTGGTGAATTTTCATGATTGACAGAAAAGAGAAAACTAAACCGTCGTCAATTAGGTTAAGTTTTAATTATGTATTATTTAATAAATAAATCAGTTTAAACTTAAAAAAACAACTAAAAATGATAGAAAGAAAAACGAGCAAACAAAATAGACTTGAGTGTCCAAGACTTGAACCAGTAACATATAGCCTACATTTTTGCATACTTAACAATTACACTACTTAAATATTTCAGATATTGATGCCCTTAAAAGTTCTTAAACATTTTTTCTGTATAAAACCCTTGTTTTTTGGGATTGTACCTAGAGCTGGGTATGATTTAAATTGGTGTTGCGTGGCACCAGAGTTGACTAACCAAACATGCAGGCTTTTGCTCTTATGAGTATTTTCTTTTATTTCTTTGGTTTGGAGGAAACCTCATAAGGTTCCTTGTTTTTAGGCCCACTTCTTTTTTCTAAGAGCTCATTTTGATTAGTCTATTTTGATTAGTCTATTAAGATAAGGAAAACCCAATTTTAAAAAGCTTTTGATTTTTTCTTTTTATTTGATTAATTTAGTCCACTAAGTAAGGTCCAACTTGTAATTAGGGTTTCCTAACAGATTCTCTATATAAATGTTTGTTTGATCATTAATAAAATCAGAGTTGAGAAAAAAAACAAAACGCTAACTGTTGTTGCTAAACCTGAAGGAGTATCTTAAACCTAGCCCTTGTTGAGCCTCGCTCTTGCGAATTGGAAGGCTGAAGAGACGTGAACCTTGAGTTTTGCTCCTTGGTAGATGGTCCATGTAGATTCATCAAGATCCACAGGTTAAGCGTATCTATCCCGATCTCGCCTCCACATGTATCTCATTCGAGACCCCCATGCCCATCCGTTGCCACCATCTACCACCAAGATCTCACCAGAGATTTTCACTTCCGCTACCGCCAGCCACCAGGATCTCATCCTGAGATCTAGATCAAACTGCTACATCAAAGCCATCCAAAGGGATCTCCTTAGAGAACCCTAGATCCAACTATGCACTGCACCAGAAGTGGTATTAAAGCCAGGTTGGCCAACTCTTACGCTTAGCCTAGTTTCCACTACCATGCTATTAAGAAAAGGTAACAGTAGAACACCATCCTCCTTGTCTTATTGAGATCTGCAGAACAGATCTGATCGTGGTGTCCCTGATACCATGTTCGAGCCGCGGAAGGAATCCGCTACAAACTTTGTTGGCGTTGTGGATGCTCTTCTACATCTCATCTTCAATCAGTTTACCCTGCAAGCCACTCTCTGTGGCTTGAAGGACCAGACTTGATTTGTACCTCTGAAGTACACAAGATATACGATGGTAGCTGCCTCATCGCGGCACAAGAAAGAAGACATGAGTGGGTTGTTGGACCCACCGAATAGAGCTGCAAGAAGAAGAGAAGAAGACCGATCTGCTGGGACTATGAACATGAACATCGGCCACAGTAGAGATGACATGAAGATGCCGGCTGATACATGTGAGAAAAAGAAAGAACCCGACCCTTGCACCATTTTGGATATGGGGTCGAATCTCTTTGAGAAGGAGGGATCTGGTGCAGGGTTGATTAACTGAACACGTAGACCTTTGCTCGTATGGACCTTTTCATTTACTTCTTTGGTTTTGAGAAAGCATGATAGGTTCCTTATTTTTAAGCCCAAAAGTTAAAGGACCACTTCTTCTTTTTAAGAAGTGGACCATAAGTTGAAGGACTTCATTAATGGGCCTTGTTTGTTTGCTTATTAATAAACCCAACTTGTAATTAAGGTTTCCTAACAGATTCCTAGATAAGTGTTTGTTTGCTCATTAATAAAATCAGAGTTGGGAAAAGAAAAGAAAACCCTAGCCTATGTTGCTAAACCTAAGGGAGTACCTCAAACCCTAGCCGTCATTGAGCCTAGCTCTTACGATTGGAAGTCTGAGGAGATGTGGACCTTGAGTTATGCTCCTTGGTAGACGGTCTCTACAGAATTATCCAGATTTGCAGGTTGAGTGTATTTATCTTGATCTCGTGAGAGATCATCACGCAACCACATGGATCTCATCCGAGACCCCCATACCCATCCCCTGCCACCATATACTGCCATCTACCAGGATATCATCCTGAGATCTAGATCCAACTGCTCCATCAAAGCCATCTAAAGGTATCTCCTTAGAGAACCCTAGATCCGCCGATGTGCTACACCACATATAATATATAATTTTATTGAATATTTGTTCAAAAAATAATTATTTTCTCTATTTTCTCTATGTATTTTATGTTGTAATAGAAAGGTGAATTTGTAGAAAAATTTTACGAGTCAACACTAAGTTCAATATTAGCGTGGTTAAGTAAAAGTTTTCCTTTGAAGATATTAACCTCTTCATTGACGGCTAGGGTTTGGTAATCATCAAAAATCAGTTTCCGACCTCGCCTCTTCTGTGTTGTCTTGCTTGTTTTCTTAATATGTCAGTGGCGATGGACAAAGCCGTCATAATGATGTCACTAGAGGAAGAAGATACTCCTCTTATCTAGTTGGATCTTCCTCAGTTTTTCTCAAGCAAAAAAAACTCCTTAAGTCTAATAGGTCGCCTCCTTAGACCTGCTCATCAGAAGATGTCTAGCTTGATATTTGATATGCCTAAGAAACAGAAAAAGAGAGATAAAATTAGAGGGGTTTGCTTTATCGAGAGGGAAATTTCAACGAATGGGGTTTGGTGAAAGCATGATTTAGTGGAAGTGCTAGAGAAAGGTTTTCATAAATTCAACGAATGGGGTTTGGTGATTGAATGTTGGTCGTCATCTCCTTCTTCGGACTCATTACAGAGGTTTTGATTTGGATGCAAATTAGAAATGTGCCAATCAACTACTACACAAAAGATGCAATAATGCTTGTAAGGGAAATTTTGGTGAGGTTGAGGAAGTAATTTTTGACCTAATGAAATCACATAATAGAGTTCTCCAATCCTCTTCGTAAATCCAAAGTAATACAACTTCCTAATGGTGAATACTACCATGTAAAACTTTTACGAGAGGGTGAAAAAAGGTGTTACACATGTTAGAGACTCATCCACAAACATGATTTTTGTCCAAGCTTAGTCAAGAAAAATCAATCCAAAGCGATCAAGAGAAGGTTATAATTGAAATTTATATCTCCCTTTGTTAAGGCATTGATCATTAAAAAAAGAAGATCCCCTTTATGGTATTCTCACAAAAGAATAAGTTGGGAATCACATAATTCTAATGAAGCCAAAGATAGTAGCCAATGTCTTCGAAGGAATGAGGCAATACTTGATGGTTGCTACGGGTGCATAGCGTATAATTAGAACAAAAAGGGTTAAAAAGTCAGTGGCTGAAGCGCAAAAGGACCATATTCTGCAAAAAAACAACCTTAAGGGTAGAGCCTCCTCTTATTGTTTCATCGAGTTTCAACAAAGAGAAGGGTCTAGTGTTCAGTTATTATACACATATGTCCTCTATGGGTTCAGCTGCTATACCAGAATCTCCAAGGAAACTACTTGTAGATGCAATCACTACAGCTGAAGCTCCTTCTAATTTCATATTTTCCTCTTCTCAGTTTAGTCCAACGGAAAAGGTGTCTTCTTCCCTAGAAGTTAGCACCTCGAAAAGATTCATTTCTCGTGGGTTGGTCCCAGCAAAAGGAGCTCCATTTCCACAAAAGATTGAAGTGGAAATTGACAAGATAAAAACAAACAAGAAATAAGAAAATGAGGCTGAAAGTGCAACAAAGGTTCTGAAGAAAGCCAACAAAAGGATGATCCCCGAGGTGGGATCTTTCAATAATCGAGGATTGGGATGGTCACGAGACTTGACAGTTCTCATGCTCATGGAAAATGTCAAAAATATTTCACTGAGCTTCTCCTACTAGTGGATACCATGAACAAGTGAGATACTCTAGTCAACATTTAGGAATGGCTTGGATATGATAGTGTTTATACGGTGGATCCTAGAGGCAGATTCGAAGGCCTGGCTATATTTTATAATAAAGGGGTTGAAGTTGAGTTTTTGCTTGTGAATAAGAATATGATGGATCTGAAAGTGGGGATAGAGGATTACTCCTTTCATCTAACTTGTATATATGGGAATACTCAATCCAAAATATGGTATCTAGTATGAGCAAAAGTCACTTGGGTTTAGTAGGTGATTTTATTGGAGAGAAGTTGGGTGGACCACCAAGAACCTTGTCTTCCCTCTTTGATTTTGACAACATGTTTTTTAGCGTGGCAAATGGTTGAATTACCAAGTAATGGGAACTCTTTTTTTGTGGGCATGAAGAAGAGGAGATCACTAGGTTTAATGCAAGCTTGACATAAGTTTTATGAACTCTTCATGGTTTCAGAATTTTCCTCATTCGAATCAAGATTTTTTGGAGTTTATCGGATCAAACCACATATAAGTAATTTTTTCCTTACTCTCTTCCTAAGTGTCTTACAGAGACTACTTTAAATTTGATAAGAGGTTTTTAAACCAACATTTGGTCAAAGACACCATCCTTAATGTTTGGGATACAAGAGGCTCTCTCCTTAACTTATCAGTCTCTTCAAAGATAAAGAATTGTTGAAAGGAACTCAATTATTGGAAAAGAAGAGTTAACATTAAATCCAAAGATAATCTCAACCAGGTTTAGCATCTGATTGAAGTAGAATTGGCAGATTTTCTTCCAAATTTTACAAGAGCTTAATTTTTTTTTGATAAAAGCACGTTGGGAAGGAAGAGAATTTTTGGCAACAAAAAAAAAAAGACAAAAATGGCTTAATGAGGGTGACAACAATTTAAAATATTCCCATGCTTCTGTTAAAGCCAACATATCAAAGATCAGTCTTCTTGTTCTGAAAGATGATCAAGGAATTATTCACAGGTCAAAGGCTTTTAAAGATAGGTGGCAGTTGGTTACTTTTGTAACCTCTTCACCACTTCGCCGTAGAATCTCTCCACTTTCTTTGATGGGTTCACTCCAAGAATCACAAAAAATATGAATGAGAATCTCACTTCTAAGGTATTAGAAATGGAAGTCAAGCATGCAATATTCTCTCTCAAGGTTTCTAGTTCTCCGATGGCAGATGGTATGACAAGATTCTTCTTTCAAAAATACTAGGATTTTGCTGGTGGTAATCTTGGCTGGGGTGATAGAATTCTCTAAGACTGGTAGTTTTGATAAGGAATGGAATTATACCTTGATATGTTTAATCCTTAATAAAGAGAAAGCATATCAGATGTTGGATATGAGACATATAAGCTTATACTCCTTCATGTATAAAACCATTTCTAAAATCATTGTATTAAGACTGAAGTTTTGCTGCCTATCTTAGTGTCTTCGAATCAGTCCACATTTGTGAAAGATAGGCTAATATATGATAATATCTCAATAGCGCATAGAGTAATCCATGGACTAAAAGCTTACCTGACAATCTCTAAGGGTTTCATTGTCTTGAAATTAGACATGTCATACATGCATATATAGTGATCTAATGACAAGGGCCAACGACGGAAGGAATGAATAAGGCGAAAACAAAAGCATTCGATGCATCATAGAAAAAAAGTTCAGCTGTTAGAGCCCCACGGGGGTGACGAGATATTCTATGTTCGGATATGACAATACCATACCATAATCAAAAGGTACAACGACCCGAGCAACTTAACAGATCCTCAGCGTGCTGGGCATACCTTTTCCGCGCGTCGGCTTTGGACCGGATGAAGTGGCATTATTTGGAATATGTTCTTTTAGCTTTGGGCTTCTTAGTATCTCCTATGCAGTGTTGATGAATGGTCAAGAGCGCAGACTCATATCTCCTCAAAGAGGGCTTTACCAAAGGGATCTCTTTTCTCCTTTCCTCTTCATCCTTTGCTTAGAAGGATTAACCCAATTGTTAAAGAGAGATGAAGAAAGAAATATGATCAATGGACTCTCCTTTCACTTGCAAGGACCGACGATACATTATATGCTCTTTGCAGATGACTCATTTTACATGTGCAAAGTAGATAAGGAGTAGTGCCAGACTTTAAAAAACATTCTCTTATTGTGTGGATCTTATCGGGTAGGGTAATCAATCCAATGAAGTCCTCTCTGACTTTCGGTTCTAAGGTAAAAGATTCTAGTAAGCATGTGATCAAATCAATTTATGAAGTTGATAATGAAAGAGGAGTGTGCACATATTTAGGCCTCCTAGAGTGTTTTAGCGGATTCAAAAATAAAATGTTGGATTTTATCCAAGATAAGTTGAAAAAAAGACTTAATTGATGGTTCATGAGAACCTTATCACAAGGAAAAAATATATTTTGATAAGAACAATAACCATGTTTCTCCTCGTATATGCAATGTCAGTCTTCAATTTGTCAAAAACCACCTACAAATCTTTGACAAGTGTTATCTTAGCTTTCTGGTGGAATTTCAGAAGGGAAAAATAAGATAAGATTGGTGGTATGAGAGAATTTATGTCTTCTTAAACATTAAGGCGGGATTGGATTCAAGGATTTAGCAATCTTCAATCAATCCCTACTTGCAAAATCTTGGACACTATTATAGAAACATGACAACCTATTCTGAAGAATTTTCAAGACCAAATATTATCCAAATCAAGATTTCTTAAGTGCGAGGTTGGGCACAAGGCCATCTTTCGCTAGGAGAAGTGTTTTCATGGTAGAGATTTATTGTAAAAAGGCTCAACAGATGGTTGGTAATGGGACCTCATTGAAGATTTGGTTCTCCAAATGGATTGAAGATGGAGACATGCAAATCTCTCTACATAAGGATCTATTTGTTGACCTGAATATGACTATAAACTCATTACTTCACCCTTACTTGAGCAATGAAAATGTACTAGAGTTGTAGTCTATGTTCCACCAAGAGGATGTAAGAAGAATGTTGTACATAAAACCAATAATCTCATCTTCGAATTTTTGCAGCTGGAAGCATACAAAAAGATGATTACACTGTAAAATCAGGTTACTGGCTGACCACACAATCAACCAAAAAGGATCTCATTTAACATGTCACTCAGTATGTTTCATTGAATGTGGTCAAGGAAATGACATGGCAAATGTTAGAACCGAGAAAGATTAATGTTTTTCTTTGGAAAGCATTTTCAGGAGCCATTCTTGTTGCAGCTAATTTAGCTTCAAGAGGTGTTAAATGTGATCACGGATACAAAATTTGTGGCGATGAAGATGAAACCACTAATCATTTGTTGTTTCTATGTCCTTTGACTAGAAAAATCTAGGCATTTGCAATGATTCCATTCCCGCAAGGAGGTTTTAAAGCTCACAACTTGTATCACAACTTACATCACATAATGCAGGCTTTCAACAATGTAGCTATACCTCGGAAAGAAGAAGAAGAACACCATGGATTGTCTGGATATTATGGAAAAATCACAACAACCTATTGTTTGAGGGTCATGTATCTTGTATCTTGGATATGCTAAACAAAGCAATGGATGAATCCAATAACTGGTTCTTGGCACAAACAATAGAAGAATATATTTAAGAAAGCAAATCAGCCTCCTCTTCATCGATCTCACCAAAATGGAGACTTCCTCAAAAATCTTGGTTAAAATGCAATGTGGACATTTCTTGGAACATGGATTATGAAGGAGCAACTTAATAGCCTTGACTTTTGATCAAGGCTTGAGAACACAAAAGTAACGTGAATAAGAACCATAACAAGAACTGTAACTCAAACACAAGAGATTTCTTTGGCAATTAAGATTGCCTATTTTTGGATTTTTTATTTCGTTAAATAGAATAGCAGAAGCAAAGGTGGAGACTAGTACCTATAACCAAACCAACAATTGGTTATTGCTGGTATCTACGATTTGGAACACGTGACCGGTTCGATCTTCTTTTTAGTGTATCCGTTACCGCATGATTACTCCATTCGTCAGAAAGAACCTTGTCCTCAAGGTTCTAGGTGGGAAAGCTTTCCTTCAGCTGTTGTAAACTTTCCCAAGTGGCATCAGTCTGAGTAAATCTTACCACTGAATCAAGCATTCCTCGTGATCTTGTCCATCCTTTTGCACTATAGATTTTTGAAGTACACATGCTGGTTTAAGGCGTAGCAATCCGGAGGAACGTAGCAGAGGTAGTGTCCCCGCCGTTGGTGTATCAGCTCCTACCCGTTTCTTTAGGAGATATACATGGAAAATAGAGTGCACACGAGTACCTTTAGGTAGTTGCAAGCGATAAGTCATTGGTCCTATCTTTTCCAGAACCTTAAATGGACCAAAATACTTAGTAGACAATTTCTGTGATGTCTGTTTGAAGATGGTGTGTTGACGATGTGGTTAGAGCTTGAGGAAGACTCAGTCACCAATCTCAAAAGAAATATCTCTACGTTTTGCATCAGCACTTTGTTTCATTCTATTGTTGGCGTTGTGCAAATGTACCTTTAGCTGAGTCAAGAGTTCATCTCTTTCCAATAGCTGCTCATCTAACTCATGAATGCAAGTATTGTCAGCTTCATACGCTGCAAGAGGAAGCGGATCTCTGCCAGATGTAGCTTTAAAAGGTGACATACCCGTGGAGCCATGGAGAGTGGTGTTATACCAATACTCGGCCCACGGTAGCACATAACTCAATTGTGTAAGTCTATCGGCTACAAAGCAACGCAAAAAGTATTTTATTATACGGTTTACCACCTCTATTTGGCCGTCTGTTTGAGGGTGGTACACCGAAGACATGCATAATTTCGTTCCTGATACTCTCCACAATTCACACCAAAAATCACTAACAAAAATTGGGTCACGATTACTGAAAATAGAATGAGGAATACCGTGCAGCTTAACAATGAAATTCACGAACTTTGAAGCCACAGACTTTGTTGTATAAGGGTGAGACAAAGGAACCAAATGAGCTGTTTTAGATAGACAATCTACGACAACCATGATGGTGGTGTGGTGATTGGATGATGGAAGACCCTCGACAAAATCCATACAAAGTTCTTCTCTTATCCGATCAGGTACATGTAGTGGCTGTAGCAGTCCAGCTAGTGAAAGACTCTCATATTTGGCACGTTGACACACGTCACAAGCTGCCACATACTCACGCACAGTCTTGTGCATTGATGGCCAATAAAACACATGAGCAAGTCGTTTAAAGGTTCTAAGTATACCTGAATGATTGCCCATCATAGTGTTGTGATGCTCATGTAGCAAGGTGTTGACAAAAGCAGACCCTAGGGGAATGACGACGCGATTATAGTAGAAAAAAAGCCCATTGCGCCTTGTATAAGGCTGGCTTGATGCCGTATCAACAATTTTTCCCAAGCGAAGAAGGCAAGCATCAAATGTAGCCAGCTTACGAAGATCATCCCAAATGACAGTATGTTGAATGGTAATAAGTTGTAAGCATGGACTGTTACCTCGACGGGAAAGTGCATCAGCAGCTGTATTAGCGGACCCTGGTTTATAGATAATCTCGTAATCATAACCCATCAGTTTCTCCATCCATTTCTGTTGTTCAAGAGTAAGAATTCTCTATTCCAAAAGATGACATAGGCTTTTCTGGTCCGTTTAAATTGTAAATTTTCTGCCCAGCAAATAAGGTCTCCATGTTCTCATAGCGATCATAATAGCCAACATCTCACACACACAAATCGACCAGCTTCTCTTAGTGACACCTAAAGAACATCTCATGTACTTCAAAGACTTTCCTTGTTTGGTGAGCACAGCGCCAATTCCATCCCCTTAGGTATCGGTTTGAATGACAAAAGGCGATTTGAAGTCATGCATAGCAAGGGTAGGAGTCATTATCATAGCCTTCTTCAGTGCTTTAAACATAGAGTCAGCAGCTGGAGTCCATTCAAATTTACTTTTGCGCAACAAGTTCGTAAATGGTTTAGCAATGAGATCGTAATCCTTGACGAATTTCTGGTAGTATCCTGTTAATCCCAAAAATCCCAAAGCTCTGCAATCGTTGTTGGGATTGGCCACTCCACCATAGCTCTTATCTTTTCTTGGTCCACTCTCACGCCATCTCATGAAATAGTATGACCAAGGTACTCCAGTTTAGACTTACCAAATTCACATTTTTTTAGCTTAACAAACAGTTTGTTTTCTGTGAATAGCTGAAACATGCTGCGAACATGGCTCAAGTACTCCTCCCTCGAACGGTTATAGATCAGTATGTCGTCAAAAAAGACGAGCATAAATTTTTGTAGGTGAGCTCTAAAAATGGAATTCATGTGTGACTGGAACGTTGACGGAGCATTGCAAAGGCCAAAAGACATCACCAAATACTCATAGTGGCCATTGCGAGTACGGAAAGCGGTCTTAGGTATATCCGCAGAATGAATGAGTATGAGCTTATACGAACCTGGCTCTAATACCAATTAATAGCCTTGAATTTTGATCAAGGCTTGAGAACACAAAATTAACGTGAATAAGAACCAGAACAAGAACTGTAACTTGAACACAAGAGATTTTTTTGGTAACTAAGATTACCTATTTTTGGCTTTTTCATTTCGTTAAATAGAATAGCATAAGCAAAGGTGGAGACTAGCTACTACAAACAAGAAAATAATGGGAAATGTGAAAATTGAACTTTATAACTCAGGAAGATCAATTCTCATCATTATTTAACAGAAGCAACAAAATATTTAAATAAGTAAACCAAACCAACAATTGGTTATTACTGGTATCTGCGATTTGGAACACGTGACCAGATCGATCTTTGGTTTAGTGTATCTGCTACCGCATCATAACTTTTGTTGTAAGGAATGAGAAAGGCAAGGTCTTAGTACATGGAAGAAGAAGCTTTACTTTCATTAAATTAGCATGGGATGCAGCGATGGTAAGCCTTAATTGCGCCGTTGAAAGTATTAGGGATTTGAGATACAACATAATCATGTTTGTTGTTGATAAACCGGATGTGGTAGGAATGATTAATTGGTTAAAAGCTTGGCCTTCATTTAGAGCCTCATTGTGACCTATTCATAATATGTTAAACGAAATTTCAGATCGGATATAGTTTTCGATATATTTGGGAAAAATATCTGGATCCAAGCATCTAGACCGGAACCAAACAGAAAATTTTGGTTTGGATACGTTATGGATCTTTTGAAATGTATTTTCAGATTTGGCTCATTATCAGATACTTTCAGATATCAGTTTTATTCAAATACTATTCCGAAACCGAACGACTTTATTTTTTATAATATAACCTAGATATATTTTTCCAATTTAACCGTTTCAATTACAAACATGTAATTTTAAATCTAACACTTTATAACCCATAAATTAATTTCAAGTAAATTTGAATTATTTTCTTCCTAATTCTTTTTAAATATTTTGTTGATTTTAGTATTTTCACCTTTTTATTCCGTTGTATTTCTTAGTTTTGTTATGTGTATTATTTTAACCAGTTAACTATTTTTCCAAATTATGTAGGTAAAATATATATAATAATTATGTACCTTTTATTTGATTTTATGTGCTCTGATTTTTTATAATATAAACTTTTGTTTAGAATTTTAAATTTTCAGATTTTAAATTATATATTTGATATGTTGGGTACTTATAGTTAATTTGGAAAAACTAAATATTTATGACCGAAATATATTCGAATTTTTTGGATACTAATATGGATATTCTGTCAACTTTCCTAACCGACCTGAACCCTATAAATATCAAACCAAAATTTAAATTTACTCAAAAGGTACCTAACTCTATTACCGAAATATACGAAATCCAAAATACTCAAACCAAATTCGAAGCAAATATCTATATGCCCATGTCTACTTCTCGAGGAGAAGGCGACGAACTCATGTGCTTTTATGATAGTCGGCAGTGTCACTTGAGAGGATTGACGACAATCGTACATAGCGAGAGACTTCCCGTTTTGGCTACAAAAAATCTTCACTTCTCAAACTAATTTGTAATGTCCTCTATGATGATTGTTTTGGATCTATTTCTTTTGTCTAAAAAACTTTGTCTCCTCTTATATACCTTTCAGTATATAAGAAATTATTCAGTAAAAATGATAGTAAAAAAGATAGTTGCATCTCTTTTGAAAATTTGATAAACATAAAATTATCTTATATTTATTTAGTGTTATAATAATCTTTCATATATTTAATTTTTAACAAAGATAATTTTTTTTTATCAACACTGAGTTACAATTGACCAGTGCATTAGTCAAGTTCTTACATAATATAGACAGTAAAACTTGATATCTAGGTTGGAGATATTATATAAATTATAAAGATTTTCTATTTATCAATATTATCATCTTATACATTATTTCACAAGTAAATATCTAACAATAATTATTGGTGTAAATAGTAATATCTAAATTCGGTTGAATATGAAATCTGACCGATGTTTTTTTTATAGTGGAATTTGGTAAAATAAGTTAAAATCATATGGTAACAGACAAATACAATTGAATTTGAAAATATTATAAATATTAGTTTGGCAAGAAAATAAATAATATTATATCCTATAAAATAACTTAAATTTAGATAAACTCTAAGAAAACTTAACTAATACTAAAATAATAATAAAAATTTATGAAATTTAAACACCATAATATTTTATATATTTGTTTATATACCCAAAACCGCAAGTGGTCTTTAATCTATTTGCAGACGGTAAGTCCATTAAGACATGCACACTTGCACAACAGGGATCGAGTTCCACCGCCTACATTATGTAGGAACTTGGCTAATAGGCCGGCCACTTGTGGCCCAATGTTGACAAAAAAAAAATATCCAAAACCTAACTAAACACAATCTAAACTAAGATGTATGAAACAACAATGAAATTCACTAAATAGCCAAATAGAAAATAGATTCATATACTTGAAATACTAAATTTGAACTTGAACCAAGCCGAGAATCGAATGAGTATCCCGAAAAAAAATATATGAATATTCTGAATCCAACCCAAACCAAATAAGATGGATATTCGAGTAAAGGTCGGATCCTTAATTAACTAACAAAATCGAACCATATGTGATTTATCCCGAATCGAGCTTATTTCAGAAAAACTATCTGAATAAATGTTAAGCGAGTGAAATCGAAAACCTGAAAATATGAAAAATGTAATATGATTCCAAATGTATACTTGAATGTCTATCTTTATTACGGAGATACATGAATACTCAAAATCAATCTATTGTATAAAAACTTATTAGTATGTTTAGTTTGGTATGTACAATTATTTATATAGTTATTTAAATATTAATTAAAATATTATGAAGTCATGCAATTATTGTATGTATAAATGGTAACAATTGTGGAATGAATTGAATCCAGCTAAATGGCGGAATACAAGTTACCAATTACACCATATGTTTTAATTCACCACATTTAATATTGTTGTGGTTTATTATGAATATGTCTGAATAAATTTATTTTAATAATATCTTTAATATGTTAATAATTACATTGAGAACAATTACATTATAAATTTTATATTAAAAACTTATCAGAAATTGTTTTGATGTATTTTAAATCTCTATTTATTATATATGTTAATTTACAATATTTTACCTAATATATTAACTATTGTTATTATATCAAGTCTTTACACGGAATAATACATTTATGTTATCGTATAATTAAAATTTATGAAATTCACACCTATATAATAATACATTACAAATGTAATTTCTTAAAACATTATTTATTTGTGCTATTTTAATAGTATTTTTCAAAATATACAAAATAGCTAAACGTATGTTTATATTTCTACGTTAAATTCATATATTCTAAAGAATAAAATCAATGATTTAAAAAAAAATTATTTGAATTTACTTTTCTATATTTTTAAACGGTACAATTCACATGTTTCCATATTTTGAAATAGTAGTGTATAAGATAAAATAAATTTTAAAGTTAACTAAATTAAACAAATTATAGTACAGTGATGAGGCCTCAATGAGAGATTCATCGGATATGATTCTAATAGATGCTAGTTAAAAAAAAAAATAGCATTGTGACTAAAATTTGTGTATAGGATCGTGACTATATGGTCAAATAGACACTATTAGTCATGGAAAACGTGTGTATAGGAACGTGACTAAAAATTATTGTGGTTTTCGTGCTAATATAGTGACGGTTTATCCACTCGTAACTATGAAAAATTTCTACTAATACGTACACTTGAGAATTAATTCATGGAGTTCTCAACTCCTTTCATATTTTAAAATTTTTTATAAATATTTTATTACTTGTCAAGTTTTTCTCAGTTTATTGGTTAAGATTATCCAGTTAATGATTCTGATATAGGGGTTCCATTCCTGCCAACTACATTTAGTAGATTAAAAAAAAATTTAGTGTGTGAGGTTTAGGGTATACTTCAAGTCTTTGTTGTTCTTATCGCTAACAAAATATAGTTGACACAAAAACAAATATTTTGTCGGTTACGTCAGAATCAACAATATTGTTGATATCCTCAATAATCATACCCACATATCCCAGTTTAAAAATTCTGCTATTATTTAATGTTTAAATTAATATTTAGAGAAAAATATATAATTAGTTATAAATAAAATAATAGACGAGTTTCCTATTATATATATATATATATATATATATGTATTTGTATTTATGAGATTTTGTTTGTGCATGAGGGAAAATATAATACCTCAACAAGTTCAATACCCTATATGTTTAAGGAATTGTTTCTTCCTAACAGCAACATCTGCGTATTTCAATATCGCTTTTCTTGTAAAGAGACGTGGATGGAAGATAATCCAAGAAAAGCGATATTGAAATACGCAGATAGTGCTGTTAAAAGATCCCAAGTTTATTGCACATTTAACTTGTCTCTTATTTTATGATTCCAAGATCATAATATGATTTTATGATTCGTTTCGGTCTCTGATTGAAGGAGGACGCATATTGGTTGTTAACCAGAATTCAGGTAAAGATTTTTATGATTTAACGGATCGAGATTCGGGTCATATATTAAAAATTGAGTTGGTTATGATTTGGTTTGAACTGTACCGATCTATTTTGATTAACCATTAAATGCTTAACCGCATATTTGTGTAATCAAGTCCTAAACTACCACTTTTGTGAAATTAAAGAGAGATTGAAAGTTCGGGTAAATTAGGTTTTATATCAAATTTTCAAGGTAGAAATAGACCGTGCTCCCTAAAATCTATAAGTATTTTTATAAACATGAGTGTTTAGTTAATTTTGTTTTAGCTTATTCAAATTTTCAGATATCTAGTTCATAAATTTTTTGTTTGTCAATATTGAACCACAACTGGCCGGCTCATTATTTCCTATATAATGTAGGCCGTAGGACTCGATCTTTTGATGTGCAAGTGTGTTTGCCTTTAGTGGAGTTACCACATGTCACTAGACTAAATACCACCTGCATATCTAGTTCATAAATAAAAATATAAAAACAAAAATATTAAGAAAGAATGACTCAAATACTTCACATTATATGCCTAATTACTCAATTTTTTTTTTTAAATGTTGGGTGTGAGAAATGTCACAAAAGAAGGGGGTTGGGGGTTGTGTTTTATATTACACTTTTGCCACTACAAAAAAAACTCCTTATTTTTCTTCCACATCGTTGTATGTGAAGTTTTAAGGTTTATAAATGAATTTTCTGGGGTTGTCTCGAATTATTAGGTTGTTCATGTATAGTTTGTCTCGAATTTTGAGGTTCGTTCGTGGAGTTAGGTTATAGCTTGGTAGAGTATATTTATAGCTTGACAGAGTTTGCCTATAATGCTTACTTTAGCTTGGTAGAGTTAGGTAGAGTATGTTTATAGTTTGGTAGAGTTTGGAAAAGTTTGCTTATAGTTTGGTAAAGGTCGGTAGAGTTAGGCAGTGTTTGTTTAAAGCTTGGCAGAGTTTGCCTCGAATGTGTAGATCTATTTGGTAGAGTTTGCCTATAGTTTGGTATAGTTAAGTTGAGTTAAAGTCTATCTACAGCGTGGTAAATTTTAGAAGTAGCTTGGCATAGTTTAAAACTGCCTTAATAGAGCTTAGTAGAGTTTGAAAGATGTATAGTTTTGTGGAGTGTAAAGGATGCATGACAAAGTTTGGTTGAGTGTAAATGATGCATGACAAAGTTTTGTGGAGTGTAAATGATGCATGGCAGAGTTTAGCACTACTATTGTAGAGTTTGATAGAGTTTATATGAAGCATGGTAGAATTTTGTGCGGTATAAATGATGCTTGGCTAAGTTTAGAACTACCATGGTAGAGCATGACATAGTTAGATAGAGTTCATATAACACATGGCAGAGTTTGGTAGAGTGTAAATAATGCTTGGAAGAGTTTAAAACTACCATGACAAAGCATAACAAAGATTGATAGAGTTTATATAACGAATGACAGAGTTTGGTGGAGTATAGATAATGCTTGGCAGAGTTTAGGAGAGTTTAGAGTATCACATTGTTTATGTTTAATAATTATTTTGTAGGTACGCGTCAGGCACCTATGCCCAAAGTCTCGAGTAGAGATCTACCCTGCTTGGCGTGGAGATGTTGAAGATCAGAAAGTAGACAATATGATTCGAGACATACTTTCGAATTTGTTGGATATACCCACTCAATTGTTTGTCATTGGTCACAAAGATAAGATGTGTATCTTGTGGTAGTGTTTGCATGAGTTCATTTGATATGTAACTCAATTGTACCTTATAGATCTGTTGATTTAGATCAAAATCTTCATGCACCATCCGCACAAACTCGTCATAACGTATATCTTTGCTCACTTCCAGAATTTTACAACCAAGAGAAGTAGCCACTAAAAAGAACCAATGATTTGGTCGAATTTCTAATTTCCACAAACTAAGATGATTTGATCCATAGATTCAATAATAAAAAAATGAGATCAAAAGATACAAAATGAGCTCAAGGAACAATGGTGATTTGTGTGCTTCAATGGTGTATGGCGACAATAAGTGTGGGAGAAAATATGCCACACATTGTAGTAAATCTATCAAACTACAAAATTGTCGTTACTAACTCTCTCAAGGTATGATAGATAACTCTACCAAAATCTGTCACACAGGGGCTCAAAATCTACTAAAGTCTGTCACACTGTCGTTACTAACTCTGGCACACTATCAAATATAACTATGCCAAAATCTGCCACACATTGTAGAAAATCTATCAAACTATGTCAAACTGTCGTTATAACTCTGTTAAGCCATGAAAGATATCTTTGCCAAAATCTGTCATACATGGGTACAAAATCTACTAAAGTCTGCCACACTATCGTTACTAATTCCGCCACACTATCAAATATAACTCTGCTAAAATCTATCACACAGTGTAGAAAGTATATCAAACTCTGCCAAACAGTTGTTACTAACTCTGTCAAGGTAATAGAGATAACTTTGCCAAAATCTGTCACACATGGGCTCAAAATCTACTAAAGTCTGCCACACTGTCGTTACTAACTCTACCACATTATCAAATATAACTTTGTTAAAATTTGCCACACAGTGTAGAAAATCTATCAAACTCTGCCAAACTGTCGTTACAAACTCTGCCAAGCTATGAGACATAATTCTGCAAAATCCTATCACACAGAGGTACAAAATCTACTAAAGTTTGCAATATTATCGTTACTAACTCTGTCAAAATATGCTACACATGGTCCAAAATCTACTAAACTCTATCAACTCTACCAATCTAGAAAATATTCGATTTGCAGAGTTCACATGAATTTTGCTCCTTAATTATATTTTATATTTACAATTAAAATTTAATAATTATTATATGATTAAAATTTTAGTTTCAAAAACTAAAAATAAACAATTATGAAGTTTAAAAAATAAAATCCCACAAAAATATTATAAACCATATAATTCATAAACAAACTATGTAATTGTTTAGGGTTTTAACTGAAATAGTATAGAGACCAAGACACACAAACTTCGATCGGAAAGCGCCGATCCAATACTTCATATAGTTTTATTAATGTAAAATTTTCTTCAAATTCGTACTTCTGCTTGTTACAATTCTCACCAACACAAAACGAAACAACACTCAAACCCAAACAATGGCTCTCAAGAGTTTTCTCTCTCTAAACCTCAAACAAAAACTTGCCCAATATCTCTAGAGTGTTACCCAGCCTCTACACACCCTAAAACTTTTTTATAGATCGTACACTTTAACCTAGAATCTCTCAATTCCCTCAGAAATAGAAACTCTCAAGTTAAGACAAGTTTCCATTTCCGCTTGACAGCGACCTCTCGTTTCTGTTGACAGCTCCCTGTCTTGATCACCAAGAATCTTCCAAATCTCCCACAAATAGAAATTCTCTCGTTAATATAACTTTTCATTTCTGCTTGACAGCGACCTGTTGTTTATGTTGACAACTACCTGTCCTGATCACCAACTTGGCCAGCAAGGCTTTATCCAGCTCAAATTTGACTTATCTTCTTTCCTTTATGTCTTTGACTTGGAATCCACGCATCTTCAATCTCCCTTTTTTTTTAGCTCAGTTTGATAATTTAACACGTCATTGTACCTGTTCAAAATAAAACACAGACTAACACTGCACAAGGTACATGGTGATAGATCATAATGTGTTACAAAACATAATGCCTTCATGGTGCAAAATACATCTGAATGAAGTCATAAAAGGAAAAAAAATAGCTAAGATAAGCTTCTAATCTCCCCCATGATTAGGCATTAGACTCTATCTCGGAGTCTTCTCCCCCTGTTTGATATCACAACTGATCAAGACAGGGAGCTGTCAACGGAAATGATAGGTCACTGTCAAGCAGAAATGAAAATTCTCTCATGAAGATAACTTTTCATTTCTGCTTGACAGTGACCAGTCATTTCTGTTGACAACTACCTATCCTGATCACCAACTTGGCCAACAAGGCTTCAGCCATCTCAGCTTAGACTTATTCTTCTTTTCTTCATGTCTTTGACTTGGAATCCACACATCTTCAATCTCCCCCTTTTTAGTTTAGTTTGATAATCAAACACATAGTACCTGTTCAAAATAAAACACAAACAAACACTACACAAGGTACATGCTGATAGATCATAATGTGTTAGAAAACAGAATTCATTCATGCCTTCATGGTTCAAAAACCAAACCCTGCAAAATAAATCAGAATGAAGTCACAAAGGAAACAAAATATCTAATACAAGCTTCTAAGCTCCCCCATAATTAGGCATCAGACTCTGTCTCAGAGTCTTCTCCCCCTTTTTGATATCACAATTAACTTAAAAATCATACATGTATACAAGGACATAAGAATTTCCATTTCCGATTGACAGCGACCTGTGGTTTCCATTGAGAGCTCCCTATCTTGATCACCAAGAATCTTCCAGATCTCCTAGAAATGGAAATTCTCTCATAAAGATAACTTTTCATTTCTACTTAACAGCGACCTGCCGTTTCTGTTGACAGCTACGTGTCCTGATCCCCAACTTGGCCAGCAAGGCTTCGTGCAGCACAGCTTTGACTTATTCTTCTTTCCTTCATGTCTTTGATTTGGAATCCACGCATCTTCATTAACATCATTAGTTAGAAATCATTTAAGATTTGTAATTTTTGTATTTGAAATGTATAATTGAAATAAAAGAGTTAAATTGTGAATATATTAAGAAAGTATAAGTCTTTGTTCTAAAATTTGCGTATTAAAAGAAAAAATATTCGGTTTGTGATTTAGAATTTAGGTTTAGGGTTTAAAGTATAATGGAGAGTTCATGTGAAGTCTGCACGTGATGTCTACAATTCAAAATTGAAATTGGGTTGTGGTAAACTAGAATTAACCAACAATTGTACCAAAAATTACCTTACATATATATATATATATATATATATATATATATATATATATATCTTTTTAATCTGCTGAAGATAAACACTAGCCAAATTGATATCTCTCATCTCGTTTTTTCTCTGCTCTCTCACCTCTCATCTCCTTCGACGAACATCATCCATCGTCATCTTCTTTTTCTCCGATCTGACAGTACGTTCTGCTCCCTCTTCTCTCTTCTTATGCTTTTTTCTAAATCACTAATATTTTTCTCTCTCTTTTTAAGACCGATTCTGACATCCCCCAACTCTCTCACAGTCGTTCGATGATAAAGCCAACGATAGCGATTCTAAAGGTAATTTATCTTTCTTCTTCTTTCGTGTTCTTCTTCTCTCTTCTTCTTCCAGATCTACCAAAATTTTGCACTTTTTTTATGTTCCGCTAGCCGTTGTCACCTCTCTCCTTCCAGTTGTTGGCTCTCTATTCCCTTAACAACTGAAACATGTATAGTTTTTTCAAAAAATTATATTTTTTTTCTTTTTTGAAACTGACGATTTTTTCTGGAAAAGGTTGATTTCTTTATTTTTTATGTTAAAGTTTGATTTTTTCACTCTTTTCTCACCATTTTTGCCATTCTTTATGGCATGTTTCGTCAAACGCTTCCTCCTCTCTCCAGTCGCCTCTTGACTCTGGCCAATGGTTACCATTTCTTCTCCGTTGACGACATCTCAAAAATGTTGATTTTTTTCTTTAAAGGTTGAATTTTATTAAAAGGTTGAATTTTTATGAAAACAATATTTGTTTTTTTTTGTGTTTACTTATGAAAGAGTTGATATTTTATTATACATAGTGAAAATTTTATCTTTTGTTGTGTAAATTTTACATTTCTAACGAATTTTATGTGAAAGTTTTGATGCATACAACCGAAACGACTCCCGCTAGATAGCCGCCCCTATCTAAAAAGAGACCTTTTCTTGTTAAAGTTTACCATTTTTATTGAAAATCTTAAGTTAGAATCAATTTTTTTTATCTTTTTTCGTTAAAGTTAACATTTTATTGAGTATTCTCGATTGTTCTTATAAAGACTTCTTAAGCAGACTTCTTTTTCAGACTTATTTTCCATAATTTTTTTTAGACTTATTTTTTTCATTGTTGTAGTATTATTGATTATAAAATTACTGAACTTAGGTTTCTTTCATTGACGTTTGCAGATTCTGGTAGTCAGATGGATAAGCCAGAATTTTCACAAAGATTTTTCACAAAAGGTGTTGAACCTCAGCCAACGAACAGTATAAGCTATTATAGTGGAGATACTAGGTTGATTGATATGTTAATGAAGTTCTCAGGGATGATGAATGGGGGGAGCTATATAATTCAAGGCTTGGTGTGTTTATCAAGTTTCATGAGATGGCATTTGGCTGGGCAACAAGACTAGTGTACCATTTACTTATTTTTTAGTTGCAGTGTAGGAAGAATTGTGAGATTTAATAAAACTCACTAAAATAATAAAGGTTTGTTGATCGTTGAGGATGCTTAGCCAGAGAAAGGTGGTGGATCAAAGAGAGGCCTTGACTCACCAGATGATGAGGCCAAGGGACGAAAGAAGTGTAATTTGAGTTTATCTTCTTGTGTGACTGACAATAACTCAGTTGGGACAATGAAGGAGTTCATGGAGCAATGTTGTAAGAAGATGCTTTTTTAATTGATGGATGAGATTTGTAGTGCAAAACAAAAGATATTAGAAGGTATGCTCAGTTGTCAACAAGAGATCCACACTCTAGCTGAAAGATTATCGGCAGTTAAGCAGTCTTTGGAAGTAATTAGCGGAATCATGTTGACGAAGCCAATCATGATGAGGAAGAGACCAATCTGCTAGTTGGGGTTAGATCTGAACCCTCTCCAAAAAAAAGAGTTTATGATCTGCATAATTCAAAGAACCTAAAGAAATCAAAGTAGTTTTGTTTGATATTCTTTACCGTTGGTTTGATTTGGTTGTTTTTGTGTTAGACTTTGCTGTACATTTGTCTTGAACTTCAGCTTATGTTGTAGTATCTGTTTCTGGTCATTTGTTTTTTTGTAGTGGTTTGTTTATATGTTAATTGAGTGTCTTATATTATTATATATTCCTTCCGTTTAGTTATAGTTGATGCTTTTTTAAAAAAAATTATTTTTAAAAGATTGATGCTTTAGGTTTCCAATTCATCGTTGAATTTGAACTTTTTATTTTGCCCTCAACTTGAAATGTAAGTTGTCACATTTTCTAGTTATTTTGATATTAAACTTACTAATCGGGTATAATCAGATTTTTTTTTGGTTTATAGGGACAAAAAAAAACATGAAGAAAGATTTTACATTGAGTTGGTACTATGAGCTACGAACCCCTACAAACTGGCTACAAGACACGATAACTTTCATTAGTATACTTCTTTAGCAAAATTCGGTAGAAGACTTCTTATTGACTGTTTTGTTTCTTGCTTTACTGATTAACACTTGTCCCATATGATGCAGTACATAGATGTTGGGATTAGTCTACTGAGTAGTAGATATTCAAAGCATCATAAATGGTTTCGGTCCAATAGACTTTGCATGGTTGATAGCAGATTTGGCATGAAGTGTACTTCTAAATTTGAAGACTTTCTAAAGTCTGACACCAACCCCGACGATACATGTAAACCTTTACCTGGCGGAGCACTTGAACCTACTCAGGGGAAGAGCCATCATATTACTGAAGTGACAAGACGTGGGAAATTGAAGTGGATGGCATATACGCACCAGTGAACATTGGCATAAATCATTGGGTTGCTTTGTGGATATCCATACCGAAAATATGCATCGTCATTTGAGATTCTACTACTTCTCTCATAAAATACTTGGTAATGGCTGCGTTCGTGAAGCATATTACAGTATTTGTGCCATATATTCTTCATGCTTCAAAAAGGAGTAAATTTTAAGTGACGTCATTCACATTTGAGCGTATAAAACGGTCTCTGCCCCAAAACAAGCAAAGTGGAGATTGTGGCATGTACTGGTTGAAGTACATAGAATGTCATGCACTCAGAATTCCATTCTCTCTGCAGTTTTGTGATGGTAATGTGAAGCTCATGAGGGATAAGTTATGTGAAGAGATATATGATGAGATATACATAATGGGCACAAGGATATAAAAATTTGGACTTATATGATTCCAAATAATATAATATGGGTCCACGTTTTTATATTATTGACTAACTTTTGTATACCTTGTCTTGTATGCCTCTTATATATATATTTAGTCTGCTAGAAAAATTTGTTATTTGGAATCTCTCATGTCCTATTTTTGTGGATGTAAGATAACTCATAATTTTTTGTATTTACTATGGGGTATTTTTGGTGAGGTGACTCGGTTTAGGTGAGATAATTGTGTTGAATTTCTTATGTTGCTAACGATTGGTAATCTTGACTTTCTTATGTTGTTAAATGTTTTCTCTCTTTATGTTCCAAATGCTTGTAATCACTCAGTCGCATCATACATAAATAACATCCTAAATTCATCATCCATAAATAACATAAAATTATCATCCATAAATAACATCTTATAAGGCCGAGTTGCTCTCAGTCTGGTGGTTAGGATGATCCAGCTAATGACTTGGCACCAGAGTTTGATTTCTACCCGCTGTAGTATGGTAGCTTAAAAAAGGGATTATAGGGGTGGGATTTAGGCTATGAATCGGTCCTTGTCGATCCACTTGTTGACAAAAAAATAAAAAAATAAAAACATCCTATAATCATCATACATCAATAACATTCTAAATTCATGATCCATAAATGACATCCTAATATCATCATGTATAAATAACATTCTAAAATCATCATGCATAAATTAGATAATAAAATCACAGCAGATCCAATGCGTATACTCGTCGTCATCACTTCCAACATCTCTACTCATCATCCACTTTTGTTACCTACCAAACATAATTATTGTATATTACAAATTATACTAAATACAAACAATCAATTTTAGTAACCAAATAATTTTGAACTTACACTATTTGATCTAATATGGCATGATTGTTTGCATTTTGAACAGCTGTATTGCTTAGAAATTTTTTGTTTGCCTTGGTGTTTTGCATCCTTGAAATTTCTACCCAATTCTGTCACCTAGATTTCTTCTTTCTTCCAGGAAGAATTTTCACAATTGGAGGAAGACATTGCTCTTATTTCCCAAATCCGTAGTCAGTTTTGGGGTATATATTGTGATAGTACGTTGTATTAAGATATTCCTTTCTATAGGAAAGACATACAAGCATGGATACATGTAGACCAACATGCATTGCAGCTGCAATAACTTATGAACAATAAATTTTCTCAATCTGAAGGACACCACATTCACATGTTCACTATTCTAAATCAACTAAACAATTTCTTGCGTCTCTTTTCACATTAAACTTCCAAGTATATATGCGTTTAACAACCATCTTGTCTACATCCACGTACTACCAACAAATGTCATACTTTCCGAGTATGACATGTTGTGAGCCTCAAGACATCTTTTCTCCTTTTATAAAACCACTTTCCTAGCTTCTCTTATATGTATTCCAATAGGAATATTATGGAAAATTATCAGGCTAACTTAAATGCAGCATTAATAGATTATGAGATGTTGCTCGTCTGCATGTTGTATATGTCGTCCGAAAAGTGAAAACGTGCCCACAACTTTGGGTATGTGTCTTCTAAGTAGGCTGAAAGGATAAGGCTTATATGCTTCAACTCGTCCATGTATTGATTGAAATCGGAAATTGTGTATGCATATGCCGCTCCTTTGACCAATTACATGAGATGGTTTCCTTTAAACTTGGTCACTATGTTATTCTGAAGGTGATAGTAACATATGCCTCGTGTTACCCAAAGAAAAATTGTGTTACATGCATTGTTTCTGGAGTTGTGCCGGTTAGAAACTATTAGCAAAGGATATTGTTGTGAAAAGCAACTAGCTAATTTGGTAAAAAACCATTCTCATGTAAACATCATTCATAGTGTCAGCAATACCAAATGCCAATGGAAAGATCTGAAAATTACCATATTGTGATATTGCCACTAGCAAAACTCCACCGTATTTCTTAGTCAAATGACATTCATCTACTACAATAACTCTTCTGAGATACTGAAACCTAGCAATCGAGGCACCAAGCAAAATAAATTTAAATCTAATATGATCATCAAGTTCAAAACCAGTGACAGTTCTCAGATCAGCTTCTTGGATTAGATGCAAATAAGAGGGCAAATTATCATAACCATTTTATGCAGTCCCACACACCCATTCTTGGGTGTATATCAATGATCAGTACAAAGTAGTGTAATTCAACTTCATACCATACATCACCTTCATTGACTCTTCAATATGCTTTGGTGTAATTCCGACAATTGTTCCAAAATGACCTACAAATAATACATCAATATGTCTCGGAGAATAGTGTTTGAAGTGAGCATATTGATCTGTTACAAAACATGTATGAGTTTTTACATATTTTTTCACCCAAAATATGTTTCTTGCATTTGTCATAGTCACTCTAACCTTCCATCCACAACCATCAACGCAACATTTAGCCACAAATAGAGTTTTTTGTTCACTTGTATACTGAAATTGAATTTCAATAGTATACTCATCACTCCTAACGCTAATACCTACTCTTCCTTGCTAGAAAATTTTCAATTTAACATATATGTTATGAGATTTTCTTCTTGATCAAAATAACGCTTGTTATCCATAATTGTATCATCTTCGTCTTCGTCTTTTACTTTCCCATATATATTGTAATCTCCACTTTCCTGGTAAACTTCATGCTCACCATCAGACTTATATGTATATTTCATGTCATCTTCCATTTGATCTTCATCACAATTAATTTCTTTGTCTAAATCTTCATCATGGTCCCCTTCTTCGTCACAATTCACAGCTTCATGAGAATTATTCGGGAAACTAACTGCAACACATAAACGTACAACATGCAACTTACTTAGCTCAACCAAGTTTCGAACTTGTCTATCATTTGTGACATGCATGGGAGTGTTTGATGACAGAATATGGTAGTGAATACGTCAACTCCACGAAATCAGTTTCCTTTTCCAGATCATAATCATCTTGTACCATTCAAACAAGTTCACCATGTGTACAATCATTATCTATAAATAACATTCTACCTCATTTGCAATTACCAACCTCAAAATATCAATACAAACATTTCATCACCCATTCTCCATAAACAACAGGTAACTGAAACAATTTCCCTAGAAAAAAGTATATACTCCACTCCCTATGTTCCATAATGTTTGATTTTTTGTAATTTGCACAAAGATTAAAAAATAAAAAATATTGTATTTAAATAATTAATTAAAATATTTTATGTATTAGAAACAACACATAATGATGACTTATCTATGAATTTAGGTTGCATGGCCACTCCGTTTATACTCCTAGAGTCCTAATACCTATTAATCATTATATTTCCACCATGCCTTATTATTTATCTAATTTTCATTTAAGCCATGTATTAATATTACGTATACAAATTTAGATAAAATTTTGGTTTGGAGCCAAATTTCATGATCAATTGGAAATAAAAAATTTTAATTTTGTAATGGAGCCAAAGAAAAAAATTTCGTAACTTTTCTTTCTTATAAAAACAGTCCACTGAAACTAGTATCTAACTATTTTTCATGGATTCCAATATTGATGTGAACTTTTGTTTGATTTAAATGAAATTCCACCAAGTGAAGAAAGTGGCAATGAAAATTTAAATGTAACTCCACCATGTAAAATTTTGTTTCCTTATTGATCGATATCTTTTAACTATTTTTCCATTGAATGAATCTTTAGAATTTTCAAAATTCATATGCTCTTTATTATACGACAATATCATTATACAATTCAAACTCTAATACCTTTTAATTTAACAATATAGCTGTATATTATGTTTACTCTAAATATTTTATCTCAATATCTTACAATAATGTTTTTTTTTACAACAGAAAGTGAATATATTTCTCAAGAAACTATAGTTTGTAATAAACAAATGGCAAATGGAGAAATATTAGAGGTTTATCATGCTCTATTGGAAAGAAGTGTCGATGGAAACATGACAAACACTACAACAACAAAAGTCTCCAATTTGGTAACGAGTTAAAAATACTCTGAATGACAAAATTGTTGATGTAGCACATAGGAGAAAGGGTATATGTGGTCCAAAGAAAACTCATATTGACCTTGCTCAAGTTGTTGAGATTTCACTCCATCGTCGAAAAACTTTAAGATCGTTGGCGGCGTATTTGAATATGAGTCTTACAACCTTGCACTTGTGTCTAAAAAATGACTCATTAAGCGTCATACAACTGCAATCAAGCCAAGTTCGACTAGAATTTTGTGTCTCCATGCTCGACAATAGTACCATTCCCCATCACTCGAAGTTTGTTGATATGTACAATGTTGTACATATTGATGAAAAATGGTTTTACATGACAAAAAAGACAATGAAATATTATCTTCTTCTGGCTGAGGAAGAGCCATATCGTACATATCAAAGTTAAAAATTTATTGGAAAAGTTATGATTTAGCTGCTATAACTCGTCCAAGATTTGATTACCCAGAATATTGAATTTTTCTAACAGTAGACTTCACATCATGTCGATGACTTCACGTAAAGTCTTCTTAGGAAAATAGAGGTTACTTATGCAATTGAATAAATTTGACTTTTATTACAGAAGTCTGCACATGAAGTCTACAACGTAGTTACAGTAGGCTTCAGGTGAAGTTTACTTTATTTTAATAAATAATTAATTTTATTATATAAATTGTAGACATCACGCAAATTCTACATTATCTTAATATATAAATTGCATACTTCAACATAAAACTAGACTTCACGTGAAATCTGCGAATTTAACGCATACTACGCTGAATTCTGTGATTTTTACACAGACTTCTAGACTTTTTGGTCAACAGTCGTTATTTTGGTCAATTTCAAAACTAACCTCCTTTACAAAAAGTAGATTTCATGTGAAGTCTGCGTAAAAGTCAAACTTTTGGTCAATTGCAAAACTAGACTCAGTTTTGCGTATACTTCACTTGAAGTCTACTTTATATATTTTTTTTTGTCCAATAAGAATGTGCGACTTCACGTGAAGTCTACTCATGAAATCCAGAAAGTTGGTCAAATGCAAAACTAACCTTTGTGTAGACTTGCAGACTTCACCTTTGTGTTTACTTATAGACTTCACTCTACATGGAAAACAGACTTTACGTGAAATATGCTTTCAGCAAATTTCTGAAAATGTGCGAGAATTAGTTAGATTTGAGTTATGATCATATTTACCTTGTTTAAATGCCCACAATGTTGAAGTTGCTTGTAAATTGTTACTTTTAGCTGCTAAAAGCACCAAAAATGTAAGCTTTAAGAATTTTTTAAAAATTAAAATGAAAATAAAATAGATTTATGGATAGAAATGAAGAAAAAAGAGATATTGTGAGGTCATATATGATGAGGAAGCATATTGAGGCTGAAAATTGTAAGTGAAAGTGCATTTAGAGATTTATTTTGTGTTGTTAATTGTGGGTGGGAGAATTGAAAAGATGACAATTTTGTAAATAAGTGGACTAATCAAATATTTATGTCTTTTAAAGTTTTTTTTTGTTATTTGAAGATAATAAAAATAAATAAAAAATAATGGCATCATTGTAAATATTAAGTGGGTTAAGGGTAAAATGGAAAAAAAATTAGAGAGAGAAAATTGTGAGTTAGATTTTTCATTGACCAAAGTCAAAGAGTTATATTTGCAAATGTCCCTTAAATTTATATGGTATTTGATTTTGAAACAAATATAGTTTTATTGTGATTTAGCGTTTTTATCTTTATATACACCGATCGTTCACATATTATTATACATGTTTGTGTTGTGTATATTGAATTTGATTCTACTTAATGGTGGTTATTTTTTAATTTGAAATTGATATAGCTCCTTTAGCATAGTTATATGTTTGATCTACATATATAGACACTATATGTACAGTTAAAGACTAATTAGCAAAGGGTTGCCAATTACGCTGATTGCTACTTTTTAATCAATACTACAAATTGGTAATATTTTATGTCCTGAGAAATAAAATTTGATAATGTGTTTTTTTTTGTCAATACTAGGTCACAATTAGCCGATCTATTAACTAAATTCCTACATAATGTAGACAATAAAACTCGATTCTTGAATTAAAAAAAAAAACTAGACTTAATTTTTTGGGCTAAATAATTAATTAATCTAATTAGCTCATAAGAGTAATTAAATCTCTAATGAATCAAATGAACCATAAACCATCATTCAAACCTAACAAAATAACACTATCAGTTTTTATTTTTGTTACTATAGTATTTAATAAACACTAAAATAATTTTTGAATTAAACCGGAAAAAAAATTACTTATTCTGCCAAACACTTAATAAAATTTCATTTTTCTGACTTTCCTTTTCTTTCTTTTTTAACCCTAAGACATAACTATTTTCTCTTCTCTCGTTTTCTCCTTTTCAACTCTATAAAGCCTCAATTTCTCCCATATTTTCTTCCTCAATTTAACTCAAATCTGTAACCCTAATTTTGTGTTTGCTACGAGATGTCAGATATGGATTTAGCGTCACTATGTTGTTAGGCACACCTTCAACTCCATGATATCGTTTTTCCTTACTTTCATCCACCACAAAACAAGTTCTGAAGGACAAGTACAAACCAAATTTGAGACCATACATTTGGTGCTCAGCAAAACATGTTTGAGCAAGAGGAGAAGGATCATGAGTTGTCCATGGATTGCCAAAAATGAATGCTCATGTGAGGGGTGAAGCTCGATAGATGAGTCATGGTATGGATGGTAGCGATAACCCGTGTCACTTGTTACTGCTTCTAATCCACGACAAAGTGGATGGAGGACGACGTCATTGTAATACCTTGCTCATGACCCGTCGACATAAATCGCAATTTCTCGATGACCACAATTTCCGAATCTAGATCGGCAAGTTAATCTTAAAGCTACACTCTGGAGGCTTTCAATTAATATGTGGATCATCTTCTGACTCCTAATGCGCCGGGAAACTGCTCCTTAATATAGGTAATCAGATATTCGATCTTCAAGTTTTAATCTTGGGAAAAAACAACATGATTTTGCTTTCAGCTACGCGTTTATCAAATGATGAAGAACATACTCACCAAATTTTAGATGATTCTGTAGTGTATTTTTCTTTCGATTCTCTTTTCTTTTTTTCACGTGCTCATATGAGATTATGGGTATGGTTTGAGGTTCTTCGTTGTTCATTTCTCGAACGAGATGATAGTTGCGAACAGGTCGTATAATCGGGATGAGAAGCCGATCCTTGGCTCTTATATCAAATGGCGCCAAACACTTAATAAATTTTCATTTCTCTGACTTTCCTTTTTTTTTTTTTAACCCTAAGACATAACTATTTTCTCTTCTCTCGTTTTCTCCTTTTCAACTCTATAAAGCCTTAATTTCTCCCATATTTTCTTCTTCAATTTAACTCAAATCTGTAACCCTAATTTTGTGTTTGACATTGTGGTTTTGATGACCATAAAATCACTATCACTTCTCTGATTCGTGTGCAATGCATGAACCATTTTGTGTGCCACAAGGATACTGTCAGATATAAGCCTTCATTTCACAAAATCTCCTTGAGATTTAGATATCTGGTAGAACTTGCTTGAGACGGTTACTCAATACTCGTGATCTTATCTTGTACATGACGGAGCAGAGACTTATCAGTTTTAAATATGTCATCTTATTAGGATTTGGAATCTTGGGGATAAGACAAATCTGTGTACAATTCCAGTCTTTGGGGAAACAACCAGAAAAGAGGAATTTCTTGATCTCACTATCGATTCGCTCACCAATGACATCCCAATAAGTCTGAAAGAAGAATCCGGTCATTCCATCTGCACCAGGGGCTTTGTTACTTTTTATATCAAAGGCTGCAGATTTTATTTCTTCACTTGTTACCGGTTGACAAAGTTTAAGGTTCATGTCTACTGCTACGCGAGATTCCATTCCGTTTAAAAGATCATATGCATATTCGGTGAAGAAGAGGTAAAAAGCTTACAGAAATAATCAATGGCCACCTCACCGTTGGAGCCCTTAGCTACATGTGCGATGCCATCTGCATTATATAATATTGGGATTGAGTTTTGCAATCTTCTATTTCTACACTTCCTTGGAAAAATTCGGTATTGCGATCTCCGTCTCTTAGCTATTTCTCTTTGCTTTTATTTTTCCAGTAAGTATCTTCTTCTTTTTATGCTTGGAATAGCTCTTGTTTTATCTCACAAAGAATTCTATAATCTGGAGTATGCTTGTTTTCTTCTGATTCCAATATGGTTTTGAGTTGTCTAATTAAGCGTTTTGAATTATGTTCAAAGCTTCTCTTCCATTTAGATAGAGCTTGGCGGTAGTCCGATATTCTCTCCAAAACAGACCCATTAGGTGATTGATTATCCTGTTTCCATACCTGTGAAATCACTTCTCTAATACCAAGTTTTAAACACCAACAAGAATCAAAAATGAAACGACCAAATTTTGAAGAGAAATCACTTGAAAATCAGAGAAGAATACGACTATGGTCAGATTTCATTCGATTCATGTAGTCATATCTCGAATTAGGTAAGAGATTGGAGCATTCTAAGTTGGAAAGCGCATGATCCAAGCGACATTAAACGTGCATACCATTCCTCTCACCCACCCAAGAAAACTTATTACCCATAAAAACCATCTCACTTAGCTAGCACTCAGATATCATATTATAGAAAGATTGAAACGACGATGCTTGTCTTGGAGGACCACCCAACTTTTTTGAGTTATCAAAGAGTTCATTCATGTCACCGAGCACAAGCCAAGCTTCCAGTATACTGCTGTTAATGTCTTTCAAGTTATCCCACACAACTTGTCTTAATTGTCTTGTAGGCTCTCAATACAAAAAAGAGACAAAGAAGTGCATATAGCCAATATTGACTAACATCAATAATGTTTTTAATCGAAAGCAGAACATCAACTTGGTATGTTCTTTTTCACATAAGAGCTAGTCCACCACTCAAACCCTGCGGATCCACTACATGTAAATTGTCATAACCCAATGATCTTTGAATTTCGGGAATGGAGTTTTTTGTCTCAATGAGGAACAAAAAATCTGGAAAATGCTCACACCGCATCTCCCTAAGAAATTGGATTGTCAAGGCGTTCCCCAAACCTTAACAATTCCAGCTCAATATACTCATTGATCTGTAGGCGGTTCCGCACTTGGAACCACCTCTACATTGCTACATTTAGCAGCTTGTGACTTACTAATTGTTTCTTTCTCACCACTCACTTTCCTCTTCGGAATAGTCGCTAAAACTTCTTCTTTGGAATATTTTGCCTTGTTGGGTGTCATTTTCCTTGCCTTGCCTTGTTAGCGATTCCACTTGCTTAGCCTCCGATGGTATCTAAACATCAAAGATTCAACCCCAGAAGGACCAATATTAGTACTGATATGAAATGCCATTAGATTTTGACTCGGCTTAGCTTTAGTAGAACCATTATCAAGCTGCAAGATCAATTGATTATGGATGCTAGAAGAAGTTGTAACTGCTGTAAAGGATGAAACCGTAAGTTTGTCACCATTGGCCTTCTTTTTATTTTGGTTCTTTGAATCATAAACGATACCATTTCTTTTATTTATCTTTGTTGTCAAAATAAGAAGAGCCTAAGGGTTTCAATAAGATATTCTGTGCAGATTCATATCCATTCATATTTCGTATCGTTCGTCGCTCACGTTCAATTTTTTCTTGCTTTTTTGCAAGATCATAAGCTGATAGATAATTCGTCATGGCATCAATAGCTTCTTTATTGATCTTTAGTCTTCTAGTAATCTCATCTAATCCACCCTCATCATCACTAAGTACACACAAAAAAGTATCTCTTTTGCTTAGTTTAATCTTGCTTACCAGAAGTACTTTCTCTCGCATTGTAGTAGGAGTTTTAGTTAGATTAGTGGATCAATTGGTGAGCGGGCATTTGGATTGCTCGTAATTTAGACAAAGACAATTATGGCAAACATTCCTGATGCATTCAAATGCTAAGTCAACACGAAACACATTCCCCGACGACAAACATATTAATCTAATTTTCCAGATAGGATTATTGATATCGAAATTGACTTTTACTCGAACACATTTGTGGGCTTCTACTTATAGCTTGAATCAGACTTCAGCAAGTTTGGACTTCTCTAGGCTGAGCAAGTGTCTGTAAGGCCCAAGTTATAATTTAAGGTAAATTAGGTTAGGTTAAGTCCAATGGGCTGGGGGAAAACATTCTCTATAATTCCTTCTAGGTGCTTTAGATAAAGGATATTTTTGTCTTTCGCAGGAGCCGTTGATAGAGTCGGTTAGGGTTTTACTGAGGTGGATTGGCAAAAGGTGGAGAAGAAATAAAGGACAGGATCACGCACAAAGCGTGAGGATCAAACAGAGGGTGAGCGAGAGTAGTGCAAGGCATAGAGAGAGAGTTTTCTGGGTGAAAGAGGTGAGTGAGAGCATAGGGAAAGCAAAGGTGAGAGAGGGCTGGTGAGTGTTCTTCTTTTGGGTGTTCTTTGTTCTATTCTTACATGATTCGAATCCAGAGTGTGTGAGTTACTCTTTATAATACACAAATCGGTGTAACCCTTGATCATAGTGGATTGATTCTTCTTGTGAGCTTACAGCTCACCGAGACGTACCAAAGCTGGTATTAGGCCTTAGGAACTCATAAATCTTTGTGTCATTTTTCTGTCTTACGCATAACATCCCACATATAATGAACAGAGAACAGAAATCAATATAAGAAGTGCAAACCAAACGATCAAAGAACAACAAGTGGTATTAGAGCTTCATGTATTTTTGTTTCAGTTTCTATTTTGAGTATTGCTTCACTTTCGGTGGTATCAGATCTGTGGTTCAAGCAAAGTTGGAGAAGGAAAAATACAGTGTGAGATCTAACAACATGGAACCAACACAAGGACGTTTTGATGTTGAGAAGTTTGATGGGGATAATGATTTCTCATTGTGGATGTTTAAGATCTTAGCACAACTAGAGATATTGGGTTTAGATGATCCACTCATGCATGTTTATCTGGATGAAGAGGCTAGTCTAGAACCTGATGTGAAAGGTCTTGATAAAAAAGCTGATGAAGAAAAGTTCACAAAGCCAAAGGCTTATTCCAAGTTTGAAGCAAAGGATAAGAGAGCAAAGAATCTCATATGCTCATGTCTTGCAGATCATGTGCTCAGATATGTGAGAGGTAACGGACAGCCTATGACACATGGATGGCTTTGGAGGCTGAGTATCAGGTTAAAACACTTCCTCACATATTTAATCTTAAACAAAGGTTTTATGCTTTTAAGATGGATGCTCAGAAGAGTCTAGAAAAGAATCTAGATACTTTTAACAAGCTGATTTCAAATTTAGTTATTATGCATGTGGAGATGAGTGATGAAGACAAGGCATTTATTCTCATGAATAGTCTACCCAAGCAGTTTGATAACCTGGTTCATACACTGAAGTACAACAAAGGCAGAGATACAATCACGTTCAAAGAAATTGTCAGCTCAGCATATTCAATAGAAATTGAGTTGAAATAAAAGGGGTTGTACAAACTGCAGACAGAGGGTGAATGACTGATTATTGAGAACAGAGGCAAATCAGAAACTAGGTCACAGTCCAAAGAAAAATAGAAAGGTATATATAAGTCTGGATCAAAGACTAAGGAATGTTGGATATGTGGTGAGGAGACACATTTCAAAAGAGATTGACGTAAGAAGAAGAATGGTGGTAGCAGTAGCAACCGCAGGGCAGAGGCTGGTGTTGGAAAGGGTGAATTCGTTGAACCATTGGTGCTAGTAGCAACACAAAATCTTCAGGGTGATGAATGGATTTTGGATACTGGTTGCTCGTATTATTCGACATACATAAAGGATTTAATGTATGACATTGAAGAGGTTAATGGTGGGAGAATTCTCATGGGTAACGACACATACTGCAAGGTTTCTGCAATTGGAAAGATCTGATTTCAAAGTCATGATAACTTATCGATTATTTTGACTCAGGTCGGGTATTCAGCCATAAAAAGATGAAATTTGATATCTCTGGGTCAGTTGGAAACATTAGGTTGTTGGTTCAAATCTAAGAATTTCATACTCAAACGTTTTACAATGACAGAGAGGTGCTTGCTGGGAACTACAGAGGAACTTTGTACTTCTTAGAAGGTGAAACAAGACAGAGTTTTGCAAACTCTGTTGAAGCAAACAAAGACTCTGGAAAATAGATAGATGGTAAATGAAAGTGAGTTAAGTCAGAGGGTCAAACATGTGTCTTTTGCACTGTCAAATTAAAGTGATGAAGCAGAAACGTTTGATTATGTTCACTATTCAGTTCAAGGTGGAGCTACTTTAGGTAAAACAAAATCAGAACATGAAGTAGAAGAAAAGACAGAGGAACCACACACTTATCAAGAGGCAGTAACAAGAAAAGACAGAGAGATTAAGAGAACTGATCTAGACAGAAAGAGATCAGTGTGGAGTCTAACTCACTGAAACGGTATGTTTTAGGTGAATGACAAAGCTAGAAATGACTCTCAATTTCTCAATGGAATGTTTGTTTTAAAAAAAGGATTGATTAAGGTTTTGTGTCGAAAGTCTGCCTAGCAAGGTTGTGCTAGATGGCGTGTCTTGTTGGATTTAACAGCGGTACAAATGATTTGTCATTCATTCATGTTTGTCCAAAGCAGAGGTGGAGACTAGAATCGTGGTCTATTTATGGTGTTATGTAACAATGATTCAGTTATTCTACAAATGGTTGTATATATGTGAGTGCGTTTGTTTAAGTCATTGGAAAATAATTTAGCGAGTTTTGCAGCACTGATTTCTGGCTCGAGTTAGAGCTAGAAGGCTCTAGCGGTCAAGTCGGAGGGAAAAGAGCTCCTGGCAAAGGGATTGAGGACTTTTCTGATAGGTCAACAAGATCAAAAAAGTGAAAGGGAAAGGTTGTGTTGAGATACATCACAACTCCAGTAAAGGGGCTGGGGACCTTTTCCGACAGGATAACAAGAGTTCGGAAAAAGGAAAATAAAAGGTTGTTGGAAGTGGTGAAGCTTTCGGGTTATGGTTTGATACAATCAAGAAGTCGAGGTGGAGTTTTGTGGGCTTCAACTTATAGATTGAATCAGACTTCAGCATGTTTGGACTTCTCTAGGTTAAGCAAGTGTTTATAAGGCCCCAGTTATGACTTAAGTTGTATAAGGTCAGGTTGAGTCCAATGGGCTGGGGAAAACATTCTCTGTAGTTCTTTCTAGGTGTCTCAGATAAAGGACATTTTTGTCTTTAGCAAGAGGAGGCGCTGATGGAGTCGGTTAGGGTTTTGCTGAGGTGGATGGGTAAAAAGTGAAAAAGAATATAAAGGACAGGATCACAGAGAAAGTGTGGGGATCAAGCAGAGGGCGAGAGAGAGTAGTGCAAGGTAGAGAGAAAGACTTTTCTAGGTGAGAAAAGTGAGTGAGAGTAAAGGGGAAAACGAAGGTGGGAGAGGACTGGTGAGTGTTCTTCTTTTGAGTGTTCTTCGTTCTGTTCTTACAGGGTTCGAATTCAGAGTGTGTGAGTTACTCTTTTTATTACTCAAATTGGTGTAACCCTTAATCATAGTGGATTGATTTTTATTGTGAGCTTAAAGCTCACCGAGACGTACCAAGGCTGGTTTTAGGCCATGGGAACTCGTAAATCTCTGTGTCGTTTTTCTGTCTTATGCATAATATCGCACAAACACAGAACAGAGAACTGAAATCAATATAAGAAGTGCAATACAAATGATCAAAGAACAACAATATTCATGCAAGTGTGAATGAGTTTGACCAAAATCCACCTCCAAGACATCACATATCGAGTTAGCGATTGCCGAGAACATATCAACGGTGAAAACATCCAGTGGAATATTAGATATTTTGATCCATAAAGGAACAAACTGAAGGTTTTTTGGTGAGAAATCTTTTTCCCATCGGGATACAATTATACCCCAATCCTCATAGTTCCAAATTCCAAATTGTACTATTAATTCTAGATCCTCCTCATTCTGAAATTTGAATTGTAAAGTATCTTTGGAAAGAACAATACCTTTAATTCTGCTCTGCATGCGACATATACGTGGCATGTTCAATACCGAGATGGTTTCCTTGGCATGTAGAGTAGTTTTTGTCCGGAGGTACATCAATCAGAATTTCCTTATGAATTGGCATGGATCTCATAGCAGCAACAATAGGAGAAATCATCAGAGTTGATTGGAGATGAGTATTATGCACTACAGTTCCCATTGCAGGCCATTGGTAATTTCATCAGAAAATTAAAAGCAAGGCTTGGAAGGACCTGTGGAAGATGAGCCCTCTATTAATGTTGCAGACACTCCGATCAAACCAGTATTTATATATCCAATCTATGTATTGACTGTATGCTTCTGAGAATAAATTTAAATTTTCATCGGTCTTAGAGCAATAGTCTCTGTGAATCAGTAAGATGATCCAAAATGATGATTAAACTTCAAACCATTTCAACTGTTTTTAAGCTATTGCATGTCACTGTAACTGAACGCTTACTAAACAGGAATATCTTGGAAGGAAGCGGGAATTGGTTTAACACAATTATCAGAAACCATAAATTGAAAAGATAAAGGAATTGCATGTAGCAGAATAGTGGACTAATGGGACCCACGACAAAGCAGAATCTTATATCTCGAAAATGAAAAAGATTGTAGAGAATTTGATAGGTGACCGGCGAACACAAAGCCCTAGAGAATTACCTCATTTCGTTCTGGCTGGAGAGAAAAGGAGGAGAGAGGATCTTGATGTCTTTTGCATCAAAGGTTTATGATATTATATTGGGATGGAGATTTGCTTTGATTGAGAATCATCTAAGAAATCTCTTTTTTGATCAATTTCAAATAGGGTTCCCAGATTGGTTTCGATTTGGTCGAATATCCTTCTCGATATTTCCTGAAAAAATTGTGGAAGTAACAGTACAATGTTTGGATCTTGCTTCTCTTCATTTTCAAATATTAGGATTTGCAATTTCAGATTTGGGGCTATCTTTAATCCAAACCGATTTATCTAGGAACCAATTTTCTGAATTCAATTTCTCTGATTTCGTATATCACGATGATTATGGGCTTAGATTAAATATTTTCTTTTGATTCTAAGAACATTAACATTAATTAGGAGTACGATTTTTTTTGTCAACAAATAATGAGTGGATCGACAACAGCCCAATCCATAGCCTAAATTCTCGAACTGGAGCTGGGTGGGATTCGAACTCACCACCTGATGCCTAGCTAATCAGGAGCAAGCCAACTGGACCAGCTGTTTCTTGACAATTAGGAGTACAATTTTAAGAGAGATATATCATTATCTTTAGGATTTTTGTTATTAAAATCAAAAAATAATCTTATCAGGTAATATATAAATAATTAACCAATAACTATAATTTTATCTAATAATTATACATTTATCAGTTAACTTATTTTCCATCCCTCCCAAAACAAAAAAAATAGTTATCAGTTAACTTATTCGTTAATGTAAACCTCCCAAGGAGTCGGCACTATGAAGTGGTAAAGGGGATAGATATCCTCGAATTAGAGACAACACACGAACCCCAAAGACGAGATGATGGGGTAGAAATTCTCCAGTTATAGATGACACACGAACTCAAAAACGAGATGTTGGGGTTAAAATTCTCGAGTTGGAGACGACACACGACTCAAAGACGAAATTTTGGATTGAATGGCGCCACAAAATGTTGCGAAAAAGCCATTTGATAAGTCGAGAAAATATCAAAATTTGACAAACGACAAAAGATCCATGAGTTCAAAAAATATGAGAATCACTCTCAGATTTTTTAAAATTGAATTCAAGCTTCTTCTTTATTCATGATTATGGGTCTCTTTATATAGAGAAATTACATGATAAAATGTCCATAACAAATGCTCAACATGCAAACCATCTAGGAAAATGAAATTTAAACACTATAGTGCATGTAAGAGAGAGAAATAGACTTTTTGAAATGTTGTCTTTGCTATGGACGAAAATAGATCTTCTTTGATTAATTTTGGGCTCAATCCAGTTTCATGGACTTCTCTTATGGATCAAGATTATAGACCAACTCGGTTTGTAGCTTAATTCCTCCTGGTTTGGTCGGAATCCTTCAATGAATGCGCATAGGTCTGAACTAGGTAAGTTGGGAAACGCCTGATTTGTAAATTCCGAAACTCCTACGTTTAAACTCTGTTTGATTTGATTCTTCTTTGAGGAGTTCCATAATTGAACTGGGTGTATTCTCCAGGTGATTTCATCCATTAATTGCTTGTGAGTTAGTAGATAAAGATCAATCAATAAACACATGTCATGTTGCTTACCATGATCATATCATTCCTCTCCTCTTAAAAAAAAAGATTTTTCCTCAAAGAAAGAACAACTTGAACACAAACTTTTACGAAACAGATAATCAAGGTAAGGAATGACAAGACCTTTGATTCTATTTATTTTTTTTCAAAAAGAAAAGCAGGTGAAGAGAAAGAATGTGATTGAAGAATATGAAAAGAGAAGAAATGATAGAGATCGAATACATCACTTCAGAGGGTTGCTCTGATACCAAATGATGAAAACCTCTAACGGAGTCGGCACTCTGATTTGGTAAAGAGGATAGATATCCTCGAATTAGAGATGACACATGAACCCAAAGTCAAGATTATGGGGTGGAAATTCTCGAGTTAGAGACGACACATGAACTCAAAGACGAGATGAAAGGATTGAAATTCTCGAGTTATAGACTACACACGACTCAAAGACGAGATGCTGGATTAAAATTCGACAAACGAAGAGAGATCCATGAATTCAAAAAATACGAGAATCAGTCTCAGATTTTTAAAAACTAAATTCAAGCTTATTCTTTATTCATGATTATGGGTCTCTTTATATAGAGAAATTACATGGTAAAACGTCCATAATAAATGCTCAACTTGCAAACCATCTAGGAAAACGATTAATTCCTCCTGGTTTGGTCAGAATTCTTCAATGAATGCGCATTGGTCTGAACCGGTAAGCTGGGAAACACCTGATTTGAAAATGCTGTTACTCATTCGTTTGAACTCCGTTTGATTGATTTTTTCTTCAAAGAGTTCCATAATTGAGTTGTGCATATTCTCCATGTGATTTCATCCATTAATTCCTTATGAGTTAGTAGAACGACATCACTCAATGAACTTATGTCATGATGTTTCCCATGATCATATCATTCCCCTCCTCTTAAAAAAAAGATTTGTCCTCAAATTTTGCTCCTCAAAGAAATAACAACTTGAACACAAACTTTTACGAAACAGATAATCAAGGTAAGGGTTGACAAGAACTTTGATTATATTTATTTATTTTTCCAAAAAGAAAAGAGGGTGAAGGGAAAGAATGTGATCGAAGAATACAAAAAGATAAGAAACGAGAGATCGAATACAGAACTTCATAGTGTTGCTCTGATACCAAATCATGAAAACCTCCGAAAGAGTTGGCACTGATTTTGTAAAGGGGATAGATATCCTCGAATTAGAGACGACACATGAACCCAAAGACGAGATGAGGGGGTGGAAATTCCGGAGTTAGAGATGACACTCGACGAAAAGATGAGATGATGGAATGAATGGCGCCACAACATGTTGCGGAAAAACCATTTGATAAGTCAGGAAAATATCAAAATTTGACAAACGAAAAGAGATCCATGAGTTCAAAAAATAAGAGAATTACTCTCAGATTTTTAAAAATTGAATTCAGGCTTATTCTTTATTCATGATTATAGGTATCTTTATATAGAGAAATTACTTGGTAAAACGTACATAATAAATGCTCAACAGGCAAACCATCTAGGAAAACAAAATTTAATAACTAAAGTGCATGTAAGAGAGGGAAATAGACTTTTTTAAATGTTGCATATGCTAGGGAAGAAAATAGATCTTCTTTGATTGATTTTGGGCCCAATCCAGCTTCATGGACTTCTCTTATGGATTATGATTATAGATCAACTTGGTTTGTAGCTAAATGCCTCCTGGTTTGGCCGGAATCCTTCAATGAATACGCATAGTTCGGAGCCGGGTAAGGTGGGAAACTCCTGATTTGTAAATTTTGTAACTCCTTCGTTTTAACTCCATATGATTTGATTCTTCTTCGAGGAGTTCCAAATTTGAACTGGACGTATCCTCCATGTGATTTCATCCATCAATTCCTTGTGAGTTAGTAGATAGACATCAATCAATGAACACATATTATGATGCTTCCCATAATCATATCATTTTCTCCGCTTAAAAAAAAGATTTGTCCTCAAATTTTGCTCCTCAAAGAAAGAACAACTTGAACACAAACTTTTACGAAACATATAATGAAGGTAAGGATTGACAAGAACTTTGATTATATTTATTTGTTTTCTTTCAAAAAGAAAAGAAGGTGAAGAGAAAGAATGTGATCAAAGAATACGAAAAGTTAAGAAATGATCGAGATCGAATACCGAACTTCAGAGTCGTTCTCTGATACAAAATGATGAAAACCTATGAAAGAGTTGGCACTCTGGTTTGGTAAAGAGGATAGATATCCTTGAGTTAGAGACGACACAAGAACTCAAAGGGGAGATGATAGGGTTGAAATTCTGGAATTAGAGATGACACACGACTCAAAGATGAGATGATGGAATAAATGGCACCACAAAATGTTTCGGAAAAGCCATTTGATAAGTTGAGAAAAGACCAAAATTTGACAAATGAAAAAAGATCCATAAGTTCAAAAAATAAGAGAATCACTCTCAGATTTTTAAAAATTGAATTCCATCTTATTCTTTATTCATGATTATGGTTCTCTTTTATAGAAAATTTTTATGGTAAAACGTCCATAATAAATGCTCAACATGCAAACCATCTAGGAAAATGAAATTTAAACACTAAATGGCATGTGAGAGAGAGAAATAGACTTTTTAAAATATTTTCTTTGCATTGGACGAAAATAAATCTTCTTTGATTAATTTTGGGCCCAATGCAAATTCTCGAGTTAGAGACGACACACGAACTCAAAAACGACACGATGGGGTTAAAATTTTCGAGTTAGAGACGACACACGACTCAAAGATGAGATGTTGAATTGAATGGCACCACAAAATGTTGTGGAAAAGCCATTAGATAAGTCGAGAAAATATCAAAATTCGACAAATGAAAAGAGATCCAATAGTTCAAAAAATAAGAGAATCAGTCTCAGGTTTTTAAAAATTCAATTTCAGCTTATTCTTTATTCATGATTATGGGTCTCTTTATACAAAACAAATGAAATGGTAAAATTTACATAATAAATGTTCAACATGCAAACCATCTAGGAAAAGAAAATTTAAACACTAAAGTCTATGTAAGAAAGAGATAACTAGACTTTTTTAAATGTTGTCTTTGCTATAGTCCAAAATAGATCTTCTTTGATTGATTTTGGGCCCAATCTAGCTTCATAAGTTTCTCTTATGGATCAGGATTATAGACCAACTTGGTTTGCAGCTTAAATCATCCTGGTTTGGTCGGAATTCTTCAATGAATGCACATAGATCTGAACAGGGTAAGCTTGGAAACGTCTGATTTGTAAATTCCATAACTCCTTCGTTTAAACTCTGTTTGATTTGATGCTTCTTTTAAGAGTTCCATAATTGAGCTGGGCGTATTCTCCATGTGATTTCATCCATAATTCCTTGTGAGTTAGTAGATAGACATCAATCAATGAACACATGTCATGATGCTTCCCATGATCATATCACTCCCCTCCTCTTAAAAAAAAATTTGTCCTTAAATTTTGCTCCTCAAAGAAAGGAAAACTTGAACACAAACTTTTATGAAACAGATAATCAAGGTAAGCAATGACAAGACCTTTGAATCTATTAAATTTTTTGAAAAAGAAAAGAAGGTGAAGCGAAAGAATGTGATCGAAGAATACGAAAAAATAAGAAATGATAGAGATCGTTTACAGAACTTTAGAGTGTTGCTCTGATACCAAATGATGAAAACCTCCCAAAGAATCGGAACTCTGATTTGGTAATGAGGATGGACATCCTCGAATTAGAGACGACACATGAACCCAAAGTCAAGATTATAGGGTTGAAATTCTCGAGTTAGAGACGACACATGAACTTAAAGACGAGATGATAGGATTAAAATTCTTGAGTTAGAGATGACACACGACTCAAAGACGAGATGATGGATTGAATTGCACCACAAAATATTGCGGATAAGCCTTTTAATAAGTCGGGAAAAGATCAAAATTTGGCAAACAAAAAGAGATCCATGAGTTCAAAAAATAAGAGAATCACTCTCAAATTTTTAAAAGTTGAATTCAACCTTATTCTTTAATCATGATTATGGGTATCTTTATATCAAGAAATTACATGGTAAAACGTCCATAATAAATACTCAATATGCAAACCATCTAGGAAAATGAAATTTAAACACTAAAGTGCATGTAAGAGAGTTAAATAGACTTTTAAAAATATTGTCTTTGCTATGGATGAAAATAGATTTTCTTTGATTGATTTTAGGCCTAATCCAGCTTCATGAACTTCTCTTATGGATCAGGATTATAGACCAACTCGGTTTGTAGCTTAATTCCTCCTGGTTTGGTCAGAATTCTTCAATGAATGCGCATTGCTCTGAATCGGTAAGCTGGGAAACGCCTGATTTGTAAATTCTGTTACTCATTTGTTTGAACTCCGTTTGATTTTATTCTTCTTCAAAGAGTTCCATAAATAATTGAGTTGTGCATATTCTCTATATGATTGCATCCATTAATTTCTTTTGAGTTAGTAGAAAGACATCACTCAATGAACACATGTCATGATGCTTCCCATGATCATATCATCCCCCTCCTCTGAAAAAAAAGATTTATCCTCAAATTTTGCTCCTCAAAGAAAGAAAAACTTGAACACAAACTTTTACGAAACAGATAATCAAGGTTAGGAATGTATTGACCTTTGATTCTATTTATTTATTTTTTTCAAAAAGAAAAGAATTTGAAAAGAAAGAATGTGATTGAAGATTACGAAAAGAGAAGAAATGATAGAGATCGAATACAGAACTTCAGAGTGTTGCTCTGATACCAAATGACTAAAACCTCCCAAGGAGTCGGCACTCTGATTTGGAAAAGAGGATAGACATCCTTGAATTAGAGACAACACATGAATCCAAATTCAAGATTATGGGATGGAAATTCTCAAGTTAGAGACGACACATGAACTCAAAGACAATATGATAGGATTGAAATTCTTGAGTTAGAGACGACACATGACTCAAAGACGAGATGATGGATTGAATTGCACCACAAAATGTTGCGAATAAGCCTTTTAATAAGTCGGGAAAAGATCAAAATTTGACAAACAAAAAGAGATCCATGAGTTCAAAAAATAAGAGAATCACTCTCAGATTTTTAAAAGTTGAATTCAAGCTTATTCTTTAGTCATGATTATGGGTATCTTTATATCAAGAAATTACATGGTAAAACGTCCATAATAAATACTCAACATGCAAACCATCTAGAAAAATGAAAATTTAAACACTAAAGTGCATGTAAGAGAGATAAATAGACTTTTAAAAATATTATCTTTGCTATGGATGAAAATAGATTTTCTTTGATTGATTTTAGGCCTAATCCACCTTCATAAACTTCTCTTATGGATCAGGATTATAGACCAACTCGGTTTGTAGCTTAATTCCTCCTGGTTTGGTCGGAATTCTTCAATGAATGCGCATTGCTCTAAACCGGTAAGTTGGAAAACGCCTGATTTGTAAATTCTGTTACTCATTCGTTTGAACTCCGTTTGAATTTATTCTTCTTGAAAGAGTTCCATAAATAATTGAGTTGTGCGTATTCTCCATGTGATTGAATCCATTAATTCCTTGTGAGTTAGTAGAAAGACATCACTCAATGAACACATGTCATGATGCTTCCCATGATCATATCATCCCCCTCCTCTTAAAAAAAGATTTATCCTCAAATTTTGCTCCTCAAAAAAAGAAAAACTTTAACACAAACTTTTACGAAATAGATAATCAAGGTTAGGAATAATAAGACCTTTGATTCTATTTATTTATTTTTTCAAAAAGAAAAGAATTTGAAGAGAACGAATGTGATCGAAGAATACGAAAAGAGAAGAAATGATAGAGATCAAATACAGAACTTCAGAGGGTTGCTCTGATACCAAATGATGAAAACCTCCCAAGGAGTCGGCACTCTGATTTGGTAAAGAGGATAGACATCCTCGAATTAGAGACGACACATGAACCCAGAGTCAAGATTATGGGGTGGAAACTCTTGAGTTAGAGGCGACACACGAACTCAAAGACAAGATGATAGGATTGAAATTCTTGAGTTAGAGACGACACACGACTCAAAGATGAGATGCTGGATTGAATGGCACCACAAAATGTTGGGGATAAGCCTTTTGATAAGTCAGGAAAAGATCAAAATTCGACAAACGAAAAGAGATCCATGAGTTCAAAAAATAAGAGAATCACTCTCAGATTTTTAAAAGTTGAATTCAAGCTTATTCTTTGGTCATGATTATGGGTATCTTTATATCGAGAAATTACATGGTAAAAAATCCATAATAAATACTCAACATGCAAATCATCTAGGAAACTGAAATTTAAACAATAAAGTGCAGGTACGAGAGATAAATAGACTTTTAAAAATAATGTCTTTGTTGTGGACGAAAATAGATTTTTTTGATTGATTTTAAGCCTAATCCAGCTTCATGAACTTCTCTTATGGATCAAGATTATAGACCAACTCGATTTGTACCTTAATTCCTCTTGGTTTGGTCAGAATTCTTCAATGAATGCGCATTGGTTTAAACCGGTAAGCTGGGAAACGCCTTATTTGTAAATTATGTTACTCATTTGTTTGAACTCTGTTTGATTTTATTCTTCTTCAAAGAGTTCCATAATTGAGTTGTGTGTATTCTCCATGTGATTTCATCCATTAATTCCTTGTGAGTTAGTAGAAAGACATCACTCAATGAACACATGTCATGATGCTTCCCATGATCATATCATTCCCCTCCTCTTAAAAAAAAAGATTTATCCTCAAATTTTGCTCCTCAAAGAAAGAAAAACTTGAACACAAACTTTTATGAAATAGATAAATAAGGTAAGGAATGACAAGCCCTTTGATTCTATTTATTTATTTTTTTTGAAAAAGAAAAGAAATTGAAGAGAAAGAATGTGATCGAAGAATACGAAAATAGAAGAAATGATAGAGATCGAATACAGAATTTCAGAGGGTTGCTCTGATACCAAATGATGAAAACCTCCCAAGGAGTCGGCACTCTGATTTGGAAAAGAGGATAGACATCCTCGAATTAGAGACGACACATGAACCTAAAGTCAAGATTATGGGGTGGAAATTCTCGAGTTAGAGACGACACACGAACTCAAAGACGAGATGCTGGATTGAATGGCACCACAAAATGTTGCGGATAAGCCTTTTGATAAGTCAGGAAAAGATCAAAATTCGACAAACAAAAAGAGATCCATGAGTTAAAAAAATAAGAGAATCACTCTCAGATTTTTAAAAGTTGAATTCAAGCTTATTCTTTAGTCATGATTATGGGTATCTTTATATCGAGAAATTACATGGTAAAACGTCCATAATAAATACTCAACATGCAAACCATCTAGGAAAATGAAATTTAAACACTAAAGTGCATATAAGAGAGATAAATAGACTTTTAAAAATATTGTCTTTGCTGTGGACGAAAATAGATTTTTTTTTGATTGATTTTAGGCCTAATCCAGCTTCATGAACTTCTCTTATGAATCAGGATTATAGACCAACTCGGTTTGTCCCTTAATTTCTCCTGGTTTGGTTGGAATTCTTCAATGAATGCGCATTGGTCTGAACTGGTAAGCTGGAAAACGCCTGATTTGTAAATTCTGTTACTCATTCATTTGAACTCCGTTTGATTTTATTCTTCTTCAAAGAGTTCCATAATTGAGTTGTGCGTATTCTCCATGTGATTGCATCCATTAATTCCTTGTGAGTTAGTAGAAAGACATAACTCAATAAACACATGTCATGATGCTTCCCCTGATCATATCATTCCCCTCCTCTTAAAAAAAAGATTTGTCCTCAAATTTTGCTCCTCAAAGAAAGAAAAACTTGAACAAAAACTTTTACAAAACAGATAATCAAGGTAAGGAATGACAGGACCTTTGATTCTATTTATTTATTTTTTCAAAAAGAAAAGAATATGAAGAGAACGAATGTGATCGAAGAATATGAAAAGAGAAGAAATGATAGAGATTGAATACAAAACTTCAGAAGGTTGCTCTGATACCAAATGATGAAAACCTCCCAAGGAGTCGGCACTCTGATTTGGTAAAGAGGATAGACATCCTCGAATTAGAGACGACACATGAACCCAAAGTGAAGATTATGGGGTGGAAATTCTCGAGTTAGAGACGACACACGAACTCAAAGACATGATGATAGGATAGAAATTCTTGAGTTAGAGACAACACACGACTCAAAGACGAGATGATGGATTGAATTGCACCACAAAATGTTGCGGATAAGCCTTTTGATAAGTCGGGAAAAGATCAAAATTCGACAAACAAAAAGAGATCCATGAGTTCAAAAAATAAGAGAATCACTCTCAGATTTTTAAAAGTTGAATTCAAGCTTATTCTTTAGTCATGATGATGGGTATCTTTATATCCAGAAATTACATGGTAAAACGCCGATAATAAATGCTCAACATGCAAACCATATACGAAAATGAAATTTAAACACTAAAGTGCATGTAAGAGAGATAAATAGAGTTTTTTAAATATTCTCTTTGTTGTGTACGAAAATATAACTTCTTTGATTGATTTTGGGCCTAATCCAGCTTCATGGACTTCTATTTTGGATCAGGATAATACACCAACTCGGTTTGTAGCTTAAATCCTCCTAGTTTAGTCGGAATCCTTCAATGAATGCACATAGGTCTGAACCGGGTAAGTCTGAAAACACTTGATTTGTAAATTTTGAAACTCCTTCGTTTGAACTCCATTTGATTTGATTCTTCTTCGAAGAGTTCCATAATTGAGTTGGGCGTATTATCCATGTGATTTCATCCATTAATTCCTTGTGAGTTAATAGAAAGACATCACTCAATGAACACATGTCATGATGCTTCCTATGATCCTATCATTCCTTTCCTCTTAAAAAAAAGATTTGTCCTCAAATTTTGCTCATCAATGAAAGAACAACTTGAACACAAACTTTTACGAAACATATAATCAAGGTAAAAAATGACAAGATCTTTGATTCTATTTATTTATTTTTTTCAAAAAGAAAAGAATGTGATCGAAGAATACAAAAAGATAAGAAATGATAGAGATCCAATACATAAGTTTAGAGTGTTGCTCTGATACCAAATAATGAAAACCCCTCAAGGTGTCGGCCCTCTGATTCGGTAAAGAGGATAGATATCCTCGAATTAAAGACGACACACAAACCAAAAGACAAGATGATGGGGTGAAAATTTCGTAATTAGAGATGAAACGCGACTCAAATACGAGATGCTGGATTGAATGGCGCTACAAAATATTGTAGATAAGCCTTTTGATAAGTCAAGAAAAGATCAAAATTTGACAAACGAAAAGAGATCCATGAGTTCAAAAAATAAGAGAATCACTCTCAGATTTTTTTAAAGTTGAATTCAAGCTTATTCTTTAGTCATGATTATGGGTATCTTTATATCGAGAAATTACATGGTAAAACGTCCATAATAAATACTCAACATGCAAACCATCTAGGAAAATGAAATTTAAACACTAAAGTGCATGTAAGAGATAAGAGACTTAAGAGACCATTAGATGAGTCTCTTAAATATGTAGCTTTCTCTTATTGGTCCATTAATTTTTTATTATTAAGATACTTAAAACAAGAGACTCTCAAAATATTACCACTAAACATGCTCTAATGATACAATTTCAAAAATAATTTATTACTAAACAATTCTATAGAAACTCTCGTCATCTCACCATTAAACATACCCTATATATACACACATTCTATAGTATTGGAGTGAAAGAACCGAGGAAAAAGCATTGTTCCTGACTATGAAGTTTGTATGAAATTGGGCTTTTAGCTAGTGGGCCAAAATATGACTCTTGACTATTGTATGTAATTATTATTTGGGCTATACGACGGCCTTATTATTTTCAAAACGACGCCATCTTAAGTTAAAAACTAGCAGCTTGACACGCAGTTTTGGATGAGCATAAAGGAAATTTGACTACGCAAATACATTATTTTTCTGGGGAAAAAGGAAATATATAAAGTTCTACCTGGGCAAAAATTACAATCTCTTAGAAGCGACACTGGTTTATTTGGTGGATCTCTTCACGCGCTTCTTCTTCTTCTTCTTTTTCCGACAAAACCTAGAAACGTTTCCTTCCTTCGCTCTATCATCCGCCATGGGTAGGGTTTCCGAGCTCTATCTATTTCTCTCTGTCATTTATTCTTCCTGTTCTCTTCCGATTTCTCGGTTACGAGCTTAGGGCTTTGGTCGGTTGATCGGAACTTCTTTCTACTTTTTGTTCTATGTTTGTGTGTTTTACTGTGCTAGCATCGATTATGAACCCGATTGATTCGTTGCTCTTTTAGTGCTTCTGAATCGAAGGGATGATGATAGGCTTGAGGATTAGATATCGGATTAGGGCTTAGCTGATTGGTTTTAACTGGCTCGTGTAAAACTAACCTGGGTATTTGTCTTTGCTTTCTGTAATTCGAGTGAATTTGTCTCTCAGGTAGTTTGTGATTGGGTATTTTGTAGAATTTGCCAATTTTCTATACGTTTTTGGTTGGAGATGTTTATTCCTCTGTAGAACTTTCTGGATCTACTTTCTCGATAATTAACCTGAAGTAAGAGCTCTATAGTTACTGGCATAAGAATTCAAATTATACAATGGTTAATTGCTGGGATGTAGCAGATGGCTTGTGATTCTCAGTATGTTTCTCCTTTTCATTTATTTTCGTGATCTAGTTGTGGTTTGATTCATTCATTAGTTATTGATTGTTGGATTTGATCTGTTTTCCAGAACATTATAGGGTGTTTCAGTATGTATTTAGTCTGACATTGTGTCGGGGTGGTCATCCCTTAATGTGAAAGCTCAACGGGCTTAAATTTTGCTTAAATTGTCGTTTCTTGTTTTACGTGTTAAATATGAGCACATAATAATTATTAGTGTGTTTCCAATAAAAATTCTATTATCTGCCATAGTATTATCCGGAACTTATGATTCATTCTGTCTTTTATTGTTTCATATATTTGTTATTTATACCTTTTCTAAACTATGCAGATCTTGAGGCTGAGATCCGCGCATTGCAGCTTGACTCGGCAGGTAATAGAGAGAACTAACAATATTCTTTTTATAGCGATGGTACTAAATTTGGGTGTGAATACATGCAGATGATAACAATGGTGTTGTCATTCCAGAAGATCATAAATCAGATGAAGTTGAGAAATTGGATATAGCAGCAGAAGGTGTATTGTAGCACGGTTTTTTTCCGTTTATATATTTTTTAACTATGTAGAATTCAGCTCTCTGTGGCTCTGTGTGCATACCTACCTAGCGTAATACTGTGGCTATCTTTTCTAACTATGTAGAATTATACTATTATGAGATTGAATACTAATTGAAACACTAAATCTTTTAATGAGTGATTGACGTAGATAATAACCAGGTACTTTATCTTCACTTACAGACTTGAAAGATGAAGTGAAAGAATCAAAACCAGTTACTAATGAGAAAGAAGGTCCCTGGATCATCAATGCCCCTTTCTTTTTTCTTTTCTTTTCACATTAGTTAGCATGATCTAAGGTTAGCCGCAACATTGATTTTCTTTTCTCGACCTTTGTGGTTTCAGCATCTGAGGATCATGATCAAATAACAATTCTTCCAGTGAATAACCCAGCGAAAGGTTCTTAGACTATCTTCTTATGTTGCTCCTCTCTCATCTTTCCGGTATCCTACTGTCTGCCTGAAATTTTACTTATCTTTTTGATTTGTATAATCAATTTAGCTAAAGAAAAAGCTGCCCAAGAGAAGGCTGCCAAAGAGGAAGCTGAAGAGGAAGCAGAAGCAAATAAAAAGAGACATTTAAACGTGGTGTTCATTGGGCATGTTGGTATGGCTGTCTACTTGTTAATTTCTAATTTTCGTGGGAAAGTTTTTGTTAAAGCTGGAGGTTGTTAGATAATTGCTTTGTGTTAACACCGGGTTTCAGAGCTTTTGTAACACAACTTTGAAATCTGCACTGGCCAGCTTTCTAGTCTGTGTGCTTTTAAGTTGATAATGACTGACATATGGCTTCAATTGTTTGACTATCATTCTCAATTACAGATGCTGGTAAATCTACAATTGGAGGACAGATTCTTTTCCTTAGCGGCCAGGTGGATGATCGACAGATCCAAAAGTATGAGAAGGAAGCAAAAGACAAAAGTAGAGAAAGCTGGCGAGTGGTCCTGATTCCTTTAAACTAGTAAGGAATGTTGTGCGTTGTAATACTTTTCTGAACTTGTTATTGCCTTGTATGCTAGGTATATGGCATACATAATGGATACAAATGAAGAAGAAAGGCTCAAGGTACTTCCATGTGTTTTGGTTAATGCTTTTTTTTTTAATAACAAGAAATGCTTGTCTTAGATGGATATACCAGAAAGGTTATTGTTGAATATGCTAGCTAAGTGCCATGGAAGGGCTCACTTTGAAACTGCTACATTTGACAGGGAAAAACAGTTGAAGTTGGAAGGGCTCACTTTGAAACTCAGAGCACGAGATTTACCATATTGGATGCTCCGGTAAGGGATTAATCTAAAATACTTGTGGTCCAAATTTGTTTTATGTGGAGAATCTGGGTTGCAGTATGAATGGTGGATGAGTTAACTTTCTTATTCTCTTTATGCTTTTTGACTTATAGGGGCACAAGAGCTACGTGCCTAATATGATCAGTGGAGCATCTCAAGCGGACATTGGTGTGCTGGTTAGTCAGATAATATGTTAATATGTTTACTGTTGAATTATCCTAGCATGTCTCTTCGGTAGGAAGCCTATTAATTTCCCTTCCCACGTCTATGTTATAGGTGATTTCAGCACGAAAAGGTGAATTTGAAACAGGATATGAAAGGGGTGGGCAGACACGTGAACATGTTCAACTTGCCAAGACATTGGGTGTGTCGAAGCTGATTGTTGTTGTGAATAAGATGGATGATCCAACTGTGAATTGGTCGAAAGAGAGGTAGTCACATTAGCCTTTTGAATTTATCTTCGTATCTTCTCCCATACATCCTTGTTTATTTAAATCCTATGCAGGTATGATGAAATAGAACAAAAAATGGTACCATTTCTGAAATCCTCTGGCTACAACACAAAGAAAGGTATGCAGTGAACTGTAAAGCTTGCAGATTAAGTATGGTCTGATGGCATGTTTAATTTGTTCTCTTACTCTTTTGGTGTTAAGATGTCGTCTTCCTGCCTATATCTGGTTTAATGGGAATGAATGTGGACAAGAAGATGGATAAAAACGTTTGTCCTTGGTGGAGTGGTCCTAGCTTTTTCGAAGTCCTTGATTCTATTGAAATTCCGCCACGCGATCCAAATGGTCCATTCAGGTGAACCGCTGATGTCCCTTTTTCTTCTCGCTTTTCGTTGCGTTGGTTCTTTGTGATCAAACATTGGTTGATGCATTCAGGAAATCCATGACTTGTTTATAATCAATCATGTTTGTGATGGACGATAACAATTTCTTGCATTGTTTTATCCTCACATGCAACTTTGATAAGTTGGGCATCTTTCTTACCCCACTTAGGATAAACTATTTTCTATTATATTTCACTCTATTTTTGGAAGGGAAACTTTATTGTCTGTAAATTTATCTATATACATATGTTGCCCACTGTGTTAATTCAAACTAAGTTATTGAATTGTAGGATGCCTATTATTGATAAGTTCAAAGACATGGGAACTGTTGTTATGGGAAAAGTAGAATCTGGCAGCATTCGGGAGGGTGATTCCTTTGTTGTTATGCCAAACAAGGTTCTTTCTGATGTCTTTTCTGTCATTTTATACGTAATTTTCAGTTTATTTAATATCCTGATGTCTTTCATGGATCAATGTAGGAACATGTGAAAGTTGTTGCTATCTATTGCGATGAGGATAAAGTTAAGCGTGCAGGACCGGGTGAGAATTTGAGAGTACGTGTAACTGGCATTGAAGATGAGGACATCCTTTCAGGTTTTGTTTTATCCAGCACAGGTGAGTATGACTCTTTACAGTTTGCCTTCATTACGTATGATTTGCATTGGCTATAACTTTGTTAATATCTATAATCTTGTTCTTCTCTTAGTTGTACCAATCTGGAGTTTTTCTTTGTTTTCTGTTGCAGTAAAGCCTGTTCCTGCTGTTACTGAGTTTGTCGCCCAACTACAAATCCTTGAGCTGCTTGACAATGTAAGTGACACATTTCTTCCAGAATGTTATTAATGAGTATATATATATCTTTAAAATAATAGTCTTCGTTGTTTTGCTGCTCCTGTAGGCTATTTTTACAGCTGGTTACAAGGCTATTCTCCACATCCATGCAGTTGTCGAGGAATGTGAGATTATTGAATTGAAAAGTCAAATCGATCTCAAGACAAGGAAACCAATGAAAAAGAAAGTTCTGTTTGTGAAGAATGGTGCTTGTGTTGTGTGCCGCATCCAGGTCTGGTTCCTTATAATTGCCTTTTATTTTCCTCTCTTTCATACTCTCATTCATAGCCATAAATTTTAAGTTTCAGTCCCAATCAAAACAAAAGCTTGAAATTTTATGCGTTTGGAAATTGGTATAGTGCTATAGTGATGGTCCCTGGGATGGGATGCGTATTTGTGTGATGTTGCCTGCTGCTTGAAAAGAGTAATAAAAGTTTATTGGTCGTACTAATGTTAGTTTTACAGAAACATAACCGGAAATGTTGACATTATCCACACGAGATTTACCTTTCGCAAGTCATTATCAAGATCTTCACCCTTGCTCTCATCTCTGTAGGTTACAAACTCAATTTGTATTGAAAAGTTTTCGGATTTCCCTCAACTTGGAAGATTCACTCTACGAACTGAAGGTAAAGATTTCGGAGAGTATGAAATGCAATGCAAAATTATGTTTGTTCCTCGGGTAATATATGTGCATGGTTTACTAATAATATTTCTGGGATGGCAAACAGGGAAAACAATTGCGGTTGGAAAGGTGATTGATCTTGCTACCTCAAGCGCTTGATCCAAATTTTGTGAGAAAAATAGGTGAGTTGATCTTATGACTTCCATTATTATGTATGAACTACCAAATGGAAGAATAATCCTTTAAACAAAATGCTAAATTTTAGCAGGAGACGGCTTTCGGGTTGCACCAAGAGCGAGATTAGGAAAATGCCTCATGGGAGATAGATGATTTGACGAAGGAGTTTGATTCCTTTTCTTCGGTGCGCGATTGAAGTTTGAGTTCTTACAGCTGCGGAGTGGTGTAACCTGAGAGACTAGTTTCTTGACATTTATAAGCTAGAAAGAGAATTATGATGAACATGAGAGTGAATGTTTCTTTTGTCATTTTATTACTACAATTACTACTTACTACCACCACCAGCCTTTTTGCCTGTTGAATCTGTTTTTCGGCTCTATCTGGAGATTGTTATTTCATAGTTGAGAAAACTCTATTTGTTCCTTAAAAGTTAAAACACTTGTAAAACAAATTCCTGCTTCTTAGCTTCCTCAGTCATTAGACTCATTACTCCACGCGACCTGACCGGTTTAAGATTTGGTTCGGTTCGGTTATACATTGAGGAGATAAAGGTCACAAGAAAATTGAAAGCTTTTCTCAGCCAAAGGTTTTGGTTTGGTTTTGAAAATTCGATGCGGAAGAAATAATAAGAATGATGAAGAAAGAAAAGTCCTCAGGAGCCTTTTAGAGACGATGATGGTCTCACTAGCTTCATGGGTTTCGTCCCCATCTTCTTCTGCTTCTCCCTTCTCTAGTCGTCGCGAGAGATCACTTTTGGTGAAAGCCACAGTCGATGGTACGAACCAGATTGTTCCACCGGCACAGGATCGAAGCGCTAACAGAGTACGCTTCTTCTTCTTCTTCTTCGATTGTTTTGGAAGAAATGAAGAGAAGTGTGTTTTCCGCAAAGATATCTCTGTTGTTTGCGCTTTCGTTTATCGTCTTGTCAAAACTGATAATCTGAAAGAGTTGAGAAAAACAGCTGAAAAGACTATTTTGTCAACTAGATTTTACTTGATTGTGAAAAGATTTTTGTAATGTAGGAAATAATGGAGAGCGTGAATGTCTTAAAAACCGCTGCTAAAACTCGCAAGGTTGCATCAGATGAGATTTTAGCTGCATTCTCTGCAATTGAAAAGGCTAAAATTGATCCATCTACGTTCCTCGAAACACTTGGTGGAACCGAGTCTCCTGGACGAACATGGATGCTAATCTTCACTTCTGAGGTCCGTTTGAAATCAATTAGCCTTCATTTGTAGTCTTGATCCATTCAATTCACTCACTTGGGATCTCATATTTACTATACAGAAGAAACTGACGAAAGGTCGATATTTCCCTTTAACTGCTGTTCAGAGATTTGATGCTGCGGTAAGTCCCCTAAACTGGTTGTATCAGAATATTGGATGTTAAAACCGGAGAAAGATTGATTGATTGATTGGTTGAAGTCCTTATATACATTGTCATATATGCTTGTATTCTTGTTTTCAAGTCTACATATTTCATGAGTTTTTTTTGTCTTAGGCTACACTTAGAACTGCCATATATGGTTTCAGGCACATTAAGTTGTGAGAACCGACATTTGGAAGTAACAAAATGATTGTTTTCTCTATTCTTGATTCAGGGAAAAAGAATAGAGAATGGGGTGTATCTTGGTCCAGTAGGAGCTTTGACGTTCGAAGGACCATTTTCATGGAAAAATCGAATCCTAGCCTTCATATTTGAACAAATCCGCATAAAGATTGGACCATTAGATCCTCTAAAGATCAGTTTGGGAAAGAAAGACACAGAAGAAGAGCCGAGTAATAAAGACCCTTTCTTCATTTGGTTTTATGTCGATGAAGAAATAGCTGTTGCTCGAGGAAAAAGTGGAGGTACAGCTTTTTGGTGTCGTTGTCGTCGCATTGCTTCCTGATGACACTCTCTTCCTGTAATCCTAATATTACTGCACTGTAAATCCTTAAAGATATAATAAGAGTGTCATTTCCAATGTTCTAATGTTAAACCGGATGGTTTTTGGATTTTGATTTAATCAAACCGGGTTAAGCAATGTTCAGAACGTCATCGTTTTTACATGCATTGCCTCTCTAATAAACTACTGTACTATTAAGCGCACTTACCCACTTTTCCAGCTAAGATAGAATTTTGTTTCCTTTTTCCTTTTCCCTCGAATTGCCGATTGCGTCTGCAAACGCACCAACGGCTACTTTTCCTCCGGAGCTGGAGCTCCCAATAATGAAACCCTAATTTTGACAGTCTCTTCCTCATCGTCGATTTTTATTATATTTTTATCGACTTCCGGGTAGCAATTGAATTGTGGAGAGGGATTTTGTGAATACCAACGTAAACAAGTAGAGAAGCCGATTATTTGGTTGTAACTTTCTGAAAACCAGAAATGCCGGAGATGAAGCAGCCAAAGAAAGTTGCTGATAGGTATCTCAAGCAAGAGGTTCTCGGGCAAGGTACCTATGGGGTAGTCTATAAGGCTACTGATACTAAGGTAATATCTTTGATGATATTCTCCAAATTTGTTGTGTGAAATTAGGGTTTAGAATCTGTCGGTAACACTAATTTCTCCCTTTTTGGTTCAGGATTTGCGTGTATGTTTGGGTTAAATTTGTGGGTTTTAAGTTCGAGTATAAGAGTTAGTTCTGACAGTTTTGAGTGTTAATTCGATTGAATTTTGAATTTTGAATTTCAATATTGACTTGCAGCCTTCGGTGGGATATGCATTCTAGGCATTTGTATATCTCTTCCTCACATGCTGTTTCGATTTCCTTTTCTTCATTGATTCTAGATGGAATCTCTGAATAGACTTTGAAGTTTTAGCTGCTTTGAATAAAAGAAGTTCTTGTTTTCTTGGGGTGATTCAGACGGGACAAACAGTAGCAATCAAGAAGATAAGACTCGGTAAACAAAAGGAAGGTGTAAATATTACGGCTCTCAGGGAAATCAAGATGCTCAAAGAACTAAAGCATCCACATATAATTCTGTTAATAGATGCATTTCCTCACAAGGAGAACTTGCATCTTGTATTTGAGTTCATGGAAACTGACCTCGAAGCAGTCATTCGTGATTCAAACATATTCCTCTCACCTGCTGATATCAAATCCTATCTCCTAATGACATTTAAAGGACTTGCTTATTGCCACGAGAAATGGGTATTGCACAGGTACATTTTTTATCCTAAACAACTTTTTTTTTTGTCTCTGTAATGCTGCTTGACTTGACTTAGCAATGATTATGTGTCGGTTGAGTTCAGGGACCTGAAGCCAAATAACTTGTTGATAGGAGTTGATGGACAGTTGAAGCTTGCAGATTTTGGGTTAGCACGTATATTTGATAGTCCAGATCGTAGGTTTACTCACCAGGTATGTTGTTGACGTATTGCCATTATCTCTCGCTGCACTCTTAATTGATCGGTAACAATAGGTAGTCGGAAATTTAATCTTATATGAAATGATCAAGATAGTTATTACCTGTAGTTGTGTCAATCAATGAGAAAGATTTTGAAGTCATCACATTCTTTTGCTTTTTCGTGTTGTATATTAGTCCCTGATATGATGAAATTTCGTGACACTTTACTGGATTTACGCAATCACCTGTTGCTATCTCATCTCTGCGCTATAAGTTTTCCTATTAAAGGTTTCATTATCTTCATACCTTAATATATCTGATGATGCACAGGTCTTTGCTAGATGGTACAGAGCACCAGAACTTTTGTTTGGTTCAAAAAAATATGGTGCCGCAGTTGATGTTTGGGCTGCTGGCTGCATATTCGCTGAACTTCTGCTACGCAGACCATTTCTTCAGGTGAATTAATTTTACTCAACTAATCGTGGCTAACATTTAGAACTTAGTTCAATTTTCTCTTTGAATGTTGAACTGTCAGACAACTTAATTACTTTAGTATGCGTACTTGTTTGATTTCTTTATTTGATTTCCTTTGGTGCAGGGAAACAGTGACATTGACCAATTAAGCAAAATATTTGCTGCCTTTGGGACACCAAAAGCAGATCAGTGGCCTGATGTAACAAACCTTCCAGATTATGTAGAGTATCAATTTGTCCCTGCACCGTCTCTACGTTCCTTATTCCCAGCAGTTACTGAAGATGCTCTCGACTTGTTGTCCAAAATGTTTACCTATGACCCAAAGTCTAGAATTTCCATTAAGCAGGCTCTAGAACACAGGTGCGTGAAGGCCTATTTATTGGAAAAGTATACCTAGTGTTCTGCTCTCTCACCTTTGTTTTCATTTTATCAGGTACTTCGCTTCTGCACCTGCTCCTACTGACCCAGCTAAGCTCCCAAAGCCAGTTCGCAAGCAAGATGGTAAATCCTCTTATGGTAAATATGAGACCATTACAATGTTATCACCACCACATAAGCTTAGACGAGTGATGCCTGAGCGTGGGAGAGTTGACAGTTTGAAGTCTCATGTTGAAAAGGATCAACAAGCACCCATGTCATTAGATTTTACCGTTCTCGCTGAGCGGCCTCCAAACAGGCCAACAATTACCAGGTAAATACAGAGTTACTTCGCCCCACTGTGTATTAATTTTCCATCTTATTACAGTCTCAAGATTGATTGTGTTTTGATGGCTTCTCATCTTTCATTTTCTAGTGCTGATAGATCTCATTTGAAGAGGAAACTTGATCTGGAGTTCCAATAAGACTGTTGGTTACGCACGCTTGCCCCGTTCACAACATTTGTAATTGTCAAATTACTGCTGTTCAGTTTGTGTAAGCTGGCAATCGATTTATTCCTCTCTTTTTTTTGGCTTAATTACAAACCAGAGGGACCTTAAATTCACATTGATAATATTTCGTTGTCTCATGTTTATTCATTGTAAAACTAACCATCCTGTATTATGATCATAAAGCTGTACACTTCTCTTTTTTGCTTCTCTGAATCTTTTGCACTACAAAGATCGCTCTGTTAATCATCGAAGTCATTTTTTCTTTCAATGGTGCGGCCGCAAGAGTTTGAGTTTGATTGATACATTGACAGTTCAAGAAGAATTTAGCAACAAAAGGGTTATAAAACTCATTCAAGCCAGGAAAAGAGAGATGCCCAAAGGTCAGTCAAGCTCTTAATTTGTCATCCGCGCTTGAAAACTATCACGATCGCTGTGCAATTGTCTTTGCAACGACGTTCTTTCACAGCTTCCTTGACAAGACGACGACTTATCGTGCTTACAGGCAAGCCCTCCTGCAGAATCAAAGCTCTTAGCCTCTTTAGTTACCTCTCATTTAATTTCCCTCGACACACCTTTATTTGTGTGCAAGAGGTTCTACCAAACCATTTGCTCACATGGCTACAAGTTTAATTAACAAGGATGTGAAATGGAGGACAATGAGATTTGACAACTGCAGGTATTTTTACCTTCAAAAGTTTATGAACGAATCCAACAGCATCACTTGGTCCAAACACCTGCAAGCAGAAGCATTGTGTAGATTATACGAGCAGCAAACTTCGTATGGAAAAGACAAATGTAATGTTCTTATAGAGAACTGCACAACCACAAATGAAGAGCTTACTTACTTCCCACAATCCATCGCAACCAAGAATCATAAAGTTTTCTCTCTCAGTTAATTCAAAAGCATGAATGTCCGGAGTTGCAGAGACACCAAACTGGATTCAATAACTTGTGTTAACGCAAATAACCAATAAGATTTCAGGATGACTAACAAACTGAGGGCTAGATTGATGTCTGGAATAGCAAAATGATACAAAGCTAGGTTCAAGAACATGCTGAAAGGATTTTGCACTCGATAGCTAAAGTATCACAACGGTTATGGGCTCAATATAAAGTGGAAGCCAAAGTCTCATTACCTTCTTGAACTGACGATCGCCAAAAGCCCTCGAAACCTCAAGACGCCCTTGTAAACGTCCATTTGAGCTTATAACACCACCTGACTGCATAATTCAATACTGAATGATTAACAGAGCATGTTGTACTGAAATTTACAGAGAAATCCCTTTTGGTATCAAGTACATCATAGACTAACCTTTTGAATGCGAGAGCGCTCCTGTGGATAAATTGCTTTATGCTCTCTCGTCAAGACAATTGCTTTGAGTGGATTACATGCTTCTGTATGGTTTCCCGATTCATTAGTAGTAGAGGATCATGCCAAAACAGCCTTCGCATCACCGATATTGGCAATAAAAACCTAAGATGCATGAGAGTTTATGGGTGTGAATACTGGAGAAAAGGTCGAGTAATTCTACGAAAAAGGAGGGTCAAAATATTGAATTCCAAATGCGGAGCGACCCCATCAATGTCATGATGTCATCCCAGCTGTCAATACCTTTTGATCAACTATCCAGACACACACTGCTGTGGCGCCATCTTGCCACCCTCCTGTACCAGAATAGGTCAGGGAGAACCGAGGAGAAAAGCTCAGACATTCGACAGAAACACAAAATATGACTGAGGGAAAAACTGTTACACACACAAATTACCTGAAACACTTTCTTGCAGGAGCAATTCATCGGTTTTCCGGAAACCTGATAGCGAAGTTGCTTTCATAATCTGTGGATCTCAATAGCAAAAATGTAATGACTAGAAAGTGGGCATACATACCTTCAAGGATTGCCTTTTTAGCAACTTTGACGTCCAGCTGAAGCAACAATCGAAGATTTTAACAAGAAAAGGAAAGGTGAAGTGAGACTGACTGATTGATACCAAAACAGTCTTGCTTTGTGAATGAAGGCATTATTAATCTGAACCAAGTAAGACAGACCAACTCACGTGGTAACCCAGCTGAAAGAACGTTAAGGTGAAGATGCGTCTTAGCAAACTCTGCAGCTAAGCGACCTCCATGTCCATCGTAGATAGCAAAATGAGCACACCTACATCAGAAGAAAATCAATACACAATAATCTAATTTCGAACCCAAAAATAACATTTTGCCAATTAAAAACTTTAACTTTGCAGCACGAAAAGACCAGGGATCTTCCTAATCTCAAGTGTCACCTGACAGATGTAGCTAGATTGTCCTATTGGCTATTATTGAACTAGAATCAACTGAAAACTTGTAATTTACCTTAGTTTGCCTGGGAAATCCAAAGAAGCATCAGGTAAAACCACCCAAACATCTTCCATAGTTTGCCTGGCTCCTTTGTCTTCAGCAGCATCAACTTCAATGAGAAACTCCTTGTTCTCTTCATCTACACAGCTGGGTTTATCTTCTTCTCCTCCCTCCTGCTTCTCATGTTGTGCATCACTGGGAAGTTTCGAATCTTTAGTATTCCCGTTCGATGTATCACATCCGGTTTCCTCTGACTTCCTCGCCTTCTTCACCGGCGACACCAAATCCTCGCTGAAAAACGAATCAGTTGCGTGCTTGTGATTTGGTTTCTCCATTACAGTCGAATTAGATTCCTTTTCCCTCGTTCTTGTAGAATTTTATGGTTTATCTTCACCGTTTTGTTTCCCGGCAATAATCTTGTCGCCGTCAAAAGGAATGAGAAAATTCATTTAGCACAAATATTAACCAAGTTCCAAGAATTTATAATCTGATCCCTATAGTTTATGTAATTTTTAATCCCCACATATTAGTATTCTATTTGGTGTCCCTCTCCGAATGAGTTTTCCAATTTTAGTCATTGACTTTGGTGTTCTTTCATGACATCGTTGTTGTGCCGGCGGTAAGTGAAAAAGCATATAGTTGATTAGCATTGGGTTGGTTTGTTTGCGGGTCCCGCCCTGCAAGAAATTTCCGTCTAACGAATTTATTGAATTTTTATTTTGAATTTGCACCCATTCCGCAAAAATGCGGATTTTTAACACAAAACTCAAATCCACCCAGCAATAACTTGTGGAGTCCGCGGTTTACCCACAAAAAAAAAAAAAGTTGCATAACCAACCCGCAAAAAATTCGCGAAACCCGCATTAAACCCCAATTTCAAATATCGTGTTGTTTTTAACAAAATATGTCACGATATTCACACACTTGTAATGCAAACATCACGTTGTTTTACAAAAACAACACGATTTTTTTTCGCGGGTACCCGTGGGCCAAACCCGCAAAAAAAAAAACTCGTCCTGCAAAACCCGCAAAACCCGCAAAAAAATGAGCTTCAAATCCAAAGCCCATATCCACCCAACGCAGCCCAAAACCCGCAAAACTTGCGGGCCGCGGGCCCAATTTCCAGCTCTATTGTTGATGGTTTCACCTTGTATACCACAGTTTGGACATGTCATATATTATAGTCTCTCGTGTACTGCTAAAGCTCTTAATGATGCTCTCCACATAAAGATCTTGACTTTTTGCGGAATGTGGAGAAACTATATCTTCTTTTTCAAAACATTCTCATAGTTTATTGACGTCTACCGAATTGAAATACCATCATTTGTTAGATTCTTGAGTAGGTAGTTACCATTTTTCCCTATATATGCACTCGATGAATTATAGCACCAAATCGAGGAGTCTGCTTCTGATATACATGGTGGCACTTCCATTATTCTTTTAACATCAGCAAGGTAAAATGTTTCTCTTAATTTTTTTTATGTCGCAACCTGATTCCAGAATTAAATCTGATACTTTCAAGCAAACATTGTAGCAAAGTTCTTTGCTTATTGGAGGTCTTGACTAGTGATGGTAAATCCAATTTGTCGACCAAACGTAAGTTGATTGCCCGTTACCAATTTGCATGGTTAAACCTTTTTGTCAGTAGTGATCATCTATGTAATATATTTCTCCAGGGTAAATGAGGAACTTGATCCCACTATGCTTTCAAGAAATTCTTTATTCCTCAAGTATCTTGATTTATACGTTCTGGCAAGGAGTGACTTTGGTGTGGTTAGAAGTGTCCATACCTATTAGCCAGCAAAACTTGGTTAAATTTCTCAATATCATGAAATCCCAAACCCCCTTATTCTTTTGTTTGACATAATTTTATTCCAAGAAAACCATGCTATTTTTCGGCGATCCACTACTAAATTCCATCAGTTGGCAGTCATTGCATTAGTTAACTTTCGACATTGCATCAGTCTTTGTCGCAATCCCACGCGAGAAGGGGTCTGTTTCATACATGAACTCGAAGGTTCATCTTATTTATACAAGAACTACCAAAAATTTTAAAAAGTAGACATGAACTAAATATGGCTAAAACCTTCATCAAGTGTTAGTTTTGTTAGTCAACCGTTAACCCTCCGTTTAAGACTGTTTGGTCGATAGATGGCACATGATTTGACCTGGAAAAAAGACCATTTATAAAGTGAACTTTTTACGCATGTCAATTCCTACACGAACTATATCATTTGCCAAGATCAACATGAACTTTAAACCGTTTGCCAAAATCATAATTAACTATGCTATTAATGTTAGTCAACTGTTAAATATCAAGTCGTTTAATCGACATGTGTACGGTAATTGATGATGTATGACATCATTATTAAAAAATGTCGTTTTGATAATTGGAGGCTGGTACATACAACCTTTTTCTGTTTTTTAAATATATATTAGGCGGTATTGATTTTATCTATAAATTTATGAGAGTTATAACTATAAATAAAAATATTTTATTTATGAGAACAGTAGAAAAACTATTCAATTGCTTAAGTTGTGGCCATTTTTCATATTTTCTCTAATATCATAATATCTAAATGTCTTCTAATGTAGTAATAAAAGAAAGATTAGTAAATAAACTATTTTGGTGTTTTTTATATAGAAAACTAATAATGTTTATAATTTGAGTGAAACAAGCGAACTTACTCAATTTATTTTATTATAAACTTAGTGTATTGATGAACTATCTTAGTATAACATTTTATTATACGGATTTATATGAATTGTATATTCTTAAGATATATAATTAGATTTCCTTTAGTATATGAAATTGATGGAATGATATATAAAATTTTAATTTTAAAGATGCGTTAAAGTTTCTCTCTTGTATATTCATCTCTTGTTAACTTTAATTTTTTTTTCTCCAATTATCAGAATGCCTTTTTGATAATTATGTCAACACATCATAAATTACTGTACACATGTTAATTAAACGGTTTAGATATTTTATGTTGATTTTGGTAAAAGATATACTTCGTGTAGGAATCTGCACATCGTAAAAAGTTCAATTTGAAAATAACTTTTTTTCTGGTCAGATCACGTGCCATCTATCGACTTAACAGAGGATTAACGGTTGACTAACGAAATTAACAGTCAATAAATATTTCTACCATATTTTTTAATTCATGTCTATTTTAAAAAAAATTTGGTTATGAATTTTCAAGCTCATGTATGAAATGGTCCGAAAAAAGTAGAATTAAGCTGTTTTCCCTCTTTCTATCACTATAAGTTTAGCTTTTGGTTTACTAATTTGATTTATGCGTTTTGGTTTATTTGTTGGTTCAGTAAACTATGTAAATGCAGTTTGGCTAATTGGAAGAATCAAACATTGAAACATCTTTCTATCTCTAGTCTCTCTCACTTTATCTCAACCTATTGCATCTCCGTTGTTGCAATACACTAAATGATTCTTCTTTGTTATTGATCATCTTTCTGTCTGTAAACTTCTCATTCCCGACGTCCTGTTCGGATATCCGGTGAGAATCTATCCTTAATCTCGGTTCCCCTTACACTGGTGAATCTATCATTAATCTCAGTTCCTGTTACATCGTTTATTGCCTGAGATCGACTCCGCCCTACCAGACCCACTTCGCATCGATCACTCGGGTGTTCAAAGGCCGTTACTTTCTGCTGTTCTCTCGATTCCATTCGTTGTATTACCAGTCAATCGAATTAGGGTTTAAGGGTTGTTCCCGAGAAGAACCACCGACTCGTTTGCTACTTTTGTATGCTTTCCTGTGTGTTGTGTTTCTTTATTTGTCCTTTTGCTTTGATTTAAATTTATCGAAGCCTTTGATTTTGTATTCTGTATGATCAACGATTTCTCCATTAGTAATCTTCTCTGAGCTTTCGTTTTCTTAGCTTTACATTATACGAAAAAATTCAGGCAAAGAATTCATTGCAAAAAGAAAAAATAATGAATTTTTTCGTACTCGTAAAAATTTGATTGAAATATTAAGAAAAGAAATAGAGAAAAACAGAAGAGGAAAAAAAAGAGGAATAGAACAAGGTAAAGTCGATGGCTAGTGTTCAGCAAAATGGCCAAAAAAGATTTGGCATTACAGAACCTATCTCTTTGGGAGGACCAACGGAGCTTGACGTGATCAAGACAAGAGAGCTTGAACAGGTTTTGCTGATATCTTAAAGCTTGTGTCTTGTTATGCTTCAGTGTTCTAGTTTCTAAAGTTTCTTGTTGAAATACTTCTTAGTTTTGTACTGATAATTTTTAAGTTATTGTACTTGGTTGTTCAGTACTTGCAAGATGTTGGATTGTACGAGAGTGAGGAGGAAGCTGTTAAAAGGGAGGAGGTTCTGGGGATACTAGATCAGGTTTTTTAGTTCTTCGAATCTTAAAAACATGTGCTAATTGTTATCTCATGGATGTTTGTAACAGAGTCTTGACAAATCATCGTTGTTCATGTGTTCAGATTGTAAAAACATGGATCAAAACAATAAGCCGCGCCAAAGGATTGAATGATCAGCTGCTTCATGAGGCGAATGCAAAGATATTTACTTTCGGTTCTTATCGACTAGGGGTAACGATAAAGATCTATGGAAAATTTAGCTTTGTTTTATTCATTCGTCTTGTATTGTGAAATACTTGGTGTAAAGGGAAAGGGAATAAAGGCTGTGTTTTATTTCTGCTGTCTTGAAATGTTCCTGTGTGGGAGTGGAATCAGTTGTCTTTACATGCTCTTATATGTCACTTGAATCATATAAGACACAGTAGGTGTTATTTATGGTTGTTCTTGAGAGAATTATCTTCTCAAAGTTGTAGTGTCCTTAATCGTTCCTCTGCAATTGTGATTGTTCTTACTATAACCTATTTTCTTGTATATCGAGTGTTCCTATAACAGTTCGTTTTACTGCTTCAAATAGGTACATGGACCTGGTGCAGATATAGACACTTTATGTGTGGGACCTAGACATGCAACTAGAGAAGTACTATAACCCCTTTCATCTATATTTTGGGCTGAGTATATCTTCTGTCAGTCTATTGTGTTCTATATAACTTTATTTTTGCTATTAGGGTGATTTCTTTGGTGAGCTACAAAGAATGCTGTCGGAATCACCTGAAGTAACTGAACTGCACCCTGTGCCTGATGCTCATGTTCCATTGATGGGATTCAAACTTAAAGGAGTTTCGATAGATCTCCTTTATGCACAACTTCCTCTCTGGGTTATACCTGAGGTAATTGCTGGATTTACAGTGAAGTGTTTATTTAAATAGTGAGGATTATGTCTCAGTCATGTCAAGGAAATCATTCCATCTCTCAGTTTCATCTATTTTTTTTATAGATTTGACCTCATTAAATCCTTTTTTACTAATTACGATCAATCAGTTTCATGGTATTACGCAGTTTTCATTATCTTATGAATTTAAATGATTGTTATGAGTGGATCCCCTTGAGAATAAGTAATTTGAATCTGGAGCTCTAGTTCTGCCCTATTTATGGTGGAGTCTTACTTGTGTTCCTTGCCTGATGTTAATGGTGCAGGACTTAGATATATCACAGGACTCCATTTTACAGAATGCTGATGAGCAAACTGTTCGAAGCCTCAATGGTTGTAGAGTTACTGACCAGATCTTGCGTCTCGTTCCAAACATACAGGTTTTCTACTCACTGACGATACATCTCTTAAGTTACACATCTTTCTTATCCATCCATTTGATTTTTTAGTTCTTTCGGAGCAGAATTTCAGGACAACATTAAGGTGCATGCGATTTTGGGCTAAGAGACGTGGTGTATACTCAAATGTATGGAGACATCTTCTCTAGAGCTCTTTATTTCTTTTGTATCATGTTGCTTAATGCAAGTCCCTTTCCGTCAATTGCTAGGTCTCAGGATTTCTGGGTGGTATAAACTGGGCATTGCTTGTAGCTCGGATATGTCAACTTTATCCTAACGCCCTACCAAATATGTTAGCATCTCGGTTCTTTAGGGTCTACAATCAGTGGCGTTGGCCAAATCCCGTGCTTCTTTGTTCTATGGATGAAGGACCCCTCGGTCTTCAAGTCTGGGATCCTAGAAGAAACCCAAAGGACCGGTTGCATATAATGCCCATCATTACCCCCGCTTATCCGTGTATGAACTCCAGTTATAATGTCTCTGCAAATACACTGCGAATTATGACAGGAGAGTTTCAGAGAGGAAAAGAAATATGTGAGGTAAGATTTAGATAGTCTAAATGGTTGGCTTCTAAGAAAATTCATTGACTTATTGCAATGGATTGATGTCTTGCAGGCTATGGAAAAAAACAAAGCTGATTGGGACACTCTTTTTGAGCCATTTGCATTTTTTGAAGCGTATAAAAATTATCTACAAATCGACATTTCTGCTGCAAATGTCGATGATCTAAGAAAATGGAAAGGCTGGGTTGAGTCACGCCTCCGCCAGCTCACATTGAAGGTAAAACTCTTGTTTTCTTCAACATTGAACAGTTTCTCGTGATTTGCTTTTCTAGTGATTTGACGTGGTTGTCTGCATTGTATTCTAGATCGAGAAACATACTTATGATATGTTGCAATGCCACCCTCATCCCCATGATTTTCAAGACGCATCACGACCACTCCATTGCTCGTACTTCATGGGTCTACAACGTAAACAAGGAGTACCAGCAGCAGAAGGCGAGCAATTTGATATCAGAAGAACTGTTGATGAGTTTAAACACACTGTTAACGCTTACATATTGTGGATTCCCGGAATGGAGATTAGTGTCAGTCATATAAAACGGAGAAGCTTACCTAATTTTGTGTTTCCTGGTGGAATTAGACCTTCACATGCCTCTAAAGGAACATGGGACAGCAAACACCGGTCAGAGCACAGAATTTCTTCTACATCAAGTGCACCAGCGACTACTACCACAACTGAAATGAGTTCAGAGAGTAAAGCTGGTTCTAACAGTCCAGGAGATGGGAAGAAGAGAAAGCGAGGAGAGGATGAAACACTGACAGATCAGCCAAGACCCTCTCTACACATTGCTGTTTCAATGCCTGTAGAAAATGGTGAAGGCGGGAGCCCGAATCCATCTGTTGGATCCATTTTTTCAAGTCCTATGAAATATTATTGTACCAATGGTAAATCTGATCATATCAGTAAGGATCCACCAGAGAATGATGTCGTTTTCAGTAAGGATCAACCAGAGTGTCTTCCGGATGAGAGGATAACCACTCTTCAAGCTCCTAGTCAAGAAACTGAGGAGCTTGAAGAAAGTATTGATTTTGGAAATCAAGTGATGGGACAGATACCTCATAAAGATGTAATCCCGACGGCTACTGCTACTATACCTCCATTCGAAGCTACTACTTCAAATGGCTCTCCATTCCCCAATGAAGTAGTGGAAGAACTCGAGGTTTCTTGTTTTTCTTGTTACATGTTTCGATACATATACTGGTCTGTTGATTTTGTTCTTCGTCTGAAATTCTTTTCTTGGAAGGTTCTTCCCATGCGACAGCCCATGGCGGCACATACAGCTTCGGTACAACAGCGCAAACCGATAATCAAGTATGGCTTATATACTCTTATGTTTTAAACGTTTGAATCTGCAATTCGGATTTTAAGATTCCCTAGTTTTTTGTTTGTCTGATTATTCATTCGCAGATTGAACTTCACGTCTCTAGGCAAAACAAATGGCAAGTAATAAACGACCTTCCCCAACATGGCCAAAAATCTCAGAAGTTACCAAGATGTTTAGTCGAAGGGTTCTTCTTCTTGCTTTATGTAAAAGAAGAGTTTATATCAAATGTTAGAAGCAAAACCTAAATACTTATGTAAGTCCATGTAATACTCGTATAATTAAAATTTATGTAATGTGTTCTTGTCTATGGATCCGTAAGGCTACAGATTCCCGTAAAATGTAAACTCTTGTTCTTACAAATGTTGTAGAAATGGTAATTCAATCACATACATAAATAGACTTTAACAAAAGAAGAAGAGATCTAAACAAGTCGAGTAACATAGTTGTGATAGGTAAATCCAAAAACAATAAAATAAGAATTCACTAGCAGAAGATTCAGATCTATACAGCAAGATGGCTTAAATTCTTGAGACATCAGAAACCAGACAAGAGATACAACTATCTCAAGGCTTGACGTATGCTGTCTTCTTACAAATCGGACAAGCATTCTTACTCGATAACCATTGTTTCACGCATTGGACATGAAAGCAGTGTCCACAGTTCAATTTCCCAATCGCATCCTCTCTCTCGTACTCATCCTGTCATCATCAAACAATGAGGAATAGCCATGAGAAAACCACAACTTATAATCTCTCTGAAATTTTGAGAAAGCGATCGACTCAATTTGGAGTTTACCTGACAGATGCTGCAATTTCTATCAGCAAGAATGTGTGATATGGAGGGTTTTATTTTCGCGAGACAACGATGCATCTCACTTTCTTTTAGTCCAGTATTCACATAACCAATTCTTTCACCAAGCTCAAGAAGTTGCTGTGTAGATCAAAGAAGACACAAACAATTAAATTATAAAGATAGAAACTGTATGCTTTTTTTCTCATGAGATTTTGAGAAACATACCTCGTATGACATGTTATCAACATCAAGCCTCAATTCGTGGAAGTGATCACGCAAATCTGTTATCCTCCCCATTACAAAACTATTCTGGAGCATCATCATCTGCAATGAACAATACAATTCCTTTAACGTGATTACACTAGCTTCATGGTTTCTTTTTTCAACTTAGTTACTGATATAAGCCGTCTAATACGATTTACAGCAACAACGGAGAACATATTCAACTGAAGAGAACGATTTACAGTATATGTCTTCCACTTTATCAGTCGTTGGAATATATAAGAGACAGCGAGACAATCTAGACTAATCTCTTAGTTAATATGAAGCCAAGTAACAAGTCAAACCTTAAAACAGTGAATTAGTTCATATAAGTCAGGAGTTAAATCTATAACATTTACCAGATAAAAGAACAATAAGGCAACTATATGGCAAGAACATTCTACCTCGGTAAGATCATCAGGGTAAGAGCGCTGTAGATGGCCACGACATCTACTTGAGAACCTCGTTGGTTCAGCACGTGAAGATGTCATCAACATCGAATCAGAGTTCAAGAGAGCATGAGAATGAGATTCTTCTTGACTGTAAAATCGCCTGGGAAGAACAGAAGAACCCTGCAGAGATTTGTAGCATTTGTGTTATCATTGTCCAAACATACACAAGAAGATAGTTACCTATTCTCAACTCCTCTAAACCAATGTGGTTTCCTCAATCAAAAGAAGTAAATAGAAACAGAATGAATAAAACGTTCAGATAAAACATAATCCAAGAACTCCTCTAACTAAATGAGACCAACCATAAACTAAACCAAGACTAAGACTCTAGCCTCTAACCAAACGAGACAAAAGCATGCTAGGATTCTATTATCAAAACCAGAGGACCACGCGTCAAATAAAGTATTGGTTTTTATATAATAAGCACACATCAAACAAACAAAAACTAATAATAGAGAATCTCTACTAAAGTAGACCTCGTGATTGTGCCTAAAGACCAGAAACCACAATTTAATAAACCAACATGGCCCATCGATAGCATACGGCTAACTACAACTACTATTGCTCCAACTACTCCAAACTGTTTCTGCCTGCCTAAACTTTACCATTTGCTAAAAGTCAAATCAATAATACTCCTAATTATGATTCAATACAATACTAAATTCATCATTATCAATACTGAATAATGCACTGGAAATTAGAATGTATACAAACTACATATTAAAAATATAGCAAAGTTAACCTGTGTGTGATTATCGATGTTGTTATCCACATCAATTTTGCGACGTGACGAGGGAAGATGCCTTCTCCGAGGACCAGATGATAGAGGAGGATCGACGGATCGACCAACCACCGCATCAGTTGAAAACCCTATCCCAGGTCCACACCAAACATCCGGAGCTGCAACGCAACCGCCTCCATTAACGTCTCTAGTCTCGCTTAAAATCCTAATCGAGCCGTCTTCGTGACTTCCCTTATTCTTCTTCTTGTTCTTGTTCTTATCTTTGCTAATTCTCACATCCCAATCCGCGGAGGAGCGAATCGCGGAGGGAACAGAAACCTCCTGAGCTGCTGCTGCGGCAGTGCATCCCATTCCTCGAAACGGAACCGTTTGGTATGGTTTCTTCCTGGTGGTTTCGTTGGAGGAAGTCGGAAGGAGAAAGAAGGACGATATTGCGGAATTACAGAAGCGATTGGGTTGTGAAACCGGAAGAACGACGTGTGTCAGCGGCGGATCATCTCCGGCGGCGTCGAGGTGACGAATTGTTTGGTTTCTAGCTCGCCGAAGTCTGATGTGCTCACCGATTGTTGTCGAAGGCATTCTAATAGTCAGAGATAGAGAGGGAATAGAAATGTGGGGAAAGAGAAGAAGCTCACAGGCGCGGGGAAGAAGGATGAGTGAATAATTTCAAGCTTGATGATTACTTCTTTTATGTAATCATTATTCTATTTTTTGTATAATACTATAATATTTAATGATATTTAAAAATCAAATTTTTGTTTTTACATGCAATAGTGTTAGTTAATATAATTCCAAACAAAATCAGCTCTCATGCATGTCTTGTGAAAATTATATAATTGTATGAGACAAACGTGGACATGCCAATATATTTGTTATTTTCATAATTTTGAATTAAAAGACTGCCAATTTAGTAATAATGATGATGAAGAGATATTTTGTATTTATTATAATGATTTAGCATCTTTTATTCCTAATCCTAAAAACAAATTATAAATTTGTTAAAAAGCAATGCTTGCTTGTAAAAATAGGAAAGGTCTCATCTCATGTCACTTTTCCTTTTTGTCAGATCTACTTCGCTATTACTTGAAAGTTGTTACTTCAAACTTATTCTAGCTTCCACATTAATGGACCAAATGGGCCTTTTAAAGCTCAAAACGAAACATAAAAAGCCCACACATTGACTGTGTTCTCTAAAGTCTTACTTCTCTGATCAATTTCAACTATTTTGAAATAATAATCAACGATTTACCGCTATATTCAACCATTCGCTTAATTATGTTTCAAATTTAGTTCATGTCAAATATAAAAAATTGAAAACGTAATTTAATTGAAAACGTAATTTTCTTATCGTGAAAAAAACACAATATTTATTAATCAAGGTAAAACAGATATTCAGTGACTCCAGCATTTTCATTCAAAAGGACGAAATCTACGACTACCTTAGAAGTCTCCGATTATGCTGTTGACTTTGCTTGGTTTGGAAACAACCTGCTCTACATCCAGAAGGAGCAGTCCATTGAGCTGTTTCTACAGCTCCAGGTGAATGTTGACGCATGATGACTATGAACAGCTCACAGTGCAATACTTTAGGGTTAGTTTAGCTCCTTTTTCTTTCTTTTGTTTTATTCTTTGGTAGCCGAGATGTATTGTTGATGATTTGGTTAGGTAGTTGGACGGTTGGATTAACCAGATTGCTGCTACTTACAAGCACTTATGTGCGCAACATACATAGCCTTTTGAGTTAAAGAGGGACTTGGCCGATATAAAATAGAGGGCCGAGATCACCGAAAGGCAACCTGCCTTGGATCAAGAAAGACTCAGGAAGCATGATGCCGAATTGATGGGGGAAACTCAGCAGGTATCTCTGTTGGAAGAAAAGTTGCAAGCTATTGATTTTGATATGACAAGGATGTAGCTAGGCAAGGCAAGCTTGAGGAATAGATGGTTCCTTAAGTCGAGCAGTTCCAGCAAGCTCGGCTCAGCTGGAGGAAAAACGATGAGGTCATACTCAGCTGGAGGAAAAACGCTGAGGTCGTGCTCAGCTGGAGCAGGTGTTGAAGGAGTGCTTTAGGTGACTAAGTCAAAAGATTAATGACCTGACCAATACTCAAGAACCGCTTATGATATATAGCCAAGTTATCAGGCCGTACGATGTTGTGAACCAGATGCTTGGTGCTAACGTTGTCGTGTCGGACTAAATTGTGGCAAAGGTCGCCGAGGACAAGGAGGAGTGGTAGAAGAAGGTTTAAGCCGTTCTCATCACTGACCTTCTTCTGGATGATCTGGATGTGGCTTCGTTGTGGCCATGGCCGTCGACTCCTCTCGAGGATGCTGTTGGCGAGGTTTAGCCTTCATCGATGTTGGAGCCACATCTTTCTTTGTTAGCAGACGCACCGGTTTCGGTCTTGGGTGCTCAAAATATGTCAAAACGATGGAGCTGAAGCTAAAGATGGAGCAAATCGAGCACACCACCAAGGCTTCGTCGGAATCTTCACCGGAATCAAAGAAATACCGAGTGTTGTTCTCTGTACTTATCATCGAAATCAAATCGCTCAGTTTGGTGATGAAAAAGAAACATACTTTTTGATGAAGAAGAAAGATATTCATGGTCTGATATTCATTTATTTCTTCCGTACGAGATTGATACGAGGTCAAATCGCTCAAACATTCTCACAAAAACAAAGTTCCAAATTTGGCAAATAAGGAGCAATATGTGGGCCCAAATTTATTTTTTAGAAAAAGAAGTAAAATGAGTGTTTGTGACTTCAAATAAGTAGTTTAGAAAATCACACTTTAACTAAGTGTATTTATGACATTGATCCGTTTGTAATATACCATCAGGAATTACAAAAACATTGTCTTGATTACGTCTAGTGTTCCAGACGGAAATGGACTTTTTGATGTCGTCTCAAAATGTAGAAAAAATTATGACAATAATTTCATATAATTTAGAAAAAACGATTTATGTATTTATAAATACATTTTATAATTAATTAAGTTTTTAATGTGAATTGGAAACATTAATAAAATCTAAATCATTTCATTAAATAACATGTGCAGAATATGTTATGGTATGGCGGCCACGGGTATTGAGTGTCTCCTAAAACAAGTTATGCACTTGTTAATTTTATTTTGGCGTAAAATACTGGCCTGACTGTTATTAGATATGTTATTAAAACATACGTTCTACATTTTTGATATGTATTATATAGTTCGGCTTTTTTAAGTGTTATATTGATCGGCTTTTATTTTTTGGAACTAATGTCAAATATTCGTATTTTTTCAATTTGAAATGTTTATAATGTTCTATTTCATAGTCATATTGATTTTTTTTGAAATTTTTTATTTTTAGCCTTTTATTTGGAACTCGTGGCCATTTGGATTCGTCTCAACTCTGCACTTGTATGCTGTTTGTTTCCGTCAGAAAATTATAGACGAATCGGGACAAATATCACATTCTCTCAATGATATCAACATTTCTTTAATTATCTTCCATTATTAAAATATGAACAGACAGTTACTTATCTTTTTGGGTTTGTTCTTTCGTATTGTCTTGACAATAATATCAAAAGCTGACATACATATTTAACTCAACCAGGAAACCTTAGCAATCATAATGACATCAGATTGAGAAATAAAAAATCGAAAAATATATATTTATATATCTCGAAACGACATGTATGGTTATAAGTCGTGTTAAGATGTGTGTTCTTCATCTCAACCTAAATAAAACGAAGTATCTTATTCGTGGTTTTTTCTTATGACAAAGGTAGATTTGCTATTTTGGTTTGTATATAACTCCAAACTTAACCATATCTATACTCCAACCTCGATTTCGTCTTGCCGTTATTAACTTATTATACTTCACAATTTAAGAAACTTAAATTAACTTTATTGCCTAACCATTAATTAATGATCATTTTGACATCAAATTACCTAAAAAGTTGAAGTTTCATCATCGCAAGTGATAATGAGTCAAAATAGTCTGCATGTAATTATAAGTCTATGAATGAAATTCATTTGGTTGTGCATATATTTCGGCGCCAATTACATATTTTCTTCTGTTAATTATTTAACTACTTAATATTTGATCTTACTTAACAACACACAAATTATATATAATTTATATTGAAATTAGTCTGTAATGGATTAATTAGCTTGATTGAAATTTCTTTATAAATAAGAATAGTAGAACCTTTGACCGCAAAAAGAAAGGATAATTAAAGCCAAGTTACTAGTTAATATTGTTTAAGTCTGTCAGATAATGTTAAGTTTGTTATTTGGATATACAATCTAATTAGATTTGGTATACAAGAAAAACTTGGGCTGTGTCTTAATTAATTTATACATTTGGCTCAAACAAGAGCTCTAAAACTGAGTAGTAATTGTGCAAGTGACTTTTAGCCTAGTGGCAGACGGTAAGTCCACATAAGACATACGCACTTGCATAACCAGGGATTGAGTCTCACCGCCTACATTATGTAGAAATTTGGCTAATAGGCCGGCCTGTTGTGGTCCAATGTTGACAAAAAAAAAAAAAAAACTGATTAGTACATGATTAGTAATTGCTATACACGATTCACCTTATAGTACATACGAACTAATTAACATAAACCCTAAGAGACAGAGTTTCCAACAGACAAAAAGTCGATGAACGGAATACGATTCTCGTTGCCATTTCGGTTTTCTTCTTCTTCAGCTTCGTCATCTTTTCTTGAATTGTATATTACTTCAGGTTTCTCCGATTCCGTATTTACTTGAAGAAAATTGTAGAACTCTATCGGCCGTTTAGTTCGCTCTATTGCTCCTAATCACCAAATGTCCAAAAAGTTAGTTTCTGCAAGTTACAAAATTATACAAATCGTACGAGCAAGTGTGGAGCTCTTTAGCTACATAAACACAGAAATAAGCGATATTAATCTGACATATATAATTACCTTCATTGATTGGAGTAATATTATTCCGAAACCCGATTTTTCCGGTCAAGAACTCTTTGAGTAATTGAAAGCGGTTAATATGTGAGAATTGATAAGGATAATTGAAATTGCTTGTGGTAGTTTCACTTGCTAATCTTCTCTTATGATCGCAGTCACTATAACCCATCAACGTAGTCGCAGCCACCGCGCCATCATGGCTAAGGCCACGTGGACGTAGCTTGGACCGTTCTCGGCCACGACGAGCCATGATGACATGCCAATGATTTTTAACAGCGTTATCGGTTCGACCAGGAAAAAATCTAGCGATCACAGACCATCTGTTCCCATGGATCCGATGTGAAGCTAAAAGCCTTTCTTCTTCGTCCTTGGTAAAAGGATTTCGGTTAATTCTTGGATCCAATTGATTAAACCATCTCAATCTACAACTCTTACCTGAGACATAAAACAAAACCTTATTAACAATTTTATACTTATAAAGGATTTAATGGAAATGAGTTCTTAGATTAAAGTTAGTAGTTACCAGATCGACCAGAGAGCTTCTGAGCAATGGCGTTCCAATTATGAGGACCAAATTGATCGACAAGTTCTCTAAGCTTCTCATCCTCGGCAGGTCTCCAATGGCCTCGACTACACATCATTCTCCAATACTCCGATCTCTAAATTAATGATCTTCAGCAAAACACACAAATCTATATATACACACAAACCCTAGGTTAGATGTAGGGACAAGAAGAAAGGTGAAGAGCAACAGCATCATTAATATATATAATATTGAAAGTAATTATTATTATCAATGAATATATAATTAAAAAAGATTCGTTAGAGAGAGTTTGGAGGGAAGTTTTCACCGGCGATTGATGCCAACGTCTTCCCTAACCAAACACACTCCTTTTAAGTAATCTACCTTTTTTTATTTCTTTTTCCAATTTGATTTCTTATTAATTATTTTGTGGGGATTTATTTAATTGATTAATCGATGAATAGTGAAAATGAGATTAATTACAGAAGATAAATCAGAGATTGCTTTGGTGGGGTGTTTTCGTTAAACTTTCAACGTCTACTCTTAAATATATTTATTTATTTATTTTTCTAACCTAAACCCTCTACTTCAGCCACCAATACTTCATCTACGTTTTCTATACTCTTCTGCAAGCTACATCTAAACCCATTTATACAAATATATAATCATGTATATATATGTATGTGGTTTTTATAGTCAGCTTTAATTATATGTCGACAACTTCTAGAACATGACTTAAAATGAGAGAGACTTCAATCTATTGATCAAAGAATGTGTTAATGTGGTGGCTGAATACTTTATTAGATCTATAATCACAATTATAGTGTATATATACCGACTACATGTAAACCTAAGGGTGTATAGAAACATTGATTTTAGGTAATTTGAGTTTAAGTGACAAATCGATATGTTATTCAAACATGAATTTTTAAAAATCATCTAAAATATTGTGTTATTGAACCAGTAATTTACTAATTTTAAAAACAACTATCAAAATTCACTATTATTGAAAAAATTATATAACTGTGATTTTAAGTGATTCTAAGGGATTCTAGAGTTATTTAGAAGGTTTTTCACAAAAATTCAAATCTCATGGTTTTAGGTGAAATTTTAGAGTCACAAATCATAAAAACTTCTCTGAATTCATCTAAAATTATCTGAAATTCCAGAAAATCTAAACCATTCACAATCATTTAAAATTTAAGATTCAATACACCCCATAATCTGATAATTGTATTTACAAACATGTCATTTACATATGTAGTCTATAGAATGTACGTATACATATCTAGATCGCGAAAAGTTTACAACTATGTATGCATTTGAATGTTATGATCTTCTATGTAGATGATTGACTAATTAAGTATAACAGTTTCATCTGGAAAACATTTTTCAAATTTATAAAGTATGTACAATATTATCAGGAATTAATTAAATAAAAATAAATATGGGTTGTAGGTCAATACAAGCATGGTGAAATGTTTGTTATTCCAGGATTTGTGGATGGAACTTGATGAATAGATCAACCGTATTGCCTTCTGGTATAACTAATCTTGGAATTGTTACAACCTAATTAATTAGATGCTATCAGTACAAAACAAAAAACTTTTGTTATACCAATAAAATAAAGAAAGAAAAAAAAATGAAGAGGAAGAAGAGAGTTTGGTAAAGATGTTGTGGACCTGTGAATTAATTGCAGGTCACGTATCACTAAATATCGTTAGATATGTATTCTTAACCTTTCAGACCTAACCAATATGTTACTTTTGCTCACCAACGTCGAAACCCTAAAACGACTTTGTGTCTTCATTGATTAGTTGATTATATAATTTGACAATTCGTCGCATCTTATTTGCTCATACATTTGGTATTTAAGCACATCACTCCTTTCTCTTTCGTCTTCTCTATATACGACGCTTAAAACTGATTTTACAAATTAATTAATAAAAATAATATATTTCTTATATACAAGTAGCTTTTGTATTTGTGTATAGTGGACCATTAATTCTAAGTGATTTGAGTTTAAGTGGCAAATCTATCAATTATTCAAACATGAATTCATCTAAAATCTAGGATTGTTGAACTAGTGATTAAAAAAAATTAAACATAATCATATCTAGTGCTATTAGAAAAATTTAAGTGTGCGATTTTAAGTGATTTTGTGGTATTCTAGAGTTATTTAGAGGATTTTCTTAGTTACAACACACAAAAATCCAAATCTTATAGTTTTAGGTGGATGTTTAGAAGATTTTGTCACAAATCATAAGAGATTCTTTGAATTCATCTAAAATCTTCTAAAATTTTATTAAATCTAAATCATTCATGATCATTCAAAATTCAAGATTTAATACACCCGCTTAGTATACAAATTAGGATATATATATATATATATATATATATATATAATTGTTTTGGCATAAGCGACTTCAATTTTTGACAGCATATATAATAAAATAGCGTAACATAAGGAAAACATTTTTGAAAGATAGAAAAAGATGAAGAAACAGAGTTATAAACCTGAGAAAGTGATATGTTGTACTTTAGATGTCACTTGGGATTGCTTTAAAAAATGTCTATAGGATCTTTTTAAGGATTGGTTAATTGGAGACATAAATAGCTTATAATCCAATCAACTAATCAAATTCAATCGTAGGTAAACCATAGACAAATGTTTTAGAACTCACTTGCACGTGTGCAAAGAACAAAACCAAACTTAGTTACTGTTGAAGTTAAGTAGGAAAAATAGGAAGAATTAGTTGGAAAGTTAGTCGAATACGTACAGGTATTAAACCGGAATTAATTACAACTAAACCGGTCTAGGTCTATATATTAACAGATTGGTTAGTTAAGCAAAAAGGCAAAGCAAGGATCGATCCTAGCAGGGGAGTCAACATAACTTTGTAATTGAAATTTAAGTATTTTACTTTTTCAATGATAGCTAGTAATTATGGTGTACCTCCACCACCAGTTCTAACTTAATTTACCGCATAAATTCTGACACTAGTCCACTGTCACTTGGAATCTTATTTATACAGTTTTCACTTAAATTCGATTACAAGTAATATTATTTCGTGTAATATAATTTGACTATAAATCAGACATGTTATCTCATAAATATATATAACTGTCCGATGTATTTTCAAATTATAAATTGATTTGACATGTTAAACTTTCACCATACCATAGCAAAACTGGGCGTTAATAAATTAACTATTCTTTTTAGACTAAACATTGATTTGATATGTAATATCTCCACATAATAATAGTAACGTAGTTCTAACGTTATGTGAAAACAATCAATCAAAGAATAAAAATCGTATTGATTTATTTGCTGAAAACCGAACTCTTTTCTCATTTTTAGACGAGCTAATTTTTCTATGTTATTATCAATGTGATTTACTTTACTTCCTTTGGTTCAATTCTCTTTGTATTTATAACTTTTTTTTTCTTTTGAATCTCGTTGATAATCTTGATTCTTTCACTATTTTCGGATTGGTCGTACTAATCTTTTTCCGCTGGTTAGATCTTATTTCTTTATCGCGTTTTGTCGATCCTTATTTCTAAAGAGTGGTTCTCTAGAGCATGAATCAAAGCGGATAATGGAGTGGGACCCTCCATAGCATTGGGTAACTTCAGTGACCTCTTTTCAGACGTTTGGTGGGCTTACTCGCTTTGACATCAGACCAATTTCCGATCTGTATTGTTCTAATGATGAACCTCGACGGTTGGTAATTTGAATCACACAGAAAAAAAAAGAATGTTCTATAAAAGGGAAAGGGTCGTAGACGAAAACGGAAAAAAGAAAGAAAGAAAGCAGAAGATATCGTCAACATAACGGAATTCTAGAGGACACGTGTCGTCACCAACAAGCTTGCCAGCCTTGTAAAAGCATTCAGACCGTTGGACGGTGACCGTGAAAGACAACCGCGACATTTCTAACCGCGAACCATTCACCAACCTTTGACACCTGTCCACTGGCCCCACAAAAAAATTATTTGTTGTGCCCAAAAACAATAACGTCACGTGCCCGACTAGACCGCCACGTGGAATAAGACATTACCGCCATTTTTACTTATTATGAAGGACACAGACACGAACAAGTGTGAACGGACGTGGAGTGCTTATGCACCTTGTAACGTAATTAGGCCGCTGGTGTTTTTTTGTCCTTGATTAATTATTAGTAATTCTTTTTGTAACACCAACAAAAATCTTTAAAAGATTTTTACTATCATTGTCTTTTTGTTTACTACTATTTCTTACGATCTTACTAACATATATGACAACGGCTCTAACTGGTGGTACATGTGGAATGGTGTGGAATTAAGAAATTTTTGATTCCACACATTTTTTCATTCCATATTTACCATTTATTTTTGTGGAATTAATACTGTGAATTTGAGTAATTTTGTAATTTTTATTTCTTTGTATTTTTTTTGTTTATCTTCTTCTGGTTTTACACGTGACTTATATTATTCCACAAATCATTCCAAAAAATTTCAATTACTTAATTAATTTTCAAAATAAAATATACAATTAGCAATAAATAGAGTTATTTTAGGCAATACTTAATTGTATAGATAATGACTTAGATATAATATTATTTAATTTGCACAACTAAAAATTTAATAAAAATATATAATTATTATAAGTATCAAAGTAAATCTCTTAATATCAAATAATTAATTCATTTAAATTATTGTATAATATATATATATATATATATATATATTCATTTTTATTAAAATATTTATAATTATATATTATTTATATTTATTTTTCAGTTCTTCAAAAAAATTTTATAGTTTGATTGTTTTGGATTCTTAAAAATCTTTAGAATAATATTCGGTTATCTTTATGAATCGATTTAGATTTGATTATTTTGGTATATGAATCTCTTATTTGTGATTCGATCCTTCACGTTACATAAAATAGATTAAAAGAAATTTTAGAGTGAACTTTAGCTATGAAACGTGATTTGTCGATTTAAGTGTTAAAAAAATTATGCAAGATCTTACATTCAATAGAATTCAGCTGTTACTATTTAATTTTAAGTAATTTTGTTAGATTTCACATAAAAAAATAAAATATACAATTAACTATTGTGCATTTGTTATATTTCACTTATTTTGGCTCGAATTTGGTTTAGCTGGGAATTCAATTTTTTTTTTTGTATATGAATCTAATATCAAAGGTTCAACCCACTACCAAAAATAGGATTAAATGGAATTATAGGGCATATTTTAACTATAAATTTGATTTTGTCGATCTAATTTTTTTTTGAAAAAATTCTGCCAGATTTCACATTTAGCAGAATTCAGCTGTTACTTTTACATCCAATATAAAGTTTTTAATTTTTTTTATTATTAAAAATTGGATCGACAAGATCCAAACATAGTCTAAAGCTCATGTTTTAAAATTCTTTTTAATCTACTAGTGTAGTGAGAAGAAATCGAATCCCGACGCATGAGTTAATTAGTTAGATCATCATAATCTCCGGACTAAGCGTAATTTTGCGAAATTTAAATTTTCATTAGCAACATTTTTCAGATACTTGAACATGATTTGCGGGAAAAAATCAGCAATGCAATGAATGCTAAGAAAATGCTGGCTTGATTGATGTATTCATTTTGTCCAATTTATAGTTAAATATCCAAATCTACCGAGATTTATTTGAATAATTTACAAAGATTCTCGTCTTAAACAAATAGTTATGATCATCAGACATTGAAATGTACTAAAATAATAATATTTAAATGTAAAAATGGGAATATAATTAAAGCCGTCTTTGAGGGTAAAACTATAAGACGGATTACAAGATCTTGTTAAAATGAGGACGATGGACAGCTAATGATGCCAATAAGTCCAAAATTTGATATCATTAAAAATTAATCTTACCAACTAGGCACTAATATACGTAGAGGATAAGATCACTTACATTCTACTTTATTACTAAAAATGTATCTATATTAATATGTTTGCTTTAAGATATGTTGTACTTAAAGTCATTATAAATTTGTTGCTTTAGGAATATGGTCTAATGATTGTAAACTTTTCATGTTAATTATCATAAATTTCTCAAAGAATAAAAATATTTAGAATCAATATTTACATAAAGTAATATTTATTCGTAATTCGTGGATAAATATGTTACCGGTTATTTGTCTTATATTATGTTTTTTTTTTTCGTTAAATGGTTAGTTATACACTATTACTGACTAGTGAAAGTGAAGGTGCGAGCCAGAGATTTTTTCTTGGCGTTGAAAAAATTGGGCTTGTTTTTATATTAGCTGTCTTCGTCATCTTCTCTGTATCAGTCTTTTAAACAACCATTCTCACTTCAGTGAAGAGAAGACTTCATGGGATTTATCATCTATGACAATCTCTCCTCTTCCAGTTCACCAATATAGAGGAGCAAATTTTCAATATTTTAGGTTAAAAAATCTACTTTCTTTATATATTTTTATTCTGATTCATTGTCAATTGAATTCGTTTATCCTTTCTATTCGATTCGTTTTTGAACGGTTCAATGCTGAATTTAAAGGTTTTAGCTTTCTAGTTGGTAGTTTAATTCGAATTCCGAAATCTAAAATCCAGATTTGGTAGCATACTGTTTCTTAAAAATATACATTTCTGGGAAAAATGTTGCTTAAGGTTTTAGACCCAAAAAAAAAAGGTTTTTCTTTTTTCTTTTTCATGAATTGATTTTTTTTTTTGTAGGCTCAATAAAGCATACCTTTCAATTACTCCTGACATTTTAGCATCATTTTTGGTGAGTCTTTACTCAAAATCTTCCCTTTTCAAGTCAAGTTGCTTTGCTGCCTTTCGAAATCCTCGTTTTTTTTCTGCTATATTCGGAATAACGTTTCATAGTGGAGAAGAAATGTAATACGAGCTGCTTAAAGTTTCATGGTTTCTCCGTGACTCTCATGCTTTGTTTATTGCCGATTAATGTTTTTTCCCACTTTTTTTCTTGCAGAAATCAAGTGAATTAGTTAGCTTATAGTCAATAAGGTGAGAAATCAACCTCTAACTTGTTTATCAAACGGTGTCATTTGTTTGTTTGTTTGTTTCTACTAGGAACTTGGTCTTAAAGTAGATTATTGTGGAGATTCGTGTAGATTTCTGGTCATTGAATTATGAGGATGGTATAGTAATGGCAGATGGCTCGTGAGCTGGGTTTCACTTTATCCGTATGAATCTGGTGGAGGAGAAAATAGTTGAGCTGTTTTTCGGTTGGACATTAAGTTTATCAAGTCCCTCCTTTCATTTTCGATGTGGAATCATTCTCCTCTTTTCCACTTACTTGATCATTTCGTAGTCACAGATTGCTTCTCACAAGACTCCTTGTGAAACTTTTATCAAAGTTTTGTCTTTTGCGTCTGTAGATTTCTTAAGCTCCGTAAAAAATGGGATGCTTTTCATCCACACCAAAAGACTCTGGTGGGAACAGAAGAAAGCCAACTAGCATCGGTGAGGTTTCAGTATATGTACCTGGATTAAGGATACCAAGACCGGTAGATTTTTTGCAGTCACTTGGTGATCAATTACCCAAGGCTCTAGTGGAACGCCTGACAGTTTTAAGAACGCGTATCGTAGTGATGGCTAATCAAGAAGGACCTACAATAACGAGAACTAGGAGAAAGACACAACATGGTATATGTGTTCTTTTGTCACTCCATAACATGGTGTATATATGTCTGTGTTTTCTTAGAATCTCTATCTACTCTTTATTGTTTAAACACCTCTTATTGGAAATCATTTCTGAGCAGGAGGTTCAACGCTCTCGGATCTCCATCAAGCTTTGGTAGATTATCTACCTGTTATCCTGGGCTTAACTAAAGATGGTAATATACTTCTATGTGCTTTTCTTTTTCAGAAAAAAGATGTGTTTGGTTTCACTTTTCAGAGAATTATTCTGATCCTGCAGTTTTGTGATGTTCTTCAGGTAGCCATCTACAGTTTAAAGTACAATTTGATTGGGTCAATCAGGAGGATGAGGAAGAGGTGCGGTAATTCTTCACAAATTTTTTTATCTTCAAGTGTCATCATAATGTACCGACTTTTATATATATACATCTAATCAGGAAACAGCGACGTCAAACATTTGGTATGAAGTTTTGTCGGTTTTGCACCTAATGGCAATGCTACAAATGTCACAAGCCAATTTACTGCTTCTTCCTAGAGGTTCTAGTGATGGTCACAACCATCCGAAAGTATCAGAAGGTTAGGCGTTTCTGAGAAAGTTTCTCATATAACTTTAGTAGCCTGAGGAGATTTCCCATTCATTCTGTTATGTTTATCTGTAGACTTTTTTTATTTATTTGATGATTTGAAAGCAAAAACTTGGTAACTAAATGGGATGGTAATGTTCCTCAGACTTAAAAGTCTGATTTTTTGTCTTCTATTATAGAAAATAGACGAGCTTCGATTGATATCTTCTTAAGAGCTGCTGGATATCTTGATTGTGCCGTGAAAAATGTTCTGCCTCAGTTTTCTGCTGAGCAAAGGTTTGTAGATGACAAAGTTTCTAGTGTCGTTCACTCTATTTGTTGATATTCTCAATTGAGCCTAATAGCACAATCATTGTCTCTGTTTTCATATTTCTGCAGGAGAAATTTACCAGTTGACTTAGCAGAAGGAGTTCTACGGGGTCTTTGTTTGCAAGCACTTGGCCAGGTAGTACCTCTCTTTAATTGGATATGTTCAAGTTATCTGGTGGCACTTAACTGGTGCTCATGCGGTTTCTTTCTCGCTTTTAGGATCTAACATCTTTCAAGTTACTATTTTAGGGTGTTGATGTCCAACTTGGGATGGCAATTGATAGCTCAAAGGCCACTCTTGCAGTAAAACGAAGACTTTCATGCGAAATGGTGAAATATTGGCAGCAGGTAAAATTACCCACTCTATTTAACTTTGTTTGTCGCTGAGACTTTGTCTATATAGTAACTGCCCCACATTTGTCTTAGAATCATTTGAAATATTTTCGTTAATGCTTCATTTTCCTTGTCCATGTGCACTGAAACAGGCACAAGATAATTTAATGAATCTTCCATTAGCAAATGGCTGGGGAGAAAAGCATAGACACTACGTTAAGTGGAAATATGTTGAAGCTAAGGTACCGCTTGATTCTTTCTCTCTCGCTCTTTTCTTTTGTAGATGTCCCGAGCAGTGGGCCTTCCTTATAAAATCTCCGTCTATGTAAGACATAAAACTTCAATTTTTAGCTTATATGAGCTCTGTCATTATATTCTGAGAATCATGAGGCTTTTTAACACAGTCTGCCTCTCGATGTGAAGCTTACATGCGATAGGCAATTCAATTAAGGTCCATGTTTCTAATGCCTTGTTTCATCTTCTGAAATCTTTTGGATCAGGCTGCGGCTTACTACTATCACGGTTTGATTCTTGATGAAGGAATCACAGAGAAGTCACATGGCATGGCAGTTGCTGCTTTGCAAGCTGCAGATGAATGCTTTAAAGAGAGTAAGAAAGCATGTGAAGCGTTCAACGCCATGTCACCTACTTCAAGGTGATTTCTGTCTCTTTTAATCGATATTACTTTGAGCTCACATGGTCACAGATTAGCAGTTGTTCAAAAGGTCTAATTTTATTTTCTGCAGGACACCGCCACTTTTTGGAACAATGAAGTATCTAACCGAGAAAATCCCGAAAGATACTTCGAGTAAAGTCAGGATAAACCGTGATCTATACTCTTATGAAAAGTAAGTGTAATTCTTTTGCAGCAACATATAAACCTGAGTTCTTGTTTTTGATCTGTTAATGTACTTTGATGAACAGAATCATGGAGACGGCACCAACACTTCCTGATTTCGCTTTGGCATTAAAACCGGATGAGTATCAACTTCCTCTTGTTGAAGCTCAGTAGTCTGATGACGGGCAAATCGCTTCAAACCAAGTTTACGATCAATCGAAGATAGATATGTCTTAACCTTATAGAGCAAAAGAATCAGTTGTTTCCAATGGCTGCCTGCAAATTATGGTATGGCTAGACTATGATCCGATCTGTTACATATGAGAAAAAAACGAAGCTATAAAACATGTCAAATTAGGTCTAAATCAGTTTCCATGAGAGATATCTTTGTATGCAATAATATATTTCTTCAATAAAGTATTTTTTCTGCCATTTCCGATATTGATAAGACTTGCACAGTATCTAAAGTTTATGCAAACGCAAATAGTGAGAAGGGCTAACTTGGAGGTTGAAGAATTCGAGAACGTTTTGGAATAAAGAGAATCTAGAGGAGATGATGCATATTTCTTTTAGACAACAACAGGATTGCACAGATTCATGTCCGAACCGATCTTTGTTTTTGGTCAGAATCAAAGCTTCGTTTCTAGAGAGGTTTATCAAAATAGGCACTTTAATAATGAATCTTGTCAAAAAAAAAGGTAGAAGGTATTTATTTGTTTAAAGTTGTCAACAATTCTGAACCATTTCTTTTTCAAAAAAAAAAAAACAATTCTGAACCATTTTACCTATAATGCATCGAAACCTCACACTCACAAAGACGCATGTTTTCCGCGAGTTACTCTAAACACAAAAGAGTAACTACACCAGAAAAAAATTGCAGATATGAGCAGGAAAAAAATCTATTGTAATGTTGGTTTTATTCTTTTTCTTTTCTCAGGTATACAACCGATCGTGAAGAAAAAGTGGTTTAGGTTAACTTGCTTTGTATATAGAGAGGAATTGGAGCCTTGTGATTCATGGTCTGGGCATCAAACATTCTGTAGAGCAACGACGACAAAGTATTAGTTCCGTAGACAACATTTTGTTTGCGAGGAGGTACTGGTCACTCGTTTAAGTAAGGTAAAGATTTTGTCTTTATGTGGGTGAGATGCATTAATTAGGAAATAGGTGGTTGTTCTTTGAAATTATTTCAAAAGAAATGCAGATCTAACGGAGTAACTAAAAACTTAAGTTATTGGAGTGTGTAATAACAATTTATGTAGAATAAAGCAATGACAAACTATATAAGTTTTATGTTGCTATAGAAATGACGCCATATAGTTTTCAAATTAGTCATTTTGTGTACAGGAAACAGTACTAACGATGGATAACTTAATCATTTGTCTTGTTATTTCAGGTTTTAGTGCTACATATGATGGATAAAGTTGTTGTAGTTGGAGAGTGAGAATACTTGGGTAGAGGGTGTTGTGTTGTCACAAAGTATTGCATGGCAAAATGGTATCCTTGAATGATGCTATAACTTTCAATGCACTGAAGAAGCATATTCTGCAAGAGTTTCAATGTTTAAGGGTTGAGTATGTGGTTCCAAAGATCACAAACTGGTCACTAAGTGAGATGTCAATGTTGTCAAAGGGGACAACACCTCCGGTGTCAATCCAAAGTGACATGGCCCTACAAATTTTTTTGCGGGTTAGAAAAGAGAAAACTAGACTGAACTTGTTTATCTCCTTTGAAGCAGAAGAGAACAGTCAGAGAGAAGGGGCAACAAAACAATCAGTGGAAGCAGACCATTCGAAGACCATCAACTAGGACAATGAAATTATGAGGCTTGGCGATAGTACACCATCATTGAACACATCATATGAACAAGATGAACGTAACAAAAGCGAAGGTGCTCAAAGGAGTGAACCAACATGGGAGCAAAATGCAGGGCCATAGAAGGTGAAAGATAGAGAAAAAGAAAAGGCGTATTAAAAAAATAAGCCAAAGATGTATTAGAAATGGTGGTAACCTCGATGACACAGAGAATGGAGAATAGTTTGAGCACAATCTATAGAGTGAATTGATAAGTCAAGAAGAAATACTTATACAACGCGATTAATACGATGTAGGAGAGCCTCCAATTTCATTAGATTTTTAATTATTCCACAAAGCGAGCAAGACCAACATTGGTACAGTCTTAGTTGACAATAATTGCAGCAATGAAAACATTAGAATACAAGGTTGTAGTAGAGAAATAGGAGAAGAAAGAGAAGAAGAATTACATCGAGACATTAAAGAAGACACATTTCAGTTAAGCCTTGATAATATCTACAGAGATATAAACGACTCATATATTGTTCAATCAAATGATTGCTCTCCTTGCTTGGGTGATATGTTTAAACACAACAATAGGAAAACAAGTTGTGTATACAATCCTGAAAACAATACAATCTATATAGGTAAAGTTTTCAAGAACAAGGCGAGATGCAGACTACATTGGTAATCTACGTAATCAAGAGACTGTTCAGCTTTAGACAAACATGGTCTGACAAAGATAGATTAATCGTCCGATGTACATACCATAAATGCCGATGGAGAGTCTATGGTCACACCATTGGGTTGAATTTAGTGAGCATGGAAGTTAGGACAACAAATCTAATACACACATGTGACATCTCTTCCAAAGCACATTATACGGAAAAAAAACATTTTACAAAGTAATAGCTCAAGTACTAAAATAAAAATATGCAAATGCCAATATCGGAACAAGAGTTGCTGATATTCGCGACATTGTGTTTGATGAATTGCAAGTTTCTATATTTTACATGGTATGTGATATACATGTTTTAAACTTTATATTCATACTGTAAGTGCACATTAACGAAGTAGTATTAAAGGGGTCGAATTCATGCAGACCAAGCTGTTACATTATCGATCTTTAGAGTAAAGTTAAGCTAAGATAGAATATGGTTGTTGTAATAGAGTAAACGATGGCAATGAAACTAAATGAAGTAATTCAGTTATATAAAAGTATTAAGTTCAGAGAATCATAGGAGATCAGGATTATAGCTAGATCACTACTCAGGGAACAATTTTAAAACAATTCTTGAAGTCGAAACACTATAGCAAATACACTATCATGATATCGACTACAATATCTAGCAACCTAGAATTCTAAACTGTCGTTTGAACCTAACATTCTATTTACGTATTTAAGTCCAAGTTTGATAAGTTCACAATTTGCCTTAAATCAGCTTTCGTTGGCAAATGACAATTTGCATCTAAGTTCTTTCATACATTCAAACAAACACTTTTGGTGCATTAAATCACAAAGATCATAAGCTAGGTGATCAATATAACTTAAGCATTAAATTCAACAATAGATGAAGAACAACTAAGATAATCCCTATTTGCACTACAAGAAAATAGCCGATTTGAGATGTCATTTTGCGATGGAAAATAAACGTCGCAACTTTGCAACGTCTTTGCGTTGTGGTTGCGTTGTGGTTGCGACGTGATTGCGATACACAAACGGCTATCACAAGGGTGTAGCAATATTGCGACATTGTTGCGATGCGGTTCTTTCATTGCAATATTGCGAGTCACATGCGATGTGTTTGCGATGCAACTTACCTCCAACGCAATTACATAGAAAATTTTCACATTTTCCCTATAAATAGCCCACAATGTGATTGTATCTTCATACCAAATCTTAGAGTGAGAAAGAATTCGAGGAGAAATATTCTAAGCAAAAAAAAAAATTGAGAATTTTTTTTTTAAGTTAAAAAATAACGTCCGAACATGAAGTGTTCACATTACGACGATGAATGTATAATCAAAAAGATCTGGAGATGGGAGAAGTTACAAAAGAGTTTCGAGATGGGTTACGAGCATTCATAAACCAGACGGCTAATAACCCATTTACTCCGAATGACGGTAACATCTTTTGTCCATGTGTAAAGTGTGGAAACACCAAATATTTGAATGTTGATATGGTGAAACGACATGTATATAATAGAGGATTTACTCCGAACTATTATGTATGGTTTTCACATAGGGAAGGGTATAGTCTCGGTGCTGGGAATAGTAGTATGGGTGGTGGTGGTGATGATCAACCTAGTGATAATGCTAATTATAATTATGGCGAAAATATGTTTGAAAGTTATGAGCATCTTCAAGGTAATATGTATCATGATATGGTTTACAGATGTATATCATGGATCTATTCTAGTTGGTAGTGAAAATACTATCGAAGAACCTAACGCAGAAGCGAAACAGTTTTATGATATGCTTGATGCTGCTAATCAACCTATCTATGAGGGATGTAGTGAAGGTCTATCTAAATTATCATTAGTATCTAGTTTGATGTCTATTAAAAGTGAATGAAACATAACCAAGAGAAGTATGAACCAATTAGTGGATGCGTTTAAAGAGTATTTGCCAACAGATAATAATTCTGCTGAGAGTTATTATGAAATGCAGAAGTTAGTTGCGGGTCTTGGATTACCATCAGAAACGATTAATGTTTGCATTGACAATTGCATAATTTTCTGGAAAGATGATGATAAGTTGCATGAATGTCGTTTTTGTGAAAATCCGAGATATCGAGCAACAAGTGGAAGGAATCGTATCCCATACAAACGTATGTGGTATTTGCCAATCACTGATAGATTGAAACGACTATACCAATCAGAAAGGACATGAGCGGCAATGAGATGGCATGTAGAACACACAACAAATGATGGGGAGGTTACAAATCCGTCAGATGCAAAAGCTTGTAAACACTTTTAGACGGTACATTCGAACTTTGCCAAAGAGTCTAGAAATATTTATCTTGGTTTATGCACAGATGGATTTAGTCTATTTGGTTTGTCGGGGAGACAATATTCTCTATGACTTGTCATATTGACGCCATACAATCTTCCATCTAATATGTGCATGGCAAATTTTTGTTTATGACCATTCTAATGCCAAGTCCTAGTCATCTTAGGCGCTCTCTTGATGTGTTCCTACAACCTTCAAGATGCATGCATTTTTATTGTGGACGATAAGTGACTTTCCTGCGTACGAAATGTTATCTGGGTAGACTACACATAGAAGGCTATCTTGTCCATATTGTATGGAATGGTCTGATGCATTTCAACTAAAGCATGGTAAAAAATCTTGTTGGTTTGATTGTCATCGTCGGTTTCTCTCTATGCCCACCCCTACCGGAGGAACAAGAAATTGTTTAAGAAGAACAAGGTTGTGCACATTCCTCCTTCAACACATATGTCACAGAATGAGTTCTTGAAGCAGATTGATTATTATGATGCCGAGGAAACATGTAAACGCGGGGGCAATTGGCACACTCCAGCAAACATGCCTGACGGATATACAAAATCTCATAACTCGCACAAAAAGAATATTTTTTGGGAACTCCCATATTGGAAAGATCTCTTACTACGTCACAATCTGGATCCGATGCACATCGTTAAAAACTTTTTCGATAACATCATGAACACGATTTTGAATGTGTAGGGAAAGAGTAAAGACAATTTAAAATCAAGGTTGGACCTGGCCGAAATATGTTTGCGTAGCGAATTACATATTACACGGGATGACAAACAACCTATTCCGAACTTTTGTTTGTCCGGAGAAGCGAAACAAGTCTTGTTTAACTGGATATCTTAAGATGTAAAGTTTCCAGATGGTTACGTCTCCAAATTCTCCCGATGTATCGAGCAAGGGAAAAAAATCTCTGTTATGAAGAGTCATGATTGCTATGTTTTCATGCAGCGACTACTCCCCTTTGCATTGCTTGAGCTTTTACCCACAAATGTTCACGAAGCAATTGCAGGTACTTAGTTTAAATTCTCTATTTCAATTAATTATATAAGTTGTTCAAATTATATATATATATATATATATATATATATATATATATATATATATATATATGTAATTAGTATGTACATGTAGGAATTGAAGCATTCTTTACAGATTTGTGTACAGAACACTAACAGAGGATGACATAGTTCAATTACAAATTAATATCGTAGTGTTTCTATGTAACTTGGAAAAATATTTCCACCATCTTTTTTTGACGTGATGGAACATCTACCAATCCACCTACTTCATGAAGCACCTCTTGGTGGCCCCATACAATTTCGATGGATGTACCCGTTGCAGGAAGTTTGACTGAGGAAACATCTCATTTCACATCATATTACCTTAGTCCAACTTTCAAAACCAAAAGAACTCAGGTAGGACGATGTGATGATGGAGGGATTGCACAATCATACGCCATTGTTGTTCTAGATATCTTCACTCAGATCAAAAGACTTGTTGGAAAAATTAAGGAAGAATACTGGAAAAACCACATGTACTGTCATGCAGCTTACAATAAATACTGAGAAATTGTGAAGATGTAGTCCCGTTTGAGAGGTATATACATATCAATTAATTAATTAATTCGATACAATGTTGTTAATTAATTTAAACTTTATTTACTTTGTAGTGAATTCGACAGACAAATACGAGAAGCCTTCCCTAATTTTAATGAAAGAGAGTATGAAACCTACAAAGAACGCGATTTCATTGGATGGTTGAACTACTACATGGTAGAGTTAAGCAAGTGAATGGTAGAGTTGGGTTATCGTATGGTAGAGTTAAGCAAGTGTTTGGTTGAGTTTGGTTATTGTATGGTAGAGTTAAGCAAGGGAATGGTAGAGTTGGGTTCTCGTATGGTAGAGTTAAGCAAGGGTTTGGTTGAGTTGGGTTATCGTATGGTAGAGTTAAGCATAGTATAGTAGAGTTGGGTTCTCGTATGGTAGAGTTAAGCATAGTATAGTAGAGTTGGGTTATCGTATGGTAAAATTAAGCATAGTATAGTAGGGTTAGATTTGACGATTTGAATTTGATTTTAATTAGGTTATTTTTGATCCTTATCAAGGTATTATAAAAGAATTTGAATTTGACTGTTTCTTGTTTCTACTCATTAGGTATGGCTGCGGCGAAGGACTATCCGCAGAGGCTTTTTGCAGATGGTCTTGTAGTAATGAAGAACCGGAGCATAAACCACCATTGCAATCTGAATCATATTAGGAATATGATCAAGGGTATCGGTGAAGATGCATACCGAGACATAGCCGCAGAACTCATGCCTCAGAGTTATTTTGAAGCTTGCTGACTCTGACTACACGTTTTTAGGGAGGCATGTACAATATTTATTGGCGGATCAGCTAGATATTAAAAAGTAGAATGAGTTATGGGTCTTGGTTGGTTGTCGGCCTATAAGATTTTCTCTGCAAGAGTTTGAGGAAATCACACAGCTTAATAGCAGTTTGGTGGATGAATCTTCTGCAGTGGAGGAGATTACCCATGGAGATCAGTGGGAGGATATGAGTTTACCAGCTGGCAAGGCCCTACGTTGGTAGAGTTGAAAAGGGTTCTTGAGCGTTGCAGATCATGGTCTTTCGAGAAGAGGAAGATGGTTGGCTTACTAATGGTTTTGCATGTTGGTGTTTACAGTCTTCACCGTAATAGTAGGATTCCATCTAGTTCTGCTAAATTGATTATCGATCTAGAGCGGTTTGAGAGGCATCCTTGGGGAAAATTAGCGTTTAATGCACTGATCAGATCGATAAAATGTGCATCATATAAAAGCGAGTCCTACACTCTCCATGGGTTTGTGCACTCGCTTCTCATCTGGGCATTTGAGTCTATCTCCCTATTAGGAGAAATTTTTGGTGAAAGAAGAGAAGGTGTGAATGTTCCTATTCTATGGTGGAAACCAATCCAGAAACATTCCATGGATACAGAAAATTTTATCGCGTTTGATAAGAAAAGCACTAGGGTGGAAAAGGTAAATTGCTAACGTAGTAGAGTTTATAGTCAATATGGTAGAGTTCATATGTTTGCTTAGTAGCGTTTAGTTTCTGCTTGGTAGAGTTCACAGTCAGCGTGGTAGAAATTTTTTTTCTTGGTAAAGTTGACTGTTTAGCATAGTTGATCATACAATGGTAAAGGTAAATTACTAACGTAGTAGAGTTCACAGTCAATACGGTAGATTTTATATGTCTGCTCAGTAGCGTTAAGTTTTTGCTTGGTAGAATTCACAGTCAGCATGGTAGAGTTGGGTTTTTTTGGTAAAGTTGATTCTCCGTTTAGCAGAGTTAATTATATATTGGTAAAGTTGATCATCCTTTTGGTAGATTTACTCTGAACTTGAAAAATTTGTTTGTGCTGACCTATATTTCTTCTTCTCTTTCTGGTGCGCGTAAGGCATCTACGTCCAAAGCCTCGTGCTGAGATCTTCCATGTTTGGCCAGAAGATGTTAAAGATCCGAGAGTGAACAACATGATCAGAGACATACTCGATGGCACTCTAGATGAGTCCTTCTGGGACATACCGAAGAAAAAAGAGGCACAGAAGAAGTAGGACCTACCAAAGAAGAAAGAGGTAAAGAAGAAGAAATGGAAGGAGAGGACTCCACCTTCTGTGGAAAATAATGAGCTGGAGATGGATGAGTCGACTACCTTGAATGAACTAAGACTCAAACAATAACATAAACAAAGGGAAGAATAGAAGGGGAAGAGGTCAAAAAGCCACGATGGAAACAAAGAAAATGAGTCGATTACCTTGATTGAAACTCTCAAAGGGTTGAACAACACTTTGAATGGGTTGAGAGCAGACCAAACTGTGTTGACCAACACTTTGATAGGGGTGTCGGACTGTCTGTTTTGGCTAGAGGAGCCGAATATGGTACACTCTGACTCAAAGAGAACGCCCAGTGTCGGCTTAGCTACCAAGAAGTTGCAACTTAGCATAAGTAGTCTAACTGGAGATTCTCTTCTAGATGACTCCATGCCGTCACAGGGCACAACACACACCGTTCCCCCGAACCATATAAATTTGTGCATGGTAGAGTTTATTTTTCATAACATGATTAGTAGAGTTGACTTTACATTTAGTAGAGTACACATGATGTTTGATAGAGTTAACTTGATGTTTAGTAGAGTAAACATGATGCTTGGTAGAGTTAATATGATGTTTGCATGTAACGTTTGGTAGAGTTAAACATGATGTTTGGTAGAGTTAACAAAATGTTTGCATGTAACGTTTGGTAGAGTTAAACATGATGTTTGGTAGAGTTGACTTTATGTAGACCAAACGTTTAGTAGAGTTAACATGTAACGTTTGGTAGAGTTGACTTTATACAGACCAAATGTTTAATAGAGTTAACATGATGTTTAGTCGAGTTAACATGTAACGTTTGGTAGAGTTAACATGATGTTTAATAGAGTTTACATTATGATTGGTATAGTTGACTTTATGCGTGTTGTTTTACAGAATAAATGGATCAATGAGACGCATGAGACTTTCGACCCTCTGAGCCCATCATCACATGTTGTTAGGAACTCTGAGGTGACGGGTCAGAGCAAAGAAGAATGTCTTGAGAAAAGACCATACGTCGAGATATCAAGTGAGGCTGATTCACTTTTGGCAAAGAAAACAAAGGTCGGAATGTCACAGCTTAGTGTCATAAACATCGTTGATTCTCCCTCAAAAGATAAGGACAAAGATATGACCATCGTACGTACGGAGGACGTGTTACCGAGACAGGCTCGCCTACAAGCACTCGCTGCGAACCAGGCAACCTAGTAGAGTTCATGACCTGTATGGTAGAGTTGAGATTACAGTTATACACAATATACAGTACAGTTCAGTTATTCGTAATAAAGTTCATTTACAACTTGGTAGAGTTCAGAAGTCCGTAGTATATTTCGTTTAACAGTGTATCCATGTTACATGTATCCTTTTTCGTAGTATGTTCTGTTGTAAAGAGGATTATGAAAAACGTAGTTCATTATCCCGCCGTATACGATCCTTTTGGGCCGATTCCAAAAATAAAATTACTTTGACGATGTGTTGCACGAATTGTAAGAAATATCTTGTTTCGTTGTTTTAACACTCTATCTAACCATCGTCTCTCATGTTTTCTAGGTTATCTACAAATTGTGTAGGGTAATGACTGTAGACGGTGGGCATAGTCCAATAGCGGATTTCTATCTCCGCTTGTTGTCGCCAAAAGACAAATGGCCTATCGAGCAATATGGGTAGCTTAACGATTTGGTAAGTTCGATATAACATTCATTTGGTAGAGTTGATTCGCTCTATGATATAGTTTACTCTTTTTTGGTAGAGTTCTTTCATTAATTTTTTGAGTACATTCACTTTGGGTTTTCCAGCATATGTCAGCCGGTATGAATCTTTTCCGGCAAAGATCTTTGGAAAATCCCAGTCCATTCAGGAGTAATCAGCTTGCTTTCCTCGATCCACTATTTTGTGGATTATGGTGTTACCAATACATGAGAGATTTTGTGGGAAATGAGAAGAATTTTGTCTGGTCGAATGGGTTTAAAGAGCTCTTTGAAGGCAAATTGTCTACATTCTGTGCCACTAACAAGTGATGGATGCGAGACGTATATACATTTTACATTCCTCATAATCTTAACAACAACCACTGGGTGGCCGTAGATGTTGATTTGCTAAAAGAAACACTTCCAATTTATGATCCTGACCCGACTGTCGTGCCCCTTCCTACCATTCAATAGTCATGCAAGTAAGCAAATCCAACTTTGTTAATATTTGGTAGAGTTAACATGATGTCTGCATTTAACGTTTAGTACAGTTAACATGATGTATGGTAGAGTTAACGTGATGTTTAGTAGAGTTAACCTCATGTTTGATAGAGTTAAAATCATTTTTAGTAGAGTTTACATGTAATGTTTAGTAGAGTTAACATGATGTTTCATTGTAACGTTTGGTAGAGTTAACATGATGTTTTGAATAATTGACATTATGATTGGTAGAGTTGACCTAATGCTTGGTATAATTGACGTGAAGTTTAGTAGAGTTAACACGATGTTTGGTAGAGTTGACTTCGTGTTTAGTAGAGTTAACATCAAGTTTGGTACATTTATATTCTGTCTGTTCATTTTGTATAGGGCGTACACCGTGATGATTCCAAGGATGATCAAATATTTTTCACCGCCAGAGATGCGTGACCATGTTAGTGCGGCTGCGTACAAGATAACACGGGTTAAGGGCACTCCTCGTAATTCCCGGTTCGGCGATTGTGACGCGTACTACCTGAAATTCATCGAGTGTCTCGCCCTTAGATGCACATTCTAGGGACTAGATGATCAGTACATTACCTTCACTTGCCTGAAATACACCATTGACTATAGAGAAGAACTTCTAGTGGAGGAGACAATTGCGTACACTAATCCAGGTCCTCAACAATTGTGTGATAAGGCCCTCCTCGTTTCACCCTCCCAAGACTTACTCCTAAACTGGTCGAGTTAGGGTTTTTAGGGTCGTAGGCTGGTATAGTTTGTTTTTGTACTCTTGGTAGACTCTTAAAGGACCAATATTTTTAGTTTTGGTCCTTTGATAGTATAGACATCTTTTGTAATGCAACAACAACAGTTAGTAATTCCACTTCAATTGGTATTTTTCATGAAAGGCAAACACACCTCTGCCATATTACACGTTCTGTTCATAACTTAAAACCTTAACAAACACAACATCAGTCTGCATTCTACCATACTAGTTTGATCTCTGCTATACTGATATGAAGTCTACCATACTAATAAGTACTCTACTAAACTAGTAAGTTCATGTATGGAATAGTACAAATTGAAACTTGTAGCTATTCAAGATTTCTCGTTTCCACTACCGTTTGGTCAGCATAAAGTCAACTATACCAATCATAATGTCAACTCTACCCAAATCATGTTAACTCTGTCAAACGTTACATACAAACATCATGTTAACTATAAACGTTACATGTTAACTCTACTAAACGTTTGGTCAGCATAAAGTCAACTATACCAGTCATAATGTCAACTCTATTACACATCATGTTAACTCTATCAAACGTTACATACAAACATCATGTTAATTCTACCAAACGTTTGGTCATCATAAAGGCAATTATACCAATCATAATGTTAACTCTAATAAACGTTACATGTTAACTCTACCAAACGTTTGCTCAGCATAATGTTAACTATATCATTCATAATGTCAACTCTACCACACATCATTTTAACTCTACTAAACGTTACATACAAACATCATGTTAATTCTACCAAACGTTTGGTCAACATAAAGTCAACTATACCAATCATAATGTCAACTCTACTATACATCATGTTAACTCTATTAAACATTACATAAAAACATCATGTTAACTCTACCAAACGTTTGGTCAGCATAAAGGCAACTATACCAATCAAAATGTTAACTCTACCACGTATCATATTAACTCTACTAAAGTTACATACAAACATAATGTTAAATCTAATAAATGTTACATGTTAACTCTACCAAACATTTGCTCATCATAAAGTCAACTATACCAATCATAATTTCAACTCTACCACACATCATTTTAAGTCTACTAAATGCTACATGTTCACTCTACCAAACGTTTGCTCAACATAACGTCAACTATACTAATCATAATATAAGGTTTAATAGTATTCACATACATAGTTAATAACATATAAAGTCACAAAACATAGAAAATTAGAAAATTACGTAAACTATAAATTATTTACATATCGTTTAAAACAGTACAATAAGAAATGGATGGTGAAGGAGTGTAGCTGCACTATACCTTTCTATAGGATTCCAATTGAGATAGTTATGGAGAAAATCTTTTGTGTCGTCCGAGTACCAATCCAGTATGTACGACAGTTCATTGGCATTTACTACATTCCACCAGTTTCTACCATACCCTTCGTATTGCTTCTAAGGAGGTTGTCCTGTTAGCATCTCCAAAACTGTGCATCGAAAGCCCAAAAGTCAAAGCGTTAGTCTACCAAAATTTATCAAACTCTACCAAAGGCTTTTCCTAACTCTACTAAACTCTACCAAAGGCTTTTCCTAACTTTATCAAAATCTATCAAAGAACTACCACACTAACCTGTGCATCCGAAAGCCCAAATGTCAACTGCAGAGTTGATCGTCCTAAAGCGTATAAGCTCTGGAGCTTTGTACCTCTTATCTCTCGATTTATGAGCCAATCGGTGATCGTATGACGTTGTCGAATCTCCATCCATTGCTGACCGAAAGTTTGCAATGACACACATATACCCGACATGTCTCCATCCCCAATTGGAAAGGTGTAAGAGTATGTTTGTCGGGTTTATGTCACAATGCACTATGTTATTGCCATGTATAGACTCAATCCCTTTGACAATAGCTTTGGCAATTTCTCTGACGTAAGACACCCGCAATCCTCTAGTATGGTTTCTGCGAATAAGCTCTTTAAGATTTCCACTAGATACGTATTCGAGAATAAGATTGTGATTCGATTTATTCGGATCAAACTCATCATGAGCTATCTCGTATCCATGACACTTGAGAACGTATTGGAAACTAACACCTCTTAGCATATGTTCCTCTTCAAATAGAGTGTCGGCTTGATAGGGTGGAACAAATTTTATAGCCCTCTGCTCAAACTCACCATATTTACGTCTTCTGAGATACACCGTAGACGTTACGCCTCTTCCAAGTACCTTTCCTCTTATGTAGTCTGAATGGTATGGCCATTCTGGATAAGGAGTTGACGAAGCCATGTCGGAATATGCTTGCTTCTGTTTCCAGTAAGAGATGTAGTATAATAGAAAGTCGAAGAGTCGGAGTACTGAAGAGTCGGGGTAACCTATATAAAGAATGAAGAATCGTGTCCTTAAGTTGAAAAGTCGCGTCCAATACAAGTTGAGAAGTTGAAGAATCACGTCTAATACAAGTTGGTAGAGTTCATTTGTCCATGGTAGAGTTCAGTTTTCCATGGTAAAGTTCAGTTTTCCATGGTAAAATTCAGTTCCTTATAGTAGAGTTCATGTACAAATTGGTAGAGTTCAGTCATGTACAAATTGGTTCCCTAAACCCTAAACCCATGAAGTCTTGGATCTAACGCCTCAATCTGAGCAAAGATAGCGTTGAACTCGTCAACCCTATATGCAGTAGCAGCTTTATTGAATAACTTAAAGGACTCTCCCCCTCTAAATTTCGACAAAATATAATTATGTAGGTGGTAGGTTCAAATTCCCCGAGAAGAAAGTGGGTACACATTCTTTATGACTCTACCAATGGATTTATGCCTATCTGATATGATGGCAATTTCTTTGTCGTCAGGTATAACACAGTTCAGCTGTCTTAAAAACTATTTCCAAGACTCATCATTCTCGGTATCAACAACACCGAAAGCCATATAAAATATGTTAAAGTTACCGTCTTGCATGGTCGCACTTAGAAGAGTACCTTTATACTTTCCTTGCAAAAAGGTACCACCATCAACAACAACAACCTTTCTCATATAACGAAATCCTCTAATAGTTGCATTGAATGCTATGAATAGAAACTTGAACCTATCTTGATCGTCGACTTCTAGCTTGATAAGAGTTTCGAGATTTACTCTTCTAATCGCAAATAAGTACGAAGGAAGTTCTTCAAAACTACTTTCAGAAGTTCCTGAAGCTAGTGCATGTTCTTGCTTTAGAGTACGGTGTGCCTTCTAGTACTTCATCTGCATAAATTGCAATAATTACCCATTGTCAACATGAGAAAACACCTTATAAATTTAACTATACCAAACCATATGGGTACCAACACCAACTATACCATTACATGATATTAACTCTACTACCTTACATATTGACTTTACAAAACTAGATGAGTAACAACACAAACTATACCATTACGGTAACTCGACTACCCAATATATTCAACTCTACTAAACCAAACGGTAAACAACATGTAAACTCTACCATGAGCTTAGACTAACTCTACTAACCTATATTTTGAACTCTACCAAGCTATCATGTGAACTCTACCATCATATGACGAATGTACTTTCAAATCGAATCACTTGTTCAGTGAATCAGCGATAGGATTAGGTAGAATAAAAGGCCCAATACCACCTACGAATTCCATGTACAACCGGCCTAGAACTTTAGCAGATGCTTGGCGTACCCGACTTGATCTCTTTGTTACAGAACAATTGTGTTCTCGACTATACCTCCAGACAAAGAAACATGCACTACCGTCAATATGTGAAGCTCGCACTCTCCACTGACAGTTAGATATCCAACATTTCACATCCAACACTGACTTCGATGACTCCACAACATCAAAGTCAAACATCTGTAATACTGACATAATCTTCAACCTCCTCTCGAGTTCTTTTTTTGATGAGAATCGTTGTCCGACCGCCAATTCTAGTGATGACATTTCTATGTCCAAATGCTCAGCACTAAACCCCAACTCTTTAGTTCTCCCCGAGAGGTTTTTCTTCTCTTCTTCCTTGGATTTCCTACGAACACTGATGTAATCTTCATCATCTGAGCTTGCACCATCTATATCATCACAATAATCGAATCTGAATTCCGCATCTTTGTCCTTTAACATGTTCAAATTCGTGTTTCACATCTTCCGGACTACCCACATACCTTGGTCCAGCTCTTCTAAAAAGGGGATCAACTATACTACATTCAGGATCAACTCCACCTGACCGTGGGTCAACTCTATTACACGTCGCTGTAACACATGATCTAATGGAAATCTCTACACAGAGACGAATTGCTTCTTTACGTAATTATTGCACAAACACACGCAATTGTCTTTCGTTACTCACAAAAACAGGGGGAGTATCTTGTGGCAATGATTGCATGACTAGATTTGACATGTAGCTTAATTTTACCTCATCACTTTGTTGATCCAAATCGAAATCTTCATACACCATCCCCAAAAATTCATCATAACTAAGATCTTTGCCAATCCCTATGATCCGACAGCCGTAAGTTTTGTCCACCAAAAAAACCCACTGATTTTGGTTAAAACTCCAACTCTTAGAAACCAAAACGATTTCATCCATAGATCCTAAAAGTGTTAGGGTATAACAACAAAATGAAGGATACGAAATGAGTTGGAGCAAAAATGGAGCTTCAATGAAGTATATGAAATGAGCATAAATGGAGCTCCGAGCTACCATGGCGTCACTTAATGAGTGACAAGTGAGGTAATAAGTTAGGGGTAAATTGGTAATTTATAAAAGACTAGGTTTCAACAACCAACTATACCATAAACGATATCTTAACTCTACTAACCATTGTCCTTCACTCTACCAAACATCGAACAGAACTCTACTAACGAACTTTACCATGATCACCTGTAACTTTATTATACACTACATTATGTACTGTCAACTCTACTATAGGTCACAAATTACATTTTATCACGAGGGTAATGAACTCTACCATGGGGCATCTGTAACTTTACTATACACTGCATAATAAACTGTCAACTCTACCAAAGGTAATAAATTCCATTTTCCATGAAGGAAATGAATTATACCATGGGGCATCCGCAACTTTACCAAACACTACATTATGTACTATCAACTCTACCAAAGGTAACAAATTACATTTTCCACGAATAAAATAAATTCTACCATGGGGCATCCGTAACTTTATCAAACACTACATTATGTACTGTCAACTCTACCAAATGTAACAAATTACATGTTTCACGAGGGAAATGAACTCTACTATGGGGCATCTACAACTTTACCATACATTACATTATGGACTATCAACTCTACTAAACGTAACAAATTACGTTTTCCACTAAGAACATGAACTCTACCATGGGGCATCCGCAACTTTACCATAAACTACATTAATGTACTGTCAACTCTACCAAAAGGTAACAAATAACATTTTCCACGAGGAAATCGAACTCTACCATGGATCATATGTAACTTTACTGTACTATATTACTGTACTATCAACACTACCAAAGTTTGATAAACTCTTCTACATTGCATTCAATTATTTTAGTAGAGTTCGTAAGATACAAACGCTGATATGACAAATTTCATTAATAACAGTTTTATTAGGGACAATTTCGTAATTATGTTTTTGTTTACTCATAAAAAATTGAACAAAATAGTATGTAACAAATTTAAAAAACTATTATACTAATTTTGAAACATTTGCACTATGTAAATTACTTTAAATCTACCTATTTTAGTAAATCAGCCAAAAGAAAAGCATATTTTCCTTTTACCGGAACCGGAGCCTTCACTCACTGCGCCGCGAACACGTACTGTCTCAAATTTCTCCGAAGCAATATTCCGTTGATCTTCCTCGTCTGTTTTGGTAAGCTTTAATTTTGTTGATGATATATTTTTTTCTTGCCACTGATAATTCTGGCTTCTGCCAATTTTAAAGTAAAGGGATTGATGAACCCTAATCGATCCCCTCTCTATTGTAATGGACCGCTCGTCGAAATCTCATCTAGAATATAATCTCGTAGTGTTTTAAATTCAGTGATGTTTATATAAACGGAACCTATATGGAATCATTTTGTCGAATTGATCGCGTATGAGACAGAAACCCTAATCTCAGGTGCCATTATCTTCAATGAATCAGATAAAACCGCGCGTCTGTTGATCATGCACGTTCTTTACGAGCAAGATAAGCACGTGTCCTCTGCTATTTTGACTGGACAGGTAGTAGTAGTACTCGCAGTTTCATTCAATCTCCATCTGGATTATCTTTGTTTGAAATTGCACAACTCAGGATGTTTTTTGTGTATCTTTGCAGGAGAGAGGTGTGCTTAGATGCCAGGAACGAACGTCATTGCTTCATCATTGGAAGCTCACAAAGGAGCAGATAGAATTGGTAGATAAAGCAGGTTTTGGTTGGTTTAGGCTAATAGGTTCAATTAGTTTGAACAATTCGCTGATCTCTGCCCTTGTCGAGAGATGGCGCAGGGAAACCAATACGTTTCACTTCCCTTGTGGCGAAATGACAATCACTCTCGATGAGGTATCTTTGATTCTCGGACTTGCTATTGATGGGAAACCTGTGGTTGGTGTTAAAGAAAAAGATGAAGACCCTTCTCAAGTATGTCTCAGACTCTTGGGGAAACTACCGAAAGGTGAACTGAGTGGTAATCGAGTGACTGCAAAATGGTTGAAGGAGAAATTCGCAGAGTGTCCAAAGGGAGCTACGATAAAAGAAACTGTGTATCATACTCGTGCTTATCTGATATACCTTATTGGGAGCACGATTTTTGCAACGACAGATCCCAGTAAGATCTCTGTTGATTACCTTATTCTCTTTGATGATTTTGAGAAAGCTGGGGAGTATGCCTGGGGTGCTGCGGCACTAGCTTTCTTATATAGACAAATTGGGAATGCTTCTCAACGGTCTCAGAGTATCATTGGTGGTTGCTTGACACTTTTACAGGTTTGTTTTCATTTTTCTGGTCCTCTGTTTCATCTTTAACAGCATCATCTTATCTGTCTTTTCTTTTCGCCTGAGAAGCTTTTAACCAAGTGTGTTACCATCCTCAGTGTTGGAGTTACTTCCATCTCAATATTGACCGGCCAAAGAGAACCACTCGTCAATTTCCATTAGCACTTTTGTGGAAAGGAAGGCAACAGAGTCGATCAAAGAATGACTTGTTCAAATATCGCAAGGCACTTGACGATCTAGATCCATCAAACGTAAGAGTAAAATCATTGACTTCTCATACGTTTCTTGGTTCTTAATCCCTTATGAATCTTTGTTACCAATGAATTCTCTTTAGGTTAGTTGGTGCCCCTTTGAAGGAGATCTTGACATTGTGCCACAATGTTTCAAAGACAATCTTCTACTTGGAAGGTCCAGAACAAAATTGATTGGTCCGAAAGTAGTGGAATGGCACTTCCCAGATCGATGCATGAAGCAGTTTGGGCTGTGCCAAGTTATCCCCGGAGAAGTTCCTCCTAGAAAAAACGAGAAAAACCATGACGAAGACTTAGTGGAAGATATGAGCACAGCAGACGAAGAATGGATGAGAAGAAGGGAAAACATTGTGGAGAGTGGAGGAGGAAATGGTGACGAAACAGAATATATGCAGTGGTTCAATAGCATCACAGTCCCAAAGCTTCACAGAGATACAAGTCTTGAAGCTGATATAATGAATGTGGTATATGGATACTCTTGGTTATTTATGCAGAATAACATTGAAATCGTTCCTTAATACAATTTCTGTTTCTTTTGTAGCAAGCTGCTATACTCCAGTTTGACGAGGTAGCCTCAACATTGTCACTAGAGGATCTACACCCAGAGGAGAGAGAGGCAATTGAAGAAGCAGTGATGTCTATGTCCAATGCCTTGAGAGTAGGAGATTGGTATGAGGCTTCAACAACCACCAAACGCAAGCGGAGGGAGGAACAAATAGAGTGGAGCGAATGAAAAGAAGAAGAAGAACCTTCTTTTTGTTTCTCACTAATCAGATAGCTTCAGCCAGTTTACTTAGAGAAAGAAGATGTAAGTCACATCACTCACTTGAGTGTTTGCTTTCACAAGCATTCATATGTCGTGCTAATTGTTTAAGTTTAGCAGTAGAGACCTTAGTTTGTTTTGTCATATCTTAATGATTACTACAAGAGGGTACATAAATTCAAGAGGTTTCAACTAAAATGTTCCTCCAGCTTATTCTCACCAACTATAATTTTCTTTAAATGATGATCCAATTGTATATTTGATTGCAATTGGTATTCTCAATTTGTGACAGAAAGAAAGAATGTTTATAGGGTAATCTCCTGGAATACTCTATATAAATGAGATAATGACTTTTATACTCTCAATGTTTGAAAATTATTCAAATATACTTAGAAAATTGTTAAATACCATTTTGTTTTTTACGAAATTGCTATTAATAAAAATTGTCACACCAGCATTCCAACCTAAGAACAATATACCAAACTAAATGAGTCAAGGCTTGATAGATTTTCTTTGATGGTAGATTTTTTAAGATAGTTTCGTAAAATTTTTGGTTGTCAATTTCGGTTTAATATTTTGTGATTGGTAGAGTTTAGATTCAAGATTAATATATTTTCTGAGCCTTCGTGGCATGTTTTTCTCAATTACCTAGAATTTTTGGTTGCCAATTTTAGGTTGAGATTTCGTGTTTGGTAGAGTTTAAATTCAAGTTTGGTAGATTTTCTAGCATTCATGGTAGGTTTTCTTAGTTAGCTTAGTAATTTTTTTCCCTACAAAATTTAGGTTGAGATTTCGTCTTTGGTAGAGTTTAGATTCAAGTTTGGTAGATTTTTTGGGCTTTCGTGGCATTTGTTTTAGTTACCCCGGTAGAGTTTTTGGTTGCCGATTTTAGGTTGAGATTTTGTTTTTGATAGAGTTGAGATTTAGGTTTGGTAGATTTTATGGGCCTTCGTGACTTTTTTCATAATAACTTTAGTAGAGTTTTTGGTTGCCGATTTCAGGTTGCGACTTCGTGTCTGGTAGAGTTTAGATTCAAGTTTCGTAGATTTTCTAGGCCTTCGTGGTAGTTTTTCTTAGTTACCTTGGTAGAGTTTTTGTTGCCGATTTCAGGTTGAGATTTCAAGTTTGGTAGAGTTTAAATTCATGTTTGATAGATTTTCCAGAAGTTTCGTGGCAAGTTTCGTGGCAAGTTTCGTGGCAGTTTTTCTTAGTTGCCTTGGGAGAGTTTTTTGTTGCCGATTTCATATTGAGATTTCGTGATTGGTTGAATTTAGATTCAAATTTGGTAAATTATGTGATCCTTCGTGGAAGTTTTTTTAGTTACCTTAGTAGAGTTTTTAGTTGCCGATTTCAAGTTGAAATTTTGTGTTTGGTCGAGTTTAGATTGAGGTTTCGTAGATTTTCTAGGCCTCCTTGGCAATTTTTCTTAGTTATTGTGGTAGAGTTTTGGATTGCCAATTTCAGTTTCAGATAGGCTGATTTATATTCAAGCTTGGTAAATTTCTTGTCCGTCTTTAGTAGTTGTCTTAGCAGAGTTCCTTATTTACATTGGTAGATTTATTGTCTATTTGTGGTAGACTTTTTGTTGTTTTACATACAAATATCAAATGGTAAATTTACCATTCAATTATTAGATCAATTGTTGTTCACCTACCTTCTTCCTCAGTAAATGACGATGTACAACACAAACTCCATTGAAGCTCAAACTTATTTCTTATTTTCTTTTTTTGGTATTTTTTTATTGGATCTATGGATCAAATCATTTTAATTTGTGTGAATTGGAAATTTGACAAAGATCAATAGTTCTTTACGGTGGATAAATCTCATGACTATAAAATTCAAAGAGTCGACGAAATGTAAGTTATGGTGAATTTTTGCGGATGGTGTACGAAAATTTTGGTTAAATCAACAGTCCTATGAGGTAAAATTGAGTTACATTTCAAAATATATTATGTTTGGTAGCTTTTGTTTTCTAACTTGGTAGATGTTTGTAATATAGTTTGGTAGAATTTTGTCATCGATCTAGTCTTATTTGGTAGAATTTTAGGATCTACTTTAGTAAATTTTGTGATCCTACTTGGTAGAATTTTATGATATAATTTGGTAGTTTTTCTCGTTGAAAGATTTTTGTTATAGTTTGGTAGAGTTTTGTGATCTACTTTGGTAGATTTTGTTTTCATGCTTGGTAGATTTTTGTTATTTGGTCTAGTTTGATAGATTATGTTTTTCTACTTGGAAGAGTTTTGTGATGACTTATCTTTAGAAGCGATGCAATACAATATGCAAAACATATACGAATATCAAACTATTGTTAGAAGCTCAACCTCTTCACATTTGGTGAATTTGAAAATATAAGAAATCACAAATATTTATGCGATCAACCAGAGCAACAATAAATCTACCAAACTGTGAATACAAAACATTGAATACACAATGAATGTAAAGAAATCCCGAACTTTCCTAACTCAGTCAAAAAACCTTTAAACTTTTGTTGGTCTGAATATATTGTGAACTTTTGTTGAATTGCCATTTAATTCTCAATCTTTTATTGATAGGGTCATTTTAGTCCCGCTGTTTTTTTTTTGTCAACCAACATAATATTAATAAAACTACCTCAAGGATAGAGAAAATGTTTACAACACTAAACCATTAGCTGACTCTCTAATAGAACGAGCGAGAGCATCAACTTTATGGTTTAGAGATCTCGGAATTACAAAGAGGGAGAAAGCACGAAAAAGAGACTTTAACCTAAGGAAGTCCTCCTGATAGGGTTGGAAAGCCGGCCACTCTTCAGGATACATCAAGAGCTTCAAAACATCAGCACAGTCTGTAGCCATCTCCACCTCCAGGACCTTTCAATATCAAGGATTCCATAGCCCACAGGACCGTTTCCACCTCTGAGTGTAGTACTGAAAGGCTCCTTCGTATTTGGCGTGCCCCCATACATTCTCCCGAAACTGCGTCTGGAAAGCAAAACCAGCTTATCCCGGAATAAATGTCAGAGCTCTTCCACAACGCATCCACAAAACATCTGTAACCCGTAAAGCCATGGTCCCCCGTCATTGGTAAAGACACCCCATGCCAAGTCGTAGCATTGCTGAGCGATCCTGGTTAACTAGCATAACATTTTTGACGTCTAGCATTAGACCTTTCTGCCACATCTTGCTCCGCTTGGGATAACACTTCACGAGGATCTCTACACACTCCGAAAAAACAAGAATCATTCCTTGATTTCCAGATATGCCAAAGCATCCATGGGAAAATACTGACATCTATTGAATCTGGGATCCTCCAAAACAGGTAATCCAAATTATACCATATCGAATTACCGGGGAACACCTCAACTGGCGATGGAATAGGAGATAACGCCCAAGCTTGAACCGCCGGGGGACATTAAAAAAGAACATGATTAATATTTTCTTCTTCTGCCCCACATTTACTACATCTAGGATCACAGTTAATTCCGCGATTGTTCAGCTTCTGATTAACTGCAACACATCCAGACAAAGCCTGCCATATAAAATGTCTAATTTTATTTGGACAATCTAATTTCTATATTTTAGATTGTAATGCCCATAGATTGGGTCACTGGGATCCAACCTCCATCAAAGATACATTCTCCTCAGCCTTATATCCAGACTTTACTGAATACCGACCCATTTTTGTGTAATGCCAACCCCAATAATCTGACCTTGCTCGTCGTGGTATTGGGATACCCATAATTAACTGAACATCATCAGGAATAAAATACTGTCTCAGTATGACCTCGCGCCAAGTTCTAGTTCGAGAATTAATAAATTGATCGACAGTAAGATCCGAGTAAATATTCGGATCCATACCAATTGCCGCTCTTGGGTGAATGTCTGGGATCCATGGATCTCTCCAAACCGATGTAGATCTCCCATCACCAATCTTTTTAATCAACCCTTTTGTAACCAATGAACGAGCTGCGCAGATGCTTCGTCATCCGTATGAAGGGTTCGAAGTTGTTCTGGTCATCAGGCAATGATTTTTATAATAGCGACCACGCATTACACGGGAAAAAAAAGAATCTGGGTGATCAATCAACCTCCATACTTGTTTAGCTAGAAGTGCTGAATTAAAATCCTCCAAAATTCGGAAACCCAATCCGCCTTCCTGTTTCGGCCGATATAAATGTTTCCATTTCATCTAGTGGATCCCTTTTGACTCGGAATTGGACCACCAAAAATTTACAATGGCTGAATTTAACTTCTTGACAATTGTCTTTGGCAATCTGTAACATGACATGACATATATTGGCAAAGCTGTCAAGACCGATTTAATAAGGACTTCTTTGCCCCCTTTGGAGAGAAATTTTGATGACCAACCATTTATTCAGTCTTGAAGTCTCTCCTGAACAAAGGCAAACACTTTTGTTTTTGCCTCTCCAATATTCTCTGGAATCCCAAGGTAAGATCCCATACCCCCCAACTGGTGGATCCCCAAAATATGATGAATCAAAGCCTTATCATTTTCAGGGAATGAATGACCAAATTGTAACGAGGACTTATCAAAATTAATTTGTTGGCCTGATATCCATTCATATTCTTTAAGAATTCTAATAATGTGGTTAGTTTCTTCAGTCGTTGCTTTACAAAAGAATAGACTATCATCGGCCAATAGCAGGTGAGATACCTTGGGGCTTGCTCTCGCAATGGGGATCCCCAAAATAAGTTTATCATTTTCAGCCCTTTTTAATTTAGAAACAAGGACTTCAGTACATAAGATAAATAGATATGGGGATAATGGATCACCTTGTCTTAGGCCCCGTTTTGAGATTATTTTCCCTCTTGGCTCCCCATTTAGAATGATTGAATATTCCACACTACATATGCAGTGCATGACACACTTTGTCCAGTTTCTACTGAAACCTAGCTTTAGAAGAAGGCATTCGATCAAATTTTATTATACCCGATCATAAGCTTTGCTCATGATCTGTCTTTATAGCCATATACTTCCCTCTTACCGTCTAATTTTTCCGGAGGGCATGGAACATTTCTTGTGCAATTAATATATTATCGGATATTAATCTACCAGCGACGAAGGCAGATTGTGTTTCCGATATTAATTTTGGCATTAACTTTTTAAGTCTTAAGCATAAGACCTTAGAGATAATTTTGTATCCCACATTACATAAACTAATTGGCCTAAACTCTGTAATCTTCGTTGGACGTGAAGTTTTTGGAATTAAACATATATTTGTTTCATTTAACCCTTGTTCGAATATTCCTGTGGACAGAAACTCATTAACCATTTTAATTATATCTAGTTTAACCACCTCCCAAGATTTTTGGAAAAATAGAGCGGTCATACCATCAGGTCCCGGTGTCTTACCCGGATCCATTATAAAAAGAGCAATCTTAATTTCTTCTTCAGATACTTGTCGTAGAAGTAGCTGGTTATCGGCCTCTGTGATTCGTGGCTCAATCTCAGTTAATAAGTCTAGGCCACAATCTCTACCATTGGCAGTGAAAAGGTCAGAAAAATATCGGGTAGCTTCTATAATGATCTCATCATGTTTGGTTACCCATATTCCGGCATTATTAAATAGTCCTATAATTCGGTTCTTCACTCATCTTTGTCTTGTCTGAGCATGAAAGAACTTAGTATTTTCGTCCCCCTCTTTGAGCCATTTATTCATGCTCTTTTGTTTCCAATATATCTCCTCATCCATGTATGCCTTTTTTTAACACCAACTTAGCCTTCGCCAAATCATCTGGACAAGGGGAGTTTGAATTTTGTAAATCCTCCACAATCTTTTGCCATTTATTAATTATTTGTCTACCGGAAGGAATACATTTGTTTCGCCAATATGATAATTCTTTCCTACAATTCTTAATTCTTCCAGCCACTGTTACGCGACGGCGACATGACAAGCCTTTCCATCCTTTCTCCACCGTCTCAGTAAAGCCCTCTTTACCAATCCATCGTTTATCGAACATAAATTGGAATCGACGAGAATGTTGTTGAGAACTAAATTGACCCACAATTGGTCTGTGGTCTGAATCTATCATATTAAGATACTCAATCTCCAACATAGGAAATAAATCATGTCGTACCCCTCGCCAGGACCAAGGGTTTCCTATCTTCGGAAATTCAGTGAGACCACAATTTTGAATCATTTCGTTAAATGATAAAAACGTATTGGGATGTCTGGTCACGCCCCCTTGTTTTTCATTATTACATGTTAACTCGTTGAAATCACCAATAAGGAGCCATGGAGAGTCCCGGGTAATTCCCATTCTTGTTAACCTCTCCCACACTCGATCCCTCAAATTTTGGTTTGGTTCACCGTAAATAAAGGTAATGTAAATAATTTGACCATTGACCTCACAAGACACATCTATCATTCTGTTATCTTTGTGGATCAGAACAACATTTGACGAATCATTATAAAATAGGGCCAATCCCCCACTTAGTCCGTTCGGTTCAACAACAATCATCAAATTGTAGCCTAAATGGGCTTGAATTTTTTCCATAAAAATATAATTATTTTTAGTGTCAGAAAGGAACAAAAATTGAGGTTTATGAAACTTCCAAATATCTCTTAAATAATTAATCGTAACCCTATTGCCAACACCTTGGCAATTCCAACATTAGGTTTTTAATATTAAAAAAATAAAAACTTCATAGAGCTTTTTCCTAGCTCTTTATTCTTCTTTGCCTTTGGTTTGTCATCCTTTGGCAATTCTGAAGGTGACATAGCAATCATGACATTCATCTTGTGGGATCATACACCACTAAGTGGCGTGGACAACTTTGAATATGGTTTACTCGGTCCAAGAGGATGCTTCGTAGCTCTTACATCTTTTGCTTTTGTTTCCATCAGCTCATACTCCTTGTGAAAAACATCATGCTCAACCAATTCTTCAGCTGGGAATTGATGTTCATCATCATTATCAACCTCTGTCAAACATAAATCTTGAATCTGGTCCCCATCCTCCATTATGGCATCGTCAACATATTCAGCCATAAGTTGCTGACCGACCACACCTACACCACCTTCACTCGTTTCTCCAATGAAAACAACAGCTTGCGGTATGTTCTCTAACTCAATCATCAAGTTACTTTTGAGTTGCTTTGATGATAAAGAGTCCGACAACATTTTTCTAGCAGAAGTGTTTCTCATAGCATATGGTGGAGAAACATGCTGCAATTCCACCTCCGAGGTCTCACTTGCCAGTTTAAGTGGCTCTCCCTCAACCAACTGCACTGGTCTCTTCGAAAGGGACTTATCATTAATAATATCAACGATACATGGATCAAGTATACCTTGTGTTGAACCATTTGATCCCTTTGTTTTGCCTCTGGAAACGGCACGACTGGAACTCGCATGAACTTCATCACAATCTTTCTCTAATGTGAACTCGAACTGAAAGCGGCCATTACCAAGTTTAAGGCCAGTCACCTTCCCAGAAATCCGCCAAAAACATGGCATTATGTAGATAAAGGAGTCTACATTCTGCACCAATGGGTTTAAGCAACTGCCTAGAACCACCATCTTCCTTCTCACCAATAACTCAGCATTGTCAATCTGCAGGATTTTGATCTTGAGCCTTCGTGAAGGTGATCCAGAATTCGCGACCTTTGTGCTAAGAGATAGCTGAGACATATTGAGCAAGCTCTCTCTAGAAAAACAAAATAAGTATGAGAGATGAGTGATCAGAAAAGGAGAATTGCGACAACAATAATTCTCAAAATGAATCTGATCCATACTCACAACATAGATTAAATAGAAAGAAAATAGAATCAACCACATGATCATTATAATCATATCGAATCGAATATGCAAAACATTGAATCTACGACATAATGAAATACAATAATAGGGCATCATTCTAAAATTGCATATAGGTATCAACCAATCACAAGACATAATAACTTGATTTTCCACATCAATGGTGATGATCTTAGAAATTAAAGAACAACATATAATCGGCCGATTCAAAACGCAACATACGCATGAATTGAGAACAAAGACCAACATAGATTCTACATGGATTACTCGAATAAGATTTAACAAATCAATGACCAACCCTCGGCAAGAAATTAATGAGAAATCGTATCCTAGAATTAACATTTCAAATCGAATAGAGATTCTATAGAAATAAGAGAATAATTCCAGATGAAAACCACACGAGATTTGTGCGATCTGGAACTTAAATAGCAATAGAGGAATGAAGGATCGCATAATCCAATGAATAATCCATCGGCTGAGATCGAAAACATTACCTGAGAATTTCTTCAGCAAGAATTCATATGGAGGAATCGTTAGAGATGATCTCAGGGATCGTAACGTCCGTTTAATATTTGGCGAATCAATCCAGAATAGAATATCGATTGGATCAAATAACATCTCGAATCGATTGAAATGTCGGACATCAGAATCATCAGAACTCTTGCAAGAATAACATATTTTTTTTTCAAAACCACTATCATCGAAATCGCCTTTCATATTTTAGTCCCGCTGTTTAATCACTTTAACTACGTGTTTTAACGCTCTTAACTCTGTTAATTAACTCTGCTAATTGACTCTACTAGGCCTGCCCGTATTGCATTTTCTCCATGATGGTGGGAATATACCTAACCTATTCAACCTAGGCCACAAAATCATTCCTTGTATGTGACGAATACCATCACTATAAGTCTGACGCCAAGTGTTTGTTGTGTAATATTCACTAACCTAACCGTCAACCTTTAGTTTTTGTTTTATAATAACTGCCGCTCCATGAACACAAGGTATCCTAGTCATTTGCCACTTCCTACAACCACATATGATGTTATTCATATCCAAATGGTAACTAGTCCCACCCAAATCTGGCCATAAGTATGCTGCACAACTTCGCACAAGTATGCTCATTAACAAGGATTTTTATTTGCATCTTTTGAAGCCTCTTTTCATATGAACAATAACATTTCCATGGGCAATTGACATCGGTATCAATTCTCAATATCTCCGACTTGTAAAGCTTAATGTTATATATAGATTTTAGAGAATATCTTACAATATCTATCTTGAAGTCCTCTAGAGAATTAAAAGTTTTTCCAAACATAAGCAGCTCATTCTCACCAACGGGGTCCATATAGCAATGTCACAGTACTGTCATCAGCTTCATCTTCCTCTGATGCGTAAGGATCTGGGATCTTTTCTTCTTCATAAATGTCATCACCACAGTCATCATCACTTAACACATTCTATCTCTTCCCCCTTCTCCAAAGAGTGTTAAGAAATCTTCACACACTTCCTCTTCAAACCCTAAACGATTTCCATCTTCCTCTTCACATTCTTCTTCTATATCTACCTCTTCACATCCCTCTTCTTCTGTCTCGTCCTCCTCATAATCATCACGATCAGTAGCATAATTCTCATGATTTAAACTTCTCACCATTTCAAACAGAAATTCAAACTTAAAAAAATTTCAGATCAACAAACTCTTTCTTGTTGCAAAACTGTGTAAAGTTTGATATCATGAGAAGCTTGTTGAAAGTTGAAACCCTAACCTAAACCAAAGTTAAACAAACGTAAGTCACTTAAATCAAACCCAAGAATAAGTTAATAACCAAATCAAACCAATAAATTAATTTATGTTAAACTCATAACCAAAGGGCTTTGTGACTTGATGACAAAAAGGGTTTCGTGATATTTTAATTAAAATTTTAAACGACAGTTTAAAGTAAATTAACAGGCCGAGTTGCTCTCAGTCTGATGGTTAGGATGATCCAGCTAATGACTTGGCATCAGGGTTCGATTCCTACCTGCTGCATTATGGTAGCTTAAAAAAGAGATTATTGGATGGTGGACTTTAGGCTATCGATCGGGTCTTGTCGAACCAATGTTGACAAAAAAAACAGAGAGTAAATTAACATAGTTAACGGCTGGGCTAAAATGGCTCTGTCTAAAAAATGTTTGAGAATTAAATGCTAAATTAACAAAAGTTTAGGGTCTTTTTGACTCATTTTTTAAAATTCAGGTTTTTATTTTATTTTTCACAATATACCAAAGTCATCAATAAATCTACCAAACTGCGCATACAAAATCTACCACAAACGACCGCCGTAAACAATCTCAGAAAATTATCTTCACTCCAAAACTAAGTTAACAACAGATTCATTGCGAAAACCTTCAAACATTACTAACAAATCTACAAATTCCTTGAAAAAATCACTACAAATTTACCTTGAATCGTTGCAGAAATCGCTTCAAACCTAGATTTCAACGAAATCTATAAATTCTTTTTAAGACCCTAAGATAAATAAAAACAAACAGATCTGTTAGTAACGAATTTGATTTTGATTTCGAACTCGAAGAAGACGAGAGAGAGATGAAGAAGAATAAGTTTCTTACCTTAAATATATTCAGTTCGAATTTGAAAAGATTCTATTTGTCAATGATTGATTCGAAGTTCATTCGGTCGAACAAAGCTCTGGTATACTGTACTAAGAAGAAATCCATCACATAGTAAATCTCAGAAACTTACACAAATAGGTCATTAGATACATTGGAAAAAATAAACAACAAATTAGAACTACTTTCAAGCTCATCTCAATCCTCAAACATCTCCAATTTTTCTCCTTCATGTATAGAGAATGGAAGCAATTAGGATGAAGACAAAGCGATAAATTTATGACTCGTGAATCGTGGGTAACAGCGTTTGTGTATATCTGTATTGACGATTTGTATTAATCTAATTATTTTTGAGCTAACTAAGTCAATATACACCACCAAGGTTTTTGTATTAGGTAAGTACCATTGGGGCAAAGCCATAATTACCGCACTAACTCCACCGAATGTTGACTGAAAGAGAGAATTAGCCGCGCATTAAATGTGAAACATCACATTTAATATGTTGTCTCCATGCAATGTCCTCTCATTTATTACTTGTCACATATATTATCGAACATTACAGATATTACATGTTAAGTTATATTAATTTATAAAACATATTATTATGTATTCTATTAGTTTCACTAGAAAAAAAAAATGGTTTCCAAAAGTTAGATGTTTTCTGTTTTTACTGTATATTTAACTAAATATTTCTTATTTTGCTTTTAGTTATTTTTCTCATTTTTCTTCTTAATTATTATTTTTACAATAAATGAGGTTAAAAATTGTTTTATAATTTTTATTAAAATGTGTTCCTAAAACATCTAATATTATGAAACAGAGAGAGTCTATGTTATGCGATAACACATATGTTATATGTTAACATATTTATTATCTTATAAAGACACATTTGAGTATATGGCTAACATATAATTCACCTGATAACAAATTTATTATCTCATAAAACGAAGCACACTGAAGGTATTTGTGCGGCGGCGTTAACATTTCTGAAACAGAGACTTCATGGGGACATCACGAAGACGTCTTCATCATGTTTTGAGAAATGGGGGTTTGGGAAATTTTTGGGGATGGTTCGGTATAAATTGGGGGACGTTTTGGAAACGTTTAAAATGAAAATTAGGAAACTAGATTAGTTAAATAAGTTTTCCAAATAAATTAAAAAAGAAAAATGTTAAACCTAATTGAATCATCACGTATTATAAATTTATAATTGAGTTTTCGTCATCGACTCATCGTTATCTCATCGACAACTCCACTTCTCAAGTTCTCATCATTGTCAAAGACTCAAACTATCGGAAGACCTACAACGTCGTGACGTATTTGGTTTGACTTGTCATTGTCCATTGTCATCGTCACTCATCGTAAGGTACGAGTACGTGTTCATTGATCAATCATTATTTGACTTATATGCTAATGACTTGACTTGTACTTGTACTATAGTATACATCGTGATTCATGTTTAATTGTGTACTCTAATTTTGTTCATGTGTGATGTTTGTAGGTTTTGATTCATTCATTGTGACGTCTCCAGAACAAAGTAGTATTCCTATTGGTTATAGTAGTAATCTTATTGATTGTGGTGGATCGGACCAGACTCAGAGTAATTCAACCGGACAAGCTCCATTATGGAGTTATGTGAATAAACTAGATAAAGTAGGAACAGTGGGAGGAACTTAGAAATTTCAGTGCAATATTTGTAAGTAAATACGCACTGGGTCTTATTCTCGAATCAAAGCACATCTCCTTGGATTGAAGAATGCTGGTACTTCTTTGTGTAAAAAAGCAACATGAGTACTAGAGATGAAATGCGCAAGTTAAAGGAAGAGTTTGAGAAGCAAAAAAAAGAGTCTGGTCCTAGAGAAATTTCTTTGCCTTGTGAATCTCAAAAAGAAGCAGATGTTTTGTCTAAGAAAAAAAAGCCTAGCATGTCTCATATAGCTAGATTATTTGGTATTGAAATGAGGAACCAACTCGATCAAGAAATTGCTAGGATGTGTTATAATGTAGGCTTGTCATTTAATCTTGCGAAGAATCCACATCACGGTAATTTTGACGGCTATGTACCTCATGGTTATAATAAGCTCAGAACGACCATACTACAACAAGAGAAAACACATGTGGAGAGGTTACTACAACCACTTAAATTAACATGGAAAGAAAGCGGAGTGACAATTGTGACAGATGGTTATTTCTGAAAGTGCACTTATGTTTCTGAAGACTGTGAAGTTTTTTAGTGGTGGTTTGATGGAAGAAGTTATAAAGGAGGTGAGTCATGAGAATGTTGCGCAAATAATAACTGATAATGCAACAAATTGCAAAGAAGCTGGAGAGATTTTTGAAGGTATGTTTCCTCACATCTATTGGACACCATGTGTTATCCACACTCTTAATCTTGCATTGAAGAAGATTTGTGCAGCAAATAATATGGAAAGGAACCAAGATGTGTATGAAGGGTGCAGTTGGATAACAATCATCGGTGATGATGCTCTCGCAATCAAACATTTTATCATGAACCATAATATGAGATTATCAATTTTCAACAAGTTCTCTCCTCTTAAGTTGCTTTCAGTTGTTGATACTCGTTTTGCTTTTGTTATTGTGATGCTTAAGAGATTGAAGCTTATTAAAAAGTTTCTTCAATCCATGGTAATAAGTGATAAATGGTCTTCTTATAAAGAGGATGACATCAGGAAAGCAATATTTGTTAGGGGAATGATTTTGAATGAAGAGTGGTGGAATAAGGTCTCTTATATTCTAAATTTCATAAGACCGATATATGACATGATCAGATTTTTTGACACAGATAAGCCATGTCTTCACTTAGCATATCAGATGTGGGATTCCATGATTGAGAATGTGAAGATTGAGATCTACAAGAGAGAAAAACTTTCAATAACTGCAACTTGTCCATTTTATAATGTGGTTTATGGAATTTTGGTGGTTCAATGGGCAAAGAGTAACACTCTTTTCCATAGTATAGTGCATTCTTTATATCAAATGTATTATTCAATTTCATATAAAAATAAGTAATTTTATATGTTAGTAATCAAACGTATGCATTATAACCATGAGCTTTTACAAAGCTAATGATCATGAATTCACTTAGCTTTTACTATGCATCACATATGTTCATTATTTCACATAGTTGTTGTTTAGTCTTTTTCTCTATTATTATTAACATATGGCCGAGGATTCTATTATTATTAGTCTTTTTTTTTTCTATTATTTTTTTAAACTTATGTTGTTTTATTTTTTTGTTTATAACTTTATAGATATTATAGTGACACATGGCTAAATGAAGATTCTACAAGAGTTATTTCACATAGCGATGCATAAATATATGCTGAGAGAAGGAAATGTTTTCGAAGATTGTATCCTAATAATGATGATCACACTAGGGTCATGAATGAGTACGCATTATTTTCGATGAGGATGGTCCTTTTGAAAATCTATCATGCATGATGTGGTCATCATACCAGCTGAACAAGATAGATATTTTGTTGTGAAAGATTACATTCTTACTTAATATCATGTGAAAGTTCAATTTTTTTTAAAAACTTTTTTGTAAAAAATTATATTTTTAATGAATATCTTGTGAAAAACCTATATTTTTATGGAAGATTATATTTTTAATAAAATATCATATTAAAATTCAATTTTTATTGATTTTTTTTGTTTTTTTTCCACTCTTTGATTTTAAGCTTTGGTAGAAGATTGACTATTTTTTGTCTACTTTTAACTAATATTTTTATTCTCAATCTCAGTCACATACTAGACCATCCATCTCGTTCAAAGCATCATAAAGACAAAAATAAGTCATTCACTTTAATTAACAACAACATTTTGGCACCTGGCCGCCATGAAGAGGTGGGTAAGATTCCATGTCATCGACACTTCCATAATCCTCGGGATCTCGTAGATCCATATGATGAAGGTCATACCATCGACATATCATCAATACATCAAGTTTCCAACTGATCGCAACATTTACACCCTAAAAAGAATCTAGAAAATGTCTTGGACTTGCTTCATTACCCAGCACAAGTTGTGCACTGCGGGCGGCCATAACTTGGGCGATTTAGACCCTGAAGACGCCCACAGATTTGATGACTCTGGACGTTCCCAAGAAAGAGTCGACTGAGCAAGTCAACCTCGATACTGCTTATCCAGAGCGATGTGTCGGCATATGAGCCAAACTTAACAAAGATGTGCTCGCTGAGCTCGTTACATTTCTAAAGGCCAATGTCTCAACCTTCGCGTGGAGCACCAAGGACATACATGTCATCGACCCAAAGGTCGCATATCATGAGCTCAATGTAATCCCACTTTCCACCCAATCAATTGAATACGCCGAAAACTAGGGGCGGCACACACTCAAGCAGTGCATGATGAAGTCGATCGGCTCCTGCAGGTTGGCTCTATTGCCGATGTCAAATATCTCAAATGATTGTCTAACCCCGTGGTGGTTAAAAAGAAGAATGGCAAGTGGAGCCACCGCGGGGAACAAGCTCATTTCTTTTATGGACGTCTTCTCATGGTACAATAAAATCAAAATGAGCTCTCTGATCGTGAGAAGACTGCAATCATCACCAACCGCAATGACATACTGCTACAAGGTAATGCCCTTCAGCTTGAAGAACGCAAGGGCCACTTACTAGTGATTGGTAAATAAGATGTTCGCGGGCTAGCTGGACCGCACCTTGGAGGTGTACATCAATGACATGCTCGTAATGTCAATCCACGCGGCTGACCATATCAGCTACCTCAAAGAATGCTTCCATACCTTGTATGAGTACTAGATGAAGCTCAACATGGCCAAATGCACCTTCGGTCACTTGTTTAGAGAGAACTTCAAGGTTAAGCGTGCTTGAGCTGAAGTAGTTGTAGGATGAGTGACCTTCCAGGAAGTAATTTCTGGAATCGTGTGAGTGAGGACAAAATATGGGAAAAAATCATATGGTAATTTTCATGGTCGGTAAACAAGTGTTTAAAACCTCGCAGATGTAGTGTACCGACCATCCGACCGGTAAAGGTGAGCCATGGGCCAAAATAGGACCCATTAAGGTGGCGGTCAAGTGTTAAAGTCAATATTCTAAGAGACCTACGCCATTCGCTCGCCCAACATCTTGATATATTCCTCGTGGATATGGCACTTTTCCTCTTCCATCTCCTCACGAGCACATTGAAAACGAGCCATCTCAGCGTTCACAAGATTCTCAAGCTTGGCACGCCTCGCCACTTCCTTGTCAAACTTGGCAAACACTTGACCACGATCATGGTTAGGGCTTTACACATCTTCCTCTACCTCTGAGACACGCTTGGTTGCCTCCATCAGATCGGCATCTAACTTCCCATCCCTCTTGGTCTCCATACCAAGTTTAGCATGCACCTCGGCAAGGCTTTTCTTACCGTCCTCGGCATGCTTACCCAATTCGGCAATTTCCATAGCATTCGGTGATCGTGCTGCAATATCCTTCAAGCTCTTCTCGTACATTGTTCCAAGTCTATTCATTCATCTGCCTATCTACAAAAAGTGATAACATTATGAGTAAATTATCCGTAGAAAGCACAGAAAACAACTTCTCACTTACCTAAAGATACTGAGCAGTGCAATTCTGATATACATTCGAGACCAATATTTCACTGACCTAGGGAAGTTCAAGTGAGGGGATCTTCAATTGCCAAACAACCTCAGCGGAACCGTCTTTTTATTCCCATGAATAAGAGTCATGCTATCCCAAGAGAAATAAGGTCAAATTGGGATATTCTAGCCTGTACACGCCTAAATATATATTTATTTAAATATTAGGTAATATTTTAAATAATAAAAAGATTGTAGAATTGCTGAATTTGTAGAACTGGTCTTAATACGTGGGATTGGGTGAATTTGTGGAACTAGGTTACTTTATTTCGTATATATAATTGGCCCATTTTTATTTGGGCTTATGGGTAAGAGGTATGATTGGGCCATAGCTTTTATCGAGCTCTGCTACATAATCCAATGGTCTTTTTTTCCTTTTTTGGGCCAGGAACAATCCAATGGTTAAGATTGAGAATTTTAATATTAAAAATCTGATATCCACCGTTAGATTAAGAGACTAGCGCATATAGTTTAGTTAAGGGCAAAACCCTCCAGCGCCGCCCGTGTCTCTCTTTCCTTTTCATTTTTCTTCATTTTTCTTATCTTCCTTACATTCTTCGAAGAACTACGAACCCTAATCTCAAGGTTAAATCCATCACTCTTATTCTCCCTTTCTTATTATAAGGCTTCTCTGATTTTTCTTATGGGTCTGGCTCAAATTTCAAATATTCTCTGTTCTTGGTTCATTTCTCACTTCTTCATGGATTTAGACGTAGGCTTTTCAAAGTTTGGAATTTTATAGACGAGATTGATTTTTTAATATATATATATATATATATATATATATATATATAAGGTGTGTGTTTGATTGGGTGTTTAATCGATTGAAAAGGTTGAATCTTAGGTTAAAATTAATAGTAACATTAGTACGCATCTGAGTACACACGTCAAGCTTCCTTCTGGTTTGTGCCCTAATTTTAGTAAGCTGACTTTGTACGGTGTTGCTAGAGAATGGCAGTAAGGCTTTGTGAATATAGTAATTAATAAGTTCAATTAAATCACTTCTCATTTGATTTGGGTATTGATCGAATATGCCTTTTATGCACAGATGAATCGGGAGAAGTTGATGAAGATGGCCAACACCGTCCGCACTGGCGGAAAGGGTACAGTAAGAAGGTATATATATTGTGTTAATGGCAGTTTCGTTCTTAAATCCTTTGCATTTATTTTTGATTTCTGTAACAATAACCACTTTATCTGACTGCAGAAAGAAGAAGGCTGTGCACAAAACTAATACAACTGATGACAAGAGGCTCCAAAGCACTCTAAAAAGAATTGGAGTTAACTCCATTCCAGCTATTGAAGAAGTTAATATCTTTAAGGATGATGTTGTTATTCAGTTCATCAACCCTAAGGGTACATTCTTATTTACCCTTCTTTTGTGTGTTACACTTACATGTGTGTATACTGAAGATTTGTCTTGATATTGATAATTATACCTCTCCTTCCATCTGTTGCTACAGTTCAAGCTTCCATTGCTGCAAACACATGGGTTGTTAGCGGTTCTCCTCAGACCAAAAGTATGGTCACTCTTATCATCTTTTCACCTCTGTTTTCTTCTTGAAACTACATCTTACGTGATTAACTTGAAAAATTGTTACTTTTTCTGTTTGATTGTAGAATTGCAAGATATCCTTCCACAGATTCTCAGCCAACTTGGTATGTAAATGTGATTGTACACCCTTTTTACATGTTCTTCTCCAGATCAAAGATACATAAATATCTGTTACTTTTATCTCTTTCAGGACCAGACAACATGGACAACCTGAAGAAACTAGCAGAGCAGTTCCAGAAACAATCTCCTGGTGAAGGTAATGCCTCAGCAACCATTCAAGAAGAGGATGATGACGATGTCCCAGAGCTAGTTGGAGAGACATTCGAAGCTGCTGCTGAAGAGAAAGTAGCTGCTTCTTCTTAGAGAGAACAAGAGCGAGACCACATCAAAAAAAAAAACCGCACTTGGATTTTTTTACATACTTTATAAAATGTTTGTTCGCTCGATCCTTTTTGTAGTTTCCGACCAGAATCTTGTTTCCCCTCTAATGACTTGTGGTTTTTTTATCCAATTAATTAATGTCTTCAAGGTCCTTTGATTCTCTCGTCTTCTTCTTTACGTGGATTGGACTTGATTGCGACACATTGTCTTGTTGCAGAAAACAAATCACTTGTATTGTTTGAGATTCTTCTCAAACTTTCCAGACTTTTCATTACTCTCGTTTACAAATGCCCTCTCGAAAACATGATTCCTCTTCATCACATCTCAAAACTTCGAAAACCATGGCTTCCCTCTTTGTTTCCACTCCCTCTTCATCTTCATTAACTCTTGAATCCTGTCACAACTTGCGTTATCGTTACCGTTACCGTTACAGACCCATTTCTCACAAATTTTTAACACAAACGTACCGACGGAGACTCAGAAGACCTTTGAGATTTTCAGCGGAAGATGATCGAGTTCGTGAGTCTGTGGACGAAACTCCGTCTCCGGTGGCAATAGCAGAGGAGCAAAACGAGAACCACGCGAACGAAAATGCGTCGCCTTCTCCGGAAGGCAATGAAGAGGAGGAGAAGAAGTCGAAGCAGCAGGAGATGGACTGGAAAACGGACGAGGAGTTCAAGAAGTTTATGGGAAACCCATCAATCGAAGCTGCAATTAAGCTTGAGAAGACGAGAACTGATCGTAAGCTAAAAGAGCTAAACAGAGCGAGCAACAATGAGAATCCGATCATCGGAGTTTTAAACAGCTTGGCTCGTGATAGTTTGGCTAGAGAGAAAGAAAGGCTTGAGAAAGCAGAGGAGACTTTCAAGGCTCTTGATCTCAACAAGGTAAATGAATCACACTTTTCATACGCCATGATTCTTCGAAGTGTGTTTAATTGCATCGTTTTTTACAAATGCTTTGTGATGGGCAGTTAAAAAACTGTTTTGGTTTTGATACATTTTTTGCAACGGACGTTCGTCGGTTTGGAGATGGAGGAATCTTCATTGGGAATCTCAGAAAACCCATTGATGAAGTCACACCTAAGCTTGAAGCAAAGTTATCTGTAGCTGCAGGGCGTGATGTTGTCGTATGGTTTATGGAAGAGAAGTCCAATGAGATCACAAAACAGGTAAAAGAAAGTCCTTCAAAATGTTCTAACGCTTATATTCTTGATCTCAAGACTAATACTAGAAATTATGGATAAATTTTTCATCTTTGTGCTTGTAAAAGGTGTGTATGGTGCAACCGAAAGCAGAAATCGATCTAGAATTTGAATCAACTAGATTAAGCACTCCTTTGGGGTATATTAGTGCAATCGCTTTATGTGTTACAACCTTTGGAACCATAGCTCTTATGAGTGGTTTCTTCCTTAAACCCGATGCCACCGTTGATGACTACGTCGCTAATGTAGTTCCTCTTTTTGGCGGCTTTCTTTCCATTTTGGGAGTCTCTGAGGTATACTGATGCAAGCCAGAGAGAGCTATTTTCAAGTTGTTGTGTTGTTATACAAGTAACTAAACCTTTAGTTGTTCGTTTCAGATAGCAACCAGAGTAACTGCTGCGCGATACGGTGTCAAATTAAGCCCGTCGTTTCTGGTGCCATCGAATTGGACAGGTTGCTTAGGTGTTATGAACAATTATGAGTCACTGCTTCCTAATAAGAAGGCTTTATTCGACATACCAGTAGCTCGTACAGCTAGTGCATACGTGACTTCGCTTCTGCTTGCAGCTGCTGCGTTTATATCTGATGGTAGTTTTAATGGAGGAGACAATGCGTTGTAAGTAGGATTCATTCAATGCAATGTTTCTATGCACTTTTGTGTCATCAATTGTTTTTTAAAACAAACGTTGAATATAGGTATATAAGACCACAGTTCTTGGATAATAATCCGCTGCTTTCATTTATCCAATATGTTATTGGTCCTTATGCGGATGATCTCGGTAATGTGCTGCCTAACGCGGTTGAAGGAGTTGGAGTTCCAGTTGATCCACTCGCTTTCGCTGGTCTTTTGGGTAAATTTCATAACTTTGTGTTGGTGCTTTGGTTGGTTTCTTACTCTTTTCTAAAGCATCTCTAATATTTAACTCTTTACAGGTATGGTAGTGACTTCATTGAACTTGTTACCATGTGGAAGACTGGAAGGAGGTCGAATTGCTCAAGCCATGTTTGGAAGAAGTACAGCTACAATTCTCTCATTTGCCACTTCACTTCTTCTCGGTATCGGAGGTCTCAGCGGAAGCGTCTTGTGTTTGGCTTGGGGGCTTTTCGCAACCTTCTTCCGCGGTGGTGAAGAAACACCTGCAAAAGATGAAATTAGCCCTCTTGGAGATGATAGGTTCGCTTGGGGTTTAGTACTTGGACTCATCTGCTTCCTCACTCTCTTCCCTAACAGTGGAGGTACTTTCTCCACTTCATTCTTCAATGGACCTTTCTTCCGTGGTGATGAATTCTGAAGATTTAGATTAAGACGCAGAAACAAGCATTTTGGAAAACATCTTATTATTAAAGTTTGTATAGTTTGTTTAGTATCTATGCTCTTTTGAGCATAACCTTAAAAAGAACATCACTTAAAACAAGTCTTCTTTGTCCATCTTGTATAACCACTCCAATATCTCTACACATGACTTCGCAGAAATTGCAGACAGTAGGACAAAACCTGATCTTGTAATCATTCTCAAATTTGTCAATCTTGAACCAGTTACTAACCGTTTGCTGACCGGGATTCCCTTCAACGCCACAAGTTGAAACGAAATATTGATTCGTCTTCTCGTCGAAATTGTCTAATTTCCAGATCGAAGTTGCAGAGAATTTGAAGTTAGATCAGTTGAGACACGGATGGTACTAGATTTGTCTGCTGGTGAGAATTGTATAGGTAGGCCTTGAGAAACTTCCAGTTGGTCTTGGATTACACTTCTGGGACAGGTTTTGTTCTCAGGTTTGGATATAGTTAATCCACCGCCCCGACCACGAACTACAGGCAAGATGTAGTATTTGTAGCCTGATCGAAGACGTTGGCCATTTATGTCCTTGACTGCTTCGATGCAGCTTCGGTGGTGGCTTCACGGTGGCTGATGAAGACGACAAAGAGAAGGCAGATATAGAAAAGTGATGACATTGTAGAAGAAGCTTTCTTTTTAAGGAGACTATTTAGTGAATTGACAAGAGAAGAGAAAGAGTTCCTCTTATTTATAAGGCAGACGTAAATGCAAAGAAAGTCAAAGACAAACTATATATGATTTGGGACAAATGAGATGTATTAGTTTAGGGTCGAGCAGTATTAATTTCGCTAACTTATGGCGTTTAGATTACAGTCAAAGCTTTCACGGCGTCACATTTCGATCACTGCTGACGATATCCTTTCATTGAATATTGTTGGTTGGTCTTAAGAGCGACACAAATCTAAGAATTTTCTTTTTGTTTGTCAAATTGACAAAATCTAATCAAGCTTCAGTTCTATATTTTTTAATATTTATTTAGAAAAAAATTTAATTTATTAGTTGGGTCATTATAACTACATTATATATTATATTATTGTTATATGTGTATGATAAGGAAGATATCTAATGGTATTTCCAACCGATCCTCAAACCCTTAAATTTTGAAGTTTTTGCAAATCTAACAAAACTTCAAAACTTTAAAATTTAAGGGTTTGGATAGTGCAACCTCAAATTTAAGGTTTTATTATTCAAAACTTTAAAACTATTTGATTTGTATGTAACATTAATTTTGCTATTAACTTTTTTAGATCAATTAAGTACACTAATATAAAATCAAAGTATTTAATATTGAATAAATTTTACATAACATCAAAAACAAATATTATACAAACAAAAAGTACATAAACTTTTGTAATATAAATAACAAGTTTTAAGATAAATCACAAAATTAATGACAAATTACCAAATTTAAGATTAGTTAAAAAATTCAAAACAAATTACAAATGTAATTTTGTAATTATATTTATCTATTATGTAACTTTATATTTTCATGTAATATTGTAATATTTTTAATATATATCTTATGTTTAATTATAAAATTTTATTATTATTTTAATCTTTCTAAAAATATTGGAATTCACCCATTTTAAAATTTATTTTGAGGTTTCACTCTTTTTATTTTGAAATACAAGATGCTCTAAAAGAGAACTGAGAGAGAGAGCACGTGAGAATCTTTTTACTCTTTTATTCACTTGTGTTATATACAGTAAACTATGACATATGTATGATGACTATTAACATTGTGTAAACTATCACACATATATCATATATGTGTCTAATAGGAGAAGGGAAACTTGTTATTCACTCATCAATAATGTTGATGAATTAGTTTGACACTTGTTAGTTTCATAACAAAACTTATTTTCTTTTGCATAATTTAGATCCAATCCAACTTCCTCATAAAAATCTAATTTAAATCTAACTGTAACATAAGATCATTTTTCTTTAGTAGAAATTGTAACATAAGATATTAATCCAACTCAATTATTATATAATTTAATGTTAGATAAATGAAAATATAGATATTTCTAACGTAAAGTATGACACATTTTCTTACTAATCTCTTAAAGTGTAAGATGATCAACTAGTATTAGTCTTTCTTTCTTCCGGCGAGCCTCGTCTTCAACGATTCTCTTCTTCGTCGTTTATTTTTCAGAGAGTTCGTATGATCGTCGCCGCCGATAGAGGTCATCATCCGGTCTAGCCAGTAACCGATCCTCTCTCTTCTTTTAGAGAGAGAATAACTCTCTCAATCCAATCCAACGAAAACTTGTTTCAACTTCTCCTCTTCTCCGACTTCAAATCCTTTAGAGACGTCGCCTGAGCATATTCGCCGATTGGAAATTCCCTCTGGCTCCGGTTTTGTTACGGATTTATCGGTTTTCAATTTCTGTTTATTTTTGTTTATTATTTATCCGGAGTTTGCATGCGGCAAGCAGAAAATAGCGACATGTGGATGACCAGTTCCATACCGGAATTCTCTAGCCGGCCAACCTGTATTGACAAATGGCCAAAAAGGAAGCAAACGCGTGACATTTTCTCGAAGTTTCATCATTGGGCCTATTGGACCTTTGTATTCTGGCCATAATACTCGTTTAGGTTTAATCTATAACTCTTACTTTTTGGGCTTAATAATAAATAAATGTAGACGACAAAAAATAGTGTAAGGTTAAATGGGCTTTGGTTGGGCCAGAGTTGGGGTTTAGGTTCATATCACATTAATCTCCTAAGATTAAACCCAAGGTAGTTTATTTACCGTCAAGAAAGATGTTGTCTCCTCTTCTCCACCCGCGAAAAGATAGATAATGAGAGTTTCGCCGGCGGCAATACTCTCAGTCTCTTTGACTATTCCACTACCTCTTGCTTCCACCAAAACTCGTTTCTCCGGCCAATTTCGATTCAAAAATTATGTTTTGGATAGTCAGAGTTTCTCTCGACCAGGACGTCTCGTCTCCGAGAAATTTAGCAGAAGATGGACCTTCTGCTGCAAATGCCGAAACAGAGAACAAAAGGCTTACCAGAAATTCGATGAGGGAGGAGAATATTTCATTGTGGTGAACTTCTATCGGTTTGTATCAATTCGGGATCCCAACCTGAGATTGCAAAGCACCTCACTTTCTTAAAGGTCCGTCCTTTTTTGGAATGATGCCAAGTAGTTCGAAATTTCTTATTTAGATTTTGTTTCTAAACTTTTTGTTCTTGAAGTTGCGAGCATTCTTTTTGTTCATTCATGTGAATCTTTTCCTATGCTTAATTGTATTCCAGGATTCGAATATACGAGGTCGGATATATCTCAATGAACAAGGAATCAACGCGCAGGTACCGTTATCATTTTGCAATCACACATTTAGCTTTGAATTACCCTTTCGTTGAACTACTTGAGGATCCATGTATATCAAATTAGGACAAATCTTGCGTCTTTACTTCTGCAAGTCTTGTTTTATCCAGTACAGTGGGACATCTAAAGATGCTCTTGCATATGTTGAATGGTTGAAAGAAGATGATAGATTCTCGGATTTGCTTGTCCAGATGTCTCCTGCTCTTAGTGGGCATGCATTCCCTAAGTTGAAGCTACAGAACAAACCCTCCTTGGTGCAGGCAAGCTACATCGCATGACACAACATTGTGTTGGATTCAAAAATCTACGTTTCACATATGAAAAATTTATCACTTATAATGCATGATTGTGCAATGCCTTGAACTACAATGTTAAGATTTGTTTAACATTAGTTTCCTTTCATGTTTTCGTGTAGTATGAGGGAGGAATTTCACACCTTCCTCTACTTGATCCACCAATGCGAGCGAAACCCTTAGAACCATCTGAATGGAAAAGGAAACTGAAAGATTTAACGGATGATGACAAAGCACCTTCAAGAAGTGGCGGAAACTGCATATTATTGGACGTCAGAAATGGTAGTTCCTTTTCTTTTCCATCTGTCTGTAGTAGCATAACTGTCTTGATTTCTTATTATCTAGTATTGATCTACAAGATTGTGCATTCTTTTCTGATAGTTGTGTTGTGGTTTTCCACTTTATTTCCAGTGGTGCAGATGCGTAATTGTTCATGATTCTTAAAGGATTTCACATATTATTCTAGTTAAACCTACTTATATTTGAAGTTGATAGACATTTGATTTGAACAGGTTATGAGTGGGATATTGGTCATTTTCGCGGGGCGCATAGACCTGAAGTCGATTGCTTTCGAAACACTTCTTTTGGGCTATCTGATGATAAGGTACAATCATTCGTACTCTGTGGCTAGCTGAAAAGCTCTTATGTACCACCTGTTGATCAGGAGACAGTGATCAGATTGTCTCTTCTGTAGTAAACTCCCAAATGTAAAGATATCCAACATTGAGTTATTTTGACTATGCTTCTAAACTACAGGAAGCTCCTTCAGACCCTTTGATAAATGTTGACAAAGAAAATACAGATATACTTATGTACTGTACTGGAGGTATACGTTGCGATGTTTATTCAACAGTGTTGAGGTAGCACAATGGCTTCTATTCCTTCATTCTCTTAGTAGCATCTTGAAAAAAATATTTCCCAAATAACTTTCTTGTGAGAAGTCAAATTTCTTTTCAGACAGCGAGGTTTCAAGAATCTGTATACACTGAAGGGAGGAGTTTCCCATTATCTTGAAGAAGAGGGCACAGCTGAATGGGTTGGAAATCTCTTTGTGTTTGACTCTCGTCTCTCTCTCCCACCAGCTGCTTACAATAACAACGCCGTGGATGAAGCCAGAAGAACTCCACAAATGCCTATGGATATAACTTTTGCAAGATGCTATATATGTGATTCACAAGTTCAGGAACTAAGGCATCGGAACTGTGCTAACCTTGACTGCAATCGGCTTTTCTTGTGAGTTCATTATTGCTCCTGTTTCATTTCTATAATTCTGTGAACCAATAGTATATAACAACGAAATTTTGATTTGATGGACGACAACTGGTAATTTTCCATTGATATCCCCAAACTTACCTTTATCTTCGGTTCAGATGCTGTGCAGAATGTGTTGAAGACTTAACTGGATGTTGCTGTTCCAACTGTGTTACTGCTCCCAGACTTAGACCTGTCTTGCATGGATTAAAGCGATATGAAAAATGGCATATATATCGCGATTCATAAGTACAAAATGCGGACATTGATCTGATGTTGAAAGATTTTTGGAGGCTAGTTATGCAAGGCACTCATGCTGCGTCACTTTCAATTATGTTTACTGCATACCCCTTTGATTCTTCTATGTTTCTTTTGGTCTACCATGGGAAGGTGATGAGATAAGAAACATCACACAACAAGGAGAAGAGTACTGAATCAAAAGCTACCGAAGTTAATCAAAAGCATGTTCACTACTAGTCATTCTTTGTGCTTCTTTTGGTGTGAAACTTGTCAGAAATCAATTTTTATATCACATGTACAAACAAAGCTTTTCAACAATAACAACTTAATGTATCTGCTGTAGTTGCGGCACAATGCAAACTGCTTGCTACTAGCATAGTAAAAAATAAAAGTAGTAGTGATTATTTCAGACAAATCCGTGGTTTTAATATTTCTATAACTAATACACTCAACTTTCGCTGTTCTCACATTACATTTGGGATTTGATATTGCAGGGCTAGTGAAATATGGTGGCTTTGCTGTGATCAACTTTCTTCAAGTGTCATCACCACTGGACAAGTTCAAAATCTACCATCTGCGAGCGCCATCCGTTCGTGTAGCAATATAATTTCGAAGAGAAGGTGACTGGGTAAGACCATCTGGTGCAACTGTGGTATTCTGAGTTCCATTCTTCTGTTTCATCTTTCTGCGTGCTATGTAGCCTCTGACCCAAGGAGTTACATCCTCGTTGGTCTTAATCATGATGAAAAAGATGATGCGGTAGACGATAATCATGCTAAGAATCACACTCAGATTAATCCATTTTGATCGATGCAAGTCGATCTGGAAGACATTCTCCAGAACATATTCTCCTGGTATCTTGAAAGCACTCCCCTGGCTGTCAAAGTTCAAGCCTCTCAGATCATTCTGGTATTGACCCTGTAGGACAAGCGAAATAAACTAATATTAGCTCTCTGTAGTTATGATCACATGATGATGAACTCATATCAAATGCATCTTGTTTCAACAATATTACTTGTAGAGCCCAGAAGTGGAAGCTGATGTAAGACATTGGATAACGCCAGAAAGGTTTCGGGATATCATTTGGAAGCCTGAAGAATCCAGAAACAAGCATGAAGATCCCCTGAAACAAAAGTACAGACGATCAGATTTAGCTTCTTCTCTGCTTTTGAAAAGTGGAAAAGAGGCAATTGAAGTTTATGATGAACGTAGTCGGGAAATCACCTGGATTCCAGCTCCAATGATAATACCCATGAGGAAGTTGGGAACAATACTAGCTATCGCCATCATTAAGCTCTCCACAACGGTGACACTTGCATAGAGGCAAAGTACAAAGAAGAGGTAGTGAGTGAATCCTGGATGCAGACCCACCATGAAGTAACAGATTGTCCCGGAGATGAAAGTTATCACGATCAGGAATGGCGTCGCAGATAATGTGTTGGCTATCACAAACGCAGCCACTCCATAGTGGCCATTTAGTCTCTCTCTTTGGAACACCTGTAACATCAGTTACAGGTTAACAAAACCTCTTGGTATATCTGTTGAATAAGAAAACTATAGGAGGGGTTAACTAACCTTCATGTCTTCAACAAACGAAGGAAATCCACCAATGGACATGAATGTTACAAAGCCAAAGACGAAAGACGCACATGAGCCCCGTGCCTGATTTCACAAACAGTAAAAGGAAGGACACAGTGAGAGGTAAGATAAAAACTTCAGGTCAAGCTCGATTTTTAGTTACTCTCCAGTAGATAATATTAGTAAATACCAGAATGGCGCTGTAGCTAGTCCCAACGTTGAAATAAATGGTTCCAATGCAGACAGTAACCAAGATGTAAATAAGAAGTCTGAGCCAGTAATATCCGAAGTCCCTTGACATGTTGATGAAAGATCGCTTTGTTAAAGTGTAGGTCTGAAGAAGGAAACTGGCCTGGCTCCCTCCAGAGTCAAGAATAGTCCCTTTCTGTAAACAGAGAAGCATAGATTGACTTAAAAGAGATCAGAGACTCATCCTATTAGTTAACAAAAAGCTCGAGAATACTTACGAATTGGGAAATCTCCTCAACCTTAGCCTTTGCTGCGAAGTAGTAGTCAGAAGTGTGGTAATAGTCAACCAAGACTCTAATAGCTTCGGTTGTGGTAATCTTCTCCAGCGGATCGTCACTTGCTTCAAACTGAAAAGTAGAGCATCAAGTCCATCAGAAAATGAGGCTTGCATAAAATCGAAATCAGTTAGAAGGAAAGGTTTTTCAGTACCCTTAGCTTCATAGAACCTTTCAAAGTGGCTCTAACTTTATCAAAGTCTGAGTTAATGCATCTCAGGAAATGATCAGAAGGGTTCCTTAAAGCAGGACATGGAAACCCAGCTTGTGCAAAGAACTGCATTCAAAAGCAAAAACACAGTTTAATTTCCAAGACTTATTCAGTACTCAATGTTCTCGTTTGGCTTGGTTTCTTACCTCATATGCTTCTGAAGCTTGACCAAAGTAAACAGTTTTGCCACCAGAAAGCAGATACAACCGATCAAACAATTCGAAAACCTCGCTACTCGGTTGATGGATGGATGCAATCACCGTCCTTCCATCTCGTGATAGCGCACGCAATGTCTGAGTTACAAAGAAGGCAGAAGCACTAGACAAATAAAAGCCGGAAAACAGATATCAAAAGCTTCATCAGGTTTTTACATAATCATAAAACTGAAGCTGTCTCAAAAACACTTTACCTATCAAGACCACTTGTAGGCTCATCGAGAAAAAGTAAACGAGGTCTCATGAGAATCTCAAGAGCAATACTAACTCTTCTCTTCTCACCACCACTAATTCCACGCAAATGCCAATTTCCTATAACAGTATCTGCACAATCCTGAAGACCCATTTCTATAATTGTCCTTTCCACTAGGGCACGCTTCTCCGACCGTAACATCTTGTCCGGAAGACGAACTCTAGCTGAATACCAAATCGTCTCTCTCACAGTTAACGTACCAATCAAGTTATCATCTTGTGTCACATATGCCTGTAAATATAATCATTAAAAACAAACAACATGAGCAACAAAAAAACAAAACCACAAAGATTCCTTTGTTTTTTTTTTTTGGTTTGTGTCTTTTCCAACATCCAAAAACATTCCTTTACTTCGTACTAAAGACAAAATTGGAGCTTTTAACTGAAACCTATGCGCACATAAGCATGTCGAAAGATTGTAACTTTTTTATATAAAGTTGAAAAGTTGAAACTTTGGTATTTTTATATTATAAAGTTGAAAGATTGTTTTAAAAACATCGAAAGATTTCGTTACTAACAGCTGTTCCAAAGGAGAGTTTGGTTTTGCGGCCGTTAAGAAGAACGGTGCCGGAGAGGAAAGCGTTAGCGGCGAGGCGGCTAGCGAGAGCGTCGAGCATAGTAGATTTTCCGGAGCCAGAAGGTCCCATAAGAGCTGTGAGAGATCCAGGTTCAGCGTAACCAGTAAGACCTTCTAGAACATTCTGAGTCTCACCATCTCCCATAGTGACCATCACCGTCAGATCTTGCCACGTAAGCCTAGCCGATACATCTCCGACGAACTCCGTTGGAGCTTTCTCTCTCCATATAGTTTCACTTAATGGACTTAACCCACCAACCGGAAAATTCCCTCCGCCGCTTGAAATCGGTACGGTGGTTTGTTGTCTGCTTGCTTCTATCTCCATCGATCTCTTTCTTAAACCGATTACGAGGAAACGGAAAAGGTGTGAAAGATTAAAGATTGAGAAAAGAAGATTAGAGAATGAAATATAAGTAGAAGAAAATCAGGAGAAAAGAGTTAAGTGGAAAGAGAGTCATGAGAGTTTTGCATGAAGAAACAAACTTGGACTCGTTTTTATTCTCATGAACTTGTTGGATGACTGAAACAGAACGAACACTTTCTTCTTCTTCTTCTTTTGATATTTTATTAGATAAATTAATTGGTTGTTTTCACAATTTCTTGAATCGAACAAGAAACGAGATAGTTATGAAGACAGCAAAGAGATGGTTGGGAGAAGAATTGAATGAAAATTAAGAACCAAGTGGGGTCCATTTTCTTATGATGTGCTCTTTTTTTCTTTTTCATTTTTCATTTAATGTAGTCTGGTAGCCGATAGATGGTTGCATTTACTTACCAATAGACCGGTCCATTGGGAAATATATTTAATCCAATTTTGTTGTACATTAATTCTAGATTTTTTTTATATCTTATCCTTAATTGTAATATAAAGGCTTTACAATTTACTTTTTTGAAATTTAATTAAATGTAGTTGAATACTTTTGGTTTCTTTTGTTTTGTTTTGTGATTTAAGTATAAATGGTGAAATAGTTTGGAGAAATAAGTGTGCCGATATGTTAGAAAAGAGTAGGAGTAGATGTTGATTTGTATAAGGTCCCTTGATGATAATCTATGTAGGTCCATCTCTCATCATTTATCAAATTCGACTACATAATTGAGATGTCAAATTCAACTGCATTATTATTATTTTTTTAAATTATTATTGGAACCTAAATTTTTCGGATTGATTAAATTTTCTAATTTGTTAGTTTTTCTAGTTATGCATTTTATTTGGGTTGAAGAAGATGTGTATAAGATAGATAGAGTTGTGTCCAATGAATTTTGTTTTAAGAAATTGGAAAAAAATCTTGATGGATTTAGTTGAGTGAAATGAATATCATTAAATGATGCACAGAGGGATAGTTGTCTCATACTGTGATGATTTTTGAAAATGTTTATAAGAATCTACTGGGTGAAGATGTATGTGAGAAAAGAGGTCAGGCCTAGTAACAAATGGAACATAAAATTAGGTTGTTAATGGGCTTCAAACCAATTAGGCCTAATGAAATGAACAATTGCATCCGTGTTATGGACCGACTAAGCAAAAAGAAAAAGAATACACATATGTATTGGGGGGTGACAATTACTTACCCTTTTTGCCTTTCTTTAGCTAATACAAAAAGATCAAATAAAGTTCGATCTATTTGACATGTCACGTTGAGACTAATAATTAGGGCTGCCAAATTGGATCGATCTGGTCGGGTTGGATCAATCGAAAATCGGGTAATTAGTAGTTTGGAAAAAACTTTAAAAATAACTAGAAAAAAACGGGTCGGGTTGGGTCGGGTCGTATTCGAGTTATTCGGAAAAAAAAATCTAAAATACCCGATTAAGACCGAATAGTGGAGTGTTACACCAAAAACCCGATCCGGCCCGACCCATTAAACCCAACCCAACTCGTTAAACTCGACCCGACCCGTTAAACCCGACCGGACCCGTTAACCCGAATTAACATACCCAATTTCGGATTCAATCAACTATTCACACCAAAATGAAATGCAGATTCATCAAACTTCAAAGTTCATACACATTGTTCATAGTTCATACAACATACTAGTTCATTGTTCATTGCATAAACATAAAAGGTTCATTAGTTTCTGGTTCTACATCCACATGTTGCTCAGCTCACACATCATCTTAAGGCTGTTTCAAAGAAGAAGTAGCTACACAAAGAAACAACAAACAAGTAGTCATAAGATTAATTAGTTAATGCTGTTAAGACTTATCAAATCAAATCGATTTTTTCATAAGAAAATAGAGGAAAACAGATAGAGTTGATTACCTAATGAGTCATGAAACTCCAATTCATCAATCATCTGAGCCAAGTTTGCAACCTTTTCTGCATCTATCATGTTTCTTAACCACTGTTGCAAACATAGCAACGCTTCAATCATATGTGGTGCTAAGCAGCTTCTGTACGAGTCCAATATTCTTCCGGATGTGCTAAATGCAGACTCAGAAGCAACTGAAGACACTTAAATGGCCAGCACATCCTTCGCAACCTCAGATAATATAGGGTACTTCACACTGTTACGCTTCCACAATGCTAGCACATCATAATCCATTCCAAGGACACTTTTCTTACGTGGCACAGGTTTCTCCATCAAGAATATGTCTAACTCACTACTAGCTACCTCATTAGCAGTTTCATTATCCATCTCTTGGTACAAAGCGTTCCTACCATACCCATCTTCATCAGACAAATCACTTGCGTGTTCACAATCGCCTATATCACCCTTGGATCTAGCTTGAGAAGAGGTGTTTAGCTTGAAGACATACTCTTCATACAGATTCTTCATTGTTGCCTTAATTGCAGATCTAAGATGGTTACTCTCCTTACTGTCTTTACCGTACAGCTTGTCGAAGCAAATAGATGCAAACTGCATCTTATTCCTTGGGTCAAAGACGCTTGCAATGATTAGCAATGAATTCATGTTGAGAAGTTCATCCCAATACTTTTCGAACTTAACCCTCATGTCTATTGCCTGCGTCTGTAGGGTCTCATCAGTGTGGGAGCTCAATGCAATAAGATGTTGCTCTATGATGACTATCTCATTGTAACAACTATGATGACTATCTTATTGTAGCAAAGTGACGATGTCACTGTCTTAGATGCTGAAAACGCCAAAGTGCAATTGAAAAATAATCTCAGAAACTTCACCAACCTCTGAATTTCGTTCCAGTCAATAGAAGTTGGAGGACCAACTCGTTCTTCTCCATCCTCATATATCTCCTTGAAATACTCATTGTAGAGTTTGTCTTCGGCAAACATCCTCTCAAATGTAGCTCTGAATTTCAAAGTAGATGTCAGCATAAAGTATGTCGAATTCCACATTGTTATGCAATCAAGTGTGACACTCCCTCTACTAACATTCCCTGTAGTTACCCGGTTTTGAAATGATTCTAGTCTTGGGGTCGATGATCTCACATACTTTATGGAGTTCCTAATGGCAACAACACTCCCATTAACTGACATTAGACCATCTCTTACAATTAAGTTCAGAATGTGAGCACAACAACGAATGTGTAGATGTGCACCATCTCTAACTAATGACTGATTACTCTTCAGCCTCAAAGCATTTGTCAGCAACTTCAATGCTTTATCATTCGCTTTGGCATTGTCATCTGTCACTGTAAATACACTTTCAATCCCCCAATCTTCTAGACACTCACTAAGCTGAGCAGAAATGGTTTCTGCCTTATGGTCCATGATAGGTTTGAAGCTTATGATCCTTTTTTATAACACCCAATCAACATCAATCCAATGAGCTGTCACCACCATGTTACTCCATGAAGTAGTAGGAGCTGTCCATATATCTGTGGTTAAAGATACTCTCTTCTTATCACAACCAAACAACTTCTTCAGCTTTTCATTTTCTTGCAGGTACATCGAGTAGATGTCAGAAGTTGATGTCTTCCTGCAATGAACCGTGTACATTGGGAGTACATTGAAGCAGAATCTCCTAAACCGCTCAGATTCTACAAACAAAAAAGGCACCTCATCTAGTATAATCATCTCATTGACTGACCTTATGAACAAGTCTTTATCGTACTTCAATGTTGTGACTACACCGCTACTATCAGGCGCCAAAACAGACTGAGATCCACTCTCTTTATAAGCCCTGAACAACTTGCATCTTTCCAAATGATTCTTCATTGGAGTTGTTCCAACTTTTTTGCTGTCACCTCCAATTTCTTGCCCACAATACCGACAATTGCAAACTGCTCCTTCTACATTCACATTCTCAATAAAATGTGCCTATACTACTGATCTACGAGCAGGTCTCTTCCTAGTTCTTGGTGGAATCTCACTGGTTGATATTCTAGTTGCGGCCTTCTTTCTATTTTCGGGTTCATTAGGTCATAAAACTTCTTCTTCTTCAACAATAAAATCATCATTGTCATCCTGAAAAGAAGCCATGTACAAAATCGCAGATGGTTGTACTTACTTCGTGTAAACAACTTGTATCAAAAATTGAAAATCCAGCATATCTTAGAATTGCTAAATAAATTGATAAGCAAGCATATCTTAATATATAGTCTGATAAAATAAACAAAATATGTCATATGTTAATATACATTATTGCTCACGAGATTGTCATCGATTTATTAGGCGCGAACTGACTTTAGTCAATCAATATCAATATACTTTTATGTATAAATCATGTTTAGTCTTTTTTTTTTTTTAAATAATTTACAATATAGTGGATGATTTTATACAAGACTTAACATTTTCTTAAGGGAAAAATAAAAATAAAAAGATTAAAGAGTGGATAGAACGTGATTATCAAAGTGAGGTCGTACATGTAGTTAAAAGAAACAAACATTAATTTATAAGTGAAGAGTTCTCTTTTAGGCTTTAAACCTAAACTAGTCAGAGGGAGCTATTAAGGACATTAAAAGAACAATGAAACAAGCTATCCTCACTGAGATGCCATCTACAATATAAACGCATCAGCAATAGACACAAACAAAAGAAACATATCAAATTCAGATAACATTTCACAAGTTTCTCTTTACAAATAACACATTCAAAAAAGAAATAAAATTATGAAAGCAGTCTAAATAGTGTCATGTTTAGGTACAAGTTTTTAGTTTCAAACTCTAATCAAGTCAAACAATTCATGAACAGTTTCATAAGATAAAGGAATCGACATTTTCTTAGTGACAACAACTGATAACCTAACTAAAAGTTTGAAGAATTCTTGCTTGATCCAATCCAATCAGAAAAGAACAATACAAATTGAAATGTTGTTTCCATGTTCTCATGATTAGGTTTATTAACTAAGCTACTTCAGGATTTAAGAAAGGGATAAACAATATTACATACTCATAACTCACAACAAGTCTCGCCATAGAGAGTGTCAAGAGACAGTTCAACCTAATCCTTATATGAAGTTTCAAAGGGATCCAAAATCCAATTGACAAAACGATACATAACCAATAAATCAAAGTAAGCTAAAACAATAAATATTAGGAAACCAACAACAAAACAAAGACAGATCTAAACATAAGAGTTCAAGACTGAAAGACATAAACACAGATAATTGAAGCACAAGAAGAAAGAAAACATGACTATAACAAAAAATAAGAACACGAGATCTGTGAAAAGCATATAGATAGCAATCAATCGGCAAGATATTAACTATTCAATAAGTAAGAGAAACCACAACTAAGGAAAAAGAAGTAAAGAACAATTAAATTAAGTAAACAATAGAGAATGGATGACGAGAAGCAGAAAAAACAATTAAGAGAAGGAGATGACGATCGAGAGACCTATACCCAAAAACTAACCTAGCAATTGAAGCAGAACTCCATTATCGACTTCATTAAAACCTCCCTTCAGTGAGGACATTTCAAATCTACTCACTGTTATCTCGTTGTATGACATTGAAACAGAACTACAAACTTGGCTTACTTTACTTCTATCTCAATAATAAATATATAAAAAGTTGTTGGAACATAAATGAATCCATGGAGTGATACAACTTAATATGTTAATCGTTTTCATAGATTCTCAAATTATCTAAGTCTACTCACACAAGATAGAATCAATGAATCATGGTCAGTTTTCACAAGAAAAGAATCCCAGAATCATCAAATTCTATGTTGAGCTAAAGAGAGAGTGAAAGAGAAGATCTTACAATCGAGTGACTTGGTTGTGTTGATTACAACTGACCTGAAACCAAGTACAATAGTTAACAAGAGTAGGTCGTTAACTATCACAAGAGATGAAGAGAATGTAAGGGGTCAATTCCTTTTAGCCAAATCTGCAATTACAAGAGAATGTCGTCAATGAATTTTGTCGTCAACTACATGTAAAGAAGAAGATGAAGGAAAGTTGTACCTAACATCCTGAGAGGTAGTGAGACGAAGAAGACGCGAGATGAAGGTGACAAAGGAGACGAAGAAGACGCGAGATGAAGGTGACGAAGGAGACGAAGAAGTGTTAGAAGAAGAAGAAGAAGACGAGAGATGAAGGTGACGAAGGAGACAAAGTCTGAGAGTAACAAGCTTGAGAAGAAGAAGATCGATTATGCAAAAGAAGAAGAAGATGATCGAGAAATCTTCAAATCCATTAGGAAATCAAGAAAGCGGATGAATAGAAGAGAATAGAGGAAATAGAAAACCTAAATGTCGATATCCGATTAACCTGATCAGGTTACTCCATCCGAACCGACCTAGCTTCCTATCCGAACATTAGTCCCAACATTATCCGATTAACCCGAATTTGTTACTATAAGCCGACCCGATTTGTCAAAAAAATTGGTTCAGTTCGGGTCGGGTTTTTTCGTCAGCCCTACTAATAATCATACAAACATAAGTTGATCACCGCAAGACCAAATAACTGAAGTGATATTAGTTACTGTAGATTTTGTATCGAAAGTAATTTCCTTATATTCAATGCTTAAGAGAGGTATTTATATAACTTGTTGTTTTTGAGATAAAGCTAAATAAATATCGAATATATCTAAATCTAAATTAGTTAGAATAATATCTAATATATCCTCAATATTCTCCCTCAAGATGGAACATGAAGATCCGCAATGCTTATCTTAGACAATAAATCATGAAAAAGAACACGTCCCAAAGCCTTTGTAAGGATATCGGCAAGTTGATCAGGAGTTCCAATGTGATATGTGACAATAATGCCTTCTTGAACAACATCGCGAATGTTAGGAAAGTGTATATAAGAATATTTCTCATTCTGATTATGTAACTAGTTCTAACATTTCTTTCCTTGTGTAGTGTATGCTCCAAGTGTATATAGGCTCATACCTCTAAGTCTAATGAGATTATCGATTCCATTACTCAATATGGAATCAGAGCAACATTAGGTTTAACCTCATTTTTTTCGCCGTTATCTCTACTCTTTTCTGTTTCTCCTCTGTTTCTTCATCATATCAACAATGTTTATTGAAACCACTGCAGAACGTGTGTCTGTTTTCAACTCCAAAAACCCCTAAACCACCCTTCTTTCCATCAACATGTCCAATATCACAAAACTCACCAATCAGAATTATTTGATGTGGTGTCGTCAGGTACGTGTACTGCTCGAGGGTTACGAACTCCACCATTTCATTGAGAATAATGAGGTTATTCCATCTGCTACAACTACCATGAATGGCGAGATAGTACCAAATCCTGCCTATGCACGACGCCGTCAAGATCATCTCTTGTATAGTGCACTGATTGGTTCGATTTCTCTCTCTGTCCAATCTATTGTCTCCACTGCAACCACAACCAAAGAATTCTGGGACACACTTTCTCTTATATTTGGCTCACCATCTCATGGTCATATCCGCCAAATCAAGCATCAACTTTGCACTACTATCAAAGGAAACAAGAGCATCAGTGAATATCTTCGCACGAAGAAAGCTAAAGTTGACAATCTAGCACTTCTAGGAAAGCCACTTGATCATGAAGACTTCATTGAACAAATATTAGAGAGACTTCCTGAAGATTACAAGCCAGAAATCGATGCTATCAACGGTCGTGATCTCTCAATCACCTACGGTGAACTATCTGATAAGCTTTTGAATCGTGAAGCAATGCTGCTCTGTAATAAGACTCCTGTAACAACTCCGATTGTTGCCAATGCAACTGACACTCGTCAACAAAATTACTCATGCAACAGATCCAGCGGTCAGCAACAAAATTGCATAAATTCTACAAATCCACTTGGCCTTCCAAACCTTATATGGGACGATGTCAAGTGTGTGGTGTCCAGGTCACAGTGTGAAGTATTGTCCAGAATTTTGCATTGTCCATGGCGGCAATCCACCACCAACTGGTCTCAACAATCACAATTACAAGTCCAGAACTCTGCTCCATGGTTAAATGTGCCTCCTCCACCGTAGTGGCAGCCTTGTGTTAATGCAACAATGCTCTCAGATTCATCCACTTGGCTCGTTGCCTCTGAGGTATTTCATCACATGACTTCTGATCTACACAAATTGTCTCTCCATAATCCGTACACTGGTGGCGATGATGTACTTCTTGGTGATGGTTCTGCCCTGCCAATAAGCCATTCTGGTTCTTTTTCTCTTCCATCTTACACAAAACCTTTTCTCTTTAATAATATTTTATATGTACCTTCACTGGATAAGAACTTGATTTCTGTCGGCTATGCTCAACTAATAATGTTGTTGTGACATTTACTCCCACTTACTTTCAGGTCAACGATCTGGAAATGGGAGCTCTTCGTCTGGAAGGCAAACCTAACAATGGAATCTATGAGTAGCCTCGGAGATCATCCACGCCTCCTTCATCTTTAGTGTTTGCATCCACTCTCAAGACTACTTTAACGGATTGGCACTCACATTTAGGTAATCATGCTTCATCAATTCTTAATAAAATAGTATCTGAATTTGATCTACCACTTTCTTCTCAATCTTTGATGACACTACCTTGCAATGCTTGCTCAATTAATAAAATGCATAAGTTACCGTTTTATACTTTAACTTTGCAAACCACTCGTCCTCTTGAAGTCTTATTTTCTGATGTTTGGACTTCGCCTTTAATGTCTTGTGATGGTTTTAAATATTATGTGTTATTCGTTGATCATTTTACTCGATATATGTGGTTATATCCTTTGAAACAAAAATCTCATGTTTTTGATGTCTTCACCAAATTTAAGTTGTAGGTTGAAAATCGCTTTCAAGTGAAAATTCAAACTCTCTATAGTGACAATGGGGGTGAGTATGTTGGCTTGCGTACCTTTCTAGCGAGTCATGGTATACAACATATGACCACACCTCCACACACTCCAAAACATAATGAACTTGCGGAAAAACGGCATAGACACAATGTAGAAACAGGTTTATCGTACTATCTCATGCTTCTATGCCTAAATCATATTGGACTTATGCTTTTGGTACTACGGTTTATCTTATTAACCGAATGCCTACAGCAACACTTGATTTTCATAATCCGTTTCAAAAGCTCTTTGGTTCTCCTCTGAATTTTCAAAAATTACGTATCTTTGGTTGTCTCTATATTCCATGGTTAAAACCTTATTTTACAAACAAGCTTGATGCTTGTTCAACTCCTTGTGTTTTTCTTGGTTATTCTCTTTCGTAGAGTACATATATTTGTCTTGACAGGTCTACAACTTGTATTTATGTCTCTAGACATGTACTCTTCTATGAAAGTGTGTTCCCTTTTTCACTTCCAACACCGCTCACATCAGATTCTGAAGCTGCAATCTTGGAACAAGAACAATCTGTTGCCCCAAGTGTTTCTCTGGTATCTATCTTCAACGTTGTTCCACAACCTCTTGTATTTGATGCAATTGCATCTCCACAACAGACGAATGTACCATAAAACACCTCATCATCAACGAGTCCAATAGCTGAACCAGTTCATCATCCAACCGTGTCATAAGAACGCTATAGTGCAGATCTCCTACACAAAGTCAAGATAACAGAAGCTAAACCAATCAACACACCGATGTCTCCTGACTCCTCTCTCACGCTACAATCTGGCACAACCTTGGATGATGCTACATAATATCATATAGGGTGGGCAGTGTTCAATGTCTCAATCTCACACGACTAGACATCTTCTTTATCGTCAACAAGCTCTCACAATTTATGCATAGACCAACAACGAAGCATTGGACCGTAGTAAAACACATTCTTTGCTACTTTGCTGAAACACCAACCAGTGGTATCTATCTCAATGCACACAACAACTTAAATCTCCACGCCTTTACCGACACAGACTAGACAAGAAATCGTGATGACTACACTTCTACAAGCGCATACATCATCTATCTTGGCACTCACCTAGTAGCATGGTGTTCAAAGAAGAAAATTGGAGTTGCTAGAACCTCAACCGAAGTAGAGTACCGCTCACTTGCTTCCACCACATTCGAACTCTGCTAGATTTCATCTTTTCTCTGTGAGCTTGGTCTCAACGTAACAACCAAACTTGTTATATACTGTGATAATCTTGGAGTCACATACTTAGCCAATTCTGTATACCATTCAAGAATGAAGCATTTGGCTCTAATTATCACTTTGTTCGTCAATTCGTACAAAGCAATTAGCTCCGTGTTACACACGTCACAACAGATGATCAGCTGGTTGATATCCTAACCAAACCTTTACCACGGCCGACTAGTCAAGATTTGACTCACCTCTGGAGGTCCATCTTGAGGGGGTGTATTATGATTATGTAATTACTTCTAATGTTCCTTTCCTTGTATAGTGTATACTCTAAGTGTATATAGACTCATACTTCTAAGTCTAATGAGATTATCGATTCCATTACTCAATAGCAAACGACATGAAATTTTTTTTCAATATGCTTTGTACGCTTATGAAAAAATAAGATTAACAGCAATATGAATTACTGCTTTACTATCACAAAATAGTCGTGTATGTGAAGTTTATTTTGCACCCATTTCGTCTAACAAGTTGCGCAACCATTTTATCTCTCGCAAAGCCACTAACATTGCTCCATATTCAGCATCTGCAGACGAATGAGAAACCGTTTGTTGTTTCTTAGTCTTCCAAGCAATCAGAGATCCTCCTAAAACGACAATGAAAGCGCTAAGAGATCTTCTAGTTAACGGACAAGCCGCATAATCAGAATCATAATACATAGTAAGTGACAAATCGGAATCTGCTTGTAACACATCCCTTGTCCTGGTGATCCTTTTAAATATCGTACCACACGAATGGCAGCATCCCAATGTGCTTGCTTTAGTTTTTGCATAAATTGGGACAAGATATGAATTGGATAACACATTTCAGGCCGAGTGTTTAGGAGATAGAATAATCTTCCGAGAAGACGTTGATATGGCTTCAGATCCTCAAGATATGGATTATCAATCATAGCAAGATGATGATTAGTTTCAAGAGGAGTAAGAGCAGATTTAGCACCAAGATTACCAGTTTCTTCTATGATATGTAAGGCGTATTCGCGCTGGGATAAGAACAATCCTTCTTGGCCGCGACTTACTTCTATGCCAAGAAAATATTTCAATCGACCAAGATCTTTCATTGAGAAACAATATTCTTTAAACTTTTGTACCATATATAGATCAGTTCCACAAATTACGAGATCATCAACATAAAATAACACACAAATTTTGATGTTATTACAAGAATAAGAGAAGAATGAGTAGTCTTCATATGCTTGAAGAAATCCAAAATGAAGAAGAGCATCGGAGAGCTTTTTGAACCAACATTGTGGTGCTTGTTTAAGACCATGAAGAGACTTACGTAGACGACATATTTTACCGGGATGAGTGTGGCAAAATCCTGGTGGAAGCTTCATGTAAACTTCCTCCTCTAAATCACCATGTAAAAAAACATTGTTTACATCCATTTGGTAAACTTCCCAATTATTGGTTGCAACAAGACGAAGCAAAGCATGTACTGTAGTTAATTTAACAACTGAAGCAAAATTTTCTCCATAAACTTCACCTTCAACCTGATTATTTCCTTGGACAGCTAAATGTGGTTTATGTCGTTCAATAGTCCCGTCAGAATTGTATTTGATACGAAATACTCCTTGAATTCCAATAGCCTCTTTATCTGGTGGTAAATCAATGATGTCCCAAGTATGTTGTATCTCTAGAGGATCCACTTCTTTTGTCTCAGAATATTCGTCACATGATAGACCCCATCACATTCTTCACCTCTTCTAATCATAGTCCTCGAAAAACGGTCTTACAATAGACACATTGTGTGAGTGAAAGTAGAAAAACAACCAGTTTTCTTTAACAATTTAGTAACAGAATCCAAGCTGTAGTTTAAGGCTGGAACAAATAGAACATTATGCAATGTGAGGGAATTTGTAAGAGGAAAAGATCCCATTTTTAATGCCATAGTTTGACTCCCATCTGCAAACTCAACTGTACACGGAAGGATTAATTTTAAATAGATCAGAAAAAGCTAGATTGCCGGTCATATGGTGTGAAGCTCCCGTGTCTAGAATCATGTCTCTAAACTCTGTCTTACCCAAGAGTTTTTCACTTGACTTAGGAGCAGATTTTTCTTGAACCATCTGAGTAAGTAAGTTCCATTGTTCAGAAGTGAAGTCAGGGAAATTAGAAGCATTAGAACTGGTAGCATGAGCTGCTAAGGCTTATCCTTGACAACCTCCTCTTCCTCTAGTACTACCACGACCACCTCTGCCCCTAACTCTTTGATTCTTTTCAATCCACCATTTAGGATACCCAACAATATGCCAACAATCCTTCTTTTCATGGCCTGATCTTCCACAGTGAGTACACAAAACATTCTTATCCTTTAAGATTGAATCTTCACGGTGAGAAGACAGAGTCATTGATACATTATCTATTCGAGTTGCAAATCCGATGGCATTTTGCTGAGTTTCAAGAGCACGAACAGATTCCAATCGTTGCTCCTCTCGAATAATCTTGGCATATATTTCTCCCAGATCATGTAAAGGGTCAGTTCTTATGATAGATGTATAGAGACTTCCGAAGCGAGAATCATCTAGTCCCATAATAAATTGGTGAATCTTTTCTTCATTACTCGCTTTAGCATAATCAGCAGCTTCAGAACAAGTACAAGAAAGAACAAGTTGATAGTTTTGCAATTCTTCCCAAAGAGTTGAAAGTTGACAAAAATATTCTAACACACTCTGACCTTCTTGCTTGCAGGTAGCTAATTGAGACTTAATTTGGTGGATTCAAACTTGATTTCCAACAGAGAAACGTTTCTTTAAGTCCAACCATAGCTGATGTGCTTAGTAATATAGGTTACTGTCGATCTAACTCTGGGTTTAATAGAGGACCTAATCCATCCCACAATTATTGAATTCACCGCTAACCAATTCTCATAATATGGATCATCAATCACTGGTTTCTTTAAGTTTCTATTGATGAACCCTAATTTCCTTTTTACTTGAAGAGCATTAATCAATTCAGCTTACCATTCATTCTAATTGTCCTTTTTCAAGATTACAAAATAGATGATAGAACCTGGATTATCTGAAGAGGAGAGTTGATAAAGTGAGATCGACTGGATCTTTGGAGCTCGCGATTTGGTAGCTTCTAGCTCAACCATAGTGAAACTATCGCACTTTTCTTAAACGAATAAGAAAGAATTTTTTTGAGAAATTCAGAAAAAGAGATTCATCAATCACCGCTATGATACCATGTAGATTTTGTATCGAAAGTAAATGTTTAAGAAAAATATTTATAAAACTTATTGTTTTTAGATAAAGCTAAATAAATATCGAATATATCTAAATCTAAATTAGTTAAAATAATATATAATATATCCATTGTATTCAAGTACTTGTACGGTCAGGTCAGAAACCAAGTTTGGAAAGCAAAAATGATTGATTTCTGAAATATAAGATAAGAAATGATTATAAGAACAAGAAAGAAACCCAACTCGTGACTCAATCTTAACAAACCACACCTCCACTCCATACTTTAAAACATATTTTTAATTTTTGATTTCTAACTTTTCTTTAAATTTTTCTTTATAGGGGATAGTTTATTTTACAAACTTTTAGATTTTAAATTGGATTATTATACAACATTAGCCCATGGGTGTATAAACTACTTATTAGAGTCCTAGACCAAAACGTTTCTGTTAAAAAAGAAAGAAAGAAAGAAATAGATGCAATAGATCCGGTTTTGTTAACATGGTAATATTCAAATATGAGTAAAAGTGATAGATATGGATAAATTATTACGTAAAGCATAAAAATCAAAAGAAAAAACAAGATAAGGAAGAAAACAAAAGAGAAAAGAGAGAAGCAAAACGCGAGAGACGACGCGCAATCTCACACATGTAGCCACCACATTAATCTATCACTCTCTTTTACACAGTTTACTGTCAGTGCCTGCATTTTCATTTTTATCAATTTTCAATACTTTTAGTATGTAATTATTTACTATAATGGCTAAACATCTATAGTTCAACTTTATTCTATTGTATATGAGTAGGAGATTTAAAGATGGATTGGGTTTTGGGTCTTATCGATCTAGTTGAAGAAAATATTAAAATTGGAATATACAAACTAACCGCAAAACCTATTTAAATTTTCACTACATATTAGTTCAAAAAAATATATACTAACAGATCTTTCTTAGGCACGAATTCCTACGTTTTTCCCACTCAAATTTTCTTGCATTTTAGGGGAAGAGAACTTTTTAAAGTTAGCCTAATGAAACTCTCCAAAAGAAAATCACTCATTTTAAATAAAGTTTCTTGTTCCTTTATTTCCCACAATAAGTTTAAAGCTCAATCCCTCAAGATTTGTTGTTTTGTTAGCGCACAGAAGCTTGCATCTTCTCCTACTTCGTTAGCTCAAGCTCTTTCTGTTACCAGCTTTTCAATCTTTCTCCAGGCAAATCATTTTCTCACAAAATCTCTTTCTTCAACCTCACCCACGACTTGGATCTAGGTCAGATCTCTCTTGGATTACAAGTTCTTCACTCTCTCTGCTGGTATCTTCTCGATCTCTCTAAGTACCAACATGTCTAAGCGCATTCCATATGAGGAAAAAGGGCAATGCTTAGCCACTTCCTCTCCACATCCCAAGTCCTCAAGAATCCAGATCCCTGAGTTTGACACTTCAAAATTAATCAAACAACACATGTTTACTATAGTAGGAAGAGTTACAAACAAGAAACAACAAAGAATATGGTCCTTGATTCCTTTCTTGTTGAACCCATGGAAAACCTCTAGCCGAACTTTTGGAACAGATCCAGGAGATGAAAAGTTTCAGTTTTAGTTCTCTTGTGAAGCAGACCTGCAACTAGTGCTGGAAAATAAACCATACCACTTTGCAAAGTGGATGGTTATCATCCATATATGGGAATCCACCATAAGCCCAAGTTTCCCATCACTTATCCCATTGTGGATCAACATTTAGGGAATTCCCCTTCACCTCTGGTCAAAGGAAACCTTCAAGTGTATTGGTTAAAACATTGGTTCATTGTTGGAACTAGATATATATCACCTCAACATCAGCCTGCATGAAAGTGGAAATAGATGGTCTGAAATCTCTTATTCTAACTACAAAAGTCAAATTTTCAATTGGAGATATTGCCACAGCTACCCTAGTGTATGAGAGACTAGGGAAACACTGTAAAATTTGTTGGAACCTTAGTCACAAGGATAAGGATTGCACTCTGAATGATCGCAAATAAGTTTATCAAAGTCTGAGGACATAGACCATGATATCCTCCCTGGTGTAACCAGTAAACACAACAATATAGACTCCCAAAAGACATACTAGAACCCACAACTCAAGAAGATCATTATGAAGATTGGAGACATAGAACCTCTTATTCCTCAGAGTCCTTCAATTCTTGGCGTTACTCAAATTACGAAAGGCTCCCCACAACATACAGAACACGAGACCAAGACTCTTACCATAGCTACTCAAGGAAATTGACGCGTACTCTACCTTCAAGGAGAGAGCACCCATACTCTAGAAACTTGGGCTATAAGAGTCCTGACCAAGCTTCAACGCAAGAATGGAGAAAATTAAGAAGAAACCCCCCCCAATGGCACCTCTCAGAGGAATTGAGGAATATATATCATCAAAATCAAAGAAAACAATTGTTGAAACAAAGATACAGGTAAACAATGATCCATATACGAAAATCACAACTCCTGAATTAAAGGTTGTTATGGGTGAACTGAGGGAGGTTATGGTTCACTATATCAGAATTGATGACCCTCGAGTAAGTGCAGCGAGGCTTGGAAAATGTATCCAGGCTGAGGAAGCTGATGAATAAGTAAAAAAAGCCACCAATATGGTTATGTCTGCTCATAAAAGACAAGCCAAGAAACTTCAAATCACCGAGCATCTTCAGGATGAGGTGGAATACTTGGCTAGTCTTCATCACTCTGAGGAAAGGATCCCGACCTTATTGTGCCTAGGGCCATTAGAGGAGGAGCAGATACCTAGCTCGGTAAAGCAAACACGAGCATACACAAAGAAGAAGGCCACCAAACCTGCACCAAGGAAAAAATTGATCATAAGCCCCAAAATTTTCTTAGGTTCCAATGTAAGGAAAAAGAAAACACCACTAACTCGGGTGTCCCCAAGGAGGAAGTTATCACTAGAAACAATCCCTTTAACAGCGGAGAACCATCTGATCATAAATGATATGGAAAAAGGACAGCCCAACACATCTAGAAAGGTACCCGATAGGAGTGTCTCTACTCCAACTGCTGCAAAATTACCAGGATCAATCAGTATAATACCAGCTATCTCTAAGCAAAGGGTGGATTTTTAAGAACCACCTAACCGTCTTCCTTAATCATACTAAGCTGGAATTGTCAAGACTTGGAAAATCTCTTAACAATATGGCGCTTAAAGGAGATTAACCATAATGAGTCTCCAAACATTCTATTCATCATGGAAACAAAGAACCTCAACGACTTTGTTTCATCACGCTTACAAGAATTGAACTATAGTTGTAAGGAAATCATACCTTCTTAAGGACATAGAGGAGGAGGCCTAGCCCTAGTATGGAAGAACAAGATAAAACTCACGGTTCTGGAAACTACCCTAAACTTGATAGATACAAAGTCAAAAATCCAGAACAAGACCACCTATGTATCTTTTGTGTATAGAGACATAGATAAAGCCAGACGAAATCAAGGCTGGAATAATCTTGTAGCTTTGTCTTCGATCAAACATGACCCCTGGTTGATCATAGGTGATTTCAACGACATTTTATGGTCAACAAAGACCAGAATCACCATTCAGGGATTTCGGGGAATTTACCTCAGAATGTGGTTTCTATGATCTCCAGCATAGCGATGACCCTCTCTTAAAAATTGGCGAGGAGTAAGATATTCTCATGTTGTTTGATAACAACTGAACAGATCTATGTCTAATACCTCTTGGGCTGAGGAGTTCTCATCTGGATGTTGTGAATACCTTTGGTTTGAGAGATCTCATCACGAGCCGCTACTAACAAGATTCGACACTACAAAAAAAAAAAAAGGATTATTTAGATTCGATCAAAGATTGAAGGATATGGAGGAAGTAAAGAATATGATCGAAAAAGTCTAGAAAAAGAAACATGACCTTAAAGTGTTTAAAAGACTTGGAAAACTCGCAGATCTCTGATCGATTGGGCAAAAGAAAATTTTAAGAACAATCATATTCGCATATAGGAATTAAAATATGACTTAGAAAAAGCTCTGACAAGCATGACGAGTAGAGATGTAGAGATTCAGGAAATCAACACAAAACTGAGCAAGCTTGCATAGATGAAAAGAAATTCTAGAAGTAGAGAAGGCGGGTTCAATGGTTAAATGCTGGTGACAAGAACACAACTTTCTTTCATGCATCTACAAAAATTAGGAAAGCCATCATAAACTCTTGGTAATAGAGAAAAACCAAGGGCAAGCAGTTTACAAAGAAGAACAAAATATCTGAGGTAATTTCTGAGTACTTCAACGACATATTCACTCCCAAAGGAGCAACTTATTGGGAAACAGTGCTAGAAGCTCTCCATCTGAAAGTAACACCGGAGGATAATTCTCATTTGACAAATCTACCAACTGATGATGAAATCCGGAAAGCTATGATTGACATTGATCCAGACAAGGCCATATGTCTTTATGGATGTTAGGCCTTAAATCACAAAAGAAAGTCATTCTTCTCAACATGGACTTTCCCCTTACACATCAATGCCACCTACATGAGACTAATCCCAAAGATTGACAACCCCATTAAAGTAGTGGATTACAGACCGATTGCTCTATATTTAGTCTTCTATAAAGCAATCTTCAAAATTATTACAAGCAGACTACAATCGATCCTACCAAAACTAATCATAGGGAATCAATCTGCTTTGTACTTGGTCAGGCCATCTCAGATAACGTCTTAATCTCCCATGAAGTTCTCCATATGCTAAAAACAACAAACACAAAGAAACAAAGCTTGTTAGCAATCAAAAGGGACATAAGCAAAACCTATGATAGGTTAGAGTGGGGTTTTATCAGAGCAGTTCTTCATCGATTGGGTTTTCCTAATAAGTTGATTGCATGGGTGATGGAATACATTACCTTAGTATCTTATACATTCCTAGTCAACGAGACACCACAAGGAAATGTATTACCACAAAGAAGACTTTGACAAGACAACCCATTATCCCCCTATATATTTATCTTGTGTAGTGAGGTCCAATCGGGTTTGTGCAAAAAAGCTCAAGAAAAAATTCATATACTTGGTCTAAACATCTAAAGGAACAGTCCGAGCATAAACTATCTCTTGTTTGTCGATTACATGATGTTTTTTTGTCATGAAAATCAATGAAGCATCACCTCCCTGAAAACTATTCTAAAGAAATATGAGGCAGCCTCAGGACAACCCATTAATGTCCTGAAGTCCTCAATCACGTTCTCAAAACGTAGGATCTGAAAGACAAAATCAAAGTTGAACTCAATATTTACAAAGAATGAGGGAATGTGAAGTACTTGGGACTTCCAGAACACTTTAGGCGAAATAAGAAAAATCTTTTTGAAGCCATCCTAAGCAAAATACAGCAAAAAACCAAGAGCTGGTCAACCAAGTTCTTATCTAGTGTCGGGAGATTATTCTATTTAAAAGTCTTCTACCAGCAATGCCCCTATATGCAATGACGTGTTTTCAACGTGACCAATCACTCCTAAAGAAATTCATTCAACTATTACAAGATTTTGGTGGGATGAAAAACAAGGGAAGCGTAAAATGGCATGGATTTCATGGAGTAAACTTACTCGGTCTAAGTCAGATGGTGGATTGGGATTTCGAGATCTTTAAGCTTTTAATGTGCCATGCTAGCAAAGATCACTTGGAAATTTCTCACCCATCCAGATTCCGTAATGAGCAAAATTATGCTAGGAAAATATTGCAAAAACAAGTATTTAATAACCACAAAGAAGAATGTTGTAATCTCTCTTGGATGGCGTGGGATTTTAATTGGTCGAGACTTATTTAACTAGCACCTAGGATGGAAAATGGGCAATGGAGAATCTATAAACATTTGGAAGGATGCTTCATTGAATACTTCCTCTAAGATAAACCCGATTGGACCACCTCACTGGTCAAACATGCAAAACAAAGTAGCAAAGCTAATTAACCCATCTACTAAGGACTGAGACATCAGTCAAATAAGAGAAATGCTCCCTTGTTATGAGACCTCAATCCTCAACCTCAAACCAAATCTACATGGATAACCAGATAAGCGGATTTGGATCAAAACTCCTAGTGGAATCTACTCCACTAAATCTAGGTATCACTCGATCATAGCAGAAAAACAAAACCATCTCCAACCCGCTCACCTGCAGGAAATGAAGTGGAAGTCAGAAGTTTGGGACCTTAATGCTCCACCGAAAATTAAGCTTTTTATATGGAAAACACTCTCTCAAGCCTTATTAGTTGGGAGATTGAGTCTGTGACTCATCTATTACACAAGTGTTCCTTTGAGCAATCGATCTGGAAAGAAACCCAACTTATAGACTTTACTCAACCGTTGGAGGACCTCTCTTTTGATCTCTTTTTCAGCCTCTCTTGGAAGCGACTGAAGAACCTCCCAAGCCCTCCACCAGTAGGCTTAATAGTGGTATCTTTATCCCCACGAATCTGCTTGAATCTATGGAAGGGAAGAAACAATTTGATTTTTAACAAGTTGGCAGAATCCCACACTAATATCATTGAAAAATCAACTTTGGAAGCTAAGGAATGGTCATAAGCTCAACTTAATCCACCTAATGTGATTCGAAAACTCGTAATCTGAATATATATATATTAAGGATTCAGTCAAAATATCTATATCGTTATCGATAATTTACGTTGTTTGTTGTCTGCCATTAACTCATTTCGTTTATTGCTGTTGTGCTCAAGTCTTGTATTCAAGTCTTTGAACACAAATATATTAAGTCACTCATCTGCATGCATATTAGAGCAATGATACTCCAATACCCCCACCTCAAGTTGAGCATACAAGTTTTGTATATCCAACTTAGATAAAAAATGTTCAAAATTGTCTTGACCAATAGGCTTTGTGAACATATCAGCAATAGGTTTTGTGAACATATCAGCAAATTGTGTATCGAAAACAAAGTGTTGAAGACATATGTTACATATGAAAAAAGATTGAAGCTTTTTAGAATTATATGTATTTTGAAAACATATATGTATATATAAAATAAAACATAAAAAAACTATATATAAGAATATTAAATATTTAAATAAACATTAAACAACTAATCATATCAAAAAATGTTTAAAAATACTAATCCAATATATAAGATACTAAATAGTTTAACCAATAATCATATCACAAGATTAACATCAAAATTTAGGAGATTAGTATTAAGGGAAAAACAAAATATATTCATATCTCTTATATAACGAGTGTATATTGAAATAATCAAATAGAGTTTAAATTTGTCATAATTAATTTCTAATATTTAGTTTATATCATAAAAAATACTAATCAATTTTATTACTTATCCTAATAGCTTGAATTCTATTCTTCTATTTAAATACAAGACTTATCCTATGACTAATACCAAAATTCATAATAAAAACAACCATTGATTTTCATACTCTTTCTCTTACGATCTTTTCGAATTCATCATGTCGTTTTCTGAAATTTTTTCTTTTAAATTGTACAAACAAAAGTAAAGAATTAAAGGTTAGATTATAATGAAGGTATTCATTGAAAATTTGGTCAAACTATTACGATTCTTTTTTATTATAAGGTTTATAATTAATATTTTATCTATTTACATTTAAAATCATTAGGAATATTTTCTAATTAATTCATATATTTTGTAAGGTAATAAAATTCATTGGAACATGAAGAAAGATCATGTTTCCAAATTTGTTAATCTTTTTAAGCATGTAAATTTTTTTTAAGTATAATTTGATTATTTATAAGTATATTCATATTAGTAAGAATGACTGATATTATTATATCTATATTTATATTAGTAAATACTTGATAACTTAATTTATTAATAAAAAAATATGTGTCATATCGATAATATAAATACACACAAAATTAAATATGGATCTAAAAATTTAAATGAATACGGATTTAAAACTCTAAATGAATACGAGTTTAAAAAAATTAAATGAACATGAATCTAAAAAGGTAAATGATACGAGACAAAAAAAATGTTTATATACGAAAATTGTAATGCATCTAAGCCTAAATAAATAGAGATCGAAAAATATATTGTGTACAACACCAATTATCATTATAAATTGATTTTTAATAAATCAAATATATATATAAAATTATTAAATTAACATATAAAAATCAAACCATGAAATAAACAAAAATAAAATAAATATCAAATATAAATATTATAAATAAATAAAAATAACTAGTCAAAAAACATGTGACTCAGTTGGTTTGTTTCTGATTTAGCTAAGCACCAGGTGGTGAGTTTGAATGTCACCCTGTTCCAATTAGAGAACTTAGGCTATTGATCGGGTATTGTCCATCAAATGGTTACTTGTTGACAAAAAAATAACTACAAATATATATTGATTTTCTATAGAAATATATATCGTGCATAACATGAAGCATCATATAATACTTAATAAAACATTAATTACCTAACAAAAGTAAATTAAAGAATTTAACAATAAGATTTAATGATAGAAGATAAAGAGAAGGTGAAATAAAATTGGATTACTAAACTAATTACCTACAAATAAAAAAAAACTAATTATTTAGAGTTTGGCAATACTTTCGTTTATTTATTTTGAAAATCAAAATTTTTATGAGATTAAAATTAAACCAGTCATATTTGAGTTTGTTTTTACTCTGAAGTATGATTAATTTAATTTTAATATTTTACAAAGATTTTTGTTTTCCAAAACAACAAAACGAAATCAATTGTAAATTAGGAAAATTTTATTGGCAATGACTTTCGTTTTGGAAAACAAAAAAAAATTTGTATGAGATTGAAATTAAATCAATAATATTTTAATTTATCTTTTACTTTAAATTATGATTGGTTTAACATCAAATTTTTACAAAGATTTTTGATTTTCAAAATAACAAAACGAAAAGCGATTGCTAATTCGGAATCTAATAAAATTAATTAAAAGAAAAAGCGGAAGAGCGAGAGAGAGGAGAGAGAAACTTTTGGTCGTGTTAGTTTGTTCTTGTTCCAATAAATACAATCAAATCATATTCCAAAACTTCATTCAAACTCTGCTTCTACTTCTTCTCTTCCCCCATTTTCCTTTTCCCGATTCATCTACAATTCAGTAATTTCATCAATAAATAATCCAAAACTGAGAGATGGATAGAGAGAGAATTTGGTGGTGGAGCTCATCTTCATCATCCAACAAAGTCCACTCAAATCTTGAGAGATTTCTTCGAGGAATCACTCCAAATCCTCCTCCTTTATCTTTATCACAGGTACTCTAATTTTTCTTTCCTCTCCAGAATCTGCGAGTCAAACATAATATTCTCTAGTCTTACACTTAATCAGGTGATTATAATCAACACACTAATTAAATCTTGTGTTTTTTTTAATTACATATCGACAGATATAAATATATTATAATACAATTAGTCTTTTAACTGATGAAAAAAAATGGACAACATTTGTCATTTTCTTAGGATATCATGTCATTTACTCACCACGTGTAAACTTAATGACAGCAAAAAATATCAAATTTATAATTAAAAAATGTATTGCATTAAAATTGGTTTGAATATTCCGAGTACTAAGGTATATCCTATGAATGTGTCTTTGTCATCTTTATACCATTAAATCACTGTCTCTTTCAGCAATTTTTGTATTATTATGTGGATTATTTGCTTGTGTGTGTGTGTTGAATTACAATGCTTTCAAGTAGCATTATCACTAAACATAGGGATTAAACTGTTTCAAGAGTTTGACCTTTTGTTGTTAATTTTCAGAGCTGCAAGGATGATGTGAACAGTTTGTGGAGCAAAAACGAGGTTGAGTATTTCAGGCTTAGTGATCTTTGGGAGTGTTTTGATGAGCTAAGTGCATATGGACTCGGATCAAAGGTCGAGTTAGACAATGGTGAATCCGTTATGCAGTACTTTGTTCCGTATCTATCTGCTATTCAAATCTATACCAACAAAGCCACAACCATTTCCAGGTTTGAAGTAACATTAGTTTGTAGTTGGGAACAATGGTGTTCTATATATATGTTTAGGAACTTGATGAGTGGAATGTATTGATGGTTACAGGAACCAGAGTGAGGTAATTGATTGTGAGAGTGAATGTTGGAGTGATGATAGTGAGATTGAGAAGTTGTCAAGGTCAATGAGCAGTGGTTCTAGCAAATTATGGGATTCTGTTTCTGATGATTCGAGTTCTGAAGTAGATGGTATCTCTTCCTCGATGCGAGACAAGCTCGGTTACATTGATTTTCAGTACTTTGAGTCAGCTAAACCCAACTTGCGGGTTCCTCTTACCACTAAGGTTTTTATCAATTTCATATCTAGTGATCTCATCTTGCCTGATTTGAGTTATGAAAATTTTCTGTTTCTTTTGGTTTGTTTTAGGTAAATGAATTGGCTGCAAAATATCCAGGGCTTTTGACTTTAAGGAGTATTGATTTGTCTCCTGCCAGTTGGATGGCCATTGCTTGGTAAGTATATAAATGGTCTACTTACTTGATCTGCAAGGTTTTTCCGACTTCTGTGATGATAAAGTGTTGAACTTTTGGGGTTTAGGTATCCGATTTACTCTATTCCTTCTCATAAGATCGATAAAGACTTATCAACATGTTTCTTGAGTTATCATACGTTATCTTCGGCTTTCCAAGGTATGATAGATTGATATTCACATCGGAAATTGAGATCATTATAATCTAATAGATATGATCTAAGGACCAATCCATCTATTGTCCATTGGTTTTAAGTTGGAAGCCTGTAATTTATCATCTTGCCTAAAATATTGGAGTGTAACACTTAGATTGTGATAGAATCTCTTAGCTTAAGACATTGATGTCCAATTTCTTATGTAATTTGGTGGAGAAAGGCGATGAGATTAACAAAGCCATAGAAGAAGAAACATTGTGTTCGAACGATGAGTCAGTGACCAAGAGACTTCAATTAGCTCCTTTTGGTTTAGTTACCTACAAATTGGAAGGAGAATTGTGGGGGAATCAAGAATCTTGTGACGAAGAACGTTTAGTTTATCTTCGAAGCGCGGCGGATTCATGGCTGAAACAGCTTAATGTTCATGATCACAGTGACTATAGCTTCTTCTCCATGAACACGAGCTTGTAGGTCTAAAAAGAGACAAGACTGTTTTTTTTTTCTTTTTCTTTTTTGCTGTTGTTTTTTTTGTAAATTTATATAGCAACTTGTCATTGAGGTTTCTGTTTCTCATGTTAAAGCCATGGAGAATAAAACAGATTTAAGGCGGTTCTTTAGCTTTGCAATTATGAGGAAAAAAATCCTTAACTTTGTCTATGGATTTCTGACCAAATAAATTTGTTGTCTGAATACATGTCAGAAATCGTTTTGTAAATTGGTTCGTCGTTACAGACGAAGAAACAAAAAAATACACCTTTCTTTTACATACGAAGATTTATATATAATTTTCTTAAATTCAGTTAAACCTTATATTATATGACGTCTAAATCTTTTTTCCTACTCTCCAGATGACTACAACAATTACTAAAATTTAACAAATTATGACAATCCTCAATAATATGCTTTTTTTTTTGTCATCTGAGATTACATAATTCATAAAAGAGTTTGGCTTTCGCCAATAATATGTTGTAATTTTTTTTTGTCACTCACATAATATGTTGTTAATCCATAAAATATTAATGGGAAACATTTTTTTTTGGCAAAGAAAAGACCGACGTATCATTCAAAAACTATTAAAAAAATGAAATTTGGATATTACAATAATTCTATTTTCATAAATGTGTTTATAATCTGTCACAAAAAAAGAAAAGAAAAAAATCTGTCACAAAAGTATCATGTGAATGGTGATCTAGATGAGTAGATACAGCAGAACAAAAAGGAGGAAGCCCCACCTGAGCAACATGGACCACAACACATGAGAGAAGTTTGGCAACCGCCGCAAGTCGGTAAGTACTTTTGTTACGTCGATGCTTTTTGGAAGAAAGATGAGCGGACATGTGGCGTGGTCTGGATAGTCCAAAATAATCTTGAAAATGTTAAATGGTTGGGAGGTAAGACATACCCCCACTTTTGATCATGCCTAGAAGTCGAAGTTGCAGTTTTGGTGTAGGCTATGAACTGTGTTGATAAACTCGGGTTTCATAATGTATGTTTTCAAAGTGATTCAAGCATCCTAGTAGAAGCAATAGACGATCCGGTGAATTGGCCTAAGCTTAGCTGCTAGGTTAAGGAAATAACGGCACAGCTCCCGAGGTATCTACGAGCAACTTTTAAGTCCATAAGTAGGAATGCTAACACGTGTGCAGACTTGATAGTTGGGAGATCACTTTCTGATCAAATTTATAATGTTTATTTAGAATGTATCGTGCCTGATTGACTTAGTTACCTGTTGAAATGTGAGAAATTGGTATGAGTTAGATTTTATTATTATGAATATGTATTTGAGGAAAAAAAATATCATGTTTATTTATCATCATTAGTTTAATTTGTATTATCTTTAGGCAAATAATTTAGTTGGAAGTTGGAATTGCGCTTCCAGAGATTAAATGGCTAATCCCACAGTTTCTCTTTTTCTTCGTTTTCCTTGTATACTGACATGAACAACTTCAACGCCTCGAATCTTTCGTCCTCGCTTGATTCTTTCACAAGAAACCTTCTCCGTATTTCTCGCTACCAGGAAAAGAAATTAAAGCTTCCCGGAGATGTTCTCGTTTCTGGGTTTCGTATTCCTAACTGGATTTTTCTTGGGAATTCTCGGCATCTTGGCGTTGGAAACAGCGGGATTGATGTATCTTCTGAAGCGATTGAATCGGAAGAGAGATCGGATGGAGTTAATTGATCCTTCTACCAAGGATTTTAAACCTCGCGAATCTATTGATTTTTGTCTCAACAAACAGGTGATCGATCTTTATTTTGGTTTTTAAGAGTTTTGTTTTCCACGAGACAGAATAAAGTTTGTTCTCTGAAATGAGATTAATCTTAGAAAACTGAATTCTGGGTCTAATTTCGGAATGTGTGCATGTTGCTTTCGTTGCGAGAATTGAGTTCGTTTCATTGGAAATTTCGATTGAGCTCGTAACTCAAGTGTCTATATATAGCTACGTCGTGGCTCTTAGGGTTCATTGATTACAATGTCACCGTTTCCAATTGAAACAGTTTTTGTAGTCGAAGTTAGAGCCCAGAGAATTTCTCTTTCTGGCATTTTGGTTTGCTATCTCAATTTTCAGATATCCGTAATGACCTCTGTAGTTATTTCTAGGGAGTAATCTGGATTTTGGAACTGGATGACGGTCTAAAGAACTTGATGAAGGAAAAATTAACCAAAGAGCAGAAGAGGAAGAGAAACGTCTTGGAGATTCATCCACTTCGAAAATTCGCATTGATCAAAGATCACAAGCTCATCTTGTCAAATACTGATGGCTCTCAAAACACTGTTTCTTTAAAAGGTTGCTCTGTTGAAGCTGTTTCCGGGTCTGATCTCCCTACAAGAAAATGGTACCCCCTCTTTATTTTCGACTTTTTTCTTTTAATGAAATTGTGAATTCTGGTTGAATCAGGTCATTGTGTTAAGTTTATCATTCATAGTTTTACTCCTTGAATTTGATCCTATTAGGTTCCGGAATTTTTTATGTCATTTTAACAAGAATTCATATGAAGCTTGATTGTTCTTTTGCATCTTCTTTTTCTCTTTTGCTTCTCAGGGCCAAAAGATATCCTATAAAAATTGAAAGCAAGATTTCTCCAGACTTGTACAAGGGAAACCAGGTGTTTTACATCTATCTCGAGACTTCTTGGGAAAAGGAATCATGGTGTAAATCCCTTCGTCTTGCTGCTTGCGAAAATCAGGAAAGGTTTATCTGGTACTCCACCAAATTGAAAGAGGAGTTCCGTAGTTACTTGACATCTCTTAATGATGCATATCCGTCATTTATGAAATCATCAGCTGGGTTAAGTTTTGAGACACCTGACAAAGGGAACAGAACGGATGGCTCTTCCTCGAAGGTTCGTTTGTTCTTGAAGAAATTTTCAAGAAAGCGATCACATCGTGAAGACAGGAAAACATGTGTCCGTTCATACCAAGATTCACAACATGGAAGTAGCTCTGATGTGCCTATTTTTTCACGTTCTGCGAGCCATAGCAGTCATATCTCCGGGGTTTCGGATGGAGACTCTGAAGATAAGTTCGAAGTTGATGAAGGAACATTAGCTTGGAACTTGCTAATTTCTAGGCTGTTTTTCGATCTCAAACAAAAAACGGGAGTGAAGAATTCAGTGCAAGCACGAATACAGGTATGCAATTTCCATGATCTCAGATTTTGAGATGTATTGATATCTATAACCAAACAAAGTTGTAATTTGTTGTTTAAACAGCGGTTGTTATCCAACATGAGGACTCCAAGCTACATAGGCGAACTAATCTGCTCTGATGTTGAAACTGGAAATCTTCCACCTCATATACATGCTACACGGGTTCTTCCAATGGATATGAGTGGTGTGTGGGCTTTTGAATTAGATATTGAATACTCTGGTGAAGCGGTGATTGACGTTGAAACACGAGTTGACATCCGTGACGCGAATCTACAAAAAGGCATAACCGACACAAGGTTGCAGCCAAGCTCTGCAGGGGAAGTCCCTTCAAACCTCACTGAAGGTGTTGCAGATTTTGGAAAAAAATTAGTGATCCCTGTGGAAACTAATGATGCAGGAGAAGTTAAAAATGGTGGAACCACTAAATCAGGCTAGTATAAGTTCTGGCGAGCATAATTACTTTTCAATAGCATTGCATCAGATGATAGTTACGACTGAATTTTCGTGCCACTTTTTTGTTTTTTGCAGATGAACTCAACGGCTCAAAAGGAACAAAGGCAGCTTCAAATGGTGTGTCCAGGTGGAAGTCTATTCTTAAAACCATTGCTGAACAAGTTTCCCAGGTTGAGACGTCCTTTCAAAATATCTACAGGATGGTTTCGTTTTGCTTGAATGATTTCTTATATAACCTTTCCTCGGTTCTTTTGAAAGCCTTTGATTGGGTTCTCATGTTATTTTTCCAGTCATTCTTGTCTCTATATGGTATCTGAGATTGTCACCATCTCTCAAATGCAGGTGCCTATCTCTTTGTCAATACGGGTTTCTTCTCTTAGAGGGACACTGCGGGTACACATGAAGCCGCCTCCTTCTGACCAACTATGGTTTGGATTCACGAGCATGCCTGATATTGAATTCGATCTTGCATCTTCTGTTGGAGAACATAAAATCACCAATAGTCATGTTGCAATGTTCTTGATCAACCGATTTAAGGTACATTTTATTCTTTGGTATCTCTACTGTTTGGTCTCTAGTGAACTTAATGTTGAGAAAATGAGATAACATTACGATTCTGCAGACGGCAATACGAGAAGCAGTGGTTCTTCCCAACTGTGAAAGCCTAACGATCCCGTGGATGATTGCTGAAAAAGATGATTGGGTTCAACGAAAAGTCGCTCCATTCATGTGGTTGAATCAAGAACATGATCACAATAGCCCCAATGGAACAGAAGTGAAATCCAAATCAGACAAGCCACCGACTTCTTCCTCCTGTGTTCAGTCAGAGCAAATGCAGAAAACTGCAAATGCTTCCCAGAAGCCGACTCTTTCCGAAGCAGGGATTGTGTCTTCTTCCTCTTGTGCTCAGTCTGCGCAAGAGCAGAAAGCGGCCACTACAGTCCAGAATCCAAATACTGAAGCAGAGCCTGTATCTACGCCATGTTCAAATTCCACAACCGCAACTGTAGAGAGTGACAATTCGTTGGAAGAAGTAAAAACTCCATTACTGCTACCCAGCAGCGATGAAAAGCAGGAGACGAACTCAAGGGAGATTTCAGTTCTTGAATCACCATCTAGGTCGATAGTTTCAAGTGAAGAAGATGATTCAAGGGGAAAGAAATTGGGAAGAAGAGCAAAGATGTTGGATCTTGGGAAGAAGATGGGCGAGAAGTTAGAGGAGAAGAGACGTCACATGGAGGAAAAGAGTAGACAGATTGTTGAAAAGATGAGAGGACCTTCTTAGCACAGAAGAAGGAAGAATCTTTTGCAGGTTTCAGATACAAAAACTGATTATAGAAAAAAGGAAGTTCGGCATTTGTCACATGTACATGACAGAAAGCCATAGATGTCTCAATTTTTATCCGATAATTGACCACTTTTTGGTGAAATCTTTATTATTATAATAGGTACAATACAAGAAAACAGGTACTGGTGTGGACTCAATTATACAAAAAAAACCAAAAGAAACGAACAACACAAGCAAACACAGAGATTCGTTATACAAAGAGGGAACCTTCTTGGACCAGGTCTAGTAATCTTCCGGAGCCAATGGTTGGTGGGTGCTGTGGTGAGGAGGTTCGTTCACGCTGGGGATGACCATGTACTCATAGATGAGTGCAGCGAGTGCACCGCCAATGAAAGGTCCAACCCAATAGATCCAATGGTTACTCCATCTCCATCCTACTAATGCTGGACCGAAGGCTCTAGCCGGATTCATAGAGGCCCCCTCGAATGGGCCTCCCACCAAGATGTTTGCCCCAATTATGAGTCCAATGGCTAGTGGCGCTATGATCCCAATACTCCCTCTCTTTGGATCTATTGCGGTTGAGTACACGACATAAACCAAAGTAAATGTAAGTACGATCTCCATCACTAGCCCATGAAGCTCACCAACTCCTGACGCTACATGGAAACCTACTGGTCTCTGCATCAGAGAATCACAGTCACAGTCAGGATCATACACTTACAGAGATATATACAAAGTAGTAATAAAGAACCTTCTGAAAAATAGCGAATATCTAAATTGAATTCAAACAGAGAACCGGATTAGCTAGGCCAAACATCATATGTAAGAGATTGGTGAGAAGAGATATACCAAGCCGTTAGTGGCAAGCCTCAACAAGAGACAAGCAAGGATAGCACCAAGAAGCTGAGCAATCCAATAGTAGATAGCTCGGATCACTGTGATCCTGCCTCCGATTAAAGCACCAAAAGTAACCGCCGGGTTCACATGGCCTCCGGAGATATTAATGGCCGCCGAAGCAGCCGCCATGAAAGCAAATGCATGAGCTAGCGCTACCAGAACTAAACCTCCCGGTGTGTTTGTCCCCGTGTGGGCTTCCGTGCTCCAATACAACTTGTCTGTTCAATTACACGATTACAGACCTATATTATATATACTTCAATTAACACATGCATGATGATACATGGTCGGAACGAAAATACTTACTATACTTATGTTGAGTTAATTTTGATATCTTTCACTTAGTCTTCATAATTTTTGGCTGTAAATGTTTTTTTTTTAACAAAAATACGAACCTAGAGCGAGGATAGAGCCTTCTCCAGCAAAGACGAAAACAAAGGTGGAAAGAAACTCGGCCAAAGTGGCTCTAATCGAGTCCGGGTGAGTCGCCTCGTCAGCTCTCCCGAATCCGTATGCTCTTCTAGCAGATGTTGCCATTTATATAGCTCTGTTCAAACCCTAATTCCAATAAGAAGATCAAACTTTGATGGAAATATTAAGAGGAAGAAAGAAAAGGCAAGAGAAGAAGAATTGAAAAGAGAGAACTTAAAAGAGGTGAAGTGGAAGTAACGAAGAGACAGATGTGATATGAAAGTGTCTGGAGCTGGACACGTGGATCCTGTTCGTGTCTATCCATTCCTCGATCTTACCTGATCGTCTCGATCTGGACTCTTTCTTAATTAAGTTTTATGTACGTACTGATATATAGTATATATAACAACTGATGTTTATATATTATTCATGTCGTGACTTTATATCTATGCATGTGTGACAAGTGGATCAACTTATACTTCTCTAAATCTTGATCCGGTTTCGGTTTTCCTCGTCATCTTTTTTGTCTGTATGTGAAAGAGTAATCAAAGTGTGGATCGCATGATTATTTGTTCGTTGATTATATGCAACTATGCAAGCTGAAGCTTGATGTAGCAATTGAGTGGTAAATTCCGGTTTAAACCGGTTTGGCATATTTGTTGGGAGACACCTGAGGACTATACTTTTCCCTTACACAATATGTTTGTTTTACCCCAATTTCTCGGGTGCTGAAGCGCGTGAGCTTGATGCTATTCTCGCGACCTTGCGACTCTCACCATTGTTTTCTTAGGGTTTCTAGCTTTCAAAATCCAGAGCGATCTTCATGAATTACGATTGAAGTTAATTTTCTTCTCTTCGATTTGGTGTTAAAATCTTTAATGCTTGCTGCTCCGACCCCAAAAACCCTAGAGAAACCCTAGATTTCAGTTTCGTAAAATAAGATTTTGTTTTCAGGGGAAGGAATGTCTTCTAACCATATATCAAGTGGTGGAGCTTCGAAGACGAAGCATAAGTGGAGTGCGAGCCAGAACCGATCCAATCCAATGGTGGTTTCTAGAAACGACAGGCCGGGTCCTCTTGTGTCTCCGTCGAACTCGTTTGCGTCGGAGGAAGATCATCACATGTTAAAGATAAGTCTGAGCTCGATTTCTAAGCTTGAGGTTAGGAACTTGAAGCGGAAACTAAAAGCTGAGCTAGATCAGGTTAGGAGCTTGATCAAGCGGTTCGATCCCGAAAGTAGTAATATTGGTGGAAATATTGGGTCCATGGCTAAAACTGCTATTATAGGGAGAAACAAGAAGCTGAAAACAAGGAATGGAGCTAAGAAAAGCGGGCATGGAACTGATAAAGGTACGGTTCAGATTTTCAGGAACTGCAACAGTTTGCTTACGAAATTGATGAAGCATAAATGTGGATGGGTATTCAGTGTGCCAGTAGATGCTCAAGGACTTGGCTTGCATGATTATCACACCATTGTTAAAGAACCTATGGATTTAGGTACAGTGAAGAATAAGTTGGGGAAAAATTTGTATACGTCACCGTTGGATTTCGCTGAAGATGTGAGGCTTACTTTTAACAATGCAATTTTGTATAATCCGGTTGGCCATGAGGTGCATCATATGGCTCAGGCTTTATTGAGCATGTTTGAAGAGAAATGGGTATCCATTGAAATACAGTATGATAATCTTCATAGGAAGCTCAAACCAACTCGTGATATCGACTTACCTGGCTCTGCTTCAACCATTGCTCCTATCGTAGAGCCATTGCCAGCAGCTCCCACACCTTCCCCGTCTCCTCCTCCCCCTCCTCCACCTCCTCCTCCACCTCCAGTACTTGATAATGGGACTTGGGAGAGAGAAGAATCTATGACCGCCCCAGGGGAGCCTGAAATTGTCGTTACTGCTCCGGAGAAACCTGAAGAAGAGGAGGCGCCTGTTACTAACAGGGACCTGACATTGGACGAGAAACGGAGACTCAGTGAAGAGCTTCAGGACTTGCCTTATGACAAACTAGAGACAGTTGTTCAGATTATAAAGAAGAGCAATCCAGAGCTCTCCCAACAAGATGATGAAATTGAGCTGGATATTGATAATGTTGATATAAACACGCTTTGGGAGCTATATAGACTCGTGATTGGGTATAAGGACAGCTTGAGTAAGAGAAAGGAGGATCAGGGATTTGGTTCAGAAAGAGATGCTGAATCTGTTCACAATAGTATCCAAGAACCAGTAAGATTACCATGGCTAATTGTATTATTCATGTCTGTGGTCTGCTTTTATGGATTTTGGCTAATATCATTGTTTCTTCTTTTGGTTAAACAGATGAATCTAGTAACTGGCACCGAAACATCAAGAGTTACTGAATCAGGTTAGTTTCATAACTAGTTCGGATATATCTACACACAAAACAAAAGGACCTGGGGAATAATGATACTTACATAAAAAAAGTTAACATGGAAAATCCAGGTAAAGCTATTCGAACGTCATCTCCGTTTGGACAAGAAAACAACGCAAATGGATCAAGTAGTTCTAACAGTTCTAGTAGTGACTCAGGATCTTGCTCTAGCGGTAAATGTTGAAACTTTGTGTCAGCTCTTATACTTTTACTCAGCATCACAAGTCATAACTTTTCTCTTGATCTGCAGATTCTGACAGTGACAGCTCTTCAGGTCGTGGATCAGATACTGTTAATTAGGCCAACCAGTCAAAAACAATGTTTAGCGTTTAGAGTCCGAGCTGTTTATGCTGTTATCCATCTCTTTTAATAGCACAGTTATGATATTCTTCCCAAACGGATTATTTTCTGTATTAGGATATTCTTACTGTACAGAGAAAAATTAGATGATCTTCTCGTCTATTTTTTCGATCTAATTAACAACGCTTATTCCTACTTCTCCATGGCTACAATTTTATTGATTAAAAGCAGTAAAAGATACTAAAAGAGGCAAGAAAATTTTGGATCTTTGGTTTATAGATTGTTTTTTAAATGCACAACTTAAGCCTGTAAAAAGATTGCAATTATTTTACAATAGCTCCCACTCGGAATCTTCTGATGCAAATGGTACATTTGATTCTGATCTTTTGGAGTCGAGAGATATCGTAACATGCTCCTTAGTGCTCACCAAATCACATCCCATGTCTCCATCGCCAAACCATATTGCAAGCTGCTCATATTCCTTCTCTCTTCTTCTTTTCGAAGTTAAAGCATCCATTATCTTTCTCTGATGATTGTGATCAAGAAGAAACATATTACCAACCGATGTATTCATAAGAGTATTCAGTCTTTCGACAGATAAGTTCATGAAAATATTTTCCTCTTCCATTGGATGAAACTAAGATTGTGGCCAACTGGTCCCTAAGTAACGATAACTGATTGAAAGTAGACAAAATTACATCCATGTGTATATATGTCTGTGTATGTGAGAGAGAGTACCTTGAATGATCTAAGTTGCAGAGTCCTGTCACGCGCTACATAAAGCAACTTGTCGTCAAAATCTGAGGGGTCTTCTCGAAATGTCATGTCGTACAAATTAATGGTATCCAATGAATCAACATCGAAGTCTTCAATGAAGAACTCATCTTGATTAACTACATATTAAGAGTTGAACATGATGAAACTAACAAAAACTGCAGACAGAGCAAATTCCAAAACTTGTATATCCCAATGAGAAATACACACAAACCCTTCATACATTTCTCTTGGCTATCTGAAGCGAATGTGCCTAGACTTGAATCACCAGTAGGAATCCCATAGTGAGGTTGAGATTCTTGAGAAGAAATTGGTTTTTGCTGGCAAAGGGAACGGGCTTCTATCTGATTACAATCATTGTGCTCTTCAGGCATTGAAGAGCTAGAGAGCATTTTCTCATCAATCAACACAGAGTCTGTTAACTTCTCCTTTGAAGTATCCCCCTCAATTTGTTCATCTAAACGAACATTTTGCGAAATATCAATATTCAGGTCCAATGGAATATCCGAAGGGGTTTTACATCTCTGCAGGGAAAGCGTATTCTTACGTTGCTTTACATCGAAAAGTTCTGAATCCGCAAGTTTCTCCGGTTCATTTATTACAGAATCCAATTCTGAAGGATCACTTGATTCTGAAGAAACCTTACACTGTCCAACAAAAGAATCAAGAGACTTCATTTGCTTCTAGTCTATACATAGTTTTAAAATCATCAAAGAATAAAGAGACTTCGGAACTAGCAAAAGTACCTCAGAAGGCAAACTATCCACCTCCACAAGAATCGTTTCCAGTTTACGGTATATTTTATCATACCATGCTCTTCCTTTGGATTCTGTGCTCATTCTTTACAACAACATTAATACTGAATAGAAATATCAAATCCCCAGTTCACAAACAAACTGATCACAGCTATAGATGAAGATGATTGATTCTAAACGAAAAGGATAACAGGAAACGTTCAATCAAAAGTAGAAGAACAAGGTCCCAACTACAAAGGGAGAAACTTTTATCAGACCTAAGATGTTGAAAACCTAGGAAAGAAGAAAGAATCTTAGCAATTTGATCTCAAAAGTTTCCAACTCCTTTTTTACGAAAGACCAGATGATTCTACCGAATTCGTGATAAAAAACACGAGCCAGCTGAAGAAAAACACAACTTTTACGCGAATCGACTAACATATATGAAAGTGAATTTCCAAGGAAGAAGGTAGAGAGAAGAGACAGACCAAAAAAAACCCTAATACCCAAATTAGTAACACATATAGATAGATGATAATCAAACAAAACGAAAGCGAGAGACCGGAGAAGTAGACTTGACAAACAACGAACCAGAGTTTTTTATTTTTCTTTCGTTTATGTCTATCTATTTTAAAAAAAAATCTATTGAGGACTACTAATGTAGCGCTGATTTGGGCCTATTATAACGTAAGCCCAACTTACAATAACTCGATTTAAGGAAAATAATTAGTTTCATTAATTTTTTTTTTTCAAATAAAACAACAAAATTGTTATAAAATATATATTTGAATATTATATTATATTATATTTTTTGTGTGTAAAAGTTGAAAAGAAAGGGAGTGTGAAACGTGTGATAAGAGATAAGGGAGGATAAAAGTTGTAATAACTTTTCTTACTTATGTCGTGTATAATACAAAGGAGAGGGCAAAATATTTATAGAGGTAATTGAGATGGTGGACTTAGTGAATACGTAAACATAAAATATAAAATATTGTAGATATTTTTTACATAGATAATTATTATACATATATATTTATAACTCTTTCCGTTAGTTACCTATAATTAGTTATGTATTATGCGTTGTTTTATTAAAAATCTTATCATAGAAAAATTTAGTGGGATAAAAACTATGACGAGAAAAAAGAGTACAATAACGTAATTTATCTTTGAAATGATGGATATCATAAATTTTGTAATTGACGCATTCCGATACTATGAAAATATTTTCTGAATGGTGTAATGGGAAGCGTTTTCGTGAACAGATCTGTTGCATTGTCTACTTAACGGATATATTGAATATTCACTTCTTGATTTTTCTCGAGTTCTCGTGTATAAGAGAAAAATCTTAGCTGAATATGTTTCATTCGGTTGCTCTTAATATAACTTTCTTTGAGTTGGGCAACACAAGCAATATTATCTTCAAACAATTTTGTTGGCTCTTTATTTATGATTATTCTGCTTGCTTCTTGTATAGGTTGAGTCATGAATCTGAGCCATACGCATTCTCTATATGCTTCATGGAGTAAAATTGTTTCTGCATGATTTGAGGATGTAGCAACTAGAGTCTGCTTTTGAGAATGCCAAGAAATTGCAATGCCTCCAATTGTGAAAGCATATCCGGTTTGAGATCGGGTTTTATGTGGGTCTGATAAATAGCCAGCATCTGCAAAACCAACTAAATCGACACTAGAATTTCTTTTATAAAATAATCCCAAGTTAGTTAGTTCTCTAGAGATAATGAAATATATGTTTTATTCCATTCCAGTGTCTACGCGTAGGTGACGAACTGTATCTTGCAAGTAGATTAGTAGCGAATACTATATCTCGTATAGTGCAGTTTGCAAGATACATGAGTCTACCAATAGCACTCATATAAGGTACTTCAGGACCTAATACTTCTTCGTTATCTTCTCAAGGTCAGAATGGATCTTTATCGATATTAAGTGATCTATTGACCATTGGAGTACTCAAAGGAGTCGCTTTATCCATATAAAAATATTTTAAGATCCTTTTCGTGTAATTTGATTGATGTACGAAAATTCCATTCCAAAGATGTTCAATCTGGAGTCCAAGACAAAATTTTGTCTGTTGAGTTCCAATTATGTTCAAGTCATCAACATATACAATAATGATCACAAAACCAAATATAGATTTCTTAATAAATACGCAAAGGCATATCGCATTGTTGGTATATCCTCTACTCAAGAAATATTCACTTAAGCGATTATACCACATGCGTCCGGATTGTTTTAATCCGTAAAGTGCTCGTTTTAATTTGACTGAACATATTTCTTTAGATTTTGAGCTCAATGCTTCATGTATTTTTAATCCTTTTAGGATTTTCATATATATGTCATTATCAAGTGATCCATATAGATATATGCTGTCACAATATCCATTAGATGAATTTCTAGAATTTTAGATGATGTTAAGCTCATCAAAAACCTGAAGGTAATTACATCCATTACCGGGGAATATGTTTCTTCATAATCAATTCCCTGTCTTTGAGAAAAACCTTGGGCAACAAGTCGGGCTTTATACCTTGTTACCTCATTTTTCTCATTTATTTTTCGAACAAAAACCGTTTATACCTAACGGGTTTTACATGTTCAGACGTTTATAACAATATATCCAAAGATTTTTCTTTTATTAAGGGAATTCATTCAGTTGTCATGGCCATTTTCCATTTCTCCTAGTCATATCTTTTCTGGCATTCTAATATGGACCTTGGATATGGATCATCACTTTCCTTATCAATTTCTTTTGATATAGAGAATGAGAAAATTCCATCATCATCTTCTCATTTCTTTCCCCACACAAAACACTATCTTGCACTTGTCCCCATTGTCTCTTTCGATCTCTTGTGGATAACCGGTTCTTAATGGCTAGCCAGACGAATCGGGGAACTCCCTGACTGAACCAAGCAATACTACGCCAGAGAACTGTGGGTCTATGAGCTCTGATCTGATTCCAGGTTTTAGAAGAAGAGAACCAATCCTGATATGGTATAAACGGCCACAATGTACATGAGGCAGCCAACATGAGTTGGTGAATGCTTGTGCTACCTTGGCTATACGAAGGATACCTAAATAGCGTGTGCCTGCAACTCCAATCAAATCAATAAGTCTCCCTGGTGGGAGCCAATTATCATACCAGAAAAATGTGGTCTTGCCATCCTTAATAGACACCTTAGTGAAACGAAGGGCCGTTTGTAGAAGCTTTAGGAGTTTCCTCCATGCCCAAGAGCTCTTAGTCCCAGCCTTGACCTCCCAAAATGATTCTTGTTTCAGTAAATAGTGTCGTGTCCAAACAACCCATAATGAATCTTTTGATGATAAAAATCTCCAAATTAAGTGAAGAGCGAAAACCATGGAAGATTCACGTAAATGTCTAATTCCCAGTCCTCCCTCTGCCTTTGGTGTACATAAATCTGACCACGCTACTTTGGATTTGCTAGACCCATTTGGCGAGCATGGCCATAAGAATGTGGAACATAGCCTTTCAATCTCATCAAGACATTTGCTCGGCAATCTAAACGTGGCTAACCAGAAATTAGTGCTACTCATAATAACTGACCTTATCAGCTGTAATCTTTCAGCGAAGGAGAGTGTTTTGATAGCCCAAATATTCATCCGTGATTTAATCTTGTCAATCAATGGTTCAAAGTCAACTCGCCGCATGGATTTTTTTTTAGTGGCAGGCCAATATATCGTATTGGTAGAGAACCAACCTCTAAACCCACACTAGCAGCCATAACCTTTAGTGCATCAGAGTGATTAGCCATAGTATAAATTGACGATTTAGAGATATTGCTACGAAGACCAGACATATCTCCAAACTCAGTCAAAACAACAAGAGCCCCTTGTAATGAGCTCGTCTTTCCATCTGTAAAAATCATAATATCATCGGCGAAGCTTAAATGGGTAAGATTAGCTGATTGGCACTAAGGAAGATAACCAAATCTTCCGTGAGATGCTGCCTGGTTCAACAAACGAGATAGGACATTATTTATGATCACGTAAAGATATGGGGATAAGGAGCAACCTTGTTGTATCCCTCTTGAACTTGAGAAAAAAACATCCAACTCGCCATTTATTGAGAAGAAGAAAGAGGCAGTCGATATGCAAGTATGAATCCATTTTACAGATATATCTGGAACTTTCATTGCTTGTAGAACAGATACAATAAAAAACTAATTCACCGTGTCAAACGCTTTGACAATGTCTAGCTTAATTGCACATCTTGGGCTAATGGAATCTTTGTGATAATCTTTGACCAACTCTGTAGCTAGTAACACATTTTCAAGGAGAAGTTTCTGCTTGACAAATGCGTTTTGATTTGGTTCAATGGCCTCCGGTAGTATCGTTTTTAGTCGATTCGCAAGAATCTTTGAGATGAGCTTATATATAAGATTACAACAGGTAATTAATCTGTAATCGCGCATCGAGGAGGCTTCATTGTGATCAGAAAATATTAATTACAAATATTAACTAAGTTTTTAAAATTATGTAAGATTTATAATTATTAATTTAATATCATATGGGATCATTCTTTTACAAAGGAATTTCTCACAAAATTTTAAAAACAAAATAAAATAATCCAAAAAATGAAAAAAATATCTAAAAATAATTTCTATAATATTAAACTTAAAATTAATCATTAAAATATATTTAAAAAATTTAAATTTTAAATAATCAAAATAATTTCAAAAATTCATATATAAATCAACAAATAATTCAAATATTCTTGAAGAACAAAAATAAAAAATTTTATTAAAAGATTTTATTTTTTTCTAAAGAAAATCTTACATCCTTTCAATCATTTTGAAAAAATCCAAAACAAATGTATTTGATTATTACAAAATTTTTTTGCTACATGTATTTTTTGGTATTTGATTATGGATTATTCAAGATTTTTGAATTTTTAGTGGATTTTTTTCAAATTTTTAAAAGTATTTTGATTTAAAAATTTTAAATTTAAAAAATTATATTAGTAATTAGCTTTGAGTTTAATATGTTATGATTTATTTTTAGAATTTAGGGATTTTCTTGTTGATTTTTTGAAATCTTAAAAGATTTTTTTGATTGTTTTTAACTGTTTTTAAAAATAATTATTTTTTAAACCTAAATTTTTTGGGCTCAAACACAAAAATGTTACTTTGGGAATTAAATCATCAATTGGAGGTTTATTGTGAGAGTAAAAATGTTTAAGGTTTAAAGTGGAAGTGGCTACTACTTTGAAGGTTTTTATGGGATATTCCTATTAAAATTCTTGTATAAAATAGTTACAAAATTTCTATCAAATTAAATTTATTATATATATGTATAATATTTATGAATATAGTGACATTGAATATCTCAATATTTACATGGAACCAAATCAAATATTTCATTTGTAATGGTTAAATATTACAATATTTTTTGAATATATTTTTTTCAGTCTCACATGTTTTATTCATGCTAATGATGTCTCCGCATATACCTCATTCAATATTTGTAAAAATAATAATAATTTCATATTTAATAAAAATACAATTAAATAACCTTGAGTAAATATTTTTCGCTACATTTTCCTTAATCCACAAATATAACTTCTCATTCTTATATTTTTTTTTATAAATCGATCATGTGATAGTTTTATCTTACCATTGCCACCTGCTAAAATTTTACCCTCTCAAATTTTCACATAATCAATAAGGTAACCTCCCATCTCTCTTGATCCGATTTGAAATCTGGTCGAAACTCTCAACATGTTATTGCAAATTTTTTGCAATTTTAGGAAGACTGTAATGTCAAGAAGACGGAGAACTCATGGGTGTCAACATGTTCGCTCATTGATAAAAATGTACAATATCTTCCAAAATTTACGTACAATAAACTACTCAATTAAGACATAAATCTATAAATATTTTCTCCCACTTTTGCAGTCAAATCCTGGCCGAAGGCCGGGTCACTAACTAGTATCATAGAAATTCATATTTTTAGAGTGTACAACATTAAAATTTTGTTAATTTAACAGAAATTATTAAATGAATGCACCCTTGAACATCGATCTTAATATTACAATAAGAGTGGTTAACATAAGTTTTAGTTTTTGGTAGAGCATTTGTTTGAGCATGAACCCACACATTCCATAACTTTGTCTACATCTGGAAATACCAAAAAAAACGAAACAAATCATCAGTACAATAACCTTCACATAAAAATCCATAATGTTAACATTTTAGTTTAAACAAAAAATTAGATAATAAATACATCTACATAATTATCAATTACTAAGGGTATATAATCAAATCATTATTGAATAAAGTGCGTTTTGTTAAAAAAGGATTCATCATCGTTCATCTCTATGGTTAGTAGAAGACAAAAAAACGTACTTGGATCTTTCAGAGAATAAATTAGAGCACAATGATGAGTAAAACAACCGAGTTTGCAATAATAATCATTATAATTAGTATTCTCAATCAAACTCAAACGAGTAGGAGCCAAACACCCCATTAAACACCAAACTAAACACGCAAAAGCACCTGGAAACCCCTGTTCAAATGGACAAGTCACAAAACAAACTAAACATGTAAAAGCTTGAGCTTGTGTCTGAATCAGAAGGTTTCCCATTGCCATTACTCTCATCATTGTCACTAACATCATATTTCTTTTGCTCTCCATTTTTGTTTTGGATCTAGGAATATTACTAAAATTTGAATGTTTGTATGTTAATTGTGAATTTTGTTAATTTGTGTTGTTATTCTTTGTTTATATATGGATTGTGGAGTTCTATTTTAGTAAAATATTTTACACTCATAAATAAATGCAATCAAATCATAATCAGTTTTTTTCTATTTTTTATTAAAAAAATTATTCTATTTATTTGTCATTTGAAGATAATAATATTATCTGTCTATAGCATAAAAAAGCATTGATAAAAAATCGAACTGACATTTTCTAGATATAAAGATTTGATTCATTTTTTTTTCTATTTTTGGGAGTCAAATAATGCATGAACCTCTTTAATTTGTTTCTTTAGTTGATATTATTCGTGAATCTATCTAAATTGGATCTTATGAGGATGATGGAACTCGAATCGGAAATTTCTGTATATAAACTAACCTAATTATTTTTTAAATAAAATTATTTCAGAATTAAAATGAAAAATATTCGGAGATGCTTGGACAGTCTAAAACACTAATCTTCACTTCTTAAAGCTCAGGTAAGTTTTCAAAACAACCTATTTTTGTTAATAATTATATTCATTGCCGTTGCTTTTTACTTAAAAAATTTATGTTGCGTAAAGGGTAAATTTGTCTTTTCATTTCTTCTTAATCTGTACATTTTTATATTTTTTATTTTTTAAATAACAAAAATATAATTAAACAAAAAATCAAAAAGAAAATTAAATCCTCCACGGTCTAATAACTCCCACGTTTTTTAATAACTGCAGCAATTTTTAAACACTTCAAATCAGACCACGATCACATTCCTCATCATTTCTACAATCTCAATATATCTTCTCTCTGTTCTTTGTTATTCCTCTCTGCAGTTCATATTTACGTTAGTCAGCAAGTTGTTTACAACCATTTCTATTCAATAACACATCCATAAACTCCATTCAATATGGGGGCAATAGTATGGTACCTTTTGCAGGAGCATCTGAGTTTAGTTTGTTCAATAGTTTGAAGCCGTTTAAATCATGATCACAACAATGAGCATATGTCTTCTTCCCATTTCCCTTTTCTCTTTTCGATTAGTTTCGTCCTCCATTTCAGTTTCACGACGCTCAGATCAGTTTCTTAGCTTCTAAATCTGTACGATTTGATTAAATTTTTCAGAGTAATTTGATGTGTAAATCTACAACTTTCAATTTTGATGGTGGACTGTCAGTTTTTTTTTCTCTTTACAATGGGAGACTCTATGTATTAACACCTTCGTCACGTTCATCAGACGAGAAAACAAAGAAAACATAAGAATTTACTCACATAGTACCTGGAGATAGTGATCAACAGTTTTCCTGACATTGAGTGAATCATTTTATTAGGGTCTGGTTTGTTGTTTTTGTTCTTTGTGAATTTGAGTTTTGTATGTTATCACACTGCAGTTGTAATATCTAAATTCGGTCTCAATTTCACATTAGTAATAACTCAGAGGGTGTAAGTATAACATTGGTTGGAAAAGGTTTCTCTCTTTTGCAGTTATGGAAGCCTCGAGCATGTTCATCACCTTACCCTAAGATTCTAGCATGTATGCATTCATTGAGTGAGGAAATAGGATGAGTATACTTAGGATATACCACACTAGCTTTCTTTGAGGCATTTTAATCACTCATGTGATGTTACTATGCTCAGTGTTTTATTGTAGTTATGCCGTATATGTTGATGGATTTTTCTGTGATTGCAGATATGTTTTCAGGGTTTGAAGAGATAGATGGAGAAGAAGAGTTTGATTGCCTTTTCTTAAGAATTTGTCTTTTTAAATCACATTCTTCGTTCTTGGGAGTCTTATCAGCCAATAAATATATCTCTGAATCGTTATTATGAGCCTGATAAACGTGGCTGGCATAGTCGTGCTCAGATTCCATCCCCATCAAGAGACAGTCCTCATGAGGCTAGATATATCGGGTCTAGCCAAGGGATAAGTATGGATCACTTGTGATTTGTGGCATAGTATGCATTACTTTTCTTGACTTCCTAACATGATCATAATCTACAAGTAAAATATGAAGCTTTTGAGTTACAGAAGAAACAAAATTAAGTTATCAGATGATCGGCCTGTCACAACTACGTTCTTGGCCGAGGTTGAGGTTTTGTCTCCCTAGAAACTTTGGCTCAGATCAGTACATGCTCATGAACTTGATGCATGTGGGCTTGGTCAAACATAACTTACAAGCTGACATGAATTATTGTGAAATAACCTTATTGCATCTTTTAGTTTTATAGGGCCTTTTTTTTGCTTTAGTTGCTCTAGGACTAATGATAATAACATTTGTTTTAATATTTTTTTTAGTACTAATAAATCATTTTTAATGAAACACTGCAAGGAAACAAATAGTGAATTTCATACAGTTTTTTGTTAAAACTCCAATCATATAATAAATTAAATGTGTAGTTTTTATAAAACCACTCAACTAAAAATGAAAACTACTTATTTCACAAGTTAATAATATTGACCCCTATTATATGTTCTAAGCTATAACATACATATGAATATTAAGATTGACTAATTCATGATTCTATTATAAATCGAAGATATGACTAATCCATATAATAAATCTACAGTACCCATTTGAAACTACCCAAAAAAAATAATTTTTACATTTATAAAAAGAACAAACATAAACCTGCGCTATAAGATTGATTTGAATCGATTGCTTGGAATGGAGTGGAGATTTAGAGAGTTAGACTCATCATATGATTGAGATCAATTGCTTGGAATTGGAGATTTAGACCACATTTTTTTAAGTTTGTCATTTAGAGATTATGACTCAATTTTTAGTATCGAATGTATTTTGAGATTATGACTCTCTTTTACGTTTCAGTCTTTAACATGCAGTTCTAAAACATGAAGCTGATTTAAGTTACAGTGTGGTAAGCGGTAACGTATATTGAATAAGGCTTATGAGCTCACTCTTTTTCCACGTAGAAGCAACTAAATACCTGAATAAAAAAATAAAAGAAAAAAATAGTAGTATCTTAGCAATTTTAGGTTAAGCATGAGCTTTACTTTTTATGTCTTTAAAATGAATTGTCTAGCACATTAGTAGACTCTTGAGTAAATGATTTTGATTGTGTTCAAATTTTTGGTATAAGAGGGTAATTCTTTTCCTAGTTCAATGTTTAATATTGTTATATAGATGACACACTATTTTTAAAAATTTCACCTTACAATACAATTCTAAGTAGTTGTAGTATATCATTTTAAGTGAAATATTGAATATGAAAACATAGATTCTATTCTTTTATGAAAAACTCAAATCTAGGTTAACAAAACCAAAAGAAAAATACATTTTTAAAACTATAAAAATATTCAACTATCTAAACAATTTAAATTCGATAAATTTAACATTCCCTTCACTCAAATACCACGACTAATTCTATTCAAAATAATTACTTCAGCTCACCAAACTCTATACTAAAATTGACTACATCTGCATAAACAATAAAGACCAATTGTATATCGAATATATGTCTAATACTATTTTATATAAAAAAAACTTATTAAATTTTCAAAATTTTCAAAATTATCATGTATTACCATAATCCGTAAAGAGACTTACCGACTAACTTAATTTATTTAACTTTCAATCTAAGTATATGCACACTAAAATATTTTCTCAGTGCATACTTATATAATAAAGGGAATATGAGATATATCGAGAGTTCAAACATGTAATTAATAATCCATCTCTTACCATCTCAACAAATCACATGAGATTCAATGAAAAAAATATATAATAACCCACAATGTAATTATGGATAGAATCCTAGCCATGTTAATAATAAAAGTAAAATAGTATTTTAATACTCATTGTTTAGGAAAAACAATATTTAGGAGTATTGAGTTATTATGCTGTCTTTAATGCTCAAGTAATAAAACATGATTGACTTTTAAAAGTATGACAGTGAATATTAATCAATTCCAATAGTATAAATATTATGAGAAAATAAGAGACCTAAAAACGTAAACACTCTTTTACATGCAAGACTTGAACTACATTAATGATCTACAAACGTAAGTGTTTCCCTAAAGATAGCGGAACTCTAAGATAATAATCTAGTATACATTCGATGATACTAAGACAATGATACAACAAGCAACATTTCTCAAGCGTGGAAGGATAAAAAGCAATAGATCTGAAAACAATATAATGTTAGTATGAGAAATTCCGTTATTCCAGATGGAACAAGTGTTTCTCTACTAATTTCTTATAGATTTTTCCGTCTAGACTATAGCATCATATCTGTAAAGAGAATCTTTTGAACTTGGTAACGAAACCTCAACGAAAACTGAATCATATGAAATGATAATGTAGTGAAACAACACATCAAATAAGTAGCTTTAGAAGATGACAAATTATATTCAGAGTTTGAAAACAAAATGTTTGAATAGTTTTAAATATATAGTTGATCCCCAATTATAAAATTACCCTCTATGTACGATTTCATTGTAAGTATTTGTTTTGACCAAACTTTGGAGAACTTTCATTTAATTAGGAGATATATGAGAATTTTGTTATTACACATTTAATATGTGTAATTTTATAAAGAAGAGCTCACTACTTGTACGAACCTCATAAATAGCGAATATATGTGATAGTTCATGAGCAAGTGTTAACATTGAATGCAACTCTTAAAAACTCTCCTTGTTTCAGTTTAACTTAATGGATGCTAAGATTATAATGTAACTCTACAAGTAAACTGACAAAATTCTAATATCAAAATTAAGCAGTGAATACAACCAGATCAACAGAAGATGTATAAATTAGTTTTATTGGAAAATAAGTCACAAAATTAGGTTAAGAAGTTGTTTCTTATGAGAAGATGATCATACTGATAATACACTTAGTAGAGCATCAGAGAGATAACAAGAGATCGAGAATAGATTCTCATTTTATTAGCAAATAATATTTTCATTGTAAAGTGAAGAGATCAAGATAACATAAAAGTTTTCCTAAGGAAATGTTTAAAGTTGTTAATATGCTCATTTTAAGAACTCATGATTTTAGCTAAAGGTAATGGATGCTAAGATTGCAATGCAACTTTACAGGTAAACATGCAAAATTCCAATATCGTAGTAAGCTATGAATGCAACCTGATCTAGGAAAGATTTGTAGTTAGTTTTTAACGGAAGTCACAGAATTTATCTGAGAAGTCATTATAACTACCTTGAATTTCTAATCAAGCATGACAACATTTATTTGAGATTTGTGTTTATTTTTGCCAACAAACATATATACTTATAAATGTTGCAAAAATCAACAACCAGTTGAGTTTACATAGCATATATCAGACAATGAAACATCTACACTAGGATTTGGTTTTGTTCGACTTTATGGAAATATTATCTTCATATATAGTGTAAAACATAAAATAGTTTAATATAAAATATGTATATTATATGGGACTAAGACACACTTCAAAAGTGACTTTATGTATAGGAAAAATAATTCATAAATATTTCAAGTCAGTAGGCTCTATCTTGATTGGAAATATCGAGAAAGTGTTAATACTTCAGTCTATAACTATATTAACATAATTAGTTCTATTTGATTTACTTGAGAAAATATGTTGAACTAACCTTAAACAATTTCCACATAATGATGCAGCATAACATCAGGACTAAGAGAACTCGAACATGAGCCTTGTCAAGTACACTTGATAAAATCTATCTATCATAAGACTCTTGTTTTAATGAGGCCTATTAATATGACTCATTTGTTTCTTTTGATTAATTAATAGGTCGATTAGTAAAGGTCATTTGTCTCATTAATAATTAAGGATTAGATTAGTAGATTCATGACCCATAAGGTTATTAGAATTTTCTCATGGAACTCCCTATAAATATGTAATCATCTCTTATATTTTCATAGCCGTTTTTATAAAAGAAGACTTTTCAAAACCCTGAGGGAACACCTCACTAAAACCCTAGTCGTTGTTAAAGGCTCACACCTTCCACGAGTTAGAAGCCCGATATGCGTGAACTTCGAGTTTTGCAGCTTGGTAGACGGTCACTAGATTGATTCAATTCACTTACGTCGAGCATACTTATCCCGATTCAACTAGAGATCCACGCTGCCGCCACAAGGAGTCCGTCCATGAGCCTTAAATCCGACCACCATAACCAACACGTCCGCAAGGATTTCATCTAGAGATCTAGATCCGTTCGAGAGAACCCCTTGTCTATCTGCTCCCGCATCACGTAGTTGCCTAATACATATTGGAAAGCATTTTCGTTACTAGAATTGTCCCATTATGTTAGATATGATGTGACTTTTGGAATAAATTTTATGAGTTTCATAGATGAAAGAAAATTACTTAGTGCATTGTGAAACATTAAATCAAACAGAACTTGCTAAAAACACGCCGACAAATATTTTCATATCTTAGAATGAAACACAAACCTATCCAAAACAAACAAAAACAACATTTCAATACACTGGCATAGACAATATGTTTTCTTTGATTACTTTGTTAAAATTCTAAAGATTTTAAATTTATAATATATTTTTCGTATATTTTTATAGATATATTTGTACCTTACACGTATTTTCTGAAGTTATGATTTCTCATCTTCATTTCTTGTCTATTTTCTTTTTATTGCTATGTGGTCTATATATATGTGCATTACCTATATAGAAACATGTAAACGAGTGTGTATATGGCAAACTCGTATGCTACTATATTGAAGTGATCATATGCATATTAATTAGTTGGGAGTCAAATCATTCAAGCAGTTGAAGCATATATATAAGAGTTCATACATAATATGTACTTGTTAATATTGTACATGTGACTTTATTGTAAACCCACATATCTATATTTTAAGGATGAGTAATGTATAGTACTCTTGTTTCTGCAATTGTAGCAAATGATGGTGCGTCAGACAATCTCCTCAATATGACCAGTTGAGTTGGTTTCATTGAGTTGAAGATACATTTTAATTGTCTTTTTGTGATGGTTTATGTTCTTACAATGATATTACCAATAGCTAGTCTCAAATCTTTGAACTTCTCCCATGATTAACAAAAGAGAACAAACAAACAATGTCCTCAATATTTTCACAAAACTAAATTAACATAGTTAGCATTACTAATAGCCAAATCAATGCATTGGAGAAAAAACTGGGATTGAAAATGTCATTTAATCATATCTTGCTTTGATTTATCAGAAATCATTAAAACATAACAATTGGTGACCATAAAACAACAGTTGGAGACAAGGGTGATAGTTTGGTCGAGTATAATAACAGTCTGTCAGTATCGTTGATTGATACTAAACGCAGTTAAACAGAAGCCTCAACTTTTACGTGTATATATACATTAAACACAACTTCAAGATTTATTATACATATAAGCAAAAGAAAGGTTAATGTTTCTTTTAATCTAGGAACCCAAAATTATGATTTCTTTTAGATGCATGAATTTGATAACTAAGGTAAACTTGGCTAGATTTTACACCAAACTTGATCCCACAAATATAAAACGTAGGAAAGAATTTAGTTTCAGACTTACAATACATTAAAATTAATCATTATTATATCAATTATATCGATAGAGGTATATAACAAAAACAAAGAAATAAAGAATCTAAAAGGGAGTCATTGAATATTGGTTTGCAGTCCTCTGATACTTAGATTCATATGAAATCTGCTAGAAGTCAAATAGACTTCATATGAAGTCTGTTGTAAGTTGATTTTTGGTGCAGACTTCAGATGAAGTGTACAATTATATAGCAGATTTCATCTGAAGTCTATTTGACTAGTAGCAGACTTTATATGAAGTATACTTGACTTCTGCAGACTTCACCTGAAGTCAAATCTGTTTTCTGACTTTTGGCCAATTGCAGAACTAAACTCAATTTGTATTGCAGACTTCAACTGAAGTCTACTTCGGTGGTGCAGACTTCAGGTGAAGTCTACTTCGGTGGTGCAGACTTCAGGTGAAGTCTACTTCATAATTGTAGATTTCAGATGAAGTCTACCTAAAACGTCAAGATTTTTGTCAATTTCAAAACTAACATATGTACATTTGCATACTTCATGTGAAGTTTACGTCTAAAAAGTCAAAATTTGGTCAAATACAAAGATATCCTCCAAAGTAAACTTCACCTGAAGTCTGCATCGGTGTAGACTTCAGATGAAGTCTGCAACATTAATTTTTGAAAAGTTGCATTTAAGGCATGTGTAAAATTTATGTGGTCATTCGAGCTTTTATGGACTCGAACATTGGCTCGAATGTGTTTAAGTTTGTTGTAGTTTGCATATGTGGTTTTGATACTATTTTTGATTATGTGCAAGTTTAAGTATAATAATTAAGGTTGTATAAATTTTAGAAATAATTTATGTAGTTAGCTCATGAAAAGTAGACTTCACTTGAAGTATGCATCAATGTAGACTTCAGATGAAATCTGCAATGTTAGTTTTTTTTTTTTGTCAACCTTACTCTTATAATTAGATCGACAAGGCCCGATCCATAGTTTGCAACATTAGTTTTTAAAAGATTGAATTTAAGGCATGTGTAAGATTTTTGATTTTTTTTTAAAGTCTCATATGTGGATTTGATACTGTTTTTACTTATGTTCAGGTTTAACATGTTTATGTATAATAGTTAAGACTGTATAAGTTTTAGAAATAATTTATGTATTTAGCTTATTAAAAGTAGACTTCATCTGAAGTCTGCATCGGTACATACTTTAGATGAACTCTGCAATGTTAATTTTTGAATTCTAATAAAATTCAGTTATATGAATTCAAATACAAAAAATAAAAACATTGTTCTATAAATTCAAACTATTAAGTGTTGCCAACGTTTCGTGGATGAAACTCCTCGTCAATAACTTGATTTTCTTCGAGAAGTCGTAAGGCTATTACAAGCCAAATAATTATATCTAGTAATTATATTCGTTATGAGAAGCATTACAAACCCATAAATTCTACCTAATTAGACCTCATTCCAAGTCGAATTAAACTACTTTCATCATTTTTTTTCATTTTTCTTCTTTTTCACTCTCATTTTCTCAGTATTCTTCTCTCCTTCCACTCGACTTTAGGAGATCTATTATTAGGAGTAACCCAAAACACTATATAACACCATCTTCCATATGTTTAAAATTATGAGATCCATATTCATAAACATCAAATTTAAACAGTAAAACTTGAATTAATTACCCATAAAATTATTAAAAGATAACTAAATCTGAAACCTAGGAAGAATATGGATTCACAAAGGTAACCGACAAAAAGAGAATACTCGTCCAACAACTTTTTTTTTGTTAAAGATTTATATTTTATTAAAACTCAAAAGTGTTACATTTGGGTTTTGAAATAAAGAGGCAAAAGATAAAACATATGAAAATAAAAGCCCATTGGGCTAGATAAATTTCTCTCAAATCTGGAGTGAATAGTGAAACACTTGGGTTCAAAACGCCCATATCCAACTAAATTGATAATCAGACCCAAAACACAAGATGTCACTGGATTTGGAAGAACTCCAGTATTGTGAATCTGCGATTTTTGGAGTTAAGACTCTTGTTCCCATCAGTATGGTAATGTTCACAATGAAAGGACTCCTCGCAGACTTTAATTTGGCTAAGGCGAAGCTTTGAAAAAGTTTAATAGTCTCGCATGGCTTGTGACGACAAGGAGAGGTGGTCATAAGACCTATCTCAGAGGCAAAAAGTTGATGATGTTTAGAAGAATCTTGAGCTGTAGAGAACGAATCTCGGCAAATGAGCGACGCCGAGCAGTTGGTATGGTTACAACCGACACTACAAGAGGCTCGCTTTGGATTCCGGTGAAGCCTTGACGGAGAGAGCAGTGGATACAACATATCTCGCCATGAACTCACCGGCGGAAGATCGGAGATCTGACCTCGCGACCTCGGAATGGATCGAACTCGCCAGAGTGGTTTCTCGGAGGACCCGAAGGTCGACAGACCCGAGAAACCGGACAGAAGAAGGTTGAAGATGGTAGCCAGTGTCTTGCTCCGCTTCACTAGACACTCCCGGTAGACTGGCGGTGGAGCCGTCGTTCCATATCTAGACTCACCGAGGTAAATCTCAACGTCATCGCTGTGATTAGAATCTGAAAGGAAGAAAAGAGAAGAGAAAGACAAAGCAGAAACGAAGGCGGTTCAAAGAGAGGATAGGTGGCCTTCGCCGGCAGTGACGAAGAAAGTAAAGTGAGATTCCTCGATAGTCCAAAAACTTAAAAATAAGGAAACCAACACAAGTAGAGAAAGTGAAGCCATAAAAGAGCTAAATTAACCTCTTTGGAATCAATGTTATGTTTGTCCCCAAGAACCCCTATCGAGAATAGAAGGATCCGCGAAGATCCTGATAACGAACCCAAAACCCCTAAGTCGACATGTGAGCTAGTCTCTCATTACAATTGCTTGTAAATCCATTATTAAAAGCACTCTTTTACGTACCCAGAATCACAAATCCCCTTCAATCTACAAATTACAAAAACCACTACAAAAACTTTCAAAATTTCATAAAAAAGGCTTAGCTTTTCGAAAAGAATCAAGGAAGAGAGGAATGGTTGTGGCCGAATTGAGAGCAAGAAGAATGGATGTCGAACGCAAGAAAAAAACTCAAGAAAGAGGAAGGAGGAAAAGAAGAGAAAGATAAAGACATATTCTTTTGATTTTGAGTTAGAAAAATTAGGTATGTTGGTTAGATCCAACTAAAATGGGTATGGATAGATAAAACTCATAATCAAAATGTAAAAACTTGGTTGCATTAAGGGCAATATTAAATAGACCATTTTCGATTTATTTTTAACACCATTTCCCCCTAAACTTTGGACCTAGTTCAATTTCTCCCTCTAAGAAAGTTGTAATCTTTTTCTCCTCCGTTGAAAGTTGTAATCTTTGTCTTCTCCGTTGGAAGTTGTAATCCTATTTCCCCTAAATTGGGTTGGTCCATACAATTGACTTGAACCGAGACGTAAGAAAAAAAAAACTAATTTTGTCTGACCCTAAACCAAATTTATTACCCAACCGATCATATAACTTGACCCGATTCTATTTCCAAATTTGCGATTTCAAAGAGATAAATGTCTTGAATTGATTTGTGTGATGAGATGGTTGTGAATGATTTGTGTTGAGACTTCTTTCTGTTGAATCAATCCAAAAATAATGATTAGTGTTGAATCGATTTCTATGATGAAGCAATTGTTAAGGTAGAATTGATTTGTGTTGATTGTTAGATTTGTGGTATCTGTGGGTTTTTTTTATTGTAATTAGATTTGTGGTATTTGTGGGTTTTTTTTATTGTAATTAGATTTGTGGTATTTGTGGGATTTTCATCATCATGAAACAATAGCTGGAATGACTTAATTGGTAAAGGAGAGTGCCCAAATGACCTAAAAAAAATTAGAATTTTGTTTATAAGCAAAATGACCAAAATACTATGAAAGGTCTTCATATTTACAATCCAGCCATTGAATAATCCGACCCAAATCCACTTACCCACCCAATCCAACTTTCTTATTGGATCCCCAATTAATTAAAAAAAAATTGGAACCGTCGACGGTTTGAGATCTCCTCTTTCAACTAAGTATCGTCGATGGTTTCTCCTCCTTCCATTTCTTCCTTCTTACCTTCCGTCATCTCCTTCATATTCCTTCTTACCTTCTCCTTCATCTTCCTTCCTTCTTTCCTGTTTGATTCTCACAAAATCTAGGGTTCCCGTGGAGCTCTCCTTCATCTTTCTTCCTTCGTGTTTGATTCTCACAAAATCTAGGGTTTTCGTAGATCTCTCCTTCATCTTCCTTCCTTCCTGTTTGATCATTCATCTTCCTTCCTTCCATTTCCTTTTGTAAGTTATTCTTCCACATCACTTCCCTTTTTTAATTTTAACGAATCATCTGTTTTTTGACTGTTGAGCGATGTCTGTTTTTGGGGATTGATAGTTTTTTTACGATTTACATGGCTTGAAATTTAGAAAGTTTTACTTCCTGTTTTTGATTTTTGGAACTCCGGATTCTACAAGGCGATGGTATTTAAACTTTAAGTTTGTGTTGGGGAACTTGTATTGGCAGTCTGATTTTGCTAATGGAACTTGATTTTTCAGGTTACAGGAATGCCTCCTCGCACAAAGAATGCCTCATGGCGGCCATCAGAAGATGCCACGGCATCGTCATCGGCATCGGCATCGGCATCGACATCGGCATCGGCATCGGCATCGGCATCGGCATCGGCATCGTCATCGTCATCCTCATCCTCATCGGAGGAAAAGGTATGTTTTTGATTAAACATCCGAGTTAAAATAGTTAAACTACTTACATTATATAGTTAAACTACGTACATTATATAGTTAAACTAGTTAAACTAGATAGTTAAACTTGTTAAACTACGTTCATTATATAGTTAAACTAGTTTAACTGTATAATGGTCGTAGTTTAAATAACTATAATGGGTTAGTTTAACTAGTTTAACTATATAATGGTCGTAGTTTAACTAGTTTAACTAGATGATGTTTCGTAATATGGTATGATTTGTTTATTGACGTAGTTTAACTTAGTTTAACTAGTTTGGTACAATGTTTGACACATATTGTTTTGATTACAGATGACGGAATCGATGCAACCCAGAAAATTTGTGTTCAAGGCGAGTGAATTTGATAAGTACCCGAAGATCGGTACGAGATGTGATCCGTACACAGTTGTTGAATACATTAAGGGGCTCAGACCAGGTTTGGAGCTGCGATGGTTTCTAGCACATCGTCAATTCCGACACTTCTTTCACATGCATCTCCATACTAATAGAAAGTTGATGGGGTTATGGAGTTTACTTGTCCGGATGGTAGAAACAGATAAGAAGAAGGAATTGTGGTTTGTGGTAAATGGCATACCTATCCGTTATTCGATTAGGGAGCATGGCCTCATTTCTGGGTTAGACTGCGGGCCATACCCTAAAGACTACGAGAATTTGGGTGGGACTAAATTTGTGACCAAATATTTTGGTAAAGGTGTTAAACCATGGCCTGAGCATATTTATGAGAAGTTGGTGTCGATGAAGGATTCGTCGAGAGATAGATTGAGGATGTGTGTTCTCTGGTTCTTGGCGTCAGTGATCAAAGGTAAGTCGAAGGTGCAAGGCTCCATAGACACCTTCTTGATAAGGAGCGTCGATAACTTAGAGTTGTGTGAGACGTTCCCGTGGGGACGTCTAACATTTGATGATGCTTTATATAACATCCATTCTATATTATCGCGGATGAAAGGTGTTGTGAAACCTAACACCACTATTCCTGGATTTATATTGCCATTAGAGGTAACCTTTTAATTCTAGTAGGTTTTACAGTTTAACCAGTTTAACTAGTTTAACAAGTTTAACCAGTTTAACATCTTATAATTGCATGTGTAGGTTTTGGCGTTTGAAGCTATTGATGCCCTTAAAAATCGCCTACAGAGAGATGGTGGTTACTGATGACTTTTGCCCTAGGCTGTGTAGGGGCAAGTTCAAATAATCCAAGACAACAGGTTACGGATTAGGGGAGATATATGATGTTCTAGGAGAGTCCAAGGTTAGTATTCCAAATAGTATAATTAGTTTAACCTGTTTTACATAGTTTAACTAGTTTAACCAGTTTGACGTAAGGGCAAGTTTAATGTTTTTGTCTGTATACACACAGGATATCACGAGTATCTTACTTGTAGAAGGAAGTAATGAGTCTAGGATGAACGATGTAATCATGGCAGATGATGATGAGGATGCCCATGATGACATCGTTGATGGTTGGACGAGCATTTTAAAGGGAGGTGGGAAAATATTCTGGAATGATCTTTTTGAGAAAGATATTGCAAGTCGAAGAGATGGTGATGGTCCTGCTGTTCTTCCTGGTGCTACAGATCTTCCTGTTCCTCATGCTGCCCCTCATGATGCTTCGTCTTCGAGACCTCCATCTGATTTTGATGTTCTAGACCTTCGTCTTCTAATTCAGGATGAGTTCCGAAAGCTGAATGAGAAGGTTGATCTTCTGGACAAAAAAATTGAAAACCTCCAGAAGGAGCTTAACACCCGTGGAGAAAACCTTGATAAGGAGCATAACACTCATGAGGATTCTCCTCGTCATACATGGGATTCTCCTCTACATCCTGCCACTTTTCATGTGGATGTTCCTACCGGAGGTACTTTAACTAGTTTAACTATTTCTTGATGTGTAGTTTAACTAGTTTAACTGTATCTTGATGTGTAGTAATTGCTACTGATCCGGAGGGTGGTGCCTCTTCTCCAGAGGATCTTCCTACTGGAGGTACTGCAGCTCCTCCTGGTACTATTGATGATGACTTTGGTAAGTAGTTTAACTGTGTAGTTTAACTAGTTTAACTAGTTTAACTGTATCTTGATGTGTAGTTTAACTAGTTTAACTGTATCTTGATGTGTAGTTTAACTAGTTTAACTTTATCTTGATGTGTAGTTTTAGACGACGCTGGTGAGCCTCCTGCTGCAATTGATCCGGAGAGTGCCATTGTTTTATGGGTGCCGATGGCTGCAGCGGAATCTTTGTCTTCTACTCCAGATGATAATGCAGGGAAGAACAAGAGGAAGAGGACGAAGTCAAAGCATATCAGTACCCCATTCACAGTAGGTGGCAAAGGTGTAGGAAGGGGTGGAGGGAAAGGAGGTGGCAAAGGTGTAGGAAGAAGTGGGAGGAAAGGAGGTGGCAAAAGGTGTAGGAAGGGGTAGGAGTACGAAGAGTATGGAAGATTGATTTTAATAACTTTGAGTTTTTTTTTTTGTATTTATGAACCTAGTTTAATTAGTTTAATGTAGTATAACCAGTTTAACCAGTTTAATGTAGTTTAACCAGTTTATCCAGTTTAATGTAGTTTAACCAGTTTAACCAATTGACCCGCCATTAAAATAAATTTTTTTGTTTTCCACGTGGCACCAAAAATGATTGCCACGTGGCGCTAAGAATGATTGCAACGTGAGACCCAAAATGATTGCCACGTGGCGCCGTCATTTCTAGGCGCCGTCAGTTCTTAGTGCAGTCATTTTATTACATGTAGTTTAACCACATGTCTAAATCAATTTAACTAGTTTAACCACAGTTTAACAAAAAGTTAATTAGTTTAACTTAAGAAAATAGTTGTTTAACATATATTTACCAACTTATTATGACGTAATATATGATAAAATCTATGTTTATCTAATTGACATTGTTATTTGGTGAATATTAGTAAGTGACCTTAAAAGTATAAGGAAGATTAGTGGAAGTGTAAAGGTTTCATGAAATAATCACTTAAATCATATAAAATGTTTTTTTTAGGCCAAAATCATGTTGTTATATACGATTACCTATACAATTTATTGAAATATTTACGTTTAACAAGTTTAGGGTTTAACCAGTTTACCAAGTTTAACAAGTTTAACCATATTTCATCAATTTGACGTAGTTTCACCAGTTTAACATGTTTAACAAGTTTAACCATAAGGTACCAGTTTGACGTAGTTTCACCAGTTTAACATGTCTAGTACATGAAATAACACACACATACAACAACAAAACAAAAAACAATTAGCGAGTTTTAGTCATTCTTCTCCTTTCTCCAACCGATGGGAACCTAACCTCTTGGTTTCTTCCCTTTATCTTTTCGTAATCTAGAGGTAAGACACACATATCTGCAACATACTCAGGAACATTCCACTCAGATTGATGAGGTACTGGATAAATGGTTTGATAGTACGCTAACATCCATTGCTCCATATAATAATAAGGCGAGCAAAACACATGTAGATCAACATCATCCACCACCGTTTCTGCGTGTGTAAAAGCTGCAGCTATTGCATGTTCGCATGGATATCGGTCTATGTCAAAATGCTTACAGCTACAAGATTTTCTTGTCAAATCAATCAGATACTCTTTGCAATCACTTCCCATCACAATGTATTCCAGCATAAAGCTATTTAGCTCAGATACCTTTAACTTTTTTGCATCCTTACATCTCTTGTGCAAACAACCAGCAATAGAAGGTACCAGTTTTTGTGTGGGTGGAACTTCTGCGGCAGCCTTCCTATGTTTGTTAAACCAGTAGCTTAACTTCCCAACAATCGCATCAAGCATTGGTAACAACGAGTACTTTCTTGCATCTTTCAAAGCGCTATTCATATATTCACAAGCATTTGTCGTCATGATGTTGTACCTTTCACCTGGAAAATAACATCTTGCCCATTTATCTAACACAAGACGATTCTTATGAATATCATCCAGATACCTCCCTGCTTCTGGATACCTTATCTTAAAGGCTGAAAAAAGTGTGGTGAATTCAGCCTTTGAATAAGCCTGAGCACATTCCATAAACTGCTCTGCAACCGACTTTTTGTTAACTTTATGAACTTTCGTTAAGATGTTCTGAGACAAATGCCACATACAATGCTCATGCTTAGCGTTGGGGTACACCTCTTCTACATTTTGATTATGCTCTGATGTCTGTCAGAAATAATCACAAGCCCTGAATCATCTGGCACTACTGTTTTCAATGTTTGGAGAAACCACCTCCAACTTGCATCCTTCTCACCATCACCTACCCCAAAAGCAATAGGATAATGGTGGTGTTCAGGATCTTGAGCAGTAGCCACAAAAAGAACTCCACCATAAACATTCTTCAGATGAGTCCCATCAATAACTATCACTTTACGCATGGCTCTAAACCCTTCACTGCAAGCTCCTAACGCAAAAAACAAATACTTGAACTTGTTTTCCTCATCACACTCCAACCGTGTTACTGTACCAGGATTCACTGTCTCTAACATGTGCGAATAAGAAGGCAACATGCTGTAACAATCCGCTGGACTACCGCGCACATCACTAACAGCTAGTTTTTTTTCTCTCAAAGCGGTGGAGTATGAAAGCTTAACACCAAGTCTTGATTGAACCAAATCTACAAGATTTTTTGCGGATGGAGTGTCGAACTTACCGGGATAATCTTGATGTATCACAGATGCAAATAATCGCGGTGTTCCCTTCTTCCTTTTCTTGGATGTGCTCGAACTTACCCGACAGCATGTATGCATCTTGTTGTAAGTCCTAATTGAAAAGCGATCCGAGTCCTTAACTTTCACAGCTCGTACAAACCATTTGCAATCTTTGCCACGACATTTCGCCACAAACAACGTAGGTGTTGACTTGTCTGTAATATAGTCAAAATAGTTCTGATGTACAGCAATGTCAATTATATCTTGCACTTCGCGCTTACTCGAAAATTCTTGTTTTACCACCATATCAATGCCATCTTCCCATTCAACATCCACAACCTCAGTTCCTTCTACATCAAGTGCATCTTCAGGGTTACCTTCACCAATAGTATAGTTTACACCACCTAAGCTATAACAAACAATCTCCAATTCAGCACCACGCTCTAGAGGTTCAGATTCTGTGTTATGAAAAAGTATTCCATCTTCATTAACTCTAGCATCACTCGCAAGCTCGTCAAAACTAACACAATGTCTACTTTCTTGACCTCTACTTGCTTCATCCTCTCTTAATAATTGGGAACCGTCCGAGTTTTCTTCTACACCTTCCACTACCTCCACGTGCAAACCAGGTATAGACGCATCCTTTTTACATGCCATAATATATCCGACGGTATCTTCGTCATCCTCGATATAAGATATCATCTTAGGTTTCATCCATCGACGTTGAAAATAACTTATCTTCTGCATATTTTACCAACCAAAGATGAATAACTCACTTGTTTCCAATTTCTATCCATATATATGGTATAACACCGATGTTCTCTAGGATTCCATTGTATATCATCCCCGTCATGTGAGTAATGTCCCCCGTAATTAAAAGATATGTCAATCATCGCCACCTGAAAAAATAAAATAAACGACATCAATATATAGCAATTGCACGTAGTTTAACTAGTTTAACTAGTTTAACCAGTATAACTATCAGTACATAGTTTAACTAGTTTAACCAGTTTCACTAATTCAACTGTCTGTATATAGTTTAACTAGTTTAACCAGTTTCACTAGTTCAACTGTCTGTATATAGTTTAACTAGTTGTACTATCTGCAGATCTAGTTTTCCCAGATTCATATCTGAACCAACAAATTCCGATATTCACTTCTCAATCCATACCCATAATCCACAATAACATTAAACCTTCAATCGACACAAGAATAGGAAGCACAAGTTACAACAATCAAAATAGAATAAAATCAAATTGAAATTCTTTACCAATTCAAATACGGCTACAGGGAGCGGCCCTTGGCGAGAGGCGACAGCGGCGGAGGCGGAATCGACGGTGGATCGAAATCGAAGGCGGTGGTGTGAGGTTCCCGGCGACGTCGGTCGAGCTGTGCTTTTTTTTTTTTGCGATGAGCTCACAGACAGAAGAAGAGAAGAAGATGATGTTGTTTTTAATTTTTTAATTTTAATTATTGTATAAAGGGTAAAATGGGAATTTTATGTTTGTTACTATAATGAAGGTTAGATAGAAATAAGTAAGGTTAGATAGATTTTTGTTTCTCCGATTAAGTCATTCTAGCACTTCCCTCGTGTAAACACACAAAACTCATTGATTATTGGTTCTTTAAATCTTCGATACCACTATCTCGGTAAGTTCCGATTTTCTGCTCGTCGAACTTCCTTTTCATCTTTGCTATCAATATCTGGGTAATGGTCATGACAGAGTGGAACTTTATTGATGAATCGTGTAACGAGATCTTCGACGTTGGACATATTCCTCTCTCGCACATCGTCATCGTCAATGAAATTATCACGTTGTCGACTGGCTTGTTCTCAATCAGAGGACTCAACAATAGACATCAACAATCACGCCAAGAGAGATGAATCGACAATCGATTGTTTTGGAATTTCGATTTTTGAATCCCAAGATACAAAGTTGAAGAATTAGGGTCCGACCCACTTTTTTTGGGAATTTTTGGTCCAATTCTTAATTGATTTTCGGTTAATCTTTATAATTGAGTTTAGAATATGCAAATTGGGTCTTTACCGGTATGCTAACCAATTACATAGCAACTTAGTTGGTAAAAAAAATTGGTATACAGTGAACCATCCATAATTTAATTTTAGGGAAAATATGATTACAACTTTCCATAGGGAAAAAAGATTACAACTTTTTGAGAGGAAAAAATTTAACTAGTTCTAAAGTTTGGGGGAAATGGTGCTATAAGATAGGTTTCAAGGGATTTGGATCGTTGATCCTAAATCTTTAAATCCATTAATCATGAATATTCTAGACTCCGGATTCAAAAACATTTCAATGAATATATTTTTACTATTTGTTACTAAATATGATGTTTGTCAATTTTGCGTTAACTTCTCTAGGGTTTCTTACCGGCAGATGCTAAACATTTCGGATAGTAATTTTTCAAGTGTTTCCACTACTACATGCGGGTAAATTTCAAAACAACGGAGGTTGGATCTTGAGGCATTGGAATTTTCGGAGTAGCTGATCGGTTGTGTACCTCTAAAGCTATTTTTGGTGGTGATTTCAACATTAGAAGAGCAGATTTGTTTGCAGTTTGGTTGCAATCTCAGAGAGATGATATGAACAGAAGCAGAACAACGACGTCTCCCTCCCCGCTTCATCGGAGGCTGCCTGGATCCTTCCTTGCTAAAGCCGAATGTTCTGGGCCGTTTGTTTAGCCCAATTTCTTATCCTCTCTGTTATTGTAATTTGTACTGGTTTTATCAATAATATTCATAGGCCCAAATGTCCAGTCCTGCTGCTCAAGAAAACGAGCGAAATTGTTTCCTTCCTAAAAGCCGTAGCTTTGAGATTCTCGGCAATTGTTATCTCTGGCCACCGTGTTTCGGTCAGACCCGTCGGAGTAGTGATAACTTGTTGAATCTGAAATTAGGGTTTACTTGTAGAGTAAACTTCTGAAGGTCTGTTTTTCTGATCTGGACTTCAATTGGACCTTTTGGAATCGAAACTTATGGCGTTGAGGCAGAAGAAACTTTAGCTAGACTGATCTGAGGATTTTTACACTGATTGTATCTCAGATTAGGGTTTAATTATTTCGTCATTGAGTGAATTTTCGAAGGACTGTTCATCCTGAGTTGATACTTATGGCTGATAAGTATAACGTCGAGGAAGCAGAGGCTTTGGCTAAGAGAGCCTTGGTACAATTCTTTCCCAGTGTTATACTTGTTGAAATTTCTGATCTTGGTAATTGTTGGGTATCGTAAAATTGTTTCTTTCTACAGCATTTACCAGTTGCACAGGCCACGCCGCTATACGAGCAGCTGTTGTCACTTTATCCCACTTCTGTAAGTCTCATTGCTTCGCTACTTTGTATTCTGGGATTTGGAGGGTTAATTGTACTGAAAATTATGTATTTTCTGTATTTGCTTAATTCTGTAGGCGAGATATTGGAAGCAATATGTGGAGGCACAGATGGCTGTAAACAATGATGATGCTACGAGACAGATATTTAGTCGTTGTTTATTAACCTGCCTTCAAGTTCCTCTTTGGTATGAGATGCTTTCTTAGTTTTAGTTGTTGATATGAGTAAATAATCACCTTTCCATCTCATTGTTTCTATGTTGGGCCTATAGCTTAGGTACAATGCAAGTCTTTCCATCTCCTTGAATATAATTCAAACATGTGTTATTTTCTTAGGCAATGTTATATTCGATTCATCAGAAAGGTCTATGACAAGAAGGGAGCAGAGGGTCAAGAGGAGACCACAAAAGCTTTTGAGTTTATGCTTAATTATATCGGTATCACTTCTCTTCTCGACAGTTTGGCTCTACTTTGTTTGTTTGCCATTTAATCCTGTGTACATGTCCCATACACAGAGGGGTAAATCTTGCTTGTTAGTTATGTAAAAAGTTCTGTATGGTAAAAATATGAGTTAATCAACTTTTCTGCGTAATAAACATGCCAAAGATGTTTGACAAAAATAAAAAATAAATACATGCTAAAGATAAAGTATTTGTGCAAGTTACTAGAGCTTGTGGGTGTGTTAAGATTTGAACTTTTATTTCATCAGTCTTTTGTAGTTCTTAGCCTTGACAGAGTTGTATATGTAATAATGTTGTATGTTGGTTTACATCATGTACTCTAGTTTATTCTGTTTTCGTTTACTGGCATGGGCATAGTCATTTGAGATAGTTGATAACTGTAAAGGATATGCATGCTTACTTTGATTTTGTAGATAGAAGAACGTTGTGTCTCAAATTGAGGAGTTCATAATGCTTGAAATACTGTAAACTCTATCTAAATCCTCTACCTGTGCTTAAACTTTTTGTATGTTCTTTGAACTGGCATTATATATGGTATGTTTATATTTTTTACCCTGTTAATTGATTGTTGAGTCAAACATTTATCTAATACTGCTGAATCCGTTTTGCTCATGTTCAATTGTCATGACACTTCGAGGTGGCATACAAAATGGATTTTTGATTCATCTTCCTATGCGTTATCATATATATATATATATATATATATATATACTCTACACTGTATAAGTCCATGATGGTATTCTCTTTGGCTGATAATTGTGTCAGTCCTTGGAGAAGTGGTATAGGTGGATGCAGGTATTTAGGATATTACTATCCATCAGAAATATGATGCATATATTTATGCTTTGTATCTATCTAGAGCTCTAGAGTCTCTTTAAGATGCCAAAACATACCCTAGGCATTACTGATGGTTGTGTATTTTGATCTCTAAATCACCAGGGACAGACATAGCCTCTGGCCCTATCTGGACTGAGTACATTACCTTTCTAAAATCTCTTCCGGTTCGTTATATTATTTAACTTTGTACTTAATACTATTAATTTGTTATTGCCAAGAAACTAATAGAATCTTGGTTAGGCTCTTAATCCCTACGAAGATTCGCAACGGAAGATCGCTCTCCGAAAAGTCTATCAGAGAGCTATATTAACTCCGACTCACCACGTTGAACAACTTTGGAAAGATTATGAGAACTTTGAAAATTCTGTTAGCCGTCAATTGGTAAACTTCAATATTGAAAGTTTTGGGTGGTTTCTTATTTTTATGATTTATATTAGAAGCATGTACAAACTTTTTTCTAGTTGTTTGGTTAATGGATGATCTAATCTTATCTTGTGAGCAGGCCAAAGGACTTGTAAATGAGTATCAACCAAAGTTTAACAGTGCCAGAGCTGTATATAGGGAGCGCAAGAAGTACATTGAAGAACTTGATTTGAACATGCTTGCTGTACCACCAACAGGATCTTCCAAGGTAAAGAATTTATCACTTTTTGCTTCTTTGGAACTGCTGAATCTACAACTTACTTTCAAATTTGTACATTCGACAATATTGGATATATTGACTCTTAGATTGGCTAAAAAGACAATATAAGCATAATTTCATGTCATGAGATCAGTTATCATGATAAGAAATACATATGAGCTATAAGTTCTTTCATTTTTTTTTCAATTGAGCATCATTTGTCCTCTTTGGTACTTTAACTACCTTATGGTTTTATGCAGGACGAAGCTCAGTGGGTGGCGTGGAAGACGTTCTTATCCTTTGAAAAGTAAACCCCCAAAGTTTCATCTTTTTTACTTTCAAGTCAGTGATGACATATGCTTTTACGTAGCTGCATAGTCATTTTTCTTGAGGAGTGCTTGGTAGCTTGAGAAAACAAAAGCTATATATATTAATATACTGCAATAGTTAACTAGTCTCTCGGTAGAATTTTGGTTGTATTTAGTTTACGCCTAATGATGAGAGTTTTATATTTTTGTTCTGTATTTTATTTTGCATCTAAGATTTAATGATGATATTAACTAGAAACCTGGAAAGAATTACAATTCGGATACATCCAGCAAGTGATGATTGGGTCTTATGTATATTATTTTTCAACTAAATCTAACAAATTTCTACTTCTGTTACAATTGTAATTTTCAGAGGAAACCCTCAAAGGATTGACACGGCCTTGTCAACTAAGCGGATTATATATGCCTACGAACAGGTAAGCGAAAAGTCAGTGAGATGTTCTTGATGAAATTTAGGAAGAATAATTTCCAAGATGTGTTTCTTTCGAAATTGGCTAATTATTACTATGGTTTCACAGTGTCTTATGTGTTTATATCACTATCCTGATGTATGGTATGACTATGCTGAGTGGCACATTAAATCTGGTTCAGCAGATGCTGCAATCAAAGTGTTTCAGCGAGCTCTCAAAGCCATTCCTGGTAAATCTGATCTATCCTTTGCTTAAATATGTCTATTAACGAGTTGCTTTATGAAGGTTCGATCATTTTTCTCTTAGCTTTGATCACGTCATTTTTCTCTGTTTCCTGCATGCTGCGAGTCTTTTAAAATTCTTTAAGTGTCTATACTGCTCCCTCTCTTATGTTAGATTCGGAAATGTTGAAATATGCTTATGCTGAGGCAGAAGAATCTCGTGGAGCAATTCAGGTTCTTATTTTGGCTGCTTGCTTTTCATTATCGAGCTTTATTTATTGTTCTCATACTCTTTGCTTATAGTTTTATGATCTTACAGTCAGCAAAGAAATTATATGAAAGCATTTTGGGGGTTAGCACAAACTCTTTGGCACACATACAAGTAAGTAAACTCAAGTTTCAGAACTTAGGAATTGCTTAAGATAGGCAATTAAAAGCATGATAAAGCTTTTCACAGTCACATGCCTGCTGAATTTTGTTATTTTGCACATTTGTTTCTCATTTCTATCTATTTCTCTCGTATAATTTTATCCACATTTTCTTCTCTCTAAAATATTCTCATATGAAATGCATTTGTATTCTTTTGCAGTTCCTTCGTTTCCTCCGGAGGGCGGAGGGCGTTGAAGCTGCTCGCAAGTACTTTTTGGATGCTAGAAAATCTCCTAGCTGTACATATCATGTTTATATTGCTTTTGCTACGATGGCCTTTTGTCTAGACAAAGATCCAAAGGTGGATTTTCTTGTCCACTTTGTAGTTGTGTTACCTGTAATTGTTTTTTTGGTTGATCTTGTTGGTATATGATAAAACTGATTATGAAAGAGGTAGTGGTCGTTAAGTCAAGTTCAGAACCCACTCGTCTTACTTTCTTCTTAGTTACTTAAGTTAGCCAATGGGAATTTTATGATAATGAAATTGATATGATTGAATATTGGAGTGTTTTGTTAATTGATCCACTTAAACTCTTAATTTGTTTGCAAAGTTGTATATGTACCTTACCTTTCTTTCTTGTACATTCTTCTTTGTCTTCATATGTTCAATCCTTTAAACAAAATTCTGACACTTGACATCCTTGCCGGACAAAAACACTAATGTAGCGTCTACTTTCATTTTCGATTCAATTCACAATAAAATTTCTTATATTTTTATTCTTATGCAGGTTGCTCATAATATTTTTGAGGAGGGATTAAAACTCTATATGAGTGAACCTGTTTACATCCTTGAGTGAGTGTCACTGCAGCCTTACTAAGAGTTCCTTTTAGTATTTCAAAATATACCTGAAAGTCTTCTTTATAAAAGAAAATAACGATACTTTAGGGCCTTCTGAGAGAAAATGTCCTCAAATTTGTTTTACCTCCTAAACTTTCTTAAGATAGAAATGTCAACCCTTTCGGTTTTGCTTTGAATCCCAGGTATGCAGATTTCTTGACTAGGTTAAATGATGATAGAAATATCAGAGCACTATTTGAACGGGCATTAAGCACACTACCAGCTGAAGAATCTGTTGAGGTACGCTGATAGTGATATTTCATTTCTCAGAGCCATTAGAACACTGTTTTTGTTCCTAAGCATGAAAATAGACCCTATGAAATAATTCACCTGCTAATGAAATAACAGGGCATCTCATTTGATTATAGCATTTCTGAATTTGCTTAAATGTAATAATGGCCAAGCAAGTGAAGGTGTGATCTTGATGCACATCTTAGCATCATGAACAGGCGTTTTAAACTTAACTGAAACAATCTAATATTATTACTTGGGTTCACATGTAATACTGTTTTAAAATGCTAATAGGATAAAAAGGACAATTAGTGGAAATATGCTATATCCTAGTGCTAATTGCTTTCAAGGATTTAATTTTTTATTGCCCATCTTTTGCAGGTCTGGAAAAGATTCATTCAGTTTGAGCAAACATATGGCGATCTTGCTAGTATGCTAAAGGTAGTCTAACTTATTTGAGTGTTGGACGTATACGAGACCAGCAAATATTGATTTTTCAGTTGACTTTGTTGTGTTGACAGGTCTGTTGTAGAGTCCCAATATATGGGTCTACTCCCATCTGACTGGCTTTTGATTTGCATGGAAGATCTTTAAAAATGCTGACACTTTTAAATGATTGCTAAAATAGACTAGGATTGAGTGGCACCCCGTAAAAGTGACATTTGATAGAAACTATAAAATTTACTGAAATCAGATCACAATATACCCATTATTAAGTGTGGCTGCTTGATGTAGAAATCATCTTTTATTTCCTGTATTCACTCTGGTATTTGTCTTTGCTATGACAATGTTGTTGTAGGTTGAGCAGAGAAGAAAAGAAGCACTTTCTGGAAAGGGGGAAGAGGGAGCTTCTGCTCTGGAGAGTTCACTTCAAGATGTTGTTTCTCGGTACAGTTTCATGGATCTCTGGCCATGCACTTCTAAGGAACTTGATCATTTAGCCAGACAGGAGGTATGTTCCATACAACAATATATCGCACCTAGTCCTAATAGCTAGCGATGATGCATCTAATAAGTACTAATTCTAACCAATCGATGTGTTCACTGTAGTTGCTTGTGAGGAATATGAAAAAGAAAGTAGGAAAAACAAATCTACCTCATGGACCTGCATCTATAGGTTTGTACTTAATAAATTTCTGGTGTAATTAATTATGTTGAACTTTTGTGATGACTGAACTAGATAAACTGCCGTGTGGGATAATAGGTAGTGAGGCTTCTTCATCAAAAATTGTTTATCCAGATACATCTCACATGGTCGTTTATGACCCGACAAAGAAATCAGGTATTTGATTTGCACTTTGCACTTTGCAGCATCATTTGGCTGCACCATGAATGGGATTGTGACTTAAATCTGAACCGTTCATAATTTGACTGTAGACTTTGCTAATTCTCCAAACTCAATGGTAGCTTCTGCTTTGAATACCTACCCAAGTAATGTGACTACATCTGCAACTCATGGATCAGCCAGCACATTTGACGAAATACCAAAGACTACTCCATCTACATTGTTAACGATTTTAGCTAACTTGCCTAATGTTGACGGTAAACCAAGTCTAAAGTTGTATTTGAACTGAACAACTGAATAGCTTTCCACTAACCAACTAGTTTGTCATTATCCTCTCAATTCTTTCAGGTCCAACACCCAACGTGGATGTTGTTTTATCGATATGTTTGCAGAGTGACTTACCAACAGTTCAAACGGCTAAGCAGAGTTTTCCTGCTAAAGGCAATGCTCCAAATCAAAACGATCCCTCTGGTCCAACCCGCGCTGGATCTCAAAGATTATCAAGAGACCGAAGAGCTACAAAGAGAAAAGATGCAGATAGTAAGTTAATCTTTGATTATAGTTTATCTCCAAGTATATATAGTTTATGGCCCATGGAAGTAAATCATCTATGCCATCACTCGAATTTTTGGCACTAGGTAGCTGTAGATTGATATATCTTCTACTATCTCTTAGAACAACCATTGTAAATGATAGATGTATATCTTACTCATCTCTATGTTAACAGGGCACGAAGATGATGATACAGTAACAGTTCAAAGCCAGCCTCTGCCTACAGATGTTTTCAGACTAAGGCAGATGCGTAAAGCTCGAGGGATCTCTACGTCATCACAGACTCCAACCGGTTCCACATCATATGGTAGTGGTTTCTCTGGAGAGCTTTCCGGTAGCACCGGCTAAAATATACTGAGATAGGCAAACGTGAAGCTTCTCTTGTTCTTGTAATTTATTACAACTTAATGCAATAAAAAGGCCTCTTTGGATATGTATACTTTTCTCAAAATTTTCAAAGTTACACAATGGTGGTTAGTGGTTACAACGAACAGTCAACTATAAAATATAAACCTGTGAAACATGAAACTACTGAACTGAACCAGAAGTGCTTCTTACAAAATCTTTCACCTCAGTCAAATATTTGACAACATCTCTCATGGATGGTCTATTCGCCGTCCTCTTGTCTGTACACCTAAGAGCCAAGTCTATAACTTGGATTGCTTGTTCTTTGCGATTAGTATCCAAAAGCTCATCCACAAGCGTTGGATCAACGATTGGACCAGCAGTGTTGTCATCATTCTCATAGCTGCTCAATACAGATCTGACCCAGTTCACGATATCGGTAACCTCCGAGAAAGATTTGTCCACTACTCTCTTTACTGTTACCAGCTCAAGCAAAACAACTCCATAACTGTAAACATCTGATTCCTTGCTCCTCACTGTCTTGTAAGCATTTTCTGTTTAATTAAAAAATGTTCAGAGCATGTATTAGCTAAGGGTGAACAAAATACGAAAGTCATGATGTTAAAAAGCAAGTGTACCTGGTGCAATGTACCCAGTTGTACCTGTAATGGTGGCCGTTGAGACAGCTGAGTCATCTAGAATCCGAGCCAATCCAAAATCTCCAATGTGAGGCTCCATATCCGAGTCCATAAGTATGTTCTCTAGTTTGATGTCACGGTGAATGATTAGTGGATGACAATCATGGTGTAGATACGCCAGTCCGTGTGCAACCCCAAGGGCTACGTTGATCCGTGCAGACCAGTCGAGAACGGGTTCTCCTTGATTACATCTGGGCAAAACGTCGTGCAGGCTTCCATTGGGCATGTACTGGTACAGGATTAAGCCATCTTCTTGCCTTATCCAAAATCTTTCTAACCGAATGAGATTTCTATGTCTGACTAGCCCGATTGTTTCGACCTCCCTCTTCATATTTTGCTTTGCACGTATGTGTTCAGCAAAGATAAGTTTCTTCACAGTATATTCTTTACCTGACCCTAAAGACGCTCTGTAAACTACTCCATGAGCTCCTCTACCAATGATGTACTTGTCATCTAGATTGTCAGTGGCTGCAAGAACTCTGTTCAGCAACAAGGACAGACCTTCTTCTACGAGAACATTAGCATCTTCTGTCTTGGCTCTACTTTTGCAGCGGCAGAAAACTGAAACGAGTGCAAAAAGCAAAAGCTAATACGGATAGAAATGACCCAGCTGCTATTGGGGCGATCTTCCAAGTGCTAAGTTTGGCTTGACCTTTGCAAGATTTAAACTCGTTGCGGATTATGTCACTTACTGAGTAAGAAGATTCGATGCAGAAGTGTGAATTTCCCGGAAAAAATGACGTAATCGATAAAAGTTTTTCCTCTATTGGACCCGTGAGTAAATTATATGAGACATCAACCTCAAGTAAGGACTGAAGACGGGTAAGACTAGATAAAGAACCTATCAACTTGTTGTTAGATATGTTGAGCCGTACAAGATTGTCAAGATTCCCCAGTGCAGTTGGAATTTCATCCGTAAATACGTTTCCACTGAGATCAAAGCCATATCGTAGATTCGTTAACAAGCCAACCGAGGAAGGAATCTCACCTCCAAAAGCATTTCTAGCAATTGGCAGATCCGAGAGGCTGTGAAGCTCTACCAAGAATAGTGGAATGACTTCTGAAAACTGATTGTCACTAAGAACTAAAGTTGACAAGCTTTTCCAACTTCTGAGGTTCGATGGAACAAAACCATTCAATGAGTTGGACCCAACATCAAACTCCAGCATTATCGTACAGCCTGATAGCTGAGATGGCAGAGGACCTTCTAGACGATTATGTGAAAGATATAACCTTTGAAGATTTTGCAGATTTCCCAGTTCTGAAGGTATCATACCAGTGAGTTTGTTTTGAGAAAGGTCAATGGTTTAGAGATTCTTACAGCTTCCCAAGCTACGCGGGATGGATCCTTTAAATTTTTTGTCTGACATGTTTACGTAGGAAAGACTAAGACACTCGGGAAATTCTGGAAGAATACTTGAAAGCTTTATTTTTTCAAGTCTGACTCTCTCGAGGGTCTTGCATTGACGAATAGACGCTGGTATCTTTCCATGAGCTGATTAGAACCCAAGTTAAAAATCCTCAATTTCTGTCCATGGCAGAGATTGGGTGGTATCATCCCTGTAAAACGGTTACCAAGAAGGTCCACCTCCACTAAGCTTTGATTGACGCCTAAACTCATCGGTATCTCTCCATAAAACCCGTTGTTAAACAGCGTGAGATTCCTAAGGTTCTTCAGCTGAGTTACTTCTACTGGTAGTTCCCCGGTGAGGGTGTTGTTATAAAGAATCATCGATGTCAAACTCTGAATCTTCCAAATGTCAATAGGAATCTCACCAGACAGCTTATTCCAAAAAAGTTCAAGGCGTTCTAGCTTCTTTAACTTACCCAATGCAGGAGGTATCTCCCCTTGGAGCTGGTTATGGTTCAGCTTCAAGGTATTCATGTTGCTGCAATTCCCGAGCTCTTGAGGGATATTCTCAGAGAGACAATTATGAGACAGGTCAAAATAAGAAACATTTTTTAGCAAACCCAAGGATGATGGGATTGTACCTGTCAAGTTGCATTCGACAATGGATAAGTTCTGAAGGCTACTACAATTGCCAATTTCAAACGGACACCACCTTCGAACTCATTGAACGATAGATCTAAAATCTCCAACTTCTTGCAATTGCTAGAACCGAATTGAAGCTTCCCTCCAAGTCTGTTGTTGCTAACAAACAGCTCGCTAAGAGTCTCGAGTAGATTGAGACTTTGAGGCAAAGAACCATTTAATTTATTCTTGTTCAAAGACAGAATATTGAGCTTACTGCAATTCCCAATCTCCTCGAGAATGGTACCAGATAAACTGTTGCCATCTAGATACAGATTCACTAAGCTCTTAAGCTCTCCAATTTCAGAACCTAATTGGCCTGAAACCCCAGAGGCCGTCAAATCAAGAGTTTCGACATTGTCAGAATCATCACAAATGACACCAATCCAGTTACATGGAGTGGCATCAGATGTGTTCTTCTTCTTCCACGTGGAAGCTACTTTGGGTGGTACTTTATCAAAGTGGTTGAGAAGCGAGAGTAAAGTCAAACCATCTGAGTTCAGACAATAGATATAATCTATACGAATATAGATAAAGAAAGAGCAAAGCAGAGAAATTTCCACTAACCTAAGATTCCTCATCTGACGTAACTAGTAACAAGGAAATTAGAAACATTCGAACCTCACTAACCCTGAACCCAAAATGAAGGAATGAAGAAAAGAAAAAGGAAAGGAGAGAGCTTGTTTTGAAGGGTTTCTAAATGTTTTATCGATCGGAATCGATCGCATTATTTAAGAAACGATCGATGAGTTTATAGAGATGAAAAAGAGACAACTAAAAAAATTCTGAACTTAACTTTTACAAGATAAAGCTTTGTTATGTGATTTTATGAATTTTGTTTTCTATTATTAAGTTCTCCCATGCGATGAGCATCACACTCTTCATAAAATAATATAACATGCATTCTCAACTTTATCTTGAACAAATGCTTATTATATTCATATTACCTCAGTTGTCCCATGTCTGCCTTTATTTTATTCATTCTAAGCGCATGTCATTAGTCACTTTAATAAGTCAAAAAGTCCCCATTAAGAATGATACTTTCTTTGATTATATTCCTTTCTTCATTTAAACGTGATTATTCTCAAAATTATTATAGTGTCCATTTGGATACTAAGAGCCACCAAACCCCAAAGCCCCAAATGCGACAATCCAAGTTCAGTTCCCTATTTTCATATAACAAATTAAGAAACATGATTATATGACATTAACCAAAAGCATTACATACCACAGAAAGCAAAATAAGATCGAACAATGTAAACAAGAGACTCACACTCACTCAATTACAATGCGACAAATTTTATACAGATACCTTATTGTGGCTCATAGTTTGATTCTGAGACACCACTTGGCATTTCCATCACAGATGTTATAGTTTTAGAAACACAAATTCTTCTATTGCTGAGACGCCACCAATCCTCTCGAGTGTTTTGTTCTCTGGTTCTTCATCCACTCCTATCGCCATTATAGCTCGTTTCTTCACAACTGTTCTTCCAACACTCATGAAGTTCACATTCACGTTTTGCTCTCCAAGTATGTTACCGACCTGTCCAATCATCCCTGGTTGATCCACTTGCCTGCACAGTATCAGATTCCCTTCAAGGCTCACATCCACGCCGAATGATCCCACGCAAGTTAAATGTGGAACTCCATATTTGACCTTTCCTTCGATACTTATATCTCCACTATCAGAGACAGCACCAGCAAAATTTGATTCCACATTCAAAATCTGAACTTGGATAGAATCAACAGGGTACTCTGGTGATGAATCAACCACAATTCGTTCCTCGCTGATGCGCAAACCCTTTTGTTTAGCTATGAAATCAGCATTCACCAGGTTGACATATGAATCTGAGATCGGTTCAATGATTCCCTTGGTGATCATCGCACGGAGTAGTCTAGTGTCCAGATCATCTCGGTCACGGGCTGACCGATACACTACCCTGATGGACTGTACTCCCTTACCTCCAGATGCTAACTGGACAGCTAACCTCCCAAGCTTCTCAGCTAAGACAATGTAAGGAGTTAGCTCAGATAAGATCTCAGGAGCAACCATCGGAGCATTGACCGCAGTAGCTGATAGTTCGCCTCTTAATGCTCCAGCAACCGCCTCTGCTACCTCGATGGCTACACCTTCCTATAAGATCAAGAACCCATTCATCTCATAAATTCGAAAGAGGTGGTGTAAAGAGATGAATTTTAAGTAAGGTTAAGAAGTGATAAGGTCAATACTTGTGCTTCCTTTGTGCTAGCTCCGAGATGAGGTGTTACAGTGACATTTTCATGTTGAATTAGCTTGCTCTCTTTCGATGGTGGTTCCTCACAGAAAACATCTAATGCCGCCTGTTCAAGTTTCAGAAAATCCAATTAGAACCCTAATTTAACAGGAGCCTAACTGAAGAAAGCCTGGAATTTTGAAATTAGTTTCAATTATAAGATTCAGGAAATCAACTTCGAAATTTGAAATCGAACCTGAGCAACGATTCCTGCGTCAAGAGCCCTAACGAGAGCATCCTCATCGATGACGCCGCCTCTAGCGACATTAACGAGGCGAACACCTTTCTTCATCTTGGAGAAGGCTTCGTCGTTGAATACCTTCTTAGTTGGGGGAGTTAAAGGCATGTGAAGGGAAAGGAAATCGGCGGTAGAAATGGCTTGATCGAAAGAGACAAGATCGACACCAATGGCTCTGGCTCTGTCAGCTGGAGCATAAGGGTCGTGCGAGATAACATTCATGCCCAGACCCTTGGCTCGCCTCGCCACCTCCGTTCCGACTTTTCCGAATCCCATAACGGCTAAGGTTTTTCCGACGAGAGATACACCGACGTACTTGCTCCTCTCCCATTTTCCTGCAAATTTTCCAACATCTCTGACATTCAGAAATCCTACTCCGAATTACTGGACGCAGACTTTATTTTCTGGGCCCATTTTTTACCACTACCTTTTTTCTTGGATTTGTTTTTTCCTTATTACTGGGAAGAAATTAGTGATACATGCACACAAAGTGCAGTCACGTTTCACACTTTCTCTTAAGAGTATGACTTTTCTTCTCAACATTGACATATTGCCACTCATATGTTCAGTTGAGCAATAATTACGACAAAAACTATCGAAACCCACTAACTTGTAATTGTTCATTATTTTCTAATGATCAAAACTAAATATAAATATTAATATATGAAAGGGGGTAATTTATGTTTTTATTTATGAAATATTTTTGGCTGTAAAAAACAAAAAATTTAGAACCAAAATTTATAAGCTTTACAAAAATAAATTTCTACAGTAAAAAAAATCTATAGCCATAAATTCTTACAACAAAAAAATTTACACCCAAAATGTTATATCACATAACTCAAAATTACATTTTTAACTATCGGCCTTTCAAAAAATCTAAGGAATGTGGCTGTAGTTTTTAGAAATTGTAAACGCTCTTATAAATCTTTACGTGACCAAAATAATGTTTCGTATCGACTTCAAGATTCTTCTCAGTCTACTTTCACTGAAATTCTAACCCATGGATTATATAATTAATTTTTAATTAATCAAATAAATAAGTCTATTTTGTATATATTCTGTGTAAATCTATATGACAATAAATCTAGATCTAATGAAAATATTCATCAGTGTTTGTAAATCAAAAAAACAAATTAAAAAATTTAGCAAACCGGAAGTTTGAGTGGAACATACCGGCTTTAATAGAAGCGTCGGCTTGAGCGACGTTACGTGCCATGGAAGCAAGCAAAGCTATACCATGCTCGGCGGCAGCCACCGTATTAGCCGTCGGAGCATTAACCACCAAACAGCCGTGCTCCGTCGCCGCCTGTAGATCAACATTATCAATCCCAACTCCGGCTCTTCCGACCACTTTCAACCTCCCCTTCGCAGCCTCGAACACTTCCCTCGTCACTTTCGTTCCACTTCTCACAATCAAAGCGTCGCTCTCCGCCACTTTCTTCTTCAGATCTTCCGGTGAAAGCTCGTAAGAGCAGTCTACGTCGCCGAATTCTCGGAGGAGATTTATGCCGGCTTCTCCTAGTTTCTCCGCCACGAGGATTCTGGGTTTTGTAAGCGTTGGATTTTCTTGATCATCAGATCCGACGGTAGAGAATTTATGATCCTCTGTTAACGTTGTTTGCTCGACGGTTTTTAAAGCGGCACTTATCGCCGTTAGTCTGACGTTACTTGCGTAACGACGGTGGAGGAAAACAGGGAGGAGGACGAATCTAGAAGTGGGTGACGGTAACGGACATGTCCACCGTGAATTGACGGCTTTGACGGATGAACAAGAAGACGAAAACGCCATGACTCTTTTTGGTCTTAAAATTTTTTTTTTTTTTACTCTGTTTGGTATTTGTGAGTGTGATGATGAGCCAAAGAGACTATTAATAGAGTGGCTATTTGTGTTCAAGAGTTTAATAGAGTTTAATAGAAGTCGACTTCTGTTCTTGTAAAAATAGCAAAAATAGAGGGAAAACCTTGAATTGTGAAGTAGTAATTTTAAGGGTTAGATTTTTTTTGGGCCAAAACTCATATTTAGGATTTATTGGATATTTACTATGAAACCTTAAAATTGCCTTCAGGCGAGAATCAAACAATTTTGCTTAACTGGATTGCACATACATTACTATTTTAGACCAGCGTTGGTTTGCGCGGGATGAGTGTTAGCCGGGAAATTCAAAATTAGTGTCTCAGATGTCACTTCACTCATTGTACGTTCACCAAAGAGCTAGGTTAGGATTTGGAGAATAAGTAAGGACAATATATGTTCGTCTTTCGTTGTGTATCTTTGTTTTGGCAAAACAACTTCAAAATTTACTGACGATGGGAGGACTTAAAACTCCTTGATAAACTTGGAGGTAAGTATTAGTCCTTATTTGATTTTGTGGTGTGAAATTTGTGTTCGTTTTGGGATTTGTTTTTCAGCTCGTGTCTCGTTTCTTTCTTATTGTATGTTTGTAGTTTATTTCGCTTATTTGTTGAAATGTTGTGTTTATTTCTCTTATAAGTAGAAACATTCTAAGGTCCTTGTGTTCCTTCAAAGTCTTGTTCTTCTGGTTATTGTGCTTTCATTTTGTATGTACTGGGAATGTTTGAGGCAGAATGTAGTGTTTTTCTGTTCTTCTGGTTTTGTAGTGTATTTGTGTCATGTTTGGGTTGTAAAGTTATTTTTATTCGTGTCTGTTTTTGTGTTTCAGTGGAATGTTGTCAGTGTATCGCTGTGTTTCTTCGAAATTGTGTGTTCTGTAGTGTGTTATTGTCCTTTTCTTGCATTGTGCTTTGGTTGTTAAACTGTTTTCATTTTGTGTGTACTGTGATTGTTCAGGGAGAAGATGAGGCTATCTTTGTGATAGTTGGAGTTTGGGGTTGTTCTGATTGCGGAGAATGGTTGTTCGAGATTATGAAAGAGATCTATGGACGTGGGATTGTTGTTAAGAAAACAATGATATATGATGACTTGTTGTGGTTAGCGAGTTTAAGTTGGATGTTACTTGTTGGAAATTTGTTCTGAGTTATTGGTTGCCTAAGCAGCTCTCTTTGTTCGGTGTTGAAAAGAGGTCTCCTTTTGCGATAACAAGCATAGTTGGACTGGAGTTTTTTATTAATGTGACGCAAAATTCGAAGCATGTCAATTTACTTCTCTTGCTGGAACTATTAGAGGTAGAATTGCTTTACTCAGAATTCTCTGAACGTGAATTAGACGTAGAACCGAATTAGTTCAAACATAATATTGTTTCGGTTCCGAATGATTACTTTTTTCAAAAAGTAACCAAATACCCAAAAAATATGAAAAAAGTAACCAAAGTATTTTAGTACTAACTACTTTCGGTTCCAATTTGGTAACTTTTGGTTTCCGAAATCGAACCGAACCGAGAACTGAAGTTACCTAAAAATTGGAACCAAACGGTTTTTTTCTAGGAACCAAAACCAAACCGAACTGAGAACCGAAGTTAATTAAAAATAGGAACGGTTCTTTTCTAGGAACCGAAACCGAACCGAACCATAATATTTGGGTTGGTTTGGTTTGGTTATCGGTTCCGATTATTATAGACTCAGGTACGAATCCTTCGACAAGTGCTGGTTGTGGGGACGGAAACATAAGGTCTCTTCTGGATAATTGTTGTTAACAGCGGGCAATACTGGGATATATGGAGGTGGAAATGTAGCCATACTTCAAGCCTCTGCCAGTCAGTTGTTACTAAAAGAGGATTTGGCTACGGGTGGAGTGGAAATGATTGGACGTGATACTAGGGAAAACAAATCATTTTAGGATTATGGTATCATAAGGGTCGCAGATGGTGGGATGCCATTGTTTTCCCAGGATGGGTCTCCTTCATGTGGTCAATAATTAGATAAATCTGATTATGGCGAAGGGGATTTAACTAACTCAACTGATGAAACTGGAATTGTAAGACTTGTTAAAGCTACAACGACATTGTCTAGAGAAGAGGTCGGTGTAGATGGGATGTAGAAATTGTTTAACAACACCCGAGGATGAGTTAATTATTCAAGAATTTTAACGTATTGAAAGAGTTTATGCGGAGAGGCAGAATAAATGTACTATTTTGGAGGTAGAGGAGGTAGAGAGAATGGATGATGGGGAACTTAATGATGTGCTAGGTGTATCAAACTTAGCAGATCATGTTGCATTTGATCTTGAACTGTGGAGGAAGTTTATTAATGGAGATTGCAATGCTGAGGGAAGTGAGTGTGGGGATGCATCTGGTTCTGGTGGTATGGATTTAGATGTCACCATTGAAACCGGAGCAGTGGCTGAGGGGGCACACAATTATGGGAAAAAAAGACATCAACAATGCGATTCTTAATTACTCGTGGAGTAAAGTTTGTCGGCGTTTGGACTTCTCCAACACTAATGAACATGAGCATGCAGAAACATTATTGGCTGCTAACGACTGTAAGCATGTTTTCGATGATGTCATGAACATGACTAATGTGGATGGTTATGCTACTTTCTCAGCAGATGAGGGTGTTGTGGACATTGGTAGAACATTCAATGACAAACAACTGATGCAGACAACCTTAGCTAATTATGCTATCAAAAGGTTTTTTAATTTCAAGATCTTCCGGTTTGACAAGCAAAGACTAATTCTTGTATGTGGAGATGCAAAATGTGCGTGGAGGGTGTTTGGTCGTAAAGTGGCAAGGGATTCAGAGAACTTCGAAATTAGAACAACAACTCTAACTCATACATGCAACATTACTACGAGGTCTGAATATAGAAAAACGAGCTATTGCCAAGGTTTTTGCTGAAGTTTTGCAGGTGATGTTTGAGGAGGGTAATAATAGGCCAAAAGCTGCTGAGATTCCAAACTTGGCATTGGGTAAGCTGAATGTGTTTGTGTCATACATGAAAGGTTGAGATGCTAAGGAAGTAGCTCTTGAAGGAGCAGAGGGAGTGATGAAGGGAGTTATCAGTTGTTAGCGATATATATGCATTTGTTGAAACAGGAGAATGAGAGAACTAAGTATGAAATTCGTTTTTCTGTAAGTCGAGATCATAGGAAACAGTTTAAGTCTCTGATTTTTGCACTTGGAGCATGCATTGTTGGAATTCCATGTATGAGGAAAACGATTCTAGTTGATGGAACTTTTATTAGAGCCAAGTTCAGGGGAGTGCTATTGACAGCAAGTATGCATGATGGTAATTTCCAAGTGTTTCCTATAGTATTCAGTATAACTGATTTTGAGAACATATCGTCGTGGACATGGTTTTTTGAAAGTCTGAAGGAAATAATGCCTGATGTAGAGGATCTGGTTATCACATCTCACCGCCATCGAGCAATATATATTGCGAATGAAATTGTGTATCCACTAGCTTTCTATGAAGCATGTGCTGTGCATATAAAGCGAAATGTCAAAACTCGTTTTTGTGGGAAAGATATGTCAAATTTAGTGGGTAGAGCTGCAACTACTGATACTTTTGGCGAGTTCAAAAACATATATGAAGGGATTGGAAGGCGCAATAGCATGTGTTTAGCTTATTTGGAAAAAAATCTCAAAGAACATTGGACTCAAGCTTAGTGCCTAGCAAAACCCTACAATCTGATGAGTAGTAACATTACTAAAGCACTGAACTCTACATTGAGGATAATCATTGAACTCCTGATTATTGCCATGATGGCGGATAGTCATAAATAAATTAATGATTTGGTTTTGCATCTGACGTGGACATGCGAGTAACTGTCAAGATCTGATTACACCTAGTGCCATTAAGCTTTTACTGCTTGAGCAAGCAAACACACATCTGCACTCTGTAGTACGAGTTTCTCTGTGGACCTATGAAGTAAAAAACAACGATGGAATCTCTTTTTATGTTGACATTGAGAAGAAAACATGTAGATGCAAAAAGTTTGATAAGGTTTTGCTTCAGTGTGGTCATGCAAAAGCTGTAGCAAGAGATAATGGCATCGATGTAGCAACACTCGTTGGAAGACCTTATATTATTTCTATGGGGGATGAGTCTTATGCACAGCTCAAAATAGACTAATTTATCAGATATAATATTACATAACATACGACAACGAAAGTAAGAAAAACAACTTAAGGAAAATAGAGTGATTTAACAGAGGAAAGCAATCTGGAAGGAAAAGGTGAAACTTGTTACATGTTAGTAAATAAATTGTTGTGATTAGTTCAGCTATACTGTTCTTGCGAATGAGTAACAGAATTACAACAAAAACCCTTTGACCATTACCTAATTCTTATACTAATATCCAATATCAAAGTTAGTTTCTTTTGTTGAACCAAGAACCACGTGAACAAAAATAATCATGTTTCTATAAAAAAAACAATCTTGTTCATAACTTTAGTTTTCTGTAGTTGCTTCTTACTGATTTCTACTTTTTCTTGAAGTTTTTGCATCAGCAACTTGAGGTCTTCGATCTCTATTTTAGCTTTTGCACACTCACTTTTAAAGTATTCTACCTTTGTCAAAATATCTTCAACCTCTTCAAAAACATCATCTTCAACCCATTTAAACAAATGACTCTACACCAGAAAACCAAGAAGAGTAGTTTATTTTGTTCAAAACCAACTCAATACTTAAGAAGAAGCACTCACAGCGAACAAAAGTGAAATGTGTAAGAGTATGTAATCAGCAGAAGGGTGAACGCGAAGCTAAGAGTGAAAAAATTGATTATAAATATTGTAAGGCACAACTATTTCATCTTATACAATTCTATCTTTAGGTAACAAAATTATGTTTATTTGTGTCCAGTTTTTCATTTGTTTTAATCAATTTCAACCATTTCACCGTAAAGCAACAAGTACTTTCATCTGTCTTGGTTGAAGGAAATCTTACATCTTTGTTTCTTTGACAACGGAAGAATGGTCGACCTGGATTTTCTTGGTCTTCGATGTTAAAGCTCATACATCTTAACCACACAAACACTTTGAAGGCACTCCCCATTTTCCCACACCGCGTGATGTCTCCAAATCAGAACTCATCAGAATAGCTTATGATGTGATTTGGGAATTTAAGTCTACAACAGTAAAGAAAGGAAAAAAATGTCGAAAGTAGTGGTGGAAAGTTTGAATATTGGATTAAAGAAATTCAAAGAAGAATAAAGAATTTCGGGAACTAACTATCGATTTCGATGAGAGTTGTGAGAGATTTAGAATGGAGATTTTTAAATGTGAATCTTAGAGTTGTTCGGTTTCGAGTTGGGGATTATTCAAAAACACGACTGATGAACCCTTGATTGATCGAGAATTTAAACTTTTCCTCATACTATACCAAACCAGAGATATGCAGATTGGCGTTGGTAAGTTGGTAAGTTTGGTTTATTTGTGTTGCCCAGTGAGCGAATGATTTTCGAGATTTTTGTCTATGGGTTTTCATCTATCAGTAATATTAGCAAAGCAACTTCCTCATTTTCGTTTATTATGATAGTTTAAAAAAGAATTAAGAATTAATTTGGAAACACCATCAATACAATAGATTTTTTTTTAAAAGAGAACTATTGATTTTGAAATTAGAAAATGCATGCTAAAAAAGTTCTCTTTTGAAGCAAACCTACTAGTTTTCTTATAATTACACCTTTTTCAAAACATTGATTAAATATAGTAACAGCTCATACAACATGATTAAAAATAGAACATGCATAGTCAGTGGTGAGAAAATTATTTTACCGGGTTCATAGTATATATTAGAAAATAAAAATTATATTTCATAAAAAATAAACCAACTATCCTATAAAATAATAAGAAGTAAAATGTGATATAGAAAGCCATTAATAATAAACAAGTTTACAAAACCACCATGCGATCCTTCATATCCTAAAATCTCTTCATCCCAACCTCATTTTTAATAGCATCGAACAAATCTTTATCGACAAAACAAACTAAACAATCAAAAATTGATCTCTAATCTGATTGCCTCGTTTTGTCTTCACAATCTTTATTGCTGAAAAACATCTCTCTAAAGTTGCAGTAGCAACATGTAAAATCAAAATCAACTTCAAAAGCCTAAATACAATTAGGTTAATTTCAATTGGGTAAATATAATATTGTGTTTCTTGATGAAAAAGAAAATTTTCTAAAAAAAGAAATATATGATTCATTAAAAAATGAAAGGAATTGTGAGTGATGGAGCTTTTTGAGTTCTTATTGGGCCATAAATTTTCAAACAAGTTAAAAAAATTATTGGACTTTAATTACAGTAATGGGTGTCAAAATAAAACAAAAAAAAATCTTAAGGTAAAAACACACACATATGAATGAATGAAGCTTTATATAAAAAAAAAATTCCAGAACCCTCTTTACTACACGTGGGTCTGCCTCTATGGCGGTTATATATAAAAAGAGGTCGGGTTAACAGAGTGTGTTTAGTGAAGTTACATACCTGAAAAACATCAAACTACATTTGGCCAAAAAAATCTAAAAAAAGAAGGTGAAGGTATACATCGAAGCATTGGGTACATATATCATATATCATGGCTTAGATGAGATTACATTGTTCAGCTTTGCAATGTCATTGTTCAACTTTGCAATCCCAATGTTCAGTTTTGCTATCTCCACAGACTGGTTGTCAACCTTGAATTTTAATTTTAATTTGTCGACCTTATCTTCCATAGCGTGATCCCAACTTGTGCGCTAGTGTATGCCATCGTTGTACAAGTATACTCGTCGTGAGCATAAAATTTTATTCATCATTGCCAGAACACATAAATTGATTTGGATTTCTCACCTTAAACACATTACAAGTAAAGTATCTACTTCCGATGGCTGGTTAATTTAAGATTTCCACAATAATCTTTCCACCACAAGGACACTTAGTTGTAATGTCGTAGTCACTATCAGTTGCAAAATCAATACGGTCCATGTAAGCCTTAGTCCTCCTCATTTCAGTCTGGTTTGGGTCCTAAATGGAGTCATAGGAGTCAATACTCATGCTTACCTATATCAAAATCAAAAAGAAATCAATGTCCCACCATCAAAACTGAAATACACTATATCGAATTAACCTAAAACAAAAGACAAACAAAAACTCAAATGACAGAGAGACCTAACCCAATGAGCCTCTTCAAATCAACATTTGATACAAGGATTTTACTCAGTAGCAATTCCAATTGTACTAGGATGTCGATGTAGTACAAAAGGTGTCAATACAATCAGGTGCAAGTACTAGCAATCAGGATATGATCAGAACCATCTAATTCAAGCCAAGTAGATGAGATGATTATCTAACAGCCTAAAAAGGAGAATTAAAATGCAAATGATAAGAAACAAAGATTAAAGCTTAACAAGACAAAAGGTAGAATGCAAATAGCAACAAGCAGATTAAGCGATTACAATAGGAGATAAAGGGGTCCTTGGGGAGTATGTATAATGGATTAGAGCTTCACTTAAATTACCAGGTTACTTAACAAACCAATCAGGAATGATCTCTAGGCAATAGATTCCAATCAATCAATTTTATTCCCATGACAATTGAACTCAACTTAGGCTCCAATCTGACATAACTCTCATTAGTGATTTATAACCAAGCATACATGAAGAAACAACCTATTCTAGCCAATTAACACCCTAAACATTCAATCCCTTGAGTTATGAGTGAAAATCTCTGAAAGTGGTTTATTCAGACATTTCATCAAACACTTGGTAGGTGCTGAAATATCTAGACTCAGATTTCAACTGGCCAAGATGAAATAAGCATTAAGAACACCAAATCATAAGAGATCTAAGCTATTCTAACCTTAACCAACCTAGAAAACCTAAGATCCACTCTAATCTAACCCATTTTCTCAAGAACCTTAATGGATCTACTCACAAATCATCGAAAAATGTATAAACCAAGAAAATGAAATAAACAACATAACTAAAGAGATGAGAAGAAAAAGCTAACAATCAAACTCAAATACTAAACATTAAACCATAAATCTCAATACAAAGATAGAGAAAGTTTGGTGGTTTTTCTCCAAGAACAAAAGAGGCAAAAACGTGGAAAAAGGTTTCAGATTACATAAGAAAGATATTTATACCCTAACAATTCAACCCTAAAGAGTCAAACCAAGAAATTTAATAAAAACATTTGGGAGCGTCTGGCTAGACCACATGGCTCGAACTGAGTGGTCGAGCTGGATAAAAATATGACGTAAAAGCATCAACTCTACCTTGTTAGTCAATTCTAGGTCGAGCTGGGTAGTTTGGTTGGGAATCTGGTACATTTTCTGCTCAATTGTACCATGTTGATCGAGTCCTAGGTCGAACTAGGTAGTTTGGTTGGGAATCTAGCTCATTTTGTGCTCAACTCTACCATGTTGGTCGAGTCCTAAGTCAAGCTGGGTAGTTTGGTTGGGAATCTGGCTCATTTTCTGCTCAACTCTACCATGTTGGTTGAGTCCTAGGTCGAGCTGGATCAATGTACCTAAGTTTTAGCTTCCATTTAGTTCCAAAATGCATCATTTTTTCAATCCCTCCTACATCGTTCCTTCTCTGGTCTAAAATAGTCTCCAAAGTATCCAAATGTCCCTGATAACAACTCCAAATGCAAAATATATGCAATGCAAATGGAAAGTATGAAAATAAAGCTAAAAGAACTTTAAAATGATGCAAACACTATGTGAATCAATGCAAAGTGAATGGTAAATGACTCTTAAAACTAGTTGAAATGCACAAATATTAACTCCCTCAAACTTAGTTTTTGCTGGCCCTCAAGCAAACAAATAGCATAATAGGGAGAAGAGGTTGAAAACATAGGGACTATCTTACTTCAAACAAGCAACTTATCATATCAAAAACCATAATCCAGATGTGAACCCCTATTCCATTGGAATGACCACAATATACTTGCATCCCAGCTTAGCATCCAGTTCTAAAATCCCTAATACCTAAGTTGGTCTCTAAGAATACAAATCTGACGCCTTATTTCTGGTGGTGAGGGACTCAAAAGAGACTATCAATCAATGATCGTGTGATTCAACTTCCCTGAGCCTAACATGACTTATTCGTTTAAGCACTTCATCTTTTCTTGTTTTGATTTGGTTTTGCACATGCCCATATTTTTACGATCCACAACTGATCAGAGGTCTGCTTCATGTCCATTTTAAGGATCCACAAACATGAGAGGTTTGATTCATGTCCTGCTCCCAACTCTCTAAGTGAGACACAAAAATATACGGGTTTACGCACATTCTCCGTTCACTTGAGGCACATCGAATGGGCTTAATTTGTAAGAAAATTCACCTTTTTATTCTAATCAAGTTAAGCTTAATGAAGGAAAACATGCAATGCATCTCAAGGCCCTAAATTGACAATTTAAGTTCAATTAGAAGGAATCAAATCTGGTCCTTTCGAGACACAACACAAGTATAGATTTCCTAGGTGGACGATATACCCATAAGCTTTTTAAGGGGAAACCGCAAGTCCAAAAGCTCACAATGGTCACTAGCTATCACCCTAACAAGATTTCCCATCCTTAGCAAGATAATTCCCAAAAACACAAGTGCATATGCATCAATCCTAAATAAATGCAACTAGACTCAATCCTAAAATGAGTGCAAACTACATGAACACTCTGTTTTTGTGGAATGAATTTTCTAAAAAAAATTCAAAATTATGGTTTTTCTATGCCTTAAATGATATGCTATGCATTCATACTCAAATGCAAAAATTTGAAACTAAGAACACAGAGAACATGGTTAGACACCTCTAGAACCCTCCCCCAAACTTAAATTACCCCGTCCATTGTGTAACAAAAACCAAAGGAAAATTCTAGACAAATAAAAAAATAATGAATGATGCAATGATATTTACAGTGAAGGGATGGAGTTGGTACCTTATGGAGAACCAAGTATAAAGCAATTGACACAAGTATACTTTCTTTGGCTTCATGGCTTTCTCAACTCGACGTGCTACTCAACGTATGAGGTCGAGTTGGGTTCTCGGGATTCAGTAAGAGCTCAACTCGATGGCCTAACTCAGGTAGGTGGTTGAGCTAGATGTGTCTTGGCGAGAAATGAGCTCGGCCTACTCAGCTCGATGTATCAGCTAGATGTGCCAGGTCAAGCTATGCATTCATCAATGCAAATCCTTTGTTTCTAGCTCAATTTGTGCTCACACTCCCTTCCTGCGACTTGTCAACCTTAAAAACAAGAAAACAATAAAAACTTAAAGCAATATATACAAAGATACCATGAGATTTCCTCCCAAGTGAGCTTATTTTATGTCACTGATAACAGGTTTTTGACGGTTTTGTGCAATCAAATCAAATCCTAGAATACGAACACGTCGATGCAGTATTAAAGGTGTCAATCCAAATCAAGTGTGTTGCTAATAATCGGGAACTATACGGATCGATTTAATTCAAGTTCGATAATCAGTTCATCAAGGTGTCACGAAACTGAACCAAGCAATAGCAATATAAACAATAAAGGAATGAGCAGTAAAATATGTAAACAACTCAGCAAGCAAAGTAAACGGAAAACGGGAACAGAACGATCAGCAATTAACGGGAATAAGGGTTCAAGAGGATTCGGGTCAACGATCGACGCTACACTAGGGGCTCCCAAACTTGCTTAACAACCTATTAAGTGTGATTTCTAGGCGATACATTCAACAATAACACAACCATTTTCGTGATCAATGAACTCAACGAGGAACGAATCAGACCTAACTCTCGTTAGTGGAATCCGAACAAGCGGGAAATAAGAATCAATATATCTCAGCCAATATGTTGTCTACTCAACCAATCCCTTGGGATAGACAACATATCTTAGACTTTGGTTCTAACAAGCATTTAATCGAACACCTTCCAGGCCAATCAAGCAAACAACGAATTTCTAGTGATCAATTAGAAATAAGCATTAGGTACACCAAATAAAAAGGAATCCTAACATGAAAGAGCTTAAACAATCTGGAAACGCCCTAGCTTTACATCAATTTATCCACTTCCTCTTAAACCCTAAGCAATTTACTCACTCAGCAACATAATCAACTCAGCAGCATTATTAAACATGATAAGTGAGTTTATGGAAAGTTAAACAAGAAAGGAAAAGAGAAGAGGAAACTAAAACTCAATGCAATAAACTTAGATTAAGCATTCAACATCATGGAAATACAGACTGTTTTAAAAACAAAGAGGAACTCGAGTAGAAAAACGGATGTTCAAATGTGGATTAACCAAAGAGTATTTATAGTTTAGGTACAAATGACCTAAGTCAACAACGAAAAAGTCAATAAAAATTGTGTGCGGATAAGTGACTCGACCAAGGGTTGGTCGAGTCCTCCAGTCGAGTGACTAGGGTCTTCTCAGCGGATTATTGGATTCGAATGTGGGAATGTGGTATTCTCAGTCGAGTGGGACTAGATGAAGTCGGCCAACCTGAAGCTCGACCCACCTAGTCGAGGGCCTAAGTCGGGCTGCGGGTTAGGGCCTCCAAAAGTGCATCACTCGACCAGGGGTTGGTCGAGTATGCGTCTCGAGTTTGTCTGGTCCCAATACTTAACTGTTTTCTCTGATCGTAATTTGCACTTCGTTCAGGTCCACGTCTGTCCTTACGTTCGACAGCTCCCAGAATGGTCCAAATTCCTCCTAAAGTACCTAATAGAGGATCAAATGCGGAATGCATGCTATGCAGATGCTCAATGCGTAACATGGACCTAAAACGACTCTAAAACGATAGGAATGCTATGAGTATGCATGAAAACTGAGCTAAATGAGACTCTAAAAGTTGAGCTCCCCTCTAAAGTGATTCCAGCAACCATGTAAAGTTTAACCTTCTGCCCATTCACTGGAAGATCATCTCCTTCCTTGATAACCAAAGTGATGGCTCCATAAGACATATCCTTTTTGATGCTGAAAGGTCCTGACCAATCTGGTTTGGGGTTTGTTGGGAAGAGAAGTTGTTTAACCTTAGGAAATGGCTTGGGACACTTGCTATTCTTCATCCTATACTCAATTGCTCCATCAACAATTCCATTGGGTTGTAAGATTATATCAGGTCCAAGATCCAATTTTGGTAGCTTGCATAACTCATTTGAAGGTGGCTGTGAAGTCTCATTGCAAGCAAACATAGATTCAAGGTTGTTCCCATCTACAACCTTTTCACACATTGGGGCTTTTCTGCAGTAACCACTAGCTTTACCACTCTTGACCAATACAACCTGAGGGAGCTTAAGAGGTTTAATGTCCAATTGATCTATTCCCTCATTTGAGAAACTTTTTCCTTCAATATTTGGCCTCCTCTTTGCCTCATTGATATCAAACTTTATTTTGAGGTATTTCTCAAGGTTCAACTCAATTGTTCTACTCCTCACATCAATTAATGCACTAGCTGAAGCTAAAAATTGTCTACAAAGGAGTAGTGGATCTCATGGTTCTTCATCCATATCAAGCACCACAAAGTCAGTGGGCACTTCCACATTGCCAATCTTAATAAGAAGATCTTCCAGCAAACCATATGACAATCAAATGGACTTATCAGCTAGAATCAAAGAGAGCTTGCAAGACTTGTAGCTGTTGAACCATAACCTCTTAGCAACAGATAGTGGCATTAGGCTAATTGAAGCTCCAAGATCACAAAGACATTTGCTGAAAGTTAAATAACTCAATGAGCATTGTAAAGTGAATGTCCCAGGGTCCTCTACCTTCTCTTACACTACTTTCCTTTGTGAGATGGCATTACACTCATGAGTTTCTACTGCTATACCTTCAACTTCCTTGGTTTTCTCTTTAATAGCTTCCTTCATGAACTTCTGATAAGGAGGTATAAGTGTGAAGGCATCCAAGATATATATCTTCAACTCAATCTCCTTCATTTGGTTGTCAAAGAGGTCTTTATATAGCTAAGTCCTTCTTGAACCGTCCAAGAAAAGGTAGTTCAGGCTTGTATGGGGGTGGAATTGAAGGCTTGTTTTTTTCCTCTGAAGCAGCAGGTTTTGGTGATGGAGGAGACCCAACTTGACCTTGCACGTCGAGTGGGACATCAAGCAGAACATTAGAGGTAATGTTATTGAGCTTTTCAATGTTTTGGTGAACCTCCCCTTCTTGAGCTTCACTCTCCCCTTGATTTTGGCATTTCTTGCTGGCGTAGATAGCTTATTTCCACTCCTTAGAGTTATAGACTGGGCAATGTATTCTTTGAGATTCTGAATGGCTTTTCCTGGTAGTTACCCAATACTCTTCATAGAAGAAGATGCTTGCTGACTATCTATATACTTTAGCCTAGCATTCAAAGTCTCAAACTTGCAGTTTAGGTCATTATAAGAGCTGTTAATCTTGGTATGAACCTCAACAATCTTCTTGTTCAACTCTGTGGCAGTAGAAGAATGGCCTTGTAGAATCTGCTGAAGCATAACCATCACATCTGGAGTTGGTACTATATGAGGGTGCTGTTGTTGAAACTTGAGAACATAAGGCTTGTTATGCACTTGTTGAAGCTGCAGAGGATATATTTGGTCTTGTAGGTTGGCAACATTAGTGCTGCGGTAAGACAAGTTTGGATTCTGCTTGTAGTTGTATCCGCTATTGTAGCCACCTTGATTCTGCACAAAACAAACCTCTTCCATCTGATACACTTCCACATCTTGAACATGTTCCTCCTCACACACTAAATGCACCTGTTTCTGATGTACCAAGAGTAACTTGTCCAATTTCTCATTCGAAGTCTCAATCTCCTTTCTGCTCACCAAATCTGAATAAGTTGTACCCCTCACACTTCTATCATAGTCCTCTCCATATTGTCTATCAACTTGTGCAAGATTTTCCATTAATTTCCAGCCATCATCAACATCTTTGTTAAGGAAATTCCCATTACTTGATGTATCCAAAAGCATACATATTTCGGGGAGAACACTGCGGCAGAGTGTGCTAAGCAATGATTCAGTGCTAAAATTATGATGAGGATACTTAGATAGGTATGTTTTGAACCGCTCCCAAGCTTCAGAGAATGACTCTAAATTCTTTCACTCATCCCATGAAGTGATTGTTCCCTAAGGTAAATGGTTATCCCAAATATGTGCCTTGTCCCCAAGATAGAATGAGAACAACCTCAACTTGAAAGCATTGTCACTAACCCCATTTATATTTGTCAGCTCAAACAACCTTTCGAATTCGTCAAGATGATCAAGAGGATCTTCAGAATGTTGTCCATGACACTTGTTCCCTTGAATCATGGAGATGAAACTACTCTTGATCTTGAAGTTGTTGTTCTGAATAGCGGAAGTGACAATCTCATGTCGCTGGGTGTTATTGCTTGGTGCATTTCCTGCTCCAATTGTTCTTGGCCTCCTAGCTTGAAGCCCATATACATGAGGTATGTCTGTATTTGATCCTTGTGGAGGATCCATTCCAACTAAATTTTCTTGTTCACTGTGGAGGCAGTTTCTATACTCTATCAACTCACGTGGAAGATGATCAATGTTGTCGAGAAAACGGAGAAGGTTCTAACTGCCCTTGGAACCTGTCTGCATACAACGAGAAGACTCAACTCGACCCTAGACTTGATTGGGTATGGCGAGCTAAGTAGCAAAGTTGTGAAATCACCTGAAAGAGACGACAAATGCAGAACCACATGTAAGTATCAATGTAGAACAAAAATCAGAATTTGATCTCAGAAAGTTTGAAATCCTATATGTAGCAGTTTAAACACCTAAATGGCAACAACGCAAAATTGATACAAGGATTTTACTCAGTAGCAATTCATATTGTACTAGGATGTCCATGTAGTACAAAAGGTGTCAATCCAATCAGGTGCAACTACTAGCAATCATGATATGATCAGAACCATCTAATTCAAGCCAAGTATATGAGATGATTATCTTTTTCTTTGTCACTAAAGATGATTATCTAACAACCTAAAACAGAGAATTAAAATGCAAATGATAAGAAACAAAGATTAAAGCTTCAACAAGATAGAAGGTAGAATGCAAATAGCAACAAACAGATTAAGCGAATGCAATAAACGATAAAAAGGGTCCTTGAGGAGTAGGTATAATGGATCAGAGCTTCACTTAAATTACCAGGTTTCTTAACAAACCAATCAGGAATGATCTCTAGGCAATAGATTCCAATCAATCAATTTCATTCCCATGACAATTGAACTCAACTTTGGCTATAATCTAACATAACTCCCATTAACGATTTATAACCAAGCAGGCATGAAGAAACAACCTATTCTAGCCAATAAACACCCTAAACATTCAATCCCTTGAGTTATAAGTGAAAATCTCTGAAAGTGGTTCATTCAAATATTTTATCAAACACTTGGTAAGTGCTGAAATGTCTAGACTCAGATTTCAAACGGCCAAGATGAAATAAGCATTAAGAACACCAAATCAGAAGAGATCTAAGCTATTCTAACCTTAAACAACCTAGAAAACCTAAGATTCACTCTAATTTAACCCATTTCCTCAAGAACCCTAATGGATCTACTCACAAATCATCGAAAAATGCTTAAACCAAGGAAATGAAATAAACAACATAACTAAAGAGATGAGAAGAAAAAGCTAAAAATCAAACTCAAATACTAAACATTAAACTGTAAATCTGAATATAAAGATAGAGAGAATTTTGTGGTTTTTCTCTAAGAACAAAAAAGGCAAAACGTGGGCAAGGGTTCCAGATTACACAAGAAAAGTCTTTATACCCTAACAATCCAACCCTAAATAGTTAAACAAAGAAAGTCAATAAAAACATTTGGAAGCGTTTGGCTCAGCCACGTGGCTCGAGCTGAGTGGTCGAACTGGATAAAAATATGACATAAAAGCATCAACTCTACCATGTTGGTCAATTCTAGGTCGAGTTGGGTAGTTATGTTGGAAATCTGGTTCATTTTCTGCTTAACTCTACCATGTTGGTCTAGTCCTAGGTCGAGCTGGGTAGTTTGGTTAGAAATCTGGCTTCTTTTCTGCTCAACTTTACAATGTTGGTCGAGTCCTAGGTCGAGTTGGGTAGTTTTGTTGAGAATCTGGCTCATTTTCTGCTTAATTCTACCATGTTGGTCGAGTCCTAGGTCGATTTGGGTAGTTTGGTTGGGAATCTGCCTCATTTTCTGTTTAACTTTACCATGTTGGTCAAGTCCTAGGTCAAGCTGGATCAATGTGCCTAAGTTTTAGCTTCCATCTAGCTCCAAAATGCACCTTTTTGTATCCTCCTAGATCCTTTCTCCTCTGGTCTGGAATAGTCTCCAAAGCATCCAAATGTCCCTGATAACAATTCCAAATACAAAATATATGCAATGCAAATGCAAAGTATGTAAATAGAGCTAAAAGAACTCTAAAATGATGCAAATACTATGTGAATCAATGCAAAGTGAATGATTAATGACTCCTAAACCTAGTTGAAATGCACATATATCAACATTCTCAGCCAAGTAAAATAAATGACTCAATACAACCAACAAGAGAAATAATAAGCATTTAAGAAACGACATAACAACAACATCGTTTTGCGTGCTCACTATATGAAACACAAATGACAGAGAGACTTAACCCGATTATTCCAACCCAGTAAAATAAGTAATTGTAACCCGAATGAGCCTACATCTGTTCTGCTGCTACGAGATCTTACATTTCAATTGCGTACGCTTAAATAAAAACAAGAAAGAAAATATCGAAGAGATGGTGGAAACTTTATTTTTTGAATTAAACGATGTCCAAAATAGTAAAAAGCATTTTGGGATCTTACACTCGATATCTGAGGTTGAAACTCGATGGTGATGATAGTTGTGAACGACTTTTGTTTGAGATTTTAGAATTTGAATATTAGGATTCTCGGATTTCGATTTGGGGACACAGGTGATGAACATTTGATGTTTTAACAACGATTTAAGCATGCACGTGTATCAAACAAAAGATACAAAAAAATGATTTTTTCAGTTGATTTGGCTGGTTTCGTTGCATGTACACAGTTGGTTAAATTATGAAAAACTGATTTGGGTCAGTTGGTTTGACCGGTTTCGTTGTAGGTAAACAGTTGGTTAAATTTTGGATTTAAGATGGCTTTGTAGCAAATCGGTTTATGAAAATTTATTTGGTTACTTAGACTACTTTGCTAGGTTTGTTTAATCAACAAATGCCTTATGTGGTTTTCTTTGTCTATAGCTTTTGGTCATCAGCAAATTACAAAAGAATATTTCCATTTTTTTCTTTGACGATCGTTTTGTGTCCTTCGAGTGAACCAATGCTTCTATTTACTTCGCTTCGAATCCTCAACAAAATATAAAAACTTCTTTACATAAGAATTTATATTTGTACACCTTGTTTGAATGACCAAAACTGTTATATATTAAATATTCGAAAGTAAACTAGAAGGCAGCTAAAAGTGGAAGAAGAGTCATTGGTCAGAGAATAGCAAAAGGAGTCAAAAAAGTAGAGAAAACCAACATATATTAGAATAGATGCGTAAATAGAGAAGAGATTACACATAGTAACATCACATAACAATACACACGATTAAAAACATAAGATGATGTTGTAAAAGAAAAATAGAGAAGAAATTACACATAGTAACATCACATAACAATACACACCGATTAAAACCATAAGATGATGTAGCAAAAGAAAAACAGAGACTGAGTTAGCACATATCAGCAAATGATAAGGCATAAATTAACACAAAGTAGTGCTTACATATATCATTATGCACAGATTACAACAGCTGATCCTCTTGATGGATGAGCCCATAGTTAGGAACCCCCTACCACACACTGTAACCGGTAAACAGTTCAGTTCTAACTGGTCCAATCCGTACGATGTGTTGAGTAACTTGGTCTGCAATGTAGACATCTTCATTTATGTTTGAAACCAACTAAAAAAGGTTGCTATTACACCATTTCCAACTGGCCCTAATCCAGAGCAACAAAGAAAAGCTCCAAGTGCAAACCAAGAATAAAGAAGATGGGGAGAAGGAGCTGCAAGAACATTAAGCGTGTGTTCACATGGCCCAACCTGGTCAAGCCTTCGCAAACCTTCAAGGTATAAAGCTGCTGGGTGGTATGCAGCCAAGTACCTCAAATATGTATTCGTCAATGTCTATGGCAGAGAGAACATTCCTCAAGACTAGACCAGCGGCTAGGAATAGGCCAATGTCAGTCACTATTTGGATAGTGATAAACACCATCGTTTGGAGAAGTGTATAAGTTGAGAGGAAGAATATAAAGAATGAAGAGCTCTAGTTGATGTTCAATTATCCTACCTATTTGGCGTGTGAAGAAGAAAGAGCTCCGGTTTATGTTCCCAAGAATCTTTTACGAAAAAGGCCAAAATAGCACTTTCACAAAAAGGTAAATAAAAGTGGTCATTGCTGTAATGTTGAAACATAAGAGGGAAGAATTTGGAAAACAAAACTGAGAATATTTGTTCGCCTTTATTTTCATACTTGACTCTTGAATCTTTCCTTTTAGATAGCGTGACACGTCATCGACATCACCAAATCTTCAAGGTGGGACCCTAATCCTTTTAAGTGGTAGAGACAATGACATCATCATGTTTCCCTCTCTTTCTCCTTCGAGATAATTGCATAAGATATACAAGTTGCAGACGAGTAGACATAAGAACTAGAAAAGCAAAAAAAACACACTTGAATAACTCAAACTTACCAAATGACCACTTCCATCGTTCTCACATACATTATCAGGACCATCACCATCTCGGGCCTACATTGTGTGGATAAGGTAATCAGATTTCAACGAGAATATAAGCTATATCATCAAAATTTACAGACCTCATTACAACTTAAATCCTTCTGGCCACCACGATTATCAGCAACAACATCACAACAATCTGCAGGTATAACATGAACAATGCCTTCTTGTCTTTGCAAAGTTGCAAAGAACACTCTGACGTATTAGTCACAGCTAATTTCGTTGTGTGTTTCTCCTTAGCCAACAAAAACATTTGAAAATTCAAAAAGTTTGGACAACATTATCCCATGCACGTTGTTGAATTACAAAAACTAACCGCCTCAGTTGTTATAGATCGAACATCTAGTTCATTGGACCCACCAGCATTACGCCTATCTTTTGTGTTCCTACTTGTGAGCACCATAATTCTAAGAACTAGCATCACGCCCATCTGGAGGTAAACCGCCATGAATGGGTACTTATCCTTTACCAATAGAATGCAAAGAAGACCCTAACCTATTACGCACACCTTCATCCATAGTGCTTTTCTCCAAAAAAGACAAAAACATATGAACTAGAAAAGCCTTAGACAACACAATGGTGAACAACTTCTTGTAAAACAAAAAACTAACACCATCAGATGAAATAAATGAGACCTCTTGTACAACATTCCCTCCTAAATGGCCTCTAGATTCATTAGGGTCACTGTCTGAAATAAATAATAATTTTCCATGTACGTCACTGAGAATGGCAGAGACACCTGTCCAAGGATCCCATCCAGAATTACTTACTCCATGACTTATGTCAATAGTTTGCTCGATAACAGAACCAGTTTGAGGAACTGAAGAAACATCACAAGCCTTTAAGAATGGATTATCAATATTACTTATACCACCATTGTCATCAGGCTGCTCCATAACAAAACCAGTTTGAGGAGCTGAAGACACATTACCATTCTTCAAAGATGAATAAATGATCCCGCTGTTGCCACTTTTACTGAAACTTCCATTCATGCCCCGGCCACGGAACCCCTCCCCCCCCCCCCCAAAAAAATCTACCGTTGCCGCCCCTGTGAAAGAGGCTCTCTGCAAAATCTCGAAAGCTGGCCCGCTAACAATCAAAGAGGTTGTAAAAACAGGGACATTAATAATCAAAGAGCCCTTGCGACCGCCAACAAAGAAATTGGTGGAGCCCTCTGCCAAATCTAAAAAAGGCAAAGGTAAGGAAATCGCACCCCCATCGTTCTCGAACTCAGAAAATGTTGATAGCTCAAACTCCGGGGACCTTTCGGCTGACGGAAACCCAGATGAGGATGACCGCTTCATGATGGTGATTTCAAAACGAAGACAGAAATAGTTATCGAGGGTAGCTGGAAAAGGATCTAAGCGGGGCAACAACCCAATTCACTAATCTTATGATAGATATTTTTTGTTGGAACAAGAGGATTCAATGATCCCGTAAAGCGCAGAGGGTTTAGGAATTGGTTCAACCAACAATGCGCCTTTTAGTAATATAATAGAAACTAGAGTGAAGCTAGAAAACTCATTCCACATTTTGAGAACGACTTTCCCGGATAGATCTTTTGTTGGCAATTACGAGCATGCTGAGTTGGATAGGATTTGGATTACTTGGGATCAATCAACATCCGTATCGGTTATCTTTAAATGAAACCAGATCATCAGCTGTATTGTCAAACTTCCATACCTGAAACATGACCTTGTGGCCACTTTTGTCTACGCATTGAACTGCAAATACAGCAAGAAGCAACTATGGACTGATTTAGTATCCATACACTCGAACCCGAGGACTAGGGGGAAGCCCTGCGTCACCCTTGGTGACTTTAATCAGCCCCTAAATCCTATCGATGACTCTCGGGGACACTCTAGGATCACCTCCGGGATGCTTGACTTTCAGAACTGCATCTTTGCTGCTGGTATTTTTGACCTGAGTTACCGAGGTAATCACTTGACTTGGTGGAATAATCAGGACGATAACGTTATTGTAAAGAAGTTGGACCGAGTTCTCATCAATGACCTTTGGCTGAAGTTCTTCCTTATCTCATATGGTGAATTTGGAGACCCTCTCATTTCAGATCATGTCCCAGCCTGTGTCCATTTTGGTGTTACTAAGGCTTCTCCAAATAGGCCTTTCCGATGCTCAAACTTCATTACTCATCATAAAGAGTTTGTTGCTAAGGTAATGGATGCTTGGGATAACCTCTCCTTTCCAGGCACATCTATGTTCTCCTTTGTTAAAAAGCTGAAACAAATGAAAAGGGTTCTCAAATCTATGAACAAGGATCATTTCTCTGACCTTGAAAATAGAGTGTCTGATGTTCTTCGCAATCTATCCACCTGTAAAGCCACTCTCTTATCCACTTCAAACTCTCTGACGAGTACAGCTGAAAAACACGCCCATAAGGTATGGTTTGACCTCGCCACTGCTCAAGAGAAATTCCTAAAGCATAAATCACGTGTTCACTTGCTTCAAAGTGGAGACCTCAACACCTCCTACTTCCACCGAATGATGACTATGCGGAGGTCCCAGAATCAAATTCACTACTTACTTGCGGCAAATGGCGTTAAATTGGAACATCTTGAAGAAATTCAAACCCACTGCATCAGCTACTACGAAAATCTCCTTGGTGGTGTTAATCATCCTCTAGGCCAAGACAAATTGGAGATGGTTCGGTCCCTGACAACATTCCAATGCTCTGTCTCTCTCAGCAAAGAATGTTAATTGCTCCCTTCTCCCCTATGGAAATCATGGCTGAAGTGTTTGCCATCCCTAGCAATAAATCACCAGGGCATGATGGTTTCTCTTCCGAATTCTTTAAGAAAACATAGGGTACTGTGGGAGGAGAATTTGTGGCTGTAGTACAAGAGTTCTTCAACAACGGGAAGATGTTAAAGCAATTAAATGCCACAGCCATCACTCTTATACCCAAAAAATCGGAAGCAGATCAAATAACGGACTTCCGACCAATCTCATGCTGCAACGTTATGTATAAAGTGATTCTCCCCCATATCGTAAGCAACACTCAGTCAGCTTTCATGAAGGGAAGACTTCTAGCTGAAAATGTGCTCCTTGCCTCTGAATTAGTTCAAGGATTTAACAGGAAGTGCATTCCAAAGAGATGGCTACTTAAAGTGGATTTAAAGAAAGCTTTTGACATGGTTAAGTGGGATTTTCTACTTGAGATTCTGGCATCAGCAAACTTTCCTCCAACTTTTGTTAATTGGATATTGGAATGCCTTACCACGCTAACTTTCTCCATTCTTATTAATGGAGGTTTATGCGGCCATTTCAAGGGATCAAGAGGCTTAAGACAAGGTGACCCACTTTCACTCTCTTTTTGACATTGCCATGGAAATATTTGGGAACATTCTAACGGCTGCCTTCGAATTGAGGATGATTAACTACCACCCTTTGGCTAAAAATCCTGCTATCACTCATCTTGTCTTCGCTGATGATGTAATAATTTTCTTTGACAGTTCTTCCAAGTCGCTTCACGGAATCACAAATGTTCTTATAATGTTTGACGAGCTCTCAGGTCTCTCAATGAACAGAGCTAAGACTACTCTCTTTACATCGAGTTTGAATCATTCTGAATCTACTGTTGTGTCATCATTTGGGTTTACGGAAGGGTCACTACCTGTCCGATATCTTGGACTTCCTTTGATGCACCGGAAACTGAGATTGGCTGAGTACTCTTCGCTAATTGACGCCATTTCTGCCAAATTTTCCAGCTGGATCATTCGGACCCTTTCCTTTGCGGGGCACCTTCAACTACTCAAGTCTGTTATCTATAATTATCTAAACTTTTGGTGTTCGGCTTTCTATCTGCCTAAGGGATGCATCAAAAGAATTGAAAAACTATGCAACAACTTTCTTTGATCGGGTACAACTGATCGTTCCACTTCAACTAAAGTTGCTTGGAAGAAAGTCTGTATGCCAAAATCTGATGGCGGCTTAGGTCTTAGGTGTATTAGCACTTGGAATGTGGTTATGAACATGCGTTTGATATGGCTCCTCTTCACTAATAGTGGATCCCTTTGGGTGGCTTGGAATAGGACACACATGCTACAAAAACATACCTTCTGGACGGCTCCTAGGGTCCAAAACATCTCTTGGCTGTGGCAAACAATGTTAAACCTCAGAAACATTGCAAAACAATTCTTGGTATGCGTCTTAGAGATGGTAATACTGCGAGCTTCTGGGACGACAATTGGTCGGAACTTGGACCACTCATTACAATGACTGGACATCACGGGCCTCGCCTCCTTGGTATCCCTCGCTCCAACACTGTTTCTGCTGCTACCTCCCATGATAACTGGATTCAGCCTTCGGCTGCTTCTAGACACATCCCCTTGCTCTCCATCAGGAACCAGTTATTGTTTATGGAACCTCCGCGTGAGCATAGAGGAAAGGATTGTTTCAGGTGGAAGACAAATAACTCCTCTACCATCACTTTCTCTTCTAGAGAAACTTGGGAATGTATTAGACCTTCGGTGAGCTATAAGACATGGTCTGCAACAGTCTGGTTTAAGGGAGCAATACCTAAGCATGCATTTCACTTATGGACCTCTACTCTGGACAGGCTCCCTGTCAAATGGAGACTCTACAGCTGGAACTTAACAGCTGATCTTGCTTGCTTTACATGCAACTTTTGCCCTGAAACTAAGGACCATCTCTTTCTCTTTTGTGAGTATAGCACTCAGCTTTGGCACATGATCCAGATACGACTCGGTTCTCCTCTTTTCCGCTTTAACAACTGGAATCACCTCCTCACTTGGATGAAGCAAAGCACGTCAAAGGGACAAAAATTGCTAAATCATTTCGCGGCCCATGCTGCAGTGTATCACATATGAAGAGAACGTAACCTTCTGTTTCACACAAGCTGTTCCAGTTCGATATCAGAGGTCTTCAAAGCGGTTGATCGATCGATTCGGGACATTGCTCTTGCGAGACTCCACAAAAAGTCATGTCCTAACCTCCTTTCCCAATGGTTCCAATTCGAATGAGGCTATATAGTAATGTTGGTCTTTATTCTTTTTGTAAGCAACCAAGGGTGATGTATTCACCATATGTTTCCAATATGTTCGGTTATTCGTAACATATGCTATTTTGATCAATATATTTACATTTTATCAAAAAAAATAAAAAGATGAACGAATGATATTAATTACACCATGATCTTCCAAACTCCTTAAGATTTCAGCCACAACCTCTTCTTTCCAAGATCAAGCATCAATATTCATTATTCCACGAGCTTCGAAAGTCGTTAAGACTCCACCAAGAACCTCCTCTTTCACCGTTTCCTAGTAAGAAGTAACCACCCCGAGGAGCTTATCAAACAACTGCAAATTCCTTTTCTCAATCTCCTTCATTATTTTTGCGACATCAATAAATGCAGAATCTTTCGAGGACCCCCAAACATCGGTTTGAGCAGGGCAGAGAGGACTAGATAGGCTTGACTTTCTCGCATTCTTCTTAACTTTCGATTCCTTCTTTGAGAAAATTAGAGGAACGATTGCCAGAATCCCACAACGTCAATCATCTTTCGAGAAAACGATTGCTAGATTTCCAACATGCCAATCATCTTTCGAGAAACGATTGCCAGATTCAATGAGCCTATGAAGATACCAAAACAGAACGTCATCAACCTCATCAGGGCAAGATACATCAAACCGACAATCACCATCTAAAATTGGAGAAACTTGTAGCTAAAACATAAACAGAACAAAAATGTTATTTGACCACTCTACATGTATCAATTTCAAACAAGAAATGAACATTAATCAGAAACTTACATTGACATCATTTTCCACTTCTAGTATACATTCATTGTGAAATACTCTGAGATTAGGCCACCGCACAACCCAAGAAATCCATAAAAGTTTTCTCTTCATCTACAGGAGGAATATAATCCTCTAACTTTGGAATGCACATAGAAACAATAACTGAAAAGCTAAAGTGAATTCGTGAGTTGCAATGTGAGATTGCCTCAACTTCCTAACCAGTTCGACCTCATAATCAACTAATGTACCAACTTCAAGCATTTCCAAAGACAATGGATAAGTGTCAAAAATATCTAGACCTCTCAGCATCTCAACCACTTCTCTAGATGGTCTAACCGGCTAAGAGTTGCATAACATGATCCCTTCAATAATAACTAGCAAACAAAGCTTCAAAACTCTCCAAATAGGTATACGCTCCGCCACAGGCAAATGCTTATTTGCTTTCAACAAGTCAACTATGTCCTGAACACTAATAACATCATGGGAGCCAATATAAGAGTGTTCCTGTAAGGTTCCCGACCTGATTCAAGATTTCAAAATCGTCGAATCGTTTTAGGGTCAGAGTATGGACCACACAAAAGACCAGTTACAATCGTAAACTCTCTTAAAGAATATCTAAATGGACGACCACCTAAAGTAAACCTAATTTCCTTATTTTTCTGCGTGAGGACAAAGCGACATATCATTTTGTGAAAAAGTCTACCCAAAAGCGCACATTTGCGAACATGCAGATCTAGCAAAGGCCCAAAGCAGAGATTCCTCAAAAAAGTAAACTTAAGAGAACAATGTAGCACTTCGACAATAGCGAGCAAATACTATGACTTAAAGTAACAATTAACTTTGCCTTTACAAGGGTACTTGTCAGTGGCAATTATCCTTTTCGATAGAATTTCAGGGTGAATTTGGCCTTCCAAATGAGCATGAGAAAAACTGGCTGATGGACCAACACCCGACTCCAATCCCTTCTTACACGGACACACCATTATAAGAAACTGTTACAACAAATAACAATCAAATATTGGAAACTTGTAGACAAAATATTCAGAACAATCTAAATTGCCCACTTAGAAAGCAAAAATATGTCAACTATGAAACCTTTTCCTCTATTACATGCACTTACGTCCACAGAACACAAAATTCGTCCACTATGACAGTAATTCCCGCCCCTACATTCATTAACATATGATTACCCTACATTAAAACACCCGAGGATTAAAAAGTTTTTTGAACATTTTAAGAATTTGATCGAAATCATTCATCCATTATATAAACTTTCACCCACGCGTGAACAAACTACTACAACACATAAGCAAACACTTCAATTGAAAAAGGTAAAAACACACATAACACAGCGCTTATAAAGTGAAGCCACAACATAAGGCCGCATGCATTCACAAAAAAAACCAAAAAACAAGAACATCACCTAGCAAAACTCGAGAATTTAAACTCCGAAACCCTAGCCAATGATTTGGCCAAAAAGCAGAGGATACCATTAACAGAAAAGAACTACAGGTAGTGGTTACAGAGAACGTCAAATTAACTTCACTATGTCGTGAGAAAAAGGATTTGCAGAGGAAGTGAGTAATTTCAATGGAACTGAACAATGGAAGCAGACTGACATAGGAAAACAAAAGAAAAAAGGTTTAGGCAACGAAAAGAGAAAATAAAACGAGAGTGATGGAAGTGTTACTAATTTTTTTTTTTTTTTTTGCTCGGGACAGTCACTCTCATTTTGTAAGCGATAAACCAAAACATACAAAAATGCAACAAACCATATGAATGCAGGTAACTCAAAAAACAAAGTTAAATGTTCATCGATGTTGAAAATAAGATAGAAGAAATATAATACAAACTACAAAGATGAGAGAAATACCGGAAAGCTCAAACAAACAGAGAGTAAGAAACATAGATCACGATGAAAAACAATAGAAAAAGCTTACAGTTCTGATAGAAATGGAAAACGTGTGAATCAAATGTTAGATACATAATGTACATAAAGATCAATAGCGTAGCGCAGCCGCAGGTTACCCACTTGTCCGTTAGATAGATCTCGCAACACATCATGAAGCCCAGCGAAATGCAACTCCATCAATTTCACGGACAAAGGGTCACATTCACCAGTACGTGTATTCTGAGCCACACCAGGAAGCATACTAGATGTGAAGGCAGACTGGGGCCATTCATGTGGAATGATCGAGCAAACATACCTAATAAGCGCATGCAACATCTCAGCAAACAGTGCCATCAACGAAGAAATATGGCGGGCGGAGTTTAAGTCTTCAAGACAATCAAGAATGGTGATATGACCCTTGCAGAGATCAATAACAAGTGCAACCCAATGTTTTTGTCCCCAATTCATAGACAAATAAAGTGTCAACATCACACAACCAAAATAAATTGGAAGACCTTCCACTAACGACACCCTGGACATATGAAACAAGAAATGGGTTCCACAGAAACGAATCATAAGGCCGCTGCTGTTTGAATCATATATTTGTTGCTGATGATACTACTAAACGTTGAGTCAAGAATAGTTATTCTCTGGCTTGCAAGATAAGGCGCATAGCAATCCCAGATGTACGCAACAAGCAAGCCTACATGCTCGATAGTATAACAGAAAACAACATGACATATCAAACAAAGAAGCACCACAAAGCAGCACAACATATAACATGAATCTGACAGTAACAATAGTAGAGAGTAAAACAAAGCAGGGAACCTAACCAAACTAGACACCCATTCTTGTATGCTGAAAAGGACATTGAAAAACATAGAAGGCGCTGCACGACCATCTAGCATGTAATCCATGGAGAAAAATAAGAAATTTAAAAACGAAGATATGAAAAGATATGCCAAATAAGAAACAAGGGGAGACAATAGAGGGAAGAACAAAGCTGTCTCCGTGCTTTGCTAGCGCTTGAAATAACTTCTTCATTTTTGATGAACAACATGCCTCCAGTGTCAGACATCGGGACATACACACTATTTCTGACCTTTCGCACTAGCCTACGCCTCACAATAGGAGGGAGACTACACATATGCTAAACCCCATCCTGCATAGCACAACGAGTCCAACGCGCAACGCAATTCACCACACCAACATCTGAAGTCTTCCTTTGCACAGTTTTGCATCGCTGATTCATAGAAGATGCAACAGAACAAGGTGTCTTCCTTTTCTGAGGAACACCAGCATCAGGAGCACTGACATCACCATCAGTATGAGGACTCAATTCACCCAGACGTTTACATGGTGGATCAACTATCATGACCCCCGAATCAGGCTTGCAGTGCGATGGGCCAGCTACTTCAGCCAACGAGAATCATGCGTACACGAAATGGTTAGCAAATAATAATGAATCATAAATAAATGAGGTGACAATATGAAAGAGAAAGCATACGTTTGGTGAGCAGATACGTTGCTTATAACCACGTGAACCCACAAATGTATCCGATGCAGAGAATGCCTAGGGTATACGACATATTATAAAGATAAGGAAAATGCAATGATAAAGCAAGAATGTAGAAGTCATAGGGGAACTAACCTCATCATAAAGAATATTAGATTCTAACGCACTGAGTTCAATAGGACATCTCGATTTGGCAGAAGACATTGAGTTAACCGCACATGCATTAACAGATCACCAGAAGATGGCTGGACTGAAGATTTCAGCACATCTGCATGAGCATAGGAAACTGAAGGCCCATTCGACAAAAGCTGAGAAACCTCAACAAGAATATACTTCTTCAACCCTTGGATTTTTGCTTAAAAACTAGTTACAGCAGCATCAGTATTCACATGACTGGGGGTCAAAGATGCTTTCTGCCTCTTAGATGTCGGAGATGCTTTCTACCTCTTAGATATCGGAGGTGTTTTCTGCCTCTTAGATCAGCGAGATACTTTCTGCTTCTTAGATGTGGGACATACTTTCTGCCTTAGATCTCGTTGATGGAACAAAATCAGAACCACATTCAGCTTCATCCAGCAACGTTCTCTTACACGAAACATAAAGCCGAGACAAAGAAGCATCACCATCCTTCCAACATTCTTTTGAAAAAAAACAAAAGACGAAGCAATAAGACCCTCCAAGACAGAGACTTTCTCGTCAACACAGTCACTCCCAACCAAAGCATTACCACGCACAATTGAGTACTCAACAACAACCTAAATAAATTTAAAAAGAAGAAGCAATTAACAACATCACAATGACAGAGGAATAACACGTAAATAAAGAAATACTAACATCAGGATCATGCTCAACATCTAGCACGGTGGATGCATGAAATGATTTCACTACAGAGAGACACGTAATACACTGATCAAGGAATATATAAGAATCATCACCACAAGGCAAGTATTCCAGCAGCATAGGGACATACTTGAAAGCAAACAACTGCAAAGCAATAGGGAAACCATGAATAGCAATGGACGACTGCCTGAGCTTTGAGACCACGACTTGTGTTGTTTCCAAAGCGTCCCCAACCTTAATCAGACGCAGAGTACGCTTGAAAGAATGTCGACCTCAAGGGTACTTCACGAAGAAATCAATATTTTTCACCATCTCAACAACGTCAAGATTAAGCTTCACCAACTGAGCAGCAAGATCCGTTCAACAATAACAAGAAGACATAACTGAAACTTACGCCAACCCGGCATATCACGCTCCGATTTCAACCGACCCAATTTCCCACCAATAAGCTTATACCAGTACGAAGCACCATCATGACCAGGTTTTGTTGCAGCTTTAATCTCATCAGATGAAGGGAAAGCAGAACAAGGCAACCCAGTTACATCTTGGAATTCCCGGAGAGAAAAACGCAAAGGATGACCAGCAAAGACAAACCACATTTAATCTTTGTTTTTTGTATAAAGCTGCCTGCACAACATCTGATGAAGAATACAAACATGCACGGAGGAACAACATATACCACGTTTAATCTTTGTTTTTTGTAACACTAACAGAAACCCATAAAGAGACAGACAATGACAATATACAGAGGGAGTAGAATACAAACATGCACGGAGGAACAAGATATATTCTAAACCTTGTTACCCCACTGGAAGCCTCAACCCAAGGGAGGTATCGAAACACCCGGTCAGTGTGAGAGGTGACTGGTGAGTAACATTAACAAAATCCCATAAAGAGACAGAAAATAACAATATACAGAGGGAGCAGAATACAAACATGCACAGAGGAACAACAAATATTAATAAGACATATTCTAAACCTTAAACCCCACTAGAAGCCTCAATAAGAGTAAAGAATAGACATAAAGACAGAGACAATAACAATATACATAGGGAACAGAAGAGAAACATAGACCGAGGAACAAAAGATATTCAGACTACAGACTCTATACTCTAAACCCCTCTGGGAGCCTCAACCCAAGGGAGAGATCCAAACACCCGTTCAGTGTACCGGTAGCAGACAACAAACAATGCAGTGTATGGGGATATTCACTAACTACTACTTTAATTCAAGTTATTCTCATATATCATAATTATCAAACCCTGATGGATAATCCCTATTCGAGACTTGGAATCTCAACTAAACTCAAATTCTCTTTAATCAGCAAAAATAAAAAGACGTATATTTTTGTCATCTATAATATATAATGCTATGAGAACCACAAAGCCAAAGTGATGGTGGAACGAAAGATATCAGTTAAATTGTATAAAAAAAAAGAAGAGATTAACGGAAAGTATGAATGTGAATTACCGGTGGCGAGAGACGATTCGAGAGACTTGACGATGTTAGTCATCGATTTGGTGATGGCGGCCATCTTGGCCTGGGTATCAAGCCGAGCAACAACAGCATCCAGGCGAGATGAGAGATGAAGGTAGCTCATCTGCTCGTTGCGTTTGCGTATGGCATTCTTGGCATAGATCTGAGCACCATCCATGTTCCCTTTCTCAATGGCTTTCTTCACTTTGAGCTTCTCCGACTTCTCCTTTTTCTCGCACTTCCTCGCTTGCCTCTGCAGAGACTTAGATGTAAATTTCAATTCAAAGATTTGATTCATCAGCTTGTCGGTATTACCCATCTCGATCAGTTATGTCGACCTCTCTCGTAGATCAATATGCAGAAAAGAAAATTAAGGTTTTTTCGAATTTGGGTAAGATTTTCTAAAGCGTGTTTCTTCTGCATGTGAGAGAAGGAAAACTTCAAGACGATAGAGCTGTTTGTTAATATTAACTCCTTTCCTAAATCGATTGAATGACTGGTTCAACTATTCGATTATATCCGGTTTAGACTTAATCTCCGAATCCCATTAATCTAGTCTAGTAAGCATCGTTAAGTAATTACTAATTAGTGTAACTTACATGAGTTTTAATTTGTTGTTTCGGTTGATTCTCCACCCAAATTAAAAAAAAAAATTAATTGGTATATAAAGAAGATTTTATTTGAGAAAACGGTTTTTCTAATTCTACTTATATTTTAATAAAATCCTATTTGAATTATTATAACAATTAGGTTATCGCAGAAAGAAAACAAATGTGCAATGGAATTTCATTAAGAATAACTCCGCAAAACCAATTATTTAGAAAGTAGTACTAATGATATCATTAATATTTATACATTTTCCTCATCATAGCGCACCTCCATAGCGACCAATGATATGCGAAATCATATGTCACCGTCCACTTATATCTACTGTGTACATAAAAAATGTCACCGCCCGTGATTCTATCGGTACTCTAATATCAGGACAAAACCAATATAGTATTAGACATTAACATATACGATTTGTTCCTTCGTTTTGGTCTCGAAGGAAAAAAGAGTTAATTCCAATTTTGTCCTTTTAAAGAGAGAAAAAAGGGCAAGGCGTTTTTCTTCTCTCGTTCCTCCATTTTCTACAGAGAGAGATATCGAAATTCCATTTTCTACACCGAGAGAGAGAGAGGGACACAATTAATTAGCGATCAAGTGCTTCAATCGCGAGGATCCATGAATAAAACTATGGAATGGAATGTAAATCAGGGGATTTGATTATGGTGATGACGCGATCTTCGATTCGGTGAATAAGATTTGGAAGCTCAGATTTCTGTTTTCGCGAAGCTTGGATTTTAATTTTTTTTTGTTGGATTAATATCTACCCAAAAGGAAATATGAACGGTGGTGACGATGCCGCTTCCTCCGCCGCTTCTAGTGGCCCTCCTCCGTCTCTAGAGTGGAGATTCTCTCAGGTCTTCGGTGAACGAACCGCCGGAGAAGAAGTCCAGGAAGGTAATTATTGCCTACGCTTAATAGATTATTAAATATATATGTGGGTGATGAGTTTGTTTTCCTTATAGATCCGGAAGGGTATTTCAGGACTAAGGGTTTGATTTGTGGTTTGGATCTGATGGATGATAGGGGATTAGTGAGTTATTCCTCTACTGCTTAGTGGGTCATTGATGAATCTCTGTGACCTTGATTGCACTGGTAGTAGGGTTTCTAAGTTCAATGAGAAGTGTGTATTGTTGGGGATGACTCCGATTAACTGATCGTTTTGAGGTTGGAACCTCCCAGTTTTTCTAGAAATTTTCTACAGCTTCTGTAGATTTGATGTGCTATTGATATTTTTAAGTTGAGAGTAAGGGAGTAATCTAGCTTGGAGCTTGTGTCTGTTGGATGCCATTGATAGTGTTTCGACCACTTGTAGAATGCTTTCTCGACTCTGGTAAACAGCAAAGAAAATTATCTGATGAATTGAGTTCTCGAGCTAGAAGTTTGAAGGGTTAGTAATGGTTATACGTTATTGGTTTATGAATTGAGCTTGTAATGTTGAATATTGTTTAAAGCTGCTCTTTTCTGGCTGATGAGGGTTTGTGGAGGGGCACTTTCGATATGAGATCAACTTAATCTGCTGTCTCAATATATGTTATGTTATCTTACAAAGTCATGTTTACCGGTATTACGTCTCTAATTTATGGAAAGAATATTCTAGTTGCTTTTCAAGGTCATAATGTGTTAGCTCCTACAATTTAGTGATGACTTGTGCTGTAACAATTCTGTTTGCACAATTTCCAGTTGACATCATTTCGGCCATCGAATTTGATAAAAGTGGAGACCATCTTGCAACTGGTGACCGTGGGGGTCGAGTTGTTCTTTTCGAGAGGACGGATACAAAAGAGGTGAGTTCCTTATTCTTCTGCAGGATTTTACTACAGTCGTCGTCCAAAAAGTGCTTTGTGCAATAATGCATTCTTGTGCGATGTTGTTTTCAGCATGGCGGGTCCAGGAAGGATCTTGAGCAGACGGATTATGCAGTTAGGCATCCTGAATTTCGATATAAAACAGAATTTCAGAGTCATGAACCAGAGGTACATCAAAATTGATCACCAGATCTGAGTAACGTGTTCCTTGAGCTAAACAATAAGCTTGGTCTTCAATCTGTTTCAGTTTGACTATCTCAAGAGTTTGGAAATAGAAGAGAAAATCAACAAGATCAGATGGTGTCAGCCAGCAAATGGTGCATTGTTTCTGCTTTCCACAAATGATAAAACCATCAAATATTGGAAGGTGCAACATCTGGATGAACTTTATGCATTATGACTGCGGAATCATAGGCCATGTATACCAATGAATTTCTGTCTAAGTCAATCATTTTACATATGCTTTGTAGTCTAGAAATATTGTATGCGTCACATAAAATGGTCTACAAACTGTGTTTTTATGCATCCAAGTACTCCATGCAAAGAATAGAAATAGTTTTTGTTTGTTTCCTCTTATAATCTGACTACTCCACTCATCTGGGATCAAACAGGTACAAGAGAAGAAGATCAAGAAAATATGTGAGATGAATATTGATCCTTCAAGAGGTTCAGGAAATAGCACTCTCCCAAGTTCAAGTTCCTCAAATAGCCCCACTCAGTTAGTTGCTAATGGAGTACATGCCGATAACTTACATGGCTACCTGAGCAATGATATTTCTTTCCCTCTAGGAGGCATTCCATCTCTGCGTTTGCCTGTGGTAGTTATACTCAATGAACTATTTCTATTTTTTTCCATTTGTTATTGGTGTCGAATGATGTTGTAGTTTCAGGATCCTGAAAACTAGATGCATATAGACATCCATCCAGTCCATGCCGTTTTTGGTCATTCCATTACCTTCTCTCCAATGAAAGAGTTGATCTAGAAGTTGGGTATATTTTCTTTGTGTTGATGATCCTGCTACTTGAGTTTTGAAACATGGGGGATTTACTAGTAGCCTTTGTCTTGTGACTCATAACTAAAGCACAGTAAACTTAGTGTCCTGCATTAGTCAATTCGTGCTTTCCTTGGAATAATGGGTTTATCTGCATATAGGTGACTAGCCTGGAGACTAACCTTGTGGCTAGATGCAGAAGAGTGTATGCCCATGCTCATGATTACCATATTAATTCAATCTCAAATAGCAGGTAATCCTTGTCCTATGTTCTACCAGAGGTTATATGTGATATCATTTCAACCAGGTTACTGTTGTCTTTCTCCTTAATTTACCTTCTCAGAAAACAATGTTAATATCTAAAATATGAAATAGAGTTATATCTTACCTCTCTTTTCACATCTCAGTGTGCTACCATTCTCATTATCGAATGTAGCTGATTCTAAATTCTCAACTTGTATATACATGCTTTACAGCATATATTGCATCGTTTTGTTTCTTGTTGTAATGTATTGTTCCCCTAATTTTTGAAGCGACGGAGAAACCTTTATTTCGGCTGATGATCTGCGAGTAAATCTCTGGAATTTGGAAATCAGCAACCAGAGCTTCAATATTGTTGATGTGAAGCCCACAAACATGGAGGATTTAACTGGCATGCTTTTTTCCCTTATTTTGTTTGAAGTTACTTTTTGTATGGTCGTTTCATTTATTCATATGTTAACAACCTCTTTACTTTCGATTTCTATTCCTTTGCACGTTTACTATATAACACATTATGCTTGTTAGGCATGATTCTAAATGCTACATGGTCTTTGCAGAGGTTATTACATCAGCTGAGTTTCATCCAATCCATTGTAATATGCTAGCATATAGTAGTTCAAAAGGCTCCATTCGTTTGATTGATATGCGGCAATCAGCTCTATGTGATTCTCATACGAAATTGTAAGTTCTGTTCTCTTCATCCTTTATTGGAAACGGTAGTCATCTTCTGGATATGTAGAGCAGGGTTTGATTTGATATATGATTAACTTAAAAGTGAAAATAAGTAAAAAGGTGATATGAATAATTAGGTTATTTTTCACTTTATTCTCTCATCTGGTCAGAATTGTCTTGGAAGTGAACGTCATTACTCCAAACTTTCAGACCACTGACCATTGTGGATTCATATCACAGATTTGAAGAACCGGAAGCACCTGGTTCGAGGTCATTTTTCACAGAGATAATTGCTTCAATTTCAGATATTAAATTTTCAAAGGATGGGAGATACGTACTTAGTCGTGATTACATGACGCTCAAGGTTGGAAATCATCTTGTTCCCTTGTATATTGTATTGTGATTGTGGGCCATTATAGGTCTATTCTTCAGTTTTTCGTGATATTGTTTACCTTTTTTGATATTTCAGCTGTGGGACATAAACATGGATTCTGGTCCAGTTGCATCTTACCAGGTTCATGAACATCTGAGACCCAAGGTGAGAGCTTTTTTCCGTGGCATCTCTTATTTGATGATTCTTTCTTAAAAACTAATCATGTGATGTTTAACCCGACTGCAGCTATGTGATCTCTATGAAAATGACTCCATCTTTGATAAATTTGAGTGTTGTCTGAGTGGCGATGGATTGAGGGTAGCAACAGGCTCTTACAGGTTTGATTGCTTGTCTTCTGGTCAATACTATACTTTCTTATCACGTGACCAATTTATTAATTATTATGTTTAAATTTCTTGTGAACCAGCAATCTATTCCGCGTATTTGGAGCGTCTCAAGGAAGTACTGAAGCTGCAACCTTGGAAGCTAGCAAAAACCCGATGAGGTAAAAATCTGAAATAAAAAGAAGAAAACATTGATAGTTAAACCCAAGTTATAAAAGTCTATTGATCAATTGCAAATCTTTTTCACGTCTGTGGTGTATATTAGGAGGCAAATTCAGACGCCAGCAAGACCTTCCAGATCTATAGGCAGTATGACCCGCGTGGTTAGGCGAGGTTAGTGGTTGTAAGGAAGAGTAAAACATATTCAAGCTGTTGCAGCATTTTTTGTCTGGAGTAAAAACGTGTGTTTGGACACAGGATCGGAGAGTCCCGGAACAGAGGCTAATGGGAACGCATTTGACTTCACAACTAAGTTGCTACATATGGCTTGGCACCCAACAGAGAACTCAATTGCTTGTGCAGCAGCAAACAGCTTGTACATGTACTATGCTTGAATTGGAGAGAGAAGAAAAGAAAAAACGTGGAACCAGCTTGCTCCAATTTAATTTTTCCTCTTTTTCCTTTCTTAGACTCTTTCTCTCTCTCCATCCTTCTCTTTTAACATACCAAAGTCATGATGTAACCAGAAAAGGTGTAGTAGTAACAGAGTTATGCTTGTGACCAAGAGCAAAGCCTGACCAGTCAGTGGGACGCGCACGCAGTCCGTGGAAGAAGTAATCTTTCAGGAGTAGAAGGTAAAATCCAAAAGTTGAGTTGGTAAAGAAAAGAAGAAGAGACCATTTTCAACAGAAGGGTAATGCTGAAATATCCGAACTACCCCTCCGACTTAGGTTGTCTTTTTTTTTATTTGGGTTGCAAAGAAGATTTTTTTTTATAATATTCTTCCCTTAATTAGTTTCAATTCTATCACTCTTTAAGAAACAGCTTATGGTGTGTTGGGATTTTTAGTATGAGACGATTGGGAGGGAGGTTTGTCTTTCAAATTTGTTTTTTGATTCTTTTGTCATATCTTCTTCTTAAACACCTTTTATTGCTTTTACTATATTCCTCTCTTTTCTCAATTGTATTCTCACACTTCCCTTTTGTGATTTTTACTGCTTACGACAATAAAAACGTAGTTATTTCCTCAATTTGTGAATACAAATTACCATAGATATGCGTCTTTTGAGTTTAGAAGCAATTATTTGTAGTTTTATCAGTTTATGACTTCTTTCTTATATTTATTGTAATTTTTAAAATTATGTTTCTTGTTACTCAAAAAATCAAAATATTTGTCGCTATTGGTTTTGTAATTAAATTTAGTTAGGTTAGGTTGGTATTTCAATTCTTGTATATTGTGGTGATGAAAATTTTCAGAATATTATATTTACATATTTTATTCTTTATATATATATATGACTACACATACAAATCCTTGACTAAAATTTTTGAATGTGTAAACATATTTTATTGTGTTTTCGAGAATCAGAAGATACAGGTTTCTTAAATCAATAAAAACTTTCAAATTACAATGGAAATAAAATATATATATTCTTATTTATCCAATGTTATCCAAGACAAGAGGGAGAGAAATAAAAGAAGCTGGTATTGACGCTGATTTTCTTGACAACGTGTTCTATAATTTTTTTTTAATTTATAGAATTTATTAATTTATCAAATTAAATTAAAAATTAATTTAAGGCTATAAAATTTTATTATTTTATAGAAGTTATTTAATAAATCGAATAGTACTTTAAAAAGATTATACATGGTGTGCTGTGTTGTCATCTTAAGACTGGTTTGGTGATCAAGTGAATATTGTTTTTGATTTTATGAGTATTTTTATAATTTGATAGTGATGAAATCAAATTGAAAGATGTGGCCACCAAAGAACCCGATTATCCTAACCTTAAAAGAATATTCCTTTTGCTTGGATATGTCTCTCTATTTTCCCTTCTTCGCTACTGCCTTCTATTTTATTTTTTTGTTTGCGTTAAGAATTTATATATCCTTTAGCAAAATAGATAATGCAGAAATATAATTTTTAAGAGAAGCTAAAAACTTGAAAAAAGGGGAAAATATACGAGGAATATTCTGTTTGGCCTCATTCCCGTGTCTTCTCAACTGCCTAAAATCCCACTAAAAAAACCTTTTAACAAGCCAATTTAAATTTATACCCAGAAAATATTTGAAGAGTTGTCAGCACCGTCGGATCAGCTTACCTAGTCAATGTAACGTCATTAGATCTAACGGTTAATAAGACACGTAAAATAATAGTCTGAATCTAATTCAGCTTGAGTTTGAAGATATGTAATATTCCAATGGCATCTTCCTTCCAAAATCCTTATTCGTCTCTCTCCCAATTTATATATAAATCACATTCTTCTTCTCCACATCCCATAATCATACAGATTTCTAACAGTTTTAAGTTTGATTCTCAAGAAATTTTCTTTGAGAATGGCTTACAACAACAACATTGTGATCGTCTTCGATTTCGACAAAACAATTATCGATGTGGATAGTGATAATTGGGTTGTTGATGAACTTGGATTCACTGATTTGTTTAACAAGCTTCTTCCCACAATGCCTTGGAATTCTCTCATGGTTTGTTTCATCGATCTCTACCTAACTCTACTCTGTTTAATTTTCTTCTTATTTTTCTGATTTTTCGTTCGTCAGGCGTTATAATTGAAACGAAACCCTAAATTCCTTTTTCTTTTTACGTAACAGAATCGGATGATGAAGGAGCTTCATGATCATGGCAAAACCATTGAAGAAATCAAACAAGTTCTTAGAAGAATCCCAATTCACCCTCGTGTTATCCCTGCTATTAAATCAGCTCATGCTTTAGGGTAATTATATCATCCTAATTTTCTCGATCTTCGATTTAATTCTATGGCACGGTACTGAGAATCATCCAACATTAGGTGCGAGCTGAGGATCGTGAGCGACGCAAACACATTCTTCATCGAAACGATCATTGAACATCTTGGAATTAGTGAGTTTTTCTCAGAGATTAACACAAACCCAGGACTTGTCGATGAACAAGGACGATTAAGAATCTCTCCTTACCACGACTTCTCTAAATCTTCCCATGGTTGCTCTCGTTGTCCTCCTAACATGTGCAAGGTAACTCTTACACTTGTCAATATATCTATTTCCATGGATTCTGGGAAACTTTATGTGATATCTTTAATATGAATTTATTTATATTCAGGGTTTAATAATTGAGAGGATTCAAGCTTCTGTAACCAAAGAAGGGAAGAAGATGAAGATGATCTATCTTGGTGATGGTGCTGGTGATTACTGCCCCAGTCTTGGACTCAAACCTGAAGATTACATGATGCCAAGAAAGAATTTCCCGGTTTGGGATTTGATTACTCAGAATCCCACTTTGGTTAAGGCTACGGTTAGAGCTTGGACCAATGGTGAAGATATGGAGAAGATACTTATGGAAACAATCAATGAGATTACTTTATCAGAAGAAGAGGAGAAGATATTGAGCTCTGACAATTGTAAGATTGGGATTGCTCATGAACCTATGGTGCCTCTTGCTCTTCAAGTTCCTCTTAATTTCGTTAAGTGATTGATGACGACAACAAGGAATTAATTGAAGATTTTTTCTCTTTTGTTTGGCATTTTTTAAAGATTTTATACCATATATAATAGAAAGTTTACATCATGCCAATTGTATTGGATTCTTAATTATGTACGAGATTTCCTAACGGCCTTGATTCGGAATTGTTGTATTGGACTTAATTTTTTTTTTTTTTTTGTCAACATCGCCGCAATTGACTTATTCATTAACCAAGTTCTTACATAATGTAGGTAGTATGACTCGATCACTGGATATGCAAGTATACCAATTGGTGTAAAATTGTTTTAAAATTGTTTTAAAAAAAACCGCTAAGTATGTTCATCCACAAGTTTTAGTGCGGACGAATATTCGACCTACTGTACTGTGTACCTTGTCCATCAAGTTTTAGTGAGACGAATTTTATAATAATTATCGCAAAACTCACGTTTTCACGACTATTAGATATGTTTTAAGCACTTTATACTACTCAATTAGATTTTTTGATGTGGTTAGTTTTACGTTCGGATTTACATGTTACAATATTTTAATTATTATAACTTAGAGACACAATCACATGACAATCATGGTTAAAAGTAATATTTAGTTATGGTAACATTGAAATTCAAATCTAAATGCAAATAAACAATCGTAGTCATCATAATGCGAACTAGTACAAGAAATGAACACTAATTAAATTTTCATTAAGGAATTAAAGGGGTGGTTTCTTGGTCGTTGTAGTACATATCTTCGGTTTTCCTAAGAGTTGCGTGAGAGAACACAGCCATGGCACCAGCCAAGAGGGCCACTGCGATATTGAGCTTAGCATCGGTCAAGAAAAGGATAGAGAGAGTGAGAACGGACATAAAAATGAGTACAAGACGGTGGTCGATCTCCCGGTCGAATACAGCGAGTGGTTCGTCACGGAGGAAGTAGAGGAAGAGCCACGCGCCGAGTAGGCAGATAAGGATTAGAAGAGAGAATGGATTCCAAATGAGACTGAGGAATACGGAGAAGAGGACGACTATGGTGTAATTGGTCTGGAAATAGACGGTATTGGCTTTGATTCTGGTGATCACAGTCGTTATTTTGCTTGGGAAATTGAAGGAATGGAGGTCGAATATTTCCTTCCATGGACGGCGCGTGGCGAGGCCGGTTCTTACGTTGTGATGGTTATTGGAGCGTGTGATGTACTCGAGTTTTGGAGCTAAGTCGTCAGGCGACGTTGGATTTGTGCCGTATTGTGTCATATTTTGGTTTCTTCTTTCTCTTTTGTGATATGGGAGAGAGATTCTTTTTGCTTTGCAAGTGTTATGTATTGTGAGAAAAATTTAAAGTTTATGAGAAAGGTGTACAACTGAGAGGTTTTTATACTGTTCTGAATTTCTATAAATAAAAAAAGAAATTGAGGATCTTCTATGTATAAAAAAGGGTATACATTCAAAATAGTTATAAGTATGGGACTGACTAATTAATAACAATATTATTGTACTTCTGAAACCAATTGTTTAGCAACTCAAGCCACACGACTGACCCCATTATCATCATTTTAAAAAAACTCAGGAATTAATATATGTGGTTAAATGATTAAGGGGTGCATTGAACTATAAATTTTAAAAGATAGGGAATGATTTAGATTTTATAAAATTTCTAATGATTTTTGATGAATTTAAGGAATTTCCTCCAAAACTTCACATAAAACCATGAGATTTGAATTTTTGCCTTTTTAACTAAAGGAATCCTCTAAAATACCTTAAAATTCTTTAGAATCATTTAAAATCACACCCTTAAAATTTTTCAAATAACAGTGGATTTGATTGTATTTTTTAAATCACTAGTTTAATAACACTAGATTTTTATGATTTTTAATTTATTATTTTAACATAAATCAGTTAAAATTCATGGTTGAATACACTCATTTAGTTTCTATATTCTCTAATAAATTTTGAATTTAGATAATTACATCTTATCGATCTAATCAATAAAAAAGTTAAATTGATAATAGATTTTGTTCACTTGTTTAAACGTTTTGATTTTGTAATTTGCAAGCTTATCTGTTATTGCAGGCAACATGTCATTTTTTTCTGTTTTATCATTTGTAAAGTCTTTTGTATTGAATTGGCTTTTGCAAATCGTGACTGATGTGCTTATTTATAAGAGAAAATGTTAGGAAAAATACAGAAGTAATAACACACTCATAAAACGACGAGGTGAAAGGTGGCACGAGGGCAAGAACAGGCCACGGTGGTATTGTCTCAATTTATAAAGTAAAAGGAGATGATTTTTGATATATAGCCAATGAGAAGATACCACCATAGGAACTGTAATAACAAGAGACGAGAAGAAAACTGCAAAACTCATGAAAAGCCAGAGGAGAAAGAGCTGAGACTCGCTCTTGCATTATTGAACTACGAACATTTGAACATGTCTTGTTTAAGCCCACCACTACTTCAACTAGTAAATTTTGATTGTGGTCATGATATTATTGATGATAATGATGATACGGTTATAAATCCTAAGCTAGTATAGTATAATTGGGAAAAAGGGCCAATTTCTAACTAAAATTTTCCTAGTCGTCCTGAAATTTTAAATTTGGTATTTTTTTGAAGTATAATGCAAAAAACTTCAAATATTCTACGCAAACTTCAAATATTGTACTAAAATACATATCGATCAAACGGTCTGTTAGTCAACTGTTAATAGTCCGTTTCTACGACAGTTGTAATCTGATGTGGCATATTCCAGAGGTGAGTTGGCAGAAAAAATACTAATATTTCATTGAACTTTTCTGTCGTGCCGATTTGTATATGAATTTATAGAACTAGTATTTTTTCTAAGTTCAATGTAAAAAATTCAAATTCTCTACACGAACTTTCTCATTTGTGCCAAACATATGTTAACTAAATGAACAGTTAGTTAATTGCTAATTATGTGTTTGTATGACGCATATAAAGTGATGCGATATAGATCATAGGTCAACTAGCACTGTTTAAAGACAAATTAAAACGATGATGTTTCGTTTCATCTAAATAGATTTACCAACAAAACAAACAAACATGTGATTAGTCTAGATTTAACATTTGGATGTACATGTTGGATATGTTTTTCATTTTGGGTTATTCATATTGGGCTTTTGTGTTCGTATACGAAGGCCATCTTGGATTCTCTTCTAAAAACGTTTTTGACCTAATAAATCTTCACCATCTTCGGTTTTTCCCCCCCCAAAATTTTCCTTTTCATTAATTGGATCATAATGACGTTGGCTGTTACAAGAAATATTGGTTGGTTATCAAAGACGAGGGTCTCATTCTTATTTAAAGGGAGATTCACATTTTCTCTATGATTAAGCTTTCCAACTCTTTCTTCTTTCTTCTTGCTAAGAGCTTCATCTCTTAACTCTGTGTGCAAAGATCAAGAGTGTAGAGTTAACTCTTGGGAAAATTCACCTTAAAACTCTGCACAGAGTAGATGAACTAATTGCTTTAGTTCAGTAGTTCAGTAGTTCACTACACCTCTACGACTTCATTTCACTTTTCTTATTCTTTCTCTACAATTTCTGAGATTTGAGTTACTTTTTTTTTTATAAACTGTAAAATTTCATATATCAAAGAGCAGTTTATTTACAAAACTAGCAGCAGAGAGTTTCCAGATACAAGAAGTGGAAGACTCGCCATATGATGTTTGAAAAATAAAAGTCAATCAAAAGTAAACAACACACACAACATTTTGGAGAATGATTTCTTCATGTGCATCCTAGAGAGTATAATGTCGCGAACATTACGATCAACAGTCTTGAACACTTTAGTCTCGTTCCTTAAGCAGTCTGTGTGAATGCAAAGGTTCCATTCTCTTTAGAGGGTGTAGATTGTAGCTTGCACAATCATGCACTTGAGAGTAATTGATGTTCGAGAGGATCCTTGTTTCATCCACGCTAGTAGATGATTCCAATCTGCAAACCTGAAAGAACGGACACCAAGTTTTGCTAGACTCCTTTTCCAAACTGCTTCACTGAACTTGCAATGTAACAGTAAATGATCCCTTGTCTCAGAGGAGGCATTACATAGTCTACAATTATCAGATGATGCAATTCCCCGCCGATGGAGTTGGCAGTCTATCAAAAGTTGATACCCAAAAGTGAAATGCGAGCTTAGGAACATGTCCCTTTAAACCACACCTGTTTCATCCAATTTACCTTATCAGCCTTAGGTCTCAAAGAATTCTAAGTGAGCTTGGTAGAGAAGTTGTCATTTGATTGATCTCTTGTTTGCCATAAGAATTTGCCAGCTTCATTCAAGAGAGAAGGAAGTGAAATCTGCAGTAATGTATTTCTCAAGAGAACAAGCATAGGATTTTAAGTGTTCTTCCTAGGTAGACACCAAGAACCATGTTTTGCCCCTTATGTAATAGATGTAGTAAGTGGAATGTCGGTGAGTTGCAGAATTGAGTTGCCAATAATATCAATTAGAGAACCAGACAGGGACCAAGCATCAAACCAATAACTGCCTGATGCACCATCACCAATCTTACAACGCAAAAAATCCTTTGCCAACGACTTCAGTTTTATCAAAGATTTCCAAAGCCAAAAACTTGATATACTTGATTCTGCAAACCAAAAGGAACCTTTTTTGAGCCTATGTTTTGTGGCCCACATCACCCAAAGCGAGTTTGTACTAGTAAAGAGGAGCCAAATGAGTCTCATGTTTAGAGTTATGTTCCAGTTGACAACACTTCGCAAACCCAAACCACCTTCCTCTTTAGGTAGACAAACAGTTTTCCAAAACACTTTTGTAGCTGTTGTTCTATCAATCGACCACTCCATAGAAATTTATTGCATAAGTGTTCAATGTGCTTTACACAACCTTTTGGTAGAATAAAAGCAAATCCCCAAAAGTTAATGAGGTTGTAGATAATTGACGATATGAGTTGTAGTCTACCAGCAAAAAGAGAGATTCTTATTTGCCCAGCAATTAAATCTCGAGGAAATAGAGTCTATCAGGGTGAGAACTCTGAAATTCTCAATTTTCTATGCATTAAGGCTAGACCAAGGTACTTGATAGGGAATGAACCACTTTGGAAGCCAAACTACAAGAAAGAATTTGCTTCCACGAGGTTCAAACCATCAATGTAGAGTGAGGTCTTGTTCTTGTTCAGGCCTAATATTTCTTGGAATTCTTCAAGAGCTGAGCATATGCCTCGAAGAGAGGACAAAGAGCCATTTAAGAAAAGCATGAGGTCATCAGCAAATGCTAAATGAGTGATCTTGGGATTTTTTGCCAATGGGTGATGTCTAATTTTTCCAGCCTGAAATTCTGATGCTAAAAGGTTAGCGAAAACCTCCATTGCAATGAAAAACAAAGAGGGTGATAGCGGGCCCCCTTGCCTCAACCCTCTGGTTTCTTTGAAATGGCCACAAAGTTCTCCATTAATCATAATAGAGAAAGATGGAGTGGTTAAGCATTGGCTAATCCAGGTGATGAAAGAAGTCAGGAATCTAGTAGATTTTAAGACGAGTAAAATAAAATCTCAGTTTACCATATCAAATGCCATCTTTAGGTCAACTTTAAGCAATCCTTGCTTTGAGATATGCTTTTGATTAGCCCTTTGAACTAGTTCAGAAGCTAACAATATCGGCCTAAATTCTATGATATGATCAGCTCTCGGGCGTTTTGGTATCAGGGTAATAGTAGTAGTATTGATTTGCTTTAACATCTTAGCACTCTCAAAAATTTCTTGCACTGCATCAAAAAAATCAGATCCAACGATATCCCAAGATCGAGTCAAGAACTCACTTGTGAAACCATCAAGTCCTGGGGATTTATTGCGAAGTGGAGAGAATGCTTCTACCTTAATATCTGTAGGTAGGATTAGCGCTGAGAGAATTGCAGCCATTGATAGGTGCAACGAAACTTTATGAGGTCACATATTCTGGAAACTGATGCTTGGGACAGATGTTGAACCGAACCTCCAAGAAAAGTGAAAAAATATGCAATACAATGGTCCTTTATGTAGATTCCTTCAGTTTGGCATCATTCTCATCAAGGAGATAGTGGATATGATTCCATGATCTTCTCATTGCCATCATTAGGTGAAAGTAGGAGGTGTTTGGATCTCCACACTTAAGCCATGATACTCTTGATTTTTGCTTCATGAAGCTTTCTTCAATAGTTGCCAATTCATACCATAATTTATGAGCAAGTTTTTCCTCTGCAACAAGCGATGAAGAAGGGTTTTGCAAGAGTGATCTTTGGCAAATCAAAAGCTTCTCAAATGCTTCTGCCACTCTCTGTTCCAAATTGGAGTAGTTAGATTTGTTGAGTGATTTGAGGACTTGCTTAATTGTTTGAGCTTTTTCACATAGGAATACATGTGATATCCTTGGAAAGAAAGTCCCTCCCATTTCTCTTTAAGCTCAGGCAAAAAATCCGGGTGGAGAGTAATGAAGTTTGAGCATATGAATCATCTATTGGCTGTTGGAACCAAAGTTTCAAGGTGGACACAAGCCGGCAAGTAATCAGATATTCGAGGTTCAGAAAACTATCCAAATGATACAGGGAAATTCTGTAACCATTTGTCATTAATCAGGATTTTATCCAACTTTTTTGCAATGATATTGTGCTCCTGGTGGTTCCACCAAGTCAAAGTGATGACCTCGATAGGAGAGGTCAAATAACTCTGCCTTCAAGAGATAGGTCCGAAATTGGTTCATTCCACTTGAGATTCTAGTGCAATCTCTTGCGGCATATATCGGGTTCAACGATTGATTGAAGTCTCCAAGAGTAATACATGTTTTATTGGTAATGCGAAGATTTTTATGAATAGAAACCAGGTCATCTCGCAGTTGAGTTCTTCCTTGGATGCAATTAACTGTGTAGACAAAAGTAGCTATAAACTCATGTTTTATAGTAAGCAGCTTTACTATACAAGAAATAATTTGGCTGAACTTGAAGATAATAGAGACTAAAAGTAGCAGAGGGAGTAGTCTCTTACGCGTGAGGTTTTGAGGTGACAGAGATGACTTTATCAGCAGTAGGTGGGAGCACACATTGTGGGATCTGATGTGGCGAATTAACTGGAAGAGTTCGCTTTTTCCTGGGGCAACTTTCAATTTGGTGTACTACTGAGTTGCAAGAGACACATGTGTTTGGAGCATCTGGGCATCGCTTTATGCTATGACCTACTTGCTTACAGAAATCACAAGATGATGGGAGCCATAGACATGAGACCTCTATACACTTAATCATCCCTTAGGAATGTCGGACATGAACAGCTTCATGAAAAGGCTTGGAAGGATCAATTTCAGTAAATACCTTAGCAACTGGCAAGTGAGTCATGTTTGCTGTGATTGGGTGTAGATAAAGATGCTTCCCTACCATCCCAGCTATGTATTCCAATCCTTTAGGAGAGTAATAAAGGTGAGAACACCACGAAATTCCAACCAAACAGGACTGATTTAATACTGGAAGCGTTGGGCTAAGGCTAGGTTCCCACTTATCCACAAACATTGATTGGTTTTCGTTAACCCACATGCCTTGAGCAAGGACACGCTTACGAATTTTAGTTGAAGGTATTCTGATGAGAAAAGCATTTTCCGTGTCTCAGAGTTTTCTACTCCATATGCCATTAACAATATAATGGAGAGCTCCTAGGAAGGAGTGTTGCCATGGAATTGAGCAATGATAAAGTTAGCCCAACGATGACGGTTGCGGATGATAACTTCATCTAGAATGTCAACACAGCGCTCGCCTGAAGCTAGGGTAAAGGGTTTGCCTTTTCTCTGTAACTTGGTTCTAGAGGTAGAGACAAGATGAGACCAACTTGATTTCTGGGAAGTCACTTATTCCGATGAAGGGCTCTAAGAAGGATTAGAGTCAGAGATGGGTTCTATGGAGCCAGTTGTAGCGGTGCTCGATACAGACTTGGTAAGAGATTCAACACAAGTGGTTACATCTGTGTCAATTACTTGGGTTTCAGAGCTCAAAAGAGGTCCAGATTTGGGAACATTAGACTTAGGGTTTGCCTTGGTCGAAGTATCAGTGGCGGAAATGGGCGAAGGTAATGGAGATTTTGAAAGAGATTTTTTCTTGGGGGATTTGCGAGTGGGTTTCTTTTTGATCTTGGCCATTGGGGCTGCCAGTGATGGAGGCTAGGGACCGGCACCAGTGGAATGAGAAGAAGAAACTCGAAGACGATCGCACTTTTAGTCGCAGAGAGATGAGAGAGAAAAACACTCCATTGTGATTATATTGTATCTTCATATAGATTTGAGTTACTTTGATCCAAAAATCCATGTTTGTCCATCTCTATGAGGTGTAATTAACTATTTGGATTTGTTATGTCAATGAACATGGTTTAGAATTTTAATGAAATAAATATGTATGCGACATAAAGTGATACACGGTTTTGTTGTAGCTGGAGTGATATCACTAAAGTTTGTGAGGTCTGAAAAAGATCTTGTTGATTTTTTGACCAAAAGCTGTGTGGACGAAAGTTTCTGGACACAACTAAGACTGCAATCGTTATCAGGTTAACTCATTTTGGATACCATACCGAATTCTCTTTAATTAAGTTTGAAGTGTAGGTTTAAATGGTCAAACGAAGGAATGTTATTAATTTGGTATGTAGGGTTTCAAGTCTTGGTAGGATGAGACACAAAGTGATTAGAGAAATACTGAAAATAAGAGTATCTTCTCTTGAATTTGTAAGGTCATAAAAGAATTTTTAACAGATTGCTTGTGTGGACGCTTTAGTCCTGGACATATTAAAAGCAATAAGATTAAGAGCTCTATGATATCTTTATTACTTCTGATGCCACACTCATGCTCTTAACATACACGTGAGAGGCTTGAGTTCAAGTTGGAACCGAAGGAGTGTTAAAGATGTGATAGTGAGTTTTGGAAGAAGATTAAGACATGAGGATTTGCAGTGAACTTATACATGTATGGGGTTGTGTATGATACATACTTGATGAGTCACTAGTATTTGTTAAGTTTAAAAGTAATCTTTTTGGACACTGTATTTATGTGAAAACGAGTTAAGAAAGAAGACTGTTTTGTAACACATACTAAAATTTGTTATCAATTGAAAGTGATGGTAAGCTCTTAGGTGTTTATTCAAGTCAATTGTGACATCAACAATCTTTCTTTCCTTTAAACTCAAAACATGTGAAGGATTGTTGGAGATGTTTTTCATTTTGGGTTATTCATATTGGGCTTTTGTGTTCTTATATGAAGCCCATCTTGGATTTTCTTCTAAAAATATTTTTGACCTAATAAATCTTCATCTTTTTCGGTTAAGATTTTCTCCCACAAAATTCTCCTACTCGTTAATTGGATCTTAATGACGTTGGCTGTTACAAGGAATTATTGGTTGGTGATCAAAGACGAGGGTCTCATTCTTATTTAAAGGGAGATTTACATTTTTTCTATGATTAAGCTTTTCAACTCTTTCTTCTTTATTTTTGCTAAGAGCTTCATCTCTTGATTCTGTATGCAAAGATCAAGAGAGTAGACTTAACTCTTGGGAAAATTCATCTTGAAACTCTGTACAGAGTAGGTGAACTAATTGAACTAATTGCTTAAATTCAGTAGTTCACTACGCCTCTACGACTTCATTTTGCTTTTCTTATGTTTTCTCTACAATTTCTGGGACTTAAGTTACTTTGATCCAACAGTACAAACTAACATGAAAACGAACAACTGCACCACCTGGATTGACGAAATGAACAACACCAATGTCTAAAATCAAAAGCCCGAAAATCCAAGCGGACCTGAGTCACTCCTACTCTCATCATTATATAAAATGGATACGATATAAAAAAAACCCATTTAGGCCCATTTATTACATTAAGTTGTAGTGTTGTACAATGATCCATTTGGACCCGTTTTGTATTTGATAACCAATCCTCAACTGTGAGTCCAAACGCAAGCGTTATCCAGATTTTGAAGGAGAACCGAAGAGTTTCTAATCTCTTATGCGGCTCTTGGTCTTCTTTCAATAACTTTCTCTTTAAATTTATTCTATTTTATCATTTTTTGTTTTTGGCGGCCTTTAGGCCTTCTAAAATTATTTTTTATATAAGTTTTATTATGTTTTGGACTTGCTGAACCATCTTTATCTTTTGTATTAACAAAGTTACCTGATTTTATTTCTCTATATTGGAAAAAAAAAACAGTGATTTCCGGTTCTGCTCAGTGCGGAAATCTTAAAGCGTGTTTTGAACTTTTAATCCTGAAGTGAAATTTGATAAACCCTAAACCCATTGTATTTGAAAAAGAGCTTCAATAACAGCGTTAGTTGTTTCTGCGTCGTCGTCCTCTTCCATTTTCATCTGACCAATTGCAATTTCGCATAAATTCTACTTTCGAGAACGCTGAATATCTCCCATCGCTTGAACTTTTCTCAGATGGCTCCAAACTCTACCAAAGAGCTGAAGAGACACAGGTCAGGGGAGAAATTTGATAAGAGAAGGGATACCAAAAAGCACAAACGTGTTGAAAAGGCAGTTGTTTCCAATCCTTCAAAAGCGGATATAGGTTTGTAAGCTCTTGGCTTTTTTTTTGCAAGCGATTTCAGATTGTATGAGTGCTACTCTAATTTAACTTTTTTACTTGTATTGTATTGTTAGATTCAGATGAAGGAGAGCCAGTTGAGGTTGAATCAGAATCTATAATTTACAGAGAACCCACAGCCTACGACAATTTGCTGGCATCTCTCGGTTCTTCTAACAAGGCTGTTGCTCATATGAACAAAAGAAGGTGATTTTTAATGGCCTTGGTTTAATAAATATGTTTTCGGTTGATTTGGAATTCTTTTATAATACTGGTTTTATTATATGCCATTGATTTATGTGAGTTGGTCGTCTGAACATATAGATTTTACATTCTTGTTCCTCTATTATGTCCTTTACTCTTAAATATTTACTTGTAAGGCTGTATAGGTTATATGTAAAACGTTTATTGGCATAGATTGTATATTACGTTTTTTGGTTGCAAGGGTGATATTGAGTCTCCATATCTCTTAACAGGCAAAGAGAGGAGGAAGGGAAAAGTGATACAGAAGAAGATGAGGATGATGAAGATGAGGAAGAGGAGGAAAACAGTGAGTCTGAGGATTTAAACTCTAGTGATGGAGAGGATGATAATAGTCAAGGTAAGTTGGTGCTTATATGGTATTGGAAATTATTATTAGTTTCTGTCATCTGCTAAGACTGTGCATAGTCATGTAAACTTGATCATTTTTCATCCAATCCTAGATACTCATCTCTGCCTATTGGTTCTTAACTTTTCTTGTAATAGTTGTATATTTGTTCAGCCTTTTGATTACACATGTTTCTCTTTGTCTTTTATTAAAGTGGATGATCAGAAAACTCTCGGAGGTCTTACTGAAGTCACTACGCAGGAGAACAATAATGATCAGAGCGAGGAAGAAGAATCCGAGGACTCTGAAACGGATGAGGAGCATGAGTTACGTACCAATGGCCAATGCGTTGTAGATGCTTCTTCATCTACTAGGTATATTCAATTCAAATGGTGATTTATGTATAAGTTTCCTTACAATTGACGCACTCATTTATCCAATACAATGTATTTACTCACACATTTGTTGTTCAGTGCATTTTGTGAGCACTTTAACCACAAGCTAACCAGTGAAGAAGTGGAAACTTTACCAAAGGGAAAGTGGAAGTTTAAGTGGGAATCACCTGCCTTTGACATGCCAAATTGCAGATGGAAAGGAACGTGTGAAAATTTCCTTGATGTATGTGCTCTATTACCTTTTCCAAAAAAATATAATGTTACAAAATCCGCCTCCAAATCGAGTAGTTATCAGTAGTAAAATAATTATTTTGCAGGGTATTCAGAGTGATGCAACTTATGGCCTTAAGCCTAAGTTATTTAATCACTGGCTTCAATTATACAAGAAGTCTGGAGGCAAAGATTTCGACTCATCTAAAAGGAGAAGATTCTTCTCCATCTGTACGTATTAGATTTTGGGAATCATCGTTTTCTGGATTTTTTTGTATTGTATATCGTTTTTCTTTTATGGATCTTTTGCTAATTGCTGAATTTGATTTTGTAGGCAACAGCTATCTGGATATTTTGCATTCTAACAAGAAACCCTTTTACAATAGAGGCTCTGACGAAGATTCAAGTGCCATGGACGCATACCTTATGCATTGTGTGCGTCCATACTTGTATCCCATTTTTAAAGATAATTCACGAGGTCCTCATTCGACTTATCATTCCTTCAAAATTTATTGAAGTCAGTTTTTTTATGCAGTTGAATCACATCTTTAAAAGTAGATATCTTGTGAAGAAGAATGAAAGTAAAATTGCCAAACATAGAGAGACCTCTAAAGAGGAAATTCTTTCTGATGATGGATTTCTGGACCAAGGATTTACTCGTCCTAAGGTGACCCCTTATGCTTTCTTTCTGCAAACATTTTGTAAATAATTCTGTCCTTGCTCGCATTTGACAATTGGTCTTACGTTTATTGTAACTTCAGGTACTGATTCTGTTACCACTGAGGAGCATTGCCTTTCGCGTTGTTAAGAGGCTTATACAACTGACGCCAGAATCTCAAAGGGTAAATAGTTCTATTAAATTCAGTAATCAGTTTTCAAATTGGAATCTGCTGTGTGACTGTGTTGCCTTTAACATCCCGTGGATGAGCAAATTTTTTAATTTGATTATTAGCATCTGATGTGGAAAGAATTGTGTGTATGTTTTCTTCTTCCAGCATATGGGGTGAATGTTTCTGCATTGATATTGTATATGTTGCTAATATTGTCTTGAGTTGCTTCTGCTCTCTTCAATATCATTCATTGATTTCAGGTTAATGTAGAACACCTTGACCGGTTTAATGATGAGTATGGATGTGAAGAGGGTACTGGTGATGGTGATGGGGAAAACTCAATAACACGAAAGTCTTCAAAACCTTCTGATTGGCAAGCCCTTTTTGGTGCAAGTAACAATGATGATGAGTTTATGTTAGGCATTAAGCATACAAGGTATATCATTTTCCTACATCCTTTTTAAAGTTGCAGTGCATCCTTTCTGTTGGTATCTAATTTGGTCGTTATGCTGAGACTTGAATACTCTTTATCGATTCTAGGAGATCCGTTAGGCTGTATGGTGATTTTTATTCCTCGGACATTATTATTGCTTCCCCTCTCAAGTTACATATGGTAAGTAACCTTATCTATCATTTGGGAAGATGATTTAGTTATGTAAATTTCTTGATCTAATCTCTTATCAATTTTGCTTTTGTTAGGCCATTGGTCAAGCAGAAGAAAACAAGGAACGGGATGTTGATTATCTTTCTTCCATAGAGGTACTTTTGCTTATCATTGCTTGCAGGAGATATTTTTAATAGATAGCAGACAATTGATGCCAATAATATTCAGTTACATTAGTCTGCGTTTTCTTGATTTCATATTCTGCATCCCCTTTTTGAAATTACTAATTTTCTTTCATTTCCATGTGGATAGGTTTTGGTTATTGATCATGCAGACATAATATCTATGCAGGTAGGCTGTGGCGTGAGTTTATAGTGTTTTCATTGATGGAGTCTTATGAATCCATTTCTTATATTCTCTAATTTAATGTTTCAGAATTGGTCGTTCCTTGCTACAGTTGTCGACCACTTGAATAGATTGCCATCAAAACAACATGGTACCGATGTTATGCGAATTCGGCCTCTGTATGTTACTTTCCTGACTCCAAATTATTTCTCTGATATGTTTTATGCATCCATCAACCCACCTATGCCAGAGTTTTGAAAAAAATCTTATGTTTAGGTATTTGGATGGACATGCGCGATTCTATAGGCAGTCAATAATTCTAAGTTCTTATGTAACACCAGGTGTTGATCTGCCCACTTGTTTTCACTTTTCACCTTTGCTTCAATTTGTTCTTCGTTTTTCCTATATTACCATAGCCCTTATTTATGGTGGAGTTTCCAAACTCGTACTTACCCGATTAATATTCTGTTTCAGAAATCAATTCTCTATTCAATCGCCATTGCTTGAACTATAAAGGAAAGGTGGGCATTCATTTTCAGCATATTATTCCTATATCTGCCATGTATTTCGGGTATCTTTTTTGGTTGATAATATTGTGAGGGGATAAGATAATTAATCGGATGGCTAGGCGAAAGATTTTACTGTGTTTTAAATTGAACTATTATGTGTTCCCCATACCAAATTTTGGGATTTAATTAACTTGTCTTTCACTTTTACTTTTGAATTAAAATTGTCCCATTACACTTCGTTTAAATCTATTCAGATGAAGCTGGCATGTAAATACAAAGGTGTTCTTCAGAAAGTGTTGCTCCCTGTCCGTCAGGTATAAACTTATCTTTGCCTACACAATGAATGCAATGAATGTTCTAGACATCTTACTTCTCTTTCTATGTTGCAGATTTATGAAAAATTTGATGCAGAGTCCATGAACCAAGTCGACGATGCTCGTCTTGAATACTTTACTAAAAAGGTCCATTTTTTATTTCTGTACTAGCTTTGCTTATGTAATAACTAGATGTTCGTGAATAAATTTTTAAAGAATGATACTGTACGTCGCCGTATTTGGTTTGTCCGTATACCATTGAAATTAGGGTCCCCATCGCACATATTTGCACTTTCTTTTTTCAGTTTTATGTTTAATGCTAAACATAGTATCCGACTTGATACTGTTTATTTTTTCAATACAGATTTTCCCAAAGATTAAAGATTCTGTTCAGGTACTCCCATCATTCGAAGGCTGAAGTATTTTGATGCCTCTACTTTAATTTTCCATGATCAGTTCATAAATATATTATTGTTTTATTCTAATCGTATGCTTGCAGGGAGGAGTAATGATCTTTATCAATTCTTACTTTGAGTTTGTCAGGCTTAGAAACTTTTTGAAGTCGCAGAATGCGTCTTTCTGTCTTCTGGGAGAGTGAGTCCATTTTCTTTCTTTTTTTTCACCTTTTTTAAATTTGCTGATTCGATATTATCTGAATTTCTGTCATCAGATGGTATATAACTGGGTATTTTCTTCCAGATACGCAAAAAATTCAGATATATCCCGTACACGTGAACGGTTTTTTGTTGGGAGCCGAAAGATCATGCTTTACACTGAGAGAGCATACTTTTATCGGAGATACAAGGTCTTCTTATTATATCATCATCTTTGGTCTTCTATTATGTTCAGTGATGAAATTACTATTCTGATCAATTGAGCTGATGTATGGTGATGTTGGTTTCTCATGTTTCAGATTCGTGGCATAAAGAACTTAATTATATATTCTCTTCCGGAGCGGAAGGAGTTTTACCCTCAGGTAGGGGCATCTTAGTCTGACTTAATTGAAAAACAACTCTTATCAGAAGAAAGACAGCCTTGATCTCATCAATTGAGCTTTAACTGCAGATAATGAACATGCTTGAAGAAGGATCACATGACATGATGTCCACTGCACTTTTTTCTCGTTTTGATCTGCTCCAGGTTCTTTACTTACACAATTCTCGTTTTCAGTCTCCTAGTTACGCTCCTCAAGTGTGTTCTTATGTGGACCAATGTTGATTCTATTTGCAGCTGGAAAGGATTGTTGGGTCTGCTTCCGCAAAAAGAATGATCACTTCTGAGCAGAACATCTTTGCTTTCTGTTAAGGAATAATTTAGTTGCTATCTTGGTGATCTTTTTATTGCCCAGTTTTGATTCTTCCTTTTTTTCTATATTTATTAATCGCTTTAAACCGAATTAATTGAAACCAAAACATGGATAATGAATTTAATTCAGTTTCATTTTCCTGAATCCGAGAAAAGAAATTAAGTCAAATAATTCCGGACCATAATAACATTATTTAAGCGTGAATCATGAATTACTTGTCCAAGCAGTCTGTTGGAACATTAATCTTTTTGTGTGAACATATAATTACACTTGCTCCGTTTTCTAATGTTTTATCTTCGTTTGGAAGAAAGGACAATGACTTAATATTTAGCTGTGGAATTTACAACATAACGAGACTCAGAAAGTGCAGTGATCCTTTAAGACTTGCCTCGCGAGATCAAACGCTCCACTCTGCTTGTAGATCAAATGTAGATTGTGTGCAGCTTCTTTGCGTAGGTCACAATTCACAGGCTTACGCTCTTCCGAAACATTTGGATCTTCGTTAGGGAGTTTTGGCATCGGGTATTCTTTCTCGTAAACTGCTAGAACTTTCTCGTAGTACGAAGCTGCAAGAGTCACTAGTCCTACGTGCTGATACGCTCGAGCAACGTTATACAACGCCTCCTGACTGTTACTGCAAATTCTGATATTGTTATATAGAAATGCAAAGCCTTGTGCTAGACACTCATGTCGGTTTTTGAGTCGAAAACCAAGGGCTAAGTTGATTAGCGCAGCTCCTGCAGAGAAGAAAAGAGACGCGCACTTTAGTATAACTGATTTTGTAATCGTGGGAAAGTGAAAGAAAACAATATGAATACATACGTACCCACACAGAGGTTAATTAAAGGACTATCAGGCATTAGTTTATATGCTTCAAGGTATTCTCTTGCAGCATCTTGATGTCGGCTTGTGACGGTGAAGTGATGACCAGCAATTAGAATAGGCGGTACGCAATCTCTGAACTTGCTTCTTAAGTGATGCATGAACTTAGCTTCAGTTGATGCTCTTTTCCCTAGTCTGCACATCATAATATGACTTCATACTGTAAAGCCGTAAACAAAAAATGCTTACAATATTTTCCAAGTGAAGTGACACGCTTTACCTTGAAATGACTCTGTAATAGCAGTTCCACGCATTCAAACGATATGGATGTTGCTGAATGACAGACCTTACACAGTCGAACCACTGCTTCGGATCCATAGTATCACACGAGATTTCTGTAAACATCAAAAGAAAGAAAACTGCATAAACAACAAAAACATACCCAGCAGGAAAAATTTAATGAAGACGATTTATCTGTTAGTCGTTATGGAAATAGATATCAAGATTGGGTTAGGGAGTTACTAGCTCCAAGCGACTGAAGCTCCTTTTTCTTCTCAACAGGCAGCATTTTGGCATCCAATCTTCGAGCCAGATTAACTATCTCCAGAGCTTCCCAATATCGTTGTAGGGATGCCAATGCTTTGCACAACTACAAGTCAGACAACTTCAGGAGTCATGACCAACATAACGCAAATTGGCATCAAGGAAGTTATACGGATATTATTAAGAATGTCAAAGTACTGATATACAGTGTACTGCATATGCTAAAAGGAAACAGGCAATTACATCCACAAAGAGACGGTGATACTCTTCATCCTTGATAGCTTCTTCCTGAGTAGAAAATCGAAGGATAACCCGATCAATATAAACGGCCACTATGAGACGAACAAGATTACGGTGACTAAAGCAAAGAGGACAGAGTCAGCAATGATGGTGGTCGGTATAAAAAGACCGTCAGGCAAATTGTCACCCACAATAAGTAACCACATTTGGGTAGGTGGAACACGAAAGTATTATGGTAAAAGTTTTTATCAGGTAACAGGGGAAGGTGAAACTGTGTGCAGATTGATAGATACCTCAGATCCACTGCAGATCTCTTCGTTATGAGCTTGAATAGCAGCACGTTCTCTAATTCTTTTGGTTTCATTTAGTGTTGCCCTGATTTTGCGCCACTGTTTTGGTCCGCCTCTCAACCTTCCCAATATGTTTCGGAGCAAAAGTTAATAATAATGTGCAGACAGGAATAACAAGGCTTTAAGGTTATGGTGAAAATATGTTATAGTTACTCAGAAGCTTGAGCATCTCTAGGACGTCGGCGTTTTCTGTTTCTTTGATGCTCTGAAAGAACCAATCTCTTTCTTTTCCCCTTGACCTAATTTTGCATCAGGGAGTGCAAATACAGAGTAAGGCCAGGATACAAAACTTAAAGTAAGTACACTCTGCTTATCTTAAACGAACAAACCCTAAAAAGCTGGATGTTTAGAAGGACCCAATTACGTTTTTCTTCAGGAAGCAGTGGTTATTTATGTTCATAATTACTTTTGCAGTTTTATTATGTAAGAACGCATTCCAAACCACTGGATATAGGGATATTACCGTCCGCCGCCACACCCACTTAAGAACCAACTGCAGTGCTGTGTTGGCGAAGTCCTCAAGCATTCCCTCTGAATGATAGATCTTACAAAGATTCATCCTGATCTTTCTGTTTACCCACCATGCCTTCAGTTTAACAGTGTCAGGATCTACACTTCAAGAAAATAATAAATGTCAGCAATCTGACAACATATGGCCCAACACAGCAACGCCATCGGATGCAAATAACATAACTAATAGTTGGAAAAAAAGCAGGAGTCAAATTCGACTTTGAAAAAGTAGCACAATCATTACTTATCACAGATCTTCGCAACTAAGCTGTCAAAGTGCTGTTTAATAAAGTACTGAACCACGATAACCAAATCTTAGGTAAAATATGCACTCGCTCAAATAATATGGGCAGAAAAGAAATTATCAATTTCTCTACTGACCTGGATTTTCCAGAGGAGAAAGCACTGATACAGCTTCATCTCGTTTCCCATCTTCCAGGAGAAGCGAAGCCAGAGTTATTCGAGCATCAACCGTATCAGTGAGTTCATTCAGAGCTGAGGAAGATTTCAGTCAGCAAATCAAATAGAAGCTTATGAAAAATCAAAAAGACGACAGACGATATTATTTTCAATTTGCACTACATCCCATGCACTAATACAACTATGTACAGGTGTAATTGTTTCATTCCTTCTATTCTTGAAAGAGAGGGATAAAGCTAGAACATACACATCTAAGAGCTCTTTCATTCTAGGAAATATATATACACAACAACAAAATCAACGTCTTACTCAATGAATGAAAGTACCTTTATAATAGAAAACAATGGCCTGTTCTCGTTCTGCCAGTGACGTATAACAACGAGCAATTTTCAGAAACAAATAGCCATTCTACAAGGAGAAGCACAAATCTAGTTATCCAAGGGGAGAGGCAAAAGTTGTAAGAGAGGAAGAAATGGAGCAGAAACTGGTGATCTCCATACATTCACAGGTTCACTGATTGCTGCTAAATAGTATTTAAGAGCAAGGCGAAAATTCCCAACGTTTGTTAGCTCATCAGCCAGATTGGTAATGAGCTCTGGATGTTCCGATACAGCCTCCCATGGTAAAATACTTAACACAGTCTGCAGATCAGGGAGGCAACATCATTCATAAGGATAACATCTGACAGCAACAAAGCGAATTATATAGGCAGGTACAAGATAACAAAAACGGACATCAATTTTTGAAAAAGAAACCTTCTATATATGGAAGTCACATTTAAAGTTATAGCATAATAGAGCTGACATAGCTCACATGGTGGAAAACTGTGAAACATGAAATTGAGAAAGATACAAAATTTTAGGAAAACAGAGATGGCAAATAGATCTATTACAAGAAAAAGAAGAGTAGCTCAAAAACAATCATTGCAATAAGAGATAGGCAGTTTTATAATGTAGATATACATACCTCTGCCTGTTCCATCTCTTCAAGGTGAACATGACAGATGGCTTGTCTGATTTTCAAGCTGGAAAAGAGTTCTTTTCCTGAACGGTAAATCTGGCGCACGTCGTTGATATACTTAAGAGCTCTATCATGCGCATTAATTTGCATGAAAACAGAAGCTAGTAAATCCAAGATATCCTGCCCAACTTCAGATGAATGGGATTTGATATGATCCTCTAAGATGCTTGCTGCTCGCTCACCCTCACCCGATTTAAGGAAATACTAAAAAGAACAACATGAAAATAAATTCATAAAATTGATATAGCCAGTTGTTTTTTTTTTTTGGAGAACTCACATCACAGGAATTAACAATGAGAAGAATTTTCTAGTCATTTAGCTCATACCTCTATCCCCCACTTGAGTACTTCAATACTCTCAGGACACCGACGAAATATTTGCTCATAGGTTTCAGCAGCTTCTTTATATTTTCCAGCATTGAGGCAGAGGTCTGCATATTCATATTTCAAAGGAATATCATCTGGATCCGCTTGTATTGCTTTGGAAGCATAACTTCTAGCTGCTGACATGTCCTCTTGTTCCCTAAAATCAATTACTTTATGTTATCTTGCTTGCCACAATCAAGTACAAATTCTAAACAGAACAGAAAAACAGGTTCCCATTCCCCCACCACCACCAGTCACTTTCTTTCTATATTCCTTCTATTTGTGCTACTCATCTTCCCTAAGGTTGTATATTGGCAAGGCAAACAACATCTACTTATTAATTGCAACCAACAATCTTTCAGTAGAACCTACTGTCAAACAATTAATGTGACATAACGATACTGATTATTGACAAACTTAGGGTATTAACTGAAAACTATTTTGCGTTTGCCATTTCTGTTGTACAAGTCTACAAGATAATGCATATGAACAGTGGCATGAACAGAGAGAGCTTACTTGAACCTCTCATAGAGCAACTTCCAAAAAGGTGATTTTGGACCTTTAATATTTGCAGCAATCTTTAATGCTGCCGTAGATGATGACTCGGTCCTACCAAGTTGCTCAGAAACACGCGAAAGGTAATAATATGCAGTATCAAAGGCTGGTGCTTGCTTAATAACTTCTAATAAAATAGGCAAAGCCTGGAAGAAAGCAAATCCACATAAATCAGTCCACATATGAACGACACACACACACTATTTAAGGTGAAGCATTACTTTCTGATATGTAATAGTAAAACGATATTGTGGTACACAACGAGCGATTTATTTTTTCAAGAAACTATGCAGAGTGATCCTTAGCTTTGCTTTTCTCTATATAAGACCCATAACAACAGAAAATAAACAATTCACCTAGATTACCTCAATGTCACGGCCACTGGCATGATGAAAAAGAGCCTTCCTAAACCTCTTTAGAATGTCAGGTGCGACTTCTTTCTTTGACCCATGTTTTCTACCCCTTTTTTTATGCTGCAGAAATGTAGAAAACATAATTTAAAACAGGAGGCAAGATATGCTGTATTACCAGCTCGATATGGAAATACCTGGTTATCCTATATGTTGTTGGAGTGCATCACTGGAGAATACACAAGTGAAGTACAAAATAGATTACCTTCCACCAGCGGAAACACGGGATATCCATGTTTCTAATTTGAATGTGGTTCAAGAATAAACATGCAGTTCAAGTGTTTTTTTTATAAGAGCTAATGCTTAATAACAGAGAAAGGGTTGAAGTTATCTCTGTAATAGACGGATTTAAGAGACAATGCAATACAAGCTAAACTGGGACATAAAATAGTAGATATCCTAGGAAACACACACCTTTCTCGATTTCCGTCGGCGACCAGAAGACAAGAATTTCATGAACCCCTCCACGCCCGAGGTGCTATTCGAAATGTTATAGGCATCATACTTGGTTCTCTTCCCTGAATCATCACTGTCCATTTACCAATAAATAATCAGCACAAAAGAAATGTAGGGCAACACAAGGGATGTACTTGACCAACAAATCCATCTAAAAGTCACTTCTATAGGCTTTTTGAATTACATTCGCAAGTATAAAGCACTAAGCCGAATCGAACTTATGAGCATGCATATTCGCCCTTCAAGTTAGAGTGATACTTTAGTTTGTTTGAGGAATCCTCCAGCAAGAAGGTTAAGTAAGAAAGATACATTTAGAGAATTCTAAATAACTGCACAATCTCAGGAATATTGATATTCACGAAGAGAAAATAAACTGGCTCAAACTTTATTGTCACTGCATCTTGAAACCTTGTACACAAAATGAAAGGATAAAGAGTAACTAACCGTTGAGAATCAGAAAGTGCTTTACGTTTCTTCTCAGCCAGAGCTTCATACGCAAGGCGTTCAAACGTCTTTGGAATTTCACTTTCAGCATCAAATTCATTTCCTTCTTCAGAGTCATCACCCTCATCATCATCTAACTGACCTTCTTCATCACTGTTTACGTCTTCATCATCATAGTTATCATCACTACCATCACCATGTACTTCTTTCTCAGTTTCCATATTGCTCGGACCCTCTTCTAACTCAGAAAACAAGTTTCCCTCATTTACTCCCACCAGACCCTTTCCCTTATCTTCCATCCTTTCGTAAAGAGAAGAATGACCACAAACAAGGAAACTCTCTTTTGGACTTTACTTCCCTCAAAGTTCACTACCTACAAAATTTTTAACAACAACGAATCAAAAATTGAGATAATAAAGGCATTGAAGCCGTAAACGCAGCTTAATAGTCTGTGAGAGATCTCCCAGTCGCCGCCGCCGCGTTCTGCGTCACGAGCTATCTACTCCGCCAATCCACCGTCACGCCTTTCTACGACGCTTCGGGATCGGATAAAACTAACGATCAAGGAGGAAATCGAAATTCCTTATTTGTTTTGGAGTCATGATTAGCCTAAGAAATTGTTTACCTGAAAGACAAGGTGCACGTCGAAGGCCGAGAAACAAGACGAAGTAGCGACGGTGTTGGAGAATACTATAACCCTGAGATCAAAAATCTGCATCTAAAATCAAGACGATAACCGACCGGTTTATTAAAAATGAGACGGTTCGCAGATTTCCGGTTTATAGACTCCTTATACTTTTGGCTATATTGAAAATTTGACTAGTTTTTTACAAGGGTTTCGTGGTGTAGTTGGTTATCACGTCAGTCTAACACACTGAAGGTCTCCGGTTCGAACCCGGGCGAAGCCATCTTTAATTTTTTCATATTCAATAAAATATTATTTCACTTAAAAATTTACACGCCGTTGAAACCGGACCACCCGCGTGACAGGCGGGGAATACTTACCACTATACTACAACGACTTCGTATCTGAAGCTCATTCGAGGTATAGCCTAATTATAAACCTGAAAATACAAATCTCAATATTATCATGTGCTCATATTTATAACACGTGAAACAAAAAAACAACAATGTAAACAAAATTTAAGCCCGTTGTCCGGGAAAGAATCACACGAGCCAGTTAAAACCAATCAGCTAAGCCCTAATCCGATAATCTAATCCTCAAGCCTATCATCATCCCTTCGATTCAGAAGCACTAAAAGAGCAATGAATCAATGGGCTTCATAATTGATGCTAGCACAGTAAAACACACAAACATAGAACAAAAAGTAGAAAGAAGTTCCGATCAATTGACCAAAGTCTTAAGCTCGTAACCGAGAAATCGTAAGAGAACAGAAAGAATAAATGACAGAGAGAAACAAATAGGTAGAGCTCGGAACCTTATCCATGGCGGATGATGGAGCGAAGGAAGGAAAGGTTTCTAGGTTTTGTCAGAAAAATAAGAAGAAGAAGAAGAAGAAGTGCGTGAAGAGATCCACCAAATAAACCAGTGTCCTTCTAAGAGGCTGTAATTTTTGCCCAGGTAGAACTTTATATATTTCCTTTTTTCCCAGAAAAATAATGTATTTGCGTTCTTATTGCGTTATTTCCTCTCTAATGAATAAAGTTTTCAGATGGCAAAAAAAATAGTCTAACTAGGCAACAAAGCAACTAATAACTTTCAACTAATAATTTTCAACTAATAGTTGGTAACAATCCAACATTGGGAAGACCATCCTCCGTAGGACTTCCTCTCCACGATGCAAATTTGGGTTCAACTTCACGATCTTCCGCTTCCAGTACGCATCAATCACAGTAGTGCACATGATGGCAAGCGTCTTTAGAGATGTTTTGGATGTTGATGTACATGAAGCTTTGGTTACCCACTCCTTCCTTATGAGAGCTAAGGTTAAGATCAGCATCATCGATAGACTCAAATTCTTCAAACTTTTTAGGTTTCAAAATGGTGATCGTGTACTAGTTTACTTCTACTATGAGATGGTTACTCATCTCTGCTTCAACTGTCAAAGACTCTCCCTCAACACTTGTCAGTGCCTTATCAGCCACTACCATCAGAATATTTTCAAAACCCAATTCCCGATGACTTTGAAGATAACAACCCCTCAGAAAGTGTGGTCTCCAGTGAAACCCAATCCAACCATTCACACTCGCTAGCAACACAACCTCTGGGATCCCCGAACCAGCATCTTGGCGCAACAGATACTTCCCTTAACAACGGTTCAATCACCTTTGGAGATATTCTAGATCGTGCAATTGCAGAAGAGGGCACTGATGTGAATCTTAACTTCATCTACCAAGATTTGGCTGTGACAGCACAACAAGTAGGAGCATAAATCTTCCTCAATAAGGCCACAAAACGCAAACGTGACCCGGACCTTGCTGAGACTTCTTTCCACAACGCTGCCAAAAGCTTTTAACATTGTTTGTTCAATCTCACCATGATCTTTATATATCTGATAGGGTGTTTCTTTTATCTATTCTAGGTTTATTTCAATATTAAATTTAGTTGTGTCTTTTGTTTTTTACTCCCAGATTTGGGTTTTCCGGTCGAGTCTTTTGTATCTCGGTTTGAATTATAACTCTTTGAAATGAAGTTAGTTTTCGTGGAAAAAAATGGATATATCCCATATTATACAATTCTTTTTGTCAATATACAAATTCAAAAAAAATGATGTTTTAAAATTTTTTAAACCAGATATTACTAAATAATTAGTATCTTGCCATAAAATAGACATCTAGAAACCATTTGAGGACACCTATGATCGAAATTCAAAATTAATAAAAAAAATTAAAGACCAAGATAATTATAAAACTTCCATTAAAAATATTCTAAGTTACTAAGAAAACCGCAAGTGGCCTTTACTCCAATGACATTTGGTAAGTCCACTAAATGGTAGGCGCACATGCATCCGGGATTGAGTCTCACCATCTGTATTATGCAGAAATTTGGCTAATGGACCGGCCAGTTGTGACCCATCATATTATCAGCCGTTACTAAGAAAACCGTTTTCGTCGTCGCTTTCTCTTTTATTTTTATTTTATTTTTTTGCTCTCTCCATTTCCTGTGATGTATGAAGCACGTTAATGGCTGCTCCTCTTCACAAAAATCTAAATTTTGGCATCTACACTAAACTCTCTCATGTATTCTGTACTGTTATTTTCTCTCTTAATTCTCTCGTTCCTCTCGTTCCTCTCCGCTATATTTTTTCTCCTCAAAGCTTCCCACCGCAGAGCTACCGTGTACAAGCAGACATTCTCATCCGAATCCCAAACCAAACTCGAACCACAATCGTCTTTATCGGATATTTCCGGTGTAGCCCAGCACCAAGCCCTTGTAAATGACCCGAATCATTTAACGAGTTCGCGTCTTTATGAACTCCTGCTTTCCGATAAGAAGGAAGAGTCGGATTGGGAGGGAGATCATACGAAGAAGAAGAAAAAGAAGAAGAAGCGAAGTAAGAAGAAGAAATCAGACGAAAAATATGAATCCAGTGGCGAGAAGCAGCTTGGTGAAGGAGATGGTGTTGTTTTGAATCCGAGGCCGGGCTCGATTTCGATTTCGGAAATCAAACCAGAGCTTGTTTGCTTGTACCCTTTTATCTCGACAACCAGTGCTACGCAGAGGAAGATTAAGCTGCAATACGATCAGCTTGTTAAATGCAATAATGTCAAAGGATTAACCTTGTCTCAGGTCAGCTTCTTAGGTTTGTTACTACTAAGTGTACACAAAGCCGTGAATTTTGAACCCTAAATCTAATTCACATTCATGATTTAATGTTTACTAAGCCTCTGAATTTACTAAAGCATTAAGCTACCCTGTGGCGTTTAGCTTTGTGATGTTTGTTCAATATCTTTTACTAAATTAAGTTTGGTTAAACAAAAAGACTTATAAGCTGGAAGATCTCAGCTATATTTCTGATCAGCTTTCACTCCTGTGATTTACCTCAACGTAGCCTTTGGATTAGTACAATTTTCAACCCTGTTGAGTTTTAGATTCTGATGTTTATTTGGTTGTTCAATTCTGCAGGTTGGGGAGTTTGCTAATTGTTTAATAGAAGCCAAAAATGAACTACAACACAAGTAAGTTAACAATTCCATAATGGAATATCATATTGTCATCCCTGATCCACTTGTGTAATTCTTCCTCCTACATTTTGAGTACATGGCCCTGTTTCGTGTTCGATTAAAGTATCTTCATATACATCAGCACCTCCAAACTTTGATTTCTCTATGGATAACAAGTAGCTGCTTCGTGTTCTATGCTTTGTCCGAGATTTCTATTTATGTTTACCTTTAATAGTGACATGTTGCGTGTCTGATTACTAATCTTTCTTCTTCGGTGACACTAATTTATACCTGCTTGTTTCTATTTTAGGTCAGAAGTAATCAAGCGCAAGTTTTCAATAACAAAAGCCCTTCTCCTCAAGGCTGAGAGATCTTCCTTTGATCGACTTCGTCAACAGGTGAATTAGCTTCATCAATCATTGTCTGATTTTTGTTTGTTTGTTTCTTCTGTTGCTTTTTAAGTAAATTGTAATGTTTGTGTGTCAATAGATCTATAAGCTGGAGATGGAACAAAAAAGAGTAGAAGAAGATGCACTTGTATATAATTGGCTCCAGCAACAGCTAAAACTTTCACCTGCATACAAAAAGGTAAATCCAAACTCAGTCACTTGTTTTGTTAGAATGTGTGGAGGTAAAACCAAAACCTCAAAATCTGTCTGATAAACTAGTGGAATCTTAGCTGTGTTATCTCCTGTATTGGCCTCTACAAGCATTATTGGGACTCTTTTGAGATTTTTAGTTTCGTTTTTGATCAACTATAGTCATAACCATGAATATTCTTTCTGATACTGCAGGTTCTTGAAATAAGCGCTTCCATGGAACTCAAAGACAAATCGAGAAAAGAGTTAGACAGTCCAGATGATGAATTTTCAGATATGTCATTTGAAGAGCTATTGGAAAAGGAGAAGAAAGACTCCTTTTGGTCAGCATTTCTCTCTCTCTCTCTCTTTTAAGCTCATATTCAGGATTGTTTTTCATAAATCTCAAATTCTCAACACTTTTGGATTTCTTTCATCACATTGCTCATCTTCTTCAACCGTCTTGCTATCCACTCTTGTGTTGGTTATCAGGCATAGAAATGGAAGATTGCGAACTTGCAGAACATAATTTGGTGGCTGAAACTGGTGTTGCACTGCCCTGAGCTCAGAGTTATTCTCTTTTTGTTATAAAGGTGGTGTATAGACTATAGAGAGAAAACCAGTGTCCTCCATAGAGATGCGTTTTCTATCGTCCTCGAACACATTACTCGATTTTCAGATCAATATTTTCAGTTCGATTTGAATCATTAAGTTTTTGATGACATACAAAATCTACCAAACTCTCATGTTTAGACTTGTACATTTTCTCTCATTCTATCCAATAGAAGCCACTATTACTATTCTCAAAATTGCAATAGCCTGTTGAAACCTGTTGAAAGCTTCGATCATCTTATAAATCGGAAAAACAATGATTGAAGGTTTTCATATTGTTTTTATGGCAATTTGAAAGGTTATGTTTTAGTAGCTGACAATGGTAAGTTAAAATTACCAATTGTCTACTTATAAAATAAAATAGAGGGAAAATTAAAATTTTTGAATTAAAGAAAATATAGTGGGTAAAATTCGTTATTACTCAATTTAATTGTGCTTTTCATTAAGTATGACATTAATGCCTGTAGGAACTTAAATGCCTTAGAAATATTGAACATTATATGAGGGGACATTGTAAACTTCTGTATCAACAAAACACATTATGAAATTAGATAGTATGGTTGATATAAATGAAATGTTTCGGTAAAGAAAAAGTTTCACCTTCTCTCGTGTTGTAGGATGACAAATCACATAGTGCCACTACTCAAATGAAGATATATATCAATTGGAATTACAAAACACTATTTATAGCTTAAATGCTTCAATTAGAGCTAGATACAATTCGAATTCTTTATACTTCTTTCTTGTGCTATCTTCTTCTTAGCGTCAATAAAGATCAGACGAAAACCAATTGAACTACCTCATTCTTAACATAAATGAAGATATTTATTTATACAAATTTCACATATATGTAACTAATCCAGTTTAATAGCACTTTAGTAAACAAAGTTACATAATTTATTTGTGACAAAAAAATTTTACAATAATATTCACGTTATAATTTTTCCACTACTTCAACTTTATCATTCTTCATTTAGCTTATCTTCAATTAAATGAGTTTAATGCAAGAACTCACTATATCATCTTCACTTTCTATATTAAAATCAAGTATAATGATGATTTATTCTCTGATGGGTTAAATGATCATAATCATGGGTTTGATTCCTTCTCATCACATGTGTAAAATTAAAAGAAGTTTTAGAGAATGTGCTTTAGTATATGAATCGGACATTGTTGATCCAGTTGTTAACGAAAAAAACAATAATAGTAACTTCCCTTTCTCTATTTTTTTTATCGATCTTCCATTTTCTCCATTTTTTATCGATCTTCCCTTTTCTCTATTGTTTACATATTTAGAATTTTTTTTTGTCAACATTACTTATTACTCATTTGATCAACAAAATCTGATTCATAACATAAATACTTCAATTCAAGCTAACATGATTCAAACTCACCAATTGGTGCCTATGTAGATCAGGAGCAAGCCAACTAGACCACATGCTTCATATTTAGAATTCTTAAAATTAGTCATTTACATATCTATTTAAACATATTTTTTGAACATCTATTTAAATATTATAAATTCATCAACTATTAGACATATTTTTTTATATTTTTTTAATCAACTTTACTCATTATCCGTATTATAATCCACAAGTTAGTTTTTAAAATACTGACACCTTCTTCTTCTCACACCTGTTATATATCCCAAAAAAATATCTCTTTCATTTTGCTAATTACAGTCGATTCTTCTGCAATTGCCAACAAACTTGATGAAGAATTGAAATAATGTGATGCACTGATTGAGAAAAGTCATTTTTCTGCGCTTTTTCAATGTTCGCCTAATTCCTTTCTTGTAATCGGACGTACATATTACATGGAACTCTTTTTGTTTTGTGGAATTCTATTAGAATGCTATATTGTTGACACTCCATTATCTTCTCCCACCATTTCTATTTTTCCAAACACTTTTTTACATTTTTAACGTAACTTCGGTTTATTTACTTTTCCAACCTCCGAAATTTTTTTTTCTTTCAAATTTTATAGTCTAAAATTAATCGATTTGTTTCTCAATCTTGGCAATCCCTATAACTCTTCTATTTGCAAACTTCAATCTATGAAATTTGCCATAAGAGGAACAAAAAACTCCACCAAGACCAAGGTGGAGAACATATTTTTCAAAATAACCTCTGTTTGTAAACAATTAACAAAAGCTCTTTTTAATATAACCCTTTAAAAAAACACCTGTTCAAAAGTCCCATTAACTTTTTCATGATTACAAAAACACCCAAAAGTGGATTATAATTGAACCCAAGAAATTATATTTCTTCGCTTCATTTTGTAAACGGACGTGATATATTCACATTATGAGAACATATACCTTCTCCAACCATATTTGTCTTTATCTACTCTTCCTAAAAAATAACCACAGTTTAATATTCACTTTTGCATACTTTATAATAATAACGACAGTTTACTATTCATTTTTGCAGACTTTATAATTGGCTTATGTATAATCAAAATGACAAAAAAACATTATCAAAAATTATAGATTCACAGTATGAGTTATTAATGATAAATATTAGGTACTAAATCCCCTATATAACATACACATAATATAACATTTACATATATCTACTACCTTTCCGATTTATAACTGAATTCACCTTTAGGTTCATGTATATAACTCACGCATATGATTTTTCTTTTCTTTTTAAAATAAAAATAACCCTCCCCCCCCCCCACTATCGCATGTTGTGTATCAACTACTCAGATAATGGATATTAACTGTTGCGTACATGGCAGCATAACCCCTATATATCTCCTTTCTCACTTTGTTACCGAGAAATCTTTGCAACACAATTCTTATTACCAAAAAATGGGAGACATGATTAAATATTCTGCTGAGAAGAACATTGCTTTACCTTTGGCTACACCATCTGAGTTCAGCATGTTCCAGTTACTGAAGCCCTTCAAAACGACTTGGACTGTGAAAGCCAAGATTCTTCACACCTAGAAACAATACAACCCAAACACATGAGAATTGTTAGAGATGATTCTTGGAGATAAAATAGTAAGTACAAAACAATTACTTATTGATTGCTACTTCTGTATTAATTTTCCCGTACTTATTTACTCATTATCTTACACAAATTTTCTAAATTTTTGTAAAAGGGATCTAAAATTGGAGTTGTTGTCCGAAAAGAGTATGTCATAAAATTTCAGAATATTTTGACTCCTGGCAAGTGGAAGATCATAAAAACTTTCAACCTGAACAAAGATTGCTCCATATATAAAGCTTCTCATGGTTTGTACAAGATCGGGTTCATTTACATGACCACTGTGACAAACTGTGATCCTATCACAGATAATTCATTCATAAGGCTCGCTGCTTTTGATGATGTTTTCAGTTGTGAGCTTACCACAAATGTGTTAATTGGTGAGTTTCTACATAATATAATTGAAATAAACATTTATTAGAGATCATATGGTGTTTATTTCAAACTTTTGTACTAGTTTTGTCGCAGACATTATGGGTCAAGTTTTCAGTATTGGTGACATTGAGCTAATTGATGTTCGTGGAAAGGAAACTAAAAAAGTCAAATTCTTGATCAAAGACAATCTGTAAGTTTACAATCATTAAGAGTTCTATGTTGTTTCTATTTCTAACGGGTTTAATCTACTGTCTTTTTGTTTTCACGTTTAGGGAAAACAACTTTAACTGTACTTTATGGGGAAAATATGTTGATGTCACTGAAAATGCTCAAATCAAATATTAGAATGAAGGTTTCGTCTGTTTGATCAGATTTGGAAAGATTAATGTCCAAAGAGAACTCTGTTTAAAATATTTACTTCTCATATAAAATATTATAATTTACTGAAATTGAATACTAATATTGATTCATGTTTTTTTTTGGATAGACAATGTTAGCATCTGTAATGCTTTTGATGCTTCAATTGTGACAACAGATGAAACAATACCAGAGATCAAAGCTTTTAAAGAGCGGTTAAGTTTTTTTTCTAATATGATATACTTAAATTTGTTTAGAGAATAGGAATCGTGACTTAATTTCAACAATGCAGTTTCTGAGATGAATCTCTTTGCATCACTCTTTTGGCTTCTAAGACAAAAACCAGGGTACTCACATCTATCAGTCCCGAGATATGTCTGCAATACCCAAGGAAAACTATTTTTGAGCTTCTGGAAATAGATGAGGTTAGTTGATTTTTTTTAAAAGTCCATACTATCATTACAAATGAACTCTTACAATATATTAACTCCTACCATTTCTCATTTTTTTACAGGTTGGAAAAATGTCGTGTCATGGTTACAATTTTTACAATTGACACATATCAATGTTGGTATTACTTTGGATGCAAGAAATGCAACATAAATTTTTTCAAAGAGACACTTTGGAGTGCAATACAACTATAAAGACTCAAACTCCTAAGTCTTTCTCTTACTATAAATTGCATGCACTAACGACGATATACTTCACTATCTAGATACAAACTTCATCTTAGCATCATGGACCACACAAGTGACACTAAATGTGTGTTATTCTATTCACATGGTGTTGAAATTATTGGACAGAGTGCTGATTCACTTCTTAATGGTAGATTTGATGAGGTATACTTACTGAAATTGATAACTTCTAAGTATTCATACCATATAAACAAAGTGATATGCAAAAAATATTCTTTCCAGATTGAAGATCCAGACAATTTTCCTTTGGCAATACAGAATATTATTGGGAAAAACTTTCAATTTCTCATATCGGTTGAGCCAAACAACGTTTCAAAGCATGATAATATTTTAAAGCATGATGATACCTACAAGGTTTCTAAAGTTTGGTCTGAGAAGGAAGTGTTTAAACAATTGCATAAGGAAGTGGATCAACTATCATCGAGTAATGAAAAGCAGGTATGCTATGTATTGATAAAAAATTTTAGGATATTTACTTTAACTATAAACAGTTTCTATTGTTTAATATCATATGTTAACAAACTCTATACATTTTTAAACAGGAAGTACTTATGCTTACTAAGAGTGAAGATGTTTCAGAAAGCACTAATTCGAGTAACTTTACTCCAATATCTAAGCGAAAGGAGATTGATGTTACTGTTATACTTGATGAATTGTCTAAGACTGAAAAGCTGATGAATGAAAAAGTTAATCCGGATTTGAAAGTGGAAGAACCCAATTTAATTGACGTTTCAACCAAGTTAGAAGGTGAAGTCGGAGAAGTTGGTCATGTCAGTTCAAAGGATGAAGTCAAAGGAAGCACATAAAGTAAGAAACTAAAGTTTGATAAAAAAAAAGGTTAAGCAAGAGAGGTGTGACAAAGTGAAGAAAGAGTGTTGATCACCAATCTGGGCTAAACTTTAAACTACCTAGGATGTTTATGTTGTTTTAGTATTTTCTTTTCTTAATGCTTTCCATTTTATTTTTAGACTAAGTTTATTAGGCTAATCTACTACTTTAAGTTTCGTTAGTTTGTTGTAAATCTTTCTTAATATTATCTAATTTCTCTACGTATTTAATATAAACGTATTTAATATAAGTGTTTAGCTTGCTATCTATTAACCTTTCTTTTATACAAGTCTTTCTAACTAACTCTATTTTTCTTTTATACAAGTCTTTCCAAGTTATCTATATTTAGGTTATCTTACTGTTGATATAACAATAAAGTTGTCTGATTAATTAAACAATCAACAATGTATTCAGTTGTTGACAAACCTTAGAATGTCATATTGTTTAATCAAATTCAATGAATGAAAAAATTACATGATTAAACTACAAAAAGACAAAATGTTCGTCAAAATGCATGTTCTGTTGGAGTTCCTACTTCGTCTATTACAGATTGCTTACGTCTTGCCCAAGATAACTAGGTTTGTGGAGTAACATAATCTAAAAGCAGAAGATCGGCCTGACATTATTTCAAAAATGTTTAAGATAAAACTTGATAGTCTCATGGACGATTTGACAAAGACCCATATGTTTGGAAAGACAATTTATGGTATTTCTATATAGCTAACACATTAATAAAAATAAATATATATATTGTTTTGCTATCTTATTGACATGATTTTAATTATTTTTATGCAATTGTTACAGTCATGTACACTATCGAGTTTTAAAAAAGATGTCTGTCACATGCTCATATTCTATTATTCATGGCGCCTGGTCATAAAATTTTAAATTCAGATCAAGTGGATCAAATAATATGTGCAGAGATACCAGATAAAGATTTGGAACATGATCTGTATGATGTTGTGAAAGATTGTATGATTCATGGTCCGTGTGGTGTTGCAAACCCAACTAATTCGTGTATGGTTGAAGGACTATGTTCTAAATTTTTCCCTAAGGTTTTGCGGAACATACAATGCTTGATAATGACAGATATTCAGTCTATAGGAGAAGGGACACATGCATGTTTGTGTGAAGAATGGAATTAGATGTGATAACAAATATGTTGTGCCTTACAACAAGAAATTGTCGCTGAGGTATAGAGCACACATTAATGTGGAATGGTGTAATCAATTTGTTGCTTGCAAATATCTTTTCAAGTATGTCACAAAAGGACCAGATCGGGTTACAGTTACAGTTGAACCAACGCAAATTAACACAGATAACGAACAATCAGACACGTACGGTAATAGAAATGAAGTTAAGGACTGGTTTGACTACATGTAAATTTTTAATTTTGGTATGTGACAATGTGTCAATTTTACTAGGTTGTATCTATAATTTAAGAACATCTCTTAACATTTTACATTATCTTATCATATATGGTTTTGCTTGTGAGGCAACTTGGAGAATATATAGCTATGACATTCACCATCAATCTACACCTGTTGTAAAGTTGTATTTTCACAAAGAAGGGAAACAACCAGTATTCTACAAGGAGGATGACATAGCCGATGATGTTATTGGCAAGTATGAGTCAGGTTTAACTTAATTTCTTGCTTGGTTTGAGTTAAATAAGAAAGATGACAAATCTAGACTTATGTTATATGAGGAGATCCCCAACAAGTATGTATGGGACCAAAAACAGAAGATATTTAAAAGGAGAAAAGATAGTAGTTTTGCTCTAGGGAGGATTAATTATGTTCCTAAGAAGATAGAGGAATCCTATTATCTGAGAATGCTATTGGGGCATCAAAGAGGGCCAACGAGTTTTACTAATATGAAAACAGTCAATGGAGTTGTGTTTGAGACATACAGAGATGCATGTTTTGCATTAGGCCTACTAGAAGACGACAAAGAGTACATTGCAGCCATAGAAGAAGCAAGCTTTATGTGTTCATGTCGTTATACTAGAAGATTGTTTGTGAACTTGCTTATCTCTAATTTAATGAGTTTTCCTGAGGTTGTTTTTGAGAATACGTGAAAGTTCTTATGTGAAGATATTCCTTACAAGATTAAAAAAGATATGAATTCACAAAGTAATTTTGTAGTGATTTATGTTCTGAATTTATAACTTTGAAACTGAGTAGAAATATAACCAAAATTATTGTTTGCCCTTCTGTACATCTTATCGTAAGTATGAACAAAAAAAGATGTATGCTTTGCAAGAAATTGAAAAGCTACTGTCCAGCCATGGTACCTCACTTAGTCGATATGAAAGAATGCCACAACTGGAAGGTGATGATAGTATTCCAACTAATCAGTTGATTTTTGATGAGTGCAATTACAATCGAGAACAAATACAACGGTATCTTGAGGAATGGTTACCTAAAGCAACAAACGAGCAGAAACATTTATTCAATGAGATACATGATGTTGTTGTACATGACAGAGTAGGAATTATTTTCGTGTCTGGTTTTGGTGGTAACTAGAAAAAAATTTCTATGGAGGTTGTTGTGAGCTGCATTGAGATCACGAGGTGATATAGTGCTTAACGTAGCATCTAGCGGAATAACTGCACTTTTGTTAGAGGGAAGTAGAACTGCTCACTCTAAATTTAAGATACCTATTAATGTGGATGAGTCCAGCATATGTTCTATGGCACGAGGATCAGAGATTAGTGACTTACTATTAGAAAGTAAGCTAATTATTTGGGAAGAAGCTCTTATGACAAGCAAGTACTATTTTGAAGCTCTGGACAGGACTCCACAAGACATTATTCGACATCTTGAGAGTAAGCCTTTTGGTGGTAAAGTAGTTGTGTTAGGAGGAGATTTCAGACAGATTTTGCATGTAATCACCGGTGGAGGAAGGCAACAGACTATGTTATTAGCAATCAATGCATCCTATTTGTGGAATGATGTAAAAGTTATGAAACTAACAAAGAATATGAGGCTACTTTCTGATACCAGTGGCAATGAGAAGCAGAAGATAAAAGAATTTTCTAATTGGCTTCTAGATGGTGTGATGGTAATTTATCTTTGCCAAATGGCGGAATTGCGGAAATAAACATAGTGGAGGAGCTACTGATTACTAATGTTGGTAATCTTGTTGAATCTATAATTGAAATTGTGTATTTCAATATAATTCAATATTCCATATATAGAATAAATAGAATATTAATATATAATATTAATATATATATTTAGATAGATTAATAGAATTGTAATGGTGTTTTAGAAAACAGAAGTCCTAAATGGTTTTAAGAGAGGACAATTTTGTATCCTAAGAATGATGATGTCAACACCATTTAACAATCAATTGCTTAAATAACTTAACGGTAAGGTCTTTAAAATTGTGAGAATAATATTTTAATCTTAGGAAAGAATTTTTTTGAATATCTATGTATTACTGATATATTAATAATCGTTGTTTACTACATTCAAATGCAGGGAAGGAAAAAACATATTTGAGTTGTGATAGTATTGACCCTTCAGACCAAAAATCGTTTAGTAATTCGGTTTACACTCCTGATTTTCTAAACAATGTAAAAGCATCAGGTCTGCCAAATCATTCTTTACGACTTAAAGTTGGATGTCCTGTTATTCTACTCAGAAACATTGATCCAGATGATGGGTTATGCAATGGAATTCGACTGCAAATCATTCATTTGGGTAATCATTTGGTGGAAGCTAAAATTCTTAGTGGTACTAAGATTGGGATAATAGTTTTCATTCCTAGGATGGTGATATGTCCTTCAGATGCAAAAATTCACTTCAAAATGAGGAGGAGACAATTCCCCTTACTGTTTCATTTGCTATCACAATCAACAAAAGTCTAGGCCAGACTATCAGACATGTTAGGCTCTATTTACCTAAACCAGTATTTTCACATGATCAGCTTTACATTGCTTTTTCTAGGGTTAACAAGAAATCAGGGTTGAAGATTTTGATAACAGATAAGCGAGAAATACCTTAGAGGAAAACAATCAATGTTGTGTTTAAAGAGATTTTTCAAAATGTTGTTTAGTTATTTGTACGTTATTGCTTTGCTTAGTGGTTAATATTTCTATGTTATTGTGTTTCAAACTTGTTCAATTTAGATTATGAATACAACAACGCTACTTTCTTTTTATGTTCTTATAAACTATGTTTTCTATTATACTTATTGTTTTTGCTCGTATACTTCAAAACAAAAACTTCTGTTATTATTATGCAATAACACACCTAGACAAACATATGCCATTTTTTGGAAATTCATTATTTTGAATCTCCATACACCTAAATATTCACTAAAAGCGATAAAACTAACCTTTATTTTTTAATTTGGTGGCTGAGTGTGTGTCCTTGCTCATGGAATTTAATTTGTATCTTGAACTAATGCAGACCTGCAGCCATAGATCAAACAAATTACTATCATACGATAGTACTGTATACTACTTTTTCTTCAATCTGCTATCCTGTGTAATTGGTTTAAAAGCTTTATAGAGAATTGTATTATAAAACAAACATGCAATACACCTATACAACATCAGAATCTTGATTTCTATGATGCAGCGATTGAAAAGTATATGTATTCATAGTTCATATCAGCAGTACCTCATAATTTGTAAGATTTGCAGCTACTATATATTAGATATTCAATCTAGGATAAGAGATCTTACCTTCTGTTTAGGAATCTTGTTCGGTGAGATTCTGATTTTAGATTATTATGTATTCTTCAATAATCCAACATTATAATGATGTTTCGTAGTCATTATATCTGCAAAACATAGCTATGGGTTTAGGTATACATAGAACATGTATCTCAATATTTCTAAACAAAAAGAGACAATTAAGAAACTTTACTGTGAATGATAAGACTTGGTTTTCAAAGTCCTGAGAATTTGCCTAGAAATTCATACCCTTCCTTTCTTCTGTTCTAACACCTGAAACAACAAATAAGAATGCCTCATAGAATCAGATCTTTTCTAACTATTTAATAGTTCATATGTGACATTATGACATTTTTATGAATCATATTAACTATCTGAGTTTGAAATCGATTTGCTACTAGAATAGAAACTAGATGCCAAATCTTGCTTTAAATAAAAATTCACTTACCCACGTCCTCAGATCATTACGGTAACAATATAGTCGGAAACATTACGTCTTATTGCATCCAGATTACTCCAGATAAACAATCATTGTTTCGATTTTCATTCTCCTTTAGAATTCTGTTGTTTTGTTGATGGTCTTAGGTTAGCAATTTCATTGCCACGATTTTTTTTCCTTTTATGTTTTTCGTTATTATCTATGTTCAGCTCAATTCACAATTCACAAATGTTTATAGACTGAGCTTTTACTCAATTACACACGATTTTGTAATTAACTTAGTTAAATGGATTTGGGCTTTTTATGGAGGATGTGATACATTTTTATATTTTCATATATCACTCTAGCCCATTTACTTATACCTTATCACAATTAATAGATCTTTAATCTTACCAACAATTATCTTTTTTTAAACATATACATATATATACACTCTACACTATAGTACGTAGTCGCTTTATGTTTATACTCTATTTGTAGGAATACAAATACGAAACAAAACATAGGAACAAACACAGGAAATAAACTTCAGTCACAACTATATATTTCGTATTGCTGCTACTACAAACTATATAGTAAAACCAAAAGAAAAAATTAGGCATACTTTAATACGCTAAGCGGTTTGTGTAGATGCAACTCTATGCCAACCAATATACCATAACTACAATTTTAAATTATTACTATTACAGAAAACTAATAACACAATCTCACAAATCAACACAAACATCCGCGCTGCTAGCGCATGTACCATCTTAGTTTAGTCTTAAAACTTATTGGAGATCTGTCATCGGCAGCACATTTTCAACAATCTGCATGTCACTTACCTACTTCTTCTAATGGGCCTGCTCAATTTTTCTAATCCACTTAAACATCCTAGGCCTATGAAAAATTAATTGTGTTTCATATTTGGGTTCGTAATTAGAGTCTCCTAATATTTTGTTCACTTTTATATTTTTTAAAAATAATAATTCATAAATTTTTTTTTTTTTTACTCGTGCTATGTATTAAGGTAATCAAGCCAGTTCGAATGAACAATTGTTTAGAAGTAACAGATTTCTGGAAAAACCTCTAATATTTTGGAACAGAAAATTTGCTTTGTAGCTAAAAGAACGAGGGATCAGAGATCGGGAATAAAACAAAAAAGACTCATGAAACGTGGGATATCTCCTCAATGCTATCTGCTGCGAATGCCACTTCAAAATCTAGAGGGAGATAAGCAACGTCATCACCCATAGCAGAGTTTCAATCTCCTAGTGCAATGGCGACAAACTTCTTCTCATACCTCACACTCCTAAATTCTTGCTCCCTATGTTTTTAAAGAAACAATACTATCCTTATCCCGAAATGAACTCTGAATCTTTCCGAGATCCATCCACGAAATATCTATTACCAGTGATAGACGGAGATATCACTAGTGGTCTAAAATCCACTTTGTCTTCTAGACATTTTCCCTTAAGTGGTGGATCAGACCTTGGCGCTACTTTTTCTTGTGCTTGGAGCCATGTCGTATTCTTTTCTTCCGCCAGTTTTACCAAATCCATGGGATCTTGATAAATGTCCGAGAAAATCTTGTCATTCCTCGTTTTCCAGATATACCACATGATCCAAAGCAAGCTAAATTTTTTACTCTGTTCCGAATTCGCTAAAACAAGAAGTCAAAATTCACAAAAATAGATGAATTAAGGAAATCATTCTATTCTATAGGAATCTTAGATAAAGCCCAAACCTAGGTTGTCAGAGGGAGGCATTCAAATAGTATGTGGTTGATGGTTTCAACATCAACTCCACAACAACTACAACATCGCTGAGTTCTCATACCTCGCTTAATGAGGTTACAATATACCATTATGTGATTCGATTATACCTGTCAAATACAATATCTTAGTTTTGAAGGATATTTGAGCCTCCAAAAATGCGTTTAGAGGTCTGAATATTAGCACCGAATATTTTTCGTTATTATTGAAATATCAACCGAACCAATTCTCTTTATTAAACCTTTGAGCCGGTAATCTCAGGATCAACCTCGCATCATAAGGGTCAACAAAATTCCTCACTAGAATCTCCCTCCATATCCTAGTAACTGAGTCGATAAGATGTCTAACTGTTAGGTCTGGAAAAATATTAGACTCTAATCCTAAAGCTGGTCTTAGAATTTTATCTAGAATACATAGGTCATACCACACAGAAATTATGTGTCTATTTCCTTTCCTCTTAATCATGCCCTTACTCACCAAAAATCTAGCTCAAGAAATACTTCTCAACCCATATGAGGGAAAGTTTGCTTCTTTGGATTGAAACCTTTTTTGCATATTTGTAATACAAGATTAAGATTATTTGAGATATTTGGTGAATTTTTAATTTTTTTTAATTGTGATATAGTTTTTAATTATGAAACTAAAGAGGTATATTTTGATATTTTTTTTCTTGTGATATTTTTTGAAATTTAAATACTAAATTATTAGAAGTATTGGTGAGTTTGTAATTTATGTTTATAGTTGTGGTTTTTGTTGTAATATAAATACTAAATTTTATGAATTTCAATTTCTAATCAATTTTAATTGGGGACTTTAGAGATACAAGAAAAACGAGGAAAAGTAAAGAGAGGTTTCTCTCTCAGATTTTCTTTTCCGGTCAAAATTCAGCATCTTTTGTTCGCACTCTTCTCTTCTCTAATTTTATATTTTAGAGAGGTAGTGAAGAGGCTCGCCGCTTGGTTTTCTCTTTTGGATTTTTGGCCGATAAAATTCAGGAGTTCTATTCCTGGTTTCTTTCCCGATTTCATATTGGTTTTTCTTTAAATTCTTTTGTCTCCGATTTTCGCTAGTATTCAGGGTTATCGCCGTTCTTTTCTCTACCGTTGTTGTTATATTTTGTTTTTGGATTGTCGCTATGTTTTGAAAACATATATTTTGTTTCTTATCTTCTCCGGCGACTTTTTATGTTTTTTCTTTAAGATGTAGTTTATCGTACTCCTTCCAGTTTTGTGTCTGGTAACTTATCTGATCTTTGTATCGAGATTGGCAAATTTTTCATCAGAGGTTTTTGGTGATTTTCTATTACTATGGAGTTTTCCAATGCTTTGAGGAGTAACTTTTTGCTTCGTCAGAGTTTCTTTTGGTTGGTTTCACAGGTGAACTTAGTGCCGATGTAATTTAAAATTCAACCGTTGAGATGGATTTTGCGGAGGAGATCGACACCAGTTGGACTTGAACATAAGGAATAGAGTCGACGAGTGGTGGATTCTAGCGACTTGTTCCTCGAGTTCAGAGGTTGCATGCTATCAAGATTGATATGGCGACACATGGAGGATTAGAAGCACGCTGGAGCTCTCAATCGGTGAGCACGTGGTCGCATATGGCTGATGAGGAACTGAAAGTGTGTTGTTCTAGATGCTTTCGTAATTGGGCCTATTGGACTCTTTGTATTTTAAGCCTTCATTTTACATTTCATTTGTAGTCAATAAACACTCAAGTTCCTTTGAATTTTAATAAAACTAGACGATAAAAAAAAATCAATTTTAATTTTTGATTGTTATATTATTTTTGAAGTTCAAAATTATAAAAGGGATATAGTGAGTTTGTAATTTTTTAATATTTATTTTAATATAAATACCAAATAATTAGAAGTACATGGTTAATTTATAATTTTTATTAATTGTGGTTAAAAATTAATAATTTATTTTAAAAATTGTTAATGAGGTGAGATTTTGCTAATTAAAACTTTTATTTTCAAAAAGTTTTATGGAAATTATGTTTTTTTCTTTATCAATTGTGCATCACACTTGTTAATTTACAAGCTAACTCGTGTTGTAAATACCAACCGATAGAATGGTTATATTTGTATCTCTAATCCAATTCTATTTTTGACTCTAAATATTATTTTACCATATATTTTACTCTAATCTACCTCTATTTTTTATTATAAAATAAATGAATTTAATTTTTTCCTCCATACATATGAGAATACTATTTCTTTTTTATTTTTATCAACATTGAACTACAAATTTTTACGAGATTTAATTTTTAGTTATGCATGTTTTCATTGGTGATGTTTAATCAACTTTCTTCAAGGAAAGAAAAGAAAAATAAAAGGAATGTTATAAATATATATAATAATTACCTATATATCTATACTATAGATATAATGATAACCTAAGTAAAATATCTGCAATAATTTCACCATCTCTTACTTTCTATAAATAGGTCCTTTTGCTTATTGTAATATACACCTTTTTGAAATAATAAAGAAAGAGCATTACATTCTCTCCACATCTCGTCTACATCATTAAAATAATATAATAATATAATATATAAATATTTAAGTTTTATAACACGTTATCAGCACGAATTGCTCCCGCGCCGAAAAAAAGGTAAAATTTATTTTTGTCAATTTTGATTTTATACTTCGATATAATGGGTGACTTGGGCCCCATACATATATACTATATATTTTAATTTAATTTATAAACTATAATAATATATGAATTACAACATGAGGGATTTAGTCCCCATGTTTAAATATTAATTTCGGGAAGATAGACACTGCCTTCCCCGAACCGGTCGTTAGATGGCTCTGCCTTCACGATCATGATCATATGGTAGATTATGTCTCCTCAGATCAAATTTTTATATGTCCAAAAGATATTTATAAAATGTTCCAGAAGAACATAAAAATCAAAAATGTCCTGAAGACATTTACTAAACCGTTCCTGAAGAACAGTAAAAATAAAATGGATATACATATAAATCTGTTTCATACGAAACAAATAAATTTGTCTAGCAGACAAATAAATAAAAATAATTTTTGTCTTGAAGACAAATAATATATTTAAATTTACTGTTATTACATCATATTTAATTGCGCAATTTATACTCTGAATATTTCGTGATTATGTTATTATTAATTTTGATAATTTATTTTTGGATATATTTTTCTAACGGTTATGAAAAAAAATAATAATAATAATAACACATAATTCTCCAACGGCCATAAACACTATTTCCAACGGCTACATACAAAATTTTAATCTATAAATACACTCACCTTTCACTCATTTTCATCACTCAAAATCTTCTACCTTCTCTCAAATTTTTTCTCTCGAAATCGATTCATTTTTGTAAAATGGATTGGGTTTTAATCTTTTGCTTTGGTATAATTCTTTCCACTATTCCCAGATTTTTCATCGGTGATTTCACTCACACGGAATTTTGGGTGAATTGTTGGTTACTTATTGGTACTTTGTATCTTTTTGTAATCGCCTGCTTATTTCGTTTTTATGTGTTTAATTATTGACATGTTATTGTATTATATTTTATTTTAAAATTTTAATAATAAAATTATAATTATTATGTAGTAATTATGTCTAATTTGGCAAAACTCGAGATCGCTACCCTGGATATATCAGGCAATAACTATATGAGATGGCCTGTCGAAACAAAAATACACTTAAGGGGAAGAAAACTCCTTGACACAATTGATAAGTCAAAAACGACTTCCGAAGAACAAAAGGCTAATGCCATGATATTTTTGGTCCATCATATCCACGATGGTTTAAAAAATGAATATATAACAAAAGAAGATCATGCAGATCTTTGGCAGTCACTAAAAGATAGGTTTGATCACCAGAAATACGTGATCTTACCAAAAGCAAAACATGAGTGGCTGAACCTCCGATTCCAGGATTATAAAAGCGTAAGCGAATATAATTCTACGCTGTTTGGAATTACCTCCAGGATAATGTTATGCGGAGAAACGATCACTGATTATGATATGATCGAGAAAACTCTCCAAACATTTCATCCTGGAAATGTAGTCCTACAACAACAGTATAGGGCTAATGGATACAAGAAGTATTCAGAATTAATGCAAGTGCTTCTTGTAGCAGAGCAGAATAATGAACTCGTCATCCTGAACAATCAGTCACGCCCTACTGGATCAGTAGCATTCTCCGAAGCGAATGTTACGAATTATAATAATTACGGACGTGGACGCGGTCGAGGTAATTACCGCGGTCGTGGACGAGGAGGATACAAACGTGGATATGGACGTGGGCAAAGGAAAAGATCTTGTCCTGCTGATTCCAACGATGAAAGGAATCATAAAAGACCAAAAGAAAAAGAAGTTGGAAAAAGGCAACATGAGGAAAGTTGCTATAGGTGTGGCATGAAAGGACATTGGTCGCGTACCTGCCGTACGCCAAAATATTTCGTTGAACTACACCAAGAGTCCCAGAAGAAAAAGGGAAAACAAAGAGAAACCAACTTTGTTTATGGCAATATCAGGCATTCTTTTGATCATGAAGCTGGTCCTTCGCTGTGGCTGATTTCGCTGTTGATTCCATAGAAATCAACGAAAGCCAAAAAGATTAAAATCTTCCTGAAGAAGAAAGTATAATATAATGTATAAAAAGTATAATATAATTAGTTATGATTTCATAATGTTGTTTTCTGCCTTGTTTGTAAAATATTACCTTGTAATATACTGTTTGTGTTAATATTAACGCATCTTTTATAAATATTCTTAAATCAGAAAATGTTGAAATACGGAAACAAGGATGGAGATATGTGTCTGGCAGATAGTGCTACAACGCACACAATACTTAAAGATAAAAAATTATTTCTCTTCCCTTAAGATGAACAATTCCGCCGGAAGCGTGAATACTATATCTGGTGATGCAAAAATTATTATAGGCTCCGGAAGAGCTTGTTTTTCAATGCCAAAGGGGACAAAATTTGAAATAAATAATGCATTATATTCCCCTAAATCATGTAGAAACTTGTTGAGTTTCAAAGATATTCGAAGAAATGGATATCACGTAGAAACAATGAATAAAAATGGTGTTGAATATCTCTGCATCACATCAGTTAATTCGGAAAAGAAATGTATATTAGAAAAGCTGCCAGCTTTATCCTCCGGAATATATTTCACAAAAATAAATATGATTGAATCATATGTTACAGTAAACCCGAAGTTTACATGTACGTTCAAAATCTGGCATGAACGTTTAGGGCACCCTGGTTCAGTCATGATGCGAAAGATTGTGGAAAACACAAATGGCCATTCGTTGAAAAACCAGAAGATTTTTCAAACGAAAGAATTTCCATGTAATGCATGTTCTCTTGGAAAACTAATAACTCGGTCATCACCAGCCAAAATTAAGAATGAATCTCCGGTATTCTTGGAAAGAATACATGGTGATATATGTGGACCGATCCATCCACAATGCAGGCCATTTAGATATTTTATGGTATTGATTGATGTATCTAGTAGATGGTCACATGTGTGTCTATTGAGCACACGAAATATGGCTTTCGCAAAATTCATTGCCCAAATAATCAGATTAAGGCACAATTTCCTGATTATACAATAAAGAAGGTAAGACTTGATAACGCTGGTGAATTCACTTCACAAGCCTTCAATGACTATTGTATGTCATTGGGAATAGATGTTGAACATCCAGTCCCACATGTTCACACACAAAATGGTATGGCTGAGTCTTTAATCAAACGGTTACAAATTATTGCTAGACCGTTAATAATGAGAACAAAACTCCCAATTTCAACATGGGGTCATGCAATTCTGCATGCTGCGGCACTAATCCAAATAAGGCCAAGTGCATATAATAAATACTCTCCATTATAATTAACATCTGGCCAGAAACCAGATATATCTCATCTCCGTATTTTTGGGTGTGCGGTATATGTCCCCATTGCGCCACCACAAAGAACAAAAATGGGACCACAAAGGAGATTGGGAATATACATTGGGTATACATCACCAAGTATAATTCGGTACCTAGAACCAAAAACTGGTGATATGTTTACGGCACGTTTTGCTGATTGCCATTTTAATGAAGATGAATTCCCCGCGTTAGGGGGAGGAATTAAAGAAGCTCCAAAAGACATAACATGGTACACACCGTCGTTATGGCACCTTGATCCCCCTACGAAACAACGTGAACTGGAAGTTCAGAAAATTGTGCATTTACAAAATATGGCAAATCAGATACCAGATACATTCACTGATACAAAAAGGGTGACAAAATCGCACATACCAGCTGCGAATGTTCCATCAAGAGTTATTGTTCCGGAAAAACAAAATGATGGAAACATAACAAGTAAACCCAATGTTCAGTTAAAAAGGGGGAGACCTATGGGATCAAAAGATAAAAATCCCCGAAAGAAAAAGATTTTGGGAAAAATAAATATAAATGGTCCAGAAGAACCAAATTATACAGAGAAAAGTCTTGAAGACGAAAATAGAGAAAAACATGAGATTTCCATCAACTATGCCCAAAACGGAAATATTTGGGTTAGAAGTGAGATAGAAGATGATGATGGAATTTTCTCATTCTCTGTGTCAAAAGAAATTGACAATGAAAATGATGATCCAGAACCAAAGTCTATATTAGAATGCCAGAAAAGATCTGATTGGGAGAAATGGAAAATGGCCATGACAACTGAATTGAACTCCCTAAATAAAAGAAAAGTCTTTGGATCTATTGTCATAACTCCTGAACATGTAAAGCCTGTTGGATATAAATGGGTTTTTGTTCGAAAAAGAAATGAGAAAAATGAGGTAACAAGGTATAAAGCCCGACTTGTTGCCCAAGGTTTTTCTCAAAGACCTGGGATTGATTATGAAGAAACATATTCCCCGGTAATGGATGCAATTACCTTTAGATTTTTGATGAGCTTAACAGCATCTAAAAATCTAGAAATGCATCTAATGGATGTTGTGACAGCATATCTATATGGATCACTTGATAGTGAGATATATATGAAAATCCCAGAAGGATTAAAGATGCCTGAAGCATTGAACGCAAAATCTAAAGAAGTATGTTCAGTCAAATTACAGCGATCACTTTACGGATTAAAACAATCCGGACGCATGTGGTATAATCGTCTAAGTGAATATTTTTTGAGTAAAGGATATACCAACAATGCAATATGTCCTTGCGTATTTATTAAGAAATCTGTATCTGGATTTGTGATCATAGCTGTATATGTTGATGACCTGAACATAATTGGAACTCAAAAGGAGATTGATGTTGCTAGAACTCATATGATAGAAGAGTTCGAAATGAAAGATCTTGGACAGACAAAGTTTTGTCTAGGACTCTAGATCGAGCATCTTCGGAATGGAATTTTCGTACATCAATCGAATTATATTAAAAGGATGTTAAAACGATTTTATATGGATAAAGCGACTCCTTTAAGTACTCCAATGGTTAATAGATCACTCAATATCGAGAAGGATCCATTTCGACCTTGTGAAGATAACGAAGAGGTATTAGGTCTTGAAGTACCTTATATGAGCGCTATTGGTGGACTCATGTATCTTGCAAATTGCACTAGACCAGATATAGCATTCGCTACAAATCTGCTTGCAAGATATAGTTCATCACCTACGCGCAGACACTGGAATGGAATAAAACATATATTTCGTTATCTCCAAGGAACAATTGATTTGAGATTATTTTATAATAGAAATTCTAGTCTCGATCTAGTTGGTTTTGCAGATGCAGGCTATTTATCAGATCCACATAAAGCCCGATCGCAAACTGGATATGTTTTCACAATTGGAGGCACTGCGATTTCTTGGCGTTCTCAAAAGCAGACTCTAGTTGCTACCTCCTCGAATCATGCAGAAACAATTGCACTTCATGAAGCATGTAGAAAATGTGTGTGGCTCAGGTCTATGACTCAACATATACAAGAAGCAAGTGGAATAACCATAAATAAAGTGCCAACGAAAGTGTTTGAAGACAATGCTGCTTGTGTCGCTCAACTTAAAGAAGGTTACATTAAAAGCGACCGAACAAAGCACATCCCCCCAAGATTTTTCTCTTACACACGAGAACTTGAGAAGAATCAAGAAGTGAATATTCAATATATTCGTTCAACAGACAATGCAGCATATCTGTTCACTAAAGCGCTTCCCACTACAACGTTCAGAAAACATGTTCACAATATCGGGATGCGTCAATTACAAAATTTATGATATTCATCATTTCAGGGGGAGATTATGTCACTGTACTCTTTTTCCCTCATCATTGTTTTTATCCCACTGGGTTTTTCCATGATAAGGTTTTTAATGAGGCAGTACATAATATAATAATATGTAATTAAGGGAGAGTGTTATAAATATATATAATAATTACCTATATATCTATACTATAGATATAATGATAACCTAAGTAAAATATCTGCAATAATTTCACCATCTCTTACTTTCTCTAAATAAGTCCTTTTGCTTATTGTAATATACACCTTTTTGAAATAATAAAGAAAGAGCATTACATTCTCTCCACAACTCGTTTACATCATTGAAATAATATAATAATATAATATATAAATATTTAAGTTTTATAACAAAGAAGTTATTTTCCGCCTCGAAATGTGAGATTTTTGGCCACAGTTGATTGGAGCGAAGTCTATAACTTACAAAGGCACTGGCCAATGCCCATGCCTTCGGTTCCATTATCTTCTTCTTCTTCAATAGCCATGGCTTTGTGCTCCATTTTCTGCCCTCGTATCTCTCTTCGATTCAGACCAAAACCCATTTCTCCTTTCCTCTCAAAACCTATATTAGCGCTCTCTTTCAGGGTTTACTCTTCTTTGCAACCTACTACTTCCTCTACCAAAGGTAGCTTCTTGTTTTGGTTTATGCCTACTAATGGTGCTCAATTTTCACATGCCTTGGTGTCCAGAACCATGAGTTGTGTTTAAATGAAGAAAATTGTGAAGTGTCACACTCTTTTTAGAACAAAACAACTTTCGAGAACGATGTTTGAATTCTAGTACCTCAATTATTTGTTAATCCTTTCGTTTTAGTTAATCTTATCAGAGCAATGGTGGTTTGAATGACAGATGAATTTGGAACTGTTAGGATTGGATTTCTGGGTATGGGAATCATGGGTTCTCCAATGGCACAAAATCTGATCAAAGCTGGGTAAAAAGTTTTGACTTTTACGTGTAGACAATGTCATTCACATCAATTTTGCACATTTTACCTTTTTTGATGTATTGATGATGCGTACATTGATCTTCTATGGTTTGGTTGTTAGATGTGATGTGACTGTATGGAATCGAACCAAGAGCAAATGTGATCCTCTCGTTGGATTAGGAGCGAAGTAAGAGCTCCGATGCTTCTTATATAAGAACGACATAATCTATTCCAAATGAGGGCTAAATAAATCCCTTTGATTAACAAAGTTTCTCATGTTTGCAGGTACAAGTCTTCTCCTGAAGAAGTGACTGCAACTTGTGATCTCACATTTGCAATGCTGGCTGATCCTGAAAGTGCAGTGCGTATGTCTCACTTTTGTTTGCTTTACTTCTTCTTTTCCTGTCCATATTAAAATAGAAACTGTGTTTCGCTTGCTGTCAGATCGATGTTGCCTGTGGAAAGAATGGAGCTGTATTTGGAATCAGTTCAGGAAAAGGGTACCTACTCCTTCATGAGATTGATGTTGGATTTAACGTGTTTGTGTTGAAACTTGAAATGTTCCAAAATATCTCCATTTTTTATGTAACTACAGCAGAGTTCACAGCGTTCTGATTCTTTTCTAACTTCGAATCAATGTAGTAATATGATGGACACTATATGGTAAAAGTGGGACTTGTCTTGCTATTACAGGTATGTTGATGTCTCAACGGTTGATGCTGCCTCGTCAATACTAATCAGCAAGCAAATAAAGGATACCGGAGCATTGTTTTTGGAGGTAAAGACTCTTTTACAAACCTATACTTCAAATAACTAAAAAAAAATGTCGCAGATCGGGTGGCGTCATTCATCTGTATTGATATTCACAGGCACCAGTTTCGGGTTCCAAAAAGCCTGCAGAAGATGGGCAGCTGATATTCCTCACTGCAGGTGAGTAGTAGCTTTCTTGTCACTGAGCGTTGATTAGTAATATATTAACACTTATACAGCCCGATTTGTTTTTGCTTCACGGGTGACTTATCTTTGTAACATGGTTGAATGAAAGAAGATTATAGAGTATCTGTGGACTTAATATTTCAGGTGACAAGGTGCTATACGAGAAAGCTGCTCCTTTCTTAGACGTCATGGGAAAGGTATCCTTTTTGCCTGTGTTTTGTTTTCAGTTCCTTTTCTTCTGTAAATAGATTATTTTCATTACTAGTATGCATTATATGATCCAGTCAAGATTCTATTTGGGTGAAGTTGGTAATGGAGCAGCAATGAAACTTGTAGTCAACATGATCATGGGAAGGTATCTTATGGCCATCTATGGTTTCATTTTTTGGCAAAATTTCTTACGCTTCTCCTGATCTCTCTTCCTTTACAATCATACAGTATGATGGCATCGTTTGCTGAGGGAATACTTCTAAGCCAGAAAGTTGGACTTGATCCAAATGTACTAGTGGAGGTAATACAAACACCATTATTCAGCAGAAATGTGTTTCCCATATCCTTTGTAAACCTCGACAAAAAATCATCTGCAGGTTGTATCACAAGGAGCTATCAATGCGCCCATGTACTCGCTAAAGGGTCCTTCGATGATCAAGTCAGTGTACCCGACAGCTTTTCCATTGAAGCACCAGCAGAAGGTTTGTGTAATTGTGATATTTCCTTGTTTAGATTAGGACATAACTCTCTGGTTTGATGAGACCAAGGTGGTTTCAATGCGCGTATAGGATATGCGACTCGCACTTGGTCTAGCGGAATCTGTTTCTCAATATACTCCGATTGCAGCTGCTGCAAACGAGCTTTACAAGGTTGCCAAATCTTATGGGTTGAGCGATGAAGATTTCTCTGCAGTAATTGAAGCACTGAAAGCTGCAAAATCCCAAGGAGCTTAGCTAAAGATTGTTCCTTTAATATTCGTTGTTAAAGAGAGTTTCTTTGTTGTATGAAAAGATTTTACCTTTACAATTGGTAATTGTTAATTTAGTTTGGTGAGAACCAGTTAAAAGTGCCAAAACAGTAGTCAATTAATCTCCTGATGTGGAGACAAAGCGACAAGAAGATTGTTTGACCAACGTTGACTGCTATAATACGGCATCGTTTTCGTATATTCCGATGATAAAAAGTTGATAACACCGGATCAAATTTTTATTTTTTGTTTCAAAAATTCTCAGTGTCAAGTGTTAAAATTCAAGCCTGAGTTTCCACTTCAGCCATTTTGGATTCTGGGTTAGGGTTTTCTCTTCCAAAGTTCAGAATTTTGAATGTTCGATGTTATAACTTTTAATCAAGTTATCAAAACTGGAGAAAGAAAAAACCATTGTTTCGTTTGGTTTTTTCACTCGCTTCACTTAAGCTTCATAATCGGCAGACGGAAAAATTAGGGTTTTTGTTTGTATGCAGCTGCAGTGATCGATGGATTACAACCCAGATCGTGGTTATGATGACTCTTACCATCGGCACGTAGAAGACAAACAACTACCACCGTCAGATTATGAAGTGGAGACCTTTGATGACCAGAGGAACGGTGGTGCTGCAGTTGATACTGGTGGGCTTCATATGAAGCATTCCGTTGAGCATCGCCATTCTTCTTCTTCCATGTCTTCTCCTGGGTTCGTTGTTTCTTAGGGCTCAAACTTTTGTTTTGTTTTGCTTCTGTTTACTTTTCAAAGTTATCTCTTTTTTCAATCGAGCTAGTTGTTGAGAAGAGTATGCGCTAAGATATTGATGGAATGTTTGTATTTTCTTGTGGTGTCTTTTTCTTTGCTTGTGTCAGGAAACTATTCGTCGGTGGAGTTTCTTGGGAAACAACTGAAGGTATGATGTTTCTGATAGTTTTTGTTTTTGTTTGAGTCATTTTTCATTGTCTTAGCAATTTATGCCTTGAATTGAGCTTGTTGGAGCTGCAACATGTCATATGTTTGGTTTGGGTATTCTTTCATCTAATATGACCATTGAAAACTCCCTTCTCTGCCTAGAATTGGCAATAAAGGAGGAGTCAAGTTACTGTGATCACTCTTGGTTTTTGGTTATCTTTCTTGTGGTCTTGATTCTGTTGCTTCCACTTTGCCTTTTTCTTCACAGAAACTTTTGCAAATTACTTTGGAAAGTTCGGAGAACTTGTAGACTCTGTAATTATGACAGATAGAATGACGGGAAAGCCAAGGGGATTTGGTTTTGTAACTTTTGCTGATTCAGCTGTCGCAGAGAAAGTTTTGGAAGACACACATATTATAGATGACCGAAAGGTAGATATCATAAATTAGTTTGTATGTGGTAAATCATCTGGTCTGCATTTGTTCTTCATTTAGTTGGCAGTTAAATGCTTTGGTTAATTCCTGTTGAATGTTAGGTTGACCTGAAAAGGACAGTTCCTAGAGGGAACAGGGATACTGATATCAAACCAGTAGCGAAGACTAGGAAAATCTTTGTTGGTGGACTTCCACCACTTTTGGAAGAAGGTAAAATTTGCTCTTAGGTTCTCTCTTCTTGTCTGTGGTTGTTACTGAGATTATGCCTTATATATTTGTAGATGAACTGAAGAATTATTTCTGTGTATATGGTGATGTCATCGAGCATCAGATCATGTATGACCACAACACTGGAAGGTCAAGGGGATTTGGTTTTGTAACCTTTCAGACCGAAGATTCTGTTGATAGACTTTTTTCCGATGGAAAAGTTCACGAGCTTGGTGACAAACAGGCAAGCCTCATTTTACTTTTGATTTAGAGTTTAAGCTAAAAATCTCAGTATAGTAATTTTAAGCACTTACAATGGATCAATAGGTCGATGTAAAAAAGGCTGAACCAAAGAGAATCGGGAGGGATAATGCCTTTCGATCCTATGGCCCTACTGGAAAGTATGATCAGGAAGATTGTTATGGTGGGAAATTAAATGAAGATTACAATATGTATCCGGGGTATGGTGGTTATGGCGGTTATGGAGCGTACCCAGGGAACTCCATGCTTAACACTGCTGGATTTTATGGTTACGGTGGTGGGTATGGCTATGGTTATGGCTATGGTAGTCAGATGTTCAACCTTGGCTATGGAGCCGGTGGTTATAGCCACATAGGTGGTGGCTATGGTGTTGCTCCTGCTGCGTATGGAGGTGGAAAAGCTCATGCAAACGGGAACAACGGCTCAAGCAGTGGCAGAGGAAATGGGACTAATGGTTCAGGGCCAGCTCGATACCATCCTTACCAGAAGTAAGAACTTCCGGCTGTTGCAGAGACTCTTCCTTTGTAAAAAGAAGCTTCTTTTCTTGTTTGGCTCTATAGTTTTAAGGAACAGTTAAGAAATAGATTGGGATATTTCACCAATTCTTCACATCCAACTGTTGTGAGAGAGATCTATTTAAAGACAAGTTTGTTATGTGGCAAAGGTGTTATTAGGGAAAAACATCATCATTGTTATCAAAATTCTTTCATAAAGTTGTACGTATATATGTGATTGAACTTAACAATTCCATTAGAATCTCAACGAAATATTGTTATGGACAGCATTCTTCTCTTCAAGGATGGGATTGTGTGATGATCATCAGTTCCAAAATGAGCGTTTCAATGCTAAATTCTTGGTTCTCAGCAGCTTGACATGCGTTGGTCTCTTAGTTCACGAAATGCAAGAGCTTTCCTTTGCCTAATACCATCATTCAGAACATCAAAGAGGATGCAGTAGATATTAGAACCAGCAGAGTGTCGTTATGGAGTGTTCTTGCAATGATTATGATGCTTGTGAAGATAGCTAAATTAGTAAGGTTCTACTAAGTGCTAGTTTGTGTTTATTATGACTAGCACTCTTCTCATGTGAAGATTGATTTGGTACTTGGTCAATGCTAGTTTTTATGGTCTGAAGCAAGCTTACCTGTTAGGTTCTATAAGTTTGGTTTTTGTTTGTTGTGCATATTCTCAGTCAATGAGGGATATACTCATCTCTTACGCTGACCATAAGTATAAATTATCTTCGAAATTTTTCCCATCATGTGTAGGGCCTATTTTCAACATATGACTAACCAAATCCTCAAGAACTGGATAAATGCTCGCAAACTCGATCTGTACTATTGATCCTGACGTGAATTTGTAGACTTTCTTCTTCAATTTAATCCAACTGCTTCCAGAAACTTTTTTAAGATTCATTTTCTTGGCTAAATCCCTAACCTTTGCAGATTCTTCCCATTTTCCACCAGCAGAGTAAATATTAGAAAGCAACATATAGTTTCCTGTCATATCCGGCTCAAGACCAAAAAGTTGTGATGCTATATTCTCTGCGATGTCCACGTTTTCGTGCATTCGACAAGAATTTAATAGAGCTCCCAACACACAGACGTTGGGCTCCATTGGCATGCTCTTCACAATCTCACTGGCTTCTTTCAGAAATCCTAGACGACCAAGAAGATCAACAATACATGCATAGTGTTCTTCTTTGGGGCTCTATTCCAAATTTCTTGCGCATCGAATAGAAAATTCCGCGTCCCTTTTCGACCAGCCCTGCATGACTACAGGCTGAAAGAACAGCTACCAAAGAGATCCCATCAGGATGAAAGCCGGATTTTGTCATTCGATCGAACGTACTAAGAGCTCTCTCACCAAGCCCATGGCATACCATAGCCTTTGATTATCGAATTCCATGAGATCAAATCCTTATCCTTAATTTCTTCAAATACTATATTCCCCTCACTGAGTAACCCACATTTTGTGTACATATTCACCAATGAATTCTGAACCAGAATGTTATCGCTCATTGAGGTCCGGATCACATGCCCATGGATCTCTTTTCCGAAATTCAAAGCTGGAAGCTCTGCACAAATGGTTAGTATACAACATATCGTCACTGAATTAGACAATACTTTGGAAAATTGCATGCGCCGGAAATATTCAAGCGAATCATCTCCCCTTCCTTGCATGTTACAACCCTTGATAATAGAGGTCCAAGTAACTACGTTAGCCTTGACGTCGCAAAAACCATTCATATCCTCCAGCTCAGTAAACAATAAAAGAGCCTCGTCAAGTCTACCAGCTTCCACAAACGATGTTATCAAGGAATTCCAGTTCTCTATACCTTTGTTTCTTATTTGGCGGAATAACTGTTCTGCTTCTTTAACTTTCACTTGCTTCCCAATGTTCCCATACACGAATGTCAATGTGTTTTTTGAGGGCAAATACTCTTCAAACCCACCTTTTATAACATACCCATGAACTTTCTCAGCGGTACTGATTGCTCCTGATTCGGCGCATACAGAGAAGATAACAGCTAGAGCTTCGCCACTAAATTCACTTCCACTTATCCTCATGACATCAAAATACTTTAAAGCATCTTCAAACTTCCCACATTGAGAATGACATGATAAAAGTGAAGTCCAAGTCACTTCATCTGGTTTAAACTCTTCACGTTGCATCCATTCAAAAATCTTAACAGCACTTTCACAGTCATACTCTTGATAAAACCCTTTAATCATAACATTCCATGACATACGGTTTCTCACAGGCATTTTAACAAACAGATTTTACGCATACCCCATCCATCCCGCCTTTGGATACAACGCAAGCAACTCGTTCACCACATGAAGATTCTCTTCCAAACCAATCTGAATAACTTGACTATGAAAACCCCTGCAGAAACCAAAACGACCTAAGTACCTACAAGCTCGAAGGATCAAGGGTAAAATAAAGCCGTCCCCTGTGAGACCTCGTTCACGCATTCCCTTATAGAGCTCAAGAGCATTCTCGTATGACCCATGAGACACATTAGCTTTGAGAATTGAGTACCACAAACGCAAATCCGACAACAAAACAAGCGAAACAGTCTCAAATACGTTACGAGCATCGAGAAGGAGTCCTAACCGGGAGTAAAGCGATACAAAATTGGCAGCCAATGACCCATAACAAAAAATGTTATTGGACATAAGTGCTTGGGCGTGAACTTGCTTACATTTCTGAGCCGCCAAACATAATCCAAGAACATGATCGAAGTAATGAAAGAAGGATTGATCATTGTTAGCCGTAAGGAACAAGTAAGAGGAAACTGAAACGATTTTTTGAGAAGAAATCGATGTGTATGGACATGGAGCAGTGTGGAAACAACAATAACGAAGCCGCCAAGGGATTTGTTGAAGACGAAATCGCCAGAAAGAAGCATGAACCATCAAGTAGAAGAGGAAAACAAAAAACAGGAACGTTAGTAGCTGAGCTATGTTTTAAACAATAAAATTCGTTAAAACGCTCTGTTAAACAATGTTTACAGTTAGTAACGAAGTTTAAGCCCAAAGATTCCTCAGCGAAGAAAGAAGCCCAAGCCCAAGCCCAAAAAATGCAACATGAGTCTTTTTGACGTAAAGGACACGTAGAAGAGACATCAGCACATGTATCATCGAACGAGGATGAAGCACCTAGCCACCGCGCAGCACCATCTCACCTGGCTCCAGCCTTTCTCCACGTCAACGCCGGGAACATTTGTTTTTTACCGAAGAAGATTTTGAGTCGAAACACAAACCAATTTTCGAGGAGCGCGACACGCCACGGATTTAAATAGGTCAAATGGCGATGATTAGTCATTTTGCACTTTAAGAGAATTAATCTTTGCCTATACCAACGAGACAGCTTCTCTTTCGAATGGAAATCACGAGTTAGTTAACGCTTTGAATACTTTTAAACAAATCACAAAAAACTTTGATTTATCCTCTTCTCCACGGCCAAATTTGTTTTGTTGTATCTACACTAATTTATTCGATTTGGTTGTATAATAATCAATATACACTTTAGGTTTTGTTTTATTTGATGTTTTAGCAAAAAATATTTGTTTCAATTTTATTGATATTTTAAAAAATTAAAATTTATTGTGTTTTTAGTATTTTTAAGTCTTTGAATTCTACATATTAATTTGTGATTGGTTATATTATTTTGAAATTTGTGATAAAACATGTTTTATTTAGATTAAATATAAAATTTAATGATTTTGTGTGAAAATTTTTAAAATATCAAATAAAAATGAAACAGAAAGAGTAGTAATTTATATAATTAACCTACTAAACTAACTAAATATCTGCTACTTGATTTTAATTATTCTGTCGAAAATGAACTAATTTCATCATCTGATTGACACCATAACACCTAATCTCTATATTAGTTATTGATAATAACATAACACCTGATTCGAAATCATTGTAGCTTTGCTTTTTTTCTTGTTAAAGTTGAATTTATATTTACCGACACTTTCTAAACCTCACGAGCACGTAACTTCGCACCCACATTTAAATTAATAATTTACGAAGACATTATTTCCCCAACAGACCCGGAGACTAAATAACACACACCAATTATATTTATATCTAATTAAATTCACAATAATTCCATTTAGGGTATGTTATGTGTTAATTTTCTTTTTTCTTTTTGTTAAAAAATGTGTTAATATTCTCATACACACATGGACCACATGGTAGCTTAATTATTTAATTTAAGTACAACGAATTAATAAAAGTGGCCAGCTTAATTCTCCATTTAATGATTAATTGACTTTTAATTGTAGTGGTCACCTCCTCACTTGCATTATGACCCTATTAATTCAGAAAATACTTATTCTTGCGATTCATTCCACTATTAAAACACGAATGTTATAATTAAAACTATAATCATATGATTTTTTTTGTATAAGCAAATTACATTTTCCTTAAGAATAATCTCAAACAATATATTTCAGACCGAACACAAATATATATATCTTCATTTACATAAACCAAAAAAATAAAAATAAAGTCTTACACGAATGGAGAAACTGTCTATGAAATCAAATTAAAAGGAAATGAAAATTGAAACAATGGATTAATGGAAGATGAAGATAACTAACAATGTGATAATTCCATAATTCTATTCTATATTATTAGAAAGTGATTTTCCAAATCTTGAATCTTGGATCAACCTTACATTTAGCGGCGGAGGTAGTAGCCGTCGTGGCCTTCTTCCCCGTCGGAGGCACCACTTCAATCCCTTCACAAGTAACCCTAATTCCTGATTTGGGGGTTTTCACAGATCCCATCTTCACTTTCACCTTCGTATTAAGTACAATCTTAATCGCTACTCCTTTCTTCTCCTTCAGATCTCCTTTCAGCTTACTCGCCGATACCTCGTCGAGATCTACCGGAGGACTCCCGATTGTAGATCTGAGAAGAGTAGTGTTCTTTTTACCGTGGACAAACGGCGAGATGGAGCCTACACCGATGACGACGTCATCATCTCCTCCGGTGGAGATTTTGTAGACGGTGATGTCTGTGTTGTCGTAGATGAATCCGACATTTTTGTTAGGGTTTTTGGCGATTACAGAGAGTGAAATGGCGGTGGTGAGGTGAGTAGGTGAAGTGAAATTAAGAGACGAGATTTTGAGGTTAGAGACGGTGAAGCTGGGTCGTTGAGGACGGTAAATTAGGTAAACGATGGCTCCTACGGCGGCGACGATGAGGATTAAGAGAATGAATACGAAAATCGTCCAGCAACAGCAACGGCAACAACATCCACGGCCATGGCTAGTACGACGACGACCAGCTGGTGGACGATAAGCAGGACGATTAGCACTGTAAAGCTGAGCTTTGTTCGCCGGGAAAGTTGGATTAGTAGTTGCACCGCCGCCTCCACCGATAACACCGGGAGGTTTCGAAGCCGGGTAAACTCTGTCGTCTGTCATAGTAACGATAAAGAGAGATCGAGAAGAAGAAGAAGAAGATTGATGATGGGGAAGAGACTAAAGGTAAGATTTAGGAGAAATGTGTAAAGTTTATAAGAGATTATGAATTATAGTGAAGCTTTAAGCTTTGTTTGGTAATGATGGCTCATTAGTTTAATATTGGGACAGTGGAAATTAAGGAAAAGAGGAAGCGCAGCTAAAAGCCGTCGGGGACCGACAAAGAGTGTGACAGCTCAACGCATTAGCGCGTACATGTCACGACTCTCCCTCCAGTTGTTATCTGCTAAGCATTCTCGGGGATTTTACTTTACATTCATTTAATTCTCTAAATTTGTTGTTACTCGTATATTTATCACAACTAACACACTATGCTCGATTTTATGAAGAGGTGATCACAGACAAACACAGAGAACCCTATTATTCCATATTTATCAACAGAGAAGCTCAAAGATAAAAACACAGAGCTTTTCGTGCCTTTGTACATACACTGTTATTGGATCTATGATGAATATTTACATCTTTGTACAGAAACAAATAGATAAACAATTCCTAATCCTAACACTCCCAGGACCAGAAACAGAGTAAGCATTCAAGAAGAGTCAGTCCCCGAAAACGGTGAAGATGACTCAGAACTAACAGCAAGATCTCTCTCTCTAAAGGGCATTTGACGAAAGAGTTGGCGAACTTCAAAGCAACTCAAACACTCAACTTCATACACAACCTTTATCCCAAAGGAAACAAGAAGTTGTTTATCTGAAGTCGTTATGATCACTACACTACCTGGACCAAAACAGTTTAATTCTTCTGCAAGAGCATCTAACTGTTCGAGTTTATCGACGTTGTTAGCCACAAGTAAAACTTTCTGATTCATGAGTCTCGTTCCAGAGGTCTCAATAGTCGAGTAACCTCCTCGAATCCTGATCTGAAACTCGTCTCTTAATTTCGACATTTGACAACCCTCAGGAATTCCTCTGACGTTTTCAAGAAAGCAAAGGCTTTGGAATTTCTTATAGATCTTCTGATAAACGAATCTAGCTAGAGCTGATCTTCCATTACCTCCTCTTGCCCAAATACCAATCACTCTCACACCTTCATTAGAATTCAAATCCAACAATGGATACAACTCTTTTATGTGTGCATCAAATCCAAATTCACTTGGTGGTGTTGCAGACAATAACAACATATCAGAAATTCTTTTGGTAATCTCGTCCACAAGTTTTGAGTCATCTTCCCTGAAACAGAGAGAATATGAATCGATCCAACAAAATCAACAAAAGCTAAGATTGTGAAAGTTATCAACAAGATATGACAATTAAATACCAATCACGAGAACAATGGCCAGAGATACTAGCCAGATTGGTGAGTTCTTGTCTCCAAGACACAACAATCTCATGATTTTCCCGCTGTTCATGTTTACTAAACTGGTCAGCTACTCTTTCGATTTGTCTCCTCACATGTGAAGGCTCAACGTTGTAAAAGATGGGCATAACGATAAGTGAACCTTTTTGCTCGACGTCCATAATCTTAACAAGCTCCTGGAGACACCAAGGAGATGCAGGATACTTCTTAGAGACAATCACAACAGCGATTTTGGATTCTTCGATTGCAAGTAAGAGATCTGAAGAAATCCGACGACCACTCTTGAGTTCAATATCGTCTTTGAAAGTTCGAATACTCATTCGAATCAATTCTTTATAGAGAAAACTAACAAAGATCCTTCGAGTGTCTTTGACTCTGAAACTCAGAAAGACATCGAATTTTTGTGGAGTTGTTGAAGAAGACGATGGATACATTGGACTGAATCAAAACTAAACATGGTTTTGCTTTCAAACTTTGGAATGATGATCTCAATTTATCAACAAAACGAGTGAGAAAATTTCAAAGAAAATGTTGAGAAATTTACTAATGAAAAGAGATACTATTAAAAAGTCATGAAATCTATGTACATATCGTTTTTACGTGTTATGTTTGATGTTGATGAGATGATGTAATGCACTTCAATTTCAATGAAATCTAGATTATATATAAATATGATGACTTTTTATAAACTTTTTCATTTGTTTACATTAGACTTATTCTAATTATGTACTTAGATAGTGAATGAACAAATTGTTAATCTTTTGTTAGTGATTGTGCAATCCTAAAAGTGCGGGGTGGTATAAATTGGTCGGTGACGGTTGATGATAAACCAACAGGAAAAATTGTGGTGAGTCCATGTTATAATACAATTATTTTGTTTTAAAATAAATTCTTTCGTATGAGCTGAAACGTAGAGGATTTGAGAAAAATTAGAAAGCTGACTTTTTTATTTGCAGAGGATTGACTATTTTCTCATGAAATACATTTTTTTGGAGTCAAGTTTTTCCGGCTTACCAGAGATGATTCAGCTGCCATGGTTTTATGTCCTGTGATGTTTCCTAAACTCCATATCTTTTCTTTTTTCTTTATTAGAAAGTCATACATCAATAAGCTAAACCAAGAATACAATAGTAAAACACAAAAAGCCAAAAGAAAAAGACTATATAATACGAGACTTAGCTAAAACATCTACGAACAGAAATTCTAAAAATTGCTATCCTAAACTCAACGAGCAGCTAAAGTATTTTTAAAGTTTAGCTTGCTCCAATCTCGTTTATCTACGGCTATTTCTAGATATTATCTGGTTTGGGATTTGGCTTAGGTGTTAGCTCAACGGGTTCTGATATGTATTCGCTTGCCGGATTTTTCCCGAGGTCTCATTTTTTCTATGATTTGTGGATAATGCCTAGCTTGTTTCTCTAGGTTTTGGGGTTTACTTGTTCTTGCATCACCTTTTTGCTGGGTTTTTAGTGATTTTTTTGGGCTCGATCTTGAGTTGTTCTCCTTCGAGCTTGATTCTCTCTGTGCAGAGGTTCAGTTTGCTCTCATTCTCTACTCAAAATACCTGATCGAAGTTTGGTCTTAGGCTTCTACCTAGGCATCAAATGGTCGTTAGTTTCTGACTTTGCCGTATTCCAAAAGATTCGTGTGTCTAGTTCTGTCTTCCTTGTTTGGATGAAGTTTTCATCTCCTTTTTACGAGTTTAGTTGCCTTTGTTCTTCTTCGCTATGGAAGGATTCACTTTCACCTATTTAGCTATCCTACTAATTGCTATTTTGGATTGTGTTTAGCGAGTTTCGATTTTTCGACACCTTTTGTTTGTATTTGTTTTAGACATCGTTTGTATTTCTCTTTTGAGCTTTGATTCCGGAATTAGTGATTTAAAGAAGAATAATGTGTTAATATTAGAGAGTACATCGACTGTACTAGGGCTGGGCATAAAAGCCAGACCCGAGGACCCGAACCTGGACCCGACCCGAACCCGAACATGAAATGCCTAAATACCGGAATTGGTCCATAAATTTAGAACCCAAAGAACCAGACCTGAACCAGGATCTAAATCGGGAACCGAATGGGTAACCGAAGAACCGGACCTGAACCAGGATCTAAATCGAGAACCGAACGGGTAACCGAAGACCCGAATTTTATAGTATTTTTTAGGTATTTTCAGATTATTCTATGAGTATTTTGGTATTTTTAGATATTTTCATATATTTTTTGAATATTTGGGTATTCAAAAGTATTTTTTTTGGTATTTTTCTGGTATTTTTAGGTATTTGTTTTAGTATTTTTAGGATATTTTGGATATTTCTCAGGTAATTTTAGGTTTTTTAATTTGGACTCGAACCCGAATGGAAACGAACTAAAATAGTAATAGATCCTATATGGGTATAAATATTCCAGACCCGAAGAGCCGGACCCGAAAAGACCTGATCCGAATCCAACTCGAATACCCAAATGTCAAAGGCTAGACTATACATATACACATGGAGATGATTACAAATATAAAAGGTGTAAATACAAAAGATATGTACAAATTTTTTGGTTCTATGATTTTTAAAGAGTTTATTGTTATTCAATCTTGAATTTTCAAATCTCTATTGTTATTGGTTTTATATTTTAAACTTCTGTAAAAAATCATCAAAAGTCATGTGTTATTAGATTCAAGATTTTTAGAAATCTATGAAAGTCATGTGTTATTCAAATAAAATAATTTGAAATGATTTTATAAGTATGTTAGAATTTAATGTTATTGGTTTGTAAAATATAAATATTGTTGGAATACACCTAGTCTTTTGTATTTGTACATACTTGTAAAGTATGTTAGAGTTTACATATCTTTTTGTAAAATACCGTGGGAATCATTTCTAGAAAAATTATGGAATTCTATGATTGTTGAAGTTATTGAAAGTTTACATAAATCCTAATTGAATAAGCCCCTAAGGCTATAACTTAGGGATTATGATACTTCTTTTTTATACCGGAAATATTTGGGTTCCACCGCCTGTTGTATCTCTTTTGAGCTTTGTAATTTATGTTTGTTTTGTTTCTAACATTATAGTTATAATTCAGTGAAAGAAAAAAGAACTCAAGGATCAAAGCTACCGTAAATCAAGTAAATCAAGACTAAGCCAAAAACCTCTCTTAAAATCCATATATATCATAATTACATTGGAGATATAAATATACTTTTTTTTCTTCAGGAGATAAGTGTCACACTTGTACTACATACTTTCAATAGCCACATCTCGGATATTACAACATATTCATCTTCTCACATAATTCATGCACTTCCAATTACTCTATGCGAAGGAGGTAAATACAGTTTCTCATTTGATTAGGCTCTTGAAACTAATTATGAGTCGATATTAACTTAAATAAGTAGACCAGTGCTCTAGTGACATTTGAGAGGAGTCCTTCAAGAAAATTGGTTTATAGCAACCTTCTCTCCACTAATAATTACCATTGATAAAGGTTGTTCTTGTTCTCAAATCTAAAAACAATTAAAATTTTGGAAGTTTCTGGTTAACAGAAAAAAATTACAAAACAAACTGTTTAATTCTTTTTTCTCTCGTTGATAAAGAGAACAAGGAGATCGCTTTCAGCTAACTGTCTGTCTCTTCAACAGCGGTCACCGTCCTGATCTATTTTAGTTTGGTTTTTCTTCCTTTTCCTACCTTAATCATTTGGCTGGTTGGTTTCTCTCTTCTATTTCTAGTTTTCTTTTTCTAGATTTCTAGGTCTAGAATTTTAAAATCTGATTTTGATGACTTCTATCCACAAATGTTTTTTTTTTCTGGTTAGAGATAAGGTTTCGGGAACGGATGTGTTTTGGGTTGAAAGTTAGAAATGGAATCGCCGGATCTCTTTGATCAACGGTGCTTTAGCAAACGGTTCAGTTCTTTTTAGCTTTTATCCTTTTGTAGTTTGGTTTCTTCCCGTTAGGATCAATTATTTTTTTCTTTTTTTGAGAGGTTTAAGTATAAGTTTGCAGATTTTCTTTGGTGATGTTTTCGGTGGATACGTTTTGGTTTGATCGTTTGTTTTTCCTGGTTTTCTGAGATTGGATCTTCCTGGTGTGTATCAATCTTGCTTCTTGTCTCTACATCTCAGATATGATCGTGTTATGTTCTTTCCAAAATGTCTCCTATCTATACGCTTAACAAGTCGGTCATCACCAATAGCGGCGTATCCAAGAGAGTGTGAGAAACCTTTATAATTTTCTCTTTGTCGGATTATGAAGCCAGTGTTTCAAGTATGAGGTAGATCTTCATCACTATAGGAGGTTATCTTGTTGCAGGTTTTGACCATCTATTGGTTTCCTGAATATATATGTCATTGATTCTCCAAGATTAAGATTAGCCCTGAGCATAAAATCCGATACCTAAAACCCGAACCGAAACTGACTCGAAAAAGAGGAACCAGACCTGGCAAAATACCTGAATGGGTCTTATATTTATAAACCCCAAAAATCAAATGCGAACCGAAATTGAATTAAGATCGAATGAGTACCCTATATATTTCTATTAAATTTAGACTTTTTTTAATAGATTTTTCTATTAAATTTTTACTAATTTTAAATTTTTATATAAATTTAAACACAAATACCCGAACCCGAACACGATCTATACTCGAACCGAACCGACCCGAAAACTAAAATTACTCGAATGGGTCCTAAATCAATAGAACCGAAAACCAAAAACTCGAATGGATCCGATCCGAACCCGAACAGGTACCCGAATGCTCAAGGCATAATGAGAGAGACTTAACTGTTGACTACAATATTAACGGTCAATGTAGAAATATGCCACGATTACAAAATTTATGTAGGTTTTTTAAAATTTTAAGCACCAAATTAAAATTTAAGATGGGTGAAAAGTTATTAAGAAATCAGCATAAAAAATTATTAAGAACTAAGGCATTTTGCCGTTGGAAGAGGTTAGGTGTTTGATAAAGAACCTACTTTTATTTTACCACCAAATATTTTTAGTTTTTCTTTTGGTCGGATAATAAATGGGGAAAAGGTCAACTATTAATTTCATTTTCAAAGGATATTTTTAACTGAAATTTGAAATTCTCATGAGGATGAGGATGAATATAAGCCACTTTGAAAAACTTTACCAAGCACACATTTTGATATTTTTGTGTTACCACGCCATTTTATTTTATTTTTTTAGTGAAACTAATAGATTTAGAAATCCAAATGGAATTGACCGATCAAAGAGCATCTGACTTTGCCTCCTCCGATAAACGCATCATGATCTAAGTTCTATGATAAGGTGTCTTTATCTTTCCTACTTATCTAGTTTATGTCTTTTGGTCTTCTTCTAGTTTCAATCTTTTGTTTATCGGTTGTTACTTGTGTAGCCTAAGTTTGTTTCTGGTTTTGGTAACAAAATCTTAAATCATGTATGTTCGTACCTGTCTTAGCACAATTTTTATATGAACGTTTTATGAGAGTGGCTGCACCGTATTCGGTTGCCTACGTACCCTCTAAAGGGATCAAGCTGGTCGTAGTTCTATTTTTTAGTTTGTCATGTGTTTTGTTGAAGTATTTTTCGTGGGTCGAGATTTTCGTATATGAAATCTTTATGTTAGTTACGAGCTTATGTTCTCTTTATCCACTAGGGTGTTAGTATAGCTTATGCTCGTCTTCGTGTAACTTTTGCTCGTCGATCTTCTTCACCACTAGGGTGTTAGTATAGCTTATGCTCGTCTTCGTGTAAGTTCTGCTCGTCGATCTTCTTCACCACTAGGGTGTTAGTATAGCTTATGCTCGTCTTCGTGTAAATTCTGCTCGTCGACCTTGAATGTTCTTCCTTCTTCTGGGTTCTCCTTTGAATGTTCTTCGTTCTTCTGGGTTCTTCTTTGAATGTTCTTCGTTGTGTATGAAGTTCTTCTGCTCTCCCTTCTCCCTTTTCTTCTTCATCCAAGCTCTCTTTTATAGTAGGTTCAGGATGAGCAAAGGTTCTTCAGTTGAGTCCATGTGTCATCGTGTATGTGATTCCAGGTGTGAGCTTCAGAAGGCACGTGTTGGTTTCGCATGATCCTTCTGCTCATCGCAGGCCTTTCCCTTATTGGGCTTTGGTCTAATGGGCTTCTTCAGTAATTGGGCTAAAAGCCCAATTACCCCTCTACAATCAGTCCCCCAAAGTTTATCGAAAAAAGAGTATCTGAATTTTGATGAACTGATGTATTTGCCATGTGTCACATCTCTGTTGGGCTGCTCATTTTTGGGGAAGCGAATAGTCTCCTAGGGTTGAGAGGTTACTTTTTTTAATTATAAATAAGTGTCCCTTTCCTTACTTTGTCTCATTTTGCATCATCTCTTCTTCAAGGTACCTTCTCTCTCTAAGTTTTTCTTTTTTGTTTTTTTATGTCTTCTTTTTCTTTTTTTTTGTCGCGAGTTTTGGGTTCCGAAGTCCGAACTCGTGCTCGGCTTCATCATCTCAATCCTTGCTTGAATTATACTTCATGTCTCGTGAGAATTCTGCCTCTGCCGAACGCGTGCTTGCGGGATTATCTAATGTTGTTGGCTTTGTTGATTCTTCGACCAAGTGCTTGTCGTTCAGTGAATAAGAGATTTCTTCCTTCAGGCTCGTTGAACGTGGAGCGTGTGCTCGTCGTTTGGAGAGAGGTGCGGGCTCGTCTTCAGGGATCGCCGAACGGAGGAATTTTGGCTACGAATTCAAGGAAAGAGAAGCACGTGCTTGTCAATTGAAAAGAGAAGCTTTGATTGAAGAAGAAGTCAAGCGGACGGTAGCTAATCGCGTTTTGGACGAACAAGAGACGTGTGCTCGTCAATTGGGAGGGGAATCGACCGTGATTGTGAGACATGACGCACATATGCTCGTCGATCCAAATATTGACGAGCGCGTGAAGTCAATTCACGAATTGGAAGGAGAAAAAGCTTCGTCTGTTGACCACGACGAGCATATGGTCTCACATCATGGGCATGACGAGTGCGAGATGAGTGTTCGTCAGTCTGAAGGAGCGAGAACTTCGCCTACTAGTCACGACGAGCATGTGGTTGACGAGCACGGGGAATCTACTCATCTTGTTCTCCTCCCTTTTTCTGGAGATCATCGGATTGAAGTTGGTGGCACAAGTAGGCAACACAACGAACACGAGTTAGCCTTTAATGATGAATATAAGGTTGAAGATATGCTCTTTGAGATGGGGAGTACTTCTCTTGGTTACGAGCATATGTTGTCACAACTTGGTCCACGATTCGTCAATTTTTCTGGTAGTTCTCAAGGAAGTGCTTCCGCTGATCCTCCCAACGACGAGCATATGTTAGGCCCTTCTACTATTGTTCGTCGTGAGATCAGGAATCTGAAAGAGTGGCTTGATTCACTGAAGGGTCTTCCTTCTACTTGTGATGACGCATCTGTTCGTCAATTAATAGAGAATTGCGAGCTAGGAGGTATTGAGTTTCTTGTTCCTCAACCTCATGATCGTCCATGGCGTTCTCCTGAAGGCTACTTCTGTGTGTAAGAAGGTTTTTTCACGTGTGGTCTTCGCTTCCTTCTCCTGCAGATGTTCGTCTATTATTGTGACGAACGCAAGCTGGCTTTTACTCAATCGGCTCCAACTTTAGTTCACAATATGTTGATGTTATTTTGGATGGCGAGCAAGTGTGAGGTGGAAATTGATTGTCGCTTTTTTGAGGAAGTGTCGAACATCTCTCGTTGTCTTGATTATCAAGGTGCTTATTATGTGAGTATGAAGCCAAAGTACGAGATCATTTATGGCTCTCCGAACAAACTGTACAATTGGAAGCGTCGGTTCTTCTATGTCAAGATTAGTGAAGCTTCTGTTCTTGATGTTCGTCGAGAAGTTCGAGGATCTTGGAGTGCCCTCGTTGGTTTGGTTTTTAACCTCTTTAATTTTGTTATCTTTAATAGTTCTAATTGTTTGTAATAACCTTTTTATTGTGCAGATCGTCATCAAGTTGGTCGTCTATTGCGCCCACATTTCCGAGCAGAGGTTGACAGAAAGGCTCGTCTTGATCGAGGTAAGCTCTTTAACTTGTTTAATCTTGATTTCTTCCTTGCTTTATTTTAACTAAGTTTTAACAGATCCTAGCCAAATGAATTATTCTGCTCGTCTTCGTGATTTGGCCAAGAAGAGGAAGGCTGAAGCGTCTGCTCGACAAAGTCCCTCCAAGAGGCCTTCAACTAACAAAGGATGCAAGGATTCTTCTAAGAAAGGATCTCCTCGGGTTTTAATTACATCATCAGGCGCAGACAAGACCTCTGATCGTCCAAGGGCTACGCAGAAGTTAGGGGCTCTTCAGTCTGGCTCGAAGGATTCTCGCAAAGTGGTTCTTTCTTTGGCAGCTGAAAAATCCAAAGAGAAGAAGCGTGACGCTGCTCTCCGTTCGTCTAAGCATTCAGGAGCTGGGAGTTCGTCTACTCGTCCAGATGATCTGGACTTCCATTACAATGAGCCTACTACATTTATTGACAATAGACGAGCATGCGGTGAGTATCTCTACTCAGTGAGAAATTCTGACACGCCCTTTCCTCTACTTGACGAGCTCAAAGAAAAGGAGGCCTTTCTTGACTACGCTCGTAGTAAGATGCGGGTAATTGCTTCATTATTAATGTATTATTTTATTTTTTGTTAGTGTGTTTCATACTTATGCTCGACGTATTGGTTTGCTGAGTGATGAAGCCTTGAACCAGTTAATGGCTCGATATCAATCAAAGCTCGCTGCTGCTCGTCAAGCTTCAGAGAATGCTGGTGGATCTGAGGAATTAAGGAATACGCTCAAGAAGGAGAAAGACGAGAACACTCTTCTCAAAGCTTAACTTGGGATCTCAAGGAGAAGATTGACGAACTCAGGAAAGAGAATGCATCTGTAGTTGCTGATTTGAAAAACGAGCTCACCAACAAGGATAGTGAGCTCGACACTTTGAAAGGAAGCTATCGGAAGCTTCAGTCGATGAGCAAGCGCAATAGGAAGCTCTATGATTCTGTCAAGTCTGAGAACGACAAACTTCGTCTATCTCTTGATCCTCTTTCTGCTTGTCCTGAAAGGCTGCGCCGTCGTCTTGTTTTCCTTAGCGAGATCAAAGCACCATCGGCTTTACTTGATCAATGTGCAAGTACCCTTAATTGCCTTAAGTTGCTTAAGGAGGATGGAGTTGACATTCCACAAGACACTCTGGACTTGATGGAAGAGGATTTGAAGACGTACGAGCTTCAAGTCAAAGTTGTGGAGCCGTTCGCCATTGAATACGAGGACCTTTTTCCAGCATCTGATCTTGCTGTTGCTCAGGTTGGTCTTCCCGGAGAGCAACGCGATTCTGAGGCTGGGCTCGTCATTTTGGGGAAATAATGTGATGGTGGTGCTGAAGATGAACACACTGCTGCTTGTGAAGACGTACCTGCGAGCGGTGTCGTGCTGGCAGATGGGGAGATACCTCAAGGCCAAACTAGGGATCCAGAAGCCTGAGCGCTTATAGCTTTTATGCACCTTAGTTGTACTTTAACATTTTATTTTGTTCAGCATTTTGTAGTTCCTTGCTTGCGTTTGTTCAGCCTTTTGTCTTCTTGGAACTTTTTCTTTTGTTGTTTTTTATGAATGAACGTTTTAGAACTTATGCGATTTGCAATCCAGTACTTTGATATATTCTTTAAAGCGACTTCATATTGTGATTCCTGTCATTTATTCTGAAATCAAAGATTAGCGTAGAGACAAGCTTTTTACCTTAGTAAAGTAAGGCTTGTCTTTGCGTGATGAAAGTTAATTTGTATTTGTGCCAAGGCTAGGCTCGTCTCTTTTGATAAGGCCGGGCTTTGTATTAGCGATGTGTAGCTTTGGACTTGTCGCTACGTTTTTGAGAACTAGGCTCGTATACGTGTTGCGAGAGACTCGACACTGCATTTTGAGGACTAAGCTCGTATACGCGTTGTGAGAGACTCGGCACTGTGTTTTGAGGACTAAGTTCGTATACGCGGCGTACGAGGTTTTTGTCCTCGTCGCTGCGTTTTGAGGACTAAGCTCGTATACGCGTTGCGAGAGACTCGACACTGCGTTTTGAGGAATAAGCTCGTATACGCCTCGTGCGAGGTTTACATGCTCGTCGCTGCGTTTTGAGGACTAAGCTCGTATACGATTTCCCAGAGACTCGGCACTGCGTTTTGAGGACTAAGCTCGTATACGCGTCGTGCGAGGTTTTTGATGTCTTCAGATCGTCGATGATTGTTTGTCGGATTTTCTAATACTTTGGCTAACCTGGGACTTGTTCGCATATATATATATATATATATATATTTTTTTTTATACAAGTGGCTGCACCGTGTTTGGTTGCCTACGTACCCTCTTAGAATGGAATTAAGCCAAACGTAATTCTTATTACAAACATTTATAGATAAAAGTACTTAGTTAGTTATATATGTAGAACCACATGTTCTCCGGATTGCTTCAGTAGTAGTAACGGCGCAGGTTTACCGCATTCCAGCTACGTGGTATCGCCGTTCCATCCATCTTCAAAAGTTCGTATACACCAGGTTTGACAATCTTTGAAATTATGTAAGGACTTTGTCAATTTATGCCAAGTTTTCCTGCATTTGGTTCCATCGTGTTTTCGTATACTCGGCGTAGTACCAAATCTCCTTCTTCAAAATGACGTCCTCGGACTTTGTCGTTATAGTACTTTGTTGATAATTTTGGAGGTTTAGCAAGGCTTGGTCTCGTAATTCCTCAACTTGATCTAGGGAATCTTCAAGCATTGCGTTATTCAAGTTGTGTTGTCTTGGAAGTTCTGTCCTTCGTAAGTTCGGGATGCTTGCTTCGAACGGTGCTAGAGCTTCCGTTTCGTGCGATAATGAGAAGGGGGTTTTTCCTGTCGTGCTTCACGGGGTTGTTCTGTACGACCACAACACACCGTCCAATTCGTCCGCCCATTTCCCTTTTTTGTCGTCGAGGCGCTTCTTGAGTCCATTTATGATGATTTTGTTTGATGCTTCGGCTAGCCCGTTCCCTTATGGGTTTCGTGGTGTTGCTTTGCTAAGACGGATCCGCCAATTTGCGCAAAAGTCCTCAAACTTCTTGGAGATGAACTACGAGCCGTTGTCCATCACTATTTCGTATGGGAGTCCATGGCGGCATATGATGTTTCTCCATTCGAATTTTCGAACGTCCGAGTCTTGAATCTTTGTGTAAGAATCTGCTTCGACCTATTTGGTAAAGTATTCGGTGAGTACTAGTACGAATCGTTTTTGTCGGGAAGGAGGTAGTGGTCCGACAATGTCCATCGCCCATCTCATGAAAGGATAAGGTGCGGCGCTGTTGCGAGAAATTCTGCCTGTGAATGGATGATAGGTGCGTGATGTTGGCATGCTTCACACTTTGCGGCAAACTTTTCGCAGTCGAAATTCATGGTAGGCCAAAAGTATCCGAGTCGCCGAACTTTGAGAGCGAGTGATCGTCCGCCAGAATGGTTACCTCTTGCTCCTATATGAACTTCTTGCATAACTTGTAAGGTTTCCTTTCCGTGAATACATGTTAACAGAGTTCTGTCTATACTTCTCCTTAGCAAATGTTCCTTGTGCAGCGTATAGTGGGCACTTCAGACTTTTAACCGTCGCGCCGCCCATCTGTATTCTAGAAGGGTTACGTCTGCTATGTATAATTTGATATCTTCTCACCAGTCTACATGATCTTTGACAATTTGGTCTTTTTCGGGAATTTTTTCCACGGGTTGGCAGTATTCTGTTATGCTCAGGCAAGATCCCTTTGATAAACTTATGCTTGGGACTTGAATGATTTCGACGAGGATTATCCTGTGTCTTTCCGGGTCCAAGGTTGATGCTAATGCAGCCAATGCGTCGGCATAAGTATTTTCTCCGCGTGAGATTTTTGTCAAACGAAATTCCAAGAATTCCTTTGCTAGTTCTTGCACCACTTTGAGATAAGTGTCCATTCATTCGTTCTTTGTGTCAAATTCTCCGTTGAATTGACTTGTTACGAGTTGAGAGTCGCAACGTGCTTCCTAGTGATTGGACTAGTCGCAATCCGGCTATTAGGGCTTCGTATTCTGCTTCGTTGTTGGATGCTGCGAACATCAATCGAAACGATTGTTCAATGATGCTTCCTTTGGGCGATACTAGTTGTATTCCAACTCTTGCCCCGTGCGCGGATGATGATCCGTCTACGTATAGCGTCCACTTTTCTTCAGTACCTTCTATTTCTCGTAATTCTGGTTCTAATTCAATTAAAAAGTCCGCTAGGACATGGGATTTTGCACTAGTTCTTCCTTTGAAGTCAATATCGTATTCGCTTAACTAGATTGGCCACTTGGTTAATCTTCCGGACTGATTTGGACTATGCAGAATTGAGCGTAAAGGATGGTTGGTCAATAACGTTATGGCGTGAGATTAGAAGTAAGGGCGTAGCTTCCTTGCGGATGTTGCGATTACCATGGCAAGTTTTTCCATTGTCGTGTATTTTGTTTCGACGTCGTTTAATGACTTGCTGGCGTAAAATATATGCTTTTGTTCTCTGCGATCTTCTCGGACTAGCACTCCGCTTACTGTCGCATGTGTTACTGAAATGTAGAGATATAAGGTTTCTCCGTCTTCGGGTTTCACCAACACCTGGGGTGTAGAAAGGTAACTTTTTAACTCCGTGAAGGCTGACTCGCATCCGTTGTCCCATTCGCAAATCATCCAAATGGTCTTTAGCTTTTGCTGATTTGACGATCATGTCGTCGATGTATACCTCCATTGTCTTGCTTATTTGATCCTTGAACATTTTGTTGACCAATCTTTGATATGTTGCACCGCCGTTCTTAAGTCTGAATGACATTACTTTGTAACAGTATATTCCGTGATCCGTGATGAATGACGTTTTCTCGCGATCGTTAGGATGCATTCTGATTTGGTTGTATCCGGAAAAGGCGTCCATGAAAGACAATAGTTCATTGCATGATGTTGCTTCCACTAACTGATCGATGCGTGGTAATGGGAAACTATCTTTCGAGCAAGCTTTGTTCAGGTCCGTGAAATTCACGCATATTCGCCATTTTCCGTTTTTCTTTTTTACAACCACCGGGTTCGAGAGCCACTCGGGATAACGTACTCCTATTATTGATCCAGCTTTGATTAGCCAACCAATTTCTTCGTTTACGGCACGCGTTCGTTCGGGGCCTAACTTCCTTCTATTTTGCTTGACCGACTTGAATGTTGGGTCTATGTTTAGCTCATGTGATGTTACATCCGTACTTATTCCCGGCATGTTTTCAGTTGACCAAGCGAATGTTGCAACGTTTTGCTGAAGGAATTTGATGAGTTCAATCTTTATGTTAATTGGGATTTCAGAACCGATTCCAACGCATTTCTTACCATCGGAGGGGTCGATGTTGACTTGCTCGATCTTGTCCAAGATATCGTCTTCAAGTTTGCAACTTTCTCGAGCGCACGTCGAATTTATGATCATATAAGTCTTCCTTTATTTCGGAGTTTGTGTTCCGTAATAAAGCAGGTTCTTGCCATTTGTTGATTTCCTCGAACAGTACACACTCCGCCGTTGGTAGGGAGTTTGAGGCATTGGTGGTAGGTCGAGATTACTACTTTTATCGTGTATATCCACGAGGTTCCTAAGATAGCATTGTAGATCGCTGGCTTGTCGACAACAAGAAACTTCACCCAAGTAGTTGTTCCACCGAGGAAGACATGGATCTTTATCGTTCCTAGCGTCATGGTTGTGTCTCCATCGAATCCCGTCAATGGGCGAACTGAGTGTTTCATCTTTATGTCTTTCAAATCTATACGTTGTAATTTTTCTTGGAAAATTAGATCGACGGAGCTTCCGGTGTCGACTAACACTCGAGATACATCGCAGTCGGAGATACTTAACTCTATAACAAGCGGATCATTGTGTGGCGTGGTGAGACGTATCGTGTCTTCTTTTATAAAGCATATGTCTTGTGCGGGAACCCATTTTGTTTGCCTATTTTCATTGGTTCGGCTTTGGTAGTTTTGCGTCGTTCTTGCTTCTCGTTCGTAGACTTTAATGGCTCGGACCGAATCATTGCATGCGACAAGTCCTCCCATTATCATATTTATTCGTTTTCTTGGTGGTGGTAGTTTATCTTTATTGTCGTCATGCGGTCGCTTGGATGAGTTCATTGGGGCTTTTGCGCTTGTTGAGGCGTTGCGTTCTTCTTGTGTGCCACTGTTATCTCCTTTTGATGTCCCAGTTTTATTTTTTTTCTCTTTCGTGGTGGTTCGTACTTAGGCCACCTTTATCTGGATGCTCTCTTTGCTATCTCTCGAGGAGAATCCGTTGCAGCTGTTTACATTGTGAAGTTGAGTGTCCATTTCGCTTGTGGAATTCGCAATATGCTTGTGTATCTGGAAAGTCGGTAGGGGCGCTTTTGTTCCAACGGGGGTTTTGATTCTTTTGTGTTGAACCGCGAGGTGGCGAATCAACATAAAATATGTTTGCCTTGCTATCATTTTCGGCATAGTTTCTCTTATATTGCTGTCGAGACTCTTTGCCTTTGTGTTCTTCATTTTCTTTAAAAGAATCTTTGGTCGTTGATTGATTGGTGAATCGGGATCTTTGATCCTCTACTTCGGCGAACCTGTTAGCAAGGTGTAAGGCGTCTTCCAGTGTTCGCGGTGTGTTGATGTGCAAATCGTCTTTTAGGTTTGAGTCTTCGCACAACCCGTTTCGGAGAGCTGGAATTGCAACGTCATCTGAAACAATTACTCTTGACACGATAGCTTTGAATCGCTCGAGGTACGATCGTAGGGTCTCTTTCGTCCCTTGGAAGATGGAGTATAGATCTGCGCTCGTCGTTGCCGGCTGGATGTACATTGAGTAGTGTTTGAGAAATACTTTCGATAGCTGTTTGTAGTTGTTGATTGAATATGGTTCCAACTTTGTAAACCAATCCAGCGCATCTCCGGTCAGGCTTTCTACAAACATATGATAGTATCCGGTGTCGTATTCTTGCGGCGTATATTGAGCTCGGCCCATCGCGATTCCGAAGACTGTTAAGAACCTATTCGGATCTGTCTTTCCATCGTATGTTGGGCATTTTATTTTGATGTTGTGTTGAACTCTAACTGCCAGTAGTTGCCTGCTAAATGGTGTATTCTGCGACTTAGTTAGCATTTGGTCGATCTCCGGGGCTGAACTGGTCGCGTTATGGAGTCGTGATGCCATCTTCTCGATCTCTTCTTTCATTGCTCTAATGGTTACTGCTTGGTCCTCTAGACGGTCAAGTGCTGGAGATGCTGGTTCTATTAGACTGACGCGTAATTCCTGGTATTGAGGGCTCCCGATACGTCGGTTCGTCATCCGCTCTTCCTGTAATTCGATCGGCTGTTGGTTTTGTCGAACGCCTTAGTTTGGTGACTCTTCGAACCGGACTCTCTCATGAGAAGAATGGTCTATACTTATTGGGGTAGCCCTTGCTCGTGCTTCTTCGAGTGCTACAATCTTGTTCTGGAATTCTTCAAACTTTTTGTTCGTATTTCGAGTTGTTTCTTCCAATCTCCTTAGGAGAGTTTGAAGAAGTTTTGGGATGTCCATATGTTCGTCAGGTGACACTAGCAATGTCACTTGACGAACATGGTCGTTCTCCGGTTCGTCGTGAAGAGTGACTTCTTGTCTTGGAGATTATCCGCTGTTGATGTCTCCCACTCGTAGCAACTGTTCGTTACTGCTTCGAGCTCTGTCCACCGGCTCGTCGACCACCATTATGACTTCTTGCGTTTAGAAGAATATCTAGTCCCCACAGACGGTGCCAACTGTTCGTACCTGTCTTTGTACAATTTTTATATGAACGTTTTATTAGAGTGGATGCACCGTGTTCGGTTGCCTACGTACCCTCTAAAGGGATCAAGCCGGTCGTAGTTCTATTTTTTAGTTTGTCATGTGTTTTGTTGAAGTATTTTTCGTGGGTCGAGATTTTCGTATATGAAGTATTTATGTCAGTTACGAGCTTATGTTCTCTTTCACCACTAGGGTGTTAGTATAGCTTATGCTCGTCTTCGTGTAACTTCTGCTCGTCGATCTTCTTCACCACTAGGGTGTTAGTATAGCTTATGCTCGTCTTCGTGTAACTTATGCTCGTTGATCTTCTTCACCACTAGGGTGTTAGTATAGCTTATGCTCGTCTTCGTGTAAATTCTGCTCGTCGATTTTCTTCACCACTAGGGTGTTCGTATAGCTTATGCTCGTCTTCGTGTAAATTCTGCTCGTCGACCTTGAATGTTCTTCCTTCTTCTGGGTTCTCCTTTGAATGTTCTTTGTTCTTCTGGGTTCTCCTTTGAATGTTCTTCGTTCTTCCAGGTTCTTCTTCGAATGTTCTTCGTTGTGTATGAAGTTCTTCTGCTCTCCCTCCTCCCTTTCCTTCTTCATCCAAGCTCTCTTTTATAGTAGGTTCAGGATGGGCAAAGGTTCTTCAGTTGAGTACAGGTGTCATCTTGCATGTGATTCCAGGTGTGAGCTTTTCAAGACACGTGTTGGTTTCGCAGGATCCTTCTGCTCGTCGCAGACTTTTCCCTTATTGGGCTTTGGTCTAATGGGCTTCTTCAGTAATTGGATTTCAGTAATTGGGCTAAACTTAGAGCTTTTTGCTCCTCCTTTTGGCTAAGTAACAGAACATGTCTTTAGGGGAAAAATAATAGAATTGACTTAAAGGTTTTGTCAGTTTCGGCCGACGTCACCATTCCCATCCGGTCAAATATCTATTGATTCTGTATAATAGAATTGTTCTTTTCCGGCAAATCATTTGCGCTCATCTAATTTTCTGTTTGACCAAATTAGTTCAGTCCACTGGTCAATCTTCTACTGAATTTGTGGGGTTCTAGTCGTGAACATGTGTTGAAAAGACAAGACAATATGATCCTTTATGTTTAAGTGGCTTGATGTTAGGCATGATTGTTGGTATATCTTTAATTCCATTTGCCCTAAAGATATCTTTCTTCTATCTCTCCTTTGCTTCAGATATTTGTAGAGGTTATGAAGAAACTCAAAGGAAGGGATTTGCAAATAATCTTAAATCAGGCTCCTCGACGACAGGAGTCTCGGATATTCATTTTGCCACTTCCAACGTAATTGGAAATCTACTACTAGTAGTAACGATAAGAAGTACTTGTCATTGTTGACTGATATGTTATGTTATACTCTGTTTCAGGCTAACTTCTCGCCACTCTATGCTGATCCATATACTGGTGGTTTAATGCCTGCGGGTTACCTACCACAGTCAACCGTAAGTATATATTCTCCTTCATTACATATGAATCATGTGACAAAGAAGATATAAATGCTGAAACTATATTTGCTTAAGGTGAACTTGTAATAGAACATCATGCTGTGAAGCAGTTCCAGACAGCGATGGAAAGAGATGCCAATCTTAAATAGTGGATCGTTCTTGAGATTGATCACTCCATCTAAGATTTCATTTTGCTCATCAAACTTTCTACAGATATGGAATCCCCAATTGATGAATCGAGTTCCGGTACCATTGAACCTTATAGAAAATTTATAGAAAATGAGCCCATCTTTGTCAATGCCAAGCAATTTCATGCAATTATGAGGAGGAGGCAGCAACGTGCAAAGCTAGAGGCAGCAACGTGCAAAGCTAGAGGCAGCAACGTGCAAAGCTAGAGGCTTAAAACAAATTAACCAAAACTCGTAAGGTATATAGTAATATAGTATCAGTTTTTTAGCTATTTCTTTCTGGTTTCATAAATAAATAATACTCATTAATCCATATCACACAGCCGTATCTTCATGAATCTCGGCATGTTCACGCTCTTAAACGACCCAGAGGATCTGGTGGAAGATTTCTAAACACCAAAAAGCTTCAGAATCTACTGAGCCAAATCACGACATGCCAATCCAGCAGCAACACACAGAGGGAAACGTGTCAACATTCATGTCTCAACAGCTGCAGAACAGCAAGGACCGTGGTTGTTCAACCACTTCTGGCTCCGACATAACCTCTGCTTCTGACGTCAGTGATCTCATTGGGCACTCTAAGTTTCAGATATCAGATTGCCCATCTCAGACAAACCCAACAATGTATGTTCATGGTCAATCAAATGACATGCATGGAGGTGGGAACGCACACCATTTCCCTGTCCATATATAAGACATTGGAATCTGGTGCTATGCATGTTCCCACAAAAAGGGAAGTCATCCTTGGCTGCTAGTTTTCTTTGTTAGTTTCACGCTATGTTATCCATATATCACTCAAGGACCAAAAACCTACAAGCTTTAACTGCTTGCGTGTCTTTTGTCGTTTGTATCACGAACCATCACGTGTAAAGTCAGTGATTGGATCGGAGTGTTAAATGTAAATCTTGCTCATTGCTTTTTTCATAGTTAGTAAACCTAAACCAGATTCAGACACCATTAAGATTTTTTTTTGTTGAAATGTGAACTTTATTACTTCAAAAAAAAATGATTACATACAAATGAAAATAAACAGAATACTAAATAATGAGCTTGTCAAAAAAAAAGAGAAAAAATTAATGAATCTCAAACCATCTCCTAAAAAGACTTTCAAATCTACGAGGGTATTAGTAATGAAGAGAACATATTTTGTTTCTAATCACTCTATCAATGGTCTTAATAGTAGAACGGATATCGGCATAGCCACGACCATAAATCTGAGAGTTTCTCTCACGCCATATGTAATATATGGAAGTCTGAAAAAGTAGGCAAAGCAAGACCGAATCAACACGATTCCTCGTAGCAGCAATAGTGGAAATAGTATCAGACCAATCCAGAGAGATGGAGTCACCAAGAAGAGAGCCACAAAGATCTTTCCAGACCGAGAAGGTATATGGGCAAGCAAAGAAGAGATGCTCTCGAGATTCATCCCTTTCACCACAAAATATACAAGCTTGAATGTGTCCTTAATGCCTCATTCGAACCCCAGTAGATAACCTGTTCCTTAAAGCAAGCCAAGATATAAAACCAAACCTAGGAACCGATTGTGGAAACCAAATGATACGATGCCAAGAAACAGAGGGATGATGCTGGCGGATCAGATCCCAGGTTTTGGTTGCAGAAAAACGAGGTTGGAAGACTGTAGTAGAATGTTTCCACAAGAATTTATCAGCAGCAATAGTTGATAGAGGCGGAAGAGAGCGGATATGAGAAGTCAGATATGAGAAGGCACTAGAACAAGAAGCATGAGGGAGCCAGCCAGTAGAAGGAGAGTAAGCCTCCGAAACAAATGCATAACGAGAGATGCCAAGGTATCTGGTTCCTGAACCGCCAGTAACATCAATTAGTTTGCCAAAAGAACTCCAATTATCAGACCAGAATGAAGTGTCTAAGCCTGAAACAAGATCCACTTTAAAGAATGAGTAGGCTAGAGATATGAGTTTGAGCACCATTACGATTTTGCATATATCATGCAGGTCTGAAGACTGGTTAATGTGAAGTTAAAGCAAAACCTGGCATCTTCGCAGCTTACAAAAAGAACAAAATGCTCCTTAAACGTGCTTTTCTGTCACATTATTGGAGTTACAATCTGTACATGTACAAAGTTTTAGACTTGAACCTAACACCAATATGATATAACAGCATCTCTAAGCGAATCAAAAACAAAACCTATTAGTTGACTTGAACGGAGAAACGATTATTGTCTCTCTGTCAGCCATAGCTAAACATCTCACCGCAAGGTCCATTCTTTTTGCAGTAGATAAATTCCAGCGGTGATATGGAGAGCTGGTCCGACGTTGTTAAGGGCCCTATTCGAAACTAAAAAGAATTTCAATAAAAAAAACCAATTCAAAGGTATGGAAAAAAAAGAGAAACAATCTCAATTACGAGTTAGACACAATTTTAATTAAACTACTTTTGACTAAATATGAACAAATAAGATAGAAAAAGTTGAAGATTTAACAAATGAAGAAGCCTAGATAAACTATTGATTTTGATTGAAAAAGTTATGCAAAGTGAGATTTACTTTAATTTTTTTCTCGAGACGATAATAAACTCTAAAATAAGAATCACTCTAACATGGGAGGGGAGTTCAATAATTTTTTTTAACCTAGAAAAATCATTAACTCTAAAATTTTTGGGCCTCCTAAAATTTTTGAGCCTCTTAAAATTTTTGGGCCATAATCTTTCGCCTATGTCACGGGCCGACTCTGGTGGCGGGGACAAGACAAAAAGATTTTATATACATGTTAATCTGTTACAGACCGTAGTTAGGGTTCCAGTGTTTTCGGGTAAAAGACACGCGGGTACATAATTTACTAATATAGATTAGAAAGAAAAACAAAAAACGAAGAAAATTTAATGGGCCTCTAAAATTACGGCCCAACAATATGAAAAATAGTAATGGGTCACAAATAGTTATAGCAATGTATATGATATACAATAAAATTTCTATAAATTAATAATATTGGGACTTTGAAAAAATTATTAATTTAGAGATATTAATTTATAGTATTTTTAGTTACTAAAATTCTTTAAAAAAAGATAAATTGAAACCTTTTTTATATTCATTTTTTGGAGGTTATAAATTTTATAATTTTAGAACTAAAATTTTTAATATTTATTGACCATAAAGTAAAGATACTATATATATATATATATATATTCAAATTTGTGATTAATGACATCAACTGTCTTGTTTCAACAACTTATAATATTATTATAATGAAAATGATACATGTTAAAAAAAACTGAAAACTTAAAGAAATTGATTATTTTTATGACATGTTATAGTTAACATCATAATTTGAAAATATAAGATAACAATTGTTTTAGAGTTGAACTCTAGAAAAAAAATTCATTTTTTAAAATCATACATTAATATATCAACTTATTTATATATACATATAGATGATTATTAATTTATGATATTATTGGGACTATATTTTTACATAAAAGTTTCAAAATAATTATTATCTTATTAATTTATTAAATTTGATCCAATTTTACATTGGTCCTATTTGGGACAAGAAAATTTTATTAATTTGTAAAGGTTATTAATTTATTGAGTATTAATTTATGAAGATTCTATTGTATATTTAATTTCTACTCATTATAACCTTAATACTAGTAGGACAATACCAGAAAGCTATTGGAGATGGATCTCAGATCCAACCCTTCGGCCCACGAGCAACAAATGATTTGAGGCCCGTTATGCTTTCTAACTCGGTGATATGAGGAAGTACCCGAGATAGTATCTCACATTAGGATGATAACTCGGCAATTGCTCTGTTTCAGCAACTTATCTTCATCTTAGATCAAGGAAACTTGACCAGCACGCCTCCAAGAGAGAAATATGGAAATATTCCTTACCTAATATGGAATATTTCCAGATTTCTCGCTGGACCTTTAAGATAGCATCGAATATTAAAAGAAAATGTAATATTTCCAATTTTAAACCCAATGTAACCGCCTCTATGCATTATAAATAGAGGCGAAGGTGTCTACAAAAGACCAGTTTTTGGACAATTGACATTCAAGTAATAAAAAGGTACTCAGCACATCTTACACAAATTATTATCCTTGTCTCCTTAATTGATCTAAATCTTTGCCATCATCCCTCTTTAATCTTAGAATTAGATTTAGAACATTTTTGTTAAATCCAGTTCAAACAGTTGGCGCCATCTGTGGGGAAGACATCGAAGGATTTCTTTGCGCGGAAGGAACAAAAGAGAATAAATCCAAGCAGCAATGTCAGGAAACGACGGTGAAATCAGCCCATCAGCAAGGGTGGTCGTCGACCCACCTGTAGTGTTACTCGAGCAATCTCATGGCTCACTATCGCGCCAAAATCATAGCTAAGAAGAGCTACATAACTAGAATACTCTCCAGGATCCTCTAGCGAAGCCCCCAATGATAACAGCCATGATGCAAACCTTGTTGCAACAGATAAAGTCAACCGAGCACAGGAGTAATGAGCGATTTGCTCGGATTGAAGCACAAGCTGGGTTGCGAGACAAGAAACTTGAACATCAAGCTAGGAACTCAGAAGAGATGCTGGCCAGTGTGTAGAGGAACCTCTTTGGTGGAATACCGAGTTCTTAACTTACTGATACCCGATGCACAATTTGGCACAAGCCCCCCAATCTGTACCATTGACATTGGACGCTGCAACAGTCTTGAACATGATAAACGAGATGAGATCGCAATTTCACTAAGCAACTAGCTCAGCTCCGGAAATCGGACGGATCCTGGCTCAAGCCCGGAACCTTTGTTTTCCTTCTGATTGAGAAGAATCTCGTTGAATCTCGGACCGAGACTTTGTTGCCCATCTTATGATGGAACGATCGACCCGCTAGTTATTATGAGTGTGTTCAATGTTATGATGGGGTGTACGAGTTACCACTCAGATCAAGAAGACGCGACATATTTTTAGCTTTTTGCAGAAAATCTAGTTTGAGATGCACTCACATGGTTCAAAAAGTTGCTTTCAGGGTCAGTGGATAACTATAATCAATAGGTCAAATTATTCGTGAAGCAATACGCAATATTCATCAACCAAGATACATTGGTAGTAGAGTTGCGGTCTCTGAGGTAAGGAAGTGATGAGACTTTGAAATTGTATCTCGGTCGATTTAGAAGAATTGTGACCAAAGTGAAAGTTAGTGAAGACATGGCCATTGAAGCCCTTCGAACTTGAATGATTAGTGATGAAGCGCTGAAGAGAGACCTCTTCGTTAATCGGCCTACTATGGTATTTAATGCTTTGTGTAGGTCGGCTAGGCATGTCGAGTACCTCAAAGAAGAGAATATCTTGACAAATACTCAAGAAGCGCCTAAGACTCAAGCATCGAAAGAGTCAAATGACGGGTACCAAGAACCAAAACAACACTTCAATAAAGGAAAAAGCCGAATGGCTACAACATTCCAAGTCCGGGAAACAACACAGAAATGAAGAAGACCATGGAACAACAATTATAACCATGAAGAATTCAGTGTCTTTCACAATCGCGTAAGGCATCCAACCTCAAAATACAAACAGTTGCAAGGGCTACTAGCTGAAAAATTCAATAAGGGGGAATTCGCCTTTCATAAGAAGAAACTCGAAATTTCTGCGCTCAGAAAGGAAAGGAAGCAGAGTCACGCGAAGTCGTAACTGCAATTAGCCATAAACTTGGTTCAGGAGAGAAACCGTTAAAGCAGGGAAACTCAAACATCGTCTTTACAGCTGAAGATTTAAACAGTCTTGAATATTCTCATAAAGATCCTCTTGTGGTAAATATACGGGTCGGGTATAAATATGAGAAATTTTTTTACGTTTCCAATCTATATATGAGTATTTCATACCCGTGATACAGTTATTTACCCAAAAAATATCAGAATACCCAAAAAAATATCTAAACACTGTAATTTTTGTGAAAAATTACCCTAAATTCTCGTATATGTTTATATGTTTTTGGGTCAATCGGGTACCCATTCATACCTGATACCCACATGTATAAATGAAGAGGACCCAATAGGTATTTTTCTCGGTACTGAGTACTACATGATATCCATTATTTCGGGTCGGTTTTGGTTTGATTTTTTGGTTCCGAGAATTTTTCCCAGCCCTACTTGCTTCTGAAAAACCAGAATCATCAATAGTTGGGCTCGTAAACATCTATCTAACCGATTCCTCTAAGTGTGTCAGTATCGGTGTGAATTTGGATAAAAATATTCGAGCTAAGCTAATCAAGATATTGGAGAAAATGTGAAGACCTTTGCTTGGTCTGTGCATGATATGCCTAGGATAGATCCAAAGGTAGCAAGCTAAAAGCTCAACGTTAACCCGACGTACAAGTCTATCAAACAGAAAAGAAAGAAGTTAGGCCAGGAACGAACCAAACAGTAAATGAAGAGGTAAAGAAGCTAACTAAAGTCGGATCCATTGTAGAAGTACAATATCCGGATTGGCTTGCTAACCCTATTGTGGTGCCAAAAAAAAATGGCAAGTGGCGAGTGTGCGTAGACTTTACCTTTGAACAAGGCTTACCCAAAGGATAGTTTCCCTTTACCTAATATTGATCGTATCATCGAGGCAACAATATGGATAGTTTCCCTTAACCTAATATTCATGGATGCGTTCTCGGACTATAATCAAATCAAGATTGCATCCCGATGATAGAGAAAAGACCTCGTTCATAACCAAAAGAGGGACATTCGGGCTAAAGAATGCACAAGCAACTTATCAATGTCTCGTCAATAAAAATTTTGTAGATCAACTCGGCCATACAATGAAAGTCTATATTGAGGACATGCTTATGAAACCAAGAAAGGCCAAAGACCATGTCGACCATTTGGCTCGATGCTTTCAAACCTTGAACGAGTATCAAATGATGCTTAATCCGACAAGGTGTAGTTTTGGTGCAACTTCGGGAGAATTCCTTGGATATATCATCACTCAGCGCAGGATTGAGGCAAATCCGAAGAAAATCATGGCACTACAGGAATTTACCTCACCAAAAAACAAGCGAGAAGTTCAGCACCTTACTGGGCGAATTGCTGCCTTGATTCGCTTCATATCTCAGTCAACCGACAAGTGCCTTCCTTTCTACCAATTGTTGCGCGGGAACAAAGGATTTAAGTGGAATGACGAGTGCGAGGATGCTTTTTCCGAATTAAAAAAGCATATGTCCACGCCACCAATTTGAGCCAAGCCGAAAGAAGGAGAGTCACTTTACTTATACATAGCAATTTTGGTGTCGGTGGTTAGTAGTGTTCTGGTAAGGGAAGATCGTGGAACTCAATACTCGATTTTCTACACTGTTAAATCCCTAGACGGGGCAAAGTCTTGGTACCCGTCCACCGAAAAACTCACCTTAGTTGTTGTTATTTTAACCATAAAGTTGTAACAATACATTCAATCTCATATGATCATCGTGTTGACAGATCATCCGTTACGAATGATACTTCACAGTCCGAATCAATCCAAAAGGGTTACTAAATGGGCAATTGAGCTCAGCGAATACGACATAGAGTACAAGGGACGAAGTAGCGCTAAGTCGCAACTGTTAGCGGATTTTCTGATTGAGTTGGCGCCCGAGTTAGAACCTACAGAACCTGTCGGTGTTATTTAGGTTTGGAAGCTCTTTGTCGACGGATTCGTTTCGCAACATGGATCGGGTATCAGAATTCGGTTAGAAACCCCAACCGGGGAAGTATTGGAGTAGTCATTCCGCTTCGCATTTTCAACATCCAAAAATGAGGCCAAGTACGAGGCATTGATTGTTGTAATCTAACTTGCAATGGAAATCGGAGTAGTCCTTATTGAATGCTATTGTGATTCACAAGTAGTGGTTAATCAGGTTAATGGGGGATACGACACTAAGAATGACCGAAGATAATCATACTTGAAATTTGTGAAGGGTTAACCAAAGGAATGAAGTTTAACATTAATAAAATTCCTCGAATAGAAAACACATCGGCAGATGCCTTGGCTGCATTGGCATCTACTACTGACCTGATCCAAAGGCTAATAATTCCAGTAGAAAATATCAAAAAGCCGAGTATTCAATTGCCGAAAAGAGACTTTGCCATCGTCTCGGTAATCGCTGATGCACTTGAATCGTCCCATGTGATAGGTCTATCACTGGACCCTCTGACATAAAAAGTCATTGATTAGAGAGATGAAATCCTAGCTTACATTTTGGAAGGAGAAGAACCCGAAAATAGATAGGCAACAAGACGACTGAAGGGCAAGTGTGTTCATTACCTACAACTCGATGGAAATCTCTTTCGGTAAAGCACAAGTGAAGTTCTGTTAAGTTGCATCAGTGGCGATGAGACGAGACGGTGATGCAAGAGACTCATGAAGGAGCAGGTGGAAATATCTCTGGCTGGCGAACCTTAAGTCTAAAAATCCAAAATCTCGGGTATTTTTTGCCAACAATGGCACAAGATTGCGAGAAGTATGCGTCCTAGTGTGAAGCATGTCAGCGACATACCCCATTGATCCACGCGCCGACCAAAGAGCTTATGACTTCAACAATGCTTTATCCATTTATGCCTAGGGTGATTGACATAGTTGGTCATTTACCATCATCTCGGCAGAAGCATTTTTTTCTTATAATGACCGACTATTTCACTAAGTGGGTTGAAGTAAAAGTATATTCACAGAACCACAATAAAGATGTTCAGAAGTTTGTCTGGAATATAATTTGTTCATAAGTATAACTTATTTTATAGAAATTTTAAAAACTAAACCCGAACCCAAAACCGAACCAAACATATATTATCTACCATTCAACTACTTTCTTTTAGTTACAAATTTCCTGAACCGAAACTTTCCTAACGGAACCTGAACCATTTAACCGAACGTCCAAGCCTAGCTAAGACCTAGTTTCTCACATCCTAAGTTGGAACCTAGTTTCCATGCGAAAAAATGCAGAGACCAAATTATCTCGCACCTACAAAGCTCAGACCTAATTTCTCACATCCTAAATTGGAACCTAGTTTCCACGCGAAAATATGCTAAAACCGAGTTTACATCAAGAAGGAAAGTAGTTTCCGATTTAGAGAGCTTAAACTTCACTTCTCACAAGTTACACAATAATTTAAGATAAAACAAATCATGAAGGCAAGCCAATAGTCGGGCAAATATCCATGTATTCAAATTAAAAGCAAAATATTAAACTAGTTTTTTACGAACGGCAAAGTAAATAAGGCTAGAACGAAATACATAAATAACAAAATAAAATCCAAACAAATGGACTAGTAACAACAGTAGAATATCTAAAATGCATATATCTCGGCATTAGCTTGTCCTTCATCCTTGAGCCATTGGGAAAATAATTTCACGATTTGAGCCATGTTGATCAAAACGCCGAGGTGGAAGAGTGACGAGTTCAAAATCGCGAATACTAAGCTGAGGACGGTCATTAGTTCCGACCGCGACAACCTCATTGGAGTCAATCCGAGGTGCTAAGCCCTTTCTTAGAGCCAAAGCTGCTTCGCCCAAACTCGAAGATTCACTTATTTTAAAAATCAGGACAATTAAGTCGTCAGGAAAAAGCTCTGTGATCACCTCTTTCTCAATGGCTTCCTTCTCCGCTTCAAGCTCCCTGGCTATGTAGTTAACGAAAACCTCATGAGCCTCAATTCTCTGTCGTTTAAGCGACCGAATTATGCTGTTAGCACCGACATATTGAGCATATTTGAACCTTGCAGCAATCCTCCTAAAGCGAGCAAACATTTGAACTAACAAATCTTGATAAGCCTTTAGCTTGTTTGAGATAATAACATCATGTAAGCGAGAGTTAAAATTACCTTTGATCTCGTCCAAATAAGTCTGAAGCGACGATACAACAATATTGGCTTTCTCGGCAGCCTTGAAAGCGATACATCGATCCTCTTTGGTAACCTCTAGAGAATCCCTTAAAGCAGCAATTTCTTCAGCTTGTTTAAGAAACCTTTTCTACTCTGCCAGCAACTCGGTTTTCGCCTCAGAGAGCTCCTACTCCACCCTCAAAGAAGGAAACTAAAAAAGGCAAAAATTACCGAGGTCGAACCTTAAACATGATCACGATAGTCTCCTCGCACTATTTCCTGTTCAGCATCTAATCAGGAGGAGGGAACTCTCCTAGCGTGTTCCTGATATGGCGCATCATGTCGGTACAAGCAGTCTCGAAGGCAGAAATATGAGATGTTGAGGTGAATGTGTAGTCAGAGCTGAAGTTCCCAAAAGCTTTCCCCTTTTTAACCAAGGGTATCTCAAGAAAAGGATCCTCTAGACCTTTATGTTTCAAGGTCCCGTTCTTTACAATGGTGATGGCGGCCGAGTGACCTAAGAGCATCGAGCAACGACTAATCACTTCATCGCCCAAACGCTTAGCAAAAGAGATCTTGACAGTCTTACCTGATTGCTGGAGATCAGGTTGGACTAAGTTAACCGCAAACTTTTTCTCCTTTGGGATCAAGTCTTTGGCCGAGATATCTCCCTTCTCGACTATCTTTGCTTTGATGAGGGCTTTTTTTCATTTTCTTTGAAGATGGTGAGGCCCCAGAACCTTTAGTTGTATATGTTCAATCCAAGTCAATGATATTGATCGAACCAGGATGATGAATATTATCGAGACCACCCATCTCGGCATCATCGTTGGAAGGGCGACCATCGCCCACAATGCTAGTTGGCTGAAGAGAAGTCCCTTCAGCCGGAAAGAGACTCGTCTCGGCAGGTCGAGAAAGCCCTTCATCAAGTTTAGCATCGAGCCCTCTCATTATACCAATCATGTTTAGCAAAAGGCATGCAATGGATAACGGTGATCAAGGCACGTATCGGAAATTGTTTTATGAAATATTAAAGTTTCGGCGAGGCGATCTGGATGTCGGATGTCCCACTATAAAAAGAAAAAAACATTAATCAGTAAATATGACTTAAAATTAGAGGCGAGCAAAAACTATGAAAATGCCGAGACGCCCAAAGTTTACCAGCATGCTTTGCCCTAGCGATATTAAAATCCAAGTTGTCGCTAGCACAAAGGGTTGGGTCAACATTAATAAAGAAGTAGCAGCGTTTCCAGTTCGTAACTTTTGATGTGACGCCATCAAGAAAGCGAAGCTTTGCTTAGCCTTGACATAGAATGTCTCGTTAAGAGGAGTTTTGTGATGAATTGGGTCATGTCTTCGAAAAGCCGAGTTGAGACATGAACACCAGACTCACTACCAAGGATTAAAGCGCCGAGGATGCTCATTATTCCTGATGACCAGAGTTGAGTCATTGAAATTCCACGGGCGGCGCAATAATTGGGCAGAAGCTGAGGAATCGGAAGCCACATTCTAGCCTCCATGAACCACCAATCGTAGATAGCCACAAAACCGTCTGGAGGAGTCCAAGGTCTATTTCTTGAACTCGGAATTCGGATATCGATATTCTTCAGAGCTGGGCATATTTTGAAGGCTTTAGTCAGTTTCATCGAGGAAATTAGAGACGGAGTAATGTCAAGAGTGACGTGCCATCTTTGTAAGTTTTCCAGCGTTCTCCTTGAAATTGTCGTTACTGACAAGATTCGAGGGGAAGCTCGTGACTGATCAAGCCTAGTCATCACTTCGGTGTCGTGGTCTGCACCTTCTAAAGTATTAACCTCGACATTGGAATCTCTCAAAGAAACCTATATTCTCTCGCTACTAACATCATCGAAAAACCCATGAACATTGGACATCGATTTCTCGAATTCGGATTCAAGATTTGATTCTACCCTGATTCCTCTCATCTTGTTGAAAGTAACTTAGCAGCTAAAGGGGGAATGAAACTAAAGGCGTCTCGGCAAACTAAAAATTAAGAGGGAGAAAGAAGAGAGAGAAGTTACCTTTTCGAAAGTTTAGAAGAGGCGAGTGAATAAAAGTTACAGCAAACTTTGGTATTTATAAGAATTCACCGGAAGCTGAATCGTCTCGTCATGATGACCTACTCGTAACCTGTTAAACCGCGTAGTAACCCAATGAATGGCTGCCACGTGGACCAAAAATTCTAGAAACAAGTCATTTTTCCGACTCAGAAATCGCAAACAATTTTCCGTGTATGGGGGGACAATTGTTGGACGTGGATCTCAGATCCAACCCTTCGGCCTACGAGCAACAAATGACTTGAGGCCTGTTAAGTTTTCTAACTCGGTGATATGAGGAAGTGTCCGAGATAGCGTCTCACATTAGGATGATAACTCGGCAATGGCTCTGTCTCAGCAACCTATCTTCGTCTCGGATCAAGAAAACTTAACCAGCACGCCTCCAAGAGAGAATTATGGAAATATTCCTTAGTTAATATGGAATATTTCAAGATTTCTCTTTAGATTTTTAAGATAATATCGAATCTTAACATAAAATGTAATATTTCCAATTTTAAACCCAGTGTAACCGCCTCTATACAATATAAATAGAGGTGAAGGTCTCTGCAAAAGACCAGTTTTTGGACAATTGACATTCAAGCAGTAAAAAGTAACTCGGCATGTCTTACACAAATTATTCTCTTTGTCTCCTCAATTGATTAGAATCCTTGTCCATCTTCTCTCTTGAATCTTAGAATTAAATTTAGAACCTTTGTGCTAAATCCGCTTCAAACAAAAAGCTACTCGTTAATATAGACCTATGTACATGCTTTGTTTCAAACGCACAAATACTGATTTCCTAAACAGAGAATCTCCTAGTGATCGATCGGGTAAAGAGAAGTGACTATTGTCTGAAACTTCAACTTGACCTTTCCAACAAGAACGTGTTGAGTTTTGGCGAATCAACGGAGGAGGATCGACCTCTGGAACCTCAAGGTTTTGCACTGATTTCGAGTGTCCTCAAGCGAGAATGGTATGATGCAAAATAATCACCAAGATACAGAATTTATGAAAAATTAAAATTTTCTATAGTGAATCCTAAGCGTCCGTTTCTTTTAATGTATTATGGGGTTCGTCTAGTAAAAACGAATTGCTGATCGCACTTTTTGGTCCCTCTGTCATCATAAGCCGCATGCTTGCTATCACCTGCATCAATAGTACTGTGTCAAGCGAATTTGAAGGAGCATACTTAACGCTTCTATCTGAGTTTCAAATTATTGACTCACTAATCTTGAATTTTCTTAAAACATAAATCAGTATGAGACTAATGTCAATGGTTTGCTCGAGCGGGAGTCAATCAATTAGATGAGAGTGAAAACCAAAGTAAAATATTCACTTGCCTCTGAAGATACGCTACGTGTACTATATTTTTCGTCCCAATATACTGATCATGTACAGTTGCTGTATGCTAAGCGCCTTCAGAGAAACAAGAAGTTCCGTTAAATCTACATGAAATGACAGATGAAGAGACATATCCAAAAGACAATTTGGACTAACCGGACAAAGTTCGGTAGTTATCTCTTTTAAGCTCTTCTTAGGCTTCTGATGTATAACCAAGAAGCCGAAAGCTTGTGTGATGTGCTTTAATTCATCCCATGCGGAACCAATAAACTAAAACCAAAATTCATCTTTTAGTAAGCTAACAGTCCAGAAATATTGGAGAGGATTTGAAACATCTACCTCCTCAGTTGCATCATGGCACCACTGTTCCAACTCTGCAAGCCCGGTTTTTACATACTTTCCATTGCTAAACGAGCAGCATTCACGTCTCAAAAGAAGGCTACATGATTGATAACAAGCGAAAAGATCATAAGTGGATATGTTCTATATATAAACAAGACAGTTAAATGAAATCATAAGTGGATATGTTCTATGTAACAATAGGAGATCTACCTGTCAAACAACTGAACATTGATAAATGAAAATATCTGTCCAAACAGTTTAGATATTAGCATTGAAGGCACCTGCAGTTTTGGAAAGGTTCATTGTGAGGAAAAATACAAAAGAAAGTCCAAAATAAACACATTTTACGAAAAATTGTTCTACTCACATAATTGGCCTTCATAGTCCTCAAGTGGCTGTTCAGACATGTGACAATGCTTTGCCAATGAGCAATTAATTTGTGAACGTCCCTTCACTAAACCAGAACGCGATGTCCTTGGCGCCTGTTTCCATCAAACCACAAAACATAAACCATACTCAGGGGTAATACCACAATAGTATTATAACAAAGATTATAACCTGTAAGAGCAAAGGCCAATCATAAGAAATCCTACTTGAATGCAAGAGGCAAGGAGATGAGCAATCTCTTTCTTCATCTTGTCAAAAGTAAAGCAGGATATGTAGCTTCAACTTGATGTAGTTCGTTTAGCCCACCACCAATCACTCTTCCATTCATAAATTGGAATCCAGCACTTTGTGAAGAACCTCAGAGACTCTATTATGCAATTAAATCCATGAGAAAAGTGAGATCAATGGAATTAAGCTGTTTTAGGGAGATGAGTAAACATTTCTGACCACCTGAGATACCCGTCCAAACAAAGATGGAGACGCCCGACGTCTGGCGGGAGTTATGCGGCCCGTACCATCGGTTTTCAGAGTCTGTTAAAACAAAATTGATAGTGTCGCGGAATTGGATAACCAATAGCAGAGAACATCGCTTTTTTCTTGCATCTGCAATGATGTAATGCTTAGCATGAAACCACCCACGGTGCAGGAAAGAACATTTGCGTAGATATGAAGGAACATTATAACTACCTTGTGGCAGATGCTATTGTCTCGGTTATACGATTAAATATACTGGTTCTTTCTACTTCAAAAGATCTCCAGTGTATAAGACACTTGTATATCAGACATGCAGCTACAGGCTTGCCTTACAAAAACCCTATATCTTCCGAAATAGACTTTAGTAGTAGCTCTTGATTTTCTTGTGAGATGAAAAACCGCATATAATGAGTTTGTACAATGCAATATTGACACAAAGTTGTTTCCGTATCACTCTGCATCTTACCACATTAAGTTGTTTCCATATCACGTGCAACGGATTTAATAGAAATAGCTCTCACAACATATCAAGATAACTGGTAAATAAAAAGCATGCAACTCTGAGTATACATTTGCCACATTCAGTAAAAACTAAAAGAGAAAATCCTTTGTAGGTCTCAGCTCACTTATTACAACTGTTTAGCCTTCAAGTAAAAACTAAAGGGTCTAAGGTTATAGAAACTTACAGTTTTCCCCTTCTTAGTTTTGACATGAATGTTTTCACCATCGATTAGAGTTACTTCCTCCATCTATCCGTGCCAAATGTGGATCTTCAACCCACACATGTGAACCCACAATTGTGACTAGAGCAGCCTGCAATCATTGCATTGCATTTAACAACATCCTAGTTTCAAAGTAGTTACAGGTTCAAGCAGAGGCAGACCCATGTTGTATGGGTGGGGTTCAATTGAACCCCCTTAAATTTTGATTTTTTTTTTTTTTTGAAAAAAAAAATTATATAAAACATTTATGGTTTATTATAACCAAATTCAACTATTTTATTATTTTGACACCCATACAATTAACCAAATTTTAATAACTAGCAAAAAATCAATTCACAAACATCTATTTAATCAACTCACCAATTATTTTAAAAAAAATTTTATACTCTCATAAACACATAATTATTTTATTCAATAACTTCCTTATTTTAAAATAATTTAGTTTTTAATACATTCTTTTTGTCAACAATTGAATCGACAAGGTTCGATCAATAACTAAAGTCTACACTTTTAAATCTATTTTTAATCTACTATAAGTAGTGGGAAGAAATCAAACCCTTGATGCATGAATCATTAGTTGAATCATGCTAATCACTATATTGATGTTTTTATCGATTATATTTTTATATAGTATTTATCACTTACTATCTATGAAACAATAATGTTTTATATTTTTTTTTTAAAAAGATTTTATTATATTATGACACCGGTAAATAATTTTTTTGGGTCCGCCACTGGGTTCAAGTGCCACAAAGTATATATTTTGCAGCTCTAGAAAAAATTTCAAATATGAGAAAAAAAAGTTTTTTACATGCATTTATTCATATTCAATTAAGAAAATGTAAGAGTGTGAGACCCAAAATAATTAAAACAAAAACATGACCCTGTAAATTTTTTTATAAAAACACAAAAAAGTTTTCACAAAATCCTAAATATATAGCCAAAATTATTTTTTTCACTAAACTTTAGGAGGAATCGATATGTCGAGGGTAAGTAATTGTTTTATAATAATGTAAAATAAAATTGTTGTTAAAATTATATAGAAAACATAGATGAAAACTAAAATAATTTTATAGGATTTTCTTTTTTATCATAAAACTTGTTTTGAGTTTAAAGATTATAATATTTTGGAGAAAAAATATGATAGAGTGCGCCCAAATTAAAAACGGTTATGAATCCATTAATGGTGTTATGGATCGAATTTTGACGGGATGAAAATATGGAACAGTCTTAGTTGAAGACCCATTTGCTAAGCTACTTCTTTGGTGTGAGATATACTCACTTTACTATCTTTCATTTTTAATGAATCTGGACCCCACAAATATCCACCAATTACCTTTCTTGAGACCTTCTACCTGATGCGAAGCTTTGAAATGGAAGGGAGATCATTTTAAAATCAATTGGAATAAAAATGTAATTGGTTTAGGCTTAATGAACCGAACCAAAATTCTAACTACCTGGTACGGTATAATTAAATGAACCAATCCTACAATTAAATGTTTAACGTCAATCCATTTCTTTATGATTCGTCTTCATCCTTCCGTCCCGATTCAATGAGCAAAGCAAGCCTTCAACTGCGGCGATTTGAAGATAATTTCATCGGTTAATTAAATGTATCTGATCAATTAAAATTAATTGGTTCAATAAAATTTCATCGGTTCAATTTAACAATTCGCTGGTTCAGTGAAATTTCATCAGTCAGTAACATAATCTATTGGTATTGTTGATTAACAATATCATGAATCATTAATTTCGCGTATCTTTCGTGTTGGTTCATAATATCATAAGATATAAACAAGAGATAATTATTCAGATAGTTCAATATGATCTTTTAATTACTAGAATAGTTTCTTTTGATCTTTCAAAACTGCCAAGGTGTGGAAATGTCCATAATTTTCCACAATGATCCATTTATTACAAGAATGTCATTCTTATTATTATTATTTTTTCTTCTTCTTCTCTCTGTTGTTGTTTTCCTTTTCTTCCTTCCGCCGTTCTCCTCTTCTTTTCCTCCCTCCGATGTTCTCCTCTTCTCCTCTTCTTTTCTTCTCTCCTCTTCTCCTCTTCTTTTCTTCTCTTCTTCTCTTCTTCTCTTATCTTCTCCGTCGTTGTCTCACAGTTATCCTCTTCTCTTCTTCTTCGTCTCTTCTTCTTCTCCTTCTCTTCTTCTTCCCTCTTCTTCTTCTTCTCTATTTTTCTTCTTCTCCCTTTCCCTACGTCAAAGGAAAATGAAACCTACGACAAAGGAATGAAACCTACGACAAAGGAATGAATCCTACGGGAAAGGAATGAATCCTACGACAAAGGAATGAAACCTACGACAAAAGAATGAAACCTACGACAAAGGAATGAATCCTACGTCAAAGGAAAAAGAATCCTATGTCAAAGGAAAATGAAAGGGCTATAACTCTTCGGTCACTGATCCATTTGTCGTGTTCTTGGTACAGTTAGAAAGATCTCGGTCTCAAGAATCCGTAGCTTCAAACCGTTTGTTGATCAGAGTTGTATTGAGAAAGTTATGGTCAGTTTAATGTAAGAGGTCGAAACAGTTCCTAAACCCTGCGCCAAAAGAAAATGAATCCTACGTCAAAGGAAATTGAATCCTACGACAAAGGAAAATGAAACCTACGACAAAGGAATGAAACATACGACAAAGGAATGAATCCTACGAGAAAGGAATGAATCCTACGACAAAGGAATGAAACCTACGACAAAGGAATGAATCCTACGTCAAAGGAAAAAGAATCCTACGTCAAAGGAAAATGAATCCTACGTCAAAGGAAAATGAATCCTACGTCAAAGGAAATTGAATCCTATGTCAAAGGAAATTGAATGCTACGACAAAGGAATGAAACCAACGACAAAGGAATGAATCCTACGAGAAAGAAATGAATCCTACGACAAAGGAATGAAACCTACGACAAAGGAATGAATCCTACGTCAAAGGAAAAAGAATCCTACGTCAAAGGAAAATGAATCCTACGTCAAAAGAAAATGAATCCTACGTCAAAGGAAATTGAATCCTACGTCAAAGGAAATTGAATGCTACGACAAAGGAATGAAACCTACGACAAAGGAATGAATCCTACGAGAAAGGAATGAATCCTATGACAAAGGAATGAAACCTACGACAAAGGAATGAATCCTACGTCAAAGGAAAAAGAATCCTACGTCAAAGGAAAATGAAAGGGCTATAACTCTTCGGTCACTGATCCGTTTGTCGTGTTCTTGGTGCGGTTGGAAAGATATCGGTCTCAAGAATCCGTAGCTTTAAACCATTTGTTGATCAGAGTTGTATTTAGAAAGTTATGACCAGTTTAATGTGAGAGGTCGAAACAGTTCCTAAAACCTGCGCCAAAGGAAAATGAATCCTACGTCAAAGGAAATTGAATCTTACGACAAAGGAAAATGAAACCTACGACAAAGGAATGAAACCTACGACAAAGGAATGAATCCTACGAGTAATGAATGAATCCTACGACAAAGGAATGAAACCTACGACAAAGAAATGAATCCTACGTCAAAGGAAAATGAATTCTACATCAAAGGAAAAAGAATCCTACGAAACATTATGTAGGATTTAAGTTTATGTTATGTAGGTTTTTCGGGAAACCTACGAAATATAAAACCTACGAAACTGAGAACGTACGTCACATAATGCTGACGTGGAATTATTCATTAATGGCAGTTTCGTAATATTTTTTGTTTCAAAGGATACAGGGGTAAAATGGTATTAAAAACGCGAAAAAACTATTCTAGTAATTTTAATCTTTTTAGACTATTTCAGTACAAAGTAGAATTCTAAAAGACTAGTTGAGTAAATCAGCCTATAAACAAATATTCAACGTTGGTTCACACCGGACCACGTAACTTTCATGAGACTTTCACAATGACACAATATCACTAATATACTAAAAGAACAAAATTTTATTGATTCAACAAGTAATATATAATTATAATCTTGGAATAGTTAATTATTAGTAGAAAACTGCTAAAGTACAACTATATGTATTTTGACACAACTAAAAAAATAGTACAACAACTCTGTTTTAGACGTGATTTTCTGTGTTTCTTTTTCTTATTTGCGTTTAGATTTTCTTGCGACTATTTTAAACAACTGGAGATTCTCATCCCAACATATCTGAACAATTTCTCAACTCTGGTTTCTATGTTTCAGTTAGGGATTTAATTACTTTGTTAGCGTATTCTACGCCTTAACTCTCTCTGTTTCCTTATTTGATTATGTAAATCTCTGTAAACTAGTATGTTAATCTCTTTAGAGTATAAGCTTGTACATTCGATAATGAGAATAAGATTTCTTCTTCCAATTTCTCTGAGCCGACAGAACTTTACATACTTTTGGTTTAAATGTTCAAGAGGAGCTAGCTTCGTCCTCTTCGACCACGTTCAGAACCGCCATCGTCGCGTCCACGATACAACCTGCGATTCCTAAACTCCCCGCCGTCATCGTCGATCTTTACAAGACCAATGAAAGCAGGACGAAGCCCAATGAAAGCAAGATGAAGCCGTAGGTAAACAACAAAGCGAAGATTCTCGTGTTCCACCTGTAAGATCCTCAATTTTCATTACTCCAAAGCACATCTCGTGAAAGATCAAACACAAATCCAAACTTACAAGTTGTTCTTAGCTCAAATAGTAGCAAAAACCTCAACATGTAAATCTAATTGCATTGATGATGAAATATAGGAGATGAGTAAAAAACTAAAAAGAAACAGAAAAGCAGTGTTTAGTAGAGAAAAATTATCAATCTGAGACATCACCTGGTATGTCATTCCATTGTTCAACCTCCGTCGAAATCGACGCTTTGTCCGCCGCGAGCTTCACGTGACGCTCGTATTCCTCCGCCAGTAATATCGCTATGTCCAGTATTTGAAATCAATTTGGTCACTAAGAAAACAGTAAAACCAGAGACTATAACAAAATAAAAGAAACAAACTTCTACTCACGGAAGCAGCAGAAAGAGCAGTCAACTTCCAGAACATGGTGGCAAGAAGAAGAGAGGATGATACCAAAGAAACAAAGACGAAACACAAGCTTAAGACGGAACACTAAATTACCTTTAGCGTCAATTCCAGTGAGTCACGAACCGTGTACCAGACAAAGATTGAAATTTGGCAAATCTGCAAATCTATTAAGAATTAAGCTAATTCATTCTTGATTCAATCAAACAATGTCAAACTACAAGTAAAGAAAAAGATTACAAACTTATTAACTTACATCCTGACAGGTAGTCTTCACTAGTGGACACGTGGACTTCGATAGCCGAGAAGAGTGAAACGCATAGCGTTCTCTCAAAGATTCTATATTTGGGCCTTTTGGACCTTTGTTTTACGGCTACAATATCAAAACAATATTTTCAGGTCCATTTGGATTTAGTAATAATATTAGATGGCGAAATAAAAAATACTACGAGACAAAAATGTATAAAATATTACCTGTGAATTTCTACATTTTATATATGCAAAATTGCATGCTTTTGATATTTTATGACTCAAATATTCTGCGGAAGATATTATGATAAATTATATGAGTTAGAAGAAAACAATTCTTAATAGAAAAAATAAAACAAAAACGTGGACGGCAGGATTCGAACCTCGCGGGCACGTCCACTTTTTGATAACAATGTCCATTGTTCGCTATATAATGTAATATCAGACACGCAGCTATACAGCTTACCATTAGCTTTGCGTTCGAGCAGCCGACTGGTACTCGACTGTTTGGTTCTGTCCCACACGAGATGCGCCTCTGAAACAGCTCAAGATCCTTACTTTTGCTCACCACATTGTTAGAGACAATATATTATTACCTTAACCACATCAGTTAGATCTCTTATGTGACTCTGATCTATTCGTCAGTTAGGTTTCTATATTGATTAGATAGACTTGACTTTTTCTGATTTTATTGTTATATAAGAGGCATTTTGATTCATTATGTAACTCTTTCTGGTTCATTCATCAGTTTAGGTTTTGTTGGATTCGTCAAAGTTTGTAGAGCAATAGAGAAGATCAATAGCATTACAACAAGTATATAAAGAAGACAACTAAATTACATAAAAGTATAACGATTAATGTGAAATAAACTTCAATTACAATTTCCTTCAGCCACATCTCCAATATTACAACATACCCACCTACATTTTATAAAAGTTATAAAAAACAGTTCTCTATTCTTCTTATAAATAACAAACATAATCAAGTCCATGAGAAAAAGGAATGGACTTTAGCTATGCATCATCACCATCATCAAGGTCTTAATTCTTCTTCCCGCAACATTTCACTTCTTATTCTTATGTAAACTTGTGGAAACTATATTATAAAAAAAAAAAAGGAGAGAAAAATTATAATAGTGCAAGAGCTCGGGCGTACTGTTTCAAGATCTGGTCTTCAACTTTTTTCTTTGAGTTTTTAAGTCGACAACTATGATAGAGATATTGTCCTTGCTTCCCTTTTGAAGAGCAAGTTTGCAGAGATAATCAGCTGCGGCTTGGCACGCGTGGTCTTCCCCTACACCTCTCTCAGCTAAAGGCAATGCCCCGTTCTTCTTGTGCCAAGCTAAGATCCGCCTCTTTGCAAAATCGCAAGCTTCTTGGTTACTCATTACGTCCCAAAGTCCATCACTGGCCAATATAAGACACTCGTCTTCTCTAGCTCGTGGCATAAACGTCACTTCGGGATCTGGTATTACATATGGCTCCAAATATTCATCACCTAACAAATATGCAGAGTGAAACCTGAGTCGACAAGATCTACTAATTTTGCAGGGACTGTAACAGGTATTAATGATCGTCATCTCTAAGTAAAGGTTATCCAATGTTCAATTTATCGACAAGCTTGACCTATAGAAGTCTCTTAAGATTTCTGTCATTTAGCAAGATTGAAGAAAAAGTACATGTTTGACCTACCGATTGACCTGGACATGGCAAGAACGCCAGAAACACGAGCGCCTTGCCATTGTATAACTTTTCCTCCAGCCCTCTCTATTCTTGCATACTCATCCTCTCTATCTGGCTGCAGAAATGAGGATAAGAAATTTCATGAATGAGAAATAAGAAACTTCCTCAGATTGTGTTGCATTATTATTCAGGGAAAGGAAGATCGTTTACTTTGTGATCAACTGATAAAGGCATGGAGTCTTTGCCTCGGAGTAAAACTGCTCTTGAGTCACCACAGTTTGAGACTACTAGATGTGATGAACAAACCAAAGCAACCACAGCAGTTGATCCGACTGTTTCAGTGGAAACAGCTTCAAGAGCCATCGTATTAGAAGAACCAATAACAGGTCGACTGATTTTCCCTTTAACCTCATTATCGACCTTTAGGTAACAATCTACAAAGACTTTCTCCCACTGGACCTGCCTACCCTCGCCAGTGTTCCTCCTGCACAACTCCTCTTTAATCCGTTCGATTTCTTCAGCCAAAGCAGTATGGATTCTATCATGACAATAGTTAGCAACCTGCAAGAATCCCATTTCCACCAAAGCCATCATATATTACATAACAACCTGCAAAGAATCCCGTTTCCAGCAAACCCTTATCATATATACAATATAACCTATGGCAACAAACATAAATTCATTTATCTTTTGGGTTCATAGTAGATCTATTTGTCTAATGCTAAAATCAATATAAAGATTTGCAAACTACAGCATACCTGAGCGCCTCCGTGGCCATCATATACACCAAAGAAGTGACTAGGGAGATGTGGGAGACTTGGGCTCATCCCTTCATGATCCCCCATGAGCATTTTGATGGGTATTTTCAGAAAATGAGGTAAAGCTCTAACGGCATCCTCCATTTCAGATCTTTCACCACATATTGAAACCATGCCCCAAAGAGGTATACACTCTAGTTCATAGACACTTCTGCTTCCTCTTGCTACATTATGATTTTCTTCAGGCAACCTAATGACTACCTCTGAAGCTGCCACTTCCATATTCACATCGTGATTCAGACTCGCAATAAGGACTTCTGCTGTGGGAACCTGTTCTATGGTTGTCTCGTTTAGGATAATCGCCGTAGCAAGAACTCGCCCGTTATCTGTTTTAGTTGTATCGAGCAAACTTATCTCAGATCTCGAGTCCACAACTATTAAACCCTCGCTTAATATAGTCGCATCAGATACTAATGGTTCATCTTCTTCCGATTCTACACCAGAATCATTAAAAGAAGACAAGCTTCTCGTATTTTCAATCTCTCCATTAACATATCTTCGATTTTTCAGTTCACACAACATATCAACTGCATCAGTAACATTCTCCAGATCGGCAATCTCCAAAGTCGAAGAGATTCCTGAGTCACACATCGTGTTGGCTAAACTCAAAGTTAGTGCAACTGCTGGTGCAATCTCTTCCATGAATTCCTATGCTGCTTCCACACCTAAACGGCTACAGATTAAGCAGATAATCTTCGTCTTCTTCTCAAGCATGGTCTGGTAAACTTTAGTGAATCTACATCCAATTCAGCTTCCCACAGCGACGCAACCACCGTAAATTCACACTTATTTATCAACAGGGCAGTGAATGACGAAGAAGTGCGTACCTCCGGTTAGCAGATCTGATAGATCTATGCGACGGATCCTCTGTAATCATGGGATGTTGATCACTCTTACGATCCACAATAACTCTTTGATCTTCACTCAATCAGAAGGATAAGACGGTCAATAATCTCACACAAACCCTAATTTAGAGATGTCCCAACATTTCAGCCTTTTTCCAAGAGAGATGAGAAGAGAGGACACAAAGCTCAAAACTTTATCCAAAACAAAAACCAAGTCAGGTGGAATTGAAGAACAAAGGAGAGTACACACAGAGAGAAAATATCCCTAGTCTAAGCCTTTAGCTTTATCTTTCCAAAACGAAACATGGGTTCTCCTGGATCCAAATGGTTATTTTTTGAGACTTACGCTTGCTATGCCAAATTGAAAGTGGTAATTGTGTATAAGGTCATTAAGTGCTCGAAATTGTGTATTTACCATGAAGACCAGCGTGCCTCTTGTTAGTGTAATCGAGAAATAGCGGGAAAAAAATATTACAGTCTGTTGCAGACATCTACGAATATGTTATTGTGGTTATAAAAGCGAAACGAAGGTGAAGTAAAAACTTAAAAACAGGAGAAAATAAAAAAAAATGGAAAAGGTAAGTGAAGAAGAGTCGGTTCTAATGAATCTTCCTCAACATCTTCTGGTGGATATAGTTACAAAGGTGGGAGAGATTGGATTCGAAGAATCGGGGCCAGTCATGACATCGTACAGAAAGAGTAGAGCGTTGGGTAAGAACAAAGAGGCGTTGAAAACAGCATCTTTGAAAAAGCTGGAGAAAAATCCAGAATTAATCAACATGGGCTTGCTTTATAAGGTTTTGTTCATGAGGTGCTTTAAAGCAAAAAACGAATCTGCTTTTCTTTTTTAGAGTCTAAGATTAGTGGCACAAATAGGATACATAGAAGATGCATGTGATTGGATAAGGTCGGTAGATGAGGAGACACTGAAGATGGTATTTGCTCGTGGAATGTTTGAAATAACTATTAGAGAATGTGTTGTTGGGATAAAGACGTTGATTGACTTCAAGGAGAAGGCTGGGTCGTTGGAGAAATCAGAAGAAGTAGTTGAGAAGGTGTTTGGAATGATAAGGGTTATCCAAACAGTGGAAGCAAGGGACTATTACGAAACTTGGAGATTTAAAGGGGATTCCAGTATGTACTTTTTCTAGCGACGAGTGCGATATGAATAATAGATTCTTAAAGTGTTTTGTTTGGTGGATATCAATTGAATTTGTGGAAATGTTTTGAGAAGGTGGTAAGTTGGGGGGAAATGGGCTAATGTTTTGTAATGTGGTTATGTTATAATCTGAAAAATGTGGGTGTGTTCTTTCGTTATTGTGTAATCTCGGTATGTCTAAGTATGTTATATGTCTACCTATTATGCCATGTATCATTATTCTGAATGTGAGTTTGTTTAACTTCAGGAAGTATTTGAAGGAATGTTGAATGTAAAATGTAATTCAGAAATGTGAGTAACGAATTAGCATTTATATTTTAGACTTATATGACACATGTTCCGTCTCTCTAAATTGTTCACGAAAGACATGAATAGGGAAAAACTAAAATGGTGGGGTAATGAAAGTACAATTGCAATAAAAATAGGAAATGATTGATTAGATGGTTACACAGAGAAAAGTAATGGGCAATGCGACAATGTGTAGTTGTTACAAAACGAATGTCTAGTGTAGACAAATATACGCATACACGACAATGTCTATTTTTTACAAAAGAGATGTCTACTGTGGACAAACTTAAGGATATATGACATAAAGGAAAAACATTAGATCAGATATTTGCAGGATTTGCGGTAATAACCAGTTCGTTTGCAACAGCTACACTTCCTTACGCGAATCTGAGAGTATAGTATAACATTTGGTAAGAAATCACTGAAACCAAATAAGAACATATGAAAGAGAAAGGAAAAAAAAGTGCAAAAAACAAACCTACTAGTAATTCATCAAAAGAAGGAATACACAATTTCCTGGGACTGTCAGGAGGACACCTAGTTGAAAGGGGTTTAATAGAACAAATGGAAACATGTGCCTCAGAATCTTTCTCATTAGATACTGGGAAGATAAGACATTCATAGGCACTTTTCCATGTTGTAGCAGTTAGTATTTGGACACTAGGGAGTAGACGTTTATGTCAGTACAATCAACCACAACCAATACATAAGAACAAGAAATATGAAAAACATCAAAAGCCTTGCAAGAATATGATTGTTGCTTAAGATCCACTTTCAAAACACAGCCATTGGAGTCGTTGACTTGAAAGCGGAACGAAGATGAAGAAATGACAACACACTCAGTGGAGGCAAGAGCCGAATAGTCCACTTCAAAGAAAACCAAATAAGAGGATTATATCCTTCATTCTTTTCCTTTTTAATTTGAGAAAACGGTCAATAAAATACTGAACTTTCCCGTTTTTGCAAAAAAATACCAAACTTTTTGATTTACCGAAAAAATAATGAACTTTAGTTGACCTCGCCAATTAGATACCCAATTAAGTCAACGTTAACAAAAATTAAACTTTGTTTAACGGTGTTTTCTGTCCGTTAATTGGTCGTTAATGGCATATGTAAAACACCGTGTTTTGACCAAACTGGGTTAAGTCTGAGAAATATCAATCCCTAATTTATGTTCAACGAAATCGAAAAAATCGATTGTTACAAAGATAGAGTAATCGTGAGTTAGAGAGAGATTGATTGAAATTAAGATGCTCAAGATGAAGAACAAAACCAAAAGAAAAAGTCCGAGCAAATTAGAAGATGACGAGCTTGAGTGGATTTCGGAAAACGCAGTGGAAGGTGAGAGAGAAATCCACTTCCATATAGTGTTGTTGATGTCGAGATTCAAATGTTAATTCACTTAACCTGCATATGTCAACTTATAATTCGAGGAATAAGTAACAAAATCAAAACATATAAAGCAAATGTTAATTCACTTATGAAATTGCTGCAGCATTCTCAAGCTAAGATCAACGAAAACTGAATTAAAAGAGACTTAATCTTTTAATGTAAAAGAAGAATCAAACCACAGATAATCAAAACAAAGAAGTGATTGAAAAAACAAAGAAGAAAGAACGAAGAGAACAAAGAAAGAGATGAGAAAAAGAGATAAGAAATCGGAGAGATGCGAGAAATTAGGGTTCAATGTTTGATTTGGGGATTTCAGTGTAAAAACACGGCGTTTTACATATGCTATTAATGACCAATTAACGGACAGTAAACGCCATTAAACGGAGTTTAAGTTTTGTTAACGTTGACTTAATTGGGTATCTAATTGGCGAGGTCAACTAAAGTTTATTATTTTTTCGGCAAATCAAAAAGTTTGATATTTTTTCTACAAAAACGGAAAAGTTCAGTATTTTATTGACCGTTTTCTCTTTTTAAAAAAAATAAAAAACAAAACCCACAAAAACAACTCTAACATAAAAGTCAATTTATGTGTTTGTCATTGTCACCGCCACCGCCACCGCCGCCACCACCACCATCACCATTAGTGTCTTCGTCGGTCATCTCAATCGTCGAGTGATGTATCACCGTCGAGCTCGAAATCACCATCAAAATCCAAATTTATGCGAAAATGGGTTATAGATTTGGGATGTATGGGTTTAATTAATTCTGAGTCAGTTACCATGATTTATGGGTAGATTAGGACTTTAATTTGGTAACAAATAGATTCCAGAGGTTGAATCATAGTAAATTATAGATTAAAATCCGATTTGGATATCATGTGATTTTGCGATAAGATAACTGGGTAAAACTAGTATTAGTATTACTATACTAATTGAGTTTTTTTGTATTTGTTTTGTCATGAAAGAATGAGCGTCAACATCATCAAATATTTGAAATGCAAAGATTAAATGTATACGTATAGTTTAGTGATGAAGACAACCCTAAAGCATAAATTTTGATTCATATAACAGTCAATTGATCTCCTGCTATATCAATTGATAATTTTATATAAAAAGATCATATGATTAGAAATAAAACTTAATATACTATAATACTATATATAAAGAGAGAAATTATAATAATATTATATATTATATTATTGGGGAACAATTTACACAACATATTCCTTATACTTTTAAGGTGATTTTGTAAATAATAATCAACTTAGACGACTTTGTAAATAATAATCAATTTAAACGACTTGTAAATAATAATCAACTTAGACCTTAAAGTTACGTATATCTAAATTTTCAGAATCTAAATGCATAAAACACTAAGAACCAAAGAACCATATGTTAATCGACTAAAATCAACAATATAACCAAAAAAACAATTTGAAGGATACATAAAATCAATTTAAATTTAAAACAACCAAAGTATAACTCTTTGAAACTTTTGTACGACCATTTACCAAGCATAACTCTTTGTAAATTAGAGACATGTACGAACCATCATTTTCACTTTATTCGGAGTGAAATTGCAAGAGTGAAGAAGGAGGATGAAAGTGAATGGAAATCGATTGAAAGAGTTAGGGTACATTTGGGGATTTTAACATTTGGTTTAATTTAATTCCTATTAAATTTTGGTTATAGTACGGTTTTATCATTTATTTCGGTTTTTAGAATTAAACCAAATGGATACGGGTTGTATTCATTTGGTTACGGGTTCGGCTGGATCATACTGGTTGGATCCTGTTATTATCTTCAATTCCGAGGATAGCAAAGTAAAACATCTAATTTTCTTTTCTAAAATAATTAAATTAATTCGACCATATTCAGTATTTGAGCAACCTTTCATTCCAAAGAGAGCTTACGAGGAATTGATCCTCATGGAGGATATCCTGTTGGGTATGTTTCTTCAATATATGGGCTTGGGCCAAATTACTTATTATTGGTCTTTGTCCATTTTGTTGAATAAACGTATCTCCTTGCATTTAAGTCTACCGTTTCCATTTATGTCATTAAAAGCTTTGGTTTTATCGGCATATTAAGGAGAGGTGGGAGATGTTGAAGTGGTTGAGATCTTTTTTGTTACCAAAAGTCTCTCATAGATTTTTTCCAGCTCTGATTCAGGTTTGTTCGAGAGAGTTAGAAAATGAATATTGATCCTTCTTTGAAAATATGAAAGTCTCATTCCTGAGAGTTGAGTGAACATCTCTTGGGAAATGGGAAGTAGAGTTTACTCTGGAGCTGTCCATCTTGGTGATCTTGCACTTCGGATTAGACGAGAATTTTGCTCTAGTGCAGTGATTTAGTCATGGCTCTGCAATCTATGTTGCTTTCTCTTCTTTGTTTTCAATATGTGCGTATGCAAATTTTTTGATTTGTTCTGATTTCTGGCTTTTGGTTCCAACAAACCCTTATACAACTTGGAATATAAGCAAAAAACTGAAAACCTAGACCAGAAATTATAGATTTAACAAGTAAAGGCAATAATCGTAAAGAACTGCTCTTCTTATTGATTTAGGAACTCTCTCAAAGTCTTAATGAAACAACTCTCTAAAGACTCTTATTTATAGAACTAGGCTAACTCCCTATTCTACTAGGATTTAATTTACATAAATCTTATCATTTTATTTGATCTTATCTCTAGAAGCTAACTTTTTCTAGAAATAATTTCCGGCCTAAGTTAGGAATTATCCAACATTCACCTCCGTAATTCCAACTTGAACTCCGGGAAGAATAATCTCGTTAACTCCGATCTTTCTTCTCATTTTCTTGAACTTGATTTTTGCTTGTTGTACATAACCTTTTGCCACATGTCTAGTTTTATACTTATTCACCAAACCACGTGATTTTTTTTTGATATTATTGATCCATTTTAGTTCTATGGATTTAACACCATCTGATATACCAATGAGCTCCCAAGTTTGTGTAGTAGCATCATTGTCTTGTACAAGAAGACACTTTCGATGGCTTATTTCCATTGGTGCTTTGTAGAGACGATTTGGAGATCTTGTCACTTGAACTAATAGCCCTCCTCGTGGATCTCTTAGTGTTAATTTGTCTCCTTTCATCTTAATTTCACACCCATTCTCAGTTTCTTGTCCAAGACTTATTATATTTTGCTTCAAATCGGATATGAAATAGATGTCCTTAATCTCCTTTTTCTCTCCGGTTTTGCCAATAAATACGATAAGACCCTTTCCCAAATATGTTGACATGTGAGCCATCTCCAAACTTTACTTTGTCTTTGACGTTTTCATCTAGTTTAGAGAAGAACTCTTTGTTTCCCGTCATATGATTACTTGCACCGTTGTCAAGGTGCCAAGTCTTTGAGCCTTCTTTACTTGCATCATAAGTTTTAGGGAAAACTTTGTCTTCATTCAAGAATACAACTTCATGAACGTAAAGAGCTTATTCTTTGATTTCCTCTTCCTCTTCATGTTCATTAAGGTTTGCTTCTTGATTCTCTCTAGGTCTATCAGGACAAGCTGAAACAAAGTGACCCGTCTTGTCACATCTCCAACATACCCCCTTAGATCGATCTCTACTTTTCTTTTGGTCATAGCTTTTAGTCTCTTCCTCTTGGTCTCGGCTACTTGTTCTTCCTCGACCCCTTCCACGGCCTCGACTTCCTCTTCCTCGGTTTTCTTCTCTTTCGTTGTTAGAAAACATAAGTTTTCCTTGCTCATCTACGTGTTTATTTTTAGCACTAACTCATTCTTCAAACGTTTTTATTCTCTCAATTATATCTTGTTGTCTTAAGGTCTAAGACATTTTCAAGTGAAACTACAATGTGAATATATTTGTCTACCGGTAATACATTAAAAATTTCTTGACCAGTCTTGTTTTGTTAATGGATTCTCCAAGTGAAACTGATTGAGCCGCACGACCGGAAAATTTTCCCCCAAATTCATCGATTGTGTCTAAGTCACTCATTGTCAATCTCTCTAGGTCAGCCATTAGGGTTTGTAACCTTGTTTCTTTAACACGATCAGCTCCTTGATATCGTGATTTAATGGCATCCCAAAGGCCTTTTGCCGTACTTTGATCTTCGACTTGTAAGATTAGGGTTTCGGGAATGGATTGAAATAAGTGTTATTGCCACATCATTGTTCTTTTGGTGAGTAGATCCTGGATCGATCGTATCCCATACTTCGCTAACTCGAAGTGCGATCTTCATTCTCGTCGCTCAAACTGTGTAGCTTGTCAATGTCAACATTGGACAATGAATCAATGGAATTCCAAGGTCCTTGCTTCGTGGTGGTGGATTATTCGCGTCCCCCATTCTTGGTTACGTGAATCTCTCAGATGCTAGATCGGATCTTCGACTCAAGCTCTGATACCAATTAAAGTAAATAATCGTAAAGCACTCTGAAATATTATAAGAACTGCTCTTCCTATTGATTTAGGAACTCTCTCAAAACTAAATTTTGTCTATCAAAGTCTTTAATGAAACAACTCTCCAAAGACTCTTATTTATAGAACTAGGCTAACTACCTATTCTATTAGGAAATATGCTAACTCCTTATTTTACTAGGATTTAATTTACATAAATCTTATCATTTTATTTGATCTTATCTCTAGAAGCTAACTCATTCTAGAAATAACTTCCTGCCCAAGTTAGGAATTATCCAACAACAAAAATACTAGCAGCACTATTGCAAGATCTCGGGACCCAAGCAAACTCTACCCAGTCGAAATGTTGCTTCCAATGTTGTATTTCTCTTAGCCAATTATGTAGAGCAAAGTTATTTTGTGTACCACGCAGAAGTTGTAAGACAGTTTGCTTATCACCTTCGAAGACTATCTTCCTGTAGCCTCTAATCCAAGCTTGTTGTAAGGATATGAGAAGCGCTTGCAATTCCGCTTCAAGAGCTGATGCGACATTAAATCCAATGTTCCATCCTGCCTCCAGGAAGACACCATTGTGATTACGAATAATCCAAGCTGTTGATGTCTGTGATTGAGCATCATGAAAGCGAGAATCGATCGAAATTACATTTAACATAAGTATGAATAGGTCGTGACCATCGCCTAGGACATTGACGGTTTGGTAAAGTCCAAGTAGTAGTAGCTAACAAGATTAGATTTGTTTTCTTATTAACAGGATTAGTTCTGTAACAAAAAAAAACAATTTTTGGATTGAAACTTGTAATACTAATTCAGAAATTTGGGTGGTTTTTTTTTTTGTGGTGTATAACATAAAAATTTCTCTAATCAAAAATCTCACATAAGCTAGAAAGGTACTCTTCTTATTCAAAACAAAGGATATTTTCTCTTCTCCATCCATCAAAACTCTATCTTCAATAAGTTCACATAGGCTTCGATCTTCTTTGAAGAAGATTCTCCAGTAAGTTCACATAGGCTTCGATTCTTCTTCGAAGACGATTCTCCAATAAGTTCACATGGCTTTGTGTAGTGATCAATGCTTTATATTGTATTCCTTATCCTTTTTTGTTAAACCCCATTTTCTTAGAATTCATTATTGTGGTTGATTATTGTGGTTGTTTCGATGTTTGTATATCGGATTTCTGTTTTTACATACCCCTTCTATAAAAAATTACAATCGAGTTTGTGAGATTTTGTGTTTCAGTCACAAACCCGAACCCCTATTCCATAATCGAATTGTGTTATCATCTAAAAGCACCTGTTAGCGATTTTAGGATAATATTATTGAGTATCAGTTGTGTTACCATCTAAACCAGTAGTTGTCACTTAAGTCCCCCATTCATACTTATCTGTAGGCAGCTAATAATCTGTTGTATTGGCAATTTTGTATATTCACAAGTTTCTTTTAACGGAGATTGGCCTTCTGCAAGTAGCACGGTTGTGGTCGAGGCTCTGGTAGTTTTCTGCACATATGTAATGGTCAACCTTTCACCCAGTGTTATCAGACAACTTATTAATTATCACCCATCAATCAACCCCGCTATCTACCTAATTTTACATAATTAATTTAAGAAATAATTATTAGACAAAAATAATTTTATATTATTAAGAAATTTCACACCTAAAAGTTTTTATAACTAGGATTTATTCATTTTTCTGCCGTCGGCTAGATTGAAATTCAAAATACTTATATATAAAAAAAAATACTTTTGAAATAAATAAATAAACATTATCGAATATTTTTTCACGGATTCCTATTTCTTGATGTGACACAATCTGATTTAACACTATTAAATTTATTAAAATATATAATTTTTTTAGATTATCAACAATGATTTTTCCATTCAACACCCTATATTTTCTCTTCTAACACTCTTCATCATCTTTTCTCTCTTCCACTTAATCATTCAACACATTTTCGATTTTTATATCTTTATAATAGTTTTGTTTACTAAAATTCAACACTCTATTCACTTATATTCTTATTTTTATATATATTAATAACAACTAATACTGATTTAGGAGTGCTATTAATTTAAATACCCATTTCGATTATTAGAATTTTGAGAATTAATTAAAGAGGTTATTGTTGGGATTTTTCTTTTTTGGTATGAAATTGTTGGGATCTATGTTACTAAAATATATTTAAAAATAAGAACTTGTGGAATTATAATCAAAAAATTATAAGAATAAAAAAGTTTTTTTTATCTATGTCTAAATCGATGAAACACATTTTTATTTATAAAGTACAAAAAATTGATGAATTTTGGTATAAGTTTTTAATTTTTTAAATTATAAAAAGAAAATTAGTTGAATTTGTAAATTTTGGATTAAAAAAGAGTAATCGCACTCAATATACATGAAACTTATGGTAATTAGGTACGTACATATTCTATTATTTATAGGTTACTATTCTAATTTTTAGGTCTTTTTTGTCCTTCTTTCTCCTTCACGTTTTCTCACGCTTATTTCTCTTTCCTTTCTCTCTCTCCTTTTCCTATCTTTTTCTCAGGTAGATTCACAAGAAGATCGAAAATCATCAGCAAGAGTGAGTGACCTCACCGTTCCATTGGTAAATCGTTGCTGGAACAACAAATCTGTTACTGTTTTTTTTATGATCAACAGCTCAATGGCAAATCAGTAGATTCCAAAAACTTTGATTTTCTTGAGAGTTTGGTTGATGATATTTAATCGAAGATCGAAAGTGAAAAAGAGGCAATTTGCATGGTAGTGAATTTGATTATTTTGATTTCTTAGAAAGCTAGAGACTTTACTGATTTTTTCCAGTTTCTCCACCGATTTCCTAGGTATGTTGTTTAACTCTGCCCTGATCTCTCCATAATCCAATGAAAATTAGGGTTTTTACCGTGTCTCTTGTTCAAATCTCTTGTATGCAATGTTTTCTCTATTGTTTCTTGGTTTCGATTTTGTAGATGCTAATTATGGTCTTACCATCTTTGATTTATCCTACATGCTAAGATTTTGGGTTCTAGATTTTCGATTTTTTTTAAAGTTGGGTTAGTAGCATGTAAGTAATGTTGTAGCGCTAAAATATAGTCTTATCGTCACGGACGATACTCTTACTCCTTGGTTGCACTGTTTCCTGGCAATTTTGTGTTGTTGATGTTTTTTTCCTTGGTTTCGATTTTCTAGTCGCTAATTGGTCTTACACTCTCCGCTTTATCATACATGCTAAGATTTTGTTCCTTTGAGTTTTGTTTTTTTTTGGTTGGGTTAGTACCATGTAATAAATGTTGTAGTCGCTTTATCTCTCTTTGAATTTGTTACCTTATTCTTTGCCCGCTAATAGTAGGTTGCTATTATATGCACTCATTTCTCTGATTGTTGCTTGCTAAGTGTCAAGATATATGATAACTAATTTTGCGAGTTGCTTAAGTTCTAGGTATTATAGCAATTCAATGCTAATTGTTACTTTGGGCTTTCCCCAACAATTTTTACTCGTTAAGTGTCACGTTGTAGCCTCTAACTCTTTTTTTATCGGATAAATAACTTTTTACCAGGTATTTTTTTCTTTGCCCCGCTAGTAGCATGTTGTTAATGTCTACACTCATTTCTTAGATGGTTTCATGCTCAGCATCAAAATGTTTGTTAACTATTTTTGCGAGTTCGCTTAAGTTCTAGTTATTGTAGCAATTCAATGATAATTGTTTGTTTGGTATTTCCCTAGTAATTTGTACATGTTAAGTTTCACGTTGTAGCCTCTAACTCTTCTTTTATCGGCTAAGTAATCTTATAGCTGGTATCTTTTTCTTTGCCTGCTACTATTTTGTGTATAGCAGGTAATATATATCTTTTCCTGCTAATATATTTTGTGTACAATGGATAATATATATCTTTTGTCAAAGTGTAGGGCTTTACTGTTTCTAGTTTATGTACTGGTATTATATTTGACGGTTTTGTGTTAAATTTCTTGAACTTCGTTTACTGAGATGTTTGTTACAAAGCGGTGTCGCTGGATCTTTGCTCTGGGTCTAAAATGGTGTTTTCTTTTATGTGGGTCGAGAATGGTGTTTACATTTAGTTTATTTTCAATTCCTGTTAATACGCAACGTATCCGCTAACAAGTTTTATTTTTGTACTCAAATCATTGTTGTACGCACTTATCCTTATTAATATATTACCCGGTACAATATGTATTATTCGATAACAAATATTTTACCCGGTACAATATGTATTACCGGGTAACAAACGCATTTAATGCTCAATTATTCTCTCTTCTAATTAATGTTGTTGAGACTATTTTTGTCATTTGTGGGACTAATAACAATTACTGAATTCAAAAATGAATGGGGGTAGTTACTAGATTTCATTAACTAAAAGGGATATTAACCTAATTCACTCTTAAGAAAATTTTAAGAATAAAATGAACAAAAATAAAATTAACACTTGTCCAGTCTCTCTTTCTCCTCTCCCTCGTGAGACCATTTTACCTCACTTTAATATTTTTTAATTAGGTGATTGGTCTAATTCCACTCCAAAATTTTCATATAATTATGAATGTACTTAAATATTGTGACGCTTGTTAATTGCACACAAAAATAAAATTAAAACTCTAATTTCACCTAAACTATGACATATAGTACCAAGAATACTTGAAGTTTGCCCATCTTCTTAATCACACACAAAATTAAAATTAAAATTCTAATTTACCTGATTTTGGATTTTGAATGTTTATGAAAATACATAGAAATACTGAATTTGAATCTGATCTATACCCGAATCGAACCTGATCCAAAAACTAAAAATACTAGAATGAGTCTTAAATCAATGGAACCGAAAACCCAAAAATGGCTCTGTTGATGAAAAACTATATTGATCATTTGGATTTTTTGATACTATGTATGTTAGTTCGGGTGAAATTAGATTTTTAACTTTAATTTTGTGTGCAATTAAGAAAAATGACAAACTTGAGGTGTTTCTGGTACTATACGTGATATTTTGGTGGGATTAGAGTTTTAATTTCAGTTTTGTGTGCAATTAACAAATGCCTCAATGTTTAGATACATTCATAATTATATGAAAGTTCTGAGATGGAATTAAATCGATCACCCATTTTTATTTAGTTCAACATGTTGAGTTAATTTAACACCCAAATGTGTAGTATATTTTTGTGTTTTCAACAAGCTCAAAGGATTGGTGTAACACTTGAATATCTTATTCAACAGGTCCATTGTAAATTGTATTACATATCTTTTCTCTTATTTTTATCAATTGGATTAATCTATTAGTTTGAGTATATAAGCAACAGAAGGAAAAGATTTAGTATCTTTTTAACCTAAAGTCAAAGTTTTTTGCTTATTTTTTTTGTTTTGAACTTTTTTTTTTATCAATACTGGACCATAATTGGTCAGCTCATTAGCCAAGTTTCTATATAATATAGGTAGTACGACTCGATCCCTGGATGTACAAATACGTCTGTCTTTAGTAAATTTACCATCTGCCATTAAACTAAAGGCCACCTGCGTTTTGAACTAGTTTTTTTGAAGGAAAGACATTTGATATATAATTTTCTAAAATAACGGTCTTTTTGATGGATTTTAAAGGAATGTTTGATAAGTCAACATAAAGTTGACAAATACATGTGAGTAGAGAATAATAGAAACCATAGAAAGAAAAAATAAAACGATAGAAGCCATTAGCGCCATACCGAAAACAGAATGAAATTTTCTAAAAACAACTTTGTAAAGATAAGACATCAACTAAAATTAAGATTTCCTTTTTTTTATGTTTTTGTTTCTCTGTTTGTTAATAGTGTTATTAATGTTGCTGGATGAGAAAAATCCTAAATTTAGCAAAATGAAAAACTTCATAAAAGGTTTAATTTTTCAACAAACAAAAAAGTTCAAATCCGTTTTCCTTCTTCTCGATTTCATCATTCGGTCTCCTTATTCTCTTCTTCTAAGGAGACCGAATCTTTATGATTTCTTGAGGAATAAGTTTCTGACGATATCATCTCTAGAATGAGGAAGATGGCTACAAAAAGAGGAAAAGGAAAAGACAACAATGCAATTACCGCCATAGCCATTGATAAAGATAAGAACAGCCAACATGCTTTAAAGTGGGCTGTTGAGAATATTGTCGGCGAATCTCCAAATTGTATCCTTCTCCATGTTAAAACCAAATTGAGTAATGGCATCATCATCATTATCATCTCTATCATCATCATCATCACCACAAATATCTATCAATCTAATGAAAACTCTTGAAACAGGAATTGGTGCAGGAGAAAACACAGAATCACAACTCGATAACCAAGAAGAAGCGCATCAATTCTTCCTTCCCTTTAGAGGATTTTGTGCTCGAAAAGGGGTTAGAGATCCATCTCTCTTTCTCTTTACAACAATCAAATATGCGTATATATACAACTCTGATTTCGATATATATATTGTCTCAGATTATTGCAAAGGAGGTTCTTTTACATGATATTGACATCTCCAGCACAATTGTTGACTACATTACCAACAACTCTGTTGCAAATATTGTCCTTGGAGCCTCTACGCGAAATTCTTTCCTTAAGTCTCTACCTTTTCCTCATATAACTTGACTGTAATCTCAAACTTTGGTTCCATGAATGCTAAAACTCTGGTCTTAATCAGGAAGTTTAAGAGTACAGATGTGCCAGGGACTCTACTTAAAACAACTCCAGATACATGTGCTGTCTTTATTGTGTCTAAAGGGAAACTCTTAACAAGCAGATCAGCGAGTCGGCCTCAAACACCTCAACATTCTCCTCAGCTTTCAAAACAACCCACAATGATGTCAGATCTTGGCCCAACAAGTTCCACTTCTAGTGGATCTGGAAGGTAATTAACCTGAAGTTTTCATCTGGTTCTGTTTGGTAAATGAATGCTTTTTTGTAATTCTTGTAGATCAACTCCTGCATTAAACGGAGACTTGTCTCCACCTTTACCTCATTATAAGCCATCTTTCAACAAGAGCTCTCTCTCAGACCTTAGCAATGAATTCTCTCCCAGCTGCCATAGTGTTGAATCAAGTGCAAGTTTCTACAGTATTCTAGGACGATCCACCTATGGAGGAAGCTCGAACTCTTCCACATCTTTGGTTAATAATATTCTCATCACATTTCAAGTCTACATTTTTGTCTCCAAGTCGCCTGGTGTTTTGATCTTTTCTTTTGAACTTGTAGTCTGAGATACTAGATGGAGAGGATAACATATTTGGGGGGAATATCACTGAAAACCAGGTAACTTAACGTTTCAAAAACGTAGATTTGATGTTTTGGGGTTTGCAGGATACTGAGATGTTTGTTTTTTTTTGCGCATTAATATGCTCAGAATCAGAATCTTGAAGCAGAGGTGAGAAGATTGAGACTCGAATTGCAGCATTTAAATGCTTCCATGGGCAGAGGGAGTGTAAGATGCTTACGTTATGTCCATGTGGACAGCCGACAATGTTTCCTTGAAAAGGTTCTAAAGATGTGTGACTAATATTAGATATTGAACGAATGCTTGTAGGCCCCTCATCTTCAAGGACTTACAACTACTGAAGAAACTGAAAAGTTTGAGGAAGCCAAGGGAGCAAAAGAAATGCTTAGGGTATTATCTGAGATGGACAAGCAGAAAACACAAAGTGCAATCCAAGCAGCTGAAATGGCACAACGTCTTGCAGAAATGGAGAACCAGAAGAAAAGACTTATGGAGATGCAAGCCAAGTTCCAGGAACAGAGGATGGGCAATAATGTATCTTACAGACGATACAGTATCAGAGACGTCGAAGATGCAACTGACGGTTTTTCAGATGCTCTAAAGATTGGGGAAGGAGGATATGGACCTGTGTACAAAGCTGTTCTGGAAAACACTTCTGTTGCCATCAAAATCTTGAAGTCAGATATCTCACAAGGCTTGAAGCAGTTCCAACAAGAGGTAGTAATATACATAATTTGACATCATCCTTATTTGTGGCATGTCTTCTTCTCCATACTAATACACATATTTTTTTTTGCACTAGATCAAGGTTTTAAGTTGCATGAGGCACCCTAACATGGTGATCCTTCTTGGTGCTTGTCCTGAGTATGGTTGCCTTGTGTATGAGTACATGGAAAATGGAACACTAGAAGATCGTCTTTTCTGCAAAAACAATACTCCACCATTATCTTGGAGAGCACGATTCAGAATAGCTGCTGAGATTGCAACAGGACTTCTTTTCCTTCACCAGGCCAAACCTGAGCCACTAGTACATCGAGATCTGAAGCCAGCAAACATTCTGCTAGATCGACATTTCATTAGCAAAATCAGTGACGTCGGTTTAGCTCGTCTGGTTCCTCCCGCTGTTGCTGATAGCTTCACCCATTATCATATGACTGCAGCAGCCGGTAATACTGTTATATTACCTTAACCAAAGAATTCTAATTCATCTCCTTGTGACATCCTAACATAGACTCAATCTCTGAAATAGGTACATTTTGTTACATTGACCCCGAGTACCAGCAAACAGGAATGCTTGGAGTAAAGTCTGACTTGTACTCATTTGGTGTGGTGCTAATGCAAATCATCACAGGGATGCCAGCAATGGGTTTAAGCCATAGAGTCGAGAAAGCAATTAAGAAAAAGAGACTCTATGACGTTTTGGATCCAAAAATATCCGACTGGCCTGAAGAAGAGACTATGTTACTAGCTCAACTAGCTTTGAAGTGCTGCGAGTTGCGGAAAAAGGATAGACCTGATCTTGCAACCGTTTTGTTGCCTACATTGAGCAAGCTAAGAGAGTTTGCAATAGAGGATCATGAAATATATAACTCTGATAGATGATTTCTTGTCTCACTTGCTTACAATTTGATTTCTCTTTGTTCAATATCTTAGAACTAGCAATAACCGATATCTGATCTTCATCTAGAAAAAGGGAGAATGGTAATTATTATCTCACTACAAAAAGTTCCTGAATCAATATTTCAATCATATTATCTACTATGCAGATAGAGGATGGATTGAGAAATCCTGATTAACAAAAAATTGAAACTTTCAAAGTATATCAAACTGAAACGACATTGGCTATTTCTAAGTTCCACGATAATCGTACACAATTTAGGCATTCGATGCCACCCCATACCCACCACAAGAAAGCGATCTCCATGAGTATAAACAAACTAATTCAAAGGGAAGTCATTATTGGTCATGATTTGTGCTCCACCCAAAATTAAACACACTTTTATTCTGGAAGAATTGTCACATCGTTGCAAAATCAAGTCACCTTTACGAAAGAATAATCGATCCATAACACATATACATCATTTCTTAACAACTGCATACCCAAAGTTGAGAGTATAATCTTCAATGAAACAAATTTGTTTAAGAAAATTCATTGCTAAGACAATGTAAGTAGTCACACACAATTAAGAGAATACCTGTCGAAGCTATACCAGCAATGTTAGCTAAAAAGTCATTTTGTCGATTCCGACAAAATCCGTAGCTTGTAAAGATAGTGAACGTTGATCAAGAATCAGGACCAGGTAGTACTGGTAAGGATGGTAAAGGGGAGTGTTTTCATTGGATTTCTGATCAGAACTACATTGGTCGCAATTACAGGAAGACGGAAATGGCATTAGGAGTGGTGGCGACGATGAACTGAGAGAAAAGATTTTGTTTTTTGTTTTTTTTGACGACATGGGAGAAGTTCATGATGTGTTGGAGAAAGGAGAAATTTTGTTGGGAATTCGAGTTGGACCCTTTATGTTTTATTTAAAATCATTCAACCCAAAATCTTTGACGTTTTAAGTTTTTCAATTTTGACCCCATAAGTTTCAAACTTTTGACATACTATGAACCTTAAATTATAAATCCTACCACTAAAACCACTTTGTGGATTGATCTCTTCACAAATAAAGCAAAAATAAGCCTGGCCGAAAAATCGGCGGCTTGACATTTTCTGTCACCGATCATACTCGACTGTGGTATACACAAACGAAGAGCGGATTGAAGAGGATTAACAGAAGATTGGATATGGGAAACCAGAAGCTTAAATGGACAGCGGAGGAAGAAGAGGCGTTACTCGCCGGAGTTAGAAAGCACGGTCCAGGAAAGTGGAAGAACATTCTTCGCGATCCCGAATTCGCTGATCAGCTCTCTAATCGCTCCAACATTGACCTTAAGGTTTTTATTATCTTCTTCTCAATTACCTCGTTATTGAAACATAAGAAACCCTAATTATCGAGTTCGTGGCGCACAGGGAATGAAATTTATATGTTAATTGAGATTTAGTTCTAGGTTTTAAGGGTTTGCTTTTCTATGTGAGTTGCAAAAGTTTGAAGTTTATGATTAGGGTAATCTTCTCCGGGTGCTTTGGTTTGGAGAAATTTGAGGAATGCGAATTGAGAACGTCTGTGTGTTTGTTTTTTCCCCTACTAAACAAGAGCTTTAACCATCTGATGTTTCATACTATTTTCTAGGATAAGTGGCGTAATCTAAGTGTTGCCCCTGGCATTCAAGGCTCTAAGGATAAGATACGGACACCAAAAATCAAAGCCGCTGCTTTTACTCTAGCTGCTGCTGCTGCAGCTGCCGCTAGTACCCCAACTCCTAGTGCTAACTCCTCTCCAGTAGCTTCTCTTCCTCGTAGCGGATCTTCTGATATGAGCATTGATGATAGTTGTAATATTGTGGTTGATGCAAAGAATGCTCCCAGGTTTTTTTTTCTTTATTTCATTCTTCTCTGATCAAGCACTTAATCCTGTATTGATTTATAAGTGTTGTAAATTGCTAGTGATGAGCAATTATTATATGAAGGTATGATGGAATGATATTTGAAGCTCTTTCAGCCTTGACGGATCCTAATGGATATGATGTCAGTGCAATTTTCAACTTCATTGAGGTTAGACATATTTTTCCGTGCTTTTTATATCACTGAAATACTGATCTATTTTGCTCGCTACTTATTCAGTTATGCTGAAAGCATAGTCAAGCTAATTTAACCGGCCAAGCTTATCTTGGATTCTGAACAAACTGCCCAATCATTATCATTATGCCATTCAAAGATGAAAATTGACATTAGTTTTTGGTTTCTTTTGCTTATCAAAAGGATTAAATAACTTCTTTAATTGTAGTATTGCATTTAAGTCCACTACGGTTATATATAAAAACGACTGTAGTTCAGTATCCGTTATTATCGTCTTAGCAGTTAGCCTGTAATTAATGATCAAGTTCATGATAATGGTCTGGTATGTGTAAAGCAGCAAAGACATGAAGCACCACCAACTTTCAGAAGGATCCTAAGTTCAAGATTGAGAAGGCTTGCTGCTCAGGGAAAAGTTGAAAAGGTTAGCCACTCAAAATCAGTAAGTCTTGGAAGCCTTTCTTGGTCTATGTTGTATCAGCATTTATTCATCTACTTATGATTATCATTTTTCTTTCTATGTTTTGGTTTTCAACAATGCAACAATACACACAACAGACACAGAATTTCTATAAGATGAATGATAATAGCTTGGGAACAAGAACAACTCTTGGAGCGAGATCAAAAGAGAGCAATGTGAAACCCCGGCAGACACAGAGTCCAGGACCCACTGTTTCACAGCAAATGGTTGGTGAAGCTTCAATAACCGCAGCTTACAAGCTGGTTGAAGTGGAGAACAAATTAGATGTTGTCAAAGGAGCTGTAGAAGAGATAGAAAGAATGATGAAACTGGCAGAAGAAGCGGAGGCTATTCGAGTTATAGCTGAGGAGTTATACAAAGAATGTAAATAGATATATAAAGCCATGACACTGTTCTCAATATTCTTCCATCTCGAAATCGTTGAGATATGTGGTGTCTGATTTGATCACAATTTGTATTGTTGCAGGTTGTCAAGGAAAGATTGTGGAGTTGGACTGAGGTTGATGGAACATAAGAAGCAGCACAGAATCTTTGGAGCTTCGTCAGACTCTTTGTTTGGTATATATACTAATAGTAATAGGCTATTAGCTATTATTCTCTTCCTCTGTTTGTATGATACCAGTTTAGGAATTGTTTGGACAAAAACAACACTAACTTTATTTCATTTTTTATAAAAATAGGTAGTTGATTAATTAAGTCAAATCCATAAATATCTTGAAAGGACGTATTATTATTTTTTTGTTTGTTTGTATGCATTTTTTTCTTTTCAATCAGATTATTCAAGGTTTAGAAACTCCAAAAGAAGAGAGTTTTAAGGTTCAAGGATTTAAAGATCTTATAGCCGTAACAGTCACAAACTTACAAAGGAGATCTGAAAAAATCTACAGACTAAAGTTATGGGGTTAAATTGAATCCGATTAAATTTGTTACAGATTAAAGTTGGGGTTAAATTAAACCAGATGGACGGGTTTAAACTATCTCCAATAGTTCGCTCTATTTATTTCTCTAAAAATAGAATTTTTCAAAAGTACGTCATTGTATTTCTATTGCAATATATATTATTGTTGTATTTTCATAATTTTTAAAACAATTTGAAAAAATTTTAACTACTATTTAATAAGTTTAACTATATAATAATATTAATTTAATTATTTTTAATAAATTTCATAGATTATAAAATTTCAGTTTTTTTCTAGTCAACAAATAACCACTAGATCGATAATGTCTGATATACAGCCTAAATTTTCTAACTGAAATAAGGTGAGAATCGAATTCACCATCTGGTGCTTAGTTAAATCATAGATAATTGAACTAAGCCACTTTTTTTTTGGTTAGTTTAATAATTTAGTTAGTTTTAGTAAAATATTTTGATTATATATTTTTCTTAGGTATAAATAATAATATACTATAAATTAAATAATAATATATATTTATGAAATTATTATATAATATAAATTAAAATAATAATACACTATAAAATAATATACAGTATACTTTACAAAGAAAAAGTTTTGCTCTACAAAAGAAATATAAAAAAATAGAAATCTGTATTTGTAGAGATGTGTACTTTTTCCCTCTTTTCTTTGAAAATTTTACACAAAACAGAGTCCGATAAGGAAGAAGAGAGAGGGTAGTTTATGGCGATCAAAGCGGGGAAGGTTTTGAGAACGGCGACTGCTGCGGCGAAGAAGTTCCAACAGAAAAAGTTCTCAGCCACATCCTCGGCGGCTAGAGCTACAACGCCGGTGTCTCCATCCTCCGGTGTAGGAACATTTATGGGTATTCCAAAGAGTCCTCGCTCCGACAGCGATTTATTGATCTCGAAGTACATCAGACTCTACCAGGTTAAATCTGATAAAACAAAATATCATTACAATTAAAGTATATCAATGTTGTTGTTCGCTAATCGGAATAAATTTTAGCTTGATTCTTGGTTTTGAAATAGCCCGCCACCTGTTCGATGAATTGATGACTAAATTATAGTTTTTGTAGGGACGATTGACGAAGAAGGGTGATTTCACCGAGGAGAAACTAACGAAAATGTTGTCTGGTGAAGAAAAAATCGGGATCGGTGAGACGATGAAGCTACTAGAGGGCCGCAAAACTCGAATATAATCTTCTCAAAAAAACAAACAGCGTACGATCCATTGACAAGCCAAGAGCCACCAAAATAATTCCTCTGTTTCCATCAGTTTGAACAATGCAAAGTTTCAAGCTTTTGCATTTTTTCGTTTGCAAGTTTGTTTTTATTGGATTAAAACAGGTTGCTGAATACATATGAATCACAGAAATGACAACTTCTCTTTGTTTTATATCAACCTTCCTTTGGATTAGTAATAGCAAATCAGGAACCATGAGAACAAATGTTTTTCTGTGACGAACAACCTTTGGGTTTGATGTCAGAACTCAAAACAGTGAAAAATATTTGAAAGAGGAACAAAAGTTGGATACTTTCTTCGGTGTTGCAATCTGTCCTAAGTATACACACACAAAAATCTATGTAAAGTTCTGTTTCTGATACAACCCAAACATCAGTCAGCTACTTTCAGAAGCTCACTATATAAAGTTACCCAAAATCTCCTTACTTTCTTCTATGTAACACATACAAACATCATCAAGAGCTGTCTTCAGTCTGAATCAAATTTCAGCGCCCATCTCCATTGATGAACCTGATACTGTTTCGACAGGATGGAAAATTAACCTTTAAGAGAGGACTCCTGAGGAAGCCACAGAAGCTATACTGATCTTGGAGACATTGTATCTTGGGTTGAAAACTGTGACATGTTTGACTGTTTCTTATTGAGCTTAGACCGTAGATGTCTGATTTTCGCGTCAACTCTAGCTGTAAATCCAATCTTTGTCTTCTCCCGAGCTTTAGAACACTCTCGTGTCCACATTCTTCTATCCTCCACGTCTCTCTTGTAGTATTTGATCTCTTGAATGATGTGATGATCCAATGGATTCAAGAATCTTTGGAAAGATATGTGGGAAAAGTAAGGGAGTACTGTGGTCACTGTGACCAAAAACGTGGCCACCCAATATATGGGTGCAGGAGCAAGAATCTCAGCTAGAATTATATAAATGTTGCCTGAAAGACTTGGAGGCATCATCCCATAGAGCGCAACAAACAGATACCATAAACCAATGCTTCCCCAGATCAAGACGTGTTGGATCCAAGTGAAGTGGCTCATCGTTAAAGCAATTTGCACATTCACAGCCCAAATAATGCAAGTAAACATGGTAGTACCAACAACATCCATGTCCGCAGTTTGGCCGCTGGATCTGAAAGCTTGTTCATAAATGATTCCAATGTTCAGGAAGAATATGACAAGAGAAGAGTACACGCCATTTCCCATCCACCCGAGTATTCTGTACCAGTCAAAGAAGAGATTTTTCTTCCCTTGTTGGTATAACGCAGGAAACTGCAGAACAAAGAGCTTTTTGTGGTAAGTGAGACTTTCAAAGAAGACTTAGGTTTGACATCTCACAACGGATAGATAAACCTTACCTGTAAGCAGATTTCAGATGAAACATCTTGTTCAAAGACTCCAAGGGCAATTACAGGCAATGAGGTAAGAACGACATTGAAGAGTAATAGGTAGTAGTCATTATACACTGCTTGCCCAGAAAACCCAGTGAAAGCCTCAAAATAAAAGAGAGTGAGACCAAAAGCTATGTTTTTGTAGAAGAAATAGCAGATCTGGATGCAGAATAACTATGTAAGAAACCAAAAACGTGACAGAGTAGATATAGGATTGCATAAATTTGAGGAGAACTTGTAAACACATATTACCATTTGAGCTATTCTTTTGTAGCACCAGTGTCCATGGACGACGAGTAATCTTTCCAGAAACCTGAACTGGGCAATAGAAAAATCGCTCGCCATAACAGCCTGCAGAAGAATGAAAATAAGCAAAAAATGATAAGATGAAATTATGTTATCATTGTGCATTGCATTTGCTACGAGGTGACACTAACCTGCATTCCTTCAACCCCACTAATTCCGACACCAATGTCAGCTTCTTGAATCATTCCAACATCATTTGCACCATCGCCTATTGCCAATGTGGTTTTTCCGGTTCCCTCTTTAACTAACCTTGTTACCTGGTTTTGGAAAATAAAAAATAAAAACAAAATTAAATAAAAGGAACTCATAAAGCCAACGTGTCCAGAGATACATGGCATAAGGGAAGATGTATACCAGAGCTTTCTGCTTTGGAGACACCCGACAGCAAATGACTGACGCACAATCAACCGCCAAAGAAAGAAACTGATACTTCATGTCATCCTCCAATGCATACGTTAGGGTTTTCCCGTCAATGATCAAAGCAAATGCAGCGTGTGGATCTTTCTCCAGCTTCACCATTTGTACAGCTTTAGTGATTTGATTCAAAATATTCTCCTTCACAGCCTGATTACATCAACAGATATATCAATTGAAACTTCAAATAGTAGGTCCTCACGCTTACGAAAATGAAATGATATTAGCCCCATATTACTTTTGAATCTTGAGATACTCCTTCTGAGTTCGTCACAGCTATACATATTTGTTTCATGCCTTGCCGAAGTAAACTACATGAATACCTGCAGTTAAAAACAAAATGCTAAGTTGGTTAAAGAATTTCAAAGAAAGTCTACTAAGATATATTGTAGGCATTCTAACCCGATGTTAATTGCTGTTTCCATCTTATCCCCAGTTAGAACCCATAATTTGAGGCCAGCTTGGGCAAGTTTATCTATGCATTGAGGCACCTAAGTCAGGAAAAAGGAAACTCAATATTACAAAAACAAGATGGTGAGGTCGAACTAAGGCGGCTCTGCTGAAATAAACATATATATATACCCCTTTCTGGAGTTTGTCCTCCACAGCAGTTGCACCTATAAGAATAAGGTCTTTTTCAATCATATCAGATATCCTCTCAAGCAACTCATCTCTGTCAGATCCTATAGAAGTTTTAGCCTTGTGAAACTCAGTGTTCCAAGCTGAATATTCACTCTCATCAAGCTTTCTGTATGAAAGTGCAAGAGTACGGAGTCCCGCTTCACCATATTCATTTAAATGCTTAGTGGTAGGTCCCAAGTATGTTTTTCCATTTTTCGCCAATCGTTCACAAATGATGCTGCAATTTAATACGCACTATTTGAAACTTACATGATGATACAAAAATCAGAAGGAATATATCATTCTAGCTTTTCATCTAACCTGTCAGCTCCTTTGCATAGCAAAAGAATCTGCCCTTCCTCGTCACGAACAACTACTGACATTCGCTTCCGTTTGCTAGTGAAGTCCAACAAATTCAGAACTTTATACTCCCTGCATTGTTTCTGGTATATATTTAGGATGTGTGCCAATAATTAACGTGTTAAGAATACATCTTTTGATATTCTCACCTTTCAATAATTTGCCCTGAAGAAGATAACTTTTCATGAACATAAACACTTGATTGGGTTCTCTTAAAGAACTCAAAACCAAACTCACTAGCAGCAGTAAGAAAAGAAGCTTCATCTGGAGACTCTGCTTCATATGTGTACTTGCCAGTCTCCTCGTTAAGCTCAGGAATAGCTGTGTGACAGATAGCTAATATGCGAAAGAACAGCAAAATGTCATTTGTATGTGGCTCTCTCAACCAATTCCCATCCATGAGTCGGATATCCTCAAAACCAAACCCCTTTATAGGAGTTCTAGGAGCTCCATGATGAATGCTACTTTCTACCTCAATTTCTTGAGCCCGAAACCTTGGAGTACTTGTCCTACTTGATATTTCTCCGTGATCATCAAGATCAACAGCCATTTGCTGTGCAGCAGCAACTTCGACTTCGCTGGAACGCACTCCATAAGAAGTGCCAGCAATGGAGCATTTCAGAAAATCCATCTGATTACAAGTCAAAGTTCCTGTTTTATCAGAAAGGATCGTATCAACTTGTCCTAGCTCTTCGTTTAGATTCGATGTACGTGCATGTGCGGGAACACCACTCTCACTATCGTACATGAGTAGATCCTTATTGATGAAAGTTGCTTGCAAGACTTTTACAACCTCAATGGAGACATAAAGAGAAATCGGTATCAAGTATCCGTAGAGCAAAAGAGCAGTTATCAGATGGACAACTCCAGCATAAGCAGGATTACTTGGATTGGTTAAGTTCTCAGGTTCTTCAGGTCTTAAGTACCACCATTTCGGCATGTGATACTTTGTCTCCCAAGAAAATCCTGATGAACTTATGCAAGAGATCAAAATAAGTAGGACGAGAAGCGTGTAGATGATATAGTCCATTGTCTTTTCGATTCTGCTCCTTTTCGAAGGCGATTTTGTTGAGTTCTGCATCACCTTAGTATCATGCCCTGTGAATACCACCACCCCATACACGTAAGGTGTATTCCTAAGCTTTGAATCTCTCAACAGAATCTGACTAGGATCCAGCGGAAATATCTGCCGCTCATACTCAAGATTGCCAACAAATGTGTAAAGACTCGGGTTTGGATCTTCGCATCTTATTGTTCCCGTGAAATCCTTAAAAGATTCATCGTCATCCAGCGATAATGTTACTTCCAAGGACCTTTTCACTTTCAAGTTTGTCTCACCGTCTAAATTCATAGTCTCTACATAACAAATCCCATCCTCATAACTTGACGACAACAAGAGCAAATCAGCAGGGAAAAACCCGTCTTTCTCCACTTTTACAATATCCCCAACGCTAATCTTCTTCCACTTTTTGCGACGAAACACTCCACCGCTTTTGTGAACATAAGCTTTCCGCGCATTGATCTTCACGTCTTGCATAAACCTACTCCAATCTTCAAGAGCCTCCTTTAACATACTGAGCCCAACAACAAACACTAATGGAGCAATCATGCTCCATTTATTGAACGGTGACAGAGGGAACACGGAGAGAATCGCAGCTACCAGGAAGTAGAAATTGGCAGCGCGGTGGAACTGTTCGTAGAGCGATTTGGGAAAGAAAGTGATCATATTATACCTCGTGGTAGAGACATAATTCGAACGGTATCTCAAAGGCTTCTTCTTATGCATATGAGGCTGATTACAGAACACAGTCCTGCTAAATCCTGGACCTTGAATTGGATGAGGATTTTGACCCTCGTCTGCACTTGGCCTAAGACATCCAAATGTGTATATATGGCTTAATCTCAGCTTTGACCTTCTTCTACCTCTCGCCATTACCTCAAGAACTTCGTATCAACAACAATAGAATCTTTATTAAGAACTCTTCTTCTTCATCAAGATTCTGAATTGTGCTCAATGTCTAATATTCCCAGTAAATGTTGGTCTGCACAGAAGATTAAACCCCATTCACGATTAGATTTTTATAAGATAAACTTCTAATACATTAATATAACTTATGGAAAAGAAAAGAAAAATATCATACTTTCGAAAGCTAAAATTCGAAAGCGTATACAAATCGTATGACAAGTAAAAGCTACATTAAACAGATTTAATGGACCAACTGAATCGATTGACATTTTGAATTTCAAATCTAGCAAGAAACTGAGAGAGAAAAGAAAAAGAAACTCAGAATTCAAATACATTTGCCTCTATCTTACAGGAAAATCGAGAATCAATGAATCTCCGACTGATCCGGAGAATTCTGTACAAAAAGTTGAAAAGGAAAACGCAGTAACCAGCTGCTAGAGCTAGTAAAGATCTTGAAACCCAGTAACGAGTCAAGTACATGAGCGAATCATAACACAAAGAATGGAGATCTTGGTCAAAAAAACAGCCAAATCTGGGTAGATACCAGGAAATTACCAGGAGGAGAAACAAATTCCGATGATAACACGATGAACTAACATGAACCCGTTTCAGCAAGAGGCTGATTATGAGCTGAGAACTTCACAACAATGGCAGATCAAGATACGCAAAATATGAAACGACTTCTCTTCCTCTCTCAGATAATTTGACTTTTTCCAGTTTTCGGAAGAAGACGTAGCAACACAGGGTTTTAGAGAAAGACGCAGATTTATTCTCAGTTTCGAATTCTCTCGCTTTTTAATTTTGGGTTTCCTTATTGCTTAAGACTGAAAATCTGGACCAGTGCAAAGATTTTTCGGTGTTGCTTCTTCTCCGTCTTCTTCTTCTTTCTTTCTCTCTTTTCGAATATGATCTAATTAACATCTCAATTAACGACTAATTTAAGAAATAATTTTACTTTTGTTTACTTTGGTTATATGGTCAACAAATTGTAATTTAGCTGAAAAAACGACTAAAAAATAAAAAATTGCAGATTCTTAATAAATCATTAAATCATGTGTAAATTAATTGAATTTTAATACTACTCAGCATCTAAAATTTTACTCCACTTTTATTATATGTCAGATGTAATAGAATTTATGAATTTAAGTTATAAATTAGATTTTGTCGAATCAAAATTTTTTAAAAAAATAGAATTAGAAAACGAATGGACTTATCATATTTTTGTTCATTGAATTAATTAAAATTACGTAAATATCTGAAATCAGTGTCTTCCTTTTTAATAAATGTATTAATCTCAAATTAGGTATTTCCATGGGTGTTTCCTTCATTGATAAGTAAGTTTATAGAATATGTAAAGTATATAAGTAGATATATTGTATAGTTTTGATGGTCCTAATCCTAAAACTATATTTAAAAAATGGAATTATATGAAAGTATGATGGTAGATGGAGACATGACAATATGACATTGTCTGGTGTGATATCCAAACGGCAAAGGTAGGGACAAATTGACTAAGGTTAGATTGTAAAAAGACTGCAACTTGCTATATCAACAATGCCTCCAATTTGTAATTATATATCTTTTATTCTATAATACAAATACAAAAACAAATTTACAACGTACAAACTTATATCACCAACCTATAATTTATAGTAATCACAGAGAATTGCTCTTTCATATAATATAACCACACCATAGCCATTGATTTGTTTGACATTTTCCACACAAGGAGAGGAAGTAGGACCCCACATAAAGGTCTCCCATAACTATTTCTAATTACTCAGCCCAAACAATATTCAATTTCTATTCTTCTACAAAAAGTACAACCAACATATAAATCCTTCTTCCAAGTATTCAAATGAACCGAAAACATGGATCCATATCTATGTAAGGGTAACTAGGAAAATATGTTTTAGTTTCGTATAACAGGAGAGTCGAACCTACAAACTATTTAAAATCCTAAACCCGCACCCTACCACTCGACCACAAAGTTCTTGTCTACTTAGTCTTATTTTATAGCGATCATTTATACATTTTGATTTTCATAAGTGTGTCACATAGAGATCATAGACGTCCATATTAGTGGAGATTTGAAAACTTATTAGATTTTATTTATTTAAAATTTTTTTATACACACTAAACTCTTCTAAGTCGGGTAGTTACATACATGTTCGATTTAATTTATATTGTGCTCTGATACAAAAGAAAGAAAAAAAAAAGAGTCTTAATATATAAAAATTTTGGATCTTAATTTTTCCGAATCCTAAATGGTACAAAAAAAGTTGAATTTTTGATTTTAGATCATGCATAAAGTCAAGTCTAATTATATGCATCAACTAATAACTCAGATATCTCTGAAGTTTGACTCCACCTTAAAAGATTAAGGGATTATCATATAATGAAAACCTTTTCCAAGACAAAGTTGTGTTTTAGGATTTTTTCTACACCCTTTATGAAAAGACTAAAATTTTATACATGAAATGCCGAAATTGCCTTGCCGTCATCTATTTTTTATTCAATTTTATTTTTTCCTTCTTTTTTTATTTAATACTATATAAAATTATCAAATATACCCTAACCTCCCTATAAAGACTAAAGTCAAGGAAAATTATTAAAATTTCTTTTGATTTAATTTTTTTTTCCTCCACTTTTTTTAATTTTTTTCCCTTCAAAATCTTCAAATTCAATGCATTTAATAATATATGAAATTATCAAAATTAAACCCTAAACCACTTAGGAATCATAAACCCAAATGGAAAGTATTGAAATTTATTTTGATTTCATCTTTTTTCTCCAATTTTTTGTTTTTTTTTTGTTTTTTTTTCAAAATCTTCAAATTCAATGCATTTAATAATATATGAAATTATCAAAACTAAACCTTAAACCAATTAGGAAGCCTAAACCCAAAAAAAAGTATTGAAATTTCTTTTGATTTCATCTGCTTCTTCTCCTTTTTTTTTTCTTTTTCTTTTTCAAAATCTTCAAATTCAATATATTTAATAATATATGAAATTATCAAAATTAAACCCTAAACCATTAGGAAGCTTAAACCCAAGGGAAAATATTGAAATTGAGAAATTATAGTTAAGAAAAAATAAGGTTCATCAATAAAAGAAATGAATAAAATGAGGGCAAAAGTGATGGTCTTCTTAAAAGAATTGTGAAAAGGACATTATTTCAAAGAAATGAATAGTAATAGGAGTAAACCCATAATTAATTCAAAAATTAAAGTATAGAGTTTTAAAAGTAGATTTAGGCTATGCATTGAACTTTTTTCCAATTGTAGAGAAAGGAAAAAAATCCTCTTACACTGATATTATGTCACTTATATTTAGATAGTTTCTCATTTACCAAAAAAAATGTGAATTTTGTTTGACTAACTTTCACTAAGCAGTCAAGTTGGATATAACATTATTGCTCTCATCATTAAAATTAGCAAGAAAAGAAGGAGCTAGTGGGCTAATGTTTTAAAAGAAAATAAAAATGACAATTGTGGAGTTTGGTTACTTGTGATGGGAATGTTAAAATATCCAAAACACATGCTGAAAGCAACATAACGTGACAGGAGGAGCATTAAGACAAAACTAAGAGACACAAAACAAAAAAAGATGTTTGGTTGTTTTGGTATTTTAGCCAATCTTTAGTCTCTGTGTCACTCTCTTCTCTTTAACTTTCCAACACCAAAGTCTTAGACGATTAGACGTATTGTTGACTTGCGATACGTCGATGTGCTCGCTTTTTGCGTGTTATGTTTCTTTCTTTGGCCGTCTCTTGGAATTATTACAACAAATGAGAAGAATAATATGTTTTTTTGGCTTAGAATGTGGAAATTATAACCTAATTTAACTTTTAAAATTCTTATTTAATCTATCAAATTGGTAGAGGAGAATAATCAAATCATACATGTCATAGTCATTAACTGGATTATTCTAATCATCATACTGAGAAGAACTCGGCACATGCACTATTCTATCAGTTTAGTGATTTTCAAAAGTTGTTTAGTAATTACATGTATTTTTAAGTGTATTTTTACTAGTGCTTTAACTAGTTTAGCTATTTTTTTTGTCAACGAGGACCAAGTATTGCACTATCAATTTATAAATCTAATTCAAGCTAAAACAATTCGAATGAAGTAGTGATTGTGACTAACAAATTAAAGCAATTAACGGTTATAAAATTTAATAATAAAAACATAAGACACATGGAATTCATCAGGAAATAAGCAATCGAAATCAGGAAACTATTCATGGCACAAAATACAACCAATTCTGGACACAGACATAATTGTATATCAAACTCATTGTCATGGCATCGATGACTATATCTAGCAACCAAGAATCCTAAACTGTCGTTTGGTCCTAGAGATCTAAACACGCATTATCGATTAGGTATGATAAGTCCACAATTAGCCTTAACATCAACTTTTGTTCACTACAATAAAACAACCAATTTGCAAGGGCTATTTACTTACCAATTCCCTCGCAAAGCAGGATTTGCAAGGGAATTGAGAGGAAAACCAGTTCCTCGCAAATCGGGTCTCACATAACAAATTTTCTTGCAATTTTGTCACAATATTTGTGAGGAAAAATTCCCTAGAAAATTCCCTCGAAAAGCTTCCCTCGCAAATTTTTCGCAATATTTGCAAGGAACTTGCAAGGTTTATTATTGCGAGGAAACGTCTCCCACACAAAATCCTTGCAAATATTGTGTGCAAACTGCGAGAAAAAAACAAGGAAAACTAGGGTTTCCCATGTTCATGCTCTGCGAGGAATTTGCGTGGGAATTGAGCATTTCCTTGCAAATTTGCAAGAAATTTGCGTGCGAAAACTGCGAGGAATTTGTGAGGGATCTAAAACTTTTTTAAAAATTAATATTAAATAAAAAAAATTAAAATTAAAATATTTTACAAAAATTATATTAAAAAATCCTAAAACTCGATAGACTGGTCTGTGTTCCCCGAGCTTGATCCCGAATCGTCGGTGTGGAGTTTCTTCAACACCGAAGCTAGTTGTTCGTCCTTCTCAGCCAAGATGGAGAACATCTCATCATTTGAGGAGATCATCTTGCCTGAGACGTGAGCAACTGCTTTGCTTCAGCTAGCTCCTTTTTCGTCCGATCTATCTTTTGCGTATGACGATCTACTAGCTCCCTAAGATCAAATGACTCTCCGAAGGATTGAGATTGAAATCTCTGCGGTGATAGACACTCCTCAATCCTCGATGCAAGTGAACCGGCTCTATACAATCATCTTTTTTTACGGGGAGCGACCTACGAAAAAAAATTATAATTGTGCATTAATATAATTAACGAATAGAAATTATACGAATAGAAATTATACGAAAAAAATTTAAAAAACTAACCTCTGCGAAGATTTGGTTGTTCTGTGCAGTAGTTAGGTCGCCAGATGCAGAGCTCTCATCACTGCAATCCTGAGTCAACTTCTGCACATTTGTAGTGACCTCGTTGTAGATTCGCTCGGATTTCTTGTCGACAAAAACCCTGGCCAAGTTCCATTTTGTCTGGTACATCGTCTCTACCAGATCAGGGTGAGTATCCCCAAATGCCTATTGCTAAAAGTGTTAAAAAATATGTAATTGATTTAAATATTATATAATATATTAAAAAATACTAAAATCAAAACACTACAGGCTCGAACTTTAAACAAAGTCTGTCCCGAGCAATGTTTGTGGGGACCGTCGCTAAAAGGATCAAAATATCATGCCGCCTGACTGCTAGCACTCTTCTTCTTAGACCGCGGATCCTGCCAATAGTACACGAGACCTTCCCAGACCTCAGAACTGAACCATGGGGGAATAGCGGCTTTGCCCTTTTTATCCCAGCCGAGCTTCCAACGGCCGACCTGAGTTATTTGGAACTGCAACGCTATAGGATGGTGTAACCCCTCCATCGTCGTATCGTCCAACCTGAGTTTTTTTGGTTTTGACGGTTGGACCAAAGTAATATGATGTGAAATGAGATGTTTCCTCTGTCAAACTTCCTACAATGATCGATCCTTCTACTTTGATTTTTGACTTTTCTTTTTAGATGTCCCATGAATTGCTCAAACGGGTACATCCATCAAAATTGTACAGGACCACCAAGAGCTGCTTCATGTGGTAGGTGGATTGGAAGATGTTCTATCACATCAAAAAATAAGGGTGGAAAGATTTTTTCCAAGTTACAGAGCAACATTGGAATATTAGTTTCTAATTGAGCTATATCATGCTCTGATTCCTACAATTTGATACTTAATATAATTAAACCACTTATATAAATAAATGAGAAAATATCACATATGTAAATAATGCAAATGGTAGTAGTCGCTGCATGAATACATGGCAATCGTGACTCTTCATACCAGATAATTTTTTCCCTTGCTCAATACATCTTGAAAATTTGGACACATAACCATCGGGAAACTTTACTTCTGTAGAAATCGACTTAAACAATGCATGTCTCGCTTCCCCAGATAACCTAAAGTTTGGAATCAGTTTTTGGCCATCACGCGTAATATGCAATTCGCTTTTTGCACATATTTCGGCTAAGTCCAACTTTGATTTCAAATTGTCTTTACTCTTTTCCTGCATATTCAAAATCGTGTGGATGATGTTATCAAAAACGTTTTTAACGATGTGCATCAGGTCAAGGTTGTGTCGTAGCAAGAGATCTTTCTAATATGAAAGTTTCCAAAAGATACTCTTTTTGTGCCAATTGTGAGAAACACCATACTCATCATGCATGTTTGTTGCAGTGTGCCAATTGCCCCCACGTTTACATGTTTCCTAAGCACCATAATAATCAATCTGCTCCAACAGATCATTCCCTGACTGTGTGCTGGGGGAGGAATACACACAATCTTATTTTTCCTGAATAATTTCTTGTTTCTTCGGTAGGGATGATGGATGGAGAGATACCTACAATGACAATCAAACCAACATGATTTCTTACCATTCTTTAGTTGAAATACATCAGATTATCCCATACAATATGGACAAGATAACCTTCCATGCGTAGTCCATCCAGATAACATTCCGTACTCAGGAAAGTCACTGATCATCCACAATAAACCTGCATGCATCATGAAATTCTGCTATTACGAGTAATCAAATGTGCAAACACCTCTATACCATAATTGTTTCAGCTCGTGAGTTAGAGGTTGTAGGAACACATGAAGGGATCGCTTAGGATGAGTAGGATCTGGCACTAGAATAGTCAAAAACAAGAATTCGCTTTGCATGCACATATCCGATAGAAGATTGTATGGCGTTAATATGATTTGCCATAGAGAATATTGTCTCCCAGACAAACCAAATGGACTAAATCTATTAGTGCATAATCCAAGATAAACATTCCTAGAGTCTTTAGCAAAGTCAGAATGTACCGTATTAAAATGTTTTCAAGCTTTTGCATTTGACGGATGTGTAACCTCCCTATCTTTATTGTATGTTCTGCATGCCATCTCATTGCCGCCAATGTCTTTTTCGATTGGTATAATCGTTTCAATCTATTAGTGATTGGCAAGTACCACATACGCTTGTATGGGATACGAGTCCTTCCACCTGTTGCTTGACGACTTCCCACATAATCAACATTCCTGCAACTTATCATCGTCTTTCTAGAAAATCATACAATTGTCAATGCATACATCAATCATTTTTGATGGTAATCCAAGAACCGCAACTAACTTCTGCATTTCAAAATAACTCCCATCAGAATTATTATCTTCAGGCAAATACAGTTTAAACGCATCCACTAATTGGTTCATACTTCTCTCAGTTATGTTTCCTTCACTCTTAATATACATCAAAATAGATGCTACTGATAGTTTAGATAGACCATCTCTACATCACGCATAGAGAGGTTGATTTGCAGCATCTAACATATCATAAAACTGTTTTGCTTCAGCGTTAGGTTCTTCAGTAGTATTTTCACCGACAACAGGAATAGATCCATGATATGCATCTGTAACCATATCATGATACTTATTTCTTTGTAAATGATCATAATTTTCAAACATATTTCTGTCATAATTATAATTAGCATTATGACTAGGTTGATCATCAACACCAGCACCTGTACTACTACTTACTGCACCTAGACTATAACCTTCCCCGTGTGAAAACCAGACATAATAATTCAAACTAAATTCTTTATTATATACATGTTTTTTCACCATATCGATATTCAAATATTTGGTGTTCCCACACTTTAGACATGGACAAAAGATGTTACCGTCATTCGGAGTAAATGAGTTATTAGCCACCTGGTTTATGAATGCTCGTAACCCATCTCGAAACTCTCTCGTTACTTCTCTGGTCTCCAGATCTTTTCGATTATACATCCATCGTCGTAATGCAAACACTTCATGTTCCGACGTCATTTATTTTTCTTCCTAAAAAAAAAAAATTTCCAAAAATTTTTTTTTCCCGAAAACTTCTTTCTCTCTCTAAGTGTTTGTGATTTGGTGTGAAATATACAATGTCATGGTAGGCTACTTATAGGGAAAAAAAATTTCTATGAATTTGCTAGGGAAACTTTTCGTCCCCCGCAACTGCCTAGCCAATTTGCTAGGAAATTATTTTCTCGCAAGTACCTCGCAACTTTGCTAGTGATTTGCGAGGGAAAGTAACAACTCACAAAATACTCGCATATCCCTCGCACTTTCCTCCCAATTTTGTGAGGAAGTTGCGGTGTTTTTCCAGTCCTCGCATTTTCCACCCAAACGCATCGCAAATTTGCGAGGGAATTATTGCCTTGCAAATTGCTTGTTTTCTTGTAGTGGTTGGTCAAGAACTAATTGCTCATTTATGCTATTTCAAGCATCTAACAAACAGTTTTGGTGAGTTAAACAAGCTATTATCATAAGGTAGTTGATCATGCTAACCTAAGCATTAAGACCAGCTATAGACGAAGAACACTTAAGATAAGACCCTATTTGTTCATAATTTATTGATCCCTAAATCCCTAGAAAACTTTAAACATAATTATGGAACTACTCATACATAGCAAAAAAGAAACAAACAATGAATTGACATAAACTCATAATGAAATTTCAAATAGAAAATAAAAAGATTCAGAAATCTTCACCAAAAGTTATAGAGAGAGAGAAATATTCTCCATAAAACTCCAAGAACAAAACTAAAAGTGGATGAATGAAATTATGAAAACATGTTCTGAAAAACTGACTAAAAACCTAATTATAGTCTCTAAAAATCGGATCTGGTAAAACTTAAATTGAACCGGGTGAAATAAAACAAATTTCTGGTTTTCTCACCGAACCGGTACAAAATGACATGTCTTGAGTAAAATTGTCATATCTTCCTAACTGCTTGTCTGATTGCCTTTAAACTACTTCCAAATGAAAACTAACTCTCGTGACTATTTTGTGTCAAAATCTCAGCTTAATATAACGGTAGAAAGTCTTTAAAAGTAAGCCAAATTTATGACGCCTTTGTCAGGTTCTGCATCTCTATATGCTCGTTTCCACTCAAAACAGCTCATTTGTTTCCAATGTGATCTACGACCTTAAAAAACTCAATAATGGACTAAAATACTCTAAAACACACTTTGACTTAATAAAATACATTAAAAAAAGACAAAAACCGATAAAAATGTTGCTAAGAGTTTTGAATGATATGATTTTATGGCCAATCTAAAAGCTTGTGTCTATTATTAAGCAACGTGGTTACAGTTCTTACGATATATATATATGTAGTTTCACTCAGAGGTACAAGAAGAGATACAAAAAAACATATCTTCACTTGTCAGAACTTTTCTTAGGAGTAACTGCATCAACAATGGCTTCAACCTCTTCTTTCATCCGTCCAATAACACCAGGTCCTTTCACATCATCAACTCTTGTCTTCTCATCAATGTCTTCACTTGTTCCATGAGTTTTGTTTCCATGAAACATTGACTTTTTCTCTTCTTTACCACTTCCAATCACGCTACTCTTCTCCTCTGAAATACCAATTCCCTCAAATCAATCAGCTTTTACAGAAACCATATTCTAATAAACAACCCAAAATCTTCATTCTTTGATCAGATATATAAACCATTATTCGAGTAATCGAGTAGAATCATCGTTATGGATATGAGACAATCAATAACCAGCGTGCCAAAAAAGAAATCCCAAATCATTGAAATTTGATTACATATTCATTCATCAAAGAATCGGTGTTACCAGAAAGGGAGCTTTGTTTTGGTTCCGCCATGAATGATTTTCGTTGATCTTGTGCTTCATTTCGAGAAATCTTTTTTTTTTCTTGGTTTCGAGAAATCTATATTCTATATGAAGAATGTGTTGTGTAAGAGATGATATAACGTGTACTAATCTGAACCGTCGATATAATAGCAGATGAACGAGTAGATCAAACCGACAACTTCCCCCGGTTTTTTGGAAAAACCGACCCGACCCGACCCGACCCGACCCGATTTATCAGACTTTATGGGGTTATATAATTTTAGAAAAATAAAGGGGTTTTAAGGGAATTATAGAAACTATATTAAAGAAATAGAACTAAAGTTTACCGTTATTATAAAAAATTGCTTTCGTTCCCCAAATTTTCAAATTTCAAACGTTCTCTCTTTTACTTCTTTTTAACACTAGTCATCTTTTGTCAACATCAATCTCAATCACAACCAATTCCCCGAAACAATTTTTCTCCTTTTTCCCCACAATGCAGTCCTAAAGCTTCAATTTTGTGAATTAATAGCTTCTGAAGTTGTGATTTTTGTAAAATTTGAATAACCAAGGCCTCAATTTGAGAAAATGGGTGGGTCAGGAAATTGGATTAGATCATTAATATCTCACAGAAAACCTGTGGATGATCAGGTAATGTTAAAAATTTCGATCTTTTGGATGTCTCTGGATCTCTATTATCTCTCCTACCAGACATTGATTAATCTTTGTTGATTGCAGCAGGAGAAGTTGAGTGATAAGAGCAGCAAGAAGAAATGGAAGCTATGGAGGATGTCATCGGAGAGCTTTACATCTTCTTCCTTCAAGAGCCGAGGAAGCTATGCAGCTTCTTCTTTATGCTCAGATCCACCTTCGTTTTCGGCAGATGAGGCCTTCAATGTGGCCATGGCAGCTCTCATTCGAGCTCCTCCAAAGGATTTCTTAGTGGTCAAGCGAGAATGGGCTTCAACAAGAATCCAGGCTGCTTTTCGTGCTTTCCTGGTATGTAACTTATTGACTAATCTGTAGTTAATTTAGCTGCTGAACTATTTCTAACCACGTTTGCATTATTACAGTTAGCAACTTCAATATTGTACATTGCATTAATAAAGCTTTAAAATCTTTGCGTTTTCCTCAGACAAAAGAACTTTAATCTTGGTCAGCTTCTTCCATTTTGTTCTCTCCATTTCCAGCATCTAAAACCTCTCTGTGTATGTTTTGTTTCTCAGGCAAGGCAGGCCTTCAGAGCTCTGAAAGCTATAGTGAGAATTCAGGCAATATTTAGAGGCAGACAAGTTAGGAAACAAGCAGCCGTTACACTCAGATGTATGCAGGCTCTTGTTCGTGTCCAGTCTCGTGTAAGAGCTCATCGTAGAGTATCTTCAGAGTCAGTTGAGCTAAAAGATCCTGTGAAACACTCAGAGGTAAAGATAAACCGGAAATCTAGTAAATTTCAGTAGTTATGAGCAGTCTGTAAAATGTGTGAATTGGTTGATATTTTTTTTTTCTGTAGAACGGTTGGTGTGGGAGCCCCAGAAGTGTAAAGGAAGTGAAGACAAAGTTACAAATGAAACAGGAAGGAGCTATTAAGAGGGAGAGAGCTATGGTTTACGCTCTCACGCATCAGGTGATGATGCATTTTTACTTCAAAAACCGAAGTCTCAGAATGTTTTGCGGATTGTGATAATTAATGTGCTGATGAGTTTGTTTCAATTGTTTTGGCAGTCGAGGGCGTGTCCAAGTCCAAATGCAAGAGTAATTAAGCATCATAGTTCTCACAAGAGCAGGACCAATTGGAGCTTGTTTGAAGACGTTGAGACATGTTCAAGGAAAAGTAGTGGGAGCAGTGTATTCTCTGATCATAGTAGTGTAAAAGTCAGGAAGAACAATCTTATTTCAACTAGAGTTCTTGCTAGACCACCTCTTCTTCCTCTGGTTTCGTCTGGCACGAGTTCTGATTCTTTACATGATGAGACATCAACCTCATCGACCTCTCAATCACCAGTTGCATTCTCGGGCAATGTCCTTGAAACTGGTGGGTTCTATCGAAAGCCGAGCTACATGAGCCTGACACAATCTACTCAGGCCAAGCAAAGACAATCAGGATTATCTTGCAAAGGTAATGCAAGAAGCAGTGCGGGTTCAGATCAGTGTACTGATCTATACCCACCGGGGATAGTAACTAAAAGGCATCTCTGGGCCAAAAGCCAAAGAAGCTAAAAGAACGAGCCAGATTTTGATTCTTTTTGTTCAACTGCCTGTTGGTTTCTCATTCCAGGAACGGTTCCTGTGAAACTTTAACATGATATACACTATACAGATACAGAAACAACTTCTGTTGACCACTTAAATATTATAGGTTATTGTGAGCTTGAAATGTTTGGCTACTTATGCCTTGTCTCAGTATATGAGTTGATTTTTGTAACATATTTAGTTATTTACTATTGGTGCATTTGATGTTTACTTGAATATTTCCAGAATTAGAGGCAGACGAGTCAAAAAGCTCAAAAACACAATATAAGAACTTCCCTTCGTATTTTTCATAAAGTAAATTGTTTGAAAGCTTGTTAGAAAAAAAAAAAATTGTTTGAAAGCTTATATCGTATGATAAAGCAAAAATGATACAGATCTAGTAGAGCTTACTCAGGTGAAACCAACCATGACTACGGTGGTGAAGATGAGTGTGACGGTCATGATTGATCATCTAGCTTATTGTTTAAGAGGAGCTTTCTTCTCCCGGTCTGCAATTCTAGCAGGCGCGTTTGAGTGTGACTTGAACCTGCCCCTTCCTCCTTCGTCTCTCTCCTAAAGATTCCAGAATCAGTAATATAATTTTATGTTAATCTTGGACAGAGATTCGACTGACTAGAAATATTTATACGTGTATGTACCTTTTTCTTGACAATCTGAACAACATCTTCGTCTTCAAGATGTTGAGAAAGGCCACAATTTTGAGGATTGTGCTTTGCACTTGTGCCCCACACGAGTGCATACTTCATGTCCTTCACCAGAGTCCTGTGGACGTGGTTACAGAAGTCCTCAACTGTGCAGCCACCTCGATCCTGATGATTATCAGGAGTAATCAAATATGAAAATCATAGATATGGACAAGTGTCAAAGGTTATCTTCAAGTGAGAAAAGAATACACTTACTGATGAGAGGACAAAAGGCTCATCGAAATCTGGTTGCTGGCCCTGCGGCTTTGAGTAAACTCTCACAAGTCCCATTTCATCCCACATCCTTGCTAGTAGTCTGTCTAAATTTAGCTGTTTTAAGCATCAGAAAAATATCAATAAATTTAGTAAATATCAAATTCAGAATGGAAACTAGAACTATTGCAGCTAATGAATTAGCATTATTCAATCTTTGCAGACCTAAGACTATTCTTTCGAAATTTTACAAACTTACCTTAAGATTGCAGCTAATAACAATGGAATTTGGCTGCCGGGATAGTCTATCCACATCGTCAATTCCAACAACATCTATTTTATTGTAGACATATACACACTTAATATATTTGCGGTTGCCTTCAATGACATCGATGAAGTCATCCACTGTGGCATTCTCACGAAATAAAACCTGCAATACTCACCACCACAGCAAATACTACCATAAGAAATCTTTAAAAATACTCACAAATTTCTGCAAATTTTTAATAATTCTACTCATAACACAGAAGAAAATCCAGGAAAAGCTCGTCTGAGGCTGAGCTGATAGAAGTATAAGGTTGGAACCTCGTACCTCAGCATTGTGAATCTTGTATTCATGCAGAATTTGATAACAGAGCTTCTCATCGATGTGGGTCAAGGGTGCTGTAGTGTTGAATGAGATTCCACCAGTTTTTTTCTTTTTAAAGTATATCTGTTGAACAGAACAAAACATAAATTCAATAATCAAATTCCATAGGACACTAAACCAAGTTTCTAATTAGGGCATATCAAGTAAAACAGAAGGAGTTTTAACTTCAGAGTATTAGATATTATATCTGTAATTTGACACTGCTGATAAGAAAAGCTTTACCTGAGGAGGAGTTTTGTTTAGCCGCAATCCCACTGCCTCAAGTTCCTTAGTCAGAATTTGTCTGTGGCCTTCGCTCTTAAAAATTATGAAAGCAAATAATAAGATTAAAAATGAGAGCAGCATGACAACCATAGCAATTCACATGGACAGCTACACCGTAACTCACCTTTGAGGCATCAAGAACCATCAATACAAGATCGGAAGACTTTGCGACAGCGATAACCTGAGATATAAGCAGTCGTGATTAAAGTTTGTATCGTCTTGATTATATTTTTTTCTGACTGGCGAGAAACTTAGGAATTTTTCATAAACTTTTAGCTAGAGCCCCCAAAAAGAAATCAGATGATGAGAAAAAAGAAAAGAAAAAACAAGTGGTTGGATTTCAACCTGCCTTCCTCGCCCCTTTCCTTCCGAAGCACCTTCAATAATCCCAGGAAGATCGAGAAGCTGAATCTTTGTGTCATTGTAGTGAATTACTCCAGGGATGCATGTAAGTGTCGTAAATTCATATGAGGCTGCTTCAGAATGTGTTCCAGTTAACATAGTCAAAAGGGTGGACTTTCCGACACTGCAAAGTACAACAACTTTCCATCAGTTTCCCCAAACCCGAGCCTGCATTTTCTAAAGAAGCAACATACTTTTACAAAATGTTAAATTATTATTAACTGGATCTTTGTGAGATTAAGTATCTAAGGCATTCAACCTTGGAAATCCAATAAGTGCTACACGTCCATGACCATACTTTGTAACTTCAAAACCTTCTCCACCTCCACTAGCACCCTGTTATAGGAATTTGGAAGAAATTTACAAACTAAAAGCAGTAATGAAAAAAGATTTTAAGATTCTACTTCAGGTACGAGAAGCATACATGTATACATTGGGTCACATAGGAGAGAATTCCTCAGTAGATTATAGCCCTAAATAGATCATCTAAGGTGACGAATAAAACAATTACTCACCATCAAATTCAGTTTTGAATATATAGAACAAGGAAAACTATAAAGATGAATTAAGCAAGAAAGGAAACAAACAAGCTTCAAGAACCACTCAGCTATACAGAATTAGTCGTTAATTAAGAGAATGCATTACTTTTGGAGGCTCCAACAGTTGTGTCCTTAGCTTTGCAATCTTTGCCTTGAGCTGACCAAGATGATATTCTGTCAATCAAGTAGCACATTATCAATTAGCTGATCATCATTCTGTTTCTTTAAGCAAATTTCAGAACGGAAAGGGAGCACAGAAGCAGCAACAGAGACTTGTCAAAGTTGTTATCTGGCAAATAGGTAAAAGTGTCTATATTGTACCCTAGAGGCTGGCAATCTGTTTAAAGTATTTACTATACGGGTATAATGTTCGTTTCTAATTCGTTTACTAAGGATAAACGACATGAAACTGATAATCCCCATGCCTATAACAGCATGTTCTATATGTTAAGAGAACCTGTAGCTTTATTCTTCTGTGTCCTAGCCATCTCGGCCTCGATTTCTTTAATCCTTTCGATGATCCCCATTGTGCTTCAGTTGTTTCTGACACTATCACTGGAAAGAGAAAAAAATACCGAAAGGTTTAAGCTAAAGACTCAGAATCAAAAACGTAATGACAATCAGAGAGTTCATAGATTATTACATAAAATAAACATTCTATCAATAACACAAACAAAAAGCCTCAGACTAGTAATTGGAGAGCTAAATCAATGCTGAAGAATTCATCACAAGCATAAGCTCAAATTTTCATATGTATGAAAACAAAATTAACCCAGTAAGAAAATACGAAACGAATTCGTCACCTAAAGGTCAGCTCTTTACGTCAATTGTCTAATCGAACAAAAAACGAAAGTCGGGAAGTTGATTCCCCACACAAACTCAATATGCATGATACATATAAAGATTAAGATATTTCACTATACATAAGTTGATTCCCCCCACAAACTCAATCTTGGAAGATATGTGCGACTCACAGTAGAATTGGTGAAGGCGATCTCTGGAGAAGAGAGAGAATGAAAGAGGAAGAGATTGACGAACAGAGAGAAAGCTTTTCTGTAAAAAGTGTTAGAGGGCGTACAAAACGTTATGGGCCAATATTATTGTATTTTAGGGCCCAAAAGGCTAAATTTCCAATTTTGATGCTTATTAGCTTGTTGTTGTGAAACGCAGCGTTTAATACAGTATAACTATAACCTTAATTGGTTTGGTATCAAAATCTTCGCATCGAACCGAACTATGAATATAGCCCAAAAAAAATTGGTCATACCAAACCGAACTTAATTGAGCAAACCTAAATTCGGATATAACCGAAGTGAACCAGATTTTAGTATTGATTCAACATTTGGCACGATAAACATATAGCAAGCCTTACACACCGTTTAGACTAATCCAGTTGAAAACCACAATAGAGTACGAAAATCTAATGAAGAAAAAGAGAGAAGTTAATCTTACATTTTATCTCAGTTGATGCATACGAGTGAAGGTTGATAGTCATTAACAAAAGTATTTTAAAAAAGAATTGAAGACTCTAAGAAAATTAGAGGCTTTAAATATCTGCTTCAAGGTTTAGAAGCGGGTCATCAGATATCCAAATTTGGATCCGATGAATTATAACAGACCATAGATCTTTTGCCACATATCATCTCTAGATTGACGAGAAGCAAGGACGGTGAATCTGGAAACAAATTGAGTATAAATCTTCTTCTTTCTCATTCTGAGTGAGGTTAAACTTAAATTGGGTAGAATCTAAGTTTGTTATAAAGTTGTTGTAACTGAGAGATTATTTTCTATCTTTCTAAGTTTCTGAGAGATTTCATGGTTAGAGTTAGAGTCACATCGAGTTTGATGTGAGTAAGATTTGGGTGAGAGAAGAAAAGTTTTATTCTTTGTATTCAAGCTCAGTTTGAGCCAAAAGAAAGACACAAGATTATAGTGGATTCTGGAGAGGTTTCTCTGGCGAGACGTAGGATCTCTATTGAGATATGAACTCGTTAAATTGATATGTGTTGTTTCTGTAATTCACATTCAAAGCAGCTTCATCAATCTATAATCAAGCTTAAACTCATCTTGAGTTTTACAAAATGGTATCAGAGCCAATTAGGCTTATCTTCTAAAAATCAAGATTCGAATCATTAAGTCTCAGAAGTTCGAAGGAATGTCGATTACCAAGACGAAGGCGAAGATTGCAGTCTTCGATGGAACTGGCGATTTTGGACTCTAGAAGAAGAGGATGATAGCAAATCTAACTGTGCAAGGATTAAAGGATGTTCTCAAACCATCCACTCTAAGAGTCTTATCGGATGAAGAGTTGAAGAAACCAGAGGAGATCAAGAAGCTAGTAAAGGAAGAAGATGCGAGAGGAGATCGTGATGAGAAAGCTTTAAATCTCATCTTCATGTATGTTGATGATCAACTTCTAAGGAAGATCGAGAACTGCTCATCAACTGCATAGGCGATTGAAACTCTCGATAAGTTGTTTTTACCTACTACTCTCCATGATATAATATTTTCTCAATTAGAGGTTTATTCATTTTAAATGGAAGAAAGTACAACTATATATCAAAATGTTGACGTTTTCTTGAAGCTTGTTGCAGATTTGAGACATTTGCAGATAACTGTAGAAGAGGAGACTCAAGCCATTTTTCTTCTAAAATCATTACCAGAAGTTTATGATCATCTCAGGGAAACTTTAACTTTCAGCAAAGACAAGTTAAAGGTTGATGATGTAATAAGCGCATCAAAATCAAAGGAGGTTAAGCTCAAGAAATCATGCCATACAGTAAGGTCAAATGGAGAAGGATTCTTTGTAAGAGAAAGATCAAAGTCAAGAAGAAACAAAAACAGAAATGGCTCATCAAGATCAAAAAGCAAAGGAAGATTCAAGTCCAAAGATAAGAGTGAATGTTAGATATGTGGAAAAGTTGGCCATTACAAGAAACAGTGCTACAAGTGGCTTGAGAGGAACAAGAATAATCCACAACATCATCAGAATAAAGTTGAATCATCTCTAGCTCAAGATGATGCAAAAGATCTGCTGAATTTAGTAGCAGCTGAAGTGAATCTATCTTAAGGAGAGATTAATAAAGAAGAATGGATTATGGACACTAGGTGTTCATTTCACATGAAACAAAGAAGAGGTTTGTTCATAAATTTCAAGAAAATCTCCGGAAGGAAAGTGAGAATGGCTGATGATACTCTGTTAGAGGTTCAATGGATTGGTTCAATAAGATTTACAAATCATGACGGTATTACCTTTGTGCTTCATGAAGTCAGATACATGCCTCAGATTGGAAGGAATTTGATTTCTCTTGGAACGTTAGAAGCTAAAAGATGCAACTTCAAAGGAGAATGAGGGATTCTGAAAGTTGTAAAGGGTTGCATGGTGATTATGAAAGGACAAAGAAGCAATACTCTTTACACTCTTCTGGCCAGAGCTAATGTCTCAGAAGAGTCTGTAAATGAGTACAATAACGCATCATAAGAGGATCAAGAAACCAGAACCAATCCAGATGATAAGGCAAAAAGAAAAGATGGTACAAGGCTATGACACAGTCGGCTTGGACATATTGGTCAGAAAGGTCTTCAAGTATTGAATCAAAAAGGTTGTTTCAAGGATCACAAAATATAAGACATTGGTTTATGTGAAGACTGTGTCATATGAAAGACTGTGTCATATGAAAGACTCATAAGATCAGTTTTGACCAAGCTTTGCATGTTACAAAAGATAAGCTTGATTATGTGCACTCAGATCTTTGAGGGTCTCCAAATGTACCTCACACCATTGGTATGTGTCAGTATTTTCTAACATTCACAGATGATTATACAAGAAAGGTATGGATATACTTTCTGAAACAGAAAGATAAGGTCTTTAAAAGCTTTGTTGAATGGAAGAATATGGTTGAAGTTCAGTCAGAGAGGAAGTTAAAGAAGCTCAAGACTGGCAATGGGTTAGAATTCTGCAATCAACAGTTTGATAAACATTGCAAAGATCATGGAATTGTAAGACATAGAACATGTACTTACACTCCTCAGCAGAATAGGGTTGCAGAGAGTCTCAATTGTACCACATGAACAAAGTCAGAAGCATGCTCAGTGAAAGTGGTTTGAGTAAGAAATTCTGGGAAGAGGCTGCTTCGACTGCAGTTTATCTAATCAACAGATCTCCATCATCAGCTCTAAGCTTCAGAGTACCAAAAGAAATATGGACATTTGTCATACCAAGCCTTGAAAATCTGAGAAGATTTGGGTGTTTAGTCTACATTCACTCAAGTGAGGGAAAGCTAGAACCAAGAGCTAAGCGATGAATATTCACAGGGTATCCAGAAGAAACAAAGGGATTCAGAGTGTGGATAATTGATGAAGATAAATGTACAATCAGCAAAAATGTCATATTCAAAGAAGACACAATGTACAAGGATCTAAAATCAGGTTTTCTCTCTCACAACAATCACGATTAACTAATGAGATTATGAGTGATGCAGGGTTGTTAGATAAACAAAGTAAAGTAACAACAGCTCAAGGTGTAGCTACACGTGAACTTTCTAATGACCAAACAAAAGAAAACCTTCCAGAAGAAAATGCAGAACCAGGAGATCAAGAGGAAGAAGTTCACTTAGATTATAGCATAGCTAGAGACAGACCACGAAGACAAATTAATCCACCTCAAATATTCCAAGATTATGAATGTGGTGGTGATGATGATATTGATGAAAATCTATCTATTTTTGAATGTTATATAACTGAAGATGCAGGTTATATAGAACCATCAAACTATGAAGAAGCAATGAAAGACACAGATGGAGATAAGTGGACATAAGCAACATATGAGGAAATGCATTCTCTTAAGAAGAACAAGACATGGATACTCATTGATAGACCAAAGAACAAAAAGGTAATTGGCTGTAAATGGATCTTTAAGGATATTCTTAGAAGGAAGGAGTAGATTACAACGAGATCTTTGCTCCAGTTGTCAAGCACGTAACAATAAGGTACCTTTTTTTAGTTGTTGCTCATTTTAACATGGAATTGCAGCAGCTGGATGTGAAGACAGTCTTTCTTCACAGAAACTTGGAGGAGTTCATTGTTATGGAACAACCAGAAGGTTACATTGACAAAGATAATCCAGATAAAGTCTGCTTTGTAAAGAAGTCCTTGTATGGACTTAAACATTCTCCGAGGCAATGGAACAAAATCCTTGATGATTTCCTGACTCAAAAAGGTTACAAAAAAGTGAATATGATTATTGTGTTTATTTGAAGGAATTGCATGATAATTCATACTTGTATATACTGTTATATGTTGATGATATCTTGATTGCTCTACTAACAAGGCTGAGATTGAAAGTCTAAAGTCTCTTTTAAGTTCTGAGTTTGAAATAAAGGACTTAAGTGATGCTAAGAAGATTCTAGGAATGGAAATTACAAGGAAAAGATCTGTAGGCACATTGAATGTTTCTCAACAGAGTTATCTTCATAAGGTGCTGGGAAATTTTAAAATGGATCAATCAAAGGAAGTCTCCACCCCTCTAGGAACTCATTTCAGACTCAAGTCAGCAACAGATAAAGAATCAAGATATCAACAAGATATCATCAGGTGTATTCCATATTAAAGCGCAGTGGGAAGCATAATGTACTCAATGGTCTGCACAAGGCCACACTTAGCCTATCTAGTATACCTTATCAGTCGCTTCATGAGTAAACCATTAAAGGAGCATTGGCAGGCAGTTAAATGGGTGCTTAAGTACATCAAAGGTTCAATCTCAACAAGTCTAAGCTACATAAAGGAAGGAAGATCTAAGATTGAAGGCTATAGTGACTCAGATTATGCAGCAGATTTAAACAATATAAAGTCTATTTCTGGGATTGTGTTCATTGTAAGTGGAAATGTCATAAGTTGGAAATGTCATAAGTTGGAAATCAAGGCTTTAGAAAGTGGTTGCTCTTTCAACAACAGAAGCAGAGTATGTTGCTCTATCAAATGCACCAAGGGAGGCGATTTGGTTGAAAGAATTAGCAGAAGAATTTGGCTTTCCTCAAGATACAGTTTGGATTCTCTGTGATTCTCAAAGTGCAATTGCTATTGCCAAGAATACAATGCATCATGAAAGGACCAAACACGTAGCAATGAAGTACCACTTCATCAAAGACTACATGAACTATGGAGTTCTTCAAGTTCAGAAGATTCCTACAGCTTACAATCCAGCAGACATATTCACAAAGGTTATTCCAATTCAGAAGTTACAATAAGCATTTCAAATGCTTCGAGTAACAAAACAGTGAAGTGTATCAGGAGCAAAGATCCACAAAGTTAAAGAAGTGGTTAATGACTAAGGTAGAGATTTGAAGGTTGATAGTCATTAACCAAAGTATTTAAAGAAGGAATTGTAGATTCTAAGAGAGTCAGAGGCTTCAGATATTTCCTTCAAGTTTTAGAAGCGGGTCATTGGATATCCAAGTTTGGATCAGATGAATTATAACAGATCATAGATCTTTTACCACATATCATCTCTGGATTAACGAGAAGCGAGGACGGTGAACTCGGAGACAAATTAAGTATAAATTTTCTTGTTCCTCATTCCGAGTGAGGTTAAGCTCAAATTGAGTAGAATCTAAGTTTGTTATAGATTCTAAGTTCCTTTTTATCTTTCTGTTGTATCTTTCTAATTTTCTGAGAGATTTCATGGTGAGAGTTAAGTCACATCGACTTTGATGTGAGTAAGATTTGGGTGAGAGAAGAAGAGTTTTATTCTCTGTATTCAAGCTCGGTTTGAGCTAAAAGAAAGGCAAAAGATTATAGTGGATTCTAGAGAGGTTGCTCCGACGAGATGTATGATCTCTATTGAGATCTGAACTCGTTAAATTTCTCTGTGTTGTTTCTTTAATTCGCATTCAAAACAGCTTCATCATAATCAGACTTAAACTCATCTCGAGTTTTACAACGAGAAGAAACACTATAAGAAACCATTCCTTGTTTCCTTCACCGCCCTAGGCTTGCTTATTGATGAAGCCAGTGAAATTTTCTGAACTAGCTCTCTTACCTGCAACAAAATGTTACTAGGAATGGCCATCGACCCGTGTTTCTTCAGAATTCCCTGCAAACATACAACCATTTACATGTTCATTCTTAAGCCAAACTTAGTTATTTTGTAATTAAGAAGTTAAACACATGTGGAAGTGCTAACCATTTTTATTCTGTTTGAAGAAGTCTGAGCAAAGCATGTTTTTCGTAAATTTTGCCATTTGTCCTAACATAAGGGACACTTGTAGTTCAAGAACAAAATGAAAGGTGTTTAATTGTTTAAGTTGAACTAACCTTGAGATCCATAGAGGTATGATACGAGTATGATGAAAATGAAAGGCTTTTGATCTCAGACCATTTCCCTACTCCATATTTGGACACACCTTCGACTAATTTGACAACTTCAGAGATAGTCCAAGCTCGATGATGCTTCCTTCTAATTGCATTATGCGTTATTGGTACATCAACGCGATTTGAGCTATCTCCAGTTGAGTTTACGTGCTCTAGCTCCATCATGTCTTAATCCACCTTAGCGAATTTTGGTTTCACATGGTTTTTGTCGCTCTGATAACCAGAACAACCAAAACAAAGAGAAATTGTATCATACTAGAAATCCAAAATATTATGGTAGATGATGAGACAAAGTCTTAATACATACCATCTCTATTAAACACCTAAAAGTTAGAGCAAATGACATGTTTACTCAAAGTTATTCTTTGACTATATAGATTTGCAGTAAATGGATTATGTATTAACAAATGTGATCCCACTTTTATAAAAAAAAAATTAAGTTATTGAAATGCTAAAGTGACTTACATCTTTTTGGATAGGGTCAAAAGCAGATTTGAAATTTGAAACTCCCTTCGTGTCATTGTTCAATTAAGATGTGCTTCTATTCAAGTTACTCTCGATTGGAGTCGCTGTCACCTCCCATGATTTGGAATGAAATTCCTACAAGATGTTCAGATAAAATAAATTATTCTTAAAAGATAATTTCTTATTTTATTTTTTCTTCCAGTGTGTAACAATAGGCATAGATCTAGCATAGGCCGGATAAGTGGAAAGAATTTGAGATTACTAAAGATGTTGAAGAGAAAAAAGCAAGAAAAACAAATACTGGAAGAGCCATTATGTTTTCTCTTGGACGGCTTCTCCTGACATGAGCAACATAGGGAACCTGAATTCTGAAACCAGCAAGGGATACCATCCTGGTGACAACAACTCTTCCTCTTGAAGAAACGACTTGAATGGACCTCTGATATTTTGAAGGGATCATTAACTCGTCATGTTGCTGTTTTTCATTAGTTACTGACATTTCTTCAATATATCTCCTTGTAGGCTTCCTAACTCTTTTCACAGACCTATGCTCACCTTCAAAATCGTCATTCCCAGAATAATGGTCCACAAAAGTTTCAACTAGACTATGCCCAAAATCATTTGAATGTCCTTTTATGCAATCATGACTAGATGGTGTATCTTTGCGATTAGTAGCTCTTTCTTCATCTACCGTAATCGTATCCTTACTAAAAGCATCAGTCGTATCACTATATTTATCTTTGACCCCCACCCATTAGTGTGTTATTCTTAATTTTCAAGCTAGGTGTTGGAACAACACACGAATTAATGAGTCCCATTGTGATCCTCCGTTTAAGCTATTGTTTGTCCTTGCAAGTAGTTTCACGAGAAAACGTGGCTTTGAATGTTTCTTTTAATGCTTTAACTGAAAGATTATCCAAACATATCTCGCCTGCTACTCTAGAAAACTCAGGCTTTGAGGCAGTAGATGACAACGCATGTTCTTTAGGACTACTTATAGCATTTGAGTATGGTGACACATCCGTAGATCAAATCATATCGCATCCATTTGACAATAAACAAATGGGTTCCTGCAGCAAAACTTTGGATTTGACTTGTTCCTCATTCCCATTAGCTCATTAGAAGTCAATAATTTGGTATCTGGAAGAGCAAAAAGCAACTGAGATCCAAACATTAGTTCTTCTTCATATTGCAAAAGTTCCAAAGGTGGAGTAAAATTAATGGATTAAACATCCATCTGATCCCAGATAGTTATACATGAGAAACAATATTTGAAAGTTCTGTTTTCAAAATTTGAAGAAAGAGAACAAACCTTAAGTCTAGAATTCATAATTTATGTATATGCTTCGGCAGTTTCCGACTCAAAAAAGCCTGGATTCGATAGTTGAGTTAGATAAACACATATTTACATATAAAAGACTTGTCAGACCTCAGACATCGCAAGTAACTCGATTCATACCCTTTTTATGCAGTCCTAAGAAATTCTACATATCTTTCTGTATATACGATTAGTCATTCGTCTATAAATATAGGATAAATAGACAAATTACATAATGTATGATATCCTTCGAGAGATTTAGAGTTTAGGACCAAACCTTCTACATTTTCTAGCTGCAGATACTTAGAAGGTGAACCTTCATCAGGAATGTACCCCATAGTTTGTCTAGTATGTGGTAAAATAGGCATATCACTTTCATTGTTCGCAAGAAAATCCTTGACCTCCAGCATTTCTTCATCAGTTGCAGTTGCAGGAATTAGTCTTCTATCTCGTGCAATCTAACGCGTTTGCCCATCTCAAATAAATTACTAAAACGCCAAAACTTGTAGTCGCAGTACTCAAATTTCTCAATTTCAGAAATAGCAAAAACATCATAGTTCCTTGTTTAGTTATTCTAAGATACATACACATTTATGACTTATGAACATACCCAAACAAGCTTGTAAGCAACATGATTTCATATTTGATTTGTTGAAGAAAGTGATTCGTCTCTTCTATGAACATTACCAGCTTGAAACATCTCTCCATAGCCTTCCACAGTTCCAAACATTGTTCTCCTATATTATTCAACCAAATGCAACTTCAAGTATACCGACTGAAATCACCAAAAACAGGAATTAGCAAATAAACCTACTTGCTTAATATATCTTCAAACATAGAAAAAACTCCTACACATTACCATACCCGATACTAAAATTCTAGTTTCGCTCTTAGAAACCTTTAAAGAGAGAAACAACACTAGTACATTTTCAAAAAAAAAAAATTCAAATACGAACTACCTGTTTCCATATTCCACTGGAATTTGCATGCAGAAATTCTCACAATCAAGTTTTTGACAAGCTCTACTGAGTTTAACAAGTAATACCCTTTTTACAAACAGACCCAATATTGAATTTTCAGGATAGATACATGAAAAGCTACAAAACAGTGCAAAACCCAGTAACGAGTACACCAGAGAGTTACCAAAGAAGTAGAACGCGAACGGAAAAGAAGAATTTAAACTTTCAAGAGACTAAGCAGAAAGTTTGGAAACTTGCAAAAATTTGTTCTATTTTTTTATTTGTTTTGGCTCGCTTTCGACTTTTTCCCCTCATACACATTACATAGTGCAATACAGGTCCGGATACCAACGTGTTTTATTAAAGAACGCCGTTTGGGATCCGCATAGTTTTGCGGGAAGCTCCGAGATGCTTCCACGTCAGCAAATAACGAAATCTCTGCCGAAAAAGAGCGAACTACATTCCGTCCCGACTCTCGTGCACTACAACTGGGTGCCGTCTTGCACTTTCGGATTCGAGTTACGTGTCGTCTAGGATAAAACAAAAAACGCACCCATGAAAATCTCGCATGGTTGGAATCACAGGCCCTGTATACAACAAATCTCTACAATGATAACAGTGGAAATCAAAAGGGAGAAAACAGAAGAATCATAAACCGAAAGGTGTAAACTTTACAACAAGTTTCTTCAATTTGGTTGAAGAACTGGTGTTTTTTCACGATCTTTAAAATTGAACAACAAACAATTGAGAATGTATATCATTTCATCAGAGATATTACAGTAGTAAATTCTCTTCTTTCTCCTCAATCAATTAGCTCTGAATCTGAATACGGAATCTACGATGATCAACTTTGGTTATATACTAACCGGATCTAAATCTCTTCTGGTTAGCTTTTCCATCAGATTTCAAAGTTCCACTAGATTCACCTTCTGAAGAAGCATCCACTGATCTTGCAAAAGAATGAGAGAGATCACCGTAAAGGCTAGCTACTCTTCTGATATTGTTGTTGAGCTCTTTAATCAAACCAACGTTTCGACTTAAGTTATCTGGTTGTTTTGATTCATGGTTCTGATTGATCTCATTGATCAATAACCGATTTTGATCTAAAATGTCTTGAACATCCACAAAGCTCTTCTGGAAACTCTGCAACAATTTACCATCCATATTGTGCCTGTCTCCAAATCCTGACATAACATCTCCTTCCATTCTCGGTTTTTCTACCAAGATCAAAATTTTGATTGATCTTTTCCTCCTGTAGATTACAATCAAATCCAAGAAAAGGTTTCAAATTGACATAAAGGATGTATCTTCCGGGGGAAAATCTTAACTAGAAAAAGTTACAAAACACACTCCATTCTTCATGCGTTGACCTGACCCTATCTTGATTTCAGAACTCTAATCCTTTGATCTCACATAAGATTCCATCAGTACAGGCTTTTCCAGTTACATTCCAATCTTAAAGCCCTCAACTTTAAACAAAATCCCAACACGATTCAGCAGTAAAAAGTCATGAATTGTATAAACGTAGGGATTTAAAAACAAGATTGTGTTCTTATGAACAAAGGGGGAAAGAGATCTAAAAAGAAACAAGTAAAAGCTGTTCCACAAATAGCCTTAGAAACTTCACAAAAGTAGAAACAGATTCAGATAAGTAAGATTCGCAATCCTCAATAATTCAAAAGACCCAGAACCAAGTTAATTGCATATCTATAAGCCCTAAGCAAGAAACCAAATTGAACATAGCCCAGAATTAAAAAGAGTTCCGATCCAGTTTCCTTACCTCCGGAAGTAGAAAGAAGAAGCTCCGATGACAGATAAGAAATGGAAATGGAGATTATTTTTCTCGGGAAAGGAACAGAGAATCCTCCTTTTTCACCGATAATTTATATGACAACTATTGGTTACTTCAAAAAAAAAGGAATCTACTTTGTCTTCGGAGACAAAGATATTTGAGCGAACCTTATGATATAGGAGTATTTGTTTTTCCCTTAAAAGAAAATAACTTTTTGCCTGTACTTCTCTGAATCTCAATATTTGCAGAGATACAGAGGTTTGAGAAAGCCTAACATCTAAATCGAACAAATCTGACCCGAAATTTAAGACCAGACCCGTAAGATTTGTGCCGTTGTTTGTGGCTACGATGGTTGAACAGCATGTCGTTTAATTGGAAAATAAACGGCAAGAAGTTAAAGATCTGGGTGATAAAAGAAAATATAATTACTTCGCTAATTATTTCAGAATCGATCTCGTCACCAAGAACTCGGAATGTCTTTTCTCTCCATCGTCCTCTGATCCCGCCATCATCGCCTAACTTCCATATCTATTAATTTCAAACCCTCCGACGAGAATTACGTGTCGCTGGAAATCCGGCTGACTTACTAATTTACCGGCGAAGATTGTCTGTTGACCTAAAATTAAACTAATACCCGTGGATTGTGAGAGATGGATTCGATTGTATGCACGGCACTGGAGGAAATTTGCTGGCAGGAAAATTCAGGGATCCCTCTGGTTTCTCTTTGGTCACGCCTCTCTCCTCCTCCTCTCTCTCCTTCCGTCAAGGCTCATGTCTGGAGAAATCTTCTCGCTATCCCTCAGCTTCAGTTCAAGGCGAAGAACACTGTTTACGGACCATCAGATGCTTCCATTCAACAGCTGGAAGATGCTCTTTGATTCGATTTGAAGATCATCGCAAATGAGAAGCTCCGAGGTAACTTCGTTGGCTTGTACGATGCTCGGTCCAATAACACGACTATTTCCGCAATTCAGCGCCGTGTTCTTGAACGCTTGGGTGTTGCTCGGTAAACATATTTAATTTTCTCCTCTAGTTACTTTATTAAGAGTTCTGTTGAAGTTAATGTCTGTTGATACAGAGGCAATGGAGTTGCACAAAATCTTCTTGCTAAAGAGTTTGGTATAGAAGGAAGGAATTTCTTCTATATTGTGAAGCATCTTGAGTCTCGAGGTTTGATTGTTAGGCAACCAGCAATATTGAGAACAAAGGAAGTTGATGGTGAAGGGGATTCAAAAACCACCTCATGCATTAGCACCAACATGATATACTTAAGTCGTTACGCCAAGCCTCTGGGTTCCCAGCAAAGGTTTGAAATTTGCAAAGAGGACTCTTTGTTCGAGACACCAATGAAGGAGCATGAGGATACTACCACCGGAGATAGTTTACTATCTGAAAATACAAAAGAGGATACGCGCATTAAAGATTTTCTACCGGCAATACAGGCAATTTGTGATAAGCTTGAAGAAGCTAAAGAAAAGGTTAGTAAGTGCAAACCATTTCGTTTATTTATCAAGCTGGGGCGTTCTTGCTCTATCCTCATTCTCTTGTAGTGCAGGTTCTAGTCGTCTCGGACGTTAAGCAAGACCTTGGTTATCTGGGATCACATTCAAGTCATAGAGCTTGGAGAAGTGTAATTTATTTTTACCTGTCATCTTACTTTTCATACTCTTAAAACTGAATATCATCAAAGTAAACTTGGGAGGAAAAATAGAGTTTCAATAATATGCCAATTTTAACTCTTCATTTTCTACTTCTGATTGAAGCGTATTGATATGTATTTTAAATGAATGTTTTTCTGGGATAACATCAGGTTTGTCACCGGTTGACAGATTCTCATGTTGTAGAGGAGTTTGATGCTGTGGTGAACAATAAGGTGAACTATAATCTGCATTTCATGCTATCATTCGTATACATATTACTACATATGCTGGCTGATTTCTGTTTTTAGCATTTCTGATCGGTTTCGATTGGATATAAAACTGAATGTTCATGTGGATTTTCCCTTCTTGCAGGTTGAACGATGCCTCCGTTTGTTAAAAAAAATTTCATCAAAAGAGTTTAACTACTCTGGAAAAAAGCAACTACTAAAATTTGGAAGGAGTATTCAAAAAACAGAGCAAACTTTGGAGCTTCCAATAGATAATCAAATGTATGATATTGTTGATACTGAAGGATCTAAAGGTTTGGCAGTGATGGAGGTATTCACTTGTTGAGTTTGGCGTACAGTTTTTTGGAGAAAGAAAATTGAAAGAGCAGTAAATGTTTTTGGTTAGCGTAATGTCATGACTGAAATTTTTTTGAAATTAGAACGATTGGGAGGCTAGAAAGTCTAGTAAATTGTTATTTTTACCAGGTATGTGAAAGACTTGGAATTGACAAGAAGAAGAGCTATTCTCGGTTTTATAGTATTTGTTCAAGAGTCGGGATGCATTTACAGGCAGAAAGCCACAAGAAGACGAGAGTATTTCGTGTTTGGACTTCTGGTAATGCTGGGTCCGAGTCTTCTGATCTATTTCCTGATAAAGCTGAAAATCGTAGCAGGGAAAATAATGTACCCAGTAATGATTTTGGCACACCTCATGATCTCCATTGAACACAGTCTTGAAGTTTCCGATGCTGAATTTGCTACACCTACAAGGTTAACTGATTCTGAAACCAATTCAGGAGTTCTCCACTTTGCTACACCTGGAAGGTTAACTGATTCTGAAAGCAATTCAGGAGTTCCCGATTGTTCCCCATCTGATGCCAAAAGAAGAAATGTGCTTACATATCGTAACTTACAAGAATCATTCCATGAGATTGGTAATAAGGTTGTCGATAAGGCAGTGGAGCCCCCTGATTTGGCTTTGTCAGAAGTAAATCATCTAGCGCTAGCAGAGCTGGCTAAACCAAAAGTGCATCAACCTCAGCCCATTACTGTTGAAAACTCTCGAAGAGAACGCAGAATACTTGAGCGCTTAAATGTAATTACTGTTGTCATTTATGACGTTGCATGCCATAATTTTTGTCTCCTTTACCCTTCCAACTCACTAATTGTTTCCTCTTTCTTGTTTGACCAAAGGAGGAAAAGTTTGTTCTGAGAGCAGAGCTACATAAATGGCTTGTCAATCTTGAGAAAGCTCCAAAGTGGATAGGAAAACCATTGACAGAATTCTTAATAAATTTCAACAAGGACTCTGCAAATGCATGGACGTTAGTGTCCCAAATGTAACTAACTGTGGTCGTAATCGTAGCTCTGTGATAGTTTTACATCCATCTGTGCAAAGATTGACTCTAGACGTAGTTGGTGAAATTCATGATAAGATTAGGTCTTTTGAACTAGGACTCCGTGGTCAGAACTTATCAAAGAGAAAAAAAAAGAATCAATCCCTATATTAAATGACGTTCAGAGAGGTCAAACTAATGTGGATTTGGATGCGTGTGCTAGCAAATCAGGAGCCATGCGAGCCAATGGGTTTGTTCTGGCAAAGATGGTTCGTGTGAAGCTTCTACACTGTTTCCTTTGGGACTATTTTAGCTCTTTACCTGGCTGGGACAATGCATTTTCTTCTATACATGATCAGAAATTTGATAATTTGTTTGCGCTTGAAGATGCTTTTAGAGCCATGCCACTGGAACTATTTTTACAAGTTGTTGGATCTACTCAGAAAGCTGATGACATGATGAAGAAATGCAAACAGGTTGTGCGTCTTTCTGAGCTTCCTAGCGAAGAGTATAAGCTTCTAATGGATACCTTGCGACTGGGAGATTATCGATGCTTATTGATATTTTACGCCGGTTGAAGGTAATATGAGTAGTTCACTATCACTACTCCATATTTCAGTACATATATCTTAGAAGTGTGTAGCTCAATAAATAAATAATTCTATTGCCTGTGCCTATTTTTAGTTTGTAGTCGATTCAGATGGTACGTAGTAGACTCAGACGCAATGAAGTTGAGGAGAAGTATGCTAATTTAACGCATGCAATGGAGCTTAAGCCTTATATAGAGGAACCTGTGTTTGTTGCTTCTACATCCAATGTTATGTCTCTTGATTTTCGTCCACGTATATGACATGACTTTATTCTATCAAATAGAGACGCTGTTAATGAATATTGGCTAACCTTAGAATATTGCTATGCTGCTGCTGATCACAGAGCTGCTACGCAAGCATTTCCGGGATCTATTGTTCAAGAGGTATAAGCTTGATCTTTTATATCATGGCTTCTTATATATAACTGTTGAGTCCATGAAACTAAATTTTTTATAACGTAGTCAAAATATGTATGTGTTTTTACACTTATATTTCTTTCTGATGTCTTCTCCTTTGACTATAATTTTTCATGTACCTGTTATGTTAGGTATTTAAAAAACTGTTTCTAAGTCAGTTCTTCTAGGTTTTTCGTTTCCACTCATGGGCCTCAGATCGTGTCATGATAACAGAACAGCGTACTAAGCTCTTACAGTGTATTGCAATCAATGAGAAGGAAAAACTCTCATTCAAAGTATGTGAGAAGATTGCTAAGGATCTGAATCTGACCTTAGAACAGGTAAAGGTATGTTTTGTGTGTGATGTATATATAGTCTAGGTCACCTGCCTAGTTATTTAAAAAACACTTATTTGAGATCAGGTGGTACTTTGGCAAATCATTACTCTTGACTTCTTTAATGTTCCGGTTTGATTTATTTAAAGCTTTTTCTTCTCGGGTCTACAAACGGAAACTGACCTGTTACTTACTCTTTTTTGGGGGGTGAGGTAGCTAATACTTTTTGGTTGCGTTCTCCAGGTTATGCATGTCTATCATGCAAAGCATGGAAGACGCGTGAAATCCAAATCAAAAGATAAAAATTTAGCTGTAGAAAGTAGCCCTTCTTCATCTTCAGGGAAAAGAAAAAGAGCAACTCTTGAAAAGAGTACAGGAGAAAGTGTGAGATCCATAATAATAGACGGACAAAAGGATCAAAATTTTGATGCCATTGATGTCTCAAATAGTGAGAATTTTCTGAATTCATTAGAGGAGGACCAAACCCCCTTATCGATGAATCAGGAACATAATCAACAAGAAAGTGCAGAGATCAGGGATTTTACTGAAGATGAAGGCCAGTGTTCTTCTATTATCAACCAGCATGCAAGTTCAAAGACCATATCAACTCCTTCACAAAGATTTTCGTGGACAGATGAGGCAGACAGGTAAGCTTGACACATCCATTGAAAGTTCAGTAGTATGTCAACGTGTCTATATGAATGCTAATCAAATATCAACGAACTCATGCCTTTTATTGTCAATTAATATACTTATGATTGAGTTCATTCGTTCATTCTTTGAACATTCTCCAATCGTAAAATAATTTATTATGTCTGATTGATTTACACCACTAACTCAAGTAAATTCTGGTCAGGAAACTATTGAGCCAATACGTTAGACACCGTGCAGCTCTCGGGGCGAAATTTCATGGAGTAAATTGGGCTTCAGTTCCACAACTGCCTGCACCTCCTTTAGCTTGCAAGCGACGAATGCAAATATTGATGAAGAATGATAAATTTAGGAAGGCGATCTTGAGGCTTTGCAATTTGCTCAGTGAGCGTTATGCAAAACATCTAGAGACGAAACAGAAGTGTTTACCTGAGAGCAACAGTTCATATGTTCTTGTTCGATATATATCCCTGGCAATTGGCGGAAAGGATTCTGGTTCTGTAGAGCATGGTAAAGATTTTTGTTTTGATGAAGAAAAGTGGGATGACTTCGATGAAAAGAGTATTAGTCAAGCCTTTGATGATGTTCTTGAGCTCAAGAAGATGGCTAAACTGGTGGCCCCTAAACGGGTGAGACCTGGCTCTCGGGAATGGTCAAACAGAGGGATAGCTGATGAGGTGCAACCTTATTACTTTTGTTTTCTTTGACATCATCCCTACAAGTACTTCAGCTCACCGTGATGTTTCACTTTTTCCTGCAACCCTATATATTTTAAATTTACTGGATGCGTATGGCATCTCATACACCCTGACTTGAAAGGTCTTAATTTTAGTGGTTCAATGCTTTTGGCAATATATGATTTAACTAAAATTATGAACTCGCAGGGGAATGAAATGGTTCCACCTGAAATTCACTCTCAGGACAATCATAATGTGTCCGTGGATCAAGTTAAAAGTACATTTCAAAGATCTGGACATCATCATCTTCATCAAACTTTTAAGCCTTTAGATGAAAAGGACTACGGTAGTATACAAGTAGAGAGATCTCTGGCAGTTTCTACTGCTGTTGAGCTGTTAAAGCTTGTTTTTTTGAGCATGCCTACTGCACATGGTATGTCAAATTTGCTGGAAGATACCTTACGACGTTATTCAGAGCGAGACCTCTTTACTGCCTATAGCCTTCGAGACAAAAAATTCCTGGTAAAATTACCTATTACTGGGTTAAAATTTCTGGGTACTGCCTTTAATTATATGCTATCGATTGCATGAAGAGGCATATGAGTGTCAATGTGAAGCTCTATTTCAATTGCATAGCATGTTTAACTTCTAAAGTATTATCTTTTCTTCCTTTTGTTGGTTCGGTTTTGCTAACAAAACCATATAATGTATATGCTTGATGTTTGGATGATATGGTAATGAAAAACAGTTTACTTCACCTCACTTGATGTTTAACTTTGAATCAATTTATTTATTTCTTTAGATAAACTTAATAATAGTTGTCGAACATTCCAGGTTGGTGGAAGTGGTGGTCAGCCATTTGTTCTTTCGCAAAACTTCTTGCATAGTATTTCAAAGTCTCCATTCCCGGTAAATACTGGGACAAGATCTGCCAAATTTTCGAGTTGGCTTCTCGAACATGAAAGAGACCTTATGGCTGGGGGTGCCGCTCTTACTTCAGAGTTGCAATGTGGTGATATTTTAAATTTCTTTTCATTGGTTTCTTCTGGTGAACTCTCTATGTCTGTATCATTGCCTGAAGAAGGTGTTGGAGAGCCGGGAGATCGGAGAGGTTTAAAACGTAGAGCTGATGACATAGAAGAATCTGATGCTGATAGTGCTAAAAAATTAAAGCTACTAGGTGAAGGTGAAATCAACTTCCGAAAGGAAAAGGGTTTCCCTGGTATAGCAGTATCTGTTCGGCGTGTAACTCTACCAACTGCAGACGCATTAATGTTGTTTAAGGATGATGAGTCTCGCACTGGTGAACTTCATGTCAAGTCGAGAGATACGCATAGTAATTGTGATTCTAACGAAATAAAAAACCTTTTCAACTCAACGGATTGTACTGTCATAGCAGGCAGTCTAGGTGATTCTTCGTGGCAAGCCATGGCCAGCTTTGCTAGTCGCATGATGTCCGAATCTGTAGATGAGTACGTGAGTTTATTCAGTCCTGGGGTTTTCGAAACTGTTACCAATACCCTTCAGAAGGCTGGTGATCAAGGTCTGAGCATTGAATAAGTCCACCGTCTAATTGATATACCAAGTAAGCATCAGGAAAACTTCTTTAACAGGCTTCTACTTTCGCATGTGTTGGCGTTTTCCTTCAGTGTGTTGGTATATAACCTCTGTTTATTCATATGCAGGCCAGGACAGTTGTGACTGCATTGTCGATGTACTTCAAACATTTGGGGTAGCTTTGAAGGTTTGTCTTATTATCTCTTATTTTACAAACATTGTTGCCTGTATCAAGACGAAAGGTGCAGTGCTTTGTTTACTAAGTTGTTCATGTTTACATCATATGACAAGTAACTTGTTAACCATACACTATCTTACTCAGGGAAATGGCTATGATAATTTCCGTGTTGTCCATTCCTTCTACCGATCAAAGTACTTCTTAACATTGGAGGAGGGTGGAACTTCCCAAAAAGGTCAACAGTCTCTACCAGTGAACTACCTAGAGAGAGCTCTTGGGGAACATAGGTCAATAGATACTATTGTTAGCGACTACAATACTTCACAGGACAAGCGAGGGAATGTTGGTGGGAATAGCGTTCACAAGGTTACAATTCTTAACCTTCCTGAAATGGCTCAAACAAGCGGTTTGCGTGAAGCATCTATCAAAACTCCATCTGCTATTTTTGGAACGGTTACCGAAGGTGAAACGAAGGAATTAACTTCTGAGAAGTCACCTATGCCTATATTTCCATGGGTAAACGCGGATGGGTCGATAAATAAACTTGTCTTCAATGGACTAGTTCGCCGTGTTCTTGGCACAGTGATGCAAAATCCCGGTATACCAGAGGTAAATTACTTTTTCATTTTCCACCCAATAAACTCGTGCCATCATATGGTTTCTAGCTCTTTGAAAATACTAATCAAAACATTACATTTGTGACAGGACGAGATCATAAACCTAATGGACATACTAAATCCTCAGGTAATATACAAACCCCTCTGTATCCCAAACCCTAAATCTCGTCTCCTGTAGTTTCATATACTGATACTGATCATCGTAAATTTCTTCATCTTGTGTCTCTGATGACATTCTCTATTTGTTTTTTCAATCTCAAAGCTGCAGAAAGCTTCTGGAGTTGATGACACTCGACGGGTATATAAAAGTGAGGGAAATGGTGCAAACCAAATTCACCGGTCCTCCGTCTCTGCTAACCGGTCTTCTCTTAACCAGTCCCAGAAAATCGGAACTAATCCGCCGCAAACACTTGTTTGCCACCTCCAAGGGACTATGTGCCTTATAATATAGTAAACTTCAAATCCCACTGTCTAGTTCAGTCCAAAACACGAAACAATAGTTTACTAATGTTATGTGGGGGAGAATTATTATATAGTTTTATCATTTCAAAGTCTACATTTTTGTTGGAATTGTATATTATAGCTTTACATTTGATAGTTGGTCTAATGATTAATTAGATTCATGGTTCCTGATTCATATATCTATACTCTGTTACTACTAGGTGATTCAACTAAATGGTCTGCAATATGTTTTAACTAAAAAAGTATAATCTGGTACGAAAGTGTTCGCAGTTACACATACAGTACAGTATCTATTCTTCTCGATCATCTTCCGTTGAAGATTCTGACGTGTACGGTCCAGATCATTTTATTCTCTCTTTCCCTTTCCCTTTCCCACTGCGATATTAAACAAAAAAAATAAGGAACTTTCTCGCTCAAATTATTTTTCTGGGAAATTTTTTCACGATTCATGAGAGAAGAAAATCGACAAAACCCCTCTTAACCAAATACACTATCTTTTACACCTGGTTTCTCTAATGGCGGAACCTATTCCTTCGTCTTCTTTGTCACCGAAATCTCTACAATCTCCTAATCCTATGGAACCTTCTCCAGCATCGTCTGCACCTCCACCTGCATCATCGCAACAACAACACATGATAGCTCCGATTTCTAATTCTGTGAATTCGGCGGCGTCTCCAGCTATGGCGGTTACGGCCACCGAAGGTTCTGTAATTCAGAATAGTAGTAACAATAACTCTCAACCAAATATCGCGTCTCCAAACCCTACTTCGAATCCAACCGTTGGAGCTCAGATCCCGTCGCCTTCTCCTCTCTCTCATCCCTCTTCATCTTTGGATCAGCAAACACAGAGTCACCAACTCGGTCAAACTCAGCAACAAAATCAGCAATTGCCTCAACAACAGATTATGCAGCAAATCTCTTCATCTTCGATTCCGCAATTATCGCAGCACCAGCAGCTTATTCTTCAGCAGCAGCAGCAACAACAACACATGAGTCCGCAGCAAATTCCATTGTCGAATTACCAAATACCTCAATCTCTTCAGCGATCCCCTTCTCTTTCTCGGCTGAACCAAATTCAGCAACAGCAGCAGCAACATCAAGGTCAATACGGAAACGCTTTGAGGCAGCAAACCAATCTGTACGGAACTATGAACTTTGGTGGGTCAGGTTCAGCTCAACAGAGTCAGCAAAATTTGCAGCAGAGCCAGCAGATGGGTAACCCTAATATGTCGAGAGCAGCTTTGGTTGGCCAAAGCGGTCACTTGCCAATGCTTAACGGTGCAGCTGGAGCAGCCCAGATGAATATTCAACCCCAATTATTGGCAGCTTCGGTACCACATTCTTACTTTACTCTGTTTCCTTCTATTCATTCAATCTTTCTTTTTGTGGTTCTCGTTTTCTGGTTCCTGTTGAAAGCAATGGGGTCTAGTGTCAAATTGTAGCTTTTTGTGTATTTGCTTTCAATTTTGAATTGAATCTTGGGACTCGCTGCAACAAGAATGTTGATGTCTTGGATAAAGCTGATTTCAAAATATAGTAATAAAGATGACTGCGATTGTTTTTTTTTTTTTTTTTTATGAATAGTGTTCAATTCTGTGGTTTCTTCTACTGTGCGAACAAAATCAATTTCTTTATTCTAAGACAAATGAGCTTTCCCTTGTAGCCGAGGCAGAAATCTGGCCTGGTTCAAGGTTCGCAATTTCATCCGGGAAGTTCTGGACAACAGTTACAAGGGATGCAAGCAATAGGAATGATGGGATCACTGAATATGAGTTCGCAAATGAGAGGTAATCCTGCTCTCTATGCTCAGCAGCGAATCAACCCGGGGCAGATGAGACAGCAATTGTCACAGCAAAACTCTCTTACTTCACCTCAGGTATGAGTAGATATGTCGTTTAAGCTTCCGGTTTTCCCATTTATTCTTCTTTCTTGTGAAGTTGTCAAATAGCTACTTGTTATCTTTCGGATCATAGATACATGTCACAAAATGATTTTTTGTGATGGTCATTTCTTTTGGCTTATTGTTCCGTAGTCTTAATTTTAAAGTGATCCATGAGTTGTTGGTAGTTTAATTTCTTAATATTCGCTTGCAGAAAATTTTCCAGTATCTGTAATTGGCAACTAAAATACCTGAATGACGCTGGTAAAACTTGACGGATTTAGCGTGTATTGTAAAATCTGACCTATATATTTATAGAGGTACGAATACAGCTATGATGTGCAAAGTACAAGTTCCTGGTCCTGTTGTAAGCATGTGTTTCTTTCTTTTCAAGTCAAAAAAGAGTTGCCTGAAATCTGATGTACGTGGAAACTTTTTGTAATCCTTCGTCTAGGTCCAGAACCTCCAGAGAACATCTTCTCTCGCATTCATGAATCCTCAGCTATCTAGTCTGGCCCAGAATGGGCAAGCTGGTATGATGCAAAACTCCGTGACGCAGCAGCAATGGTTGAAGCAAATGTCTGGAATAGCGAGCCCCAATTCATTCCGACTCCACCAGAGTCAAAGGCAGGCTCTACTCTTACAGCAGCAGCAGCAACAATTGCCGTCTTCTCAGTTACACCAATCTTCTATGTCCTTGAATCAGCAGCAGCTGTCACAGATAATACATCAACAGCAGCAACAATCACAAATAAGCCAGGGGCATATGAACCAATCCCAGCAACACCAACAGCTACAACAAATGCAGCAACAACTACAGCAGCAACCACAACAGCAGATGCAACAGCAACAGCAAATGCAGATTAATCAGCAGCAGCCATCTCCAAGGATGTCTAGTCATGCAGGGCAAAAATCTGTCAGTTTAACGGGTTCACAACCAGATGCTACACAATCGGGTACAACAACACCAGGAGGTAGCTCGAGCCAGGGAACAGAAGCAACAAACCAACTCCTTGGTAAAAGAAAGATCCATGATCTGGTTTCACAGGTGATTATCCCTATTGCAGTCTTGTTTTGTTTCACTTCTTTTCATTATCGTTTGAAAATAGGTGTCATCTTGTTTTATTATGATGTTCAGGTGGATGTACATGCTAGATTGGATCCTGATGTTGAAGACCTCCTTTTGGAGGTAGCGGATGACTTCATTGATACGGTAAGAAGCTGATATCAGTAATTTAGTATTAGATATTAGTAATTTAGTATTAACTATAGTTATTCGTGTTATATATTAGTGGGAAACTGTCTCTATCTAACTGTTCTTGATACAGGTGACCTCTTTTGCATGTAGCTTGGCGAAGCATCGTAAATCATCCATATTAGAGCCCAAGGATATATTACTCCACCTAGGTTTGTACTCCGCTTTATAATTTGGGTGCTGAGCTGTGTTTCATGTAGATGCAATTTTCACTCATTTTGCCGTTAATGCAGAGAAAAACTTGCACTTGACAATTCCTGGATTCACAACTGAAGATAAAAACCAACCAAAATCAGTAAGTGATACTCTCTAAGATCATACTATATGTGAATGTGTTTGGGTGCCTCAGTGTCCAAATGATTAGTCAGCTAGACATTGATCTCGAGTTAACAACTTGCAGGTGCCAACTGATCTCCACAAGAAGCGGCTTGCAATGGTAAGCTAATATATATCCATTACGTCGCTTTGTGTAGAGTCAAATTTAGGACCTCTCTCAAGTTTAGTCTTTGTTTTGTGTTGCGGCTCAGGTGCGTGTTTTACTAGAATCATCAAAACCAGAGACGAATGCAAGCAATTCTAAGGAAAGTATTAGACAAGTGATGGTGAACCCGAATGGTCCAAACCATATCTTAAGACCATCACTAAGTTCAGAACAATTGGTTTCGCAGACATCCGGTCCTCACATGTTACAACACATGACACGCTACTAGATAATAAACTTCAATATAGAAAAAGCCAGAACCAGCTGTGGTAAATACTTACTACCTATCCTTCTCATAGTGAAGAGGAACCACAAGTGTGCTTTTATGGCTAAGAGTCCTCAACATTTGGCTTTTTAAGGTTTTGCAGAAATTAACACCTCTATGGAGGAACTTCAGACATTAAAAAGAGTGAAGACACAAGGAGTCAAAACTGTATGTATCATTCATAAGTCTTATAGGTAATCAAATAATAAAGATTTTTTCCATAGTTGTGACTTTTTATTAGTGAGTTTTTTTTTGCATTTTGTAATTTTAGTGGTACACTTCATTAAGACGACTCAACGAGTTCCCTGGTTATTCTTGGTTTGATGCAGTTAATGTGTTCAAAGATGTCTTATATATTAAATGTATAGAAAAATCGAAATCAAGGACTTAAGACAAATGAAATAAGAAAATTATTAAGAGTAGTTGGTGCTTCAATGTTAACAGCGTGACCAATTTCTTTAATTATCTCTAATCTTGAACTCTGTAAATGCCTGCAAATATGTGTCTATATATTAGTTTTTGACATGAGCATTTCAACGAATATGTTTATTTATATAATAATTACCTTTGCAGTCGATAAGCATGCTTTAAGGGAAATACCTTATCCTTGTCTCCCCAAACGATTAACGTTTTCTGAAATATAAATATTAAATCAATCACAAAGTCTGTTTTTAATTCATAAATTCGAATAATCCAGATTGTCTTCCACAAAATAACGAAAAGTTTGAAGCAAGCAAACATGAATAGTGTTTCCACACTCCATAAAAATTAATAATTTACGCATAAACAAGAGTAACGAATCAGCCACACATCATCATTCTAAATTATTGTAATTATTAATTAATCTTGATTATCAAAGTTAATTAACCAATTAATGACCAGAGATACAACACATGTTACCTGTGATATTACAGCTAATTCTGCCTCCTCTTCTCTTTCCATCAAATTCTTAGCCATCTCAACAAGCTCCTCTCTATTTCTCTCATACATTACCTATCATTAGATTAATCAAAAAGTAAAATTATATTAATTTCAAATATTAGGGTTCATATTAAACAAACAAACAATTTTAGGGGTATATTTGCAAATAAACAAAAAACAGAACATAAAGTTACCGCGATAAATTGGGAGAGAACAAAATCTGGAACCCAATCGACGAACTTTAAACCAGTGTTCATAGAGATCTTAACAAGCATCCGTAAATCCATCGGAGTTTTCGGAACTAGAATCTTCGAACAATCTCCGCCGTGTTTTTTAATTTCCGCCGTCTTTTGTTGTTGTGTAAATCCCACTCCACTACTCACAATCACCAACTTCTCCACCATTTCAGGCCATATCTCCGCCATTTTATACGCTACAAATCCACCGTAACTTATTGAATACACCGAGATTTTACTTCCTTCTACGCAACCTAATTTCTTCAATCCTCCGAGGATGCTTCTCGCCTGAATCTCAACGCTTCGTTCTGTATTCTTCGTATGTGATTTTCCAAAGAAGAGTAAATCAGGGATTAAGAGATTAAATGATTTCGAGAGTTGGGAAACTTGATGAACAAATTGCCATTTGGAGTTTCCTCCGTATCCATGTAACATGACGAGATCCGGTTGAGAGATTCTGCGGTAGCCGGAGATCCAGAAATGTACTGTGGTTTCTCCGTCGTTTAGATCGACGGTTACGGGTCGGAGATCGCAGAAAACTAAGAAATACAGAGATAAAAACGAATCGGCAAGTTTGATGAGTATCGGAAAATGAAACAAACAAGAAACTAGAGTTTGGAAGAGAGTGAGAACGATTGAAAAGTAACGACGGAGAAGATAAAAGAGTTTCATGGACTCCATTTTCTTCTTTTACAGCCAAAGAGAAAGAGAGAATGCTTTTAAAATTGAAATGGAGAAGTTTGAAACTATTCCACTTTTGGTTATTTTTTTCTAATCAAGTTCATTTATTTTGGATCAAACGTGGCAAAGTGCATGTTAAGATTTAAGAGTCTTGACATCTAGCTAGATTTATAATCCTATATTTCAATTTTATATTTTTAATCTAAAAATTACATTATTACAGTTGTTTTAAGAATGTCCACTCGCATATAAAAGCCACAGCTCTACATATGTAACTGATGTTCAGTGAATCAGTGCCTACTGTCTGTTTGTCATGTTCTCTAAGTCCACAGATAAGCCCAACTCGAGTAAGTCGCTTTTGAATCTGCATCGTTGGATCAGAATCAACCAAACAAATATGAGTTTTATTGTACCCGTTGGATCTCCATAATTTCTAGGCATGAGAAGATAGTTTGAGAGGCAAGTTAGGTCAGAACCCAAGATCCCATGCGTAATTAAAGGCCCAACTACGAATTTGAATTCCAAGATAATACCATCTCTCGACATTAAAATAAATCAAAAAATAAAATTTTTAATGCAAAATAGTGAGAGTTAGTAGATTAAGATAATCCAGCTAATGACTATAACATATAGGATTCGATTCTTCCTATCTATAAGTTGGTAGATTAAATAGGAATTTTTAAGGATTGAACTAGGCTATAGATCGGATCTTGTCGATCCAATGTTGACAAAAAAAAATGGTGAGAATAGACTCTCAAATAAAGACCATGAGAAGATGTCTCGAAAGAAGATGTCTTGGTTTTCTTGGCGCAAACTTGCCATTGTGAAAAGACAGGGCGGTCTTGGCTTCCGGGATTTACAAAAGTTTAAACAAGCTCTATTGGCGAATCATATGTAGAAATTGATGGCTCGACCTCAATGTCTATTGTTTCAGTTTTTTAAAGCTAAGTACTTTTCGCGTACTAATGTGTTATCTACGCCCCCATCGACCTAGTTCCTCTTACGGACGGAAATCACTACAACATGGTTGTGATTTACTACGTCGGAAACTGGGCTGAATTGTAAGAGATGAGAATATTATGCGTACTGGTTTGGATAATTGGTTACCGTCCCATCATGCACAATTGCTTCCACCTTTTGATTCGTCTACACATGTAAGTGCTTTAATTAATGTTAACATGAAGCATTAGGATAACGATATTATTTGCCAAGTTATCGAAAGCTCGGATCATGATGCTATACATAAGCTATACATATGTAACATCCATGAACCAGCCTTGGACCGTAATCAAGTTATAACAAATGCCAAGATTTAGAAAGTTGGTCGATGTATTGAGAAAATGTCAAGGAAAATGGTCTAACGGTTGGAAACCAACTCAAGTCAGTTGGAAGCTAATGAAACAGAGTGAAGGTTGAGTTGAATTAGCTCAAACTAGCCGGATGGATTGACTGGTAGCTAGGTCAACTCGAGCGAGTGACAGTCCAGCTGGGCTAGCTGGACGGTTATGGTCGACGGTTGGGAAGTTGGTACGATCAACGGACACGTTAGTTTGAGGGAATAGTTGAGACGAAACTGGGCTACCCAAACACTCGTTTTGGGATAATAAGCGAACAAACACCTTCTTAAAGGGACACACCTGTCGCTAAAAAAGTTTGTTGGTTGGCCAAAAAGCACATTTTCGCGAATGAACGCGTCCATACATGCCTCTGTCTCGTTTCTCATTCATTCACGATTACAACACTACACATCCAAACATAATTTTGTAACGAATAACAAGACAGATCAGAAAGAACCGATTAGAAAGGAAACATGATCGAAAGATTGATCGGGACACGAAGACATGGTGATGAAAAATGTGATAGGCTTGAACCTAGTGAATCAGGACACAACCCTGGAGGTGAGTGCGTGATTATGGCTTTCGGCCTAATCAAGCTTGCTAGACTGATCTATACAATCTTAAGTTCATTAAGCACTTACACTTTAACGATAACCAAACTTGTGATTATTGCCTAGGTTGTATATAACCAACTTCCACTTTGTACTGTCGAGTAATGATCGATCCAAGGCCATAGGTGGCATTGTGAACAGTCTGGCTGTTCGAATCCGAGTTATTTCGTCTGACACCGAACTGATTCGCGATAGACCACCAAAAATGTACGGACAAAAGTTGGCGCTAGCAGAATATTGTGCGGAAATGTTTGCGACCAATCATGCATATAATGCATTTGGTTTGGGGGTGCATTTGATCGTACTCACTAAGAGTTATAAATACTTGTCCCTCATCGAATTACAAGATTTGACGGTTTTAATGGGTAGGGATGAGGACGGACCGCAAAGTTGAATGACCAAGGACAGATGAATGGATGAGAATTCGAGTAGATAGGGATGAATGGATGGGAATTTGGGTAGATAGGGATGACCTTGATAATATGGACTAGACTTAGTAAAAACATAGTCTTGTTCGGGTGAGGTTAACCTCTCGGACTTGGAAGTCTGAACATATTGTTTCAAGTTGGTATCAGAGCATGTTTGATTCTAGGATTTAGTTGCGGTTTTGGGGTAAATCATCAATCCGGTCTAAAAGTCTAGTGTCCGTTCATCCACATATGTTCTTAAAAACAAAATTTAAACGGTTTTGCAGTTGGTAAAGAATAAGAAACCACTCAAAAGCCCTAGAAAATCCAAGAAGGATAAGGATGCTTGAACAAGTAGCACCACGATCGGATAAAATGACACGGAGAATGTTAACCCTACCAGACTTGGGGTGGGGCATAATGTTGTGGTCCAAACTGAAGTGACCGAAACCCTGAAAGAAATTCCACCAGGAATAACCACTGTGAATCATGAGGAAGTGGCCGAGTCTTCGACTACGGGCAAACCCTCGGATCCATATGGTAACGATGGGTACATGGACCAATGGTTTAAGAGTGGAGATACGCAATCCCTTGCACGTCCGAACTTTGAACTCTGTGAATTTGTTGAAAACGTTTCTTTGGTTAAATTTGAAATCACAGAAGAGAGCCAGTTAAAATGACTAAGTTATCAATCTCGTTTTGCCCTGAATAAGTCTGGAAAAAGAAATGGAAATGAGAAAAACTGGAAAACCTGACAAAGTCGGTAGAGGCACGTAAGGAATATGTGACATGTGGGAAAAGACATGGCGGCGAGTGCTCGAAGACACTTGGCGCATATGCTCGATGTGAAGCAAGGAGTACAAGACCCAAAACTGCATACACACTGATCGCGGTGATAGGATGATTGACAGTGTGGCCTGGACTTGCTATAATTGCAGAATATCGGGACACTTTAAGAGTGAATGCTCAAAATTAACAATGGAAAACCATATCGGACAAAGGGTGAACCGTGAAATGAATGATCTGGATCCAACGGTTAAGAGTCCTACCAGAATACTTCGAGTTTATGACTTGTCAAATGATACTGACATGGCCGGTAACTTCAATACAGTCACTGGTACATTATCTTCTCTTTACTAAGTGTTCGGGGAAAAGCATGGCATGCATAACCATATAGATACTTAGCATTCTATAACAGATATGCAAGGACCTTAAATGTAGGTGATGTCATGGCCCACACACTCTCTGACTCGGGGCTACGTATAAATTTCTGAGTACTGAGATGTTGAGTATGAAATTGTTCCAGAAGGATTAAGGGCGTGGAAATGTATGTTGGATTAGTCGTAATCAACCTAAAGAATCATGAAGTAATCTTGGGTATGGATTGGCTAGGAAAAGACAAGGCCACTCTGGACTGTCACCGTGTAAGAGTGCAGTTTGAAAGAAAAGAAGGGAAGTTAGAATTCCAAGGAATTCGATAAACTCTTGGAAGCCTCGTAATCTCAACAATCTAAGCAAAACGAATGCTGGAGAATGGTTGTGAAGCATACTAAGCCACAATTACATCAACCAAAGTTGGAGAAAGTATAAAATTGAAGGATCTTCCGATTGTGAGGGAGTTTCCAGATGTGTTTGAACCCGTGAAGGGCTTACCGCTGGATCATGCCGATCCGTTCACTATCGAACTTGAGCCCAACACAACACTAATCTCTAAGGCTCTCTATTGAATGGCTCTGTCCGAGATGGCGGATTTGAATAAACAATTAGAGTACTTCCTGGAGAAAAGGTTCATACAGCCGTGTAGTTCTCCTTAGAGAGCATCGATCTTGTTCGTGAAGAAAAAGGATGGAACTCTAAGACTATGCATTGACTACCGATGATTAAACAGAGTTACAGTAAAGAACAAGTACATGTTGCCTCGGATAGATGAGTTGTTGGATCAACATAGAGGCACAAAGTGGTTCTTAAATATCGACATAGCCTCAGTCACTACGAGTTTATTGTGATGCCCTTTGGTTTAACCAATTTTCTTGCAATTTTTATGAAAATGATGAAAAACATCTTCCGTGATTGTTTGAATGTGTTTGTTATCATCTTATAGTGATATACTTCTCCATTCAAAAGACTGGGAAACTCATGAACATCGTCTCAAGGCAGTGTTAGAGAGGCTTATATAACAACTCTTCGCCAAGTTGAGTAAATGCAATTTCTGGCAAAAGATTGTTGGCTTCCTAGGACACATAGTGTCGGAACAAGCAGTGACTGTGGACTCGAATAAGATAAATGCTATAAAGGAATGACCACGACCGAAGAATGCCACAAAAATTGGTAGTATCCTTGGATTAGCTGGATACTATAGGAAATTCGTGAAAAGATTCACAAGTATGGCCCAACCAATGACTCGGTTAACATGTAAGGATGTTAAATTTGAATGGACGGATGAATGTGAAAGGTGCTTCAAATGGTTGAAAGCAATGTTAACAAATGCGTTGGTCCTAACTTTGCTTGAAACGGATGAACTCTATATGGTTTATACTGATGCGTCCAAAACGTGATTGGATTATGTATTGATGCAGAAAGGAATTGTGATCATTTATGCCTCAAGGTAATTGTGGAAACACAAAATCAAATACCCCAAACACGACTTGGAAATGGCTGTTGTAGTGATCGCGGTGAAGATCTGGCGATCATACTTATATGGTGCGAAAGTCCAAATTTTTACTGATCACAAGAGCCTTTAATACATCTTCACACAACCAGAATTAAACCTAAGGCAAAGAAGATGGATGGAGTTGGTCACAGACTATGACCTAGACATTGCTTATTACCTGGGAAAATCAAACCAAGTAGCGGATGCTTTGAGTAGGAGGTGTCCCGATGTTGCAGCCAAGAGAGAGGCAGAAGTCATAGTTAACATGATTAGAACATTGCACCTCAATACATGAAATATGACAAGGTAGTGTTGAACGATAAGATCGAGTATCAAAGAGCAAGTAATGGGACCATCATGGTAAATGGCCGGGTAAGTGTTACAAATAGTAAAGAGTTAAGGGAAGAAATTCTTCGAGAGGCGCATCAGTCCTGATTCTCGATCCATCCGGGCATGAACAAGATGTACCATGATTTGAAAAGGTATTACCATTGGGTCGGGATGAAGAAAGATGTGGCCGAATAGATAAGTAAGTGCCATACTTGCTAGTTGGTAAAGGCGGAGCTTCAAGCCCGAGGGGCCTATTGCAAAGTCTACCTATATTAGAATGGAAATAGGACCACATCACGATGGATTTTGTTTCTATTTTACTAGGGACCAAATCCAAGCGATGGGTCGTCGACTCGTCGTGGATTGATTGACGAAGTCGACACACTTCCTAACAATCAAAGACACAGATAGAGCGGAAGCAATCACTAAGTATATAAATGAAATAGTTTGATTGCCTGGAGTCCCGATTATTATAGTATCAGATCGCGACTCTTGTTTCATATCTCGATCCTGAAGGGATTTCCAAAACACCTTAGGAACAAGAGTGAACATAATTACAACCTATTTTCCGCAAATGGATGGGCAATCTGAAAGAACAATCTAGATTCTAGAGGACATATTACGTACATGTGTACTAGACCGAGGTATATCATGGGAATTACATCTTCCATGGATTGAGTTTGCATACAATAACAGCTATCAGACTACAATTAGGATGTCGCCATACAAATCCATGTATGGAACCGTGCCGGACAGCTCTATGTTTCACATAAGTGGGCAAGCGTAGTGTGATCGGATCGAAGATTGTTGATTAAACCATGGTAAAAATTAAGTTCCCACGGGAAAATATGTAGGAAGCCCAAGATAGCCAAAAAAGTTACGCAGATAAGCGGAGGAAAAATATAACCTACAAAATTGGTGAATGAGTATACTTTAAGGTGATCACGTTCAAGGGTGAGACAAAGATCTTTAAGAACGGGAAACTTAGTCCAAGGTACATTAGTCTGTTTCAAATAATAGAAAGGGTTGGTGAAGTTGCTAATAAGTTAGAACGGCCACCCGAAATGAATGCTTTCCACATTGTTTTCCATGTTTTCCAACTACGGAAGTGTTTGGCCAACCAAAGCTTGGTAATGGCTGAACCACCATCAGATTTTAAGGAAAATTTAACCATGGAAGCCAAGCCAATTCGAATCATTGATCGAGTGGCAAAGAACACACGTCACAAAAGTCTCTTCATGGTCTAATTTGTGAATACAATGGTTCGGAGGAAAAAATGTGGGAAACGAAGAACCGGATGAAGTCGGACTTTCCGGAATGGTATAAGGATCAATGGGTTGATGAAATGGCTCGTCCAGATTCGAGGATGAATCCTTCTAAGTGGGAGAAAATTTGTAACATCCCTGAATTGGCCTAGAACCGTAACAAGTTATAACAAAGGCCAAGATTTAGAAAGGTCGAGAAAAATGGTCTAATGATCGGGAACCAGCTGAACTTAGCTGGAAGTTAGCTGAACGAAGTGAAGGTTGAGCTGAGATAGCTCAAACCAGCTGGATGGATTGTCCGATAGCTAGGTTAGCTCAAGCGAGTGATAGTCCAATTGGGCTAGCTAATTGGCTAATTCATTAGTTGGTCGATTATGGTCGATGGTTGGGCAGTTGGTACGACCAATTAACACGTCGGTTCAAGGGAACAGTTAGGATGAAACCGGGCTATCCAGACGACTGCATAAAGGGACACACCTGTCGCTAAAAAGGTTTGTCAATTGGCCAAAAGATACCTTTTCGCGAATGGACGCGTCCATACATGCTCTATATAAGGAGCACGCCTCTGCCTCGTTTATTTTTGATTAATGATCACAAACTGCACACCCATACACAATTTGGTAGCGAATAACAGGTGTTGTGGGAGCATACTTTTTTCCTTTGTCCCTATGATCAGGTGTTGTGGCGTTATATGGGTTTCCCGCTAAATATTATCATGTATTCAAATAGTTCTATTGAAGATAAGTTTCGTAACCTTTTCACGTGGTTTAAAACGCCATCTCTATCCCAGCATGTACAACTTCTTCCTTGGTTGACTCTTTGGAGATTGTGAAAAAATCGTAATGCATTGTTTTATTCCAAGACATATTATAATGTGTTTGATATATGGAGACATGTTTTGCAAGATGTTAATGAGTGGATCTCTAGCACAATTCCTTCACCAAGAGGTGAGAGTCATGTCAACCTTTCTTATTCTTAATAGTTTATCAACGTGAGCTTTACATCTCCGAATTCGGCCGTACCTAAATGCTATCTCACAATGGGCTTGGTGTTTGATAGCATTCGATTTCAATATGCTCCGCGTTTATCTAATTTTTGTGGAGATTGTCTTGCTAAACATGTTACGATTATGCCTAACATAGATTGGCAATTGTTTGATTGATGCCCACATTTCTTGGTAATTCTTGTAATGATTGATTCAAGTTATAAAATAATAATTTCGTCGAAAAAAATAGAGACCATGAAAACCCTTCAAATTTCTATCTCATGGGACACATGTACATTAATAACAAGTTCAAGTTATATTAGAACAATTTAAATTTCTTATAGTTTTAAAACTAATTAAATTATTTACATATTATTATTTTTTATTTTTTTATAAATTATAAAATAAAATTATCTATCTATCCATTATGGCATAAGTTTAAAAATATATTGTAAAAAACATATATAATTATTATTTCCTCTTATAGGTAGATGTCATCTTCTCACCTTTTGACATATCATAATAGTTTTTCTTTGTTCTTTTCTCTCTTTCTTTATTCACTTAATTAGATTATGGATTCAAACCAAATAATTGGATGCATGTTTTCTTTAGTCTAGTGGCAGGTGGTAAGTCCACTAAAGACAAGCGTACTTGCACATCTAGGGATGAAGTCCTACTGCATAAATTATGTAGGAACTTGGGTAATGAACCGGCCAATTATGGTCCAGTGTTGACAAAAAATAAAAATAATTGGATTAAAAACAGTTCAAAAAAGGAACTGTCTAATCGTGAGATTTTTTTACTTCCCTTTCTCAGTCTCCAACTCTTCTTTCTTTCTTCATTTTCTCTCTCCCTCAATCTTTTCAGTTTTTTCTCTCTTTCTTTAGTGAAGAACTAAGCAACGAAGATGGAACAAAGACTCTACCCTCGAGCCTTAAATCCTCTTGAACAGTAAGTTATCTGCTATTTGTGTACTCTATTTTCTCCACATTTAATCAGTATTTCAATTTATCCAATGCACTTTTCTTTCTTCCATTGTTTCAGGCGGAAAGCTTTTTAAATGTGTATGTAGAAATGTGGTTCATTTAATGTTGAAATCGAAATACAATCCGAAATTAGAGAGCAATTTTTCTTTCATTTTGTTAGTCCAACAGTATCCCAAATCTATTAGAAATTTTATAAATTATATTTTTCTGTTCAATTTTTGTTATATCACCGCTTTTAGGATTTCTATTATGGTTGACATGCATATTCGGATATCCGATTTAGATATTTAGGTTGCAAATCACTTATCCAAGTGTATATAGGCTCAACCAATCTACAACTTTCTCTATGAATAATTCCATCATAGGTGTTCTGTTTCGATATCTAACTTGATATTTCCACTTTGGATATAGTTAATATATTTTCTGTGTAATCTGGATTAGCTAGCTACTTAAATTAGGGATTTTCTTTGTTTGTCTATATTTATGAACATACTAAATGAATTTTCATATCGAAGTTTCATGATGTGTTGTTACCGAGTATCTTATGGATTTTTCGTTCCTATTGTGTAGGTTCCTTCCCGATGTTATCATCTTGGTATATTTGTGATAATAGTGTCTCGTTCTGGTACATAGTTCTTTCATATGAGTTATGTGTAATGTTCATTATAATTATCCATTACATGTTGTTTGTATGTCATTCTAGGATTTGAAGTTGGTGTGTTCTATCTTGTTTGTATATTTAATAGTTTTATAGTAATACTATGTAGCGTACATCATTACTATTCATATAGTATTTATATATATGATCGAGTACATAGTTATTCTTGTTTGTTCAGTATACTGTTTCAGTTAAGATATGAGAGATAAAGTGCTCACTAAACGTATGTTTGAGACAGAGTTTGAGCCTAGTGGAAAGAGGAGGGGGTTTACAGCTATTTCACTCTCCGATGTATCGAGACCGTCAAATTTGCATTGGATGAAACCGATCTTGAAGCATTGATGGATTCTCAATTCCAGGAAGTCCTCCGGATGGGCAACCACACTTTTTAATCATGTTTCTCCACTAATTGCTATCTCGGCATCTGGTTACAAATAAGAAATATGAGATATGGTGGTTGTACACTAGTAAATCTATTTGGTGTGCTATTCAAGACTTTGCATTAGTAACTGGTACAAAAAAAAATTGGAGCTATTGTAACGATTGTATTGTGACTAAGAATATTAGTAATAATTTGTGACGTTTTATATACATTTTTGTTACAAATTTTATTTGTTACGTTTTTTAAAAAATCCTTGTGACTCTATTTCGTAACAATTTGTGACGAAATTGTAATTATTTTTTTTTGTCACCATTTTTGTGACATTTTTGTTACGAATATATATTTGTGACATTTGTATTACAACTATTTATCAATCGTCACAAATTCATAAGAATATGTGACAAAATTATGCATTATTGTGACGAAATATTACGTCTTGATACAACTTTTTTCTTGTATTGCGGGTTGAGGTGTGACAAAACTGGTCCTTATCAAAGTCATGTTCAAGCGCAAACAACATCAAAGTCCAAGGGAAAGTCAACGTCTACACAATATAGATTAAGTTAGAAAAATAATATTGTTACGCGAAGCGTAGTCTATAAATATCTGATTAATACTCTATAATGTATGATAAACATTGCATCATATAAAATACAATATAAATATATAAATTCTGTATATGGAAATACTATGAGGTCGGTATATTTGTAGTGTGTCACTTGCAATAATTTTGATAATATTACATGTAAAAATATATATTTTATCGCTATAGACATACTATATTTCATTTTCGCCATTCTGGATACATTTTGTGTGCATTTGTTTTTGAATACAGGAGGAATATCTTTACAAAACTAGGTTGGGTTGGAGCTTTTATCAATCGCTAACTCATCCAAAGATAGAAGGGACCTCTTAGAGAAAACCGTATTGTGACATATCATACACTTCTCTAAGTCTTCGCTATCCATTGATTCATCATCACTACTTGATTTCAAGATATTTAAACACTTATGTGAAGATTCACCTAATATAAACTTAGAAACTGGATGTTTTCTAAAATCTTGGCTCACTTGTATTCCTTTCCCTCGATCAACAGCTGTTGGTTGAAGAACATTAGTCTCTATCATATGTACAAAATTACTATTCTTATTAGACGGTTTAGATGTGTTAGTACTTGTACCTTCTATCACGCATTCATATCCAAGGAGATCTTCTATGGTTGGAATATTTGCCAAGAGGTTTTCGATTCTTCCATCGGAACCCTGGGTGCTCAAAACAACTAACTTGTCAATGTTGTTCTTGGAATCGCTGATAGAATCGTCAACTTCCGCATCGGCAATAAAGTCTAGAGGATTTGGGACAACATATGAAGTTCCAAATGGGTTATTTGGAATGTTGGTTGTCCTTGATTGTTGTTCTTCCATAGTAGCGTATATGTTTACTTCTTCCACGTCCCTTCGCACCCACATGTATATCTCAGCATCTACATCTTCAGTAATAGAGCTAGGTCAACCACTCCGGAAACTAGTAAGATAGTTTTATTGATAAATTTTCTGCTCTGCTTCCTAGTCTTTTTTTCACCTGCTCCACCAATCCAGAGAAAGTGAGGCCATCAAATAGGTGGACATAGTTATCGCTTCCCCACTCATGTGCATCGAAGTACCATCCACCGTAAGCTATCTTAACTAATTCTCCAACTATGAGTCTTGCATTATCAACGTCATCCACCTGAAATTTATTTTGAAACAAACTCTGAAATTGATATCATTATCATTTATAGATTTACCATTCTCAAATATAATTTATATGTTATGTCGTATAGAAGTTATGAATATATAGAATATATATATAGTGTATAATAATATAATGCTACAAAAGTATAAGCTTTTACCCAATCGTGGACACTACCCCAAGTGAATGCACTATCTTATTCTTCTGACATTTTCAGTAATTGTACCTTTCTATTTGCAGTAATGAGCAAATATCCTAATATAATATTCCATTAGAGACATATTTGAAATTGAATTAATTAAACTTGTGGTTATGTTATTGATAAAAATCAAAAATAGTATCTCTGAAAAGGCTTTTGCACTGTGTCATATAGACTTTCCACTAAGTCTCTCTGCCACGTTAGCACCAGTTCCTCTGTTTCTTATTTTCGTTCAAAGTAAAAAGATTATGACAAATATTATAGAAGGGTTATGTGGTAAAAATGTAGGGTTATGTGGTAAAAATGTAGGGTTTTGTGTCATTTTTTTTAATTTGATCAATACATGTGTTAGTTACTAGATTATTAAGTCAAAATGTGTTATTTGACCAATTATCCCTTCAAACAATCCACTTTATTTCTCAACAAATTTCATAGATCTTCTTAATACTCAATACTCAACAACAAGGGAACATTACAAATCATTTTCCTTTTGAAACAACGCTAAACCAAATGATTCCACCGAAAATTCCACAATATAGTACCCAATATAGTAATATGGGTGATGATCCAAACCAAGTTCAAAACACAACTGATCATAAAGAAGCAAGATGCAAATGGAGTCCAACCGAAGATACCGTCCTTATAAGTGCATGGCTCAATCTAGCAAGGATCCAATTATGTGTAATGAACAAAAAGCATCCGCTTTTTAGAATAGAATCACTATTTATTACTCAAAAAGTTTGGTAGTAGCAAACCTTCCAAAGCGAGAATGGTATAATTGCAAGCAAAGGTGGCTAAAAATAAATGCTAGTGTTTGCAAGTTTGTTGGATGCTAGATCATGCTTTGAGTCAAAGAACTACTAGTTGTCCAGAATGCTTTGTACTCTATCTGATATGATATTGGGTAGCTCCACTTCAATATTTATCTCAAGACTTGTTTGGTGCAGCTCGAGTTCAACTTCAACACTAATGGGATGTGGAAATGACTATGAAACCAAGAAGAAGAGCGATATAATGCAACACATTCATACCATGATGCTTGAGATGAGCATTCCAAGAAGATTAACCAAAGAGTGTGTAGCTCAATTATACTCTTTTTCCCTTATAGTGAGTTTTATTCGATTGAGTTTTCTTCTTAAGGTTTTTAATGAGGTAATTGAGTTATACTATCAAGAGACTCTTTTGGTTAATGAGTCTTAAGCCCATTAAAGATCCAAAAGTGTGGCTTAATACTCCAAGGGTTATTTGAGGAGTCAAATAAGAGTTTAATGCAGATTACATTTCCAAGATAGATTTGAATTCCTTGTAATTTTCTAGATTGTCTTGGAAATGTCCAAGCATTCTCCTCTTCCTTTTCCCTTTATATTTTTGTGGCTTCATTGTAAGAAGAACAACCAATCTTTTAAGAAAATGAATCTTTTATGAAACTTCTTTGAGTATGGATGTAATATCGTTTATCGATTGTTGATCTTTTCTTCGACTTATCAAAGGGTCTTTCCGCAACTTTTTGTGGCGTCAATCATTCCACCATCTCTTGTTGAGTTGTGTGTCGTCTCCAACTTGAGAATATTCATCCTTCATCTCGTCTTAGATTTCATTTGTCGTCTCCTAGTCGAGCCTATCTACTCCAAATCCTCTAAGTGCCAAAATTGGGATTGATTCCTTTGTGGGATCACATCAAGTGGTATCAGAGCACACTTGGAGATTGAGTCGTTTCTATCTATCATCTCTTATCTTTTCCGCTTCTTTATCCATTTTTCTCATCTCTCACCATTCTGTTCTAGTAAAAGAAAATCATAAAAAATGTGCTAATTTGTTAGTTTGTGTCGAAATCACCATCAATTTACTTAATCACCACGTAACTCTTCACCTTCAATGCATCCATATCGTTTGTTCACTTTCACCATCTTTTCTTCGTTAGTCACTTCGTATTCTCTACATCTTCTGTATGAAAACACGGTGTTTTGTGCTCATATCATTTTCTGGGTTCTAAACATTCATGTGACTATTTGTTTCCATTAGATATGTGTTTTGTTGCTTGAAATCATTAAGCTTTTGTTCAGATTTGCTCAGTTAATCACTTGAATCACTTAGGATTGATAGATCTATGTGCTTGTATGCTTTGTGAAGTTGTCTATTCATCTTCTCTCGCAGAATTGAACCTTAGAATTTGTAGAAGTTCAGACTGAATGTCAGACACTTGAATCTGAAACGTTTAGTGAAGTTTTGTGCTTTGCTTTGCTACACTTGATCGAGTGTGTTCTCTGGTTGTGATCAAGTGTTCTAATTGTCTTGCTCAAATCGTTGAATCAATTCCATTTAGAAGCTCTGTTCTGTTTTTGTGAAAAGCTTTGCACCTTTTGGACTCTTTTACTGGTTTATTTTGTTCTTAATTGCAGAATACCATGGAAGAGAAAATATCTTATTCTGACAAAAGCACATATGAGGAGGAGGACTATTGCATGGACGAATTTTTGACTGAAGCTAAAGAAGACTATGGTCTTGAAGTAAAAATAGAAGATATTGATCCTAAACCACCAGATTATGATTCTGATCAATCAGACAACACAAGGAGTTCAACATGGAGCAAACAACATAAAACTCCTTACACTTCTAACTCTGTGATCTATATTAATCATTATCGTCAATATACTCCTAAAATTCAACTCTATGCATTTTCAGGAAGAAACAACTATCTAGAGTGGGAAGAAAACATGGCAGATTAGTTTTACTATAATCAAATCAGAGACGAGAAAAGACTAATCTATGTCATCGAACAACTCTCTGGAGAAGCTTATAAGTGGTGGGTTCAAGAAAAAGCTGAGTGCAAAAGATATAAGGAGTCAACTATCACCACTTGGAAAATGCCAAAGGAGCTGTTAAGAAAGAGGTATGCGCTTAAGAGAAGGAGTGATACTGATCGAAACCGAGCTAATAATGTTCAAGAAAAATCAGGATCCTCTAGACGAAAATCAGGTCAAGATCGAGACAATTCAGACCATGGTCGACAAAAACTCACTTCTAGTCGAGGTAAGATTGGAGATGGTTGACACAAAGACAGATCTAGTCGCGACAGAGTTGATACTGGTTGAGGCAGAGTTGGTAATGGTCGAGGAAATGAGTCTTTTGGTCGAGGAAGATTGGCTAGTGGTCGTAGAAGTAATAAGCAAGCTGAAACACTTTAGACTCAGTTAAGAAAACAAAAACTCAATGACGACATCAAAAAGTGTAAGCAAGAAATGCTTGAGATTATGAAGGTATTCCATAAGAAGAAACGAGTCACTCACCAATCGGTTGATACTAAAAATAATGAGAGGTCTCAGAGTTTGGAAACCCCAACACCTGAACATGATCAACCATTGCTAATCGACAAAGAGTCCGTAGTGCATACAAAAAACATGGAGGCTAAGACAACCTCTCAACGGAAGGAGGTCACTTAACAAGTTCACAATCAAAGCCTCAAACCATCACATGAATCAAGCTGTGAACCAAAGCGATGTATGTCTTCTAACCTTCCAAAATACAAGGGAGCCACTTGTTATACTTGTCCTGAGAAATGACATATTGCTAGAACTTGCCCTAGAAAAATTGAGCTAACTATCACTTCAGTAGAATCAGAATTAAGCTCACCAAACTCAAGTATTAAAGTAGTTAATGGAGGTTTAGAAAAGTCCAATTCTTGTGTCATGCACTTGTTCTTGTCAAGGGATGTTGATTCAGGTCATACCTTGGAGCATGTGAATGACAAAGCCAAAGAAAGTACAAAGGAAAAGATTCAACTTGCAGTGCCAACCACTTTGCAAGCTTCACTCGAGCTAGTAGGGATCAAGTCATGAGATCGAGCTTCACATTCTAATAGTGATAAAATGGAACTCGAGCTCTACACCTCGAGTCAAGGGATCGAGTTTGAGCAATCTGGCCAACCTGAAGCTAAAATGTACTCAAGCCTTTTGCGTGACACTCAACTAAGTTTGGCTTATGAATATATTCAATATTTCAATAATGTTCACTCGAAACTTCAAACAACCTATTTTGAATATTGAGATTTCTAGTATAATACACTTGATCTTATCTTTTAGTGCCAAGAAAGATACATGTAGCATGAATGAGTGCAATAGCCTTGAAAGGAACACAACCACGAGGAGCTTAACAATGATCAAACGGAGCAACCAACACATTTTGTGCAAGAACCAATCCTTGTGCCAAGTCCTTGTGACTACCCAAGAAAGCACTGTAAGGAAATTGATTTGGTTGGAAAAGGATCTAACTTGTTTGTGATTGTCTCTGCTCATGATGAAAAACGTTTTGGTTTAGAAAATGTGCAAGAAATTCGAGTGCCAAGTTCTGTGTTTGATAAAATTGTTCCATCTTTTGAAGTACTCACACCTAAAAGGTTCCTTAACCAAATGAGTTTTCTGCTTGATGATTGTTGTGAATTTAGGTCATCTTTGAAAGATAATACTTTTGCATTGGATAATACTTTTGCTCAATTGAATTGATTGCTTAAAAATATGTTTTGTGAGTTAAATCTGCTCCATGAGGCTTGCAAACCAACTATAGAATCTCATGATTTTGAATTCTCTAGTTCAAGTATAATGCACTTGTTCTGCCCCATGAGTGTTCAGAAAAAAACAGAAGCCAAGGAGAAGCATAAGTACTTGGGATAAGAGAATATCAAAGATAAACCACCAGATGCAGTATTGTTGCTTGGATCAAACTACCATGCGTTTAAGCGCAAAAGGAGAGACAACGAAAGCGAGGATCACCGATGATTCAAGCCACCTGATTTTAATCAAAACAAGCACCAGAATTTTGGTCTCTTCATTCAGATCAAAGAAGAGCCGCCATACTCAACACCTAAGCCAAAAACGAGGTTGCACATATCCGGAGGTAAGTAAGTCCTTGATCCTATCTAAATTCATGAGTAATAACTTGCTTTATGTCCATGCAGATAATTCGGATTTGAGGTCAAATCCTTTTCAAGTGGGAGGGGATGATATGATATTGGGCAGCTCCACTTCAATATCTATCTCAAGATTCGTTTGGTGCAGCTCGAGTTCAACTTCAGCACTAATGAGACGTGGATATGGCTATGAAACCAAGAATAATAGTGATCAAATGCAACACATTCATACCTTGATGTTTGAGATGAGCATTCCAAGAAGATTAACCAAAGACTGTCTAGCTCAATTATACTCTTTTTCACTTATAGTGAGTTTTATTTCATTGGATTTTCTCCTTAAGGTTTTTAATGAGGTAATTGGGCTATATTCTCAAGAGACTCTTTTGGTTAAAGAGTTTTAAGCCCACTAAAGGTCCAAAACCGTGGCATAATACTCCAAGGGTCATTTGAAGAGTCAAATAAGAGTTTAATGCATATTGCATTTCCAAGACAAATTTGAATTCCTTGTAATTTTCTAGATTATCATGGAAATGTCCAAGCCTTCTCCTCTTCCTTTTCCCTTTATATTTTCGTGGCTTCATTGTAAGAAAAACAACCAATCTTTTAAGAAAATGAATCTTTTATGAAACTTCTTTGAATATGGATATAGTATCATTTGTCGATTGTTGATCTTTTCTTCGACTTATCAAAGGGTCTTTCCGCAACCTTTTGTGGCGTCAATCATTTCACCATCTTTTGTTGAGTCATGTGTCGTCTCCAACTTGAGAATATTTATCCTTCATCTCTTCTTATAGTTTGTTTGTCGTATCCTAGTCGAGCCTATTTACTCAAGATCCTCTAAATGCTGAAATTGGGATTGATTCCTTTGTGGGATCACGTCACTATCTCAACCGCAAATGACATAATTTCTCATACAACAACCAAAATGGAGTTCTTCCAATTGGAGTTTAGTAAGTTGTTATGTAAGCTGCTCTCCGAAAATGACACCAATTTGATAACAAGATTTTCACTAGTTCTCAAATCCTATTGTACTAATGTGTCGAAGTAGCACAAAAGGTGTCAAACCAAATGGGAGTGTAACTAGCAATCAGAATGTGATAAAGTACTTATACTGTTATTTCCTAAAACCTAAAATAACTCAGCCCATATACAGCGGCCCATCGAGTCATCAGTTCATATTCAATTCGGTCCATCTGCTGAAGTGGCCCGTCGAGTTTGTTGGTAACAGAATCCACTTGACTAGTGACTCGGGTGGAACAGTCACTCGACCAGTGTAGTATTGACTCGACCACAGACTCGAGTGAGATTTGCACATAATTAGCTCGACCACCTACTCGAGTGGTCACGTCAAGTCAGTCAGGTTCTGTCCATCCTCTATTCCCATTTGACTCTAAATGCGTCCCAAGATTCCTGTTGCTGCGTCAAAGCTGATCATTTAGTCCCAAAGTCTTCACAACGTCCAGAATGATCCAATTTGTGCTCTCCAAGTACCTGAAAACTACTCTATTCAATATGTGTGCAATGCAAATGCAAAGTATGCAAATGAAGCTATAAGGACTCTAAAATGGACGAGAATGATATGAATTGTATGCAATCTATACTAAATAAGACATCTAAATCTAGTTGAAATGCATATATATCAATTCTAAAAAAGAAATTAAAGGCAAATGGTTCAATTGACAAATTCAAAGCAAGACTGGTGGCTCAAGGAATCACTCAGAAATATGGGCAAGATTTCTTTGATACTTATGCACATGTGTCTAAGATTGCTTCTATCAGGTTGTTGCTAGCAGTAGCCTATTCTCACAATCTCATAGTACATCAAATGGATGTTAAGACAACTTTCTTAAATGGAGACTTGATAGAAGAGATCTATATGATTCAACCTGAAAGATTCGTGGTAAAAGGGTAAGAAAGCAAAGTATGTAAGTTGAAGAAATCAATTTATGGTCTCAAACAAGCTCTAAAGCAATGGTTTGAGAAGTTCAGTTTAACTCTAAAGGAAAATGGATTTGAACTGAACAATGGTGACACTTGTATCTTCAGCAAGGTTGAGAATTCAGAATATATTATTAACTGCTTATACGTGAATGATATGATGTTATTAGGAACATCTCTTGAGATAATCAATGAAACTAAACAGTTATTGAGCTCCAAGGTCAATATGAAGTACTTGAATGAAGTAGATGTAATCCTTCGTATAAAGGTAGAGAAATTGGAGAAAAGTTTTTCTCTGAATCAGTTTCATTATATAGAAAAGATTCTGAAGAACTTTGGCTACTAAAAAAAGCTTGCTACAAAATCTTCTTATGATCCTTGTGTGCATTTGCGTAAGAATGAAGGAGCAATCGTGAATCAAAATGAATATGCAAAGATCATAGGGAGCATTATGTATGTGATGAATTGTTCCAGGCCAGATATAGTTTATACTATAAGCAGATTAAGTAGGTACACTCAAAATCCTGGTAATAAACATTGGATAGCATGCAATTGATAGATTGTTAAGATATTTGAAGGGTACAACTGATTACAAATTGTGCTATGATGGATCTTTGTGTGTTATGGAAGCCTATTGTGATGCTAACTGGATCACTGACAATGATGAGGTAAATTCAATTAGCGGATTCATATTCATAATAGGTGGATGAGCCATTTCATGAAAGTCACGAAAACAAACTTGTATTGCTAGATCAACAATGGAATCAGAATTGGTAGCTTTGGAACTAGCTGGTCAAGAAACAGATTGGTTAAGAAATGTACTAGCTGATATTCCAATATTTGGTAAAGGTTATCCTTCTATCTCAATGAGATGTGATTCCCACGCAGATATTGCAGTGGTAATGAACAAGTTGTTCAATGGAAAGGAGAGACATATACGATTGAGACATAAAGTCATCATAAGTTTCGTAGAATTTGGTGTGCTGTCTCTGGAATTTGTGAGGTCATGAAGCAATATAGCTGATCCTATGACAAAGTCTTTGTGTGGACGATTGGTCTTGGACATAACTAAGAAAATGAGGCTAAGAATGGATGGAAATTAAATATGTTCAAAGCTCCTTACCTAGTGATCTATTCAATTAGATTCATTGCATGTTCAAAAGGTCAAACAAATGAACATCATTTGATTTGATACAGTCATGAAACTAAGGAAAAGAACTTAGTTAAGAAATGTTGTTGAGAAACGATTCTCACAGTAAATAGAGTCTTTGTACAAAGCATGAATGTCATGTAAACATCAAATTTCGAATATAATGATTTTTATGTGTTGACTTTGTTTTGAAAGAAAAATGTAAAATGTTGATTGAATACGAAAACTTATTATGTTGTGAAATTCTCAAGGATTGATTCAAGTCTTTTAAAGACATCAATGCATATGTTGTTGCCTCAATTTGAGAAACAAGGTAGAGAATGTTAGAGTATGTTTGACAAATTGATAACATTAAGAACATATTATACATCGGCTATAATGTATAATATATAGTTCGAAAATGGAAATAGTTTGTTGAAAGAAATAACATTTATCCTTATTTCAATTTGGTGAATCTTTTAAAAAATATTTTCTTAAAGCTTAAGAAGCAAGCAACAGAAAGATCTATATAAGGAGAATTTCAGTTAGAGAAAAAAGAGAGCTCAACAACTTCTTCTTCTCTCTAACGGATTTAGAGATCGGATTCTTCTCTTTGAGTTTTTAACTCATTTCAAGCGTGAACTAGAGGCAAGTGCAGAGGAACGTTGGAGCTGAACCTTCAAGCTATTTCTTCAAAAAAATTGGAGGACTCTTGGTTCAAACGCAGAAGCTTGTCTCCGACTCTGCGATTGGATCATCTTTCTCAATCTTTTGTTCTCTGTTTTTACTCTATTCTTCGTTCTTTACTCTCTCTCTGTTTCGAACAATTAAAATATAAAGATTCATTATATAACCTTTATTTTATAAAATATTGTAATTACAATTATGATCTACTAATATATAGTCAAATTAGAAAACAAATTAAATTTATGGTCTAAGGCTTTTTTGACGATGGATTGAACCAATTTAAGAAGTCTAAAATCAATGAAATATAATTTAGTTAAAATTTAAATAGTAAACAGAATGTAAAATGAATAATATAATGAAAAAAATCTATTGGTTGTTGTGGAGGCGTTTTTCTATTTGCTATTAAGAAAAATAAAGCCAATAATATAATGTAAAGACTAAGTGAGTTGCATAAGTTTTATAAAAATTAGTTCTCTAGCTTCTTTGTCTTGCGAAAAGACGATACTAAGGCTACTGAGAGGGAAAAGTGGTCAAAATAATACTATAATAAAATGGTTAGCATTGAATGGTGTGTCAGCTAAATCTGTTATGTCAGACGAGAGATATAGAGATAGGGGTATGAAATATATAATTATCATTTTTTCTTGCGGTTTAATATTTAATAGGTTATTGTAGTCCCATGTAACATTGTGTTTATGCTTCTAATAGTTTATATATACGGATAGCACTACGTGTACGGCTCTTGTGAGATAGATTGAAAATCTGTAATGATGAAAGAGATATATTGAAGATCGTTATAGGGTGTGTTGTGTAGGACATACTTCTTCTAACCATAAAACTGAAGTTTCCTACAACAAAATGGCTGAGCAATTTTAATGAAACACCTAAAAGCTTTGTCGAACTCATGAGTATATAAGCATTTAAGAATTTAGTTGTGTAGTAACGAAATGTGTTACCCTTTGGTGGGGGGATATGAAATGGTATGCCAAGGAACATGTACAACTATACGTTACAGATGTAATAGAGTATCTAAACGTTTAACAAAGTAGTTGTGTATGAGCCAAAGATGTTACACTGTAACAGAGGTGCTTTGAAAGAAAGCATAGTTTTGCTAACACACAAAAGCAAATATATATAAATTTATATGTTACATATGTGAACATATAGGAAATTTAGTTTGCGGGAAAGATTATGTGTTACATATGTAATCGAAAATTTAGATATATAGCTATATGTTACAAATGTAAAATACAGATTTAATACACAAATTAGTAGGTAGGTACATATCAATATGCTCGGGTATGAACCTAATCAAGGAAAATGAAATTATTGATAAACTGAATAGTGTTCCTTTTCCGAGCGATTTTAGTGGTAGCTGATAACTGTTAAAATCGACTTTTACACACGTTCTACATGATTATGAAGAACATATTACCTCCGAGATGCGATATCACTGAAATCTCAATTTTCTTCTACCAATTTTTCTTTGCAATTTAAAACAAAAGAGAGAAAAATGTGAGATATATGAAAAAAATATTTTGTGATTTTGGTAACTAAGAGAGATAAAAAATTTGACATATGAGATATGTATAGATATGAGAATAATAATGTAGGGTGATAGGGTTATAATGGTTCAAAATGTGGAACACAGACCTATAAAAGAGAATAAAGTCATATGCCTAATTTATCTAAAACTTATGTATATATGATGATAATACTCATAAATGCTTTGTATTTGCATAGGAATAAGAGAAGGTTTTTATTGTACTTTTTATGGTGATTCGATAAAAAATGTGTAAACAATCATCAGAGCGGTAAGTATTTGGTCTTATACTTAGGTCAATGAAAACACCGTTCAGATTATGTAATGGAAGTCTCGACGGCATGTTAACAGCTTATTTATCTTGAATTAAGACAATGCATTTGTTTATGTTCAAAAAGTAGATAGACACGTTATTCAAAAAAATACTTAAGTTGGTTCTTTAATTTATGATATTGTAAATTAAATAATTGAATGATAATCAAGTCATATGCATATATTCAATGTCTAATAGTACATTAGTACTTTGTATTATTTATTGGGAAGATACAATAATTATTATTATTATTATTCTCAATATATAGTAATAAAATATTTTGTCGAGAATAGATCCATTGTCAATAATATGAACTTATGAAGTGCATGGGGTACAAGTTATTATAGGGGTCCACTATAAAGCATGTGTGTACTTTTATTTTATTTTTTGGTTCAAATTATATACCTAAATCCTTGAGAAAATTATTTTATTTTCCTTTCATTATGCGTTGTACAAATGTTGCCAAATGTTGTTTTTTGATAAAATGTAAATATATTTATCAAAAGTGGTTTAGTTACAAGACCAAATTTTAGCTTTAGAGTGGAAAAAAATTTACCCATTTCAGCCTACATTATATGATCTAAGGACTTGATACTCATTCAAACATGAACCACAAAGACAATAAATTCATGCATGATTTCATGTGCTTCTTCACTAGAGTGGTGTCCTTGACAACACGATCTATTTCCTTAAACACCTGAGCGGATGAACGGGATGTGGCTGAGTGGAATATGAGGTTTCTTTCCCTCCAAATTGCATAGACCGTTGCATGAACCACAATACATTTTAGAATTTTAGCTGGTTTTCTACGCCCTTGTCTCATCCACGCTTGAAGATGTGACAATCATAGAAGTCAAAGCAATTTTCCCCTAGCCGCAGCTGAATCGTGTGCCAGATATGTGATATGAAATCATAGAACAAAATAAGATGGTCCCTAGTTTTTGGACAGAAGTTGTATGTAATACAAGCCGGGTTTTGAGAGACATTCCACTTGTAGAGGCGAGTGTTAGTTTATAGGCGATCATGAGATGCCACCTAGAAGTTGAAGAAGTGCTTTGGGACGTATCCGTTAAACCATACATACCTAAACCACGGGACTGTTTCAGCCGTCAACCGAATATCTTCCCATGTGACATTTGATGAAAACTTATAATCAGCAGGGCCTTTTGTTTTCCATAGATAAGTGTCTTGGCTTGAGTCAAGCGATGACTTCAGAAAGTTAAGAAGACAGACCTAAAGGTCCCTCAAGTCTTGGTTTCTTGATCGTTGCAATGGCAAGATCCAAGAGCCATTGATGCATCCTTGTGTAACAACTGCATTCTTAGGAACTCTAGTCATCTGAGGACCACTTGCGTCTGTTATCGAGATTAAGAGGTCTAGAGAAGACCAAGTATCAAACCAATAACTTGCTGATTTACCATCACTAATCATGCAGTGAATAAAGCGACTTTCAAGAGGTCTAATTTGGAGTAAGGATTTCCATAGCCACGATGAAGGCCTTGATGGGTCTACTGTCCAGAAAGAGTATTTCATTAGTCTATACTTTTTATTCCAAGCTACCCAAAGTGAACCACTTGCTGAGAATAGTAGCCATATAAGGCGAAGAATAAGTGTTTTGTGCCATGTTGGTAAACAATGCAAGCCCAAACCCCTTTCTGATTTTGGGGAACATATTTTCTTCCAAGCAATTTTTCTGCTAACACGAGTTGAGATACTTCCCAACCATAGGAACTGAGAGCACAACCATTTAATTCGCTTTATGCAACCTTTAGGAAGGCGAAAAGCCGAGAACCTGAAGTTGATAGAACTGTAAATGACTTACTAAAGCAATTGGAGTCTACCTGCGAAGGATAAGGATCTAGTTGTCCAACTATTGAATCTTGCTGAGATAGAGTCCAATAAAGAAGAGTACTCAAAGAGTCTCAATTTCATGTGTATCAGAGGGAGACCCAAAAAACGTATTGGAAAAGTCCCTAATTGATATCCCAATCGAGCTAGATCTGTCCCATGAAGAGGATTAAGCCATGTTGTGAACAAGGATGTTTTGTCCTTATTCATTACCAAACTAGATATCTCCTAAAACTTTTCTAGTGCAGAAGAGATACCCTTCAAAGATTCAAAAGAGCCATCAAAGAACACCATCACGTCATCTGCAAATGCAAGGTGAGTGATTTTTGGGTCTTTAGCAAGTGGGTGAAGTCCAATATGTCCTGTAGAAAATTCAGCATCCAATAGATTTCCAAATAGCTCCATAGAAATAACAAAAAGCGAGGGTGATAACGAGTATCCCTATCTTAAGTCACGTGTGCCATTGAAGTGGCCACAAAGACTGCCATTCACCAAGATAGAAAATGAGGTTGTGGAGAGGCATTGGCTAATCCAATTTATGAAGCATGGAGGAAACTCTACAGCTCTAAGGATTTTGAGAACAAAATCCCATTTAACAATGTCAAAAGTCTTCCTTAGATCCACTTTCAATAACCCTCTACTGGTGGTGTGCTTCCTGTTAAAGCCCTGAACAAGCTTCGAGGCAAGTAACGCATTCTCCACCCATAGTCTAGCTTTTACAAATGTTGATTGATTGTTGCTAACAAACTCTGTGAGAATGACTTGTACCTCTTAGCAATTAGCTTAGAAATTACCTTGTATATAGCGTTGCAACATGAGATGGGTCTGAAGTCTGCCAAGTTATTTGCACCAGCCTTCTTCGAGATTAATGTAATTGTAGTTGCATTAACTTATTTCAGCATCTGACCACTTTGGAAAAATTCCAAAACAGCTTCAGTAAACTCTTCACCAATAATGCTCCAAGATTTCTTGAAGAATTTCGTTGTGTAACCATCAGGCCCTGGGGCCTTGTTGTTTGGAAGAGCGAACACCTCAACCTTTATTTTCGAAGGGAGAAAAGGCGCTTGTAGTGCCGCTTTTATCTCATAATTGCATCTAAATGAGGTTAGGCTGCGAATTTTGGTGAGCTGAGTTGCAGTCAAAGGAGTTACGTGACCGCCTAACAAGTTCGAGAAGAAGTCCACACAATGTTGTTGAATTTTAGCATGAGAATCCAATCTTATGTTTGTCCCTAGCATCAGGTAGTGAATCTGTTTTGAGACTCTTCTCATAGACATAACACGGTGGAAGTAAGAGGTATTCGAATCTCCTTCCTTAAGCCATTTAACCCTTGACTTCTTCTTGAAAAATCATTCCTCTGCCTCAGCCAGTTCGTACCACTTTGCATGAGCCAGCTTCTCCTCTCTAACTCAAGCTTCTGAAGGGTCACAGAGCAGTTCTGATTGACACTGTGTAAGAGTCCATTGAACTTCAGCCACACAGTTTTTAATATCCGAGAAATGAGTCTTGTTCAAATTTTTTAGCACTCTTTTGGAACTCTTAAGCTTCTAACAAACCTATACATGGCGACTCTAGAGAATTCTTGTTGCAGCCAGTGATCCGACAATGAAGGCAATAAGTCTTGGTGGAGAAGAATGGAATTAAAGCAGCGAAATGGTATGTTTGCTGGTCTAATGAGTTCACCCAAGCTGACACAAACAGGAGAGTGATCAGAAATAAACAGATTACCAAACTGACCATAAGCCATAGGAAAGAGCTGAGTCCATGTGTCATTGACCAGGATACAATCCAATTTCTTGGCGATCAAATTGTGTTTTTGGTTGTTCCACCATGTTAGGTGATTCCCTCTGTAGGTTAGATCAAAAATCTCAACCTCTAGAAGACAAGATCTAAAATCACGCATACCACTGCTGATTCTGGTGGTTTGTCTTGCATCATCAGATAGGTTAAGAGATTGGTTGAAATCCCCTAGAGTGATGCATGGTTTGTTCAGCACCCTCGGGTCCTTGTGAATGTTAATAAGGTCGTGCCATAGCTGCCTCCTACCATATTTACAATTGGAGGCATAAACAAAAGATGCAATAAAAGAGTGATTCGTGTGAGGAAGCTTTACTATGCAGCTTATCACTTGGTTTGATTTAAAGATGATTGTAACAGAGGTGGACTTTTCCCAAGTTATCCAAATCCTACCAAGCTCAGCATGCTCATAATTACTGACAAAATCTCTATTCGGGAATGTAGATTGCAAAATACGTTGAGAATTTTCTTCCTTTACTCAGGTTTCAATGAGACCACCAAACGGAGCTTGATTGTCTTTGAAACATCTTTTAAAATTCATGTGCTTTATTGGGTCATTAAAACCTCTAACATTCCAACAAAAAAATGTCCACCATTAAAAAGGAGTTAGTTGGTGGGGCCTTTGCCCTGGTTGGATCCCTGTTTAGCAAGTTGTTTTTGCTTTTTCTTTAAGATGACTCTCATAAATTGCTCGTCTGTTTCAACATTTCCATCAGCAGAGAGACTTTCGTAGTCAGATTCCTCGGAGGATAGAGAGTTCTCTGATGCATTGTAGTCTATTTCCTTACACTTACGAGCTGGCAAATTCAGGGATGGACGTTTATGAGGTTTTGGAGGCTTTGTTAAGCTCTCTGAGATGATAAGAGGACCGTTTTTCAGCAACTTAGCCTTCAATTTGTTTTTTTTCAACCTTTGTCTTAGCAGAATTTGAATCAGACTTAGCCTTGATACTTGTAACAACTGTAGCAGCCTTAGTACTTGTAGCAACCTAAATAATCGGAGACAGTCTTAGAGCTGGATGCACCACCCGAGCCAAGTGTGTTTGGGGCAGGTAGAGATATTTGCTCATGAGGCTGAGTGACGAGAATATAGGGAGCAACAATCTCTGACTTTTTAACATACTCACGTTTTTGAATCGAAGGCTTTTTAGTGCAGGGGCAATTTGTTGTATCATGCCTGGTTGAGTTACAGGAGTCGAGGGACACCATTTGAGGCTATGTCCAACTTGCTTACAAAAATCACAAGTGGGAGGGAGCCAAGGACAATATACTCCAATTCTGCAAATCTCAATATTACAAAACTAGATGTTAACTGCCTCATGAATTGGTTTAGAGGGATTCACAACTGTGAAGACTCTAACAATAAAGAGATTTGTCATGTTCGCTATGGAGGGATGACGGTGTAACGGCTTAACGATTAAACCTGCAATGTGCTCTAGTCCCTCGACTGAGAACATGTGAGCTGGAACGTTGGTGAATTCGACCCAGACATGAGCAGAAGTAAGTTTTGGGATTATGGGAGAGGAGCCTGGCTCCCATTTACCCATAAACATAGCTTAATTATCAACATGCCAAATTTCTTGAGCCAATACCCTACGACGAGTCTCGGGATAGGGGATACGAATGAGATAGGATGTTTCAGATTGCTGACTTACTATAATGTCCCGAAGCTTCCTACTCCAAATGCCATTTACAATGGCGTGGAGGGAACCAGGCGAAGGAGCAGTTCCATGGAATTGGGGCAGAATGAAGGTTTCCCAGCGGTGTTTGTTCTTGAGAATAACTTCATCGGGAATTGAGACACAAAGCTCACCAGATTCAAGAAAGAAGGGTTTCCCCTTTCTTTCCATTCTTGTGCATGAACTTGTAACTAGCTCTGCCCAGGAAGGGGCTTTAGAGGTAGAAGCCGAAGATACTGAGACTTGATGGGAATCAACAGAGTTTGCATCTAGAACAAGGTCAACTGTCACACTCAAACACAGTGAATAACTCGGAGAGGATCTAGATCGAGGGACAAGAGGAGCTTCAGAAGCTAGGGTTTCCTTAGAAGAGGAGGAGGAGTCATCTCTCGGCGAGGGAGATGCCGGTCGATGGAATTTTTCAAGGTTCAGAGGAGACTTGGGGTCTAAATCGGGAGGCAAAAATTGGGAAGGCAAAAGTTTTGGAGACAGAGATAGAGAGGACTTTTTTGATTTCTTGGGAGATTGCCAATGATGGAGATCTGGGACCGGCGCCAGAGAGAGGAGGATAACTAAATTTGAATCGCCTTATTAGTAGCAACCTAGGAAAAAATTTATTTTCCTCTTCTGTACTTTCATTTGTCTGTGTTTAGGGTTTCTGCCAAATGTTGTTTAACTACTTCCACTTAGATTTTGTCGTGTGTTTAATAAATTAGCATATATTCTTTGCTCTCGTCGTTTCGAATAACCAAATAACAAGTGTTTTATGTATCATTGGACCATTTACTTTGGACATGAGTCCATTTATCACATAGCATTGCTTTTTGTATAAAGGAAATCTTTTTAGGTATCACCTAAATTTTTATAATAATAATGACTATTAATTAGAGTATTAGTTATACAAAAAAAAAAGGCACTAAAATCTGATGAAATAAAAGGCCTACGAGAATGACATGGTTTCGAATCTCGTTATGCTGAAACATGTCTCATGTGCAAAGATATAAAATAAAAGAGCGCAGTCGTTTATTGTCGTGTCCTCTCGAGTGCTGAAAGATTCTCTTTGTGAAATTTGAGTAGCCCAGGGACATCGGTTTACCCGGTTTGTTCGGATCGGATTAATCGGTTTATCGGTTTATTCGGTGAGATTGAATCCATCTGAATTAAACCGATTAAACATTACGGTTCGGATTAAACGGTCTTTGGGTTGTTCGGTTCGGTTTCATTGACATTTGAAACCACCGAATTAACCCGAATTGTAAATCTATTTCGGTTTCTAAAACCGAAATAGAGTAAATGGTACCACAATTGCGAAAAAAAAATTAAAAACAGTTCATCGTCCCAACCCGTACAAACCGAAGAACTCGTACAACCCGACGAATCCATAAAAACCGAACTAACCGAAAATCAGAACAAATGTTCAAAGCATCTGAAAATGTCTACATTGTTTCTTCATTACTTCGTAAGCAAACACCAAGTTTATTCATAAATCATAACACCACACAGAGTACATAACTTCATGTCTTCATAGCACATCTTTTAAATTCCTAGCATCTGCAGCATGAAAGTATATGTAGTAAGTATATGTAGTAACTAGTAAGTAAAATAATGCAATGTTATTAAAGTTAACAATCCTACAGATTTGGAAGTTAGAACAAATTTACCTAGTGAGTCAAAGAATTCAATCTCCTCAAGCATTTGGTTAAGGTTAGCAACTTCAGCTTCAACCTTGAACTTACACCTTAACCATTGTTGTGTGCAAAGCAACACTTCTACCATGTATGGTGTAAGGGAACTCCTGTAAGGATCCAAGATCCTACCGCTGGTACTGAAAGTGGATTCGGATGCCACTGAAGAGACCTGGATGGCTAGGACATCTCGTGCAAGCTGAGACAATATAGGGAACTTACTACTATTACATTTCCACCAATGCAAGACATCAAATGGTAAACCTAAGCTATTGGACACTCTAAGCTCTGTTTTCTCAGTCAAGTAGAGATCCAATTCACTGCAGCCATCTTCATTGCCCCTTAAGCTAACCATCTTCCGATAAATGACATCAACCCTCTCGTAGTCATCATCATCATCATCAGACATTACATCCGCAAGCTTTTGCTGTTCAGAATCTGCAGCAGAAGTGTTTTCTTCTTCAGGTCTCTTCAGCCTCACACTGTACTCTTCATAAAGCTTATGCAGCACACTTAGAACTGAACTACTAAGCTTCCTACATTCAATGGTATCCTTACCATATAATTCCTGAAAACAGAGAGATGCAAATTGCATCTTGTTCCTTAGATCAAAACAGAAGCTATAATGACTAAGGGATTCATATTAAGAAGACCATCCCAATATTTCTCAAACTTGTCCCTCATAACATGTGCTTGACGTCTGATTTCCTCATCACTATTGCGGCACTTTGTTATCAGATTTTTCTCGATGTTCACTATCTCATTGTAGCAGACTGTTGAAGTTACAGTGTTGGAAGCACTGAAAGTTAGTGTGGACTTGTAGAATATCTTCAAAAATTTTACTAATCTTTGCACCTCATTCCAGTCAGCTGTTGTTGGTGGTCCAACCCTTTTCGCCTTTGTTTTCTCATCATCTTCTTGAAAATACTCACAGTAAAGCTTATCCTCTAACATCATCTTCTCAAATGCAACTCTAAGCTTGATTGCAGAACTCAACATAAGATATGTTGAGTTCCATCTAGTTTTCACATCTAAAGGCAAACTACCTCTTGAGATTTTCCCGGATTGACACCTAAGCTCAAATGACTTTAACCTACTGAAAGAGGAACGCACATACTTTAATGCGTTCCTAATGGCCACAATGCTAAGCTTAGTTTTCTGCAACCCATCAGACACTATTAAGTTCAGTATATGTGCACAACATCGCATATGGATCAACTGACCATCTAACACTAATTTCTCACACCCTACTTGCAAGAAATGCTCCCTCAATAACCTAATGGCCTTGTCATTGGCTGTAGCATTATCTACTGTGACTGTAAAAAGCTTACTAATCCTCCACTCTTCTAGACACTCAGCTAACTGACCCTTTATTGTCTCAGCCTTATGGTCAGTTACTACTTTAAAACTTAAAACTCTCTTCTGCAGCTGCCAATCTTCATCGATCCAATGAGCAGTGATAACCATGTAATTGTATGAAGTATGTTGAGACACCCAAATGTCTGTTGTAAGACTGACTCTTTGTTTTTGACGTTCAAACAACTCCTGCAAAGCCAGCTTCTCTGCCTCATACATCGCCACAATGTCTTTTGATGTTGTCCTCCTTGAAAATGTAGAGTACATTGGCATAATACTAGCACAGAACCTCTTCCAACCCTCAGACTCCACAAAGGACAATGGTAGTTCATTGATAACTACCATTTCAATGACAGCTTTTCTAAACATTGTTGGATCGTACTTAACTACTTTCATGTTTCCAGAATCATCACTACCTAAGTTATTTTGTTTCTCTCTATCCTTAAAATCTTTAAACAGTTTACACCTACTTATATGCCCTCTCATTGGACTTGTACCTACAGTCTTTGAATCACAGCTAATATCTATGCCACAATATCTACAACTACACCTCTTATTATCATCTTCTCGTTGAAGGAAGTGTTGCCATACCTCAGCTCTTTTGGCATATTTTTTTTTTGGTCTAGGTGGCAGGGAAGTGCTCGATCGCTCTGTTTCTGTCCTCTTATGTCCTGTGACTTCTTCTCCCGCTTGTGGTGGTCCCTCAACCTCAGTTGTATTCTCTGTTTGTGACTCCATCTGCAAAGTTGAAGATTAAAAAATAAGTACACTCACCATCAATTGACAGAATCGAAATAACAGAATCGGAGACACACAATTTAACAATCAATTTAACATTCAATTAAAATAGAATCAATTAACAATCAAATTAAAACAGAATCAGATGCTATCAATTTAAGTATTTAACTATCAATTGACAGAATCGCAGACACACAATTACACTAATCTACACTCACCAACTTAACTACACTCAACTACACTTAAGAATCAGAAGCTATCAATTTACAATAATAGTAATACACAGAGCAAAAAAGCAGAGCATATCAATTTACAATAATTCACTGAGCAAAGAAGCAGCCTATATTAATCATTTTACTATTTAAAATGATTCACAATCACAGAGCAATACAATTTACTAATCATTTAACTATATCAAATTACTTAGCAAAAACTATATCAATTTAACTATAACAATTTACTAGAAAAAAATATATCAATTTAACTAAACAAGAGCCTATATTAATCATTTAACTATATCAATTTACTAGACAAAAACTAACAGATCAAACAAAAACAATAATCACTTACCTCTTTCAACTTAATCCGCAGTTCCGCACAATCCACACTACAGAGCCTTTGGTCCACAAAAACCTGCACGTTAACATAAGAAAATATGTTAAAACAGACAGTTAATTCGAAATTAATTAAAACCCGAGTCAAAAATTGATTAACCCTAAATCAAATTAACAGTAACTCCAATTTTTCTTATTCATAATCAAATTTGATTAACCCTAATTCGTAATTGATTACCTCTAAATCGTATTTGATCAACCCTAATTTGCCGAAACCCTAAAATTGATAACCCTAAATCGATTTAGGGTTTTGGATAAACCAATCGAAAACCTTCAAAATCAAGTTCTAAAGCCGATTTGGTGTTTAATTTACCCTAATTTTCCGAAACCTAAAATTTTTAAAACCCTAAATCGATTTAGGGTTTCGGATGACCAAATCGAAAACAATCAAAATCAAGTTCGTAAATACTAAATCACGTTTAATTAACCCTAAATTTTTGAAACCCTAAATCAATTAACCCTAAATTTTTGAAACCCTAAATCGATTTAGGGTTTCGGATTTACAGTCAAAGAAATTTGCTTAACCCGAGACACGAAGATGAAATGAACCGTATACGCTTACCTTTTAGTCTGAAAGCACGAGATAAGAAGAGAAGAATCGAAGATGAAGTTCGCCTCGACAAATCGCGGAAGAATAAATCCAATCGGTAGGGAAAAAGAGGATGAAATAGATGAAGAGGAGGAGAAGAAATGTCCGGTGTGAAGAAGAAGAGACGATGGAAGAAGAAGATGAAGAGATGAAGCGAAGAAGAAGAAATTGCGAAATCGCCGCAGAGCAAAAAGGAGACCAAAAACGCAAGAGGAGAAGAGAAGTGAACCAAAGGAAAGGAATCCTAATCAAATCTGCATAATTAAAATTAATTTCAGTTTAGGTTCGGTTACTGAATACCGAACCGAACCGTTCCGATAACCGACCAAATTTAATTGAACCGCCGATCGGTTCAATTTCTTCAATACATTCGGTTTCGGTTATCCGATTTAATCGGTTTAACCCGATTAAACCGAACAAACCGAACCGTTATCCCAGGGCTAAATTTGAGGCTTGAGATCAAATTCCAGATCAACTACGGACTTCATTGTTATTTACCTTAAGTACAAATAAATTCCAGTTTTCTATAATCTTCTAGATTAGTTTAGATTTTTTCTTAATGACTTTTTAATCCCACTCTAATTACTTCAGATAGAAGATTATTCCACGTATAAGGTTGGAACTTTAGTGCCTTGACGATTTTTTAAAAAATTACTATCACATGTGCACTTGTTATCGATAAAATCTATAATATATTTAAATAATAAAAAAAAGCTGCATACGATTTTTCAGTTTTATGAGATTGACTGATTTGATTAAATGAAATAGAAAAATATTTTCCATGACATCAACTATAGAAAATCATATAAACTGTAACATCCACTATAAAAAAATCATTTAATATTATACTAGGTTGAAATGGTTAGTATTAGATTGGAATATTAGGTTGGTGTAGAACATAGGGTTTAGGGAATTAGTTATTAGTTTGAATAATTTAAGGTTGGTAAATTTGTAAGGGTTTATGGAATAAATTTTAAAATCGTAAGTTTTATATATTGTAAGATTATAAACTTATAAAATTGTAAAGTTTCTATGATTACTGAGAATAAATTGTAGGTTTAGAAAAAAATATATAGATATGGTGGTAAAATCTTATATGTTTGCTAGATTTTGTATCATTTTAATGTCATTAACATTAGGAATTTACATATGTGGTTAATTTCCTACGGCTTTTTGACGGATTCTCATTCCCAACGAGCTGATGCAAACTTTTTTTTGTTTGTTTGAAATCCATCAGAACTATCTCTTAGAGATGGATGCTAAATAAAATTTTCCATGTGGGTTAGTGTGATTTGTTGTAGTAATAGAATGAATATAGTAATAGTTTAATATTTTTTATATTATGTACCAGTAGACCAAACAAAATGTTTAGTATAACCAAAGTTTAATGTGCTCTTAAAAAAATCATATAGTACAAATATGATGACATATATTACATTATTTTTTGTAACTGACATATCACATTATTACATATGTATAATTCGTGATTCACATTCACGAATATACTTTAACATTAGCAGTCTAGTAATATTTTATGATATTCGTCTCAATGATTGAGTGAATTAATTCTCATATTCAAACCAGTTTTCTTGACTCATCTCCTAGACACAGTACAATACCATTTTGTCAACATGCGTTATTAAATTAAGAATATGACTTAGGTTAGTGAAATAAAAGGTACTCAGTTACAAAGGTTTTGATTATATGATAGAAATTTAACAATTAAAGCACGATTAAAACATTCGTTTTCCTCTCGATTCTAGGAATCATTGTGTTAACAATCTTATCTTAAAAACCACTAACCATACATAGATAATTTCTAAGCTTAGAGAGACCGGATATCTTTCACTAGTTATAGACATAATAACCAGAATCGAAAAATCGAAATGAACTGAACTAAAAGTTTTAGTTTGGTTCGGTTTTGCTTCCTTAAAAAAAACTATTCAGTTCTATATCTAAGTAACTTTAGTTTTTGGTTCGATTTCGAAAAACAAAAAATATCCCACAAGAACCGGAACTAGTTAGTATTAAAAATGATTATTTTTTATTACAAGTAATCATAATTTTTGTAGATATTTAGTTATTTTCTGAAAAAAATAACTATTCAGAGCCGAACCAATATTATTTCGGAACTGATTCGATTTTGTCTTTTCGAAACCAGAACCAAATAAAATTTTATACGATAACCATTAATTATCATATTTTCAAATTAAAAAAACTGAACCCAACAGGAAAACTGAATTGCGAGGACTATCTTTTACCATCGTGATTGAAAAGTCGTAATTGTTTTGACCTTTAACCAAAATCTCAAAGTTTCGTTTTTCTCACAAGAAACAAACTGATATGGACAGCAGAATCAGAACAGTGCAACACTTGCAGTTTGCGTGTAAGACTGACAGATTCTCGACCAATCAAATGATAATGTTACGCGTGGCACTGTACTTCCATATGACTCATTGGCCTTATCTATGAAACGTGTGATGTCAACCATTCTTCAAAGATAAATTTATTTCCAATTATAAATAGTTTATATTAGGGAAATGATGAGAAATAGCTATATTTTTCAAAACGGTCACTAAGTAACATAAAATAGTAAAAAAAAACAAAATATTATTATTTTATATTTCTATAATACCTTTCATCTTATTTTTTTCTATTTTTAAATTATTTTTTTCTTAGTTTCTTTTTCTTCTTCCATTTTATTTACACTATATCTTTTAATACAAAACTAATTCAAATCTAAAATTTATTTTTATTTTAAAACATAAATTTTTATACATACTAAAATTTAACCTTTTAAAATATGATCAAAAATTATTATAAAAAATAAATATGTTATTAAATAGTTTTATATATGATATTGTAGTATTCTATTTTATATTTATAAAACTTCTAATTCTGTTACTAAAATATTGATCATACATAATTTAAAGAAAGAATAACTAGAATAGTTCTTTATCACATTTTAATTATTAGAAAAATCTTTTATCATCCATCATAAAATAAAAGATGTGAAAATGTTTTAAATTTTCATTTGTTTTATTTTTATTACGAGAATGCAATTGATTTATTTATATTTTATTTTATTTTTTTACAAAGAAAAACAAAAAAAAATCAAATTTTTTTAAATTTAAAGGCATTTTGTTAAAAACGTTTAAGTTTTCTAGGTTTGTTAGTTCATTGTAGGTTTTGTTTAAAAGTTTGTATGTTTGTCACATACAATAAAAGAAAATAAAAACCTACAACACTTGACAACGAAATCCACATCGTTTCAAAAACTTTTGTAGGTTTTCTGTCTGATGACGTGTAATTACTCATTAATAGTAGTTTCGTAATTTTTTTTTTCTAAAAAGGGTAAAACGATATTATTCAACCGAAAAGATTAGAATTATAATAAAAAACATTTTGAACTATTGTAGTACATAAAATATGACAATAGAGTAGTTTAGTAATTCACCATAATTTAAAAAATTTACATCTTTGAACCTCTTTCTTTTCTTGCTCCTTCTCCTCTTCTTCAACTTCTTTTTCATATTAATGAAGAGTTCATGCTATTTATATAAACATCACTAGTGTATTTTTTTGAAAGAATATCATCAACCAGAATTTGTGGTTTTCAAACAGTGGTGTGCTCCCAAAGTTAGCAATATTCATAAATTTTTTATCTATGTAGTATAAAAGGTTATTTTCTATCTATTTTATTAGTATATATAGAACGTCTATATTGTTTAGACATCACTAAGTCACTGTTTTTGAAAAAAAAATCATCAATCTGAACTTTTTTTATGTTTTCAAATCACATCTTAGAAATGGTGATTTGTCACCAGAATTAACGATATAGTAATATTCATGAATTAGAAATAAATAATCTTTACTGTTCTATATCGTTTAGTACATAGTATTATACACAAATCCTTTTACTATCCTCCTTTCTATGCTTTCAATCTTCAACCCAAAGAAAAAAACTAAATGGCATTTTGGTAAAAAAAAAAACATTTTGACTATAGCCAAATAGTCAAATGGTTAGTTACTTAGTAAAAATACAGTATGATTAGTCAGTGAACTTTTATGCCAAATATGATTTTCTAGTGAATTCTTGCTTTATATGATATATGTATATATTAATCATGCCCACTAGTGTTGTTTAGTGGTTGAGTGTGGTTTTTAGAGTTTTAGTGTTTCCGGGTTCGAATTTTTTTGGACGCGTATTTAGGTATGACATTTTTAAGGGTTTTTAAATGCCTCTCCTTGACTTCTGAGTATAGTGCATTGACCCGAGAATCGCACCACCAGATTATAAATAAATATATATATATACTTTTCCCTTTCTTTTAATTTTACTATATATTCGACCATCTCTGTAATCTTCGTGAGACAGAATCATAACAAAACATCAGTAATTCTTGTGTGTAGAATTCCATATATATAATGATAACGGGCTCACCTGTTCGTTGTCATAAGAGTGTCTCAGTGAGTACAATCTTCAAGTGTCTTCTGGTTTTGATTAGACGCTCTATTAAATTCTCTTAGAAATCAATTCTTTCACACTCTTTTTAACAAAAGTCAAAAATCAAGCTTTAAGAATCAAGAAGAAGAAGAGAGAAGAAATGGTGAGGACACCATGTTGCAAAGTAGAAGGAATAAAGAAAGGATTTTGGACTCCTGAGGAAGATCAAATGCTTATTGCTTATATTCATCTTAATGGTGAAGGTGGATGGCGAACTCTTCCTCAAAAAGCGGGTAATTGTTGTTTAATTATTAATTAGGAACTTGTAATTGATTTCACAACTATTTGTTATTCTTTTCAATTATATAATTGTATTGTATGTAGGATTGAAGAGATGTGGGAAGAGTTACAGATTGAGATGGGCTAATTAATTGAGACCAGATATCAAGAGAGGAGAGTTTACTCCTGAAGAAGACGATGCTATCATTAAGCTTCACGCTCTTAAGGGTAACAAGTAAGCATCTTATTCTATGTTAATTTATTCATTTTAATAATACATTATGTAAATTGCAACTTATAATTGATAAAAACATATTTAATCTTCATTATCTTTGGGTTATAGTATGAACATAAATAACCAGAGAACTTAACTGTAATGTTATTTGACAAAAATCTTTTGATTTTTAGTTTTATATTCGTTAGAGTGGTAATTTATAATAATATATTAAATTTTTTTGTTGGATCAAATAAAATCTAATTTATAGGTCAAAGTTCACTTCTTAAAAAATTTTTTAAATATTTTATATGGGTGGGAATGGTCAAATAACTAATGTCAGAATCATTAGATAGGTCATCTAAATGACCATGAAAACTCGACTATAATAAATTAAATTTTTTTTATTTTATTTTCAATATATATATATATATATTTTTTAATATTATATATATCCAAATTTTTAATGTCCAATATGGTGTTTGATCATGGAAGGTGGGCCGCTATAGCAACTTGTTTGGCGGGACGAACTGACAATGAAATCAAAAACTATTGGAACACAAATCTCAAGAAACGTTTCAAACAAAAAGGCATTGATTCAATCTCTCAAAAAACGGTTACTTCAACAGGTCTCGAACCAAAAAAACCATAAACAAGTCGGTACATCTGGTTCGGAAAACTTTCTTAACCGCGTGGCAAGCAAATACACTGTCGATATAAACCATGATCTATTTACTGGACTCATCACCGAAAACTTCAACGTCGCCGATGATTCACAAAACTCTGGCGATGTAGATTCTTTGAGTTCCGACAAAATGGCGACAAAATAAGTCTCAATCGATACTACGACATTTTCCGGTTTTCCCGATGATATTATCGAGTTATTTAGCAATGAAGAGATGTCCGGTTTGTACACGAACGTCGAGTGTTTTGGGATTATGGAAGAGCTTAAGAATATTTTGACCTATGATGGTGCCGGTGCTTGTACCAGCACCAGGGTTGGTTCGCCGAAGTTTAGTGTAACTGATGATAAAATAGAGTTCCTTGATACTTGGAATGATGGAGGCATTGTGGATTTGGAGAAGTTTATGAGGTCGTTAGATTTCAAAGTAGGAGCCATATGAATTATGAGGATTCTAGATTTCTAACAGAAACCAATCTCATGTTGGTTTTTGTCTTTCATTGATATGTGTTATGGTTTTGATGTTGATGTTGTCAGCTATTCTAATAAATGCAAAATTAGTTTGCGTAATAACACAAATTTGTTTAGAGCCCTGTGTAAAATTATATAAAAAAAGAAATCTGATGTTTTAGCAATTATTTTACGAAGATACTTGAATTTTTTATGACTTTAAAAGTCTAATATTAATGTGTACGTAAGCGAAAAAGACTAATTGAATCTACTCGTGATAAAAAAAAATTTTACTACTAACTAGATAAGAACCCGCGGTATGCTGCGATGCTATTACAAGAATTATTTTGTAAAATTAATTTCACATCCTTGGACCAAACCATAATTCAATATTTGTAGAAATCGAGTTGGGTTGAAATTTTTTTTAGAAAAAGAAATCGAAAGATGTTTACTTTAAAGTACAGACGAATCATCGACTTTCTTACATGTTCTAGACAAATGCATAGTTACTTCATAACACGTAGCCCATCATTAAAAAGCTGAAGGAATTGTAGAATATCAACATTCAATCAACAACAATTCAGCAGAAGTAAGAACCAATTAAAACATAAGGAACTTCCAGCTCAACTTCCAATAATCCTCTAACACACTCGTCTTCAATCTTCACTCCTCTAGTGCCTAGCAATACCTCGTTCCCTAAGACCAAGTTTAAAGTTAAAACTTTACGAGCTAAGTCAGAGACCAAGACCCAATCAGACTCATGTGTAGGTAACCTTTCCATGGTCATTCGTTTTTATTTCCATGGTAATTGAAGAAGGAGATGAAATAGAGAATATGAAGGTGAAAACAAAGACTGAACTTTACTGTTGTATTCAAGGTAAAGATGAGAAAACGTTTACAGTGAGTATATATAAACCTTTAGAGAATAATCTAGAGATTAGGGTTTTTGTGTCTTTTTAATAGGTCTGACTTGTGGGCTTTTGTGTAGCTTGATGTCTATGCCCAATTTGGGTGAATTTGGATCCTTAATATCTCCTATATTCCCCCTCAAACTTGGGATGGGTGGACCAGCTACACCAAATTTGAAGCGCAAGCTTTGAAATGGACGATGAGGTAACGATTTAGTGAAGATGTCTGCTAACTAGTGTTAAGCAGAGATGTGTCATGTCTCAATTTTTGCCAAGGCAACTTGTTCTCTGATGTAATGATAATTATTATCAAAGTGTTTGGATCTGCTGTGAAGAGCTGGATTGGTGCTAAGATAGACAGCTGAAAGATTATCACACTGTAACAAAGTCGGACCAGGTTGAGGAATACCAAGATCACGAAGCAGAAATGAGAGCCAAGTAATCTCTTGAGCAGTAGAAGCTAAAGTTCGATATTCAGCTTAAGTGGAAGACCTTGAGATTGTTGGTTGTCTTTTGGCTGACCAAGAGAGTAAGTTAGGACAAAGAAATGTGCAAAAACCTGTAGTCGAATGACGACTTTCCTTGCAAATAGCCCAGTCACTGTCACTGAAAGCGGATAGCGTGAGATTAGAGTTTTTTCTGATGTGAAGACCCATGTCCACAGTGCCTTTCACGTACCGGAGAAGGCGTTTTAAGAGAGCAAAATCGGAAACTGTGGGACAATGCATTCTCTGACACACAAAGTTGACAACAAACTAAATGTCAGGACGAGTAATAGTGAGGTACTGAAGCTTACCTGCCAAGCTCTGAAAGTATGTGGGTTCTGGAAACACTTCAGAATTGAGGGTATCAATCTTCTGAGGAAGTGGTGTTGAGATAGAGTTAAATTTTGACATACCAGCTTGATGAAGGATATCTGTGGCATAAGCTTTTTGATGTAGAAAAATACCACCTGAGTAAAACTGCACTTCGACACCAAGAAAGTAATGAGGAGTTTCAAGATCCTTCATAGAGAATCTATTGTTAAGAGATGTCAAAAAATGGTGAAGGAGGTCATCATCACTGCTGGTAAGATAATGGCATCGACATAAAGTAGTAGAACCATTGTTTTGCCTTGTGTATAATAAATGATAATGATGGATCTGATTTATTGCAGAGAAAACCATAGTCCAGAAGATAAGTACTGAAGGTATCAAACTAAGCTCTAGGAGCTTGCTTGAGGCCATATAAAGCTTTGGTGAGTTTGCACACATGATTTAGTTTCTAAGGATCTTCAAATCCTGGCGGTTGAAGCATATAAACCGGTTCATTTAACTCCCCATGAAGAAAGGCGTTTGCTACATCAAATTGCTTGATTGTCCACTCTTTGGTTGTAGCTATGTCAAGAACAAGACGTATGGTGGTTGTTCTAACAACTGGACTAAAGGTTTCAAGATAATCAAGACCTTCTTCTTGATCGTATCCCTTGGCAACAAGACGAGCTTTCAATTTGTCAACAGTCCCATCATGGTTTAGCTTGACTTTGAATACAAACTTGCATCCTAATATGTTCATGTCTGTAGTTGCAGGTACTAAATCCCAAGTATTGAGCATGTGAATTGTTCCCATCTCATACATCACTGCTTGATTCCACCCGGGATGATTCATGGCTGTCTTAATGTTCTTCTGGTGTGAATTTGGAAGCAATGAGAGCATATCTAGGATTTGGCTTGTGAATACCAGCTTTTGATCTTGTGGTCATTGAGTGAGTATTGGCTGGATCTGTATGTGTAGGTTCAAGTATTGGTAAAGTCTTATCCTCATTATCTACATCAAAATGTGGAGATTGAGGAATATCTAACTGTTCTGCATGTGATGGCACAACATTGATAGGACTATGAGCATCTAACTTACTGTCATGTGAATCTGGAGTAGTTGGAGCAGGCACTGGTGGTTCAGGTATAAGCAGAGTTGCCAGAGGTGGAGGTAAGACATAGGAAGAAGGTGGTTGCAAGACCTATTGTTGGTGTAGAGTCTGATGTGTTGATTGCCAAGATTGAAGAATAGTTGTATCATAACGAGGAACCAGGGATTGATACTGAGTTTTAAAAGGCAATGTATCTTCATCAAACACCACATGTCTGCTAATATAGACCTTCCCAGTCGATAGATAGAGACACCTATAACCTTTATGTTGAGGATCATAACCAATGAACACACACTACGGAGACCGAGGCTCAAACTTGTGAGCTGTCATTGGTCTTAAGTGAGGATAATACACAGAACTAAATACTCTAAGATTGGAGTACTAAGGTTTCTTGTGATAGAGCATTTCAAACGGACTGCAATTGTCAAGGACTGAGGATGGGAGCATATTAGCAATGTAGCAGACTGTATAAAACGCCTCTACCCAATAAACAAGAGGTGTATAACTGTGAAAGATCATGGATAAACCCAATTCAACAAAGTGACGATGATTTCTTTCTGCTGTCTTGTTATGTTCCGGAGTATAGGGAAAAGAAATCTGATGTATGATACCGTTATCACTTAGATACTGCTTCATTTGTCGACTTGTAAACTCGCGTCCACCATCTGATTGAAACTCTTTAATCTTTTTATTGAAGTGATTCTCAACCATTTTGTAGAAAACAATAAAGATTGAATAAAAATCTGACTTGAGTTTAAGAGGATAGAACAAAGCAAATCAAGAATAATAATCAACAAACACTGCATAATATTTGAAACCCTGGTTTGATACGACTGAAGATGGTCCCCATAGATCACAATGAACTCGATCTAAGGGATGTAAGACACGAAACTCTAAAGCAAAAAACTATAATTTTGAGTTCTTTCCCATCTGGCAAGGCTCACAAATGGAAGATGTTCTGCTCTTATTAACTTCAATTTCCTTGCAGGTTTTTAAGTGTTGGAGAACCTTGAAACTTGAATGCCCAAGACGATGGTGCCACACCTCTTCACTAGCTGCACAATGATGATTAGAGTAGAGGGCTACAAGATCTTTATTCTCCAACACATAGAGTCTATTATGTTGTGGACCCTTTAGACAAACTTTCTGATTTGGTAAATCAATAACATAGACTTTATCAGCATGAAAAAAATACTCCATAAGCATAGTCAGTACACTGTTTGGACATATATAGAAGAGATTTATGGATTTCAGGATAAACCAAAACCTCATTTAAAGTTATTGTACCTGAAGTAGATGCAATGTTAGCTGAACAACGTGAGTAATGGGGAGAGTAACACTATCAGCAACCATTAAAGTATATTACCCTCATAGATAGTCGTATTCTGCAGATGATTAGGAGTTGAAGTGACATGTGCTGAAGCACCAGAATCATGATGCCACTCTTTTCATGAGGAATCAAATACATGAAGATAAGAGAAAACATGTGGAAGATGGGGACTTTCATATTCAGCATCAAACCGATTGAAACACTTGATTGCAGTATGACTTGTTTGACCACAAATCTGACAAATAAAGCGATCAGAGGAACCATTTTGGTGTTGCGGAAAACTTCTACCCCTGCTTGAGTATCCTCCTCTTCCACAAAACTGACTTGGTATTCCTCGACCCCTTTGGTTTGAGCCATAGCATGATGTGTCTTGTCTGTAAGAAGAGCCATCATAACCACTTCTTTGAGTCTGAAACGCCATATGTGGGGAGAGAGTAGTTGCAATATCATAGGACTGAAGCTTTTCATCAAAGGCATGAACTCCATAGACCATATCATTGAATGTTGGTGAAGCTTTTCATCAAACGCCATTGTGTTGCTTGATTTCTAGGCCCAATTTGGATGAATTTGGATCCTTAATATCTCTGATAGTCATCAGCTGCTTTCTTCTCTATCAAACAATTGTTTTAGAGCTTCTAAATCTGAGAATTGATAATCTGTGTCCTCTTTATGCCCCATATATTTTGACCACTTTGACTCTCTTGCCTTCCCTCAAGAAAAAGCCTTCAATGGCTCTATTAGGAGATGAATGTCCTCTACTCTCATAGTGTCTCCATTTTCTTGGTGTTTGTACTTGAACTTCCACATCAAAGAAGTACAAACATGAAAAAAATACCTTCAAAATTGCATCAGCGTCGTCTATTGTATTGAAGTTTTCGTAGTTAATATATTCAACTTACACGATATATAAGGAATTCCCATATATGCCCCAACTTACGCAAATCTAGGATCATCAAAATCTAAGAAAGCTGGGTACTCTTCATAGATGTTAAAACAAGTAAATAGTTTATGACATTATGTGTGGCATTCAACAAAATCACATTCAAAATATAAGAAATTGACTGTCACCGCAAATAGAGAAACCAATACCAGTGAAGTTTGTCTTCACCAGAGATGCAACAAACCTTTTTTATTTTTTTTCTTTGTTTGGGTTTGTAGAGTTTTGAGAGAGATCGATAGAGAAAACATAAATAATAAGACAAATGTACTCGTTAACCAAATCTAGATCTTGACTCTTCTTTGTGAAGATTTGTGGATTAGATGAGCGAGAGAGAAAGCGAAGATTAGTTTTGACTTTCTTCAACAGCAAAGCGATGTCCATGGAATTTGGTGGGGAGATAGCGAAGAAACTTCTTCACAAGCTTCTTATCCTTTTAGGTCTTTCCTAGGACTAGTGCTTCATGAGAGAGAGCACTGAGTTTACTGTTGAAATCTTTAATAGACTTGTGTTCTCCCATAGTCAGAGATTCAAACTACGATGCTAGCATGTCAATTCTGGTTCATTTCACATTGGTGGTTCCTTCAAATGAGACTTGAAGAATGTCTCATGCCTCCTTAACTGTGGTGCATCCCTGCACACGTTTAAACTAATTAAGAGGTTGTGTGGTAAAGATTGCTTAGAACGCCTTGAAGTTGTATTTTGATTATGTTTTCTCCTCGGTTGTCCAACTCTTCCTTGGTTTAGAGACAAATTTTTCTCCATTCTTCACCATTGGTGGTGTCCATCCATCCTCAACTGCTCCCCATGCTTCTTCATCAATACATTTGATGATTTGTTTCCTCTGCACTTTCCAATATCCATATTTATTCGGATCAAGCTTCAACAGTTCTCTGACAACCATGATCTGCTGTGTATTCTCCATACTATCCGCAGGATCTCACCTGATTCGGTTAGGTGTTTTGCTCTGATACCAAATGAAATTGTATAGAGACTAGGACACAACAATTACGATTGGAAAATGTCGATCCAATGCTTAAACTAATTTTTATTGAAGTAAACTTTTTTACAAAAGTCTTACTATGCTGGTTACAACTCTCACACACACAAAAACGAATGAAAGCTCAAATACTAACAAATGGCTCACAAGAGTTTTTTTTCTCTCTAAACCTTGAGCAAAAACTCCATCAATTTCTCTGTGATGGTTAAGCGGCCACGCCCACTACAATAGCCTTTTTATAGGCATTGAGTCATATCCTATAATCTATCCAAATCTCTCAAAAATGGAAATTATCTCGTTAAGACAACTTTCCATCTCTTCTTGACAACTACTTGTCATTTCGAAACAGCTACTTATCAGTTTTAGAACTTATATAATAAAAGAAAACACATAATAAAAATCTATAAAATAATAACTATATGACTATTATATCAACAATTTCAATATTTATTCTATACCATGTTTCATTTCAAAAGACACATGTTTCATATAAATGAAAATAAAATTACTCTGAACTAGTAGCTTTCTTTTAACATAATAATAATAATTTAAATATTATATCAAGTACAATATTTCAATTGAAAATATATCTTTCAAAATTAATTTTATTTTCACCAACAAAGAGACATGTTTTCATTGGTTACTCTTTATCAAATATAAAAAAATTATTTGAACCATTTTTTTAATTTGAAAACTAGGTCTTTTCGCTCAATAACCACTTAAAAATTGGTTATAATCTTTTTCATGGAAGTTATTGAACACACATATTTATAATTGTACATATCTAATACTATATTTCATCTACTTCATTTTTATAAATAGACAAGTTTTATAAAAAAAGTCCCAAGAAATATTTTAATTTGTTTATATAGAGTCATGAATAAAAAAAAAGAGAATTTCACCATAAATGCCATGAAAGGTAGCAAAATCATCAAAAATGCCCTAAGGTTTTTATCTTCACCTGCGTGCCCTGTTTTTGGAGCAGAAAGACAAAAACAACCCTGGTTTTTGTTGAGAATGGCAGTATGTCAAATCGAAGAATTTATCTTGGGCAGACATAAGTTTTACGGGCAGGAGAGTAAAGTGAAGGAAGAAAATATATTGAAGGAAGAAGAGTAAAGTGAAGGAAGTTAAAAGCGAAAGAAAGGAAAAAGGTTGCAAAAGAGGCCATCGGATTTGGGAAAAGGTACAATTTTTAAACTGAAAAAAAGAGTTCGAGGTTTGGGTATTGAGTAATTGAGGCGATGCGTGTAGTGAAGAAAATGAAGACGACAACTCAAAATGTTGAGGTGAAGAAAATGAAGACGACAACTCAAAATGTTGAAATAGATCCTCAGAAGCTACCACGAAGGCTACTGGCGGAAAGAAGATATCCAGGTGATAGTAGAATCAAAGCCTTTGACCAATAAATCTGGGTCCAAATAAGTTACAAGGTGATGGTTTTGGTCAATGTCCATATAATGATTTGGTAATCAAATTGGTCCATGTCCATATAATGAATACCATGAATATATAGGCATTTGAGTGATTCACGAAGTTCAAAAAATCACTAGTTCTAAATTTTACTTGAAGTGGAACACCGATTGTGTTTACTTTCTCGCTTCTCCTTTAACCTGCATGAAGGTATTGATTTGATTTGTTTGTTTTTTTTATGTTTTTCAGATCTTGCTTATTTAAGGTTTTGAAATTGGAATCTCAAGTTTTTTCTCCGATTTCTTGTTTCTTTGTGTGTTTTGTGTCCCTTAAAGCTATGTATACATAGTTTACTTTCTGTATCTATTTAGTTTTGGTGCAAAATTTAGATCTAGTGATTTTTTAAACTTCGTGAATCCAAGTATTCTTGTTTCTTCGGGTTACGCGTTAGCTAGATCCAAGTATTCTTGTATATGCGACATATGTACATGTCCGTTTAAATGATATTGTACATGTTCTTGTCCTTATAGTTAAATGTCATGGCAAGAGATATGTCCATATGTACAATGACGTTGTAAAAAACAGACATATAAGACATATGTCTATGTCCATTTAAATGAAACTATACATGTCCATGTCCATAGAGTTAAATGTCATGGCAAAAGATATGTCCAAACATAAAATGACATTGAAAAAAAGACATATAAGAGATATGTCCATACGTACAATGACGTTGTAAAAAACAGACATATGAGACATATGTCCATATCTATTTAAATGAAACTATACACGTCCATGTCCATAGAGTTAAATGTCATGGCAAAAGATATGTCCAAACGTAAAATGACATTAAAAAAAAAGACATATGTCCATGTCGAGAACTTTGAAATTGTATTAGCCCATGTCTATGTAGTTCATTATCGTTAATATGAATATGTCCACGTCCATATAGTGCATTGTCATTATAATAAATATGTCCATAAGATTAATAACTACTAAATTTTTTTGGATCAGTGATATGCACTGATTTTACCATGTTTTAGAGTCTCATTTAGCTTAATTTTCATGCATATTCGCAGTATTCTCATCACCATAGCATCATTCTAGACCAAAAACGTACTCGTTGCACTTGCATTGCACGCACACTGCATATGTTTCACTACCAGGCACGTTGGAAGGAAAATGGACCGCCGAGGGAGCTAATGAACATCAAGACGGACGTGGAACCAAATAGGAGAATCACCAGAGGATGGGACAAAAATGGCTAAGTACCAGACAGGACAAACTCGACTGGACCACTCGATCAGCACATGGTCGAGCCATGAAATTCTGAAGGCTGTCATCAGTCACTCGACCCAGCCACTCGATCTGGAGGGTCGAGTCTTACCTTAACGCCACGACGTGCAGAGCCCTACTCGACCCGAGGAAGCCCCGAACAAGGCTCGAGCTGGCCAGAAGCTGAGCGAGTACCCACCACTCGAGCTGGAGGATCGAGTTGCACAGACTCGAGCCTGGTGAAGAATGCAGGAAATCGACACCACTCGACCAAGTGACTCGACCCACCCTTGGTCGAGTCACTTGTTCCGCACACTTTTTTTTGTTGACTTTCTTCTGTTGACTTAGGTTATTCGCACTTGAGCTATAAATACTCTTTTGGAACCCACACTTTGCAAGATCGGATTTTCTAGACAAGTTTCTTTCTGTTTTTTTTGCCTAAGTTTGTATTTTTCCAGAATCTTAAGCTTTAATTTGAATCTTATTGCATTAAGTTTTGATTCCGTTTCTCTTTTCCCATCTACTTAACTTGTTAATCATGATTATGAACGCTGTTTTAGTACTTATGATGCTGAGTGAGTAATCCTCTTAGGGTAAGAGGGGGAATGGGTGAATTAGTGTGAAACTAGGGAATCCAGATTGTTTAAGCTCTTCTCTTTGCTAGATCTCTTTAGATTTGGTGTCCTTAATGCTTGTTGCTAGCTGGTCACTAGGAATTTGATGTTTGCATGATCGACCCGGAAGGTGTTCGATCAAATGCTTGACTGAAACCATTATCTGAAATATATTGTCTGTCCCAAGGGATTGGTTGTATGGACAGCATATTGGTTAGAATACAACGTTTCTTTATGCCTGCTTGTTCGGATCCCGCTAACGGGAGTTAGGTCCGATCCGATCCTTGCTGAGTTCACTGACCACGGGAGTGGCAGTGTTACCTCCATTTGTATTACCTAGAAATCACCCTCATTAGGTTGTTAAGCAATCTGGAATCCTCTAGTATAATGCTGATCCTTAACCCGAAACCCCCTTGAACCCTTATTTCCGACTATTGAATATCGTTATCATCCTGTTTACTTGTTTCGTTCTATTATCACTTCTGCTGCTGCTATTAGGTTCAGTTCCGTGACACTTTGATGAACTGATTATCGAACTTGAATTGATTGAACCACATAGTTCATGATTGTTAGCAATGCACTTGAGTTGGATTGACACCTATTATACTACATCGACATGATAGTGTTATAGGATTTATTTGATATGATTGCACAAAACGAGTAAAAATCCTTTTATCAATCAGTGTGCATATAGAAAAGGAAGAGACATGACCTAAATTTGTCTATGTCCTTACAAGTAATGGCATTGTCTATCTCCACATAACTTATGGACATATACATCGTAATGATCTATAAGGAAATCTTATTATCAAATTTGTCGTAATTAAAAGGAACGAGACACGACCTAAATCTGTCCATATCTTTACAAGTAATGACATTGTCTATGTCGAAAGATGTTTTTGTCCAAAACTTAATGCAAAATAGGTGGTAACGAAATGGGAAGAAAAAAATGGGTAAGGATAAAAAAAGTAAAATAATTGGAGAGAAAAAATGGAGAAAGAGCATTTTTTGATGATTTTGAACAGAGGGTATTTTTCTTAATTTTCTCATAAAAGAATACATATTTTTCACTGGTTGCCTTTCATATAAATGAAAACAAAATTATTTGAACCATTAATTTTTGTTTAACTTGACAATTATGTCTTTTCACCAAATAACCACTTAAAAATTGGTTATTATTTTAGGGACATTTTCAAAAATACCCCTTTAGGCTTGATATTTTCAAAACTATCATACCCTTTTAGACATTTTCAAAACTATCATACCCTTTGGAAATTTTCAAAAATACCCCTAATTAATAACAAAAAAACGAAAATGCTCTCAAATATTTTTTTTTACAAAAGTTTTTTTCCAGCCAAAAAAAAATTCCCGCTATTTTTTTCATCTCATAATTTTGTTTTAGCATTTATAAGGTTTTATAAAAATATCTTATAAATCCTTATAGAAAATCAATTTATAAGTTATCTTATGAAATATTATAAGTAAACTATTTTGAATAAAAAAATTAACTTCAGTTAGATACTTAAACCTCCAAAAAATGATCAAATCTAGTAAAAAAACCTAAATACTATACTTTAAAGAAACTCAATGTACGTTAAAACCAAAAAGAATGATTATACTAACTCTTGTAATGAAAAAACTAAACCCATATTGGATGCTTAAATCCAAGGGAATGCCTTTACCCACAGTTTTAGTCCACGACTGCCTCAAAATCCTTGAAGAGTAATGTGTAGTTGTCTGTTCCATGGCAGAATGGTGATGTTCTGCTTATAGACAACTGAGATGTTCTTTATTCATAACATCACTTAATTACACTACACCAGAGACTACACCAAAGTTGTCCATTAAAGATCACAAGAACCATGATGTAACGTTCACCTTATCTTCATTGCAAAGTTCAAAAGGTATACAACTTGAATGTAAATGAAACACATTTACGAATAAAGAACAAAGCTTTTACCAAAATTCAGTAATTGATCTCAAATACATAGCTTCATGCAGAAACATGAAGGGTTTAGTTTTCCGAAGTTTTTCTCACTAATTTGTTTACAAGTTTAACAAACAAACTTTATAAAACAGTATAAAATTAAAAAAGAAAAAAGCTAAATGAAAGAAAATGTCAAACACTTAGGGGTTTATTACAAAAAGTATCTTTTGTTTAAAAGAAAGGGAATCTTATCTGAAATGCTATTTGAGTTTCAAAAATTATTTGTAATGCCATAGCAGTTTTTATTTATCGCAATTGCCACAGCACAATAAATTGTGGAGGATGGAACAACTCTTATACCCCTTTAATGTTAATAAGAAAGATGAGTTTGTGGCAATGTGAATGAAGCTTTACGAAAGAATGAGGGAGAGAAAAGATGGCTGGTGAAGAATACAGATGAGAAGAGTTGGCCAATGAATGAGTTGGATCAAAATAGAGGATAGCTAGCAAGTTCGTGCAAAAGGAATGAGTGGAGAAGTTGAGGGTAGGGAATGGGATCGAGGTATGGGAAACACGAGACAAGGATGAGTTCTGCAAAGAGGGTAGAGAGTGCGTAGTTGCGAGATGGAGGAGTGACGATGATAACCGACAAAATGAATGGAGAAGTGGAGAAGACGAATGAATAGTTGATTACGAGTGGTGGGATGTGATAGATAACTTGCATGTGGACAATTATATTGTATTTTATGTCCACTATATATATAATTTACTATATAGTCCATTGTGGATTATATTGTTGTCCACCAAAGACACAACTATATATTATGTCCTCAATTTTGAAATACTCACCAAAATGTGTATAGAGAAGTGGAGAAGACGAATGAATAGTTGATTACGAGTGGTGGGATGTGATAGACTACCCGTGGACAATAATATTGCATTTTATATTTATTGTATACATAATTCACTATATATATTTATTGTAAATAATATTGTTGTCCACCAGAGACACAATTGTATATTATGTCCCCAATTTTAAAATACCCGCCAAAATGTGTATAGAGAAGTGGAGAAGATGAATGAATAGTTGATTACAAGTGATGGGATGTGATAGACACAATAATATTGTATTTTATGTCTATTGTATACATAATTCACTACATATGTCCATTGTAGACAATATTGTTGTCCACCAGAGACACAACTGTATATTATCTACTCAATTTCGAAACACCCGCCAAAATGTGTATTTCAGACAAAATTTAAAAGGGGTGGATTGCTGACAATTTAAAACTTAGAAAGAGCATTGGGGCACAATTTTCTCAATTAAAAACATGGAAAATATAGACATTAGCCATGGACATAGATATATAGATTGATATGTCCATGGAGGACATAGAAATTGATATGTACATATTATGAATTGGGGAAAAAATGAGAGGATCAAAGATAATATATTAAATTAAAAACATTGGAGACATGAACATTGACAAATTACATAGGGACATAAACATAAAATATATGAGACAAATTAAAAACATGAGAGGCATGAACATTAGTCATGGATATGGACATATAAATTGATATGGACATGAATATGAACTAAGGAAAAAACAGAGAGATTGTCCAAACTGGACAATATTCTAAAGGTTATTTTTTTGTTTATGTCGGACAGACTTTGTCCGCTTATGCCACCTGTTTTCCACTGATCCAATTTCTCCTCAACATCGCTCACTGTTCATCCATCTTCTCCAGCTTCATTAATAAGTTTTTTCAGGATGATTGCTCTTGGTGAGACAGAGAAGCCAATTGTCGATACAGTCCATGTGAAAAATATGGCTACATTTGGGTATAATATGTTTAATATGGACCTAAACGTGAATAGACAAAACCCTAGATGTGAAATGGACATTAACAAATCATGGGACTGTGGACGAGAAAATCAATACAACCCAGAAAAGTTCAGTCTATGATAAACGAATTCTCTGAAATATTGAAACTTCCACTATTTCATGACAAGGTTCCGAGAATCACAAAAATATGCAATTAGAGTAGAGTAAACAATGACGAAAAACTTTTTTACCTTGTTCGCCGCGAAGTTCAGAGAAGGAAGAGAAGCGAGCGAGACCTTCGGTGAGGAGGACGAAGAGATGGTGTGAAATGAGTATTCGAAGAGAATGAATATGGTGTTGAGGAAGAGAGAGAGAGGGATTCAAAAAAGAATATAGGAAGAAACAATTAGTATGCTTAGGGGTAGATTCGTTCATTTCAAATACAAATTGTGGCATAGGGATAATTTAAAACTCCTATGGCATTAGAGATAATTTCTGTCATTTTTGTGGCATTATATATAATTTTCTCTAAAAGAAATTAAGTTTAAATTTCACTTGGTTCCCTAAATTAAGAAGGAGTGTGATTTAATTTTATGAAATTTCTCTCACTAATTTGTTTATAAAGTTTTATAAGAAACCTTATAAAACCAAACAAAAATATTAAATGAAAGAAAATGTCCAACATTTAGGTGTTTAATACAAAAATTATATTTTGTTGAGAAATTAAGTTTAAATTTCACTTTGGTTCTCTCAACTAAGAAGAGGTAGAATTTAGCTTTATGAAATTTTTCTCATTGATTTGTTTATAAAGCGTTACAAGAAACCTTATAAAACCGTATAAAATCAAACAAAACTAATAAATGAAAAAAATATTGAATAGTTAGGGGTTTAATATGAAAATTATCTTTAGTTTAAGAAAAAATATTTTAAATTTCACTTGCATTCTCTTAATTAAGAAGAGTATGATTTAGTTTTATGAAATTGGTCTCATTAGCCTTTTGTATAAAGATTTATAAGAAACATTAAACAAAAATATTAAATGAATAAAAATTCTCAACATTCAATAGTTTTATACAAAAACTATCTTTAATTTATGAGAAATTATGTTTAACTTTCCCTTGGTTCTCTAGTTTTATGAAATTGGCCACACTAGTTTTTTTATAAAGTTTTATAAGATATTTTATAAAACTGTATAAAATCAAACAAAAATACTTAAGAAAAGAAAATTCTCAACATATCAGTGGGTTTATACGAAAACTATTTTTAGTTTATGAAAAAATAAGTTTAATTCTTTTGGGTTCCATCTGTTAAGTCTGTTAAGAGGATAGTAAGGTTTAGTTTTAATAGATAGGTCGACTCATTTGTTTATTAAAGTTATAAGTACCTTATAGAACTACATAAAACCAAACATAAATACTTAAACAAAGAATTGAATGAAAGAAAACTAAACCCTAATTGGATGTCTAAACTCAAGGGAATGAATATAACAACTCTTGCATGAAAGAAAACTAAACCCGAATGAATAATCTAAATTAGTAAATTAAACTATATACTATACCCTAAATAGACACACTCGATATCTAAACCCAAAAAAATGATTAGAACTCAGAAAAAGTTATCTATAAGATAACTTATGAATTCTAATAAAAATATATTTATTAGGTTTAATAAGATAAGTTATAAATCTCAATAACTCAAACAATGATTAAAATTAGTAAATCAAATAAAACAAAATCCGTACTAGATTCATTGATGCATAAACTCAAGAGAATAATTGTATCATAAAATTGAAATTAGTATATTTATAAGGTTTAATAAGATAACTTATAAATCCTAATAAATAGTCTATTTATTAAGTTTTATAAGATAATGTATAAATCTTAATAAATATACTATTTAATAAGGTTTCTTATTAAACTTAATAAAATTTTGGGATAAAAAATTTGCAAGAATATGATGAGATAAAAATATTGGAGAGAAAAATATTTTGGCGGGAAAAAAATTTGGCATGAATTTTTTTTTCGAATTTTCTTTTTCAAAATATTTATAAAAATGTTGAGGGTAAAATCAGAATTTTGAAAAAATATTGAGAGGTATTTCTGAAAATAGTATAGATGAAAGGGCATTTTCAAAAAGGGGTATGACTAAAAAGTTATTATTGATAATTTCTCTATTTTTTCTTATGAAAGTTATAATAATAATCTAAATTGTTATATAAGTACAATATTTCAGTTGTAAAAATACATTTGAGGATTAACTTTATTTTCACCAACAAAGACATTTATTTTCATTGGTTACTCTCTATCAAATATAATCAAAATTATTTAAATTATCAGATTTTCTTTCAACTTGAAAATTGTGTCTTTTCACTTATAACCACTTAAAAGTTGGTTATTTTCTTTTTCATAGAAATAATTGAACACAAGCATATATAATTGCACATACTTAATTTATTTAATCTACTTCATCTCTATAAATACCAATGCTCAAAAAAGTACTAGGCATTAGGCGCGCGGTGGCCTTCCGCCTAGCGCCTAAAAAGATTAATCAGAGCCTAGGAGATTCTAAGAAGTTTAGACGGTTTTTAAATAAATTATATAAATTAACTACATATAGTATAAATATAACATATAATACAAATCATATGATTTAAAATTACTAATTAGAAAAAGATAATCATTTATTTAAAAAAAATATTCAAGGTTAAACTCACCAAAAATCAAATTATTCTTTTTTTATAATATATATTCTTTTATTTTATTTTTTTTAAATGATCGTTTAAACCGCCTAATCATTGTTTTAGCCGTTTGTGTACAGTGACTGCCTAATCCGGCCGATTACACTAAAATCTAATCTGATAGTTCCCACCTAGCGCCTAGACGCCGCCTAGCCCGATTTTTTGAACACTGATAAATAGAGAAATTTAAAAAAAAATAAAAAAATATTTTGTTCTGCTTGTAAAGTGTCATTAATAAAAGAAACATATTTTTCAATGGTTTACTTTCGTATAAATGAAAACCAAAATTATGTGAACCATTAGTCTACTTTCAACTTGACAACTGTGTATTTTTATTAAATAATCACTTAGAAATTATTTTTTATAGAAGTTATAATAATAATTTAACTATTATATCAAGTACATAATTTCAATTTAAAAAAAAGACACCTTTTAAAATTAATTTTATTTTCACCAATAAAAACATCTATTTTTCATTGGTTACTACTCTTTATCAAACATAAAACAAATTTATTTGAACTATTAGTTTTTCTAAATTTGAAAATTGTGTCTTTTCACTTAATAACCACTTAAAATTTAGTTTTTTTAATGGAAGTTATTGAACACAAATATATATAATTCCATATATTTATTCTATTTCAGAATAGACAAGTTTTTAAAAAAATTAAAAAATATTTTGTTCTGTTTGTAAACACTATGAAATTACTGTTATGTTATTATAATCAATTTTAATTTCACTACTTTGTTCGTTTTATGAACATTTCATTGATTTTGGAAAATTATAAGTTTTTAATTTTCCTCAATAAACATGAATTCCCCAAAAATGTTTGATAAAATTTAATAGTTATCATTCTTAAAAAAAATTATTTTAAATTACGTTTAGTATTAGGATAAAATAACATCTTAATTTTAGTTTACAGAAAAAAATAAACATCTTATAGTTCAATTAAGTATCAATTGCAGTTATATATTTGTTTTGTAATTTTATGGATAACGATCTTCTGTATGTAATCAAAACGAAAACTAAAGAAAATTAATATTTTAAAATATACATTAAAAACAAAATAAAAAATTCCTTTTTGTTTTAAATATTCCTGTGAAAATCAAAAGTTGTAATGTTTCACTTGCTCGAAGATTTTTTTCATATTTGGATCTTGTAATAATTACTTGAATTCAACCTAGATAAACTAATCAAATATTAAGCATCAATGTTTCAATATATCATTTTTAGGTCAATAAATCACTACAAAAGTTTTGTTTTTCGAAAAAAAATCATTTTGAATCTTCATTCATATTTTATACATAATTTTCTAAAATATTATGCATTAATATCATTATTCCAAATGTCTTTGGTTAAAATAATAATTATAAATATTTCACTTATTTTAAATGATAAAATGAAGGACTCCCTGAAACTCAATTTTTATGAATTCATCAAAATTCAAAACTAAATCAATAACTAAAATTCAAATTTTAAAGGAAATATCAATAAATTTTAAAATGTGTGATTATAAAAAATGTATCTATTCATGAAAATATGTAATGAAAAGACATAAACATAAATTTTGTTTATCTATTAGTAAATAGTATCAGTAAAAACACAATCATAGAAGCGGTACTTTCATAAGTAAATAATATCAGTAAAAACACAATCATATAAGCGGTACTTTCATAAGTAAATAATTACATTTAAATTTATATCTATAAAAAATATTTTATCATGATTGAAAACTTACAAGTAAAAAGACGCATCCATAAAATTCTTTTTTGGATTATTTATTATATTAAAGTGATCAATTCTGTAAAATAATTTTAAAATGATGGAGTAACCATACTCGTTAGAACCTAATTGATATGAATTCATCAAAACAAAAAACTAAATCGATAATTATATTTCAAATTCTAAAAAAAGTGTAAATAAATTTTTTAATGTGTCTCTTCATGAAAAGAAGATGTAATCAAAAGACACAACTTTCAATTGTGTTTTTTTTATAAGTAAATAATATTAGTAAAAGACAAAATTGTAGAAGTTATAAATGAAATAATACAAATGAAAAGACATAATCGTATATTATTTTTATTGAGATTGTTATTATTATATAGATTGATGAAATATTTTATTTCGTTAGTAGCATTTTTATTTCATTAAACAATCATTACGAGATATCTTCAAATATCCAACGCTACGAAAATAATATTTATATCTTTGTTTTACAATAAAAAATAGTTATTTCTACATTTATACGATCACATAATTTAGTTCTGAATTATATGGAAATACTATTAGGTACACCTCGACAAGTAACACCAGGCTCAGAGCTCGGAACTAACAACTCATAAGGCAAAACTCCGGCTCCACACCTATTTCTACGGTCAGGATCTGAGTTCCTCTTCTCTATCTCTTTTTCTATCCGTCCGATCTCTGCCGCAAATCCATAAAACGCATCTACAATCTCCGCATCTCCCGTCCAAATCGACGGCTGTTGTCTCTCCCCAATGTACTCTTCATCCGGCGAATGTGTCGACAGTGTATCAACCACAGCCATAAACTTCGAAGTCTGCGCCAAACTCGGCATTGATGAGAAGTAATACTTCTCCGGATCAGAAATGAAACTCTTGTACTCTGGATCGGATTCTTCTGGGATCAAACGCCTCATCAATGGAGGTCGGTTCGGGACGTAGCCTCCGTAAGGATACTGTCCAAAATTGAGAGCCGCGTGTTGCGCGGAGGCCAGCCAGATTAAGGTGGTTAGAATCGAGACGAGGTCTTCGGTTGTTGATAGCTCCGGCCACCAATCTGCGTCGCGGAGATCGGCGTGTCCCACGTCGATTGATTCGGAGTACCAAGATTGGAGCTCAGAGTCTGTTTTGATTAGGTTCGGGTTTGGGTAGTAGCGTTCCACGTAGGTTCGGACCCATGTTTGGATTGCTGACCAGAGTAAAAGACCGTCGTTGGCGTAAGGATAGTCTTCGATTAGAAGTTTTAGACCATGTGGTTGTGTTGAGTCCGGAATTGCCATTCCTCTGAACCAAAAAAAAACACAATTTTAAATAATCGAATTTGACCAATCATATCCCAATCCTAAAGACTTATGTGTATGAATTGATTAGTTTGATTGTTAAGTACCTGCGAATGAGATCGGCGGGAAGACCTTCCTTGTCAAAACGCCAAGTAGATTTGTATGCAGCGGCACTCATTTCCATGCCGTAAGCACCAGCAGTGAAGCCATCTTCAATCACACCATCTGCACTAATCAACGATTGTCTCGCCAATGCATTGATTTCCAAAGTATATCTCATATGAGGATCCAATAGCTTAAATATTGGATGCATAGCACTCAATTGCCTATGCGCAGCTAATATAAACGGCTCCAAACACGCGTGCGTCCGTAACCAATGATTAACAAGCTGATGGACACCAGCATCGTTAGAACTAACATGGGCTTTAGCAAGCTGCCACATCCAGTTAGAGGTTGCATCAACTGAAGGTGTAAGAACACGCTTGGACCGATGTTTTGGTCCATGGTTTGGAAGGCTTAGCTCAATAGCTACCGGCTTGAGTGTACCAAGACGAGTCAAGAAGAATATGGTTCGAGTAGCATAAGCTTTGCGACCGTCTAACGCATTGATCCGGTCTAGGAACGGTAAGAATATGTCATGATAATCCAACATATACAATCTATTCTCTTCCAACGCCTGAAATAAAAAAAATTTAAAAAAAAAACAATTAATTTCATTCAAAAATTTGAGTTCATCTAATTTTTGAAGATTGTATATATGTTTAGATAAACGTACTTGTTGTACAGAGAATCCATCGAGGTGTCCAATGATGTGGTCGTCAGTGAGAGCAGAGTCTTGTGGACCGTAGATCTTCGGGTCGAGATTGCTAACCGGTGGGAAATTTGTAACTCTCTCAATGTTCACTGGATTGATTCCTGCTATGGCTTGACGTGCGAACTCATCATCTCGTAACCATGCGTTCTTATCCTCTGCATTAACAAAATTTCAGAGATTAATTAATTATTAAGCAATAATAAGCACGTTACAATTTTGTGACTTTAAAATAATGTTAACGCGCTTTTTTTATTTGAAAAACGAGTTAAGAAAATCACGTGGAACATATGTCTGGTTTTTGTACTCAAGTAAAGTGTTTTGTCTGCTTTTGGGAACTCAATGGATTTTAATCATTTTATTTTTTTTGGTGGGAAGAAAATTTAATAATATGGATTTTAATTACCAACCAACACTAATGGCCAAAGAAAAACCAATAAAATAGTGTAAAACGATCTTGGAAAATATTAGTTAGGCCGGAGATGCTTGCTTAAAGATCGGGTTATTTAAATATTTAATACTAATATTTTAGAATAAGTCATTAATTTAGTGTGCTTACTGGATAATATTTTTGGAGTGTCGTATTTGAGGAGTCCTTTAGTAGATTCTTGGAGCGTATCAACAACGACTTTGGGCAAAGGGAACTTCTTAAAGATGTCATCTTGGAACCCTAACTTGAGTAACAAGCCTTCTTTGTAAAGACTATCAATCTCACCAAAGTCTGCAAAATCCTCAGCTAAAATGCTGGCTTTGAGCGATGGAATTAGGTTGTGTAAGACCGCTTTTTGCCTCCCTGCAGCAAATGTCTCCTGCTTCAACTCTTCGAATTGCTCGTCTCGTGGCACATACATCGGTAATGGCTTCTCTACTCGGCTCTCCGCTCCTTTATCTGTCAACAACAATGCAGATAAATATTAAAGACAATTTGTATATGAATCAGTGATAAATTTAGGTAAGAATTTGATTGATATCCCATTAGAAATTGAGATCATTCTAATCTTTTATATATGATATATAGTCTAGTTAGATAATCTAATCATCGCCAATTTATTTTGATTTGGAAACTCATAATTTATCCTAAAAAAATAGTACCTGTAAGGGTTGAGTGTCGACCGGTACGACAACGTCTAGGATAAGGAATCTCTTGGCCACCAAGTGTGGGACGAGACAGTTGAGAAGACTTGTCTGGATTTCCAAGGTCATTGTAGACATCAAAGTCATAAATTCTGTCTGATAATTTTCTAACTCCAGTCCCATCTCCTCTTAGATTCTTCAACTCTTTTTCTCTCAATACTCTTAATCCATTTGGTGTCTCATTAGGCAAATACGGCTGAAAATAATATTCAATTACATCACGTTATTGCTTTTGATAAAGGCTAAATAGTTGGAAGTTGAAAGGTATATTGTCAATGGGCCCACAAGGACATAAATATTGAAACTGATTAATTCTATGTGGGGAATTGAAGATGACATACTTTAAAGATTTTGGGACCATACTTAATGACTTTAATTAAATTAATTACCTGATTAGTGAAGAAAATTCGTTTTTGTGGGAGATCTTTTTGAGACTGAACCCAAGAGTTGCATGGAAAGTGAACAGGACCAATTGCAAAACCTTCGATTGTTATGCTCTCTACATAAAACTCTTTTTGATGTTTATTCATTACAGTTATAGCTCCCGGCGTTCCAAAAGCTGCGTCCACCGTGAACTCTGCCGTGTAATGAACTTTCTCCGCCTTTGTTTTCAATTTCTTTGACCAATCCTTTAGGATCGCCGCATTGCTCTTCTTTGGCAATTTCGTTTCTGTTTGGATTAAAAATTTGATTTTTTTAGAAACCCATGAATACCCAGATAGAAAATCTTCCTAAAATAAAGAAATAAACAAAAATCATGAGAAAATATCTGACTTACTTGGATCAATTTCGGTGCTAATAAGCTCCAAGACTATGTTTTGACCAATTTTATCAGCAAAAGCTTCCATATGCTTAACTAAAGTCTCTTTGAAATCCTCTTTGTTCTTGTTTCTTACAGTAACCACAGCTCTCACTTTGAACTTCACAGCCTCTTTCTCCTCCTCCTCGCTCTTTCTATCACCGGTGGTTTTGGAAAAACGCAGCGTTTTCACCAAATCTTCACTGATGGCTGCAACAACTCCAGATTTGGTTTTTCGTGGTCTTCGATCGAAAGGGTTGATCAAAAACTGTGTTGTTTGTGTCTTCTTCTTGAAATATGAAGCCGACACAAAAAGTGACGACCTTTGTGTGATTAAAGGAGAACCCATTAACTCTTTAGCTAAGACCATCACAATAACTTAATTAATAGCTTAATAACGGGAAAAAAATCTGTATAAAGTTGAAATGAATCTTGAGTTTTGTGACAGTATTAAGTCAAGAAGAGAGGAGTTAAGAGAATTTGTTGTTCGATTTAGTAATCTTCAGAAAAGTGAGAGATATATATAGAGAAAAAAGAAAGTTTATTTCGTCCACACGTTTTTGTTCCTTTATAAAAATGTGAATTTGCAACACATGTTTCAACCAAAGCTATTTTCTTTGGTTTCTGGTCAACTAGCTAGTTTTCAAAACTGACTTACTCTTATTGTGATACTTTGCTTCTTCATTTTTTGTTTTCATTAGAAATGTCGTTTTTTGGTATTGATAGTAAAGACGTATGTTATCAGAATTACACAACATTTTTACGTGAAAATAATGATTGCTGTTTTTACGTGGCGTATACTAATATTACTTGTCCATTTCAATATTCCAACACTTATAATTTACAGACGTGATTCAATATATAAAAGATTTTTTTGTATGCATTTAATATTTTTTTGTCAACAAATACATTTAAAATATATAAATATATGTATATATATATAATTTTTTTTGCTGACAAGATCAAATATTTTATATGTTAAATTAAAATTGACAATTTATCAAAGCAGCTAGATTGGATTTTTTCATCACTGAAAATAATGTAATCTAAATGGTTTCAGATCTCGTCAACAGGGAATTTACTTGGTCAACGAGAGTTATATTAAGTTTTTTTTTTTTGGTAAATGAGTTATATTAAGTTATGTGTGTTGCATAATGCATATGATATGAACAAGTTAGGTATGTTAGAATAATAAATCAAAAGGTATGTTGTTTTTTTCACTCATTATGGGAACAAATAAAATAAAATAAAAATGTGCTGAAAAATGAGGGAATGAAAAAGGTGGGGTAATTAAGTCAAACACAAATCCGAGTTTGAAGACGACGCGTCCTATAAGGCGATGAAGGAGGAGAGAAACTCTGGTCGGAATACTTATGACCATTTTACCCTCGAGCTTCTTTTTTTCCAATTCCCTTGAGGTTTTTTTTATTTTCTTTTTAATAAAAAATTCTCAAATTTAATGGGAAATGTTTAGATTATTATTCTAGGGGTGATGCAACCTACAGATAAATCTTCATTTTCAGATAAACACAAAAATGTATTTTAATTTCGTATAGCAAGATAATCGAATTTGCAAACTCTTTAAAATATCAAGCTTGTCTCTATCATTTGTCACTTTAAATTTTTTTTTGTTAAAAACAAAATTTAGGGTTTTAGAAAGGGTTCACCGGAGAATGTTGACCACCGTCATTTTTGTAAAACATTATTATAAAAGTTACAAAAGCAACGAGAAGTAAATAATACATTGAAAAAGAAAAGTTTGAAGATCGGTTGGTAGTTGTTTTGAGAAAAAATAAGAGATGTGTTTGGTTCCACCCAAAAATAATACAATAATTATCCAGAAATATATGAGACATCGATATGTACTTCGATGATTCCAACAAGTGCTTTGGTCAGTATTCTTATATACGTATACGATTACACTTTATATTGCGTATAAACATGTATACAACTACAAAAAAAAAATTCCATTTGGTGAGTGCGGTTGATTGTTTTAGATTTTCTTTCGAAAGATTTTGGTAAAGTGTGGAGTTGCAGATTTCTCATATCATGGTTCTGAAAATATATATACAATTAAGAAAAAAAATATTTTATAGTGTATTTTATACCTAGACAAGGTATATATTGTATGCATGTCGTATTTAGTCCAGTGGTAAGTAGTAAGTCATTAAAGGCAGACATACTTACACATTTAGGGATCGACTTCTGTTGCTTACATTATGTAGAAACTTGGCTAATGGGCCAGTCAGTTTTGCCTTAGTGTTGAAAAAAAAATATATATACATCGTATATGTAATGATTTTGGTTGATGACATTGAGAATGTCATTTATAAATGATATGCTTATTTTGCTACAAATCACTATATTTCGTTTGAAATTAGTAGTTAAAAAAGATAAAAATTTGGAAACGGTCTGTCTTTTGTATTAAAGAAGTTTACTATTTTATATCTAATTATATGTTATTCAATCGCTGCAATTTTATCTTTAAACAATATTTGCTACAAACCTTTTTTGCTAACTATTATCTCTAACCGCTCATTTTTTAAACGATTTTTTTTCAATCGATGTTACCTTTTAACTGTCTTGTTATAACAATATCACCAATCATATCCAATATATATCATATAATATATGGTCATACGTAAGGTACTTGTGTAAAGTGTTTCATTAGATCCTATGTCAATGTTGTGTGACAAAAAGTATAAGGAACACAACGTACACACATTAATAAATTCCTATATTCTTTTTAAAATAATTTATTCGTGTTTATGTGAATTATGCAGTGGCCCGGAATCCACGTGATGAATCATGCAGTGGTCCCAAATTTATCATGAATTTTGCAACATTTTCTGTCGTTAAATTTGTTGTTTATGTTTATATGTGTAGAAATTTAGTACCTTCATTAAATGGTTTATAGCTTCTTGTACAACACGTTAAACTCACCATTGCTCGAAGAGATTGTTATAAATATCATAATTAATTTTTTTGGTCAAATATTTAGTGATCATATAAATTTTTTTTATGAAACGCTTGATTTATAACCAATCTTTCAAACAATATTACATGGAACAAATATAATTTCCAAAAATCAAATTTGGATATAAAAAAGTAGTATAAATAACACTCGACTACTTGACGAGCACATTTTACCTATAAATTTTACTACTTATGATGATTACTTATCATTTTCTTTTTGAAAATATAAGTTTACTTTTGAAATACCAAAAATGGTGATGTTAATTTACTACGAATGAGGTGTAACGTACATGCATAAATCAGTGGACGGTTAAGGTCTATTCTGATAGGCAGATAATTAATAAAGTAAATGAGAAAACTCAAGATATGACCAAAGCTTTCCTTTCTAACTTGCACCGTCCATGATTACGGCTTATAAAAATCAAAAAACTTATTACTAAATGAGTTGATATTTTTATAAATACAAACCACATAACAATGTTAAATGTTTCATAATAAATTGTGGACCAAATTTTTTGTTTTGTTTTGGTCCCATGATTAGACACATTTTTTGTATATTTTAGAAACTAGATTAATTTCGGTCCAAAATCTTCCATATATATTAGCAATTTTTGATATCTATAACTTTGATTTAAAAAAATTATTCTAAGAATGATATTTGTATTGGTAGTGATTAGATGTATAATGTAGATTGAAAAAGGGAAGATTTACTTGTAGTGTTGGGACTTCTGGTTTGAGTGTTTCGGCCCGTGAATCTGTTAAACCGATTTGGTAGAAAAGTTTCAGGTTTATCAGATGTTTTTGATATTCAATGTTTTCATTAAACTATTTACTTTTTGGTTTTCAACGTCAGATCTTATACCATTCAGAAAATAAAAGTAATGGTCATAATTACAACATACCTACTGGAACAATAAAAAGAGAGAGTTAAGAAGGTTCTGTAATACAACCGAAATACAATTCAAGAAGACAAGGACACAGAGAACATGACGTTAGGAACCAAATATTGCGTGGCAGACGGAGTGATGCATGAGTGTTGGTCACTACCTAAGGCTAGATTGAATGCCTTACAAACTCTCCACATATCTCTGATAATCATTCAACCTCCTTCTCCAGACCAGGATCGGGATGTATACTCATGGAAAACTGCTTCAAGTACCTATAGGAATCAATTCTCGGCCAAAGAAATTTGGGATCAGATCCGCTCGGTCAGCCTGCACTTCAGCCAACAAAATCAATATGGTTTAAGGAAGTAGTACCTAGGTTCAGCTTCGTTCTATGATTAGCTTTCCTAAAGTGTTTGCCTAGTCATGATAGGTTCATCTCTTAGGGCCTCTCTATGCTTGGTACTTGTGTTCTTAGTGACAATGGGACCGAGACTTACCATTACTTTTTTTTGAGTGCTCGTTCTCTAGGTCGATTTGGCTTCTTTGTGTAGACAGGCTGCTCAGCAATCCTCATCTCTCTCTCTCTCTTTATGCTGCCTCTTCTTGGTGCTCACCCTTTGTTCAGTCTCTCAAGCAACTAAGTATTATTGCTCCTTCAACTATCGATTTACTTTCTCTGACAGGAGTGTAACAACTGTATCTTCAAGAAACTAACTTCGACCCTGGCTGCATTTCATGCCTCCATAGATAAGATCCTTCGCATGCGCCTCTTCTCTTTCCCAACTTTTATTAAATTTTGATACCTGAATTATAAAAAAGATAGGGTGAATTACTAAACTAGTCTTTTGTCACCCCTAATTGACTACAATAGTCCAAAAAAATTTTTATTATAATTCTAATCTTTTCAGGATTTTAATACTGTTTTACTCCTCTTTCCTTTGAAAAGAAAAAAAAATTATGAAACTACCATTAATGAGAAATTCCACGTCATCAGACAGCAAACCTACAAAAAACTTCTGTAACGTTGTAGGTTTCATTGTCAAGTGTTGTAGGTTTTCATTTTCCTTTGTTGTATGTTTAAGTGTCTTATGTTATGTGGGTTTACAAGTTAAATTTTCTGGATTAAGTTGTCCTGGGTTTAGTTTATTTGTTATAGGTTTTTCGCTAAATTCTCCTGGTTTTGTAGGTTTATATGTTCAACTTTATTTGACATTTCTCGTACAGATCTCTGAACACATTCCTTTTGTAGGTTTGTGTTGGCCTTGGTTATTGGTTAAGGTTTCCGTTTTGTAGGTTTTGTTTTTTTATTTGTTGTAAGCTTAAGTTGCAAGATATCCTTCTCTTTTGTAGGTTTATTTATCAGTAATTATAGGTTTTGTAGAATTGATTTCTCTTATTTCTCGACTTAGTTCTCTTGTTATGTAGGTTTTGTTTTTGTATGTTGTAGGCTTAATGATTCTTTGTTGTAGGTTTTTCTATAGTCTTTGTTGTAGGTTTATTTATCAGTCACTGTAGGTTTTGTAGGATTAATTTCTCTTATTTCTCGACTTAGTTCTCTTGTTATGTAGGTTTTATTTTTGTTTTTTGTAGGTTTAATTATTCTTTGTTGTAGGTTTTTCTATAGTCTTTGTTGTAGGTTTCTAAAGTTTTCGTTGTAGGTTTCTAAAGTCTTCGTTGTAGGTTTATTTTTCATTTCTATGGGCTTTTTTGTTGGTTTATATGTGTAAGACATCCTTCTCTAAATTGTAGGTTTACATTTACGTCTTGTAGATTTTACTACTTCGTTGTTCTCTAGTTATTCATACGACTTAGTTCTTCTGTATTGTATGTTTTAGTTTTGTGAATTCTAGGTTTACCATTTTAGTGTTGTAGGTTTATCATGCCTTTTTTGTAGGTTTTACTTTTATTTAGCTTAGGACTTGCAAAGATTATTTTACCCCAAAATTAATACACACCTACCTTCTTCTCACTACAAGAAATATGTACATTGTTAGCTCATGATAAACGCTATTATACATAATATATAGTGCATTCGTAAACGCTATTACTGCCGGAGCTATAATAGGGTCCATATATATTATAGCACTTTTTTGGATGCTATTATATCTTATTCTATAATAGTGTTAAGACTTTGATATTATTAATTGTTATATGACACTTATTAATTGCTATTATATATATTATTGTAGTACTATTTTACTATTGTAAAATAAGTTTTCGTAACAGTTTTTTTCAGCTATAGTTATTGGAACTATAACACTAATAGTGCATTACGAGTTAGTAGGTATGCTAATGTTTCTGGTACGGTATTTGAGATTCGTTGGTGCTTTTTTTTGTTATAATTAATCTGAAATACACTCAAAAATACATTAAACATAGACAACACACCAATCTGAAACTAATTCATATATATTGAATCTCCAAAAGACACCAATCCTTACATGTTTTCACATCCAAAATACTACATTACAACAAGATTAATTCTGATCCATACTTTCCTAATTCAATCTAATATGTACCTGCCTAAATCCATCATCATACAAGTAATTTTCTCTGCAAACCAGTGAGCCCTTGTCTCCAATTTTGCTGGCTTGGACACAGTCTCTACACTCTAGTTGACATCTCCAGTTTCCTCATTCAACTTGTTGTTTGACAATGAATTTTGGTTATGACTCTACATATTAAGTAATGAAAGTAATCAAAATATAATGTTTATTTAAATTGACAGCTCACAACAGAAAAATAAGATATAATTGAAAGTATTTTACTCCTATAACTTATATCAAAAATCCTTAACAGCACATAAATAATTAAGCTATTAAAAAAATTCATATTGGAGTTTGGGGAAAAAATCCTTAACAAGAGCAATATCGATAAGACCAAGAAACAAGACACTAAATCCAAGAATAATCATGTTATTATACTTTTTTGGAGTTCTTCAAGATAAACGCTCAATGCATTGAGTTCAGCATTTCTATCGATTCCAGTATCCTTCGCTTTGCTGATAGAAGTTCCATTCTCCAAAACATTATTATTACAAGGGATGGTGAAGTGGAACCAGAGCCATACAAATCTCCAAATCTGTGCAATAAGAGTAACATGTCATAATTATTTATCTTTTATTCACCACACCTTTTAACCAGAATGACGATAAAAGAATGACTTTATAAGACAACTAGAGCAAATTCATATTTAAAACATGTAAATAATATTGTTAGGAACCAAAAATAAACTTTGAGAGAATTTACCATAAGAACTAATGATTACATAATTCACAAAACCCTTATGATCTTTCCAAGAGAAACCTTTTGTGAAGGAAATATCCATATGTAAAATATACTGTTGATTCCTTTGTCCTAAGATACAAATCATAAAACTATTTACAAGTCATATTTCATAGTTTGCTCAATTAGATATATAACCTGGAAAAATATTTAAAGAAAGTTTATGAAGTAAAACTGTATCATATAATGAAGAGGGAAGGAAACTTACTATCAGTTTGAAGTGAGGAAATTGTAGAACATGCCTCCAAATAAATAGCGTCCGTATTCCACTCGAGAACTCTAGAACTATATGTCAATACAGAATTGCTCATATAATTATGCAATCAGTTGAACCAATAAAACCTGAACCATCCACTAGTTCCCAACGATTTCTGTCACTTTTTCAATCAATGCCTTCATAGAGAAATTACAGTTTTGGTAAACTGAAGTTAGTTGTTCTTTTTCACCGTATTCTGTCAGGAAAGAAAGAAAAAGAATAGTAAGAAACTCATGCCACTAGAAATAACAAAATCTCTTAAATTACAATGGTTTTGTAGATAATAGTGATGGTTTCAATCGTCACAACAACACAACAAAACCTTTAGACAACAACATATGTAACAGTTAATAGAGAAGGCAGTGCATTAACTTTAAGAGTTATGCTTACCATTACACATCTGTATCAAATGGTGAATGCTGATGAGAAATAAGAGAGGTTGAATAACTACACATGAGTATTAGAGCTTGTTTGCAGCAGCTTATACTCATCCTTCTTTGATTGCCTCAAAGACACTTAAACAAAGCTTAGCCTGCACAAGCAACTAAACAATGAACATAAATTATAGAAGGACAAACTCCGTAGTCTCAAAATTAGATGTTAAGGAACCCAATTCAGCTGACAATCGTGATTACAAATTTTTCACATACTCAATTTCTAGAAACGATAAAACTTGGGAAGTAATTCCCAAATCAACCTGCAATTTATCAGAATCACAAGAATCATGATAAAAAAGAGAAAAAAATTGATTAGATTTGGATAAGCCACAAATTAAGGGTATACTCATTCCTAATCAATCAAACAAATTTCATAAGGTGTAATAACGATCTATTGAAACAGCAACGTAGAAGGAAGATCACAGATCTCGTAAAGAGCAAAAAATCGAAACAAAAAGTAAGCAAATCATAAAGACGACTAACAAAAACAATTTATCAGATAATCTAAGGGAATCATCGGCGTTATCAAAAATTTAGCAACAAGTCAAGAAGAGCGATTTACCAGAATCGATTCAGAGACGAAGAAAGAAGACGAAAAGGCCTAGGAAATCTCGAGAATAATCGTTCCAAGCTTTTCCAGGGAAGAATGGAGTGAGAGGAGAAAGAGAGAAATCTAACCTTTGGTTCCAACAATAGAGGTGGTCGTGAGTCATCATCGGTCTCTTATGAGATCTTGATAGCCATGGGATTTATGTAAGATCTGAAGAAGAAGAATAGAGATTAAGAACAGAGGTTAGAGAGAAAGGTCTGAGATGATACCTTTCAAGAGAAAGAGAGTCGATAAGAGAGAAGTTCAAAGAAGGAAAAAAACTAAAAATCTAGGATGAGGATAAATTTAGAAATTAGGTTTTTGTTAGAGAAGACTCGTTAAAAGGGGGAAATTATTTAAGAAAAAAATGTTAAGTGTCGAAGTGTTTCCCTAAAATTGAATTTAGTTTCCCGCTTTGCTAAATGGGACTTAGTGTTTAGAAAACGTTATTGTAAAGGTACCAAAATCTGAAAACAATCTGTAATAGCATTTGCAAAAAACATGTTATCATAATATGCTATCAATACGCAAAATTTTTGTAGTGTCTTCTACAAACCCACAGCGCCATCTCAGACCATTGACATTATTGTTGTGGCTATTTTGTAGGTTTACTAAAAATGTTTTGTGGGTTTATTGTATGTTTGTATATTTACTATTTTGATATTTACGTCTTTGTTGTAGGTGAAATACTGGAATGTTCATCGTACTTTAAGGGAAGCACAAGTATTGGTAAGGGAACATCAGAGAGTAGTTTTGAACAACTGCCCTCATACTTGTTTATGATAAGACGAGCAAATCCCAGAATCTTTTTATTTGCTTATGTTTGCTTAAGTTTGCCATTTGTGTTTGCTTATATAACATTTGTATTTGATTATGTAACATTTGTGTAAACCTACAAGCAGACAATGGTAAACCTACAAGCAGACAACAACTAACCTAGAAAATGACAAATATAAATCTACATCGAGGTAATGGTAAACCTTCAACAAGACAATGATAAACCTACAAAAGTCAATTACAATTCATATGAGTAATCTCCTCAAATTCATAAACAGAGAATCATATTGGCCTACAACCTACCAAGACTCAAACTTCATTGCTCCTACCAACCTTTAGTTGATTCATCATCAACCAATCCATAGACTTCGCCACCCATGTATACTTCATCGTTGCTAGTTTGAGAAGTACTCCAACATAAAAAAATTCTCTTATGTCGTTGAAGGCATCTTCCCCCATTGCAAGATGCATCTCTCAAAACTCTTTAAGCTTACAAAAATGATTGAAGCTTTTTTCCATGTTGAGACTTTCTCTTGGCTTAAATAATCTCATAGGATCATCCTTCGTCTTTGCCATTGCTCTGCAACACAGTAAAACTCGTTATAAGCGTTTCCAAAAACCTACAAAACCACCAATAAAACCCATAATTCATATCAGACCAACAAACAAATTTCCAAAAAACCGACATAACAATTTAAAAACCTACATAAGCAGTTCATGAAAACATACTTCTCACATACACCCTTCTTACACATTTATTAATAAACCTACATAACCTTTGTAATTAAACTACTCAATATCACAAATTTAGTAATCTTAACTCAACTACACCAAAACAAAAATCTAGGAAGGTAATGTACAAAAACCTACAAAATTTTGGTTAATACCTAACATAGTTAAGGAATTAACCACTCAAACAACAACAATCAACAAAAAAAATCACAAAATTAAGCATTAGTAATGAAATCCAACACAAATTTGAAGGAAGAAAACTTATCCAAACAATTTATGCATACGAGAATAAGAAGAGGAGAACACAAGAAGTCGCGAAAAAAATTCAAAGAAGAAGAGTACAAATCGCGGTTGAGAAGATGAACATCAGAGAAGATTAACGGCGAAGAAGATGAGAAGAAGAAGAAGAGGATAATGGCGGAGAGAAGAAGAAGAATAGGTGAACGGTGAAGAGAAGACGAGAACGACAGCGGACAGAAGAAGAAAAAAAAAATTATAAATTATAATGGTATTTTTGTAATAAAAACGATAAAAATAGTCAAAATGACATTCTCATAATAAAAACGTAATAAAAGAAAATTTAAAATATTTTCACATATTTTACTGTGTGAAGAGTAAAAAAAGATTATTTTAGTAATTAGGGTGTGATAATAGAGTATTCTAATTATTATACCACGTGTCAATCTTAATTCATTGATTTATTATTATTTTAAAACAGCTATGAGATTTTTGGTGATCTTTAATTCGATTGCTACATGAATAAGACGTCCGTGTGAAAATTTCGGTCATGAATCCTTCCACTCTAACGGTCATCTACTCTGCCTTCCACCGTCCATTTTTTGTCAACTTTCTTTTGATGGGCCTAAATATAAAGATATTTGATGGGCCGAAATTGCAAAATCGTAAAAAACTTGAATTGATAAGATTTGGGTTTTAGCCCATTTAGGGAAGATATCTCGATTCGTGATTTACGGATTCAAACGCGCGTTTCAGAGTTTCCCGATCGGAGGAGCTCATTCGACGTTAGCTTCCCCAAACAGTCTACCCAAAATTCTTCCGACTTTCATTTCTTGGAATTTCATCAGCCTACTTCACCTGAAAATCACCACATTTCTGTTTTCCGATCAAGTTGATGTCAAGATTCTCAGATCAACTAGCGTTACTCCTCGTCTCTGCCTCCTTGTCGTTGGTCAGGTGAGAGAGAAAATCTATTACTCCTAATGATCGTGTGAAAAAATCTTAACTTTTCGGTGTGTCTGTGAGTTTTGAACTAAATTGGAATGAATCTGGGAGTTGGGTTTCAATCGAATTGATAACATCTCCTGCTCTAAATCTGAATTTGCGTCTTTTCCCGGATGAATGGTTATTTCAATGTTTGAACTTTCGATGTTAATGTGCTAAAACTGTTAGGTGTTTAGGTAATGGAGCAAATGGGGAAGAGAGAACATTGGCTATGATAAAGCTAGATGGAGCCTCTGGTAACTATACTAACGAAATCAAAAGAATTATAGTTGATGCCAATTTCACTACCGTGAAAGAGATGCTCACTCAGCTGGATCAAGAGACTGCTTCTGCGTTCTATGAAGAGCACTCATCAAGAACCTTTTTTCCTGATCTTATAACATATATGACAAGGTGAATGATTTTTAAATTAAACCCATTAGATCCATCTAGTTCCCATAACTTTAGTTTGTCTGCGTGAGTTTGCTAAGGTGTGTGAACTTTATCTTTGAAAAAAAATGGTCCGGTGTTGGTGATGGTACTGGAGAAGAGGAACGCTGTTTCTGATTGGCATAGTTTAATCGGGCCAACAGATGCGCAAAAGGCTAAAATATCTCACCCTCACAGGTTACATTAGTTCCCAAACACTTTCCTTTTTTAGCTCCCCATTGATACTTTGGTACTCTATCCTCTTTGTATTCTAGACTCTGCAAATCAAATGAGAGGCTACGAATGGTCTAATCGTAAGCTGTATCATTCAAACTTGTTACTTGACTTGTTATATATCACTCATTAGATTCTTTTTCCATCATGAATACTATATTCCCTTGTCTTGTTCTTGCAGCATCAGAGCATTGTGTGGTAAAGACTTACAAAGAAATTGTGTGCACGGCTCAGATTCAACATCCTCAGCTGAAAGAGAGATCAAGTTTTTCTTCAAAAATGTAGTTTCAGGTTTAGCTTCTTCACTCTTCATGCTTTTTAAACTCAGCCCGGTCCTCAGATTTAATCATTAACCAACCTAACCCATGTTGATGCGCCAGGTGACACTGTTACGAAATCACAACATGATGAACTATAACTCAATTGAGAAACTCCCCAATACAAGTTCTTCGTCCTCATTGTATGTTTCATTACTTAAGTTTCTGGATTGGAATCTTGTACAACTCTTACTACAATTTCATGATGAATTATAACTTTTTCTTCTTTTGGTCTTTGTCATTTTTATTTTGTGTAACTCAAGCCTCGCTCAAGTAAATGGGGAAGAAATGTGCAACTGCAAAGGCCTAAGTCCCTAATTGACTAGTAATTGTGGTTCAGAAAATCTGTGCAATAAATATTAAAGCCTAAATGAAAGCGTAAAAGGGAAGCTAAACGACTTTCCTGAAATAGAAAACTGAAGTCCCAAAATAGAAATTTTAAGAAGTATCCGAAACGTCAAAGAATAAAGACGTCGTCTCCAAGAATTCTCACATGCTTCTTCTCCTTTCTTCTACTCGTTTCGAGTGGATTTTGTGATCTCGAGATTTTCTTTTTCTTTTTCATTTTCCCCTCATTCTTATAAATTTAAACCAATAGTTGACGATTAGAATGACACCACTAAACTGAGAAGAATACGACTTATGACTTTATATCAAAATTTTTATTTTTTTGTGGTATATGTAAAAAGTAAAAAAAAATTAGAGAATAAATTTTAGACTATAGATTAAATTTTTTTGTTAATTGGTTTAGTTCATTATCTAAGGAAGCTAATTAAAAGCGTCTAGTTCATTATCTAAGGAAGCTAATTAAAAGCGTCTAGTTCACTTAAATCAATCTACGATTTGTTATTTGTTTCATGTCAAAACAAAGTGTAAAGCGAGAGAAATAAATAACAAATGTTAAACAAATTACAATCAAACCGTAATTGAAGCAATTGGAATGAACATAAACCAAACTAAACCGATCGATAAATACAACAAGTTGATTTGATAAAGTGAAAACCTTGTCGCATGTGACGAACTACATGACGATTGAGTTTATTTATTAACGGATTAACAACATAGATTATTTCATTGTAGATACATATATTAATATATAATTTCTAGCTGTTTTGAAAAAATATACATATAATTCCCAACTCCCAAGTGTTTCTAAATTAGAGCTAAAAATAAATGTCTAATACGTGTACTGTTTGAAAATCACAAAGACATCTAACGAGCTCACTAGATTCTGTTTTAACTATCACAATTAACAAGAGTTTAGGCAACGTATTAACTGTATAAACCACATATTGATCATTGTTTAAAGTGGTCCCTAATCTTGATTATTGTCTCAATGTCCTTAACTAATTATGTACATCTCTAATCAATTGTGTGGGCGTGGCACTCTTATGTCGCTACAAACATTTTCGGACTTAATACAGTATTTAGTTCATCTCGATTTTGTTAAAGATACTTTTAAGTAATTAATTACCAAATGGTTTAAGATGATTTCCATATCAAGAAAAAAAAAAAAAAAAGAAGGACCAAGTTGAAGTAAAAGACAAAGTTTCATGGAGACCAAGAAAATGTTTACTATCCAATGATGTTAATTCATGAGGTAACATGCAATTCTATTGGACTTTGATCATCAATTTTTTTTACATATTGATAAACAACCAGTTTAAAATTAAATACCTTTTGACTGATCTTTCTTGGTGGGGTAAAATTTTTATCATGAATATATTAATTGTTGTACTGTCAAGATTATTTTATCAATTCATGAATAAATTCTTATTTATATTTATTTAATTTTTTAATTGTCAGATTCCCATCCATAACATAAATTTTAAACTGTTATGAAAAATTATACGAATACCTAAAATCTAATTCTAGTAAAAATGTTTTTTTTTCTTTTTTTTCCCGAAATATTTTATTATTGATCAACATCATTCATTACAAAGTTTTGGAAAAACAAAGGACAGTCATTAAAAATGAAGCATGGACTACCTTACATAGTAACAATACGCCGAACTACAACAGAATTATATCAACATGAATGCCTGATGTAACACAAGATTATCACCTTCGAAAATCACAAATTTATAGCCTAGTCCATAAGAGCTTTGGATTGCCCAGATTAAGGATGTAGCCTCTGCTTCTTCACATGTACAACGCCCTGTGAAACATCCCATACCACAATGCAAGACTGTACCCACTGGTAAAAATATCAAAAATCTAACCACTCGAACAAAAAATCTATTATTATTAATTAATTATTAAATTATTTGATAATTTTTATAACTCAAGAGTAATTTAGTTGTAAGATCAATTGATTTGATACAAAAATTTACTTGGGTACACATTATGACACAGCTCCATTTAAATATATGGCCATGTGTTCAGTCAAACTACCATTTTGTTAAACTCATATAACTTTTTTTTGCTCATAATTGATTCTAAATATTTAATCAAACAATATAAGATTATGGACTTCTAACTCAAATTAATTGACAATTAATAGAAAAACTCATATCTTTTATATATCACTTAAGTCTCATATAAACTTCCAATGTGAAATATTCTCACACCCTCTCGAGATAATGACTCATCTAGTCATTAGTCTCGACAATAGTCCATTATAGAATCAATTTCGGGTCAGAATAATTGGATCTCTTTCGATGAGCCATATCGATTCGGGTGGAACAGCGTGTGTTCAGACTCTGATACCATGTAGAATTATGGACTTCCAACTCAAAACCAATTAGTAATAAATGGAGAGACCTATATTTCTTATATATCACTTAAGTCTCATATAAACTCTTGTTTGAAATATTTTCACGAAGAGTAACACAAGCTCTGTCATTTGGTAGATCGTTATGATTATAACCTAAGAGAAGAAGATAACATAAATCTGAAAGTGCTTGGAAACTAAAGAAAATATGGATGTCCTGGATTAGTTGCAGTTATTTGATGGTGATTCTTGTCTAATTATACATACACATCGACACTGACTCTACAATAAATAATTTCGAATGTCATCTAAAAGTAATAAGCAATTGGGTAAAGAAAGTCAACCCCACCTCTTTGGGTAAAGAGTTGGACCGACAGATGATTGCCAAAATAGGCTCTGTTCTCAGACACGTGTACATATCTTCTGTTTTGTTAATATCTTTTTAACTCTTTATTAGTCTTACCATTTATGACGTGGCATTCTTTTATTGGCAACTGTACCTGATTGGAAATGGTTTAGTGGAGCCCACCACGTTTCCTTTATTAGCGAAAAAGCGTCTCAGTGAACAAAATATAGCTTACTATTTTTATTTTTATTTAACATGATTAATTATTCACACCTGCAATTTTCTACAGGCTATTGAGAATCGTACAATTTCGCGTGAATTTAAATTATAGATTAAATTTTATTAATACAATAATATCAAGCATCTCTTAAAAATATATTGTTAGGTTTAAAACTATAGAACACTTGCCCGAAAAAGCTAGACACTTGCCCTACAAAAATTACAAGACACAAGGCATTTACAGATTAGAACTTATTAGTCGTGTGCAATGGGAAACCAGATAAAAAATTACGGGTATGGTTTGGGAACGATAATTCTTGAAATTATATATTTTCCGAAACATTCTCAAATGAAAACAAGACGGATAATTCGGATATCAGGTTCGGTACTGAAGATTTGAAACTTAAAACTTACTTCCTGAAATAGTTTTAAAGTCTCACTAAATTGGATACGGACTCGAAATAAGAAGAAAAATAAAAAAAACTTAACCTAATTTATCTATTTCTTAGTTCAATATATTTTTATTATATAAGTCCAATATTTGAATTTATTGATATTCTTTTGATATAAAAAAATACCCAAGAGAATTTTAGAGAATTTCTAAATTTATTTTCGATCCTTTTCTTTATCCGTTTGAAAATTATTTTTAGATCCAAATGGTAAATTGTCATTTTCTATTCCTGTAAAGTACAGTAATTTCAAGATATGAATAGAACGGATTGAGATGAGAGTCCCAATATGGATAGGGATAGAACTTAGCTCAAAGATGTGGTTTGTTCAGTCTTCGCTGTACGTTCTATTTAATTTGCTTAGTCTTCAGTATTTTTTTATGTGATTGATATGCAGTTTATTTTTGTTTCAATGTAAATTTTAGAATTTAATTAAATTATAATTCGAAAAGATAAACTTTATAAAACAATTGAAAGGGTTAAGACTTAAGGGGACATAAACACGAGCTACATCCACGGATTTTCGTTATTTTTTTTGCTCTTTCTTTCTGACTCTTTTCCTTTGGATTTTATTATGGATTTTTTTATTTTATTACTCTAATAACATTGACATTTTTTAAATATTATCTAAGAGTATAGTGGATACATAATTGGTGATCAATAATACATTCTATAGTCGATATGTCTAACTTGGATTTAACCGTTTGTCTCGATTCTACAATATTAATTTGACGTTTAGTTTGTATGTTATGAGTGATGACATTGAACTGACACGAAATTTCATTGTCTAGGTTAAATGCATTATCCCAGCCAGATATTAGCTTATCTAATTTGTTAATTTTAATTTATACAAATACAGTGAAAATCGCCACTGGTTTGAAAAAGATATCACATACATTTATATGTCAACAAAAAAACTATAGTTTTAAATAATATTCAAATCGAGGAAATACTTAGTCAAATTGTTAAGTTGGTCACTTCTAATAACTTTTCCATCCGAATTTGATTTCCGAAAATTGTATTTATTTAAAGATTTCAGCTAAAGATCAGGTTTTGTCGATTTAATTCTCGACAAAAAAAAATCAAATGTAACTTTATTTTATTTTGAGTACAACTTTTCGCTATTTATTTTGTCAACAATTGGATCGACAAACCTCAATCTATACCCAAAACCCCTAAACTCCTAATAATGTTGATTCCCAAAAATAAATCTGAACTCGCGTGAAGAAGATATTAGAGATAACACTCCAGCACTTACCCATATAAACGAAGACAATGAGAAAGTGCCCAGAAACCAACCTCTAGACTAATTAAGTCACACAAGTTCATTTTGTATTTAAGTAAGAAGATTTGAATGAGAAGCGTCTAAGTGTCACCCTAGTAACCATTCAATGTTATGACATTGTCTAGGGATTCAATTTCTCGTTCCTAGAACTTGGATTGGTAAAACAGATCGAAAATTAAGTCTATATATCGTTAAGGTGTGGCTCCACTGTGTATGAACCGAGATCAGAGCCGTGACGTTCTCTCCAAGACACGCATTTATTATTATTTAATAAGTTTTTCTTTTAAGTTAATAGAAATTCCCAAATCTTATAGAGTCCCATAGAAGAATGTTGGTGGACTCGTTGGTTACTCGGGGATGTGTGCATTAATATATGAGTTTGTGAGTTGTATAAAGTAGCAACTTTGCAATAACATCTGAACACAAGATTACAAATACAGTAGTCTAAACGTTTTTTACTAAAAATTCTCTCTTTTAAGTAGTCAAAGTTTGGAACTTGAAAACCATCAAATTCATCAATTTCACTCCAACTTGTCTAAAAATCTTATCTTTTATTTCTTTCTTTTCATACCTTTATAATAACTAATCTTCATTCATCAATAACTCGAGTTCATACATTTACACATTTGATCTCTCTGTCATATAAGATTTGTTAAAAAACAAAAACATGAAGGTTAGTTTCATGATCTTTTTGTCTTAAAGTTTGATTGTATTTCTCAAATGATTTCTTAAATGTACTGATTCTTTGTTTTTCAGTTCTTCGGGTGGATGCAAGACAGGCTAAATGGGAGTAGTAGCAGAACAAGCACATCCTCTGCTTCTTCTTCTCGTAAGTTCTTTTACTTTCTGAAGAAATCTTAAGATTCTATTTATTGTCTACTAGGGATATGTGCAAGCAATTCCCCAAGATTTTAGTCTCTTACAATTTGCTTCGAATCATGTATTTTAGATCAAATGAAGCAAGAGCCTAGAGAGGAGTTTAGTGACTGGCCTCAAGCACTGCTAGCTATTGGAACGTTTGGTACAACACGCAACAGTGTGAGTGAGACCGAGAGCAAAAATGTTCAAAAAGAGATTGAAGCAGATAAGAAGTGTAGCTCGCAAACCGAGCAAGAAGAAGAGATTGAAGCGGATAAGAGATGTAGCTCGCAACCCGAGCAAGAAGAAGAGCCTTCTTCTTCTGAAGATCTCGAAGATTTCACTCCTGGGGAGGTTGGAAAGTTACAGAAAGAGTTGATGAAGCTCTTGTCAAGAACTAAGAAAAGGAAGTCTGATGTGAATAGAGAGATTATGAAAAATCTTCCTTTGGATAGATTCTTGAACTGTCCATCGAGTTTAGAGGTCGATAGACGAATCAGCAATGCCCTTAGCGCTGTTGTTGATTCGTCTGAGGAGAATAAGGAAGAAGATATGGAACGAACCATAAGTGTTATTCTAGGTAGATGCAAAGAGATATCAATAGAGAGTAAGAAGAATAAGAAGAAGCGTGACATAAGCAAGACCTCTGCTTCATATCTTTTCAAAAAGGTCTTTGTCTGCGCAGATGGGTTTTCGACAACCCCAAATCCTAGCTTGAGAGACACGCTTCAAGAATCTAGAATGGAGAAGGTAAACAACTGAGTTACAATTCCAAGTTAATCTACAGTCTTTTAATCTCAATCTCTGATCAGAATCATTTTGCAGTTGTTAAAGATGATGCTACATAAGAAGATTAATGCTCAAGCAGCCTCGAAACCAACATCTTCGACAACAAAACGATACTTGCAAGATAAGAATAGGCTTTCATTGAAGAGTAAAGTAGAACAAGAGGAAGAAGAAGAAACCAGCGAAAGAAGAAGTAGTAGCGATGGATATAAATGGGTCAAAACTGATTCTGACTGTGAGTGTTTTCCATCAGATCCTCGTTACTTTATAGTAAAACCTAAATTCAAACAAAACCTGATTTGATCTTTCTTTTCATTTACAGTCATAGTTCTTGAGATTTGATCCTAACATCGTCATTCAAGCTCTTGCAATAATCAATTCAAAGTACAGGTAATAAGATCCTCAATAAGAGACCCTCTTAAGCAACTTTTAAAATTTTACAGATGTTTAATTCTTTCATTTATGCAGATTCCAAATCTTGTAGAGGAAATTCAACGACCATAACGAAATGAGTCTACTTTTGGTACATCTCTGCATATGAAGCCATGGAGTTTCAGAATGATTGAACCTTTTTTTTTGCATGATTCGATCTGTGGGCAATTGGGTCCATAGAGCCAAACATGTTACTGAAAATTGCATACATATCTATGATATACATAGATGGGTGCGTGTGATTCATGTAGTTTTAAGGTGGATAACCTCTCAGAGGTTATAAAGATTAATATTTCTTCTTCTTTGTTACATTCTTCATATCATTCGAACTCACCACCTACTATTAAACTAAGAGACAAGCCAACTGAAGTATCTACTTCTTGACAACCTTCATTTATATTATGGGAAAAATACCAATCAAACACGAAACTTACCAAAAATCGCAAATTGAACACAGAATTATCGAAATTCCCGATTAAATATTCAATTATTAATTGACTTCCAATAAAACCCTAAATTTAGCCCGACATTGAATTGTTAAATTGTTTAACAAAACCCACTAACTCCGTTTAAATCTGTTAATGACTCCCGCTTTGGACAAAAATGAGTAAAAAAGAAAAATCTCTTTTGATGAAAAAAATGAGTAAAAATAAAAAACTCCATCATCTTCTTCGTTGTAAATCCTAAGTGGCTGCAATTTTTTATCTTTAATTTTGAGTTCATAGTTTTCAGTTTCGAATCATATATGGAGGAATTGAAATGGTGAGGTTAAAGCAATATCTTTTTCGAAAGTCCAAATCGTGTGTTGGAAGCACAAAAAAAAAAGCCTTTAAGTTCAAAAACACTACTTCTCCAAGTAGTCAAAACTGATCTCTAAGTACTATTGTGCTTGATTTTGATTTCAATAGATTTAAAGTAGAGAAAATAAATTGATTTGAGGATTTTGTGAGTTAGAATTCGAATTGGGTATTTTCTTTTGATTTTTTCTTTAACTGAAACGCATTGTTTCAACTAACTAGATTCATTATCTGAAATGCACTGTTTAAATGGAATTAGTGATTTTTGTTAAACAATTTAATGTTGGTGTAAATCGGTTTGTTCAACGCAAAATTCAGATTTATTTTGGAAGTCAACTAATAATTGAATGTTTAATCGGGAATTTTGAAAGTTCAGTATTCAATTTGCGATTTTTGGTAAGTAGCGTGTTTAATTAAAAAAATTTCCCTTTATCTATACTAATAAAAGTAGGTGTTTACGGACTCTTAGACCAGCCAAATCAGCAACTTCAGCTTCTTTCCCGTGCTTTTTCATGTTGCCACATCAGCTTAGTAAAAAAAATTCCAAAATTCTTCTTCAAGCTACCACGTCAGCTAGAAGCAATTTTCTCTCAAGGAATTGGGATCGATTCTCACCTCTTTAACATCCCACTCGAGATTAATGTAATTGGTTTCAACGCAGAAAAAGAAGAAGCTGAGAGGACATTGCCCTCATAGCTTTTCATGAATTTTGATCTCCTAAATTGTTTCATATATCATACCTATTTTGTTATACATTTCATTCCGTTTGAGCTTCTCTATGTTGGGCATGAATGCAAATTTGAATCGATGCCTACTTCAAAAACACTTTCTTCATTGCGTTAACTTTTTTATTTTTTATCTGTTTTTTCATTTATTTAGCATTTTGAGGTATATATCTTGTATGTAAACTTTTGTTGATCAATAAATTTCAACCAAAAAAATTTCTACTAGTCAACACAGAGGTTAGTTTTGCATTTGACCAACTTTTTGGATTCGGATAGTAGATTTCACGTGAAGTCTGTGCATTCTTGTTTGGGTACAACAACAAAATAAAGCAGACTTCAAGTGAATTCTACTGAAATCTGAGTCAGTTTTGCAATTGACCAAAAAATTAACTTTTATATAGACTTCAAATGAAGTATGTAAAAAACTCGCAGACTTCACGTGAAATCTACTTTTCCTAAAAGGGTTAGTTTTGAAATTGACCAAAATAACGGTTATTTCGCCAAAAAAATCTGGAAATCTGTGTAAAAATGCAGTCACCTGAATGTCTACTTTTATATCGAAGTCTGTGATTTAGATACTAAGATAATGCAGACTTCGCATGATGTCTACAATTTCTATTAACAAAAAATTATTTATCTAAATAAAGTAGACTTCACCTGAAGTCTTCTCTAATTACGCTGCAGACTTCACATGCACTTTTGTATTAAAAGTCAAACTTAGTCAATAGCAAAAGTAACCCCTCTTGTCCAGAGTAAACTTCACGTGAAATCTGTGACATCGTGTGAAGCATACTAGTTTTTTGGAATCCTTGTAGAGTTCATGTGAAGTCTACTAAAAAAATTCAATATTCTGAGTAATTGCAAATCTAACCCCCTTATAAAGTAGACTTTATGTGAAGTATGCACCACAAAAGTCAATATTTGGTCAAATACAAAAGCAACATAAATGTAGACTTCATTTGAAGTCTACTTATCTATAAAAACTTCATTCAAAGTCTTCTCATATATGAAGTCTGCGCTTATAAATAGTAGACTTCACGTGAAGTCTCCAACGTAAATTTTGTAAAAATGCATTTAAAGCATGTTTTAGTTTCTTTAATTTTTTCTGTATTTTTCATATGTGTGTTTGATACTTTGTTTTCAGTACAAGTTTAACAAGGTTGTATATTATAATTAAGTGTGTAAATTTTGGAAATAATAAAGGTAGTTAGTTCATTCAACGTAAATTTAGGTGAAGTCTACAACGTAAATTTTTGTAAAAATATATTTAAAACATGTTTATTTTTAAAAAAAAAATTGTATTTTCCTATGTGTGTTTAATATTTTATTTGCTTATGTACAAATTTAACATGATTGTATATTATAATAAAGTTTGTGTGAAATTTAGAAATAATAGAGGTAGTTAGATTATTCACTCTAGACTTTGTCTACTCCAAATAGACTTGAGGTGAAATTTACAACGTAATTTTGAATTTTCTATAAAAATATATTTAAAGCATGTTTTTTTTTATAGTTTTCTTATGTGTATTTAATGCTGTGTTTGCTTTTATACAAGCTTATTTGATACTGTGTTAACATGATTTGTCTATTTTGTTAAAGATGTATTCATACATATCACACTATTTGCTACATTTGTCTCTAAAATTATCAAGTTATCAATAACCTATAGCCATCATATGGGTTATCAATTACTTGCATTTTGATTTGCTCATTCTTTGGTGAAGTTAACTCATGTCCTTCCTATTTTTAAAATATGATACTAACATTTCGTATCTAGTCCGATCATAAATATTGTACCATTTTCAACTAACATAAATTACTGAGGTTAAAACCATGGATCTTATAACATTTATTTTTCTTGTGGATCTTACAAAATTGTATACTACAATTAAAATAAAAAAATTCCTCATGAGCTTCTAACTTCTTTGTAAGATGCCTTGTTGAGCTTCATCGACAACCTCATTTTCCAGACTTTCATTCACTTATTCGATCAGCTCTTGAACCTGAGAATTCATAAAATAATATCAGTGACAGTAATTGTGAACAAAATGGCAGCAACTTTAAAGTATTAACAAGGGAAAGCCAATTTATGTAATGAACACATAAGCATAAAATACGAAGATATAAGCATCATCAACGTTAATGAACACATAACCCTAAACCAATTAACAAATTCCAATGACCTAATGAAATTAAAAAATCAGAAAAGAGATTTGATCACTCTTTAAAATTTTTTACTTCCTTGTAATAATATTTCCTTTTCTGGCCTGAGCATGAAACATCTCTGCAACATCTGCAACCGTGCAGGTGAGACGATTAACGTAAGCCACCTGAAACAAAATGTTTTAATTAAGAACATAAAACAAAATTATTTTCAGACAGTATATGAAACAGAAACCAGGTCAAGCCACACAGAGAATCATTCATCAAGCCACAAAGAGCATACCAATAGATTTCGGTCACTAAACCTAAGATTTCAACAAACAAATTTTGTCAAAGAAAACAAGATTTCAGTAGAAAAAAATCAAACAAAAATCGAACTAAACCTAAGAGATTTCAACAAACTTAAGATTTCAGTAAAAAAAAATAAAACAAAAATCGAAAAAGAAGAATTACTCACCAAGAAGTTGGCATCGGACCTGCTAAAAAAAGAAGAAGATCTTGGCAGCTTCAGATATGAAAATAAAGCAACAAAAATACATTTATACTCTACATCGTAACATTACAGCATGAGTCAATTTATGCATTCAGCAAAAATCAGAATCTCGTTCTGATAAACTCTATACCATCCACTTAAAAACCTTTTAGTTAACCAGAAAAAAATTGAATAGGCAATATGCAACATACGAAGATTTTAGGACCCAAAATCAAGTCTTCTCTAATAACAGAGACCAATTAAGAAATCAGTGTCCATGGATTCAAATATTTCAATAAATTTGACTCACCTTACAATCTTACTTCCTCCCTGTGATTATACACGTTTTGAACAATCAAATCCAACAATCGACTAACCTGTAAATGAGATTTTTAACAATTAAATCTCACAACTCCAAAAATTTTGTTTGATTATAAACCATTTTTGCAGAAATCAAACGGACAAGGATCTAGAAACTAGAATACTAGACTAAATAATTGTTATTAAAAAAAAAAAAAAAGAACAAGATTGCAAAGACACTACTATACTTACATCTCCACGATTGGCAATTTGGCAAGCTGCTTTTGTTTTGCAGAAATCAAACGGCGAGGTCACCGCCGCCGTCGTCAAGGTACATTTCACCGCCAGATCTGAAGTAAAGGAAAACGGAGATGTTAATAAAAAAGAAAAGAGAAGACGAAAAGAGAAGAAGTAGAGAGCCGAAGAGAGAAGAAGAAGAAGAAGAGAGCCGAAGAGAGAAGAAGAAGAAGAGAGAAAATGCTACCGGTGGAGAAGCGAATTCATGCCGATGGAGGAGATATTCACGGCGGCTAGTGAGAGAGATGGTGAGAGAATATGGATAGATTTGTTTTGCGGCTAGGGTTTCTTTGGATCTCCATTGGTTAAATTTTTTTTATATGTACAGTAATTTTTTTGGTTTAAGTTGGTCAATTATGGTTTACACAACCAAATTTTAATTTCAAATTTCAGATTTATGTGCAGACTTCACATGCACACTCACAAGTCTGTCATAATTCCAAAACCCTAAACTTTAAATTCTATTGTGAAATTTTACTTTTAATATTACTATAAGATTTTGTAATCAAAATTATAAGCATATAATAATAATTATTATTTTATTTTTAAACTAAATATATTATTAAAGAGCATACTTCACGTGAAGTCTTCTCCTAACTAGTAGAGTTCATATGAAATATATTCTAACTCCTAAATCTTATACCCTAAATTCTAAATCGTAAATTCTAGACCGTAAACTAAATATTTTCTCTATAATACGCAAATATTATACCAAAAACTTATACTTTCTAAATATATGCACAATTTAGCTAATTTCTTCCATTTCTACGTTTCAAATACAAAATTTACAAATCTCACATGATTACCATCTCTTATTACTCTAAACCCTAAATCATTACATAGTTGGTTTATGAACTTTGTAGTTTGATCTTTGTTGATTTTATTTGACTATGTTTTAGTAAAATTTTATTTTTAGTACTTCATAATTGTTTATTATCATATTTTTTAATCAAAATTATAAGCATACAATAATAGTTACTATTTTAATTTTAAATTATATATATAATTAAGGAGCAGACTTCATATGAAGTCTTATTCTAGAACTAGTAGATTTAACATGAAATACTAAAACCTAAATTATAAACTATAAATTCTAGAACGCAAACTGAATATTTTCTCTATAAGACGCAAATGTTAGATTACAAACTTGTACTTTCTAAATATATGCACAATGTAACTCTTTTATTCCATTTATACCTTTCAAATACAAAATTTATAAATCTCACATGATTACCATCTCTTATTACCCTAAACCCTAAACCATTACATAGTTGGTTTATGAACTTTGTGTTTTGATCTTTATTGATTTTATTTGATCATATTTTAGTGAAATTTTATTTTAAATACTTCATAATTGTTTATTTTTAGATTTTATAATCAAAATTATAAGCATATAACATAATTACTATTTCAATTTAAAATTATATATATAATTAAGAAACAGATTTCACATGAAATCTTCTCATATAACTATAAATCTTATGTGAGCAGACTTCACTTAAAGTCTTATGTGAGCAGATTTCACGTGAAGTCTGCAATATCTGGCGAAATGTATAAATGTAATTGTGTTTCTAGGTTTTTTGTTAGGTCAGTTTTTTAAAAATTATAAATTCATTATTCTCGTAGGTTATTTGGAAATAAATTCAATTAAGATTTATTTTTGAATTCAAAATGAAATTTTGAGTATTTTTGTCATGATCCCCTAAATTATTACTAAAAAGAGTAGGACTGTATATGTCACTTTCAAATGGACCCATTCGTTACTCGATTCTAATTCAAACGTTTTTTAATTCGCAATAAAAATCAGCCAATTGGACGGCAAGTAGAAGAGTACGGACAATAATTAAGTCACATCTAATTCAATCACCCGGTTTAGTCCCAGCAAAGCAACTACAGTCTTTTAAATTAAGTCACATCTAATTTATATTTTTTTAATCATTTATACCCAACACGTTTTTACGAACGAGTCGTGATTGTGAAGTATAACGTATCGATTACTGCATCCGTGAGAGGGGCACTTTGGTCAATCTATTTATCAATTTTTCTTTTGACGAATTTTGTTTTGTTAGGTTGATTTCTCCCCATTTTGAGTAAGGAAGTGAGAAACACGCGAATCACACAATCCTGTTATCAGTGCGCAACGTGTCATTATCCTAATGGTCTCTTCTATTTCAATCACGTGTTTAAAATATTGGTCGACAGAAGACTTTAAGATATGTTGTTATTTTTTTATTCTATAACTTTTTTTAAGGATGAATTCAAATAAATTTCATGATTTATTTTAACAATTTTAGAAATCTATTTTAAAACTAAATTTTTTAAATAAATAAAATACATTTTTTGTCCGAATAAATAAAATACATTTAGTTAGAATTAAAAAATGAATTATTAGCTAATAACACTAAATTTTAATGAGATTTCTAAATTTATTACTATATAGGCCCACATAGGCCCACAAACTATTCAATTTAGAAATGCGCGTTAAGTTGTCAACTAGCGTGAGGAATGTCACATCGTCTAACGAAAAGAGAGGCCATAAAAATCAGTTTAATTACGACAATGCCACCATTGGAACTGTGGAAGGGGTAAACCTTGTAAATTACGAGCACTATTCGGGTCCTTTAAGAATTTAAGATACCGTACTTAACTCCGTTTAATAACAGTTGGCGTCTGTTCTGGACTGTTTATTATTTTATTTTTTTAAATTTTCTTTATGCGTAAGGAAAACGTGCGGGAAATTCTAACCGAAAATACAAGTTTGTTTTAGTTTAACTTTAAAATCTGGCCGTTGGATCGTAGATGATATAAACAAATAAATTGCACCAAACAAGAAAACGAGGTGAATATATCTCTTTGATAAGACCAGGCAATAAATTTGTTTTACCAACTACAACAAACAATAAATCAAATTAATTACATAATCATGAATTGTTTATATAAACTATTTAGCTAAATGTTAATATCCATTTCCTTAATATTTTAACTCAAATTCAATTTCATATAAACGCGTAACTTTGAGGTGACAATGTTTAGATCCAATCGTTGACAAATTTATCAGTCATACCAAATTACACTAATTTTTATCAATTATATTTATAAATTAGTGTTCTATCTAATATTAATTATAATTTGGTAATAGTATATTGAAATAAGACTAAACAATTTTATATTTATTTATTTTAAAGCTTTTAAAGTCAGAGAAACTTATTGGGTGATAGAGTATTTATAAACACATGACCTATATAGCTTGACCCATCCATCCCTCTTGTAGTTTCCATTATACGCGCAAAGAAAAAAAGAAAAAAGAATATTGTCCGCTCATAAACAAAAACATGTCGGGAAACGAAAATGCTAAGGCAAAAGTGTCGGAAAAATCTGATTTTACCCGGAGATGTAGCTTGCTCAGCCGTTACTTGAGGGAGAAGGGTAGTTTCGGAAACGTCGATCTTGGGTTATACAGAAAACCTAATTCCAGTTTCGAATTGCCCGGAAAATCCGATCCACAAGGTAGTTTATCCCTTCCCTCACTCACGCCCAAGCTTAGAATTCAGTTCTGTGTTTTGCTGGATAACTTCTAAGTCAATTTATTCTTGTAAATTATGTTGAGAAGATTGACTAAAATCGGTTCATAAATACCAAACGAGATGCTTGTATTGCCTGGAATAAAGTTATTGTTTTTCTTCAAAAGTTTGATCTTTAAATTGTTCATCAAAGTTAAAATTCTATTCATTCAGGGAAACGAGATGCGTCGCGGAAGGGAGAGCAATCCAACGCTAAAGATGACCTAAGGTCTTTAATTTTGACTCTTGGGAGAAACATGATGCTTTTTAGTTAAGAAAACCGGTTTGGAAATGGTTTTGTTCTGAACTCGGTCTTTGGTTTACAGTGAATCAGAGCCAGGAAGTTCTCAGCTGACCATATTCTTCGGAGGAAAGATTATTGTATACAACGAGTTCCCTGCAGAAAAAGCTAAAGAGATCATGGAAGTAGCCAAACAAGTCAAGCCTGTGACTGAAACCAATGTCGAAAACAACAACAAAAGCGACATGGTTCTTCCTGATCTCAACCAGCCTTCAGATTCTGCAGATACTGATCATAATCATCCAACAAAGGAACAACAACAGCAACAGAATCAGCTCGTGGAACGTATAGCACGGAGAGCTTCGCTTCATCGATTCTTTGCTAAACGAAAAGACAGGTATTTTAGCTTTACCATACTTCCTAATGTTCCAAACACTCTATATAGTTTAACAAGTAAGGAATCTCTGAGTTTAGTTCAACAATTTACATTCTTTTTCTTCTTCTTTCCATTCCAGAGCTGTGGCTAGAGCTCCATACCAAGTTAACCAAAACGCCGGTCATCATCCTCCAAAGCCAGTGACAGAAGCAGGACAGTCATCACAAAGACCAGATATTGTTGATCAAACTATGGCTCATCCCAAACCAGATGGTGATAAAGATGTTTCTATGGAGATTGAAGAAGGCCAAAGTTCAAAAGATCTCGAACTAAGGCTATAGTATAATCTGATCAAATATCTTTTAGGAATGATATTTTAGATTAACGATTCGATTCTCTGCAATATTTAAGTGATTTTTGCTCTATACCAATAGTTTGTAATCATTATCTAACATTAATTTTAAGAAACTCATTAGTAAATATAGATATCAACATACTTAACAGTTAAATTACAAAAACCAGAAATTTCAGGACGATTATACCAATTCACACAAGAAGAGCTACCAAAGTTTATGAAATTGAAGTGAGAACTGGACAAGGTTTATGTAGGGTGTAAATTGTAATGAAAATAACTTTGAGGGGTATATATTTAATTTATGTTAAGTATGGGGTGTTTAATGTAATTAGTTGTCAGGTCTTACATTTAATTGAAGGCGTATCTGCTTTGGACAGTGATTGGGCCAAGCCATAATCTAACGTGCAAAGAGATCATTGGCTGTGATTTTTAAAATTCAAACAGCTGTGACTTTAGCTGGTCGATGTAAAAATAATAAATCCAATAAATTCGTAAGAGCCACTCGATGCTTTCCCTTCGCTTTCTATCAAGAGACTTATTTTTTCCCCGTTCCTCGTTTATTTTCTTTCTTTCTTTTTTTTTTTGGTTTTTTTTTCATCATTCCTCGAACAACGAAAACTTTCGAACCCTAAAATACAGAGCACTGTGACAATTCTCGTTTCCTTGGGGAAAAGTTATATCACAGAGGACAAAATTTTCCGGAGAAAATGCAGAGGTTGAAGCAGCAGCAACAACAAGCCATGATGCAGCAAGCTCTTATGCAGCAACAATCTCTCTATCATCCTGGACTCCTCGCCCCACCTCAGGTTTCGCTCTATTCTTCTGTATTTCTTCTTCCATTATGATGCTCGATTTGGGTTTCTAGGGTTTTCTACAAGTTCGATTTTACTTGTTTATATCATGTTTTATGCATACCCTTTTGTTGTTCAAGGTCTAGGATTAGAAATTCACGAGCTCTGGTTTCAATTTTTTTTTTTGCCTCATAGTTGTCTCCTGGATTTCGTTTTCTATGATTGAACACGCTTGATTCTTTTGTTTTTTTTTTTTTAGTTTTTGTTTGTTTGTTTGTTTCATCCGTTTGTACAAAAGAGAAAAGTTGTGAAATTTATGGGTTGCTTCTTGTGTGGTTCTTCGTTTTTTTTTCTGTAGTGTTTGTTTCTTATTTGATTTTTGGTTCAACAAATCCATGAAATCGTTGAGATGAAGCTGATTCGTTATAGTAGCTTAGTAGCTGAGACATTAAGAAGTAACCTTTTTACCCTTTATTTCTTTCTTTTTCATTTTCTTTCGTTTTCCATATTTTTGCTTTTTGCAGATAGAACCAATCCCAAGTGGAAATCTTCCCCCTGGTTTTGATCCAAGTACTTGCCGCAGTGTGTGAGTGTTAGGTTTCTTTTTTTTGGTATTTTTGTTCCAAGTACTTGTATTTTCTTCATATTATCTTAGTGGTGAGATCTAGTTTTCAATTTCTGAGTATCAAAAATTAGTCTAGAGAAACACTACTGCATTATACAGTACTTATGTATCAAAGTAATAATTGCGCAGTTAAATGAACTTGATCAAAAGTCTTGGTATTTAACACCTTTTCTACACATTTCTGCTTCTATTGTATCGAAAAGATGATTCTTTGTTATGATGCCCTTATTGGTGACTTTCTTTGAAAATTTAGGAACTTGCAGACATTTTGTCCTTTTTTTTGTTCGGCTTCTTGTTTAGAAATTTAGTTTGTATACCTTTGAGAATTGCAGGTACGTTGGAAACATCCATATTCAGGTGACGGAACCTCTGCTTCAAGAGGTTTTTGCTAGCACTGGTCCTGTAGAAAGCTGTAAACTTCTAAGGAAGGAAAAGGTTAGCGTTATGTGGCACTGTTATAATACTCTAGTAAGGATGCTATATCTTGTACAAATATTATACTCGTGGGTATTGCCCACAATTGAGACATTTTTCTGATATTTTGATCTCAAAACTCGCAGTCTTCTTATGGGTTTGTACACTACTTTGATCGAAGATCGGCTGGTCTTGCAATCCTTTCTCTCAATGGAAGGCATTTGTAAGTTAATGGACTTGATTCTTGGTCTTTGGTAAATTCAGCATAAAGCAGATACTCTGCTTTCTAAAGTTCGGTTCAAATTATATTGGTTACAATGTGCAGGTTTGGGCAACCTATCAAGGTTAACTGGGCTTATGCTAGTGGCCAGAGAGAGGATACATCAAGTTGGTTCATACTCTATGCTAGTCTTATTTGCTAAAACAAGTTTTTGGGTATTCTATTTGGTAAAATAACGCATGTATGGGCTCTTCATGTGCAGGTCACTTTAATATTTTTGTTGGGGATTTGAGCCCGGAGGTTACTGATGCAATGCTATTTAGTTGCTTTTCTGTCTACCCAAGTTGCTCGTAAGTGTTGCAGTTGCATACCGCTGACGCCATCTGACCAATCTTGTATTAAAATCTTCTAACAGTTACTGTTGTATCTAGGGATGCAAGAGTTATGTGGGATCAGAAAACTGGGCGTTCAAGAGGATTTGGATTTGTTTCGTTCCGTAACCAACAGGTACTTGACTCTCTAACTCTCTGTCCTTGTGTCTAGGATTTCTTTTACTGTTAGCCATTTATTGATTGCTGCTGTTCTTATTACCTTTGGCAGGATGCCCAGACTGCAATAGATGAAGTAGGTGGTGAGTATTGCAAAATCTGTTGCTTTTGTTAATTGATGTTGATTTTAGTCATTTACTTTTTTGGCTTACTGTAATTGGTGGGAGATTTTCAGGGAAATGGCTTGGTTCAAGGCAGATTCGTTGCAACTGGGCAACCAAGGGAGCCACTTCTAGTGAGGACAAACAGAGCTCTGACTCCAAAAGTGTTGTAGAACTAACAAGTGGTGTATCGGGTATGTTCTAACTATTTCTACTCATAAAACCTCATCTGATTTTTGGTTAGTACCCTTCGATACATTGGCTTATTTCTTCCTGCAGAGGATGGTAAAGATACTAGTAACGGGGAAGCTCCGGAGAACAATGCACAGTACACAACTGTTTACGTTGGCAATCTTGCTCCAGAGGTAAGAAAAGAAAAAACATCGTGGTTTTAGGTATTGTTTACTTAGGGCTGCCATCATTGATACCTGGTTTATACTTGTGTTCGATTTTTACAGGTTTCCCAGGTTGATCTTCACCGCCACTTTCATTCCCTTGGTGCTGGGGTCATAGAGGAAGTCCGTGTTCAAAGAGACAAAGGTTTTGGATTTGTCAGATATTCTACTCATGTAGAGGCTGCCCTCGCTATCCAGATGGGAAATACACATTCCTACCTCGGTGGCAGGCAAATGAAGGTAAAGACTCTCTAATTTAACTGCATTGGGATAAATTTAATATTCTTTTGGTTTTGGAATGCTAAATATCTTGGATATATTGGTACCCTAGTGTTCTTGGGGAAGCAAGCCAACACCACCAGGAACAGCTTCAAACCCGCTTCCTCCACCAGCTCCCGCACCAATTCCGGGATTCTCAGCCAGCGATCTCTTGGCTTATGAGAGGCAACTAGCTATGAATAAGATGGCGGGAATGAATCCGGGAATGAATCCGCTTATGCATCACCCACAGGGACAACACGCTCTTAAGCAAGCTGGAATGGGAGCCACTGGTTCAAGCCAGGCTATATACGATGGTGGTTACCAGAACGCACAGCAGCTCATGTACTACCAGTGAGTTCTTCCTTGAAGCCCGTTATATGAGTGAAGAGTTTTTTAATCTGTTATGTAACGACTTTATTATCTCCTTTTCTTTTCTTCTAACTTATCTTATTGTTATAATGTTTATCTTGTAGCTGTGGGTTTGTGGTTTGTGTTACTTGTTTTTTCTCTTTTGTTAACTACAATTTACGGTTTTGCACATCTTCAACTTCTTTCTTTTTCTTTGCTTTTATTCACCTTAATCGTATTTCTTGGGCTGTAAAGGTGTTATATCTTATTTAAAACCATTAACGATCAACTGATCGACGCCTTTGACCCAACTTGTAACCCAAGAAAGTCTTCTCTTACTGCAAATACTTTTGTGACATGTATCGGGTGATGATCATGTAGGACAATGCTAAGTTTCAAATCAACATTTCTTTGTTGAATGACGTTTAAAAAGCAATCCTCTGATACATATAATTTGAAGTTTTACTTCTCAATATCATGTTTATCTCATTTTCAATGAAGAAAAATCAACAATCTTGAAGTCAAATCGAATCAAGTACTTCTCCTCTAACACTACACACTTTTGTACTTGCACTGGTGTAAATGAAAAACACAAAAGAGTTTGGTTTTGTTCCACTGTTATCTTGGCTTTGAGTCGTTTCCTCTGCTTCGGAATGTAGAAAGTGAAAAGAATGATCGCTTAACACCATCTTTCATGTTAAAGCCCGCTTGATCATGATGTGCATGAATCGAGTTATTTGACGCTTTGAAACACAAAACACAAAGCTATGATCAGAGAACTTTCATGACACCATATTAAGACCTACGAGAAGATGAAACGTGAACAGATTTAATACCTTGTTCATCCTCAGAAAGCAGAGTTTGAGAAGATGCCATTCTTGATTTCCTTAATTCATCAGATGACCGATAAGCAGAATCTTCGTCTCCTTCTGATGTTGTTACAGAAACCCAATCCATTAGACTGTCCGCAGCACGATTTTTCTTCCCAAACTTTAGAAAACGTTTGATCCCTTTTGTTAAATCTTTCCGTGAGTTGGGAACAATAACAGGACTCTGACCTGTTGTTCCCCATTTTTTTCTCATTCTTGAACTCCAAGAAGCTGGACTTCCCAAGGGAGAATCATCTACTGAAGCATCAACATCCGAGTGCTCGAGTGGATAAGAAAACGCATGTTGCAAGTTTGAATTCCATGAAAGAGGACTCTCACCAGGTGAATCCATTAACGAAGATACAGTATGCGCTGGTAAGTTTACATGAGAAACTGATCTCAAAGAAGTGAAATTTTCATCTTCTGATGAGTTCTCAACTTTTTCAATCAGTGAAGGAGTTTCATCACCAATATCCTCAACTACTAGAGTTTCTATTTCTCTAGCTTCCTCTTCTTTTTTGACAGTTTTCTCCAAAACTTCCTTTTCTTCCTCTTCTGCCTCGGAGTTCATGTCATCAAATTCTTCACTTTTCAAATGCTCTGATACATCATCAATGTCTGCGTTCTGTTTCTGATTCCTCTCATTGTTCATCATATCATTAGCATACAGAGTTGTCAATTCTGTGAATTCTATGTTCGCAGAGAAGCTTTTCCTTAGTGATCGTGGCCTTCGGGGTATTACAGGAGATGGTATATCTTCCTTTGCAGTCTTCTTATTATTACTTCTCACTTGTGTTCGCTTAGTGGGAGTAATGGTTCTACCAGCTAAAGCAGATGGTTTTGTGTTCTCCTTTTTAAGATCAGAGAATTTGGGAAGAGAAGATTGTGGAACCAAGTTTGTCTCTGATGCTTTTCGTCCTCTCCCAGAAGTATTAGTATTTGTGTTTGAAACTTTACCTGATGGTTTCGTGACTCGAGAGCTCCGATTTGGTGATGGAACCTTCCTAACTTGGGAGTTCCTAGAAACACTCTTTCCAATGGGTTGTCCACTGACTGGCTTATCTTTTTCGTTTTCTTCTTCGTTCTGGAGTGAGCTTATAGGATGCTATAAAAGATTTAAGACGAATGAGCAAATCAAAATGCAAGATAGGTAGACAAAAGTTTGTTATCATCATTAAAGGAACAAAATGGTTTGATACCTGATACTTTTTCGTGCTTGTCCGAGAATTAAACGATCTGAATTTCTCAGCACGTTGGCAGGTACTTGATATCGAATCCTGCCTCTTCATGGAAGCAGCAGAAAACTTAGCCTTCATATCGGTTCTGCTTTGGTCAAGAGCTTCTTGCATTGACTTCAACTTAGTTTCTTTCGAACTCCATTCTTCTCTTAGTTTTGCATCCCTTTTCTTCATATACTCTTCATACAATTTTCCTTTAGAATCATCTGAAAATCTTAAACCAGATACATTCTGCCTCAGTGCAACATTCCCGTTTTCTTTATCGTCACCCACGGATTGATCCTGTGGAAGACCCCGTAGTTGGTGCTCTATGAAAATCTTTTCAAGCTCATCTACCTTTGTTTTCAAGTCATCATTACACCCTTGAGGGCTTTCTCTAGATATTCTTGTCCTCTGTATTTGATCCACAGATGTCGGACCGACTCTGTTATTGTTATGCTTACGAGCAGAATCTGCATTCAGAAAACTAACCTCGAGATCATCTTCTACACCAAATGATTTTTGTCTCTGTTCAGACCCTGCAGAATCATTAAGATGTACAATTTAAAGCTATCAGTTTTAGTATTCAAAACCATAAACTTCACACAATTTACATGATCTTGTAAATTTTGGCACTTTCTTGGATAACTTTCTAAATATATTTTCTTTACTCTTCTGCTCAAACTAACCTTCGGAAACTAGGTTTGGAGAGGTTGTTAAGGCAGGTTGCTTGTCTGATGAAGGAAACAACTCTTTCTTCCTACCTTTTGATTGAAGTTCATCACTTTTGATATCAATACCACCTGCTATATGAGCTGACTGAGATCGCGAATGTCGAAATGGAAACATAACTGATGATTTTGCCACGTTGTGGGATTTGGATGCACATTCCTCGTCTCTCTGCCTGAAACTACCATCAGTCATGAAGTTCCCTGGCCTATTAGCCGATTCATCAAATTTACTAGAATGCAAATCATCATCGGCACTTTGGCTGTTTTCTTCAGACTCCTTTGGCACTGTGGCATTAGAAATGGACGAAGGTGTGCTTGAGGAACCTTCTTCGGTAATACTACAGTCAAGCTTCTTATCATCCGATGTCAAATCAAAGTTCATGTCACTAACAATACTCCATCTTCTCAAGACAGACTTCTCAGGGAATACAGGAGCAGCTGATGAGACATCAGAAGAAAGCCTCCTTAATTCTGTTGATTTAGCAACAACAACAGGTTTATTTCCCACAGAGTTTGAGTTTTCCTTCTGTTTGTTTTCAAAGAGATTAATCCTATCTTGCACGCTGAGTCTCCTTGTATGATGAATGGTCTTAACGGTAGAAGACTCATCCAAACTCTCATCTTTTTTCTCCTCTTCATCATTCTTTGTGCTCTTTGTACTTTGAAGTTTACTGGTGTTTTTTTCATTGACTGATGTTTGTAAATTGTCATTCAGGTTCTTGGTGACCAGGTCTTGTCTTCTTTGCGATAGTGAGATATATTTTCCGCATGCATCACTGATAAAAGATATATATTCATGTCAAATTCAAAACATATTTACAAGACAATGAAATACCAAGAAGAAAACTTGCTTACTCCAAATGACGTGCGCCAAATCTATCAGCAAAATGTTGGAGATCAGAAACAGTTTGAGGGTCAAAACCAGTAGCTGATGCGTGACCGATAGCTGTGGCTAAGTCCTTTTTAATTGCTTCAAGTCTTAAATCTATTGCTCTTATGAGCTCCTTCCTGTATATAGGCAAAGACGAGCCATCAACAAAACAATATTTAACAAACACACAATCTGACCTGATATAGAAGCACAAACATTTACTTACTTCGTTGCATCTGCTACACTTCCATCGTCTGAAACAGAGAAAGAGAAAAGAAAACAGTAGCGTTAAGTTTGGCCTTAAGCTTTAAATTTGAATGAGTTAATGAGAAATTACACATACCTTGAGAATATAATGTTCGAGCTGCTTCTAACTGTGACATCTCCAAATCAAGTGTATTGACTCTTCCCAAAACTTCTGGACTATTAACAAATCGAGCACATCTGACAAAGACGAATAGAAAAAGGTCACATATTGTTAAGCCAAAGGACAAATTTTGGATAAAATTTTAAAAGTAAAATGGTCTTTGAGACCTTTCCACTGTTCTTTTTGTGAACCATGATTTGCCATTTTCGTTTTTTTCTACTTCCAGTCTAATAGAAGATTGAGTTCTCTGTGAAGCTTGAGATTCAAGAACACTCAAATGATTCACGAATGGCTCTATCAACCCTGAAGCCACTTTCTCTTTTTCTTCATTACTGGATACAAACAGTTCGCATCTGCAACACAGATATTAAACTGTGAGGCCAAAACTACAAACATGATCATCGGTACAGAGCATTTTACTTAGAGAAAAAGATTTTACTCACTGCGAATGTTTTGGCGAAAGCTCGAATACAACATAGTCAAGAACAGTATCAGGCTTCATTTTTCACACAAGTGAAAGCTTTTCTTTCTTAGACCAAAATGTGAATCATTCAATAGATTATGTCTCCTGAGAGTGCTATGATTTTCAACATAAGATTCTCAATTCGATGCCAACAAACCTGAAGAAGTGAAAGTAAAGTTGACAGTTTGTTAATCAACGACTATTACATGTAGCAATGAAAGCTTTACCCAAAAAGACGAATCAGAAATCAATCCGACAATAATAAGAGAAAACACAGCTCAGCAACTTGAGAAACATAACTAGATAGAAATCGAAATCGATGCTTCCCAGATCTGAATTCAATACTAAAACTGAAAAGAAAACTCCAAAATATTCCAACTTCGACACATCAAAGTAATCAAAAGCAAGAAAGTTGAGCAAATAAAGAAGGAAACGAAATTGAAACTCAAAGAACTTACAACTTAACCGATCCAAGCATTGAACAGAATCCGATTCCTTCCAAACTTTAGTAAACTTGGGTTCGGATCAGATATGAATATGTGAATACTTGTTGTCGTAAATCAATGGCGTTTGCTGAAAAATGCAATCTTTATTTATTTCTATCAAATTGAAGAAGAAGTTTGCTTCATCTCTCTTTCAAAACCTCACATTCTCTTTCTACTTCTCGTAACAGTCTGTCATCAGAAAATACGAAAGACGCAGAAGTCAAGAAGAAGATACCCACCCATTATTATCTTACCAAATTACCTTCCAATTAAACCGGGTTTGCTAAATTCAATTAAACCCGGTTTAGACCATATTATCTCCAAATTATCATATAGAAATTAGTTCCCTTGTTCTAATTCGAAAATAAAAGTAAGGTTGGATAGTATTAAGAGAGTTAACAGCTATTGAACGCACAGAGTTAAGCAATTTCATATATTGGTACAAGGAATTGGTTTATTAGAATTTTGAGGGGACAGGGGCAATATTGTAAGATCAGACAGAGTTGGAGAGGATGTGGTCAAGGCTCTAGTATGTGGACCAAACATGGAACATCCAATGATCGAATTTCAACGGTAATAACATTTTCTTTTCTTTTTTTAATAAAAATTTGGTAATAACATTTTGTTGGGAAACAAACTTATAAATTCGTTGAGAGAGACAACCAAACGTACGTCACATCTTCATCTCTTATTTTTTGTTTCTTCTCATAAAATTAAGGATATATATACATAAAATATTATATAATTCCTTTTGGTTTGTGGCAATCCTTGTGGAAAACAAATGAGTCCAAAATTTGTATTTTTTTCTATCCGATTTTCCAGTGGTTGATAATTGATCTCAACCATGTAAAAAGAGGTGTAGTGTAACTATGTATTTAATAGAAATCGTACATATGTGACCTAATATTCTATAAATCTTCCTTGTAACAATTATTAACAAAACATGTGATGTGAACGCGTAATATTATTCTCCACATTTTTAACATTAAAACCAAAAAATATTATTCTCCACTTTTAACAAAATAAAAATAAAAATAATTCGTCACAATATCAAAGATCCAGATATCGTAAGATCATAGCCAATATTAATGTGTTTATTTTTCGAATTAATTAGTAACATGGAATCGGCATTCATGCAAATGTAGAAAAACCTTAAACCCTACAATTTTAAGTTTTAACCCTTTTGTTTAAGTACTTAAAAGAAATTAATTAATTAAACTATTGGAAAAGAGAGAGAGAAGAAGATGGTTCTAGATTGTCGGTAAGACGTGAAGCTTGAGCACATGTGACATGACACATGTTCTTTCGATTCTCATTAATTCCTTTTCCTTTTGTCACCATGTGTTTTTCCTCTATTATTAATCTTTCATGCGGATATTATTTTATTGAAAAAATTGACTAATATAACCTAAATTTGTAATTATTAGGATAATCGTTTTTTATAATTATTTAAATAATCTACTTCTTATAAAAATATCCATTTTGCTATTCATTCTATAATATTTTTTACGTTGAATGAGAAAAGTTCATGTATTTTCTTCTTTTTTATGATTATCCAGATTTAAATACTCGTGTTTGTTTAAAATTCAATTCTAGGTTGTGTTATAATTGAAGGTAATTGATTAGTCTGTTGGAGAATAAAGTTATGTTTCATTCAATTTATGTTTTTCCTTTTGATTATGTAATAACCATGGAGTTTTCACTAAGTATTGAGTCATCAATCCCTATTAAGATGATTGATCGATCCTAATTGATTTTGATCAAAAAATTTTGCGATCGTATAGACCGATCGATCTATACATATTGTTTGATTGTTTTTCGATGTACAAGTCTTATTACACAATTGTTTAAAATGAGATCGATCGGTCTATGTCAAGATTGATCGACCTACACATTATACGACACATTAAGAATGTAAATGTGTAGATCAATCGGTCTTGACACATACCGATCGGTCCAAGCAATACCCGTACATAATTTTTCCTCTTATATGTTTAATGCTATTTATTTTTATTTTTTTCGATAGGATGGTGACTCAGAAAAGCGATGATTTAGGATTTCCAAAACGACTTTTTAAACTTGGTACTGAGCCGAAATTCAAAAGAAATATTAATTATCATAGTAAGACTGAATTTTTAGAAGAAGTTAGTTATGTTGTTGGAGAAGAAGTGTGGAACAAAATAAGAGATTCTTCGTTCGGAGTTCTTATAAACTTCATCGAAAATAAGTTCACTTGGTCTTCAAAGGTTGTGGATTATATTCTTCAGAAATAGCTTGTGTATAAAATAAAACATGAGATTTAGTGCTTGTTTGGTAATACACCTGCTAGACTTTCTCTATAAGAGTTTGAAGCCATAACGACTTTAAACTGTTCACCTTTTTCATATGATAAAGAGTTTTATGTAAGCACTAATGAGCATGAGTTGTTGTGGGAAAAACTGAAAATCAAAGGAAAAAGTCTTTGCAAGAAGGATTTGAAAGTTGTGTGGAGACGTAGCTTCTTGGTCAACATATGAGAAAACTCGCTTCGCATATTTGTCTATTGCATCAGTCATTTTGGGCTACGATGATAGTGGTGCAACTTAGCACATCACTAACGAATATGGTGATTGATTTGTCTAGATTTGAAAAGTATCCCTGGAGAAGATTAGCTTTCAAAGAATTGATAGAGTCAGTAAAAGATGTAAACTTTACTGCACCATCATGATGCCCTATTCACGGGTTCATACAATCACTCCAAATATGAGCATATTGTGTTGTACCTAATCTTGGTGCAAAAATTGGTCGGCCATCACACGTTGCTTGTCCTCTTCTTCTAAAATACATACAGAGGTACAAAAGGAAAAAAGAATGTGGACATCCATACTATTGTACTAGAGAATGAGGTAATATTTTTTTTGTGGTAATTTTTCAGATTTTGCAATTTTTTTTTATTCCAATTGGTTATTTTATTTTTTGGTATGCAATGTAAAGCAACATAACTGCTGTAATGAACGATTTGACACATGCTGTTTGGGATAATGATCATGGTGACAAAGAAATTGATGTTCTTCTCCAAGCCATCACGAAAGAAGGTGGTTTAGGAGTTGTAAATTGGGTTGATCAAGGATTGAACAGTTTAGGAGAAGACGTACCTGCGGAAAGCCGTAATGGAATTAAAGAGGAGAACATTGTGAAAGCATCCTTTAAACAGAAAAAACAAATGTTAAAAACGAGGGAGGAAAAAAATAAATCATTGAATGTTTCCGGATTTAATTTTTTAAATGAGATGGTTGAAGTTTTACAAGATAAAAATAATGCTCTTGAGGCCGAATTAGACGATATGAAGAAAAAGATGAAACAATTTGAAACGATGCAGATAAGAATTGTTTTTCTTGAGGAAGAAGTGAAGAAGAAATATTATGAAGTGAGCTTGTAAGGATTGAATTGCTCGAGAAAGAAGTGACAACTTTGGGAGGGAAATCAAAGACTACTGAGGTAGATCACAATATTTTTTAAGTTTAAGTAAAAAATACTATTTTGTATTATTAATGGTTTTTTTGGGGTCTAATATGCAACGTTTCGAAATACCTATATTGAGAGACTATATTTTTGGCGATGCGCCTACATCCGAAATACTGGCTGATTTACGTGAAACGAAAACTGCTCACCAGAAATTGATCTTATCAGATGATGAAAGCACAACAGAGGGAAGCTACCAAACTCAAAAAAGGTATGAAGATTTTTCCCATCTTTCTTCGCCTGTGAAGATATTTGAGCCCAATTCCTTGGTAGTTGAAAATTTTACTGAGAAAAAAATTAACAAAGCACTAAAGGAAATGGGTAAAAACGAAGATGCTAAAAATATCAGAGGGAAAAGCACAAGAGTGATAAAACCTAGATCTTCCTTAGCAACACCATATAAGGTCTACGACCATGCTATCGATATCATAAATAAAAGTTTAAAGACACATGTGGGAGTTGAATGTGATCCATTTGCACCGGTGGATTCTCAGAAAATTAAGGCTTTGGATGATTGGCTTGAATTAAAGCTGTAAGAAATCTTTTTTTCTTTATATTTATTTCTTATGTTTTTAGATATCTTAAAATATCATTTACTTATAATTGTTATTAACTTTCAATTTTAAATTTCAGAAATTATCAAATTGGATACAATGGCGAAAAGTTTTTGAATTTAATACGGACTCCACAAGGCTGACTAACTACGCTGGTAAGTTTACGTCATTCACATTTACCATGTTTATTATTATATAATTATTTTTTTGGTTTTATTAACAGAAGGCTCAGTCTCAACATCTATCAGATTAATAGGTTCTGCATATGAATTGTACCAATAAGACTTCGTGTATTACTGATCAATGAACATTTGCAAAGACACATTTTGTCGCTTCATAACAGTAGCAAGAGCATGTTCACAAAATATCTTATCGATATCAAATACACGACAATTACAAGTTTTCTGTCACATAAAAAGAAAATTAGTAAAATAATTACAAGCAAAATAAGATAAATATAAACAAACTAAGTCATACCTCTTACAGATCAACTACACAATTAGGATCACAACGAGTGACCTAAATACGTTGGCTATCGATGTGCTGCACAGTAAGTGTATTGCCCATATTTGATCTTTCAGCCAAAGGTTCCTCTACACGAGATGTGAACAATATTTGTAGTTCCATAGCGAGTTCACGACGTTTCACAAACCACTTTGCAATTAGCTTGCACAATTACTCTAAAAAACAAGCGATCGAATATTCACGAACACCCCTCAGGACATTATTCAAAGACTCAACGATGTTGCTCGTCATTATGTCATACCTATTACCTGGAAAATTTGCCTGGGACCATAATTGATCATCAACATTCTCCAAATAAGCTGCAAGTCGAGGATCCTCAGTCTTGATATCCTTAAAAATTGCTGTAAATTCAGAAACTTTGTAGACATTAATGGTCTTTTTAACCAACTGCAGCGTATTAGAATTTTTGAGTCATCTGATGAGATTTTGGAAGAGGTGATAGGTACAAATTCCCCATTTGGAAAACTTAAACATCTTTTAACAGATTTTTCAATGGACTTGTGTCTATCTGATATAATTATCAACTTTTCATGGTCACAGCAAACCAAACGCAACTTATCCAAAAACCATTCCCATGAAGCATCATTCTCACAATCAATAATTCCAAAAGCCAATGGGAATATCATACCACTACCATCTTGCCCAGCAACTACCCACAAAATACCTTTAAACTTTCCCTTCAGATGAGTCCCATCCAAAACCACAACTTTTCTTATAAACTCAAACCCAATGATACATGCACCGTATGCAATGAACAAATACTTAAATCTATCTTGTTCATCGCATTCAAGTCTAGAAATTGTACCTGGATTCACAACATTAATCTTATGTAAATAAATGGGCAAATCTTCATAACCATTATCCCATGTACCTCATACTATTTCACGGGCAAACACTAATGCCATGTATAATTTCTAGTAATCAATATCAATACCATAGGCAGTCTTCATGGACTCTGTTATATGCGAAAGTCTGATACCAACACCAATGCTCCCAAATTTAGCCACATACAACTCCTTAATAGATTTAGGTGTAGCTTGTCAATGACAAGCACCCCTCTTCGTAGCAGAACATGTGTGAGTTCCTATGTATTTTCTTATTTTAAACTGAGCCGTTTTTTTATTGTTGATGCATGAATCCTCCAAGTACATCATGTGACATGACATTGCAATACCAGCAAACTTTTTGTCGATTTGATAGTTGTATAATCAAAGTTCCCAAAATCAATGATTCAATGTAGTTTCTTCAGTAACTCATCATTGTTACCATATATTTTTCTTTCTTTAATATCATCAAAAGCATGAAGAGTGTTTTGAGTACATTCAAAATTATCTCTCTGTTGCTCTTCGAAATATTCTTATAAAGAACAATCTGAAGAATCTGGTTCAAAATTGATGGGACCGAAATGATTGCCCTCTACGTCAATATCAAATGTAAAACTTCCTGATTCATTAAAACTATATTCTTCAAGTGCACGTCTTTGTGATTGTATTTCACATACTTTATTTGGAAAAGCATTGTTTGCCTCATCTTCACAACTTCCATCAAGTGTACCACTTTTTTCTTCATCCTCATTACAATCCTCGTTGTCCACATCAATAGTACAACTATTTTCATCGTAGTTCTTAGATTTATCTAACGTCCAACTTGTTTCTGAATATCGTTATTTATCTGCACACAAATAAAACCATATAAAGATTAGTAAAAGAGCTATTCAAATTAATCAAAATAAATCAGAAACTTATCAAAGAAAACAGTTTCTAAACGTCTGGGAAGTACAGATCGATCGATCTGTGTATGGATCAATCAATCTGTACTTCACTGACAAATTTTGTTTTTTAAAAAAACCGATCGATCTGTGCTTACGACGGAACAAAATTTTCCGAAAGTCATAGATCAATCGATCTGTGTTTGATATGTAATTGGTATGCCAAAAAAAATTTCTAGACTTGCCAGAAGTCTGTGTGGGCAGACTTGCATGAAGTCTACCAAACTAAAGGATTTCAATTACGTAACCCTAAAACAAATAGTTTGGTTATGTTGTTACCTAAAAATCCATAGGCAATGAATCCTGATTGATGAAACTAAAAAATCTTTTGTTTCTTTCGCCATGGTTTTAAAAATTTTGAGTACTGAGATAATTTCTTATCAATATTTATATTTTTAAATGGATAAGAATATTTCTTTTGTATACCTAGAATATTTTCTATATTTGCTTAAGATTATTTATATAGTTCCAAATTATCTATTTTGGTAAAATTACAGTTTTTCCAACTTTATAAAAAAAGAATATTTTGCTAACTAAAACTAGTAGACAAAAAAGTGGTTTATTGTAGTAATTTATAAAATTTTAGGTTACTTAAGTAATTTATAAAATAAAGTAGGTTATTGTAGTAAATTTTTCTATTTTATTTAATTTTTAATTACTTTGACGAGTCATTAATTGCTCCCTCTAATTCAACTTAGTTGATTACTAACATCAATTATATCTACTTTCTTTTAATCATTGGGAATTTACACAATTAGCCTGATATAAATGATTTGGAAAAAGAAAAAAAAGTAAACCGGGTTAGTACAAGTATGAAAATGTGACTTGATTGGGTAATAGTTTTTTTGGTACCGTAAGGGATCTTATTAGAATATAGACTTAGGAATATTTCATATACGATATATTCTCGTCTTTTACTTAGCAAACAATGTTTGTCTATAAATACGATTATAACACAATGAATAAAATTAGTTTTGCACAAACTATTTCATTGTATCAGGACAATCCTAAAAATTAACCTAAAATTTTTGAAACCTTTCTTGATGGGACAACTTCTCTTGTTACAAAACGAGACACAATTATTCTGAATAATACACATGAGTTGTCTAACATCTTATATGTTCCAAAAATTGACTCTACTTTGATTTATGTGCTAAGTTTCTGAAGCATACTAGTTGTATTGTCATCTTTACTGAAATTTTGTGTTTCTTACATGACTGGTATACGTGGACTTTGATTGGTAAGGGGAGAAACGCGAGAGAATGTAGTACTTCAATGGGGTTCTTGCTGCTCGTGTAAAAAAAGTTGTTAAGGATACTTCTTCACCAGCCTTGTGGCACTGTAGATTAGGACACCATTTTTCCAGTGTCGTGCCTAAGGTTATAGGTGCCTAAGGCAACTAAAACAATACTTGTAATATATATTTTTTTTGTCAAAAATTGAATCGACAAGGTCTTATCTATACCCTAACACAACTCTTAAATTTCCTAATTAATCTACCAAATTGTAGAGAGGAGAAATTGAACCCTAGATGTCATAGTCATTAGTTGGATTATCTTAACTACATAAGAACTTGACAATATAAAATTTTCTATAACATAAATATAATTTAATTTAATATAACATATATAAATAAAACAAAATAAAATCTTTTCACAAAATTTTCATAATATATGTTCTTTTTCTTTCTATATATAAGTTAACTAAGCCATTTTTGTGATACAGTTGATCACAAATAAGATTTAATCAATTTTAGATTTGAAAAAGATTTTTTTAGCAGAGACAGGTAGAACTAAATCCAACATAATATAACCTAGAAACCCCATTATAATATATGATTTGAAAAAAAAATTAGGGGTCCCAAAAATTAGATTTATTTGAGGGGGTCCAAGGGGAATGTTTTTTTTTTTTTTACTCATAGGCATACCTCTACCTTCTTCCACAGCTTTGTTGTCTTTTGTTGAGATTGATCAGTCTTCTTGTGATTCAGATAGAATAAAGACTTACAAGGTTTGTTTGCGTTCAAAGCAAACTCGCACGATTTTTCCTTTGAATCTAATAAAACAACATCTTGTTTTGAATTGGTTCTTGTGACATATGGGGACCATTATCGTACTCACACTCATTCTGGTTGCATATACTTTCTCACGGTTGTTGACGATTTCAGTAGATGTGTATGGACGTTTTTGATGATTGAAAAATCAGAGGTAGCAAGGTTACTACAAAATTTTTGCTCAATGACTAACTGTTAATTCCACAAAAATGTTAACTGTATTAGTAGTGACAACGGTACATAGTTTATGTGTCTCACATCATTCTTTCAAGAACATGATATACTTCATCAAACATTGTGTGTGGATACACCACAACAAAACGGAAGAGTGGAATGCAAGCACCACCACATTTTGAATGTTGCAAAAGCGTGTATGTTCCAAAGCCACCTTCCAATACAATTTAGGGGCGAAAGTATACTCACTGATACCCATTTGATCAATCGAACGCCATCTCGAGTTCTTGATGGTAAGACTCCATATAAGGTTTTATTCGAGAAATTACTTGTGTACACTATGATCAAGACATTCAGATGTCTCGCCTAATCACATCATCGACCACTTGACAAAGACCAATTTGGCTCACACAATCGGAAATGCGTGTTTGTCGGATATCCTTTGGGGAAAAATGGATGGAAATTGCATGATCTTGAACAAGAACGATTTTTTTTGTAGAGATGTAGCATTTCATGAAGATATCTTCTCATTTGAGACAACACCTACTATCTCTACATCTCTTTCTACGTCTATTGATATAGTTGATGATGATTGGTTACCACTAGTGGATGTTCCAACGTTGACGACCACACCAACATCTGAACCACCACCATTGATTCAGGTAACATCACCAGAAACTTTGCCAAGAACATAGTCACCTTATACTCTTGACATACCACCTGTGGTCGAGAATGTTTTTTGAGTTCCTATAACCTTGATAAACGATCAGTCTTTTTCAATGCAAACTGAAACTCTAAGCATATGAAAACGATCAAGAAAGCCTTCGGTATTGCTCAAGGATTTTGTTACTAAACACGTACACTCTCACACTCGTCACTCCTCTCCTGGTCTCACCACATCAAATCCCTCAACGGTCTCTAGTAAGGTTCTATATATGATCTCAAAGTATCTAACAAATTCTGGTTTTTCAGCAAATCATATCAACTTCATTGTTGTTGTCCTTGATGGTCACGAACCGCAACATTACAAAGAAGCAGTTCAAATACAAGAATGGTGTAAGGCCATGAAACGTGAGATCGAATCACACTTGGAATGTCACTGATTTACCTCTTGGAAAATAAAATATTGGTTGTAAATGGGTATACAAACTAAAATTCAATTTTGATGGTACCTTATAGAGGTACAAAGCACGTATAGTTGCGCTGAGAAATCGCCAAAAGAAAGGTAGACTACGATGAAACCTTTACGTCAGTAGCAAAGCTTACCAAGGTTCCATATCTTCTTGGTTTTGCTGCAACCAAAGCTTGGGAAATCCATCAGATGGACGTACACGATGTGTTCCTCCATGGTGATTTAACTAAAGAAGTTTACATGAAACAGCCTCTAGGATTTCACTCATCTGATCCCAAGAAAGTATGTCGCCTAAGAAAATCACTCTATGGGTTACGCCAATCCCCTAGGTGTTGGCTTGCCAAATTCTCCGCTGCATTGAAAGAAATTGGTTTCAAACAATGTAAGCAAGACTACTTTCTATTCTCCTTGATCAAATGTGATGATATTCTCCATGTGCTTGTGTACTTGGACGATTTCGTGGTTGCATGAAACAATCTTGAACTTATAACTCGTTTCAAGACTGCTTTAAGCAACGTATTTCATATAAAGGATCTTGGCAAACTAAAATATTTCTTGAGAATTGAGGTATCAATAAGTGGAGATGGTATCTGCCTCTCACAACGAAAATACGCTTTAGACATCATTACAAAGGCTAGTCTTTCTGCAGCTAAACCAGTCACAACTCCAATCGAGTTGAACCATAAACTCAACTCTCTTGAAGGTCTCGCATATGCAGATCCATCATAGTATTGACATCTAACTAGGAGGCTCATTCACTTGTCCATTACACAACATGATTTAAACTATGTGGTACATATCCTCTCCCAATTTATGCAAGCTCCGCTGCAAGGACATTGGGATGCTGCAATGCGTGTTGTCCGCTAACTCAAAGACACGTTTTCTTAGGAAATATTGCTCAGATCCGACAATGATCTTACATTGACTGAATATTGTGACTCCGAATGGGCTGCTTGCCCACAAACTCGTTGTTCACTGTCGACCTTTATTGTTTATCTTGGCGACTCACCTATCTCCTGAAAGACAAAGAAACAAAACACTTTCTCTTGTTCGTTTGGTGAAACGGAATACATGTCAATGGCTTACACATTTTGTGAGCTCAAGTGGCTGAAAGAACTACTCAACACATTCGGTTACAAGTATTTTCATCCTATGCCTCACTTTTATGATAGTCAAACCGTAATACATATTGCTGGAAATCTGGTGTTTCACGAGCGCACCAAACACATTAAAGCCGACTATCATCAAGTGGTCTTATCAAAATCGAACACATCACCACAACAGATCGAATCACATACTTGTTTACAAAGACATTACCTGGTCTGACGTTTCAATATATGATGTCCAAATTAGGTGTTCGAAATTTCGAGCCACCTACTTGAGGGGAGAGGGGAGGGTATTAGAGTATAGACTTAGGAATATTCCATATACGATATATTTTTGTATCTTACTTACCAAACAATGTTTATCTATATATATGATTATAACACAATGAATAAAATCAGCTTTGCACAAACTATTTCAGATCTCATGTTCAAGTCCATTCTTTAGAAAAATTATTCACATATATATCCTGGTTTCTAAGAGGATATACGGTTGAAACATAATAATAAATAAAATTTTAATCCATTTTTGTGGGTGATGCGAAGTTTCTAGTGGTTGGTTGGAGTTTATTATCACCTAAAAATTGAAACTTCTAGGTTTTTTAAAAAATAAAGTGTGTAAATAATATGAATCTTATTCCATAATAAATAAAAAATGAAAATTTTGATCACTCAATTCATAATCGAATGGAGGAGATTTCTTTTTTTTATATTAGAAAAGCTTATATTAACCAATCCAAGAGGAATACAATATTTAATACAAAAACCGGCCGAAAAATAGATAAATCTCCGAAAACAAGAGCCCAAATAAAGGAAACTACGAGACTCTAGAGAAAACAAAATTAAGACTGTAAGAACAGAAACCCAAGATTTTACAACCTCAAATCGAAGCCTTGCAACACCTTCAAACATCACAAAGAGGAATACAATATTTAATACAAAAACCGCGAGAAAAATAAATAAATCCCCAGAAACAAGAGCCCAAATAAAGGAAACTACGAGACTCCGGAGAAAACAAAACTAAGGCCGTAAAAACAGGAATCCAAGATATTAAGACCTTAAACCGAAGCCTCAAAACACCTTCAAACATCACAAAGCCTAAAGCAAAACGAATCCTCTTATGGCGAATGAGTGTACAAATAGATTAAAGAACACATAACTACACCGAGAAGAACAACATCTCCCGAAAATGGCAAAACCGGAACTGATACACAATTGACCATTTGATGCAACAATAAAGCCCTAAATCAGAAAAGACCTCAAACGAATCTTGGAAGTACGGACAAGGAGCGAACATACCCTCTACACATAATAGTCAAACCCAACAGAGCACAACTCCCGCTTGAACCTAGAGAGGAAGCCTAAATGATCAAGGCAGCAATTAATCGAGAACCTGACTACAAATCTGACTAGTTCATAACTGGATCTAAACCAAACTAAAACCCTAATCGATGACCAAATAAACTGTAAAACTTAAAACTCAAAGTCGGAAGAAAGAGTCATTGGAAATGGTGGACCGGAGACAAATCTTGCTAAGACTGCGGAGCACCTTAAGGAGCCAGACAATCACCGCTAGACTATTGAATGAGGGCAGAAAACCAAATAGATCGGACAGACGAAAATGCAGAAAAAGAGAGCAAAGATTACCGAATACAACTCCAAAATTGTCTACCCAAATTTAGATTAAACCGAAATTTAGATTGGTTCAAATTTCACAAAACCAAAAAAAAAGGTAGCTTTTTATGAAGGCGGTAGAACCCACAGCCACAAAGAAAAGATGTAGAGGTGGTTTAATGGGTCCCGCTATCCACTAAAACAACCGCATCATCAAGCGACTAACTACTAAAATGTGAATGAATTTTTTTGTTATTAAACCAAAAAGAAAAAAAGGGAATTTTTAAAATGAATTGAGTAGAGATAGATCATAGATCCAACGGTGAAGATTTGACAGTGATAAAAACAGCGGTCCCACCATCTGACCAGTCGGTGTTTACACGTTTATCACAACACACATTCTAAAGGAACAAAAGAGAAAAAACAGTAGTTCTATGAAACAAAGGAAAGAAGATACGAGTGTCCGTACGGTTGAAGCATTCCTGTAAAGTAAGAGGAAGCCATAGAGTGAAGGTAAAGGTAGAGAAGAAGAAGATTAGAGCAGCCATTTTCACTCCAATAGATCCTCCAATCCATCATAGATATTCAATCAAATAAGTCAGAACGGATTGATTACACTGAACCTGCTTCCCCTAGTTTAGCTGTAATCTCCCTTATTCAACACGATGATACCATTCTTAATCTAAGCTTAGTTGACCAGAAAGGATAGGCTAAGTTAAACAAAAGGTTAACATAACTTCATGGTTTGTATATAGATTTTTTTATTTCACGAACATGGTAACAACATGGCTCAGTGTGATAACCAATGTTGCCTCCAGATCAAGACAATGCAACAATCTTTTTGGCCAATTTAGGCCTGGTTTTTACAAACTAAAACCAAAAAAACAGAAACATCACAATCTCAAGGCAATCTCAATGCTTTGATCCAGTCAATTTCAACTCGGAAATCACCTGGTCCTGATTTAGCTCCAACTGCACCACCTTCTGCATTTAATGACAGTGACATACCCACAACACGACCTGGATTCATCTCCATTTCCACATCTATAACATTTCCTCTCCATGTTGGCAAGTATCGAGCTAGAGGGATCTGATATAAAATACCTCAGGTTATTGATAAGCCTTAGACTAGAACTGAAACACTCAAGTGAACTCATAATCTCAATCTGTCTTGTTGGTCAGGAGGTTATATCTATCTAAAGAGTTAAAAGCAAAATATAATGCGTAAATTGATCAATATCTGTAGAAGTAGGACTTGCCTTAGCTATATACCAATTGTCCTTTGGAGCAAAAACAAAAGCTTGCCACGAGTTATCTTCTGATTGCCCCGGTGAGTTTACCCAGTTTTCAGTATATATCTGAATCAAAATCAAGGCTTCGTATAAAACTCTTTCGCTCCTACAACAATTATTGTTTCATATCGACTGGGGTAGAGGAAAGGACAATATCAACATGAAACTTACAGTTGAGATATAACACCTTCCATCTCCTCTGAGCTTCAGGGCTATTGCATCATACCCATCGAGATCAATAAAGCCATCAAACTGCAAAAGCATAGGAATTTAAAATCACTTGCAATAGTATGCTTCGCTGACACAAAAAGTCTCCGAGTTACAAAACCAAGATGAAAATATAGTAACCCTTTTTCCTTTTTTTCTTTAAACCAAAACTGAAAGACAGAAAATAGATTTCGAATAAGAATGCTTTGTAAGAATAAAAGCTCTGCGTTGTTAACCTTCTTCGAGCGCATTCCACAGAAACCACTCCGACTGATTTTCCATTTTGATTCATCGCTAATGTCTACCGATAGGTTCCCCGAGAAAATTCCTATAAAAGATATTCGGGTGAAAAATATCCCCAAGTAGAGCAGTGTAGAAACACAACGAAACATTAAGAAATGTTGGTAGCATAACGTAGAAGAAATCTTATATTTTTTTGATGAATTTCAAAATAACAACATTCTAAATAGCAGGTAGTCAGGTAGATAAAAGAAGAAAATACTAAGTTGCCTACCAGTGCAATCTGATCCATCTCCTTTATCTGGGATCTCCAAGGAAGCCGAAGATAAGCCTGTAAAATATGCATCAAACATGTAGCCCAAAAATATATTTGTAATGCATAGATACTCATTACAGGGGAGATGCTTGAACCTGTCTGCTAAGTACCTCCATATTCAGAATCCGAATAGAGATGCCATTTTTTCAAGTCTTCTTTCGAGTGGAACTTGAATATATGTTTCTCTGCAGGTGGTACCCATTCTTCAATGTTCCACGTAAGAGCTAACAGTTTAAAGAGTGGTGAAGAAGTCAGAAACTAACACTCCCTGCTACATTTAACAGCATGAAGGCTAGTAGAGAAAGAAAAATGTACAAATATTTGCAAGTATTGGAATATAAAACCAACGTCATTTTCCCCTCAAGCATCACTCGCTATCAGTTACTGTCCAAGTTTAAGCACAAGCATAGCTGAATAAAAGAAAACATCGACACAGACAAAACTGCCAAAAGATCAAAGATTTAGTACGACACATCATAATTGAAGTAAAAGTAGCAGCTGAATACCCTTCTTTGTTGCATTTACTGAGGCTTGCAACAATGATCGAAATCTTGACATGTCCCTGCAGCTGGTTTACGAAATGAGAACGGTCAAAGCTTGCATCACTCAGCTGATTCTTAAAGTTTAAAGCTCCCATTTCCAATGTTAATAACCAATCATACACACAAAATCTCAATAACCAGAACCACACTCTACCAAAATATAAAAGATAACGTCTTTGCAGGGTTAGCTAAATCAGAAATACGCATTATAGACAGAAATACTATTTTATTCATCGGAGAGGCATGAGGCTACACTCTACAGTGATGTGAATCCAGCAACATTAGGAGCCAAAGCTAGGACCCAATACAAGAGCTTTACTCTTGGATCCATATGAAAAGAAAAAGATAATGAGAAGCCAACGACTACCACCAACAAAAACCATGACTAAGACTATTACGGTTGAAGCATTTTAACAAACATCTTGTAAGCAAAAAATCAATCAATAGAGTTGTACACAGCAAAAAATAAACAATTTGGCGCCAGAGCCTTCGGATAAAACCCTAAACATATTATAGAAGGTAATTAAAAGATTGCCACTACAATTCATCTCTACTCAGTAGTTCGCAAGAGAAGGATGAGCGAAAAACTAACTAAAAACTAGAAGATCTGATAATTGGAACAAGCAAAATGCTTACAACACGCTAATGATTATCTCAATTTTTTGGGTTCTCACTGAACGGTGCGAGGGTAGTAGAACTCACTCACAGGATTTGCCGTCACCGTGGTCGGACACCGATTAGCGGAAAGTCAAACTTGAAGCCCAAGTCGCACGTCTTCTTTGTGACTGATCTTTTTCATGGGCCGTTTAATGGGCCTATTTGGCCCAAGTTCCCTTATACAGCCTTGTTAGCACCGACAGGTCACAAGAGTATATATACTTTTTTTTTTGGTTGGAACAAGATTATATATACTAATGTTGACACTTGGTTGACAAAAATAAAATAAAAAAGGAAAAATACTAATGTTGACATTTATTCCACAAATTTTCCAATAAATTTTTAAAAGAAAGTTTGGTGAAACTAACTAATAATGAAAATAGTTGAATAACCAATTTCAAGTAATATACATATTCTAACAGGGTTAGCACAACAAAGTAGCTTTGGGCGTAACAAAAAACGTTACAGGAAATCACGGGTATAAATTAGGAATGATAAGTTCTGGAAATTAGATGTATTTTCCAAAAAATTTCCATCACATAGCTGGACAAAATTTTCAGGAATCGGAAACAATACGAGAATTTTGAGACCAAAAATTTACTTCTCTAACTATTTCCAAAGTCCTATTAAATCTGGAAATTGTGGTACACATACGGGAAATAGTTTGGGAAATACGAGTAATCAAAAATTAATAATATTATTATAAGTTATATAATCAATATAACGAAAATATCAATGTCTAAAAGATATATCAATATTCGATACATAAAATATATGGAATTTTAGTGTTAGAATTTGTAATTAAATGACTAACATTACCACTTTTTTCAAAAATACTAGTATTTTCATATTAAATAATTTGTATTCATTGTAAAGTTTATAAAATTTTAAGTCAAATATTGTTATGGACTTGATCTTAATTATTTGAAACATATCTAATATTTGAAATCCAATATATTTTAACGTTTTGTTAACGTAAATAAAATTCCGTTCCAAGAAATTTTCGGACCCATTCCTGACATTTTCTCTTACCTGTTTGAATATTATCCTAAACGAAAAATTAGAATTTTTCATTCTCAAAAAATACGGAAATTACAGGACTGGAGCTGGATGAAACAATATTGGACCAATTTTACTCTTTTATATTTATATTTATAACGGACCAAGACTACAACAAAGATTTATATTTATAATGGACCAATTTTACTCTTTTATTGATATGTTCGTCCACAGTTATAACTCGAGTAATTAAGTAAAGTCCTTTAGCATTCAAAGCCGAAAGTACGTGTAGCAAGGTCTTTTTTTGTAGTTCCGGGTCTCACGTCTGCAAAATGTGTGTCTTTTTTTTTCATATGATCTCCTATTTATAGTTTCTTTCCAACTTTCTCTTCCTTCCAAGATTGATATTGATCTTATTTCCAGCTTCTATTTTTTGGATCAAATAAGTAATGGGTCGAAAGTAAACTTCTCTTCTTAGTAGATCGAACTCAATTATTGTGATAAGCTTTAGGGACAAGTCCCACATACGGCGAAGTACTTGTAGTAAAATACCACATTTATTGTTTTTTACACCTGATTTCTACTTAAGAAATCACGTTTATCCTACTAGTTATGCAGTAAACATTGTTAGATAAAAAAAATGGTGTCTAAAAAGATCATATACTTTTAACTAATATATACTCTAAGAAGCTTATAGCATATGATTGATGAATCACCCTTTTGTACAAATAATATAAAGTCATCATATAATATAAAAAGTAAAATACGAAGTTATTTTGTCGGAAACACAAGGAGTGTTTGTCTCTGGAAGACTAATATCGGACAATATTCTGTTGGCACATGAGATCTTGCACCACCTCCACACGAATAAATCAGGTTAAGAACAATTCATGGCGGTAAAAACGGATATGTCCAAAGCCTACGACAAATTAGAATGGAACTTCCTTGAAGTAACCCTTAGAAAGCTGGGATTTCAGTGGGCATGGATTCAGCTCATCATGCGTTGCGTCACTACGGTAACATACTCCGTACTCATTAACGGATCCCCCTTTCGTCTGGTGAAGCCAAAACGAGGACTAAGACAAGGTGACCCCTTATCGCCTTTCTTATTCGTTCTGGGGACGGAAGCGTTAATTTACATCATGCGCAAAGCCGAACAGGAAAAAACAATTACTGGCATCCGATTGATCCCAATGGCCCAACTATTCAGTAACTTCTTTATGCCGATGACGGTCTATTTGTCAGCAAGGCCACAGTACAGGAAGCCACAGCCCTAAAGCAAGGCTTCAATGAATATGAGAGGATATCAGGCCAATGCATAAATTTTAATAAATCTGCAGTAGCGTTTGGCTCCAAGATCAGTGCAGATAGGCAGGCGGAACTTAAAAACATTTTGCACGTACACTCTAGCCATGGGATTGGGAAATACATGGGCCTACCTGAGTGCTTCAAATGCTCCAAGAAGGACATCTTCAATTTCATATCAGACAAACTTGCAGTGCAAACGGATAACTGGTTCTCCAAAACCTTATCCGTAGGTGGTGAGGACGCAATGATCAAATTAGTAGCGATGGCCTTGCCAGTCTATGCTATGACATCTTTCAGATTGTCTAAGTCCCAGAGTCAGAAACTCACAAGTGCAATGAAACAATACTGGTGGAATTCGACAAAAAATAGGAGGAAAATTCCATGGATAGCCTGGAAAACCATGAGTAAACCTAAGAAAGAAGACAATATGAGCTTCAGAGCCATAACAAAGTTTAACCAGGCACTACTAGCCAAATAAGCGTGGAGGCTGCTCAGCAGACCAAGCACGCTGCTTGCAAGAACTTACAAGGCGAAATACTTCAAAAATTCCTCCTTCTTAGACTCCGGAGTAGGGACCAAACCCTCGCACGCCTGGAGAAGTATATGTCATGGATGAGAACTACTACATCAAGGACTAATCAGACAAATTGGCAACGGTAGAAACACTTACGTCTGGACAACTAAGTGGATTTACCATCACTAGCCAAGACCGTCGATAAGCAAGGAGACCCAAATGAATGTCTTACTTAAAGTGTCTGACTTAATCGACGATGAGGATTGGGACTACCAAAAAGTTTTTGATACTTTCCTACCGATGGATGCCCAAAGAATACTGGAATTTCCCCCAATGTGGATGAGGAAGATTCATGGTTATGGTGTTACAACAACTCGGGGGAATATACGGTGAAAAGCGGAACATGGCTACTTAACCGACCAAACAATTCGGGGTTTAACCAAGAGAGGGCAAGTCTAGACTTTATCTCCACTCTCAAAGCCAAAATCTGGGACTTAGACATTCCCCAGAAAATTGCGATCTTTCTCTGGAGAACATTATCGGGTGCCTTAGCAGTGAATGAACGACTAAAAGCACGGACTATACTTAGTAATGACCAATGTCCCATATGCAAAAACAAAGTGGAGACCATAAATCACTGTCTCTTCATATGCCCCCCGACGAGATTACTACTAGCTATGACAACAACTCCTATTCCTCACAGGGGATACTCGCTGTAATCACTTCACTCCAATATGGCTTTTGTCCTGAACAACTCGAGAGTGAACACAAGTACAGATCAAATGTCCAAATTTCCTTGGACTCTGTGGGCGATTTGGAAAGCGAGAAACAGTCATGTAATCCAAGGTAATCAAATGGACCATAAGGAAATCCTGAGAGAGGTTCATCGAGATATGGAACAATGGAACATGGCCAAGGAAGAAACAATCAACATGAATAGGAGATTGAAAAAAAACTCCACGACAATACAGAGTATGGAAGTCCCACGCCGGACACACAGAGTCAACTGAGCGATGGCTTGGAACACAAGGTCTCACCTGCACGGAGCGTCTCTCATGATCATCAAGCCTGATGGAACCATATGGATACACACTAGACACGTGATCGCGGAAGCATCCTCACATACCCACCTCGCCTACAAGGGACTTTTATGGGTAATAAAGACAACCTTGGAATTAAAACTAATGAATGTGGAAGTTCGAATCAGCAATATGCAAGTCTATAACATCGTCTCTAATCCAGAGAATTGGCCTCGCTACAAAACCTGGACTAAAAGAATCAGAGACCTCACATGCCAGTTCACAGAGTTTCAGGCTGTGCGTGATCACCTTAAAACCAATCGTAAAGCCTTAGTCATTGCACATAGTGTTGTTAAAGAGGGACGGTTCAATGAGTATATAGCCATAGGCGAGCCATCATGGGTCAATCTTGCCACCCCCGAAACAGTAACTCAGCCCCCACCTGCAACTAGCTCGGTACAGGCTCGTGACACCACCAAGACTGGCGCGAATGGGCCTAGGAACTAAATCGGTCCAATAAAAGGCAGTTAGACGAGATGGGCCAATTCATGGTGGTCCATGATCACTCAGCCTTGCCCAGATTAGCGAATTTTATCAGGTGGGCCAAAAGTCGATCGCTGTTGGGCTATATAGAAGGAGGTTCCTCACATTTAATAGGTGTTTGACTGTTTGGGCAATTGGGCCATAAACTGAAATCCGAGTATTTTGGCCATCAAGAGCATATCGGACTGGGGTCCAGATGGACCTTTACTGCAAATGGGCTAGATCACTCATGAGCCTTAAACATGCATTCTTTTATAGATTTTAGTTAAGTACATAAGTGGACTCTTTGATACTCCCACCTTGCCATCATGCCGTTAAAGATCTCACAAGCAACCTTTTTGCAATGATGAACTCGGGTAAGATGACAGGCATGGCTCATCATTAGACGTGAGTACTAACTGGCGGCGACTCTTCCTCTACCCATGTGACACGTGGCATCAATAGAGAGGTCTTTGCACTGACAATTGTGATGCTAGAGGTATATTACATTGTATCTCTTGCGTGATTGATTTCTAATGGACATCGATAACAAGAAGTTGCGAGAACCAAAGGAACCAAAGCCACACTAAGCACTCGGTAACACGCCAGTAATGATGACCTCTCCACAGCAATGGATAAATATAAGATGATTCAAAGCCTAGCTACATCTCATTATCTTCAACAAATCTGTCACAACTGCATCAAAAGATGGACAACAACCTATGGCAGGCTCTCAACCAATTCGACTTGGGACGATCAGCTCCACTTACACTTCTCCCTGCGGCAATCTATGAAGATAACTTGAGTAGAAGCAGAATCAGCCTCTTCGTGAGACCTTTAAACCCAATGGAGAAAAACATACAAGAACTTATCGAAGACCTTCCCAAAGACTGGGGAATCCAGGCGGCTATTAAAAGAAGGATGGTTGACAGAGATATTGCCCAATTTTTTTTTGAAAATGAAGCTGACCTTGATTCCATCCTAAGGATGCAGCCACTGCTTTACAATGGGTGGTTAGTTGCAGCTCAAAAATGGGTTGATCACCTTCCACCTAACTTCCTTACGCACATTCATCTCTGGATCCAACTGCACAACCTCCCTCTGCAATATGCATCTGCTCCAACAGTAAGAATGATCGCAAGCACTGTAGGCGAAGTATTGGAGGTTGATCTCCACGATACTTCAATAACAAGGCCGTTTCTCATACGAGCCAAGGTGAACTTTAACACATCTGATAGACTGAAGTTCTATAACATTGTGGAATGCGAGAATGGTGATCGTTTTCAGGTGCTGTTTTACTATGAATGGGTGGCGCGGTTTTGTTTCAACTGTCAACGACTCACACACACAACAACATTATGTCAATACATTCTCACGGCTGCGGATTACTACATCAATCCATTTGAACAAGTTGAAGAGGAGAACCAAAGTCCAGAAAGTAACACTTCGAATAGGAACCAATCAACAATGACCAGCTCCTTAGCAACTCAACCATTCTCGGCCAACTTGGAGGAACCACTGAAACAGGAAACACTCAATGGACAACACAAAATAACCATTGATGATGTACTTAATAACCTACATGATACCTTTATGGCGGACGTCAATGCCTTACCCACAGACCTAGAACTCGGCACCTCTCTCAGTCCCAAAGTGACAACATCAAGGAATGAAGATTCAGCCAGACTCAATGCTGAAGAAATTGCTGGCCCATCTTCACTCCCATGAACGAAGTTGACACCATAATCTGGGACAGTGGAGCACCATCTCGGCCATGCTTCGTACACAGATTGGCCACTATCCTCTCTCTATGTTTCATATCATCCTTTTGATGTTTATTTTCTCTCGCTCTAGGATTTAAGTTCTTTTCTTTATCGTATGTAACATCTTTTGGTCTCACCTTCGAGGTTGACATTCCTCTATAGCTATGGCTATAGGAACTATTGTACTTTGAATTTTAATGATAAGTAATACTCATTTGGGAAAGAAAAAAAAAAACGAAGTCATTACAAGTAGGGCACACTTATAGACGCAGTCAGTTATAATAATAATAAATTGTTTAGTTTGTTGGTGTGACAACCATTGCTCCAATAGAAGGCAAATTAGGCAAGTAGGACCGTTCGTGCAATTGGGTGTCCCTTTGCATTATGTGGCGGCCAATTTTATTCTTTCCCAAACTTATAACAAATTCACAAAATCAATTACGTACTGTATAAGTACATGATGTATATAACACTGAGCAAAATCATTCAAAAATAATTTCAACATTGTTACATATAATCATCATTAGGGCATATATAACACCCTTTAATTGGACATCATTAATTATAATATTAGCTAGGATGACTAAATCTAGAAATAAAAACAAAAGCAAATGAATTATGTTAAACCCATTCAAAATTTAACGAAATAAAATAGTAAATAAATGTATTGGGCCGTTAATAAGTATAGAACTCAGCCAACTCCTCGAAGGATCGTCTTTCACAATCATCATCATCGTCGTCGTGATCATTGCAACTGTTTTTGAGCATCCATAACAAGTGCTCAAACAACACAACTTCACAAGCTACTAAGACGGTTTCTTTTTCGTGACGTTCTTCAATGAATCTCGAAGACGACCGATCAAGTAATTCTAGGAAAAGTGGATGAGAGATGATGTTGGAACTAAGCATGTATGGTCTTCGTGACTTCCCGACGTAAACCATTTGGAGATCGGAGGTGGTGGTGGACACGGTGGTTGAGTGGTGGTTCTTTGTTAAAGAAGGCCATTTCTTTATGGCTGACTTAAGCTTTGTCAGTTTCTTGAATTTAGCCATTTCAACAAAGAAAAGAATTGGTATTAAAGAGGAGAAAGTAAGTAAGTTTGTTGGTGTTAGGGTCCTTTGTATTTATAGATAAAGAGAAGCAGCTAAGAAAGATAACGATACAGAAATCGATCTCTTTGCTCTATTTTAATTTTATTTATTTATTATCTTTATGTGTGTGAGTGTATGTTGATATGTGCATACGTGTGTCTGTGGGCTGGACAAATCTGCTTCTGATCATGTATGTATCAGACCAAGTGATTGATGATTTCTAGATAAATATTACATCATGTTTACAATTTTTTATTTTAAATCTAAAATAATATATCTATGTAAATCCAAAACCATGATATATAACTGTTCAAGTTTTAAAAGTCCAAAAGTTCAAAAAGATAAAAAAATTTTGGGCAATATATAAATATGTCACAATCTTCCTCTTTTGAAGTAGTTTTTGGAAATGAGTTATGTTCATATTAATATGGTATCAGAGCTTGACTCAATTTCAATCTAGACTATCCGTAGATGTTCGGTCCTACAAATTTTACGTTTTAGATGTCCAATCCTGTACGTGAGGGGAATTTATTAAAGTGTCAAAAATCCCACATTAGAAAAATAAAAGATTTTTGGACAATATATAAGTATGTGGCAATCCTTCTCTTTTGAGCTATTTTGGGAGTGAGTTAGGAATGATCTGAAACATCTGGCTGGAATGATATGGTGTATAAGTATAACATTAGTTTTCTAGAGAAAACAACCAATCAAAATGGGTATATAGTTTCTTTTTTGAACAAGTGAATTCATGAAACAAAATATATTTTATTTGGTAGAAGAAAACTATAACATCTGTATTTATCGATGTTACATGATGATACTAAATCAACCAACCATAATTTAATGTACAATAGGCTAACAAATTAAAGTGAGATCGTGATAAATGAATTGAATTTTATTAATGGACGATCTTGGTTACAAGAATTGAACGGAAAACAAGAAAATTTAGTCTAATCTCGTCTTCTAGGGTTTTTTCTCTCTGTCGTACCTTATGTCCCTTCTTTCTTTTATACTTCGAGACTTCAACTTGGCTCCTCTTTTCTCGCCATTCAATTCGTTCCTCATAACCACCTTCATCCATATTTTTCTGCGCCTCCACGTCATCTTCTTTTTCGTGCTTTGAACGTGACTATTCCATTTATTTTGCTCGATGCAGAAGATTTACATATAATGGACTTGCAATTTCTCAGCCCGTTACCACTTTGATATTCTCGTGTTTAATGGACTGTTAGCAGGCCGAACTGTGCAAGACCTGGTATTAACAATACATATTACGAGAGACAAACTAATAATTGAAGTTTGGAAAAACCCTTATAAAAGTATTCAAATTTTAATATATATATATATATATATACAGTTCAGCCTATGAGAATTCAAATTACAAATTAATTGGCGAGCATCATTAGTTCATTACACCTAAGTGATAGTGATTAGTTTAGTAATCATTTGTAAAGACTAACTAAAAAAGGAATTCATGTATAAATTTGTTTATCTAAGTAACGCATATAATGGTACCGATTGGTAATGATTGTACCTTTTAGTTTTATGTGGTAGGATTTTAGCTGTAAAATTTTTGATTGTAGATTTTTTTGCTGTAGAAATTTATATTTGTAAAATTCATAAATATTTGCTCTAAATTTTTTTTTCCACAGCCAATACAACTTCATCGATTGTTTGGTTACATGATTTAAATCCAATCTTATCAATTCTACAGCTTTTGATTTTGGTGGGCGACCAATTGCCATTTGCCAGCCAACAACAACCCTAAAAAATAAATATAAGTCCGAGCAAAGAAGTTAGTTGCAAGAGCAAATAAGCCAGTTGGGTTGTTGTTGTTCTTAAAGAGCCAGTTCCAAAATTCCATCAATGAACTTTTTTTTCTTTCATGTGGATTTTGATTAATTTGAAAGTAGAATGCAAAATTTGAATACATAAGCTGATATAAAATGAGTAAATCTCCGGAAACAAAATTCTAACAAGGAAAGTCAAAAGATTTTAACATAAAAAAAAACTTATCAGAAAAACATTTCAAATTCAAAAACCGAAGTCTCCACATTAAGTAGCTGAACCAGTGTGGACGAAGAATCCTCTTTTATAGCAAATGTAACAAGTAACAACTAAAGAACAAAACTTATGTACCAGTGGACGGATCCCACAGTACACACCCTATAAGAATTGATTCCATCAATAAATTTAATACATACCAAGCTAATCACACAAAAAAAATGAAAGAAGAACATAGAAAGACACAAGAACCCTTGTTACACAATTTTTGTTTGGTCCACATTGTAAATTCCATAAGGGGAGATAAGTTGACACATTACAAGTCATAAGATAGTGTAACCACCTCATACCAGGTAGGGTCTGAGTCACGCATGATATGTTTTTTTTTTTTTTTTGTTAAGTATGAATATATTCTTGATGAATTGTTTCAATGGAATGCAAAATAATGTGTTCCAACTTCTATTCACACAATTTCTTTTGATTCAAGAATTTTTGACCGTAATAAATTTTACAAAAAGAAAGAAAAGAAAACCGTCTATACACCAAAAATAAAATCAAACTAGAAGAGTGGTGAAAGAAAGAATAGAAACTGTGACCTTAACAAAGCTGAGTCGGTAGATATATACAAGATGTGGCCGTTATTGTGTGCTTTCCTGTTTTTATGACTGACTGTTCAACCCTACCGTAGATTCCAAGTAACCACCATTACTTTCCTGTGCAAGGCGACCAATACCATGTTCTTCCGGAGAAAACCCACCGACTGAATTCATTTGAGTAACCGGGTAATAAATCCGGACCATCTCCTCCTACAAGAATCTGAAAACAATGGGAAAAGTCTTGACAGATTCAGTGTCTTTGTTTGCATAAGCTTAGAAGAAATATCGTTAAAATTGAATCGGAATGTTATAGAGAGAAAGAAGGAAATTACATCAAAACTGGTGTTCGTATTTGTCAAAGATGTGACCGATTCATCCAGGTCGGTGAACAAGTTATCTGACGACCAAGACCTTATGCTGTGAGAAACATTTAGAACATTATCAGGTGTATTTGGAAAGAAGGTCCGTATCTGAATGCCATTAGCAACGATGCACAATTAAGATGAATGTTATTACCTGGAACCTTCAATTATTTCTTCTGCCGGAGTAAACTGAGTTTTGTACGAATATGCAAAACCAGGAATATCATAGGGAATATAAGAATCAGAACTAGATGAGCTGCCTACATATATCTGTCCCGACCCGGTCTCTCTTAAAAGATCTTCATTGTGCATAACCGACAGGAAGCTGAAGATGTGAACAAAGAAAGAGAAAAAGAGTGTTAAACGAATGCTTGCAATATGTTGAAGAGACACTGATTCATACCTCAAAGAAGCTGGTTCAGTTTCATAGAATGAGAATTCACTGGTTCCTGAGATTCCCCTGTTTAACCCTTCCTGTGAAGATTGAGGATTTTCGGGTGCCCTCTCCTCCAGATTCAAATCCATGTCCATGAGGACATTATCCGAAAATGATCTCCTAATTAGTGGTCTGCAGTTCATATAGTGTATATTGGAAGGTATGTTAACCATGTGCAGTTAAATGCCAACTTGATTTAGACTAATTTCTTGGTTCGCCAACTTTTCAACAATATTAGATACCTTATATTTTCGAGATCTAAGTTAGAACTGTATCTTCCGATGTTGTGCTGGTCTGAATCCAACTCCCATAGTTGTGCCTTCCCCAATTCAGGTCGGAAATGCCCCAAGAATCTGTCAACAGAAATATCTTTAGACTAAACGAATACGTAGCAAATTTCATGACGAGAAAATACACGACCAAAAATTTCTAAAATGAAGCTTACACATTGATGGCATTCTGTTTATCTTTGTCTTGGTACGCGTTATTGTAGTGACGATACATAGCTGTGAAGATATCACGCTGCCTCGTCACCATGTTCCAGTTACCTCTCAGATCACAGAACATCTGTATACCATAAACTCTCTAAATTTGATACACATAATTCAAAGATCCATCTAAAGCCTAGTAGGTAAATGTATTGGCCACCAATTTACCTTGCTGTGTGCTTCTGAGCCACCATACTGTAGTGCAAGTGTATTGCCCATGTTTTGGTAAGCTTCCATCAATTTTAATGCCAGAGGATTATTAAGATCGACGACAGGTGGTCCTGAGATACCCAATGTACGCAGCTGATGCGCCAGAGCTACTAATCCATGGGCGTACTGGGCAAAGTTAGTGCGATCCAAGCAATCTATGCAATTGGTCCTCAAGACTCCATTTTGAAGCATAAATATATCCGGCTCCAAAGCTTCTTGTTCTGGACTGCTTGCCTTTTCATCTTGACTCGGAAAAGTGTTACTAAAGCATGGTAACATTAATATCAGGACTTACCAACAAACGTGCAATACAATCAAAACGATGTATTATGGAGAGATGCCGAAAAATATTGCTACAGTTACACGAAGATTGCCTCTGCAATACCAAACTTACTTTAAAAATGAATCATGAATTACTACTTCAGCTCCTACACCAGAAGGAGCTTTACAGAAAAACAAGTCAGTTAATTCCAATGCTTTCCTTGCAAAGATACACAAGTGATTGAAAGCGCCATCAGCTCCCCTGCCAAATCCAAAGGAAAACTGGTCAACAATTTAGGATTCAAGACACTACAAAACAACACGTAAATTTCTGCTTAATGGGTGCATAAATGCAGTACTTTTTGTAGTGTTTGCTTAGATCAAAATGGATTGCCTTCAAACGATTCTCATTGTCCATATCTCTGTTAATAAATCGGATTGTCTTTGCAAACTCTGCCCGTAAGAGGGTTTCTCGGTTTTTTTTTTCACCTGTCTGACAATACATAATAACATGGACACACAAAATCTTTCAATAATTTAAGAACGGGCAGAAGCAGCAGATAAACTTGAGTTGACCTTGAATATGAGAGAGCCTACCTTTAGAAGGTTCAGAATTATTATCCGCTTTCCGTACCTCTGTCTCAGGTTCTCAAAGTGGTGTTTGGCAGCCACATAATTCGTATCCTTCTTTTTATTCACTGTGACAAAAACAAGAGTATGTGATAAGAAAAATAAACTATTATTCACTGTTTGCAAATGAATATGGTGCTTACATTTAATCTCAGGCTGTGGATTAAAAAAAGATGCATCCTGTGACCAAAATAGAGGTATGGAGCCCCGAACCTGCACAACTGATGCTATTGGAATTTTCTGACCCTCAGGAACCACTTTGGAAACAATCTGCTCAGTCTCAACGTCATTGGCTACTCTGCCTATCTCATTTACACCACGCCTTAAATATCTGCAAATTTATAGGGAGGAGAAGCAAGGAATCTTATAGTTAAGATCAAAGGTATATAGAGGGGGAGTATTGAAATATGGTATGTGTTAGTCCAATAATGCATTTATGTTCAAAAGCAAGTAGGCCGTGAGAAGAACTACCTTGTACCAGCATAATGCCGTGAACGCCGAGCAATAATAGTGAATACAAACTCTTCACCAGATACTGAACATTTAGTCTAGACAGAGCAGAGATCAGGAGACATTAGGTCCTATTTTCTGAGGAAAACTTTAGACTAGCACAATTTTGGAAACTATCCGGTCTAATCCGTGAATCTAGGCACACATTTGATTATTACCTGTTGAAAGAATCCGTATACCAATGCAACTGTCCATATAGTATTCTGCAGGATCCTTCTGATCCCGCGTGTTAAGAAAGCATTCCACACGAACATTGTGTTTTCATGAGAGTTTCCTCTCTCAGTGTTGCATACATTCTTCTGAAGGCAATACATGAGATGATATGTGTAACTAAAGTAGAAGTTCTTGCTAAGATCCACCATGCCGAGGAGCTTCTTGTACCTATAATAGAAAGCAAACATATCAGATATGTATACTGCCAAAGTTTACTAAACAGAGTTTTCATATGGATAACATAACCGTTAGAAGAGTCATTGATAAAATACTTATTCTCGGCTTCAGAAGTAGCCACTTTCGTCTGAATGGAAGGATGTGGAATCGAAATCATTTTACTCTCAGCTATACCATAAACCGTATGGCCGCAGATCTCACCCACTTTTTTTCTTTTTGTTATCACCAACAGGTAATAGGGCTCCAAGAATCTCACAAACCCTGCACCCGAATAATAAAAATTGCTGCATGAGTTCAAAATAACACACTGACCTCCAAAACAATGAGGAAGAAAAACACTCAGGACAAAGTTCCTCAGTGGAAGTAAAGAGACTTACCAATGATCCCATAGCAAGTTGTAATTGCTCTAAACCCACCAGACTCCTCGTTCCCTTGAATTAACCACATCTTCAGTTCACTCATTTCTTTCTTTGTATACCTGGTAGGATCTTCATATATATTTAAGTCGTTTATGTCCCTTCGATCAATCTTAAGAATCCTCCGAAAGCTTTTGTTCTCATCTCTTCCAATTAAATAATAGTTCTGCGCAACAACCAGTTCATTAAATAATAGTCAAAATGTAGTGATTCCAAATCAGGAATCTGAGAATTTTTCGCTAAAATTAATGAGGCAACAAGCTTAAATTTGTAGTTACAGAAAACTTAGAACCAAAGACTCTACATTATGTCAAGCTAAAGGACTCATGACTTGCACTACAATTCATATGTAACTTGCCAAGCAAATATCTAAAAACAGACTCATAGAATAATAAAACCCAAACCTTTTAGAGGATGTGGATCCAAAACCGGAAAATAATATATTATTATGTCAAACAAAATCAAAATCCATTAACCTAACAGTATCTTCGCAATTATCCATAAATCAAATTTGACATAAAAGATCATGTTGATGGAATCAACATTAATATAGAACAGGTAAAGAAGACGAATAAGATTCACATAATTAAAAGACCATAATCGTACGGAAGAAATTGAGAGAAGGAGGAGGAGATTTAGTTACCGAGGGAGTAGCGTAGAGCTTAAATTTCTGAAGAACAGGCAAGTCAATCAGTTTAGGCCTCGGTTCGAACCGAGACTCTGATCCCATCAGACCAAAATAATATGAAATTCCGAACCTAAGAAAAGCTCGGAGCTGATTTGACCCCGAATTCGAATCAGTGGATACAGAGAAGCAGCCGACCAGAGTAGAAAATCAGAACGCGAGGAATTCGAAATCAAAATTGAAATTCCCAGAAAAAAAACCTCAAAAATTATGAGATTGAGATAAGGACGAAGAAGAGGATTCGAAGGAAAAAGAGGGAGAGGAGTGGAGCCGTCGACGCTGTGACCAAGTCGGAGGAAGAGAAGACCTGTCAAATGGTAAAATTAATAATTTAGCTTCTCAATTTTTATTTATTTGTTAATTTTTTGGGCGCTAATGTACCTGTATTTATAGACTATTATACGTTGTCGTTTTAGTACCTTGTTAAAAAAGTTCTCACGTTTTGCGTCTTCTGAATTTTCTTTAGTAATCTATTGTAAACGTCAAACTACATTTCGAAATAAAAAAAAACATACTAAAAGGAGTTATACTTTTTTTTTCAAATAATTTAAATTTAGAAAGGCAATCTCCTTTGTTTTCTGTTGCGTACGCTCACATTGAGATTTTGTTTTCTTAATTCCTAAATTCCGAAAATAGTTTTTTTTTTTTTTTTTTTTTTAAAGTATAAATCGATTATAAGATAATGGTAAAATAAAAAACAGGGAAAAAAATTATTACTCATAATATATTATCACAATGGAACGTCGTAGACTCGTAGAGATGCACGCAAAACGGTAGGAGAGATTGGGTTGGGTCCACTGTCCACATAGCATCCATAAAATATTATTAACGATGATATGATTTTCACAAGAGCTCTATAAATAATCCACGATGATAATAATTAATGATATTTTTTTTTTGCAAATGATATTATTCTCTGTTTAAAAGATATTACTAGTTAATCTTCGTCCGGCTGACAATAAAATTCAACTAATTCTAAAATGAATAGGAATGATTTACATTGATTCTTTGTTTATAAATGTAGCTAAACGAAATCTTTAACAAAAAAAAATGTAGCTAAAAATATAGAGATTAATAAATTTACGTATAAAATTACTATCAAACCAGATGGATAATATTTTGCTGTACCAACACGTGTCCTTCTAATTTCTTAGTAGATTTTGTTTTTTCGAAATCTATAACTAAAAAACACACCAAAATTTATTTTTTAATCTATTATATGTTGCAGGAAGAGATCAAATTCTGAGTCTGACCTTATGGCAAATTATTAGGTAGATCTAATCACCAGATTGAGAAGAATTCAGGAGTTGACATATGTTTAAATTGGAAAAAAAAAATGAATATTAAGTAGGAAAATAAATAAAAAGAAAAATTTTCACTGTGAAAAGTTATCGATGATAAATTAGGAATCCTAATAAATTTGTTTTTTTTTGTAATGTAGATAAGATTTATAAGGAAATAACAAAAGATTAAGATATTACAAACCAAACGACTTGGCTAAGTTGGATATATACAAGATGTGGACGTTATTGTAGGCACTCCTGTGTTTATGACTGTTCATCTCTGCCGTATATGCCAAGTAAACACCGTTAGCTTCCTTAACAAGGCATCTTTCCGTCTCCAAACTCTTTACCATGATCTTCGGGAGAAAACCCATTGACTGAATTCATTCGAGAAACCAGGAATTAAATCGGGACCACCTCCTTCTACTTCAATCTGTAAACAATGGGGAATTTGACAGATTCAGTGTCTTTGTTTGCCAAAAGCTTAGAAGATATATATTTAAAATTTGAATCGGAATGTTATGGAAACGAAGAAGGAAATTACATCAAAACTGGCGTTAGTATCTGCTCTAGAAAGGACCGATTCATCCAGGTCGAGGAACAAGTAATCTGACAACGAAGACTTTGAGCTGTAACAAATATTTAGAACATTACGAGGTTTACTTGGAAAGAAAATCCATGTCTGAATATCAGGATGCTATTAGCAACGATGCAGAAATTAGGATAAATGTTATTACCCGGAACCTTCAATTATTTCTGCTGCCGGAGTAAACTGAGTTTTGTACGAGTGTGCAAAACCAGGTATGTCATTGGGAATGTAAGAATCAGAATTAGAGGAGCTGCCTACAAACGTCTGCCCCGACCCAATTTCTCTTAAAAGATCTTCATTGTCCATACCCGACAGAAAGCTGAAGCTGTGAACAAGGAAAAGAAAAAAGAATGTTATACGATTGCTCACAACATGTTAGAGAGACTCTGATTCATACCTCATAGAAGCTGGTTCAGTTTCATATGTATGTGAAGATTGAGGATCTTCAGGTGCCCGTTCCTCCAGATTCAAATCAAAGTTTTTGAGAATGTTACCGGATAATGTTCTCTTAATTACTGGTCTGCAATTCATATAGAGTGTATATTCCAAGATGTTCATTTGCAGTTACATATATATGTCAACTTATTTCTGGTTTCACCAAATTTTCAACAATATTCAGTACCTTATATTTTGGAGATCTGAGCTTGAATTGTATCTTCCGATGTTGTGCTTACCCAACTCCCATTGTGCTGCCCTTCCCAATAGAGGACGGAAATGCCCCAAGAACCTACAACAGAAATAATCTTTATTAGACTAAACCACGTAGCAGATTTTGATGAAGAGAAAACAAGACCAAAAATTCCGTAATGGAGCTTACACATTGATGGCGTTCTGTTTAACTTTGTCCGGGTACGTGTTATTGAAGTGACGAGAGGCAGCTGTCCAGTAATCACGCTGTTTCCCTACAATTTTCCAATTACCTCTCAGATCACTGAACATCTGTATACCATAAACTCTCTAAATTAGATACACATACTTCAAAGATCCATCTAAACCCAAGTAGGTAAATGCCATCAGTTCACCTTGATGTGTGCTTCCGAGCCACCATACTGCAGCGCAAGTATATGGCCCATGTTTTGGTATGTGTTCATCAATTCTAACGCCAACGGATTATCAAGATCAACGACAGGAGGTCCTGAGATACCCAATGTACGCAGCTGATGCGCAAGAGCTACCAATCCGTGGGCATACTGAGCAAAGTTAGTGCGATCCAAGCAATCTATGCAGTTGGTCCTTAAAACTCCATTTTGACCCGTATGTATATCCGGCTTCAAAGTTTTATTTTCTGGACTATTTGCCTCTTCATCTTGACCCGGACGAGGGTTACTAAAGCATGGTAGCATTAATATTAGGACTTACCAACAGACGTGCCATACAATCTAGATTACTGTCAAGCGAAGACTGCTTCTGCAATATAGATAGCATATAAAACTTACTTGAATAATGAATAATTAATTACTTCTTCAGATCCTACACATGATGGAGCTTCACAGAAAAACAAGTCAGTTAATTTCAATGCTTCCCTCGCAAAGATACACAACTGAATGAATACGCCATCAACTCCCCTGCCAGATCGAAGGAAAAGTGGTCAAAAATTCTACGTTTCAAGCCTCATTACAAGCCAATCCATAAATATCTGCTTAATGGTGCATAAATGCAGTACTTTTTGTATTCATTGTTTAGATCATAATGGATTGCCTTCAAACGACTCTCAGGGTTCCTGACTCTGTTAATAATTTTGATTGTCTTTGAAAACTCTGCCCGTAAGACGGTTTCTCGATTCTTTTTCTCATCTGTCTGGTAACACAAAGTAGCATCATGTGATTAATATCACAAATCTGAAGTTGAGATCATTCTAATCTAATAATTTATCACATCGATACACTCAAATATTTCAATAATCTAAGAACGAACATAAGCAACTTGTCCTTGAAAGTGAGAGAGAGGCTACCTTTAGGAGGTTCAGAACTATTATTCGCTTCCCATACATCTGTATCAGGTTGTCAAAGTGGTGTTGGGTAGTCATATAATTTGGATCCTTCTTCTTATCCACTATGACCCATAATAAACAAAACCAAGAGTACTAAAATAAGAAGAAAAAATCTAAGGATCCTTTTGCAAGTAAATATGGTGTTTACATGTAATCTCAGGCTGTGGGTTGGTAAGAGAATGATTCTGTGACCAAAAGAGAGGTATAGATCCCCGAATCTGCACAACTGATGCTATGGGGATTTTCTGACCCTCAGGAACCACTTTGGAAACAATCTGCTCAGTCTCAACTTCATTGGCTACTCTGCCTCTCTCACTTATACCACGCCTTAAATATCTGCACATTTGAGACATGAACATGGTAGGGATATTGTAGTTAAGATCAAAGGAATTTCAGGACGATTCCTTATATTTGAGACATGAAAAATGGATATTATTCAATTGGTCGGGATTTTCTTTATTCACTTATATCTGAATCTGGTCCTGGACGGAGCAATGTCTCGTTGCAAAGTAAGTATCTGGTTTTTTTGAGTATTGAAATATGGTATGCGTAAGTCCAATGATAAATTTATGTTAGAGAGAAATTAGGAAAGTAAGAAATACCTTGTACCAGCAAAATGCCGTGAACGCCGAGCAATGAGAGTGAATGCAAACTCTTCACCAGATACCAAACATTTGGTCTAGACAGAGCAAAAACCAGTAGACATTAGGTCTTATCTTATGAGGAAAACTTTAGCAAAGTTCTGGAAAATATCTAGTCTAATCCATTAATCTAGACATGCATTTGATTAGAATTACTACCTGTTGAAAGAATCCGTATACCAATGCAACTGTCCATATAGTATTACGCAAGCTACTTCTAATCCCTCTTGTTAAGAAAGCATTCCACACGAACATTGTTTCGTCATGAATATTTCTTTTCTGAGTCTTGGATACATTCTTCTGAAGGGAATACATGAGATGATATGTGTAACTAAAGTAGAAGTTCCTGCTAAGATTCACCATGCTTAAAAGCTTTTTGTACCTATAATCAAAGGGAAAAAAACATGTCAGATATGTTATATGTATACTGCTAAACTATACGAAACAAAGTTTTCATAGGAATATAACATAAGAGAACTACTTATGCTCGGCTTCAGAAGTAGCCACTCTCGTCTGAATAGAAGGATTTGGAATCGAAATCATTTTACTCTCAGCTATAGTATAAACGGAATGACCACAGATTTCACCGACTTTTTTTCTTTGTGTTATCAGCAGCATATAATAGGGCTCCAAAAATTTAACAAACCCTGCATCCGAATAGTGAACATTGCTGCATGACTCCAAAACAATGAGAAAGAAAAACACTCAGGACGCTAAAGAGATCTACCAATGATTCCATAGCAAACTGTGATATTTGTAAACCCACCAGACTCCTCATTCTCTTCGATCAACCATCTTGCTATTTCTTTTTTCGAAAACCTTATAGGACCTTCAGATATAATTAACTCTCTTCTTTTCGTTCGATCGATCGTAAGAATCCTCCAAAAGGTTTTGTTTTCATCTCTTCCAATTATATAATATTTCTGTGCAACAACCAATTTATTCAATAAAACTACAAAGTCATAATGTAGTGATTGCACATCAGGAATCTGATTATTATTCTCTATAATTCATGAAGCAACAAGCTGAAATATGTAAGTTACGGAAAACTTAGAACCAAAGATTCTACATTGTGTCAAGTCAAAGTGCTCATGACTTACAAAGCATACGTAACCACCAAGCAAATACTTAAAAACAGACTTATCGGATAATAAACCGAAAGAATCCATAACCGGAAAATAATGAATTATTATGTCAAACAAAATCAAAATCCATTAACATAAACAGTATCTACGCAATTATCAATAAATCAGTTTGGGATAAAAGATCACAAATTCACAATGATGGAATCAACAGTAAGTTTGAATAAGCAAAGAAGATGAATAAGATTCACAGAATTAAAGATGATAATCGAACGGAAGAAATAAAGAGAAAGAGAAGGAGATTTTGTTACATCCGGAGTTTCATAGAGCTTGAAAATCTGAAGAACAGGCAAGTCAAGTCGATTGGGTCTCCGGGATTGCTAAAACATGGTAAAATAAAATCAAAAAAAATCAAACCACAAAGTTCATAAACCAACTAAGTAATTGTTTAGGGTTTAGGGTAATAAGAGATGGTAATTATGTGAGATTTGTAAATTTTGTATTTGAAATGTAGAAATGGAAGAAAAGAGTTAAATTGTGCATATATTTAGAAACCATATTTTTTAGGTCTAACATTTGCGTATTATAGAGAAAATATTTGGCTTACGGTCTAGAATTTACGGTTTAGAATTTAGAGTATAGGGTTTAGGGGTTAGAGTAGACTTCACGTGAAGTCTGCTCCATAATTATATATTTAATTTAAAATTAAATAGTAACTATTATTAGATGCTTATAATTTTGATTACAAAATCTAATAATAAACAATTATGAAATATTAAAAATAAAATTTTACTAAAACATGGTCAAATAAAATCAACAAAGATCAAACCACAAAGTTCATAAACAAAGTATGTAATAGTTTAAGGTTTATCAATATAAGATGATAATCATGTGGGATTTCTAAAAATTTTATTTGAAATATAGAAATAGAATAAAAGAGTTAACTTGTGTATATATTTAGAAAGTATAAATTTTTGTCTAACATTTTCGTATTAATATTCGGTTTGCGGTTTAGAATTTAGGGTTTGCGGTTTAGGATTTAGTGCAGACTTCATGTGAAATATATGCTTTATAGGATTAGAGTTTATGTGTAGTCTACTTTCAAAGCAGACTTCATGTGAAATCTACTTTTGAAGCTACGATGTTTAGGGGTTAGTACAACCTTCAAGTGAAGTCTACATGATGCATACTTCAAGTGAAGTATACACGATGCAGACTTCATGTGAAGTCTGCTCCTCCAAAATTAAAATTGAAGCTAAATTGGGTTGTGCTAAACCAAAATTAACCAACAGTTGAACCAGAAGTTAACCTACATATAAATACAATTTTTAGAAGAAGAAAATAACCCTAGCCACTTTTTATCTCTTCTTCTTCTTCTTCTTCTTCTTCTTCTTCTTCTTCTTCTCTTTTCCAGCCAACGTGTTCTGTCTCTTTCCGGCCAAAATGTAAGAACTCCGAACTCTTCTCTCCTCCTTCATGATCTAAGATTTTTTTCATTCTTCTTCTCACAATTTTTGCCTTTTTTTTGCACATTCCACCAGAAGCCTCCAGCCGCCGAAGCCTCTTGTCTCTAGCCAACATCCATCATTTCTTCTCCGGTTCACAACTGAAAAAGGTAAATTTTTCTTGGAAAATGTTGAGTTTCTTTTTCTTGTTAAAGAATTGATTTTTTTGTGTTTTTTAGTTAAATATCTGATTTTTAAAAGAGATCTTGTGAAAAATTTGATTTTTTTATATTTTATAGTTAAAGATAACATTTTTAATGAATATTATGTGAACTATCTAATTTTTTTATCTTTCTTGTGAAAGATTTTATTTTTAAAGGTTTGTGAAAGTTCGATTTTTTTGTGTGTGTTTTTAGTTAAATATTAGTTTTTAAAAGGGATTTTGTGAAAAAATCTGATTTTTTTATTTCTTTTGGTTGAAGATTACAATTTTAGTGAATATTATGTGTAAGATCTAGTTTTTAAAAATTTTATAGTGAAAGATTTTATTTTTAATGAAACTTGTGTGAAAGATTTCATTTTTAATGAAACTTGTGTGAAAGTTTGATTTTTTGTGCTCTTTAGTTAAATATTTGTTTTTGAAATGATATATTGTGAAATATTTGATTTCTTTTTGAACTTTTCTAGTTAAAGATTACAATTTCAATGAATATGATGTGAAAGATCTAATTTTTTTGAATTTTTTTGTGAAAGATTTCAATTGTAATGATAGTTGTGTGCAAGTTTAATTTTTTTTTTTTTGTGTTTTCTAGCTAGAAATTTGTTTATGAAATGAGATCTTGTGAAAAGTTCTTGTTTTAAAGTATTTTCTAGTTAAAGATGTAATCTTTTTGATATGATTTGTTAAATCATATTTGGTTGAGATTGTTTTAAGTAAAACTTAGTATTTTGGTTTTTTCTATAAAAAAATTGTATTTTTCGGCAAATTTATTTTTTAGTTAATGATTACAATTTTAATGACTTTTATAAAAAAATTAATTTTTTCTTGTATAAGTTTTACATATATAATGACTATTATGTGAAATTTTTGATTTTTTGACATTTTTTAATTAAAATTTACATTTTTATTAAAAATATTGTGTAACAATCGATTTTTTTTAATCTTTTGTCATTAAAAGTTACATTTTATTAAGTATTTTCGTTGGTTCTTTGAAGTAGACTTCTTAAGAAGATTTCTGAAGTAGACTTCTTAAGTATACTTCTTTTCCAGACTTATTTTTAGATTTATTTTTTAGAATTCTGTAATATTATTGATTTCATTATAGTACTTAAATAAACTTAGTTTTCTTTCATTTATATTTGCAGAATCTCATACTTAGATGGACGAGCCAGAATTTTCGTGAAAGCTTACCTAAATGACAAGAGACAAAGTAGATGATGATGGCCCATACTTGATTTTTTTTTTGCTTAACGATTATCATGTGATTTGATAATGAAAAATTACCAATAATGACCTTTCACTCATACCCCTTTTCAAAAATATCCTTTCATCCATACTCTTTTCAAATATATTCCTCAACTTTTTCAAAATTCTGATTTTACGTAAAAAAAAAAATTTGAAAAAACAATTTCCCGCCAAATTTTTTTCCCTCCAATTTTTTCATCTCATCATATTCTTGCAAATTGTTTATCCCAAAATTTTATTAAGTTTAATAAGAAACCTTATTAAATAGTATATTTATTCAAATTTATAAATTATCTTACAAAACTTAATAAATAGACTATTTATAAGTTATATTATTAAACCTTACAAATATACTATTTTCAATTTTATGATACAATTATTCTCTTGAGTTTATGCATCAATGAGTCTATTACGAATATCATTTTGCTTGATTTACTAATTTTAATCATTGTTTGAATTATTGAGATCTATAACTTATCTTATTAAACCTAATAAATATACTTTTATTACAATTCATAACTTATCTTATAGATAATTTTTTCTAAGTTATAATCATTCTTTTAGGTTTAGACATCGAGTGAGTCTGTTTAGGGTATAATATTTAGTTTGATTTACTAATTTAGATTATTCATTTGGGTTTAGGCATCCAATTAGAGTTTAGTTTTCTTTCATTCAATAGTTGTTATATTCATTCATTTGGGTTTAGACATCCAATTAGGGTTTAATTTTCTTTCATTCAAGAGTTGTTATAATCAATTATTTGTTTAAGTATTTTTGTTTGGTTTTATATAGTTTTATAAGGTATCTTATAACCTTAATAAACAAACGATTCGACCTATCTATTAAAACTAAACCCTACTTTCTTCTTAACAGATGGAACCCAAGAGAATTAAACTTATTTTTCATAAACTAAAAATAGTTTTCGTATAAACCCACTGATGTGGAGAAGATTATTTGTTTAAATATTTTCGTTTGGTTTTATACAGTTTTATAAGGTACTTTATAACTTTAATAAACAAACTAGTCGACCTATCTATAAAACTAAACCATACCCTTCTCTTAACAGAGGGAACCCAAAGAAATTCAATTTATTTTTTCATAAACTAAAAAAAGTTTTCGTATAAACCCACTGAATTTTGAGAATTCTCTTTGTTTAAGTATTTTTGTTTGATTTTATACAGTTTTATAAGATATCTTATAAACCTTTATAAACAAATTATAGTGTGACCAGTTTCATAAAACTAGACCCTATCCCTCTTAATTGAGGGAACCAAGGGAAAGTTAAACATAATTTCTCATAAACTAAAGATAATTTTCATATAAAACTATTGAATGTTGAGAATTTTCTTTCATTTAATATTTTGTTCAATGTTTCTTATAAATCTTTATAAGAAAACCTAGTGAGACCAATTTTATAAAACTAAATCATACTTTTCTTAATTAAGGGAATGCAAGTGAAATTTTAAATATTTTTTCTTAAACTAAAGATAATTTTTATATTAAACCCCTATATATTCACATTTTTTATTTATTATTTTTGTTTGATTTTATACGATTTTTAAAGGTTTCTTATAATGCTTTATAAACAAATCAGTGAGAAGAATTTCACAGAGCTAAATCATACCTCTTCTTAGTTGAGAGAACCAAAGTGAATTTAAACTTAATTTCTCAACAAAATAGAATTTTCGTATTAAACCCCTAAATGTTGAACATTTTCTTTCATTTAATATTTTTGTTTGGTTTTATATGGTTTTATAAGGTTTCTTATAAATCTTTATAAACAAATCAGTGAGAGGAATTTCATAAAATTAAACCACACCCCTTCTTAATTTAGGGAACCAAATGAAATTTAAACTTAATTTCTTTTAAGCAAAAGATAATTTTCGTATTAAACCCCTAAATGTTTGATATTTTTTTCATTTAGTTTTTTCTTTTTTGATTTTATGTTGTTTTATAAAGTTTCTTGTTCAAGTTTATAAATAAATTAGTGAGAAGAATTTCGGAAAACTAAACCCTTCATGTTTCTAAATGAAACTATGTGGTGAGATCAATTACTGAATTTTGGTAAAAGCTTTGTTTTTTATTCATAAATGTGTTTCATTTACATTCAAGTTGTATACATTCTGAACTTTGCAGTGAAGATAAGGTGAATGTTACATCATGGTTCTTGTGGTCTTTAATTGAAAAGTTTGGTGTAGTATCTGGTGTACTGTAATTAAGTGATGTTATGAATAAAGAACATCTCAATTTTTTTATAAGTAGAACATCTCCTTTCTGCCATGGAACGAACAACTACACATTCCTCTTCAAGGATTTTGAGGCAGTCGTGGACTATATCTGCTGGTAAAGGCATTCCCTTGGATTTAAGCATCCAATATGAGTTTAGTTTTTTCATTACAAGAGTTGGTATAATCATTCTCTTGGGTTTAGACATATAGTGATTTTCTTTAGAATATAGTATTTAGTTTTTTTTTTACTAAGCTTGATCATTCTTTTGGGGGTTTAAGTATCTAATTGGAGTTAAAAATTTTTTATTCAAAATAGTTTACTTATAATGTTTCATAAGATAACTTATAAATTGATTTTCTATAAGGATTTATAAGATAACTTATAAATATACTATTTCTAAGGTTTAATAAGATATTTTATAAAAACTTATAAATGCTAAAACAAAATTATGAGATGAGAAAAATGAAGGAAAATTTTTTGGTGGGAAAAAAAATTTCGTAAAAAAATCAAAAATTTTTGATACAAAATTTCAAAAAAAAAATATTTAAGGATATTTTCGTCTTTTTGTTATTAATTAGGGGTATTTTTGAAAATGTCCAAAAGGGCCGGGTTAGTTTTGAAAATGTCCCTTTGATAATTAAGTATAGTTTTTGTTATTATATTTGGGTGGTTAATTAAGCACATAGTCTATTGTACATTTCATTTGTTGATTTATATTGTAGATAAAAGAATTTTGCAGGTAAATGACATATTTTAATGTTGAACTAAAGATGACATAGACTAATTTATTGAAGTGTTTATTTTCACAATTTATGAGAAGTACATATAAAATTGCATGATTTATACTTCATATGCCAAAAGATAAAGTTGCAAGAAAATGAAAAACTCTAGAATTAGCAAAAATTTGTAATAAATAGAGACTTCATAAATACTTACACAAAAACTTGTAAATTACTAAGTTATACACATGAGGTTTGACACAAACGCATACTTCATCTGAAATATACTTTCAATGAGCTAACTGCATAGATTATTTCTAAAATTTATTCAACCATAACTATATAATATATAAACATGTTAAAATTGGACATAAACAAATACAATATCAAACACACATAGGAAAACTATATAAAAATATAAGAAAAAATTTAAACATACTTTAAATTGATTTATACATAAATTTACTTAGCAGACTTCACATGAAGTCTACTTTGAATGAGCTAACTACTTATATCACTTCTAAAATTTACACAGACTTAACTATAATATATAATCATGCAGTGGCGGACCCAGAAAATTATTTTACCGGGTTCATAGTATATATTAAAAAATAATAAATTATATTTCATAAAAAATAAACCAACTATCCCATAAAATAATAAGAAGTAAAATGTGATATAGAAAGCCATTAATAATAAACAAATTTACAAAACCACCATGCGATCCTTCATATCCTTAAATCTCTTCATCACAACTTCATTTGTAATAGACTCGAACAAATCTTTATCGACAAAACAAACTAAACAATCAAAAATTGATCTCTAATTTGATTGCCTCATTATGTGTTCACAATTTTTATTGCTGAAAAACATCTCTCTAAAGTTGCAGTAGCAACATGTAAAATCGAAATCAACTTCAAATGCCTAAATACAATTAGGTTAATTTCAATTGGGTAGATATAATATTGTGTTTCTTGATTAAAAATAAAATTTTCTAAAAAATAGAATATATGATTCGTTAAAAAATGAAAAGAATTGTGAGTGATGGAGCTTTTTGGGTTCTTATTGGACCATAAATTTTCAAACAAGTTAAAAAAGTTATTGGGCTTTAATTACACTAATGGTGTCAAAATAAAACAAAAGAAATCTTAAGGTAAAAAAACACACATATGAATGAATGAAGCTCTATATAAAATTTCGCCGAGTTGCTCTCGATCTGGTGGTTAGGATGATCCAGCTAAAGACTTGGCACTAGGGTTTGATTCCTACCCGCTGCATTATGGTAGCTTAAAAATGAATTATTGGGGTTGAGATTTAGGTTATGGATTGGACCTTGTCGATCCAATGTTGACAGAAAAGAAAAAAAAATCCAGATTTTAGGGGGTTCAATTGAACCCCCTTTACTTCACGTGGGTCCGCCTTTGTAATCATGTTAAACTCATACAGAAGTAAACAAAGTATCAAACACACAAAAGAAAAACTCAAAAAAAAATAAAACATGCTTTAAATGCGTTTTTACAAAATTAACGTTGCAGACTTCACATGAATTCTACACATGAAGTCTGCTGGTATAAAAAGTAGACTTCAATTGAAGTCTACTCTAATAAGAGCAGACTTCATGTGAAATCTACTCTAATAAGAGCAGACTTCATGTGAAATCTACTATTTACACGCACAAACTTTATTAGGTTATTTTTGAAATTGACCAAATCTTGACTTTTTTGGCGCAAACTTCATGTGAAGTCTACTTTTTAAGGAGGTTAGATTTGCATTTACCCAGAATATTGTAATTTTCTAGTAGACTTCACCCGAAGTTTACTTAGTTTCCGATGAAAATAGTAGATTTCACATGATGTCGCAGACTTCATGTGAAGCCTGCTCTGAAAAACAAAGGTTATTTATGCAATTAACTAAGTTTGACTTTTACTACAGTAGTCTACACGTGAAGCCTGCGACAACACATACTTCACTTGAAGTCTGCAACATAGTTGGAGTATACTTCAGGAGAAGTCTACTTTATTTTATAAATAATTAAATTTTATTAATTAATTTCATAGACATCAACGAATTCTGCATTATCTTAGTATCTAAAGTAGACTTTAGTTAAATTCTGCACAATTTAAGCAAAATTGACATGAAATCTGTGATTTTACACAGATTTCCAGATTTTTTTGGTCAAATAACTGTTATTTTAGGCAATTTCAAAACTAACCCCTTCACAAAAAGTAGACTTCACCTGAAGTCTGCAAGTTTTTCGCGGACTTCAATTGAAGTCTACATAAAAGTCAAATTTTCAGTCAATTGCAAAACTGACTTAGATTTCAGCAGACTTCATGTGAAGTTTCTTTAAAAAAAATTTATATCCAAACAAGAATATGCAGACTTCACATGAAGTCTACTCTCCAAACCTAGAAAGTTGGTCAAATGCAAAACTAACTCCTTTGTTGACTAGAAGACTTCATGTGAAGTCTACATGGAAAATCAGATTTTACCTAAGTCTGCTCTTTGTAACTATTCAAAAAATACAAAAATTAGCTAAATTTGAGTTAGAGATTCTATCTAACCTTATTTAAATATCAAAAATATTGAAACTAAACTGTAAATGAAAAACAAGAGTTATTCCACCCATTGACCAAAGTCAATGAGTTAGTTTAGAAACAATCCCTTGATTTTAAAATCATAATAAACTGAACTTTGACCTAGTTACGTTTTTTTTTCCGTTTATAAAAAATAATTCACGATGATGATACTATAGTTTATTGCTAATGATTGTCTGTTTATAGCTAGGTATTAGTTAATCTTGGTCAGGCTGGGAATAAAAAATATGACTAATTCTAAAATGATATACATTTATTCTTTGTTTATAAAACTGTAGCTAAAATATACAGATTTCTAAACTTTACGTAAGAACATACTATTAAACATCTAAATTTTATCCAAAAAAAACATACTATTAACCAGATGAATAACGTTTGACAAAAAAAAAAACCAGATGAATAACCTTTTTCTGTTAACTGTAAATAAGTTAAATGTCATGGAGTATCAAAACATTTTGTTTTCGTTCTTTTGGAAATCAGTGTGACGTTTTTTACGAACAATCGCTCTATATAAATGCATATATGTTTTATTTCATAAATATAAAAAATTGAACGAGTAATGGCCTACCTGTTCGATGAGTTGAATCACTAATCTTGTGAATGTTGGACATGTGTTATGTTAAATGATATAATAGAGTAATCGTCTATTCGCTACTAAGTCATTATTTTAATACTACAAAACCAAACGACTTGGCTTTATTTTTATTTCGATCCATCGGAATGAATTATTTTATCTTCATTATATCTAACACAAAATCCTTGTGTGCCAAGTAGATACTCTCGAAATATCATTTCTTTACGACTGAATTTGTTTCAAAATTATGCATCACTTATGTCATTCTAAATTGATATACGATCCGAAGAAATTTCTTTAGTCAAATCATCTTATCTATTCGACTTCAGTATTTTCCTACGGGATATTATCTAGAACTTAGAGTTGGTTTGAACTATAAATTTGGTAATATCGATCTAATTGTTAAGAAAATAAATTGTTATACGGTCACCAAAAAAAACTATTATCTAGGTGAGTATATTACAAAAAGACTCAAGCAAATGTAGATAATACAAATTGTTTTCGTCGATAATTGTTTAAATATCGATCATGTCTCTTAGTTTCTATAGTAAATAAATTATACAGATTTAAACCAAGTAATGTTATGTTATGGCCAACCCATCATAGCCTTGAGACTTAATCCAATTAAACATTTTAGAAAAGACATCTTCTTTAAGTCATGTTAGATGGTACTTTCATCTTCTACAATTAAACTTTAGCGACGACTTGCAAACCAAAAGTAGAAGTCAATATCTAACCATTGACTTGTATAATACTCTTTACGAATAAGACAACAACTGACTTTGCCGTCAAATAAACGATAAAAAGAAATACTGGCTCTTGATTCCCTTCCACAATCATTAGCATTATAGCATTGACATCAACTTAAATTTTTTTTAACAACACCGACAACTCTCGATCTATACCCTAAACTCATTTTCATCTCTAAAATCTTTTATTGTATATAGTAGGATGAGTCCTATTAGTTGGAACATATAAACACTAGATTAAGAAAAAATCAGTCCATTGACATTAACTTAATAATCACAAAAAGAATAATTTTTTTTTTTTGAACTGTTTTATTGATAAAAATTTACAATTACAACAAAACTTTACACGAGAATATTAACAAATGTGGCTGTTATTGTGTGCTTTCCTGTTTTATGACTGTTCATCTCTGTCGTACATGCCAAGTAAACACCCTTAACTTCCTTTGCAAGGGACATTTTCGTCTCCAAACCCTTTACCATGTTCTTCGGGAGAAAATCCATTTAGTGAATGCATTTGAGAAACCAGGAAACAAATCGGGACCATTTACTTCAACGTCAATCTGTAAGCAACGGGGAATTAGATAGATTCAGTGTCTTTGTTTGCCAAAAGCTTAGAAGAAATATCGTTAAATTGAATCGGAATGTTATGGAGACAAAGAAGAAAACTACATTAAAACTGTCGTTCGTATCTGCTCTAGAAAGGACCGATTCAGATTCATCCAGTTCGCTGAAAAAGTCATCTGAAGACCAAGACATTGAGCTGTAACAAACATTTAGAACATTACGAGGTTTACTTGGAAAAGAAAGTCCATGTCTGAATATCTTATATGTATCAGAATGCTAGCTAATAGCGACGATGTATTATTATGATGGAATATATTACCTGGAACTCTCATTTGTTTCTTCTGCTGGAATAAATTTAGCGTCGTATGAGTGTGCATAACCAGGTGTTGTATCAATGGGAATGTAAGAATCAAAATTAGAGTAGCTGCCTTTAAACTGTCCAGTTTCTTCATTGTCCATAACCGACAGTAAGCTGAAGATGTGCACAAAGAAAGAGAAAAGAGTGTTAAACGAATGGTTGCAACATATCAAAGAGACTTTGATTCATACCTCATAGAAGCTCTGTTTAAACTGGTTCCTGAGATAGCTCTGTTTAACCCTTCATCTGAAGGTTGAGGTTTTTCGGGTCCCCGCTCCTCCAGATTCAAATCATCTTTCGTGAGAATGTTACCGGAAAGTGATCTCTTTAGTGGCCTGCAATTCATATATAGTATATATTTCAAGATGTTTTAATCATTTGCAGATACATGAGTATATGTCAACTTAATTTTAATTTCTGGTTTCACCAAATTTTCAACAATATTTAGGTACCTTATATTTTCGAGATCTAAGTTAGAACTGTCTTTTCCGATGTTGTATTGGTCTGAATCCAACTCCCATACTTGTGACTTCCCCAATTGAGGATGGAAATGACCCAAGAACCTGCCAACAGAAATAATCTCTAGACTAAGCAAATAGGTGGCCAATTTAATGAAGAGAAAACAAGACCAAAATTTCCAAAAATGGAGCTTACACATTGATGGCGTCTTGTTTATCTTTGTCCTGGGCCGCGTTATTAATGTGACGTACCACAGCTACGAACATATCACGTGGTCTCCCTACCATTTTCCATTTACCTCTCAGATCATCGAACATCTGTATACCATAAACTCTCTAAATTAGATACACATACTTTAAAGATCCATCTAAAGCCTAGAAGGTAAATGTATTGGTAATCAGTTCACCTTGCTGTGTGCTTCCGAGCCACCATACTGTATCGCAAGTGTATTGCCCATGTTCTGGTAAGTGTTCATCAATTCTAACGCCAGAGGATTGTTAACATCGACGACAGGAGGTCCTGAGATATCCAAACTAAGCAGCTGTTTCTCAAGAGCTACCAATCCGTGGACGTACTGAGCAAAGTTAGTGCGATCCAAACAGTCTACGCAGTTGGTCCTCAAGACTCCCTTTTGACGCTCACATATATCCGGCTTCAAAGCTTCAGTTTCTGGACTACTTGCCACTGTATCTTGACTCGGAAGAGGGTTACTAAAGCACGGTAGCATTAATATTAGACTTACCAACATACGTGCAATACAATCATTATTAGAGAGATGCCGTAAAAATACAGCTACAGTTGCACGAAGACTGCCTCTGCAATAAAGATAGCATACCAAACTTACTTGAAAAACGAATCACTAATTACTTCTTCAGCTCCTACCCCTGAAGGAGCTTTACAAGAAAACAAGTCAGTTAATTTCAACGCTTTCTTAGCAAAGATACACAAGTGATAGAATGCGTCATGAACTCCCCTGCCAAATCGATGTAAAAATTGGTCAACAATTTTAGGTCTCAAGACTCATTACAAACCAATGAATAAATTCTTGCTTAACGGGTGCATAAATACAGTACTTTCTGTAGTGTTTGTTTAGATCAAAATGGATTGCCTCTAAATGATCCTCCTCGTCCATGTTTCTATCAATAATTCGGATTGTCTTTGCAAACTCTGACCGTAAGAGCGTTTCTCGGTTCCTTTTCTCACCTGTCTGATAACATAAAATGGCATCAAATATCCACTCAAATTTTTCAAATAACCCAAGAACGGGGAGAAGCAACGTGTAAAATTTGAGTTATCCTTGATAATGAGAGAGCCTACCTTTACGAGGTTCAGAATCATAATCCGGTTTCCGTACCTCTGTATCAGGTTATCAAAGTGGCGGTGGGAAGCCACATAATTCGGATCCGTCCTCTTATTCACTGTGACCCATAATAGACAAAAACAAGAGTATTAAGATAAGAAAAATAAACTAATTAAGGATCCTTTTTACAAATAAATATGGTGCTTACATATAATCTCGGGCTGTGGCTTGGTAAAAGATCCATCCTGCGACCAATATAGAGGTATGGAGCCCCGAACCTGCACAACTGATGTCATCGGGATTTTCTGACCCTCGGGAACCACTTTAGAAACAATCTGCTCAGTCTCAACGTCATTGGCTACTCTGCCCATCTTATTTACACCACGCCTTAAATATCTGCACATTTATTGGGAGGAAGCAAGGAATCTTGTAGTTAAGATCAAAGGCATATTACGACCATCACGGCAGCACCTATCTTTGAGAGGGAGTATTGAAATATATCAAGTAAAGCTTTTAAAATAAAGAAATACCTTGTACCAGCATAATGTTGTGAACGCCGAGCAATGACAGTGAATACAAACTCTTTACCAGCTACAAAACATTTAGTCTAGACAGAGCAAAGATCAGTAGACATTAGGTCTTATCTTCTGAAGAAAACTTTAGACTAGCAATTTTTTTGGAAAATATCGACTCTCAACGACTAATCTAGGCTCGCATTAGATTATCACCTGTTGAAAGTATCCGTATACTAATGGAACTGTCCATTTGGTATTCCGCAGGATCCCTGTGATCCCCTGTGTTAAGAATGCATTCCACACGAACATGGTGTTGTCATGAAACTTTCCTTTCTCAGTACTGCATACGTTCTTCTGAAGGCTATACATAAGGTGATATGTGTAACTGAAGTAGAAGTTCTTGCTAAGATTGACTATGCTTAGGAGCTTCTTGTACCTATAACAGAAGCGCAAAACATTGTCAGATATGTATACTGCTAAAGTTTACACAGAAGAGTTTCGATATGTATAACATAACCGTTAGAAGAGTTATCGATAAAATACTTATTCTCGGCTTTAGATCTAGCCACATTCGTCTGAATTGTAGGCTTTGGAATCGGAATCATTTTACTCTCAGCTATAGCATAAACCGTATGGCCGCAGATCTCGCCTACTTTTTTTCTTTCTGTTATCAGCAGCATGTAATAGGGCTCCAAGAATCTCACAAACCCTGCACCCGAATAATTAACATTGCAGCATGAGTTAACAATGCCAAAGAGAGACACTCACGCAGTGGTAGTATAAAGATATTTACCAATGATTCCATAGCAAGTTGTAATTACTCTAATCCCACCAGACTCCTTGTTCATTTGAATTATCCACTTTCCAATTTCTTTTTTAGTATACCTTGTTATAGGATCTTCAGTTATATCTAACCCGTTTCGGTTGTTTCGATCAATCTTAAGAATCTTCCAAAAGCTCTTCTTCTCATCTCTTCCAACTAAATAAAAATCCTGTGCAACAACCAATTTATTGGAAAAACTACAAAGTCAAAACTTAGTGATTTCACATCAGGAATCTGATAATTATTCTCTGATATTCATGAAGCAACAAGCTAAAATTTGTATGTCACATAAACTTAGAACCAAAGATTCTACATTATGTCAAACCATACGTAACAGCCAAGCAAGTACCTAAATAGTAAAAACAGACTTATCGAATAATAAACCGAAACATCTTATAGATTTGAATCCATATCATGAAAACAGTGAATAATGAATTATTATGTCAAACAAAATCGAAATTCATTAACATAACAGTATCTACGTAATTATCAATAAATCAGTTTGGGAAAAAAAGATCGTAATGACGGAATCAACATTAATTTTGAATAAGCAAAGAAGACGAGTAAGATTCACACAATTAAATATGATAACTGAACGGAAGAAATAAAGAGAAAAAGAAGGAGATTTTGTTACATCCGGAGTTTCATAGAGCTTGAATTTCTGAAGAACGGGCACTTCAATCCATTTGGGCCTGAGTTCTAACCGAGGCTCTGATTCCACACCACAAAAATGTGAAATTCCGTTAGTGATATAATCTCGGAGCTGGTTTACGCACGATTCTGAATCAGTCGATTCAGAGAAGCTGTCGACCATTTGAGAAAATTAGAACGCGAGGAAATTCGAAATTAAAATCGAATTTCCCAGAAAACTCAAAAATTATGAGATGGAGATAATGGAGACGAAGACGATTGGAATGAAGAAGATGGAGAGGAGTGGAGACGCCGACGAAGTGATCAAGTCGGAGGGAGGAAGACCTCTTAAATTGTAAAATTAAATATTTTAGCTTCTGCCTCCCTTTTTTTTGGGTTAACCTTTCGGGAACTAGTTTGCCTGTATTTATAGACTCTATGATACGGTGCGTTTTAATACCTTTGTTAGAAAGGCTCATACCTTTTGCTTCTTCTGAATAAAGTTTTATAACTTTTTTTTGTCCACCAAGATGAATTACGGTATATTGTTCGAATACATAAGCCGCCGACGGAAAATACTTCCAAAAAAGAGAAATTAAATTATAAAGTCTGGAAAAGAGTAGACTAGAATTCTAGAAGAAATTTTTCATGTTTTCTTAAAATAATTTAAAATCTAGAATGACATTATTTTTGTTTTTTTTGGTTTATGTTTAAGATGACCTAATTAATAATTTTTAAAGTGTAAACTTTACAATATTATCGGGTATTGTCAATCTAATCGTTGCAAAAGCATTAATTTGTGGGTTAAATCGATTATAAGATCATGGCAAACTAAAATTTAATCGGATTTTAAAAAAATATTACAACGGAATTCCATTGTAGTGGAGATACAATGGTTTAACCTGAATTATTATCGGTCGGCCATTCCATTTAAAAATTGTTACTCAAATATTAAACGCTACTAAGTCATATTTAAATACTACAAACCAAACGACTTGGTTTACCTGAATTTCGATCCATCCGAATGCATTATTTTAATCTTTGAATGCATTGAAGTAGATATTCTCCAAATATTATTTCTTAACGACTATAATTTGTTTCAAAATTAAATATCACTTATATAATAAGTCATTCTAATTTGATATACGATCAGGCAACGAAAAGACAAGCAAATGTAGTTCATAGAAATTGTTTTAGTCAATTATTCTTTAAATATCGATCATATCTTTATAGTAAATAAACTACAGAGATTCAAACCAAGTAATGTTATGTTATGGCCGACCGATGATAGCCTTGCAATGAGACTTAATCCACTTAAACATTCAGAAATACATCTTCTTTGAGTCATCATGTTAGATGGTACTTTCATCTTCTACGATGACTTATAAACCAAAACTAAAAGTCAATATTTAAACCACATATTTTTATAATACTCTTTGCGAAAAACACAACAAATATTAAAAAGAAAGACTGGCTCTTGATTCCTTTCCACAATCATTACCATAATAGCGTTGACATCAACTTAATTATCACAAAAAAAATTAAGGGATCTTTAGAAAACACAATATTTTAACATTTATGTACGTCAAATTTAAACCACATATTTGGTCGGTTTGGTCTGGTACAGCATACTCATTTGAATCCGGTTAAGTAACTTGTTGAATACACCCTCTGCTTTTCAAGTTGACCCATCCCACTCTTCATAGAACTCTTTTCTTTGCCCTCTTTCTTCCCGCCTGATATTTTTCAGTCCCACATTTAACTCACAAGTCAAAACCAAAGCGTTGTATACAATTTGTTTTCCCGCTAATCTTACCTTAGTTTTCATCAGCTTCTTTAGCTTGAGGAGTTTCTCATGAAAGTGATTAATAGTTGTTTGCTCCTCTTTCTTGATGTATTGCTCTTTTGTTAGCTCTGTCCGGGGCTTGATCTCAGGATCATGAAGCACTCTGTTCCTGCTTCCACCAAATGTAAAGCAACGAGCAATTCCTAAAACCGAAAGAGATCAACAACAACAACTAAAGAAAAGCACAAATTTCTTAACACAGATAATCTCCACATGACATCAGAGCAGATATTTGGCAATGACATTTTAAGAGCTTCTTAACAGTTGAGAAGCGTTCTTACCTATGGCACCAATTGCATCAAGGCGATCAGCATCTTGAACTACCCCAAATTCTGGAAGAGTTTCACTGAGAGCTACCCCTGCTAATTCATCTTTAAAACCTGGATACAATACACTTGTTCCTTTCAAAAATTTAGATACAACAGAATGCTTTTTGCAAACTCCTACTTAGTGAAAACTCCTGCAAGTTAGTACATTGGATATGTTAAGTAAACGTAGGAACTAGAAACTAACCCATTCCATTGATGATCGTTAGTATCTTCATCTTCTTGGTCTCTTCTATACCCTCCTCATCCAGGAAATTTTCAACAATTTTTGCTTCCGAAGGATCACTTGTTATAATAAATTTTTGCCATGGAATAAACAGGTCAGGGGAAGAAAATCACACCTCATAGTTCATAAATCATAAGTTTTTGTGTTTCATATCCACACCAATTTTAGAGCCTAACTTATTCTACGGTGAGAAAACCCGGCAAAGATTTCACAAGCCTCACCTGATGGCATCCGATTTAGTATTTACAAACAGAAGTGATCTAGCCATAGGTTCCCATGGATTAACTAGTAGACACTAGAAACACTTCCCAGTGAATTTATTCATCCATGTTACTTAAAAAAAAGTTATATGCAGAGAAATTTCAGGAGGGAAAGTATACACTTTTCTTTTCAAGGAGGCAAAATCAAGAATGTTACAAGGGACGTTAGTTTACTCAAGCGAACCAACCTTATGTACTTGTAGTCACCTGATAAGAGAGAGATAGAGCAAGAGATACACACTCTGTTCAATCTGTGGAGTATAAACACATGAGCTAAAGAACAGAGAAAGAAAAAGCTGAAGTACCTATATCATGGAGAAGAGCTGCGAGCTCCACGTGAAAAGATACACAGATTTGTTCACGTAAATTGAATAATTGAAAATTGACAATAACTATCTCACATTCTATATCAGTACAAGATCTTACTATAAGAAGATTTTCCACCAAATTATTAATGACCTCACTCAGCCGCAGAAAAAGGACGGAACAAATTACAAGGTTTTTGGGGGATTTAGGGGTATTTATAACTCACAATTTCCATGGAGTCTGAGTTAGAAGAGAGACCTTCCTCGCGAGCTATGGAGAGAGCAAGGTCACGGACCCTCCACACGTGCGAGGCATCATGAGAAGCATCGTTTCCCTTCATCACCTTCTCCACCAGCTTCTCCGCCTTCCTCGTCGCCTCCATTGTGTCTTTCTCTCTCTCCAACGGGGTAGTTCTGGAGACGAAGAAGAGAATTTTGATTTTCAAATTCGGCCTCACACAAGTCGTGCTCCGTTCGAACTTCGACCACTTGTGTCGGAAAATATCTGGAAGGAAGAGTGTCGTGTTACGGTTTTACTTTATGCCCTTACATATTTAAAATACAAATTATAGTTCTATAAATTAATAACCTTAGTTAAATCTGTGTGTATATATATAAGATTTATTATTATTAATTTATAGTACCATCGGAATTATGGTTTTACATTAGAGATTAAAAATAATATTATTTTATTAATTTATTAAATCTTGTAAAATATTATACCAATTCAATTTAGGATTGAATAATTTTATTAATTTATAGTGTTTATTAATTTATCGAGCATGTGAGATAAACTTGCACATTATGAAGATGGAACCACACATCTTGACAAACTCTGTCATTTACATTTAAACTGGGTTAAAGCGTATCGTTTAACCTGTTCCATTACGGATTGAGTCTAATTTACGATCATAGAGAGGACCATCAAATATTGCATGCATCAAAATTGATTCTTCAAGGCTCAAGTAAAATGAAAAGTCGTATTTCGGATATAATTATGTCTATGTAAGAAAACACGTGTACTAACAGACTGCCTTTAATTTATGGAATTATTCCGTAAAGTGTTGATTAATTAATTACAAGTACATTTAATACCACAATTACCATAAATGAAAATAACACAATTTCCATTTTTTGACCATGAACAACTATAAATCCCACTTCCATGAAAAGCCCTAATGATATTTTCATGTCTTACTCTTGTTTTGTAATGGAAGAAGTAAGAGAACCTTCATTGGTCACTTGCTTGACTCACAAGAATCAATGTCAAAATTCAAATGTGTTGGTTATTCAACCTAAAAAGGAGACGACAATAACAAAAACCCATAAAACAACACGAGGTCGTCAAAAGATAGAGATTAAGGAGATTAAAGAAGAGAGCAAAAGACAAGTAACATTCTCAAAACGACGCCGTGGATTGTTCAAAAAATCCGCCGAATTGAGCGTTCTAACCGGCGCAAAAATCGCGGCTATAACGTTCTCTCGATGCGGTAGGATCTACAGATATGGCCACATGGATGCCTTGATCGACAAGTATCTTCGTAAAGCTCCGGTGAGTTTGAAGGTACATTCAGGTGAAAACATGGTGGAAGAGGAAGGTAAGAGGCCGTGGTGGGAGCGTACGGTGGAGAGTGTACCGGAGGAGAAGCTGGATGATTACGTGGCAGCGATGAGTGTGTTGATAGAAAATTTAGGTAAGAGGATCGTTGAGATGGGTAATGATCGGACGGTTAACATTGCTCCGGCATGGCCAGTCAATATGATGGGTTAAGGATGTAGGATTATTCGGTGCCGTGTAGGTCATGACCGGTAATTGATTTGATTAATCACTATATCTACTTCTAATGAATTTCTTTAAGTATTTGACGTTAGTTTTGTTGAGTTTAGTTATATGCATTCAAGCTATTCTGATTTATTCATTGTGTTTTTTTTTTGTATACTTCCTACTTTGCTATTAATATTATATAGTTGAACCATTTTATGAAGTTAGTAAATGTCCACTTCTAGAAAATTCTCCACCATAAGTGATTAAATTTCCATATATGCAATATTCATTACCGGAATCGACTATTCTCTATTTGAATTTTACTATTTTTTATTGGAGGGTAAACATCACATTGTGTAGTTCAGTGATATTATTTGGGTTTAGATTATGAATTGGATATTGTCAATGTTGTGTGAGTTGATGTGTGAATTTGTTTCATGGGGAGGAGACATGGCCGACCCTGACTTAAAATCCGATATTCTTTTATACTCGTTCAATGTTTATAATTGTTTGATGTTTTAAGATTTTCACACATATTATAAAAATTTGTTAAATAACATTTTAATCTTATTTATTACTTAAAAACTAAACAATAAAATATTTAAGAAGAGATAAGAAAAAATGAGAGAAACAATTTTTTTTTAGGTTAAATATAACATTGAAAATTGAAAACATCCGTTTTTTAAAATATTTATTTTACACCTTTAAATTTCTTTTTTCCAAAATATCAATCAATTAATAATTGTAAAGTATCCTTTAAATCTTCTATCAACCACCATATGTAGTGAGGTAAAGTTGAATTCTAATTGTCAATGTTATTAATTGTGTTTGGGGCATTAATTTTTTCTATGGACTTTAATTTTTATTTGGCTCTTATCAAAAAAAAACAAAAATTATTTGGCCGGAAAGAATATATTTATCATCATAAAAAAATTTCCAAGATTATGTGAGAGAAGTGTTGCAAGCCAATCTCACCCTCTGTATACCTTCAAATCCACCTCAGTTAGAGTCCCGCCTGATTAGATGGTTTCCAGCGAGCGAATCATGGTTTAAAGTCAATATGGATGGAGCTTCTCATGGCAATTCAAGACCAGCCACAACGGGTTGTGTGATTAGAGACGAAAACGGCAAGTGGATTGCTGGTTTTTCACTAAATTTTGGTACTTCTTCGCCCCATTGGCGAAATTGTGGGTTTAGCCTTAGCATGAGATTGTCAGATCGGACGCGTTGAATTGGAAGTTGACTCTAAACTGATAGTTAGTTTTCTCACTATATGAATTTGTGATACACATTCTCTATCATCTCTAATATGTTTGTGTTATAACTTATTATCAAGGAACTGATTGGTCCAAGTTACTCACATGTATAAAAAAACTAATCGTCTTGCCACCAATTTAGCGAACTATGCTTTTTTTGGCTTTTAAATTTTCGTACTTTTGATTTTTGCCCTCAACAGACTCATTCAATTTTGTTAGAGGATGCTAGAGGAACTGCATTTCCTCGAATTATTCACATTTGATTATTCGTTATTGACTAAAAGGATGATTGGAAACACGTTTCGTGAGTTGTTGGCGTTGAGTCAGCTCTGTATGAGGCCAATCAAGTATTTTGTTCAATCCCTTCACACGTGTGCTCTTATTGAATAACTTTCGTGCGTTATAACGCTGAGAAACGAAGAGTTTGAGAGATTTGAGACTATTTAAGTGGATTTTTACTTTTTTTTTTCTTTTTACATATTATGTTATTTAAAAAAAAAATCTTAAGACTGCTTTTATCTTTTTGCTTTTTATAATGTTATATAGTTTTTTTATAGTTGCTTTTATCCTTTTGCTTTTCTGGTCAGAAAAAGCAAATATATAATTGTAGAATTTTTGTTTTCATAATCTTGTTTTTCTTCCCAAATAAGTTTTTGCCTACATTATTATATTTTATTAGTGTTTTTTTATTTTGTATTTTATTTATGATATATCAAAATAATAAAATGATAATTATTGATATTTTAAAAGTTATATTATTCTCATTTATTTTCGTATCAATTCTTAATTATTGTAACAAATTATTATATACTTTTATATATAAAAATATATTAAATAGCCCATCGTTCTCAATTCTCAACTTACAGTTCTAAAATCCTATGCTAACATCTCTCAATTCACAACTCTCAGCTTTCAACTTTGGTTTCAACTACTTTCAGCTATCGCAGCTTCAACTGCTTTCAACTATAATTTCTCATCAGCTCTGCCAACCACGAAATTTTTTTTAATGCATGATGCCAGTTGTTTACCAACTGATCAAGTGCAAATGTTGACATTTACACAAATTTTGACTTGAAGGTGATTTCATGGTAGTTTTAGTTAATCATGTTTTAGAGAAACACTTTTTATAAAGTTTTAAACTGTTTTTGTATTATAGATTGCCATTCAAGTTTTTTGTTTTTTTGTTTTCTTATAAACTTCAAAATTTAGCCAATCAAGTTTTTCAAAACTAGTTTCCCTAAAAAATAGAAAAACTAGTTTTTAGGTGTTACTACTCATTTCAACGTAAAAACTAAAAACCATGAGAAAAGTTTTTAGAAAGATTCTTCTTTTCTTTTAATTAGTTAACTAATATATATTAATCCATCTGTTCCTTAAAATTGATTTTCTAGTTATTTGATTGTTTCAAATATTGATTTTTTAAGTTTTCTATGCAAATTTGATCAATTAATTACTATGAATTACAAATTTCAAAAATATTAATTAAGCATATTGAATTACTATTGGTGCAGAATTATGAAAAGTTGTGTAGGACAAAAAATTATGCATCTATAATTAACTATTAAATATTTTTTTTAATATGTGTGATTTTTAAAAAAATTCATCTTTAAAGAACGAAGGGAATATATTACTAATATATGTAAGTATATTAATTTTGACTTCTACAACACTTTTATAATTTGAAATACGATATTATTGTTAATATTACTATTTTAAAATACAATATTATTGTTAAATCACTATTTAATATATATAAAAAATAATATTTCAAAATCATTAAAATAAATTTTAAGTATTGTATTGACAAAGCCAATTAATAGTCTAAGTTCTTCAATTAAAGGTGGGTAAGATTTGAATTCACCACTTGGTGCCTAGCTAAATCAGGGACAAGCCAATTGAACTACCTGTTTCTTAACCCATATTTTCATAGATTTAAAGAAATAAAAAAATTAAATTGAAAATACATAAGAAAAAAATTAAGGATAAAAATCAAAACTATAAAAATTGCCATTCATGTTTTTGAAAAACTAAAATTTACTGCAAAAACCAAAATTTACTGCAAAAACCAAAATCTAAAAATCGAAAAGTAAAAACTAAAAACCAAAAACGATTTGCCATTCATGACTGTTATTTTTCCCAAAAACCAAACCCTAAAATCTAGATACCAAAAACTAATGATCCATAGCCCATATCTTTATCCAAAACTTAATACTCTTAATTCATATCGGTACTTACCAAGCAGTTAAATTTCGTCAAGAACCTTTCGATCCAAGGCATGTTTATCTTCGGACATGGAAAGCATGCAAAAGTGTCATATACGAATAGTTTCAATATATAAAAGGCCTAACTGGTGTCTCGAGGAATGATGTGGAATGTGGAATTTTTTTATTTCACATTTTTTTCCACATTTACCATTTGTGTGTTGTGGAATTATGTTGGAATTAGTTGTGGAATAGAAATCTTATAGTTTTTTTTATTTTATTTATATTTTGTTCTTTTGTCTGTACTTTTGAAAGCTTTATAGAATATTATGAAACCAATTATTGTATTTAAAACAAATTGAAAGCTTTATAGAATATTAAGTTGGATAACATATACTTTTATTTTGAGAAAATCTGTTAGATTTTAATTTACTTATTTTTATTATTCTAATATTTTAATTCTTTATATTGTAATATAATTTAGGGGAAATTAGAAAAAATGATAGTTTTTTTTATAGATTTTTCCATTTATACTTTTATAAATTTATGACAAAAATACTCTTAAAAAATCACTATTCTTGTTTTTGTTTTTTTTTTCTACATATTCTGCAAATTTTAGAATACACATTCTACGCTTTGTTCTATAGTCTGCGAAAATCAAAAATTACATTCTACTAAATTCTCTATGTTCTACCTACCGCAGAATGTAAATTCTAAATTAGGTAGATTTCTCATAGATTTTAGAATTTGTATTCTGCGGTTTCTACTATAATCTACGAATTTCAGAATTTACATTCTACCGATTTTCCTATGTCCTACCAACCGCAAAATATAAAATAAAAATTAGGTAGACTTCTCACAAATTCTATAATATACATTCTACGGTTTCTTATATAATTTACGAAATTCAGAATTTATATTCTACGGATCTCTCTATGTTCTACGGACTGCATAACTTAAATTCTAAATTCGGTAGATTTCTCACAAATTTTAGAATTTATAATGTAATATTTTTCGTATACTCTAATATGTTTAGAATTGATAGGTTTCAAGTATATAACCTTATGTAAAACTATTTTCCTCAAACAAAGCAAACGATATCTATTTCATAATATTAGCTATAAAACTTCAATATTTGTAAGACTTTCTATCTCGTGAAGTATGTTCCGCATAGCAAAAATCAGTTAAACATGAAGACTTTATTGGTATATGATTAAAAGAATGTTTCTTTATTGTTAATAGTTGATGTACAATACGAGAAAGATGAGACATTGAATTACTTGTTCAATGATTAGATGTAATTGGCTGAAATGTCATGGTATAAAAAAGTTGTGGGCATATCTAAAGAGCCAAAAATAGTACCAAAATTACAAAAAGTCAATTCTCAGTTTAAATCTACAACATCGGAATCAAACTGTGTACGTTCATACTTCGACATGTGGTCAATTAGAACAGTATCATTTGCTGCATTCCATAGATCAACTGCAATCTTCAGCCGAGCTAACAAGTGACACTCGATATACTTGATCGCATACACTCCACAACAACAAGAAGATTTATTTAGTCCATGCTTCACCTGCACATTTTTGATAGAATATGGAGACACCTGCATATGTTTTGCAGCAGTCGGTGGGTGAATTGCCTTCACAATTCGAGGGATGACAATCATGAATGGTTCGACGTTCCTCCTATTGTTATTACCTCAACAATCCAAGACTTCAACTGTTCTTTGAAATTGATGCACATAGATATCCAATGGTTTTGGTTGACGTTGAGCGGAACGTAAATTCGGTCCAAATCTGTAGCCCATCGTTTGTTTATCTTCCCATGTGAAGGTAGTTCACCATTACCATAAGCAAGAATAAAATCTTCCCATTTATGGCTACGACCATTCTTCTGAAACTTGATGAATTCATTCTTTATTTGCATTCCAAATATACAGTTCATGAAACCAACACGTTCAGCTTTCCATCAGTGTAACGTTGTATTTTCTCGGAATAAGTAAATCATTGCATCAATCTCCTGAAAGTTATGAAACAAATCATAAAAAAGTTTGTCAAAAAACATCTGAACCTGATATCAACATTGTGCTCTATGTGATTTTAATTTGTCATTATAATCGGGTGATAACTGATCAGATTCGCACAGGGCAGGGTTTTATAGACCACAATGGACACCCGAAAATCTTAAATTCAAAACTCACCTTGTTTTGAAGCCATCATGTCGGTGTAATAACTCTGTCAAGTAATTTGTTGTTCAGAACAGTTGGACCAATTTTAAGCTCCCTGTAATATTAAAATAATAATATTAGACATGAGTTGAAAACTGGAAAAAAAGAAAAAAAAAGATATGTCATAACTTACTCGTTCCTCAGACCCCACTGCCTTAGATTTTCCCAAGCATCTTCACTAACGAACACCAATGGATAATCTCTATCTTTTTTCCTTTTCTTGTCAGTTTTTACTGTATTGTTAAAGACCGTTGTAGGAATACTATCACAAATTGTTTTTTTGAAGACCTCTGTCCCACAAGTCATAAGGTGTGAATCGGAAGACGGTGACAAAATGACATCATCTACATAGGCATTAGAAATTACTCCATCTGTTTGTTCAACCTATTAATATAAGATCGGAAAGATGCTTTTACTATAACTTACCCATGTGCAAATATCAACTTAACGGCTATACAGACTGTTACAAAAAAAATAATTTAAAATGTTACTGTTGATTTTTTATAATCACTGATATTAGATAGTTGCGAATTTGTCGATAGCCCTATATTATTTGTCGTTCCAGCTATAGGGTTTTTTTAGTCCTGATGACTCGCTCTCCAATTTTGCCAATCCCTCACCAATCTTACTCTTATAACATTGTTATAAGTACGATAAATAATCATAGACATATATTATATAACAACATACATACATTCATTAAAATAACGTAGAAACTTGATTAAACATAAGAAATTTTGTACGTAGTTACCTTAGATTTACTCTGAGCACTAGTATTTGATGGTTGTGAATCATTGGATGGTCCTTCATTCTTTGCCGTTCCAGCTTGATAGCCCTTTAGTTTTGAGACTTCGTTCTCCAATCTTCCTAATCGCTCATCAATCTTACTCTCAAAACGAGAAAAAGAATCTTCAAAAAGTTTTTGAATAAAAACTTTAATGTCTTCTTCGATAACTCCTTGATTTGAACCAGCTCACTTACATAGCAAATCTTTTTTGTGTTTCTCTGCACCGTAATCGAAAAGTTTCCTTTTACACCTTCTTACACTTGAAATTGGGGTTTGTTCGTCATCGTGATTTGGATCAGCATCCTCATCTTCATTATTTTGATTTCCTACTTCTTTGATTTCTTCCTCAACTGAATTTAGGATATTCTCATCCAGTTCCACAAACCCCCAAGTATGGTCACCAAAATCATACCATGTACTTATTAAAGAATCGAGATTAAAAACTTTATCATCTCTCCTCTCATCAGATCATAAAAAAGCATCAGATTCACAACTTTCATTATTTTCGTTATAACATAGGTATGGATAAATAACATCCTACAATAAAAGTGTAGGTAAGTTGTTAGCATCATTTATAACAAGATTAAAAACAAAAAAAATTCACATATTAATAAATAAGAACTCACACTTAATCCGAATGAGTTTTCTACTAAGATGATGTCATCATATGATACTTTTGCAGCATCTTTCCAATTAGAACATCGAGGACCTTCTGTAAGCTCCTCATTGATTTTTTTCCCCAACAATTTTCCTATTTTCGGAATAGCTTCCACAATCCATATCTGAAATGCAAAAGAGAATCCATCTAAAACATAGCTCTTTGAGTTTTTTTAAATGATCTCTCGTTTTGATGATGGACTTTATAAGAAGATTGAAGGATTCAACACCCCATGGATAAGTCTGAAGCTTGTCTAAATCCATCATTAACTTGATATATATGTGAGGAATATTTTTTTTCTCATCCTTCGCCATTACGAACCCTGCTATCAAACAAATATACACCAACCTTATTCTGTCTACATGACTCCATTTGTTAACACCACCAACGTATTCATCCATCAACTTTTTGATGCTTATCTTGCCTTTTCTCTTTAGTAGTTTACTCCAAAACCCAAAATCATCTTTCCATTTTTCTATATCACAGTTTCCATCATCTATGGACTTAAGTCCTGTAACTGCGTGAAATTCCTGTAAAGAGAATCGCAGTGGCCTCCCTCCAAACACAAACCAAAGCTCATTTTTTTTTTCTATAATCAATTGCCTGCACATGGTGCTATGTATTAATCGAGCTGAATATCCAAGAGAGTTTTCATACATTTCCAAAATATGCTTGAAAGTTGGATTTCTCTTCACTTCATTGTATTCTGATGGTACGACATCTTTTATTTTGCTGATGAGCGACATTCTACAGCTATTGTTTATCTAGGATACTTGTGGCTCATTTCCTGCTTTAAACAGACGTTTCGGTAACTTCTCTTCCATACCTACACAAGTTCAACTAAATATATAATTAAGTCCAAAGGAATCACAAGAGCTAATATACGAGAATAAAGTGAATAAAATGAGTAAGTTAAACGACATAATATTAAAAAAATGAGCTTTTGTTGTAAATCAATGGATACTATTTTTTTTTTAATATTCTATACAAATTCGATAAATTAATAATTTCAAATGTATCAGCATCAAATAATAGTTTTTAATGTGAGGTTGACATAGCATCATAGGTCACGAATGATTTAGAAAAAACCTTAGAATCATATGTTAATCTCCAATTTGCCCAGAGATTTGACTGTACTCTTAACACTTGTACAAGCAATTGACATTGTGAGTTTGTTTCTTAAAATATTATAATTGGAGACTTGAGACTTCATCATCATGGATCACGAATGATTTATAGAAAATATCATCAAATTTCATTGTACATGGGTTATCATGGTTAATGGATCAATGTCATCAATCAGTATTCATACATCGATCACACCGGTAGATTCAAATACCTTTTTATTTCGTTTGGTCAATCCATAAGGGGGTTCTACAAAGCCATTCGCAAGGTGATTGTAGTTGATGGAACTTTTCCGAAGAGCAAATATAAATGTGTTCTACTAGTTGCTACAACAGTAGATGGCAACTCGAATTTGTATCCAATTGCTTTTGGCATCGTTGATTCTGAGAATGACAGTTCATAGAAATGGTTTTTTGAGCAACTAAAGGTTGTTATAGCGGACGACAAAAGCTTAGCTTTTGTGTCAGATAGACATTTCTCTATTGGAAAGTGTATTGAGAGAATTTATCCATTAGCTAGCCATGGAATTTGCATCCACCATTTGTTGAATAACGTGGTAACTTATTACAAGGCAAAAGGTTTAGTCGCCTTGGTTGCTAAGGTTTCAAAGGCTGACAGAATTGTTGAATTCGAGGAATTATTCAACCAAATAAGCAAAAGTAGTCCACTAGATGGAAAATATCTTGAGGAGGCTGGTGTTAGAAAATGGGCTCGATGTCACTTTCCTGGATACATGTTTGACATCAGAACAACCAACTCTGCTGGATCTATCCATTCGGTGCTGAGATTAGAGAGAGAATATCCGGTAATTCCTTTGGTAGAAAGCATTAGAGAAATATTGACACGGTGGTTTCATGAACGTCGAGCCTTGAGTTCAAATCAAAAAGGCCTTTTAACTAGTGAGATGGAGAAAAAGATTGCTAGAAGGATCGAGAAGGCAAAAAGTTTGATCGTTTCTCCAGTGTTGTCTAACATATTTGAGGTCAAAGGTGACAGATTTGATTGTGTGGTTGACTTGGGAAAAAATTATGTTCATGTGGAAAGTTTGATTTAGTTAAGATTTCTTGTAGACACGCCATAAAAGCAGCTTTCAATATAGGCATAGAACTACATACACTTGCCGATGAAGTGTATAGCACAATTTCGTGGAGAACGGCATATGCGGAATCAATTAATCCAATTGATGTTCCTGAAGAAGCATGGTGTGTACCTCCGGAAATAGCAGGTGCCAACATTATTCCACCTGAAACACAGAGACGTATTGGAAGACCAAGAAAACGAAGACACGAATCAGTTGAAGACAATATAAGATATTCGCAAGGATCACAAGGGTCAAAGAAGCTACACAAGTGCAACCATTGTGGTATTGAAGGGCACAACCGATCGACATGTGACAAGCCAATATAACAATTAAGGTTAAAGAATATTTAAGTTCTGATAATTTCAGTTTGCTCTATAGTTTTAATCATGCTTTCTGTTTACGATAGTGGAGAGAATAACTAGCTCTATTGCGTGCATCTTATCGTGTTTTAGAGTTTTCAATTTCAGATTGCTCTGTAGTTTTAATCGTGTTTTTAGTTTGAGAAATCAATAATAAAGAATTCAATAGCACTCATCCTCAATAGATATCTTATGAAAGAGACATTAAAAAGACATTATTTACATAATAAGAAGGAGCAAATAGTGAGCTAGAGACAACATTGATGATGGAAACCTTACTGTCGGCTATAAATCTGAAGAAGTTAAGACATTGGCCAACAGACATTGATGACTTCTTCAGCTCAGTCTTCGTGTGCCCATCTTTGTAGAAATGTTAAGCTAAGTAAAATACGATATGATATCATTTGCAATGCAGTTTAGCTAAAACTATGACAAATACGAGAACATAAGGACGTTGCTTGCGGAGTTTAAAGACTATATATACATACATATGTATAAAAATACAAATCTAAACCCATACACGCAGTATGTGTTGAATTGGTATAAAATGTAAAATATGAGATTACTATGAGAGTGTTTACATGTTAAGAAATGTTGGGAAAGGAAAGGGAGTGCCTTCAGTGAAAAAGCCGTCTTTGATAGTAGATGCCCTTTTAAAAATCTTAAGTCCAGATGACTTTTAACAAAACAAACCTCTCTGGCGAAAAACAAACTACTCAGAAGACAGATCAATGTGTTGTGTTGGTCGCTTGAGTGGAAACCTTTCCCAGATGGGCTTGAACACTGGATATATCGATGATTCAAAAGACACAGACTCAATTTCTTCAATTTCATCAAAAGTCAAGAATAGTTTATAAGGAAAAGAGATTAGTTTCATCACCTAGTGATGAACATGGAGATACTGGATAGGAGGGTTCTAAAGAAGATTCTTCGCTTGTAGTGTATTGATGAACATGAGGAACAACTTTAGGCACAACAAGATGTTCCACTCGTTTAGTTCTTGATGACGCATTAACTTGAATTGATGATGGAGCAACTTCATTATTCATAACTTGATCAGTGCTTGATGGATCAGTTTGATGAATAGAATCTCTGATATGAAAAACTTGATTAGTTCTTGATGATGGAGCAGATCAATAGAATCTGCAGCTTTTTCCACTTGAAAATTAGCAGTTCTATCCGCAATTTCAACAACAATAGATGAAGAATTACGACACTCTTCACATAGCCACATACTAGGAACACGTCGTAACAGTACCTTAGCACAATACTGAAACAGAGAAAGAATAGAATTGAGATCATTGCACGAGTTGTTAAAAAGTGATCAAATTGAAGTAAAATGACTTACATATGCTTTCTTGTTTCTATGCAATTGAAGCATGACATTATCAAAATCTCATTCCCAAAACTTCCACACATCTCACAAGGCTTCTTCTTATTTACATAATAATTAGCAAATTAAGATTAAGTAACATCAGTAATAAGCTATTCGAATCTTGCAGCAGTAATCTAAGTCACGACTTTTGGAAACTAAAGAATCCTTGAGTTTTAAGAACAAAAAAAGAAAATGAAAAACGCAAACATCAATAAACCCTAAAAGACGCACACAGATTCCTGATTAGAATTTCTTTCAATTGAGAAAGAAGATATGCAATTTCTTTGATCAAAATCGTAAAACCCAGATCAAAATATCTACAAAGAGAAGATGAGATTTTACGGGCTTTACCAGAGAATCAGAGAGGTTGAAATCTGAATTTTGTGAACAAGCCTTGAACCCACTTTCGGTTACCATTGTTATCGATGAATGGATCTTCAATGAAATTGGACTGAAACCAAGTTTGATTGTTATTGAAAACGAGTTCGACAGTTTTCTCTTCTATGATATCGCTCTTCTGTTAAGGCTAAAATGAATTTAACAATAATATAAAGACTATCTCAACAAAATCAAAAATTAAAGGTATATATTACCAAAGATATAAAAAAGTATCATTTTTTTCTAATTTTCCCTATAATTTATTCCATGCATGGTTACTGGTTATCATCTAGGTAGCCATCACATATTGATATATACATCATTAAAATATTCATGTGACATTATTCAATTGTATAACAGATATGCTCAAAAGTTAATTAATTTATTATAGATATAATCATTCAAAAATCAAAATTAAAGATTATGTTGTAATATTAGTTTCAAATTATTTTTTCCCAGACCTTATTAGTTTCAAATTCATTTTATTCTTTTATTTTTTTCAATTTTATATATATTTTTAAAATATATAAATTTGTCTCTATATATATAACATACATGAACGTTTTTTTTGGTGAACATATTCATGTATAATTAACGATATGCAACTACGATATGCTATTCACTTATATATTTGTAGGATGTCATGAGTCACTTATATATTTGTGTTATAAGGGATGATTTAAATCGTTAGGAAATTTTTATATTATTATTTAAAATTATTTATTTTTATGAAATATATTTATTTTTCTTATGTATTTTTATTTTTTTTTGTATTAAGTAATTATTTAGAGGGATAAAACAAAAAAATTCTTTTAAATTCAACCGATTTATATTGACACTAGGTGGTGAATTCAAATTGTATTATGCTTCATTTAGAGTATTTAAATTATAAATCTAATTTTATCGATCTAATTTTTTTGAAAAAAATAAAATTCAACAGTTACTATTTAATTTTTTAAATTTCCCCACATTCCACCATACAAAAAAAATTCAACCAGATTTTACTTTTTATCAAAATTTCTGAGTTACCATTTGAACCCAAAATCTTGTCTTTTTCAAGAAGATTGCATTTTGACAAACCGTATATAAAAACTCACAAAATAAAAAGAATCCACAACAAAAGTTGGAGAAGATCAAAGAGGAGAACACTAACTAATGCTCTCACATCACATCTTAGCTTCTGTAAACACAAAATGTCACTGAAAAGGAATCTCCATGGAACTTTTTCTTATTACTAAAGGTGAATCATATCTATATAGAGAGATCATCAAAACAGAAAGCTTAGTCGCGGAACTCGTCCATGAAGCTCTTGTGGAACCCAGTCAGACGATCAACAATCGCTGGAATCTTATCCTCCTGGGGAAGTATAGTGCATCTGAAATGCCATGTTCCGGGTACCTATATCAAACAAGAAAAAACAGACAAGATCAATAAACAGTCAGTGAGCTTTAATGTTTGGTTCTCAGGAGATAAAAAGCTTTTTCTTTTTCAAACCTGTCTAAAGCCAGAACCAGGGACTACAACTACTCCAGTAGCTTTTAGAAGGCGTTTGCAGTAGAATGCATCTGGTGCTGAATTTTCAGCCTCTGCAGCTGCAATCGCTTTCTGTGGAAGGCTAAGGCGTGGAAACAGATACATAGCTCCTTCTGCTCTATTGCATGTAACACCCTCTAGCTGGTTCAGAGCCTCTTCAAGAGTCTGCACGGTTGGAGTTCATTCGAATTAGAACAGCAAGATCTAATATTGTTTGGTCCTATTTCTTTATTAGATGGCTAACCTTTGCACGTTTTGCTAATGACGAGAGAATTCCATCCTTCTCTGCTATGTATGACTCATAGGAGTCATCACCCGGCTGATCAAATTTCATAAAGCTTTTAGATTCAATTATCGGCGTACAAGCTCGAGCCACTTTAATGATGGAGACCGAATCAATTGGGATAAAAAAGTAGTATAGATGTTTTTATACCTTGGGTGGGTTCATGACAAGGCTAGCAAGAATTTGACCAGAGATGTTGGAACAAAGATTCACAGAAGCAACTTTGTATATCTGCTCTCTTACATCAGAAGTGAATCCGGTAACCTCCATGTAGCCACCTCTCTTTCCACACTCTCCATAGTACCCTAATGAAACCAATGAATCCATCCAGTTTTGAGACTAATTTCAATTGCAAAGATCAGAAGCTTATCAATTGACTAAGAGATTTGGTCTTTTTAAAACCTTTGGAGATGGATTGGAATGAGACTAAAGCAATATCCTTCTCTCCATAGTCCATAGACCGGGCTACCTTCTTGAAGGAATGGAATTTTTTGTCAGGGACATAAATATTCTCTTGATAAACCTCGTCCGCTAAAAGAACTAATCCCTCTTTTTTGCAGAAATTAACAACGTCACGCTGGTTTTCTTCTGCAAGAACCTTTAACCAGAACATATCATAGGTTAAAATTTAAACTCAAACTCTGAAATTCGCAATGGTATAGAATAGTTATTTCTAGTCTCAAAGATCAATTTACCTGCCCTGTTGGGTTTCCAGGGTTAATGACAGCCAAAGCTCTTACAGTGATGCCCTTTGACCTAGCATCTTCGAGTTGCTTCTTCAGCTCAGATATTTCAAGACCCCAGCCTGATGCTTCATCTAGGTAGTATGGAACCTACCAGAAGAAGATAACAACAATCAGAAGAACGACAAGAGAAACACGGCAGCAAATACCTTTCCGCAGTCGGTAAAAGGTATGTGCCAAAATGAAATCATCATAAGTCAGACATAACAAACATATCATCAGCGTCTAAGACAGACATAACAAACATACCAGAGTTCCACCGTGAAGGGCAATTGAAGCTGAATACAATGGATACTGAGGAATAGGGCAAAGGATTCCATCTTTCTCTGAAGTTATGAGAAGTTGCATCATCATATGAACCTAGAACGAGAGGACCATTATTGTAACTTTCATAACATGTTCTAAATTTTTAAGAGTTAAGAGAAGTTTAATAATTTTTACCCCTGGGCTTGCACCATCTGTCATGAAAATGTCATTAGGATCAGCAGGGAAACCATCACGGGCTTCAATTCCAGCAGCAATTGCGTCACGTAGTCCCTTGATACCCTGAGGCAGAACAGAAGATTAAGAGAGGAAATCATTTACTGAGAAAGAGAGAGATGCTATCACGAATCACAATGCCACAAACCTGACTGTGGCTGTAAGCACCAGTTGCTTTCCCGGGAATTTGATCAAGAATCTTCCAAGCACGCTCAATTGAATCAGAACTGATAAAGTTGCAAAATTCAATGTTAAACAATCGTACACCGTTTGACAAAAAAAAAGGAAAAGAAAAGAAAAACCAATCGTACACCATAGAAGCAAAACAACTCAGAAGCTGAGTTGTACTGAGGTAAGACATATAAACCACATTTAGTACCTGAACAAACCGTGTGTTGCACTCTCGTCCAACAGAGCTGTGTGGGAACACAACGCAAGAACCTGAGACCCAGATGTTATAAGTTAAGCCATCACTAACATATGGAACAAACCAGCACCATAAAAGTTCACTCAATTACCTCTCTGAAAAATGTTATTGGCTGCTGACCAAGAGATTGAGGATTCCCGATATTACAGTAGATAATCTGCCAAACGGTGAGAAAACTTGTAAGCTTAAATCATGATAAGAATCAAGTTTGACAACATGAAAAAGGACTAAACTGATTACGACGTACATCATCGAAGGGATAAGCATCCTTATTAGCCTTCAAATCATCCTGCAATTTCTGTGAGATGAAAGCAGAAATCAAGATGAGCAAAGCAGTATCCACTTTTTAAAAATACTATCTAAACTAAAGCTGCTTACCTGAGCAATGTTGACAATTTCTCCACGGACGGCATATTCACATCGGAGAACCTGAGATCCCCCAAAAATACCATATTGTTAGAGTACAAAACCAAAACAATAGTTTCAAGACATCAGTCACTAGAGTTAGATTCAGATGCAGAACTGTTCCTAAACAAGAAACTATTTAATTGTAAGGATGAGCTTATCATTCAACAAATTAAGGAGATAAAGAAGTATCAAACTATCATTTAATAATCAGAAGGATCGAATCAATAAAGAACACATGAATCCAAAAAGAAGAAACAAACATTTCAATATCCGCAAAAAGCTGAAGAACAAAAAGGATCCCCAAGAGTCCCAGTTTTACGAGCTTAAAAACACCAAAAGATGTCAAAGTAGAAACTAATAAATCCATCAAGGATCAATGATCGAGATGCGAAAACATATAATGAATAAATTCGATTTAAGTTATGTCCCAAAAGATAATTTGTTGAAACAACAAGAACCTTAAGCTTAAAAGCAGATGCTCAATACACCCTATATGACGTACAGAGCAATCTCGAAGAAAGTTATACAAAGCTCTTCGCTTTACCAAATCGTGAATCAGAAAATTTAGCCGAGTATACAAAACAAAATCAAAACTGACAAACGAAGCCTCAGATCAATCGAGGAAAATAAAACCCAGAATGCAAAATCAAAAACAAACATCAATCCAAAAAGTAAAAATATCGATTGAACAAGAGAACAGCGAAGAAATAAAGAAGAAGAAAAAACCCACCTTGGGATTGATGGAGTCAAGAGTAACGGGAAGAGAGGAAGAGGAATCAGAAGCAGACATATTGGAAGAAGAAGAGAAGAAACGCGAGGAAGAAAGAGGAGGAGAATCGGAAGGAGCAGAAAAAGGAGAAAGAAGAGAGAGGAAGCGAAGGTTCTTGTGATGATGAGAATGACGACGAGACTGATCTAAGAGATTTTTGGCTTGGCCAATCACGAATTTCCGCATCTGCGCTGTGTGATCAGGGAATTATATAACTTTGCTTGGGGCTCAAATCTAAATAGCTCAAAAAGACGAAAATTCCCTACTTCTATGGTTTCTCTCTCTCCAATTCACACTGATTTGGACATTTCTTCGGGTCGTCCACCGATTTGGAATATTCGGAATTTGCCTTTATATTCAATGGATTTCGTTAAGAGTCTCTTTCGTTAAACCCTTTTCAACGAATATTTATTTACTTCCTTCTTTCTTCCTTTTTTTAGTTTTTTTATTTTCTCTTTGTCAAAAAAATATCGAGCAATAGTCAAAAATGGATCAATATCTCAGTTGCTCTTAGTTGGAGAAATATTGACTGATATACTCTTCTTTGTTTATATAATTTAATCGATTAAGTAAAAAAAATAGGTTGTTTTACTTAGTTGTCTTTGGTAATTCAGTTTATTTACATGATCTAACCTCTTCAACCCATCCCAACCCGTGATTCATTGGTTAGGATCCGACTTACGTTGGTTTAGTAGATTTAAACTGGTTGAGTAATAATCGGGATCCAGTAAAATCGAGGTTCCTTAGTAAAATCCCTAATTCACCTTCTTCCTTCATATCGACCTTTCCCATTCTTCTCTTCTCTCTCGGTGGGTTGGAATCCGAAGTGACTGTGGGTTCACCGACTTTTGCTCTTATCTTCTTACTCCTCTCTCGATGCCTCGGACGAAGAATGCAGCACGGTTCAGAGGAAAGGGAAGTTGGATGGGTCCTAATCCATCGTCCATTCGTCGAGTCCCTCGTACAGAACCCAACTCTTCAATTCCCGATTCTCTAGTTCCCGACTTTCCAATTTCCGACTCTCCAGTTCGCGACTTTCCTCTACCGGCGGCTGACGAGGAAGTCGAGGCTAAGAACGATGAGAGTGAAGGTGATGTGAGTAAAGGTAATGAGACTGAAGTAGAGAATGAAAATGGAGAGAGGGCTATAGATGAAAGTGAAGAAGAGATCCTAGAAGAAGAGACAGACGACGATGAAACTGTAAGTATCGATTTTATTCCTTTTTAATTCGATTATATTTGTCAAAGATAAGTATGGTAAGTTCAGTATCGATTGGTTGTGTGAATTTTACTTTTGAATGTTTAATAGTTAAACTAGTTGTACTTTTCAGAATATATTCTGATTTTTGTGGTTTTCGAATCTTCGCTTCCATTATTGTGGTTATTTTTGTGGTTTTCGAATCTTCCCTTCTGATTGTTTTGAATTGGCTTGCGTGGTGATTAGAAGGATCCGATTGTTTTGAATTGAGTTGCGTGGTGATTTAGAAGCATCCGATTGTAACTAGATTTATGATAGTTGGTTTAGTTAGTATATTACAACCATTGTGAAATGAAAAATTGATTAATCAGTTTACTACATCCATTGTTTTTACCTTATATTGAGTCTGAGTTAATGTTTTTTTTTGTAAGGAATCGGATGAGGGAGGAAGTGGAGTGTGCCCTCCTGTGAGCATGTATCTTCCAACGATTGAGTACACGAAGATAATTAAGATTGCCACAAGGTGCTATATAGCACAAACAGTGGAAAACTTAGAGAAAATGCTAGGGCCACCAGAGAAGCAATGGTTTTACGATCATCCGTAGTTTGGTCATTTCTTCCACATGTCACAGAATGTGTTTCACAAGTCTCAGGGAATGTGGATGCTACTAGTCTGTATGGCTCGTACCGAGAAGACGAAAGAGTTGTGGCTTATAGTAAATGGCGTATCTATCTGGTACTCACTGAGAGAGCACGCCTTGCTATGTGGTCTGCATTGCCATCAGTATCCGAATAACTATGAGGCGATGGGGAATCTCAGTTTTGTTCTGAAACATTTCAAGAAGGCCAAAGTGACACAAGAGGCTGTGGAGGAGAAGCTTATGTCAATGCATACCTACTCAAGGGATTGGTTAAAGATGTTTGTTCTGTATTTCCTAACGTCAGTTATCAAAGGAAGTTGAAAGAGAGGGCATCAAATAACACCAGTTGACAAGTTTTTAAGGAGGATTTGTCAGTAATCTTAATGAATGTGTGTCATTCCCCTGGGGCAGATACTCATTCTTTGATAATCTGAAGGAGGTTAAGAGGATGTTTGGTCTATTTAGGGAAGGTGTTGCCAACCCTAATCTCAACTTTCCGAGTTTTGTTGTTCCTTTAGAGGTATGATTTTGTTTTTGTTATAATGTTTTTGTTGTAGTTATTGTACTCATAAAGTCATGTTATCTTTTTGGAGTAGATTCTTGCGTTTGAAGCAATCCCAAGACTGATGAAAGGTTTCCGGGATGAGGTTAAAGATGTGCGTAGTGATTGCCCCAAAATGTGCAGGACAAAGTTCAAACCCTGTAGAATGAGAGGGTTTCGCATCAATGAGATCAACAAAACTCTTGGTAAAACAAAGATTATGAAACATTGCTTTTGATTGGTGTAATTATTAGTTTTGTATTATATTCTGTATTAATGTTTGAATTAATTTGTACATGCCAACTTAACAAAGGATTGCAAGTGTTCTAAAACCAAGTTGGGATGAGGAGAATCTGCTTTCTGGTATCAGGGAAGAGGATGATGCTATTGATTTGGTGGTTGATGGTTGGACAAGGCGAGTTGTTAATGAAAAAAAAAAGAATATGCTTCTCAAATTTTAGGGAAGAAGACATAAAGGCAAGGAAGAAGAAGGCAAAGAATGCAGTGAACAAGGTAGTTGGTGAGTCCTCGATGGGTCGTAATATGAGAGAGTACCTGTTGTCAAGTGGCTTTGAGGATATAAAGAAAATGATGGTCTCTGGGTTCAAGGAAATCCATGATAGGCTGGACATCATGAGCAGTAGATTGAAAAAGGCTGAGGAGTATGCGAAAGGAAAAAGAATATATGTTGGTGATGCTGACGAAGTAGAGATTTTGGATGAGGAAAACGTAGATGATGGTGTTGAGGATGAGCCAATTGATGCAGATGCGGAGGATGAGGAAGAAGATGGTGATGATGATGAGCAAGAAGCTGATGGTAATGATGAAGAAGACTGATGAAAGGTTTCCGGGATGAGGTTAAAGATGTGCGTAGTGATTGCCCCAAAATGTGCAGGACAAAGTTCAAACCCTGTAGAATGAGAGGGTTTCGCATCAATGAGATCAACAAAACTCTTGGTAAAACAAAGATTATGAAACATTGCTTTTGATTGGTGTAATTATTAGTTTTGTATTATATTCTGTATTAATGTTTGAATTAATTTGTACATGCCAACTTAACAAAGGATTGCAAGTGTTCTAAAACCAAGTTGGGATGAGGAGAATCTGCTTTCTGGTATCAGGGAAGAGGATGATGCTATTGATTTGGTGGTTGATGGTTGGACAAGGCGAGTTGTTAATGAAAAAAAAAAGAATATGCTTCTCAAATTTTAGGGAAGAAGACATAAAGGCAAGGAAGAAGAAGGCAAAGAATGCAGTGAACAAGGTAGTTGGTGAGTCCTCGATGGGTCGTAATATGAGAGAGTACCTGTTGTCAAGTGGCTTTGAGGATATAAAGAAAATGATGGTCTCTGGGTTCAAGGAAATCCATGATAGGCTGGACATCATGAGCAGTAGATTGAAAAAGGCTGAGGAGTATGCGAAAGGAAAAAGAATATATGTTGGTGATGCTGACGAAGTAGAGATTTTGGATGAGGAAAACGTAGATGATGGTGTTGAGGATGAGCCAATTGATGCAGATGCGGAGGATGAGGAAGAAGATGGTGATGATGATGAGCAAGAAGCTGATGGTGATGATGAAGAAGAAGGTGATGATGATGAGGAACAAGAAGCTTCTGATGATGAGGAACAAGAAGCTGCTGACGGTGAGGAAGTGGAAGAAGGAGATGGTGAGGATGCGCAAGAAGTTGCAGATGCAAAGGATGAGGATGAGGAAGAAGGAGATGGTAAGGATGCGCAAGAAACTGGAGATGGTGAGGAAGAAGTAGAAGCAGCAAGTCAGCAGAAAGAGGCAAAGAAAAAGAGAAAAAGATCATTTGTCGAGCTTCGAAGACCACCATGTAATGTGCGCATCACTAGACAATTGAAGAAGCGTGTTGGTAGCTGACCTATATTAGTCACCAACGGTATATATATTAGGACTATACTTTTTGATGCTAACGAAACATTTGGTTAACTTGGTTAGTGACTATACTTTTGGATGTTAACGAAACATTATGTTAACTTGGTTAATGACTAGAACTTTTGGTTATTAACTTATTTAGTTTTGTAATTGACTAATGTTGCAATCGTGTTTGGTTATTAATTGTTATCCACAAGAGGATAAGACTAAAACCAGATATGCAATTCTAAAGATAAGTATTTATTTAGATCATTGATTTGGTGAGTCCATATAACTTTAAATTAGGTGTCATATACAACTTAATTAACATTAAAAACCAATGTGAACCTCAACATATCAAACCTAAGAATTTGTAATTAACCATCACAAAAAACCTAATTAACCATCACAATTAACATTACCGGAAAACAAGAATTCGGTTATCAAAAGCCTTCAAACCGAATTCCATATGATAAAACCAAACAACCCTAGTTCGAGAAACAAAAATCAAGCCACATTACTTAGGCGATGGAAGGTAATCTTCATACCTCCAATTTGATTTCTCACCGTCAACAACACCTAGAATCAATTTGCCTTTGAGCCACTCAATTCGAGCAATAAGCTCTTCTAAATCCAAAATAGCAGCTTCAATTGAATTCGATTCCATGATGTTTAGTTTCAAACCTTCATGGACTTCCACGATTTATTTTTTGCTCTTTTCCAATTGAATATGATTTCATCTCTTCGTCTAATGTAAATTTAAGTCAAAACTGATGTTCTCACAGTACTCTCAAGGAAACCAAATAACCATTAGAGACAAATCTTACCTTCACAGTATAGACAATGACATTCTTGATACCTCGGTTTTGGTGGTAAGGCTGCGGTTTCTGTTGTCTTTGAACCGGCTAATGGCTGTGACCCTTCTGGCCCGTCAACTCCAATAGTGTCTGAATCCATCTACATGACAAACACAATTCAAAAGAGATGGTGATAGAGGAGACGAAAATCTTACATATGATAGAGGGGATGAAAATCTTATAGGTGATAGAGGGGACAAAAATGTTACGGGTGATAGAGGGGACGACAATCTTACAGGGATCGAGACTCAATAACAAAACGAAGCGGAAAGAGGAATGAATGAAAAAATTAACGAAGAGGAAAGAGGAACGAAGCAGAAAGAGGAACAAAGCGGAAAAAGGAAAGAGAAAAACGAATGAAAATTTTGTGGCGGTTGAAAATTTTTTTGGCAATCGAAAATTGTTGTGGCAATCGAAATTTTTTTGAATTTGGAGGGAGTGTTTAAATTTTTCGCGAAAATATTTAAATTTTTCGTAAAGAATTATACCAGTTTTTTAGTTATGCATACATACACTTAGTTATACTTTGACCATTTTTAAGGAATTATTAGTTTACCCTATTCAAAAATTATGAATAATAGTTTAACCAATGCTATTATGATGTTTTAGAATATTTATGAAGATTATAACACTCATTTCTTTGTTTTAAGAAACTATATACAAATTTGGTTTCATAATGACATCTTATGAAACAAGTTCTAAATATTTTGGTAACATATGTATGGTAATATGCAAAAGATGTAATGTGTTTATATAGAATCGTAAAAATTATTTGATTTAACACTAAGTGGTATTACAAATATGACGAGATTAAGTGGTATTACAAATATGACGAGATTAAGTGGTATTACAAATATGAAATCATAATTGATAATGTTCAATGGAATTTTATCAATTGATTTCAAGTAAACCCAAAAGATTGAACAAGATTTAATAAGTAAACCGAGATTAATTATGTAAACCGAATGAACTTTATCTATTTAATTTCAACAAAACCGATTGATTTCAGGTTTGACCATTTTCAATTAAAGCAAAGGCTTTTGAATTTCAAGTACAATCCGAGTACAATTCATATTTGGGTCCACTTTGATTTCAAGTACAATCCCATTACAAATTCTGATTCAGAACTACACGACCAATTTTACAACGACGACAAAGACGATACAACTTATAGCTACAAGCGGAATCAACGTTTTCTTCACGTTCCTTTTCGCAGCCAAAATCATGTCATTCGTATTTTCCTACATATTCTCGAGCACCAAATCTTGGTTACGCTTCAATGAGGAGATCTTTCTGTCAAGTCCACTAATTAGACTATCTAAGATTTCTATTTCGTCAATCAAAGCCTCGTCAACCCATTTGAAATTATGACTGTCATCAACTAGCTAACAACGAGTTAAAACCCATATCAGTAAGCAAAACGGAAATAAGTAACCAAGACGAAAATCGAAAGATTACCTTACATGAAGCAGCATATGAACACCGATAGTACCTTCATCTTGGGTTATTCACTGATCTCGAAGTCAGATAGGAGATTCCGGCGATAAAAATCCTATGCCGTGTTGATGATCCCGTCGAACATCTAGTCTCGGTACCACTCATCATAATCGTCGAATCTCTAGTCGGATTGTTGCCACTCATCATGGAGATCTCAAAAGCCTTAAGAGAATTTCTCGGGAAAAAGAAGATGAATATATTAGGCCGATTTTTTGGGAAGAAGAAGAAGCTTTTGGGAAGAAGACGAGAAGTTTTGTGGAATAATATAAAATTCATGGGCCATTTAGTTGGGTTCGAATCATGTGAAACACATAGGCCATTTAGTTGGGTTCGAATCATGCGAAATTCATGGGCCATTTTGTTGGGTTTATGGCCAACGCTAATGTCATGAGAAAAAATAAATGGTCGGTTTCGATTCATTTCGTAACTTCATACGAAATATATAATACAGTCAAATACAAATTATACAACTACGAAAATCATGTCCGAGTACACATTACACAAAATCCAAAACACAACATTTTAATCTTGATTGGTACAGTTAAAACACCTTTATAAGTCTAAGCCGGACACACTCTTATTTCTTGTTTTTCGACGACTCTCACGAACTGATGAAAATCGGTTTTCGTGATGTCGTCCCTTCTTTGTAATACACTTTGGAGGAAATATCTCTTTCGATACAATATCATTTGGAATCCTAACCCATTGAGACATATCAGGGACATGATACACAGTCCGTGAATACACCAACGTCCATTGCTCTATTAGATAATACTTGGAGCACAACTGATATAGATATTTGTCCTCTCTCCTCAATGGATTTGACATGTACACGCGAGCGCAGATATCGCATACACACAAGGGTACTTGTCTTTGTCAAAACGCTTGCAAGCACAAGTTTTGTTCTCCAAACTAACCAAATAAGACATCCCATCGCGTCCAACGACAATATACTCACCCATGAAAACGTTCAGCTCTTTAACAGCCAAGTGAGTCGCCTCTTCACACCTACTATGCAATATATTCTCCACGATTGTAACCAATCTCTTAGACATATTTCCTCCAGCGCAATCATTACGATGTCCATTAAACCACTCTCCTATTTCTCAATAATCACATATATCATGACTAGCAAATAGTACTTTCTTGCCTCCTTAAAAACATTATTCAATGACTCCGCAATATTTGTTGTTCTGATGTTGTACCTAACTCCGGGAAAGTAACACCGAACCCATTCGTCCACGTTTGTAGTAGTATCTAAATACTTAGCTACATTAGGATATCCCTTCCTAAATTCTTCATACTCCCGTTTAAATTGACCCTCAGTATATATATGAGCCAACTCCCTGAATCTCTTCGCAACGCTGTCTTTGTGGATATTAGAAGTCTTTGTCCTCAAATTTTGAGATAAGTGAAACATACAATACCCATGACGCGCTCTCGGGTACACTTCGACAATGGCCTTGATGAGGCTAGGATTTCTGTCACTAATAAACACCAATTCGGAATCAGCCTCCATGACAGTTTTCAACACACTGAAGAACCAGTTCTAACTAGCATCTTTCTCACCATCAAGTTCAGAAAATGCAATCGGGTAATGATGATGGTTAGGATCTTGAGCAGTGGCAAATATAAGAATACCGCCATATACATTCTTAAGAAAAGTTTCATCCACGCAAAGCACTTTCCTCAATCCCTTAAACCCCTCGATACAAGCTTCCAACGCGATGAATAAATACTTGAACCGATTTTCTTCATCGAAATGCAACTTCGTCACCGTACCTATATTCGTCTTTTCCAAAACATACAAATACGAAGGCAACCTCGCATAACTTTCCTCTGGACTTCCACGCACAGCACACGCTGCTTTTTGTTTTCCTCTCAAAGCGGTTCTATACGAAACTTTCACTCCGACCTTTCCTTGCACAACACCTACTAGAGATCTAGCAGATAGAGTATCTAATTGACCAGGATAATCATCTTTCACAACCTCAACAACCATATCAGCGGATCCTCTCCTTTTAACATTTGATGTGCTCGCCGATACCCGAGAGCAAGAATGCATCTTATGATATACTTTAAGCGACCAATTACCATCGCTTCCTTTTGGTCGTGATACCATTAAGTACCACTTACAACCTTGTTGACATTGCCGACATCTTAAAACGTATCACCAGGTATCCGAGTTCAATACTTCGTAGTCATAACATCGTTTATGTGATGCTATAAACACCAACTCTTTCACTTGTTTTTTGGACCCGAATTCTTGGTCTAATTCCAGCCTGGTACCGTCATCGCAATCATCTACAAACTGAGTTCCTTCTTCCTCTTCTTCTTCTCTATCACATGGAAATTCACTACGCTCATGTTTATATTCATCGCCCTCCACATCGCCATTCACTTCTATCAATTCATCTATTCCAATATTCTCACCACCACAATTGCCAACAAATTCTCATTCTCATCACCGCCTACAAACTCCAACTGATTCTCATTTTCGTATATAGTAATGGCATTATAGTCTCTAGCATTTGAAACCATCTCACCATCACAATAATTTATACCAAATAAACTTTCTAACTCTCTTACATTTTTTCACAAACCTTCTCCACTTCCACATGCAAAATACTTCTCAAATGACCCACATTCATGCTACATAAATAACTTTCAACATCCTCATCGTCCGTAATATATGATTGTTTATTCGCTTCAACTACCAACGAGATGTAACTCATCTTTACATTCGCCCTATTTTCCACACCAATTTTTTTCCTTACTTTTTCCTCTAATACCGAGTATGTTATATCCTCGATTGACAATGTCTTCATCGTTATAGCAAAATACTTGGCACCCTTTGAATCCCATCGATACCCAACATCAGTTTCAACATAAGACCCACCAGTATCCAAATGAATCACCGTTTTCATCATTTTGTCTGTATTTGTACATCGAATATTGATATTTTAACTAGTTATACATTTGTACATCGAATCTTGAAATCAAGACTAACCCACATAAATCTGAATTCAACTTAAGATGAATCATAACCAGAATCAAATTTTAAACAAGAATATTTTACCTCACACTCCTCTTGAGATGAATCTTGTTTCATGTTTTGAATCAGTGAACTCTTCCCTCTCCTCTTCAATATAGCTCACGCCGGAACCTGAACGTCGTTCTCACGTCGAAATCTCTAGCAGTTACTACCGAGATCGTTGCCGGATTAAGATTGAATTCATCGGTTGGATTTTTGTCTCCCTTTTCCGTACAGTTAACAGAACGAAGAAGAAAAAAAAAACCCGATGCGTGGATTGGGATGGATTGGTTTGATTATTGATTGGTTCAATTTAATTCACACCAACTAAACCAATCTGGCGGATTTTCAATATTTTCAATATTGCTTTATTAAATTCAAGGGCAAAAAATGACAAAAATAGAGGGAGGAGAGTATGAGAATATTTGAGTTACAAAGAGACTACCTTAATCAATGCCTTCTCCAACTAAGAGTCTTTGAGACACTCACCCATCAAAAATATATCAAACAATAGTCACCAAAAATGTAAAGCCTTCTAGGAGGAATTGTTGTTATTCGTGAATAAATACTGTTTTTTTTTTTTTTTGGTTAATTTTGAATGATCTAATCTAGTATTAGTGAACAAGTAATCCAACATAAAGAACTTGTGGAACGTGGTTTCAGACAAAACCATGTGTTTTATTCGGCACAGCCAGCGACTAAGACGCTCTTAGGACAAATCTCATTATTTAAATGAGATAGCCCAACCGGTTCGTAACCAAAATCCACCATTATCAACTAGCAAAACCTCAACCCCTGAAGGAGACTTGCAATGTTAGCTTTCCTCGTTCACTATGTTCATTCTCGTCTTGCAACCCTTGAGTAGACTTCTTTCTTTTTAGTTTAATTTCTGTCGATTTCAATGTATGTGAACGATCTTTCTGGTGAAACGCCAAATGGAAAAGATTTGTTCTTATCTTTTGTTTTTCTGTTTGAAAAGATTTTAGGTATTCGGTAGCTGTGTTTACTTGGCTTGAACAAGCCACATTTTCACTGTCACACTACTTCATATGCTGATTAGCACATGTTAGTCTGGAAAAAAAGTATTACTTTTTAGTCTGTTTGATTTTTGAGGTTTACTATTGTTTTCTTTATAGCTAGGGCTTGACATAGTTAGAAAGACTTTACAGATGATTTGCTAATGACTCTCTTTTCTCAAATCATGAGTCAGCTCATTTTTGAAATCCAGACATTTATGATCTTAATGATAGTGAGATGCCACTTTGTTTGTTTTGGTCTAAATGTCTTTGAAACAATCTGTATCAGCGATATAAGGGATGTTAGACACATGTATATCTCAAAAGGAGTTTAGTGCTTATAAGTTCCGTTGAATCACTCTGATTACTTCTATCAAGTTGATTTGCTACCAGAATTTCATTATTGCTCCTATGCAGTGAGAAGTAACCAGTGGAAAACAGGACAGGCAGACAAAATGTGAGCATATTATGAGTTTAAATCTGCATTTGGCTCAAGAACATCAAATTTCCATTAGCCGATTTGAGGATGCATTTGTAGCATAAGAATACAGAGAGAGAGAGGTGGTTATTGTATACTTGAAGACCAGTGAGAAGAGAAGGATAAAAAAATAGCATAAAGACTCATAGAGTTCAGAAATAGAAGGTTAGACAATACTAGAGTAAGGCGTTGTAAAGTTTCCACATTTTTTTATCAAAAATTGGATGCAGCAAAACTAAAAGATGAGTTTATATATTTCAGGTAGATTACAGCACTGGGAAACACATGTCTAGGTACCTATTCTACAAAAAAACAGAAAAAGAACTGAAACTTAAGGTTTGCTTGATGCTGTGACCTGCTGTTTCCTACTTCCTTCAACATCTATTGGTGGATTACACCTGATTTTTAAAAACAAAAAAACAATTACACCTAAAACTCATCTTTGGGGACACATAAAAAAATCAAAAACTATATAGTGTCTCATTTCTTCTTTACTTGTTCTGTATAGGATTTGAACCACTCCTTGGGATTCTTCTGAAGCTATCTTTTTCTCCTTTAACTGGCTTTTTTTTCATCTCCTTGCGTATCTGCAGGTCTCTCACAGCTTGACCAGAATGTTTCATCGTGAACAGAAAACGTCCCTCTACACTATACTTGCTGCTAAAGAAAGCTACAAGTAACAGAAGTAGAGCCATTGAACAATATCTCTTCATTGTGAGTTCTTCTTGTAATTTGTTTAATTAGGACTCTCTTACTTGTGCTTGTTCTGTTATGTTCTTTGTGAAGTGTAACTGAGAAAGTCTTTGATAGAGATGTGAGTTAGAGAAAGAGAGATGGAGAAAGACGAGAGGCTTCTTCTACTTTATAAAATAAGATTTTATGGTGTTTGTTTGAACACATAGTTATTGGGATCTGATCACGTGATCATATTTTGACTCCTGCTATTTAGTCAGATGTTGAGATACTTATCTTAATCTTAATCATTTCCGCAGCATTAACATTAAAACAATGATACAATGTAGAGACAAAAGATCCACATTACCTAACCTCATGTAACTGCTTTGAAACTTAATTAAGGAGATGGTGGTCATGTGATTAGAGCACGTGATTTTCTGCCTACTGTTATTGGGGAACTCAAAAGAAGCTGAAACTTAACTTTGTTGAATTTTATATAACTTTGGAATTTGGTGGTATTAGTGTGCAAGTCCAATTTCAGAAAAGAAATATATATTGCAGGTAAACAGCTGTTTTGTCTCTCTGCTAATAACTATACAACATTGTTTTCTTCTTATGCAGAGTAAATAAAATTTGATTCCAAGAACCGGTACAGATTCTTGATGAGTAGATAGATACTCAAGTGGAGAATTAAAAATTAGAGAAAAAGTGTATTACTGTACTCAATTTTGATTTTTTAATTTATTTATACAGAAATATGAAGCAATAATGTTTTTAATATAATCTTAGGTTAATTAATGATTAATCCTCAATTAGAAAGGGGTTTATTAAAGTCAAAAAGGAGGTTTAGCTTGTGGAGATGTTGTGTGGCTGAGAAATAAAGAACCGGAATTATTATACAATACCGGCCAAACTCATGGGATAAATTGTTGAAATTTGTTCGGTTTAGCTAAACCAATACAAGTTAGGCTATCTCTCTCTACGTGACGAGAAAGAGAAAGTGATTAACGAGAAACCCCAGAGAGAAAATCTTCCTCGACAAAATTCGATTCAGGTACTGAATTTCTGTCATATTTTAGTTGGATCTGGTGTTTCTACTTAGAAATTTCGTCGTTGCATTTCCTTTTGATGTGCTTTTTCCGATTTTGCGTTTCTGGGTAAGAGCGAAGCTTGAATTGCAATTGGAATCTCGATCGAACTGAGGCTTTTCTTTGCTACGACTTAAGATTTTTTTAGATGTTATTTTTTTAAAACATGGGAGGAAGTTTCTTTGGTTTCTTAGATATTGATCAAGATCATTGCATTTGGTTCGAGTTTGGTTTGCTTATCGTTGTTGTTATTTCTCAGTCAAATCGAAAAAGTTTCTAGGTTGAGATATTTTTTAGGAAATCTCAGATCATTTCTTTCAAATTTGGCTGTAAACGGTCGAATTTCCGTTGCTTTCAATTAGTTTCCAGTGATTTGGACGAAACAACTTCCCCAAGCTCATGAAATTTGGGGATTCTTATTCGAAGGTATCTCTGGTTATCATGAACTTTCACAACTTCAGTCACCTTGATATGGAGTTAATTTATGTAATTCAGACATCATAAGGGTATGAATATTTGCCTAGGTTTTAGATTTTTACCAATTTCATGTAATTTCTGTCCGAGGTTGAGGTAACCATTGATGCCACAGATTCAGTTTGGCCTACAGGGAATGCTTTTCTCTCCTAACTGATATGACTGAGGAATTTTTATGTTTTTTGGCTCATATCATTATTAGGTAGACAGTAGACTTCTATATCTTGTTTTGTTGATTATTTCGAATGGGTTTAACAGCAGCTGCAGTTATTCACTTAGTCCACAGCACCTAGATGGCAGAAAAGGCCTGTATTAAACGCCTTCAAAAGGAATATAGAGCACTTTGCAAGGTAGAATCTTTTCTTATGTCGTTTCTACCTTTCTTTTCTGGACTGTTCAAATGATGCTGTATTTGTATGTGAATGTATTTTTGGTTTTTGGTCTAGGATAAGTTTCATATTTTTTTCTTTGGGAGTATTTATATATCTTCTGTTTGGGACTTTAGGAACCAGTCTCCCATGTTGTTGCTCGTCCTTCTCCAAATGACATTCTCGAGTGGCGTAAGTCTTTCCTATCTTTTTTTCCTTTATTTTTCCTACTGGCTAAACCGTAATTCTATTGCAAACTTTTATGTGAAGATGTTAAGATGAGGTATATATGATGGATATATTTTCTGTACCTGGGATTATATAATAATATACTATGAACAAAGGGTAATTATAATGGGAGTAAAAAGAACAGATCTTATAATTAGTAATTACTTTGTTAGAATTGTGAAGGATTATCAATCAAAGGTTTATATATGCTTTAAGAGTAACATCAAAGATTTGCCATTGTGAATCTCAATGTGCAAAGCTGTTAGTTGTGTTACTCTTAACCTGATAGCAGTTAGGGAGTTTCAGATTATCTAGTATTCCTGCCTTCAGTATGTAAATAATGGTTGCTTGATCTATTTTTATTGAAGAGTTAAACTGTTGTCATTAACCTTACAGATTATGTGCTCGAAGGTAGTGATGGAACACCGTTTGCAGGTGAAAATCTCCTTTCAGATGTTTCTTGTTAGTGTTGTCTTGGGCGTAGCGGATGTTTTTTTTGTATGCTAAAATTTTTCCTAACAGGTGGGTTCTACTATGGAAAGATCAAGTTCCCTCCAGAGTATCCTTACAAGCCACCCGGAATAACGTATGCTTCTATGTTTCTTTAGAAATGAGCCTCAACATTACTCTAAATTCAGTTGTTAGTCAAGTTACCTATGGATCAATTCTTTTTCTTTCTTTTTTTTTGCCTCAGAATGACTACACCAAATGGTCGATTTATGACTCAAAGGAAACTATGTTTGTCTATGAGTGATTGTAAGGATAACTGCACTTTTTATTCAACTTTTTCATATCATTTAATTTGTTCAATATCTGAATACATTACTTGGCAATTACAGTTCATCCAGAAAGCTGGAATCCGATGTGGTCTGTGTCAAGGTATAGTTTCTCCCCCTTTGGTTACACAATTTAATTGAGATTTGTAATGTTACACACAAATTTCTGGATGACCAATCAATATACCTGTTGGTAAACAATTTTTTTTGTGAATGCAGCATACTAACAGGGCTTCTCTCATTTATGGTAAGCAAATTGTAGGTTTTACTGGTTATGGATAACTTGCTTGAAAATCTCATTTATGTTGTAATGGTTTGTTGGCGTAGATCTGATTATTTAACATGGCAATATTTTTGTGTCTGTTCTTATTTCTTAAGCTTTCTCCAAACATTTTTCTTGTGGCGCAGATGGATAACAGTCCAACAACTGGAAGTGTGAATACTACTGTAGCTGAGAAACAACGATTGGCCAAGTCATCTCTCGCTTTCAATTGTAAAACGTAAGATCATCCCAGCATCAAAATTGATCAAATTGTGGATTCATTTAGAGGCTAACTTTAGTTATTTCTGTTTAAAATAGTTATAAAAGATGACTAGATAACCCATATTAGGAGTGAATGCTGAGACCTGAGCTTAACATGTTTTGGGTTTTTCACCTGATTCTGATATTCTTATTCGTTACAGCCCAGCATTCCGGAAGTTATTTCCAGAGTACGTGGACAAGTACAACCAGCAGCAACTAGCTGAGCAAGCTGCCACACAACTGACAACACCAATGACATCCGAGTCTCCTCAAAACAGCAATACTAAAGCTGATTCAGAGAAAACGATTGAACCAACAAAGGAGGACTCAGACGGTGGCTTACAGAAGAGAAAAAAGAACAAGAAACAGGGATTGCCGGCCTGGATAATACTGTTGCTAGTGTCGGTTTTTGGTGTAGTAATGGCATTGCCTTTACTTCAACTGTGATTTCTATGGAACAAAACCCGACCTGGACAACTCTTCCGGTAAAATCTGTCCTCTCTTCAGTATCAAGAGTAGTCTCATTTTGTCATGTCTCTTCGTCTAAAGTTATTTAGCCCTCGTGGTTTGTGCTTCTAAAGCAAAACAACATAAGTTTGGTTTCACATTTATATACATATTGTAGCTTTGTTGGAACTGTTTTGTATAGTATATTAATTGAGGGTAATGATTTGCATTCTATAAACAAAACCGTATGGTTTTCAATTTTACTTCTGCAAGAGCTAGCAGGTTGATTCGTCAATCAAATACACACTTTCTGGGACCGATCTTCCGATATCTATGCAGTAACTTGACAAAAGAAGTCTCCTATTATAAAGAGCTGGGAAAGAATAAACACTATATTGTCATTTTCAGACAAAGTTGATAGCAATCTACATGAAGAAGTCTTAGGTTGTATGTGAATATTTAATTTAAGAGTTATTTACACGAAACACACATTTTTAGTTGGAATTACACAAAATGCCATCAATTTACGATTCTTCGTTTTTGCCATAAAATCAAATTTTGTGGATGTCATGTAAATAAATTACTGACACGTGTCAATCATTAAAAAAAATATAAGTTTATTCTATTCTTGAATGCACTTGTCTTCCCTGGACGTTTAACCCATATGTTCGGCACATTATTCTCCGTCGTGGACGTCTAACCAATATGCTCCCACTTTTTTCACCCACCTTTAGTGGTACGCTCATCATTTCACACAATCTGCTTTTACCACAAAATATATTTTTATGGCACTAGAGATAATTTTAAATTGATGATGACACTAGAAATAATTTCCAATTTAAATGTGACATTTTTCATAAAAACCTCTTAATTTAAACTACATTGACGAAAGGATGCTGGGTTGAAATTGATAATATGATAAGTGAAGGGGGCGATATTGATATTAATAATAATCTGATGATTTGTTTAAAAGTAAGCTCCAATATTTTTTTCCCTCTCTTTCAAGAAAATATATAACACATCTTTCTTTCTCTCCCGAGCAAAAAACAGTTGAGAGGGCGAGCAAAAAACAGTTGAGAGAGCAAGCGTAACAATGGCGGACGATAATGAAGAAGACGTGAAGAATATTCCTCCTCTAATCCCTCTAGACGAAGATGACATTGCGATGTTCAAAACCTACGTATGTAATTTCTTCGTCCCTACGGTATCGTTGATCTTGATCACTAACTTTGCTGCTTCTATGCATTGAAGTTTCAGAAATATAATACAGTTGATCCTTACTCAATCTCAAATCTTCTGTAATTTTCTTAATCTCTTCTTGTTTACGATTTTTCACTGCATATCTCTCGAACTCTTAAGTTATGTTCTTGAGTGACCCAAGAAGACTATAACTTCTTTCTTTTTGTTTCCATAATTGTTGATTTTGTTATTTTTGTTTCAGGCATTAGGAGGGCCTTATGATGCTGCTATAAGGAAGGTGGAAGAAGAGATAAAAGAACTCGCGAAGAAGATCGAAAATACAAGCGGTGCGCTTTCTTTTCTGAAAATCATTTCAATCTTGTGAAGAAAGTAATCTCTTATTTTAATGCTTTTACAGTGGTCGAAGAATGTGACATGGGTTTGGCTCCACGAAGCCAGTGGGATCTTAACACTGATTTGAAAAGGATGTATGAAGAAGAGAATCTAATGGTATGTGATATTACTCTCCCTGCAGGCTCCTCAATATTCAGAAATGTGATAGATTCACAAGGTTATTGATCGTCATGTAGATTTATACATGCAAGACTATACTCAATCCAGACTCTGAAGATGCTAAATATGTCGTCAAGTCAGAAGATGGGTGGGAACTATGTGTGAGTAGCAGTCTCTCTCCGACTGATGTAGAAGAAGGCATACGTGTGGGGTTAGTTTATTGGTTTCCTCTACAAACAGAGAACCTTTCTCATTCTGGTTCTTAAACATCCAAATACTAATTACTGGCCGAATACAGAGTCAATTACAAGTATGAAATAGTGTTGGCACTGCCTCCAAGAATTGATTGCAAAATCAAAATGCTTACTGTGGAAGATATACCAGATGTGACATACAATGATGTGGGTGGATGCAAAGAGCAGGTCAAACAGATCCGAGAAGTAAGCAAGTTCAATGTGTTTTTTGTTTCCATTTCCTGCTTAAGTATAAATTCTCTGCATCTAACAGGCATTGCTTTCAGGTTGTTGAGTGGCCAATGCTTCATCCTGAGAAGTTTTTAAAACTGGGGCTGGATCCTCCAAGGGGTGTGCTCTGTTATGGTCCTCCTGGAACCGGTAAAACTCTCTTAGCTAGAGCTGTGGCTAACAGGACTGCAGCAACTTTCATTCGGGTTATAGGGACTGATCTTATTCAGAAAAATTCTGGTGAGGGAGCTTTGATGGTTCGTAAGATTTTTCAGGTAATTCATTCGTTGTTTATATCCTGTGATTGGTCTACTTTGTCAATGGCTTATCAATCATTCGATTTTATCGTTTTCTTGTTTGTTTTCTGCAGATGGCACGTTCAAAAAGAGCTTGTATTATCTTCTTTGACGAAATTGATGCCATTGGAGGTGAAAGATTTGATGTTGGTTCCTATGGAGACGGCGAAATCCAGAGAACTATGCTGGAGATTGTGAACCAACTGGATGGCTTTGATCCACGTGGGAATATCAAAGTACTTATGGCCACAAACAGGTCTTCTTCACATTAATCTTGACTTCCACTAATGCAGTCATTGCCTAGTTCCTAATCCTGATTTTACAGGCCTGACTCACTCGACCCAGCTTTGGTGCGTCCTGGACGGTTAGATCGTAAGGTAGAATTTGGTCTTCCAGACTTACAAGGCAGGGTACATATATTCAAGATCCATACAAGATCAATGAACTGTGATAAGCATATTCGTTATGAGCTGCTTGCTCGTCTTTGTCCAAATATCTCAGGCACGTTTCTTTCTTTCTTTTTTTCACTCTCCTCCTAAGTTCTAGAGATGTCATTACTGTCACTGAACTTATTGGGTATAAACGTCTCAGGAGCTGATATCAGAAGCGTATGTACAGAGGCTGGAATGTTTGCCATTCGAGCACGAAGAAAGACAGTGACCGAGAAAGATTTTCTGGATGCAGTAACCAAAGTGGTGAAAAATAATCACAAATTCAGTTCAATACCTACATACATGTCCTACAATTGAGCTCAACCACAGACTAGGTGAAATTTATGCTGTCACTAGAAAACTACACTATCTTAAAGACTACAGATCATATGAATGCTCTATAGGTTTTGTGGTTACATCAGCGAGGCACCCAAGATTGTTCCATTCTTTATGTAGATTTTGAGTTGTGGAAAAATCGATAGTTTTTTTATATGGTATGAGCTGTACCAATCATCTTTGGGTCAATTTGCTTGAGTTTGATCACTGATTCTAAATGCCTTGACACCGAGTGTACCTGTACGAGCCTACCAGATGAAGTTATAGTTATGTTAATGGTTGTGGTAGTATGTGAATTGGAAGAGAAAACTTTAAAGAGGCATAGACAAAAAAAATAACCTAGCGATTTCTGCACGCCTCCTAGTTTGTTCAGCGATCCAAGAATCGCGACAATGGCTTTCACTGAGTTCTTCTGCAGAGCGACTTCTCTGAGAGATGGTTACATTGGCCCTTCTATTATCTTTCCCATAATCTTTCTTATTAGTAAACGCTGTCTGCAAGACAAACCAATAACCTCGTCTTTAAGAAATGCAGAATATAAGTCTGAGACAGAGTAACAAACAGAGAAGAAGACATGCTGCACCAACAACCTTACGGTCCAATACGAGATTCCAAGCTTCTCCACTCAATGCATAGTGAAAGACAAACTTTATAATATCTAGAGGTATGTAAAATATCAGACTGTATAACCATATAACACCTGCCCATCCCCATCCAATACCGGTGATTTCAGCAAAGCTGATATTGGCACAGACAGCAATTACTGTAGCTACCTGCGTACATGAAAAGGACAAGTCCGAATTATAAAGATCTACAAATGCTATACGAAATTCTGTGATGTAATAGTTGAAGGATGGAGAATTGTTACAAATTGAGCGGTAAGGAAGGCTAAAAACAGGAGAGTGTTGGGACGTTCAACAAATGACCAGCTTCGACTACGTGTTACGAATATGAGTGCTTGGCTTATGATGCTCACGTGGAGATACACAGCGGATGAGACTTTTTTACTGTTGTTGGCGATTGATTCAACATGGAAGTATTTCTGCAGCCATTGAAGATCCAGAGATTTGTCACTAGTAATGCATTCTTTTCGGTAAGAAAACTTGAACTTACTTTAACCAATGGGATGATACCTCGAAAAAGGAGGTGAAAACAACGATCCAGTAGAATAGGACAGTGACCAATGCTAGGTATGTTCCAATGACAATTCCAGTCGCAAATATTTGGTTGAGCTTCCAACTCTCTGGTGTAGGAGATGGCCTAACTCTATCTTTAGCTATAGCCATGATGGTACCTGATGCATAGGAGATAAACAAGAGCACTTGAAAGTGTTAAGAATATGTTTCTTTTACATCAACATAAAGCTATTGAGAGGTTTAACAGATTACCGTCATTAAGTATTGCTATTATCAGAACCATGAAAGGTGGAAAGTCGAATTCCCATATCAACGCTAAAAGTGTAAAACCAAGCTGCATGTAACAATGATAACAAGAGAAAGATTAAGTAGATGGTCCTTAACTAACATGAGTTAGATCATGTATCACGGAGCTCCTTACCACTATGCGTATGGTGATAGAGACTGCATATACCTACAAATTCTTGCTCATTAGTCAGTAATTCAGTGAAAACCCTAAGTGATTTGAGAATTTCATCAAGCTATATTACTTAACTGTATAGTTTCTCATCCTCTGGAAAATGGCTCTGCTGGTCAAGACAGCACTGATAATTACACTTAAGCCGGGCTCAGTTAGTACTATGTCAGCAGAGCTTCTTGCGGCATCTGTTGCATTCGCCACAGCTATTCCGATGTCAGCTTTTTTGAGAGCAGGAGCATCATTCACACCATCTCCGGTCATTCCAACCACATGCTTCATTTCTTGTAAAATCTTCACAATCTCATACTTGTGTTCTGTAACATGAGCGACAAAAATGCAATTGGAATCAAAAGTGAGAGCACATCTGAAACCTTATAGAAATTAGGGTTGTGTTATGATTATGACCAGGAAATACTCCTGCAAATCCATCTGCCATTTCAATTAGCTTATCCACTGGAATGGCTTCATGCTCATCATTGTTGTGGCCTAGCAAAGAGGAAGATGCATACATGTTGGTTCCCATTCCAAGACGTCTACCTGTCTCCTTTGCAATCGCCAACTGATCACCTACATTTTTTTTCCAGAACTTATCATCAGCCTTTCATTTATATTCTGTGTATGTTTCTTTGTGCCCCTAAGCCTACCAAGCTCTAGGGTAAGTATTCATGAAATAATCTTCAGCTATATGTCTTAAGGTTTAGACTTACCGGTGATCATCTTAACGCAAACTCCAAGGTTAAGAGCTCTAAAAATGGTTTCAGCGCTATCATGTCTTGGGGGATCAAACAGTGGCAACAGACCACAGAACCTCCATGGTCCTCCAGGACTAATGTTACTTTTCTCTGGGATTTCCTAGAAACAATTCTTTCTATGATCATAATGATGCAATAAATTGGAGTAACGACTGTCATTTATAAGGGGCTATGTCAAAAGTTCACTTACTATGAAACCAAATCAAGAGAGAAAGGGACTGGACAAAGGTGTTACCTGATAAGCAACCGCAAGCGACCTCAACCCTTTTTCCGCAAATCTATTGATGATGGCATAAACTTTTTGTGCAATCTCATTTTTCTGTTGACACAAGCTTAGAACCTATAACATAGTACAGTTTAGTACTGACACAGCAAACGATTTGGTACCCTTAGAATCAGTTTGGTGGTGCCAGTAATAGTGTAATACTTTGCTACCTGTTCCGGAGCTCCTTTGGTAGCGCGATACCATCTTCCATCAGAATCAATATATGTTATTGCGGTACGTTTGTCCACGGGATTAAATGGCAGGAAATGAATTTCTCTAATGTTTGCACGTGCCTACATATAAACAACCTTTGTATGAGAAAACTTTTGTAAGGAGGTGACATAGTCTTAAATGAGATTTTATGTAGGAGAAATCAACTCTACCTCTTTAGGATCAGCAAGCATACTAACAATAGCTGCATCTATAGCATCCTGGTTTTCTAGTCGTGAAGCTCGGCTTGCAAGCAACAAAATTGTGTCCTTGTCCATGTACTCTGGGAAAACCTGTGCAGATGGAATTGCACATGATAAACACCTTTGGAAACTGTATTCTTTGAACTTGAAATGTAAGCATACCTCAATAAGATTTTTATCAACGGTAAGACTGTTCAACGTAAGGGTTCCAGTTTTATCACAACAGAGTACATCCATTCCTGCCATTTCCTCTATTGCAGTCATCCTCTTTGTAATGGCACCCTTTTAGAACAAGAATTGGTGTTTCAAAGATAAAAAAATAAGAATTCCTTATGCATTCAGCAGCTTCAAAGTAGGATTTTTCTCAATTCAGCTGTATCGTTAACTACTAAAGATAGAATGACAGGGATTTGTACCTGCTCAGATAGTCGATAAGATCCAACGGCAAGTGTGATAGAGAGTACAGTGGGCATGGCAATGGGTATGCCTCCAATCAGTAGTACAAGAAGGTTATTGATCCCATTTCTGTAGGAGCGATGTTGTATAGGGAACATGACGATGATTTCAAGAACCATTCCAACAGCAATAGAGCAAATGCAGAAGTTTCCAATTGATGTCAGAACCTAGAAGAAAACATGTCAAAGAAAAATGTCATGTTCTCGCAAGTTGCGGACTGTAAACTTTTCCGTTTCCAAAAATTACATCTTTACCAATCAGATTCTATCAACCAAAAGAGGAAAAAACGACGCTAACCTTCTGAAAATGTCCAGTTACATCTGTACTGTCCACCAAACGCACTGTTTTTCCAAAGAAAGTGCTCCCTCCAGTTGCGATCACAATAGCTTCTATTTCGCCTTGTTTACAAGAAGAACCAGAAAAGACTTGCTCACCCTTCTTCTTTGTCACAGGTAGCGATTCTCCGGTCAGAGCCGACTGCGAGAGTAAACATTTTAACTATTCTGTCAGAGACATTGTTTACATAGTATACTTCAAAGAATAGAGATGCAACTAAGGTGATAGATATTCTGGATGTACCTGATCAATCTTCAAGGGGTCTCCTTCAAGAAGGCGAGCATCTGCAGGGATGATATCCCCAAGCTTTATGCTAATTATATCACCAGGTACCAAGATAGACGCTTCGTTCTCTTGCCACTGTCCATCTCGAAGAACCTAAATTAAGAAGATCAATAATATAAGCTGGTATGGGAAACGATTGTGCAGATAGCTTTCTAGTGCTGGCTCATTGGAATCAAAATTCACGATGGGAAGAATCAGACTCTTGTTTTCAGAGCTAAGCAAGCCATAAGAGCTTCCACAGCATCCTCAGCTCTGTTTTCTTCAAGGAAGCTGATTGTTGCATTGATCAGTAAAAGGCAAACTATTCCAACAAAGTCTTCCCAGTCAGGACCCAGGTTCTGCAATAACAACTTCACTATGAGTTTCAAGGTGTATGTTCATATGGTAGGGAAGAGACACTATTTCACAAACACAAGCGTACGAAAAATGGATGAAAAACTGTGATTGTCTTACTTGGCTATAAGCGAGGGTGAGGGCCATCAATGCTGCAGCTTCCATAACCCACGACAAAGGATTCCACATAAAACCAAGGAATTTCAGAAATTTGCTCTCCTGTATCATTGTTTTTAATGGAATTAGCACAATACTATGGAGACACTTGGCGGGAACAACACTATCTATGAAGGCACACCATGTCCTGTTTGTTTTATTACCCGTTTCTCTTCAAGTATGTTAGGACCAAATATCTTCAATCTCTCTTCAGCATCTTCAGATAAAAGCCCCTGCGGCGATGTTCTTAGGTATTCAAAAACCTCCTCCAATGGCAATACACCCTGTCATGCTGCAGTGTCAGAACCATTTTTGCCACTAAAGAATCCAAGGGATTTGAATAATACTAAAGAAGCCACAGAACCATTTACCAAGTCAATTCCTTCTGTGTTGAAAGTATCAGCCTGAATAATACTATCAGGTTCCAGCAATGGCTTGTACAAATCCTCAGCCATGCTTACACCTTCAAAAGCCAGTGTCCAGCTTTAATATCCACGCTCTAGGATTTGATGATCTTAAGTTAAACAGAGCCACTGTCCATCAGAGAATCAGATTGCAGATATTTTGAAAAATCCATTGAACTTGGAGTAGCTTCAGGGACGATATTTGTTAGGAAAATAGCAAAATACAGATAGAAACGCAGAAGAGGCAACGAAACAGAAACTTGCACGAATGAAGTAATGCCGCCTAATACTTATACCTTATAGCATGCTTCGACGCAGGAAAGTGGAGAAAACGAAGAGGCTAAAAGCAAAATTTATAGCCTATCATTGAAATCCGCCATCAAATCACAAGGTCTTATAAAAAACTGAGAGAATCGAGGCGGAATCAAATCAGAAGGTCTTATCAACCAGAACTGCTTTTTAAATTTTGAAATCGAGAGATTTTAAACCTTAAAAAGCTGGGGTTCCTGTTGATACTAGACCATTAAAACTTAACGGGCCTAAGCGAGTGAAGTAGGCCAAAGTCAGGCCTAGGATAATAGAAGGATTTCTGGAGCTTGTCGAACAAGTCAAAGCAAAACAATTGCTGGAGAGAACTACACAGAACTCAACTACTAAGATACGAACTTGAGCTTACCTTGAACATACACGAAGCCACACTGATCTCGTCTTCTTCGAGAGGAATAATCAAGGAACAGAAGCTAAAAACAGGAACCTTTACAATGAAGTCCAAGGTTAATAATAATGAAAACGAAACCACCATTCCATGGCTGACTAGTTGATGAAATTTCCTACAAGTCGCAATTGGTATCGCCATTAATGGAAGTTTTAGAGTTTTGGGAACAGTAGATGGAAAAGACTGAGAGGAAACAGAAAGAAAGAAAAAAGTGCCGTTGATCTCATTCTCCACCTAACGGTCACTTCCCTCTCTCTCGTGGACATTTATTTGGGCATGAACCCTTATTTACATGGGCCGTTGGGTTTAGGTCCACAAATGACAAAAAGGTTTTGTACGAGTTCGTAGTCAAGCAAGCAAAACATAAACTAGTTGAAAATCGTTCATTTGATATAATAACAATTGCTTACACTGTAATAACCCAATTGAAGAGAAAAAAAAAGTCTGGACTGGCCCGAAAAGTGTAAGAACTGACGCCGTAAGCTAAAAACCCTGATTCGTTAAGAGGAGAAAGAAGCCCAAAGGCCCAAATGAGGCCCACTAAATGAATTAGAGAGATCGACGAAAAATATTTATTATGAGGTAAATGATTAGTAATCGTCGTGATCTATGTATGATCGGAGGAGCATTGCGGCGCAGAGGCGAATTATACAGAGACGAGCATGTTGTTGCTTCATTAAAGACGAGCATTTGGCAGTGAAGCTTTTCCAGATTTTGTGATTAGGATTCTTCTTTTTCAAAATTCCAGCCATGTTGGGATTTTATTTCTTTTCGGATGATGCAGAATTAATGAATCATTGTTCTATATATAATACGAAATTGGATTCTCGGAAAACCAATTAATTATCGAGTTTTTCAAAAATTTGGATTTGAAGAAAGCTTGTGTGCCTGAATTTGGTCTTGTTTTAGCCTTGACAAAAATTAGGGATTTTGTGCGTTGATGTAATCTCGCCGTAAAAGGATAGAGTATTAAACACATTTTGTTTGAGTGAAGATTAACTTCGTTAACTTCGGTTTAAAGTTTGTCTTTTTATCGTTTCTTGTGTTGTTTCTATTTTTTAACTGAAGTAACCTTGATTATGTTCAATGTATGTCAACGAGTATATCAGAGCGAAGAAGTTTATAGGAAGATACGTTTATTGATTTCCTCTAAATCATAACTAAATTCCCTTAGATTGTTACATATTGGATCTGCTAATCAATCATATTCCATTTTTGCAGATAACGAAAGATCTTAGTTGCTATCTAGTTCCTGGACTCTGTTTTGTTCTTTTGCAAAAGAGTTAAAACATGTTCTGCAATGTTTCTGGACAATTTGTTGGTATATGTAATAACTAGTACCTGCAGAGATCAATTGAGACTCAAGTAACATCAGAATCAATACAGAGTTATTTGCTGGCTTCAAGATGATGCAACGAAGTCGATTTCTGCAGAGTCCCAAGAAATTGTTCATATGAGAATCAGAAAAAGTGAATGAACTTTGGAAATTTTAGAGAACAGTGTGTGGATACGGACATACCTTTGGAGGAGCTGCTTTCTTCTAGACGAGTTTCTGATGTAATGGATGAGGAAGAGAGACTAATTGATCCCCGAGCTTCAATAATCATAGCGACAACTTCTCTCATAGTCGGTCTACTAGCTGGGGAGTTGCTGGTGCAGAACAGTGCAATTTTTAGGATAAGAGACATCTCATGAATCGTTCTCTGATCATTTGTATCTAGCCTCCCATCAAACATGTCAATGGTTGGAACCATGTTACGGATTGATCTTCTAATCCAGTTGACTAGATCCCCACCTTGCTCCAGCGGTTGAACAGGGGGCTTTCCTGTTATTTGCTCCAACAGTACAGCTCCAAAGCTATAGATATCGCATTTCTCTGTCACCTTCATCGTGTAAGCATATTCTGAAACACAGCAAAATATATATCAATTATGTTGGATAAGCGAATGTGGGAGACATAAACCGGTTGGATGTTCTACTCACCTGGAGCAATGTACCCGTACGAGCCAGCAACAGCTGACATGGACTTTGAATAAGAGAGATCAATCAACTTAGCCAAACCAAAATCTCCAACATGTGCCTGGAATAGTTCATCAAGAAGAATGTTGTTCGATTTTATGTCACGGTGAACTATTTGTGGTCTGCAATCATGATGGAGGTAACAAAGACCCTCTGCAGCACCAAGGGCGATTCTATACCGAGCATTCCAATCCAACAAGCTGGTTTTTTCACCTTGTGAAGTTGTTCGCCAAGGCTTCCCTTCGCCATATACTCATACAAGAGAAGATGTGAGTTCTGGAGATAGCAGAAACCATATAGCTTCACGATATTCCGATGCCTTATCTTTCCAAGTGTTAATATCTCAGCTCTGAAGCTATTTTCAGAACTAGCTCCTTCGCCACGAGAATTTAGCTTTTTAACAGCTATCACTTCACCATCAGACATCTCAGCTTTGTAGACCGTTCCACATGCTCCTCTCCCTAAAACTACATCTTCAGAGAAATTCCTGGTTGCATCCACAAGGCCTTGATATGTGAAACCTTCTTAGGAAAATAGTAGCTGTCCATAACATCTGGTCTTGTTTCATCCTCGAGACCAACAAAAGCTGGTTCCCGCCGCTTTATTGCCCAACAGATACCAAGAAAAGTGAAAACAAAAAATGGAGCCAATAACAAAACAAGTGATTGTCAAGATCTTCTGTTTCTGTGAACCGGTCATGAACCAACTGAGCTTCGAACCAGAATGTGGGACAAGTGACTGACAACTGCTTCTCTGAGTGCTACACAAACCATGGTTTCCGGCAAAGTTTGATGAATCCATCCGCTGGAAGACTGCTGTGCCTGGTACTGTTCCTACCAATTTATTGTTTGAAATATTGCAGATGAGAAGGCTCATGAGATTCCCAATTGATGCAGGGATCTCACCTGAAAGCTTGTTGTCATTAAGGTAAAGTATCTCCAGCATTTGAAGATTTCCTAAACTGTCTGGAATCATGCCTGAAAGATTATTGTGACTAATGTTGAGAGAGATTTGCAGAGAGGTTAACTTTCCAAGCTCAACTGGGATGTTTTCAGACAAGAGATTGCCTCCTAGCTGTAACTCCATGTGCCGAGTAAGATATCCAAAGCTATGAGGAATTACTCCGGTCAATCTGTTATCAGACAACCTTAAAATCTCTAGATTCACCAAGTGGCCAAGCTCTTCTGCTATGTACCCGGAAAACTTGTTGCCACTAAGGTCAAGCCTCTGGATTGGAGGAAATGTTTAAGCCAACAATCTTTGTGAGGTTCCCAATCCCGTGAGGAATTTCACCAGTGAAATTGTTGTTAGATAGACGCAGTCTTTCTAAATTTTTCAGCTTTCCCAGGTCTGCGGATATATTCCCTGTTAACCAGTTCTGATGAAGCTCTAATGCAGAAAGGTTATGAAGATTAAATAATTCAACTGGAAGGCTTTTCGTCAGTCGGTTATCGCCTAACATTAGCTTTGTCAATGATTTGCAGGTTTTCAGATCACGAGGAATGTTTCCTGATAACTTGTTTGAACCAAGGCTCAGAAGTATCAGCTTCTGGAATCTGCAGAGGTGAGGAGGAATTGAACCAGAAAGCAAATTGGCAGACATGTCAAGAACAGAAAAGTTGCTATAGAAACCGATTAGAGGAGGAATCGTCCCTTCAAGCTGGTTGTCGAAGAGCTGCAAATCTACAAGGTATGTTAGGAACTGAAGCTCTTGCGGGATCGTATCATTTAGTTTATTGATAGACAAGTCCAGCTTCTCCAAGACTGTCAAGTCTCCAAGATCCCTAGGAATTGGACCTTGAAGAATGTTCTCAAAAAGATGAAGTAATTGGAGATTAAGAATCTGACCAAACTCTCTTGGGATGAAACCTGTTAACTGATTCTCCAAAAAATCTATCTCAACTGCATTTGTCAAGTTGCCTATGTCACTAGGTATCTCTCCAGTCAACTGGTTTGTGTAAAGGTACAGGCTTTTCATATTTGCAAGCTTCCCGATCTCTCTTGGAATTGATCCCGTAAAGTAGTTTTCGTGCAGCGCAAGCACCTCTAGACTGGTGATGTTTCCTACCGCAGGAGGTATATTGCCGGATAGACAGTTTTGCCAGAGTATCAAATCAGTGAGATTTGGAAGCATCTCGAGCTGCGTAGGAAGAAAACCCTCAAGACTATTCTCTGCTAATCCAACTACCTTTAGGCTCTGGCATCCGCTGACTTCAGACGGAATCACACCCGATAACGCATTCCGTCCTGCCCTAATGACCCGGAGCTGTCTCAATTTCCCCGTGGAAGAAGGGATTACACCAGTGAGATTGTTGCTGTAGATCACAAGCTCTTGGAGAGAACTCAAACTACCGATTAGTCTCGGTATTGAACCGAAAAGATAATTCTCACATAGAGAGAGCTGCTTAAGGGTGGTGATCATGATAAGCTGAATTGGTATCACTCCATGGAACCTATTTGTGGAGAGATCAAGAACCTCTAAGCTTCGACAGTGAGATAAATCTCGAGGGATTAGACCAGAGATGAAGTTGGTGGAGACATTCAAATAACTTAAACCACGAAGCTTGCATATGAGAGGAGATAGAGTACCTGATAAGTTCATTCCATTTAGATCAACAGAAGTTACAGTTCTGAGACGGGTACACGCAACTCCAGTCCAGTTGCAGGGATTTGAATCTAGCTGATTCCAGCTTTTGAGGTAATTATTGGAGTCATTAAGAAAAGCTTTAAACTCCAGGAGAACACTCCCTTCTTCGTTTAAGGATCTCACTTAGACAAAATAGAAAGGGCAGAGAATCGCTATCGCCAAGAAACATATCCGTTCTCTCATTTTTGCAAGTCAGCTTTGGTAAGAACACAGTGGTCTCTGAACACATCTAGGAAAATTTTGAGAAAAAAAGAAGTAGAATGGCGAACCGTCGGTTTTGGCAGTCACGGAATTGTTTTGTTTAAAAGGTGTAAAGGATTAGATTGAGATGGGAGAAAAGACTGATTTTGATTGATCAAAAATGCTATCTGGGAAATAATTTGGAAAGGTTTCTCTGTTTTCTGTCTCCACAATGAAGTCAACTCTGTTTTAATCCTCTACGTCGACAATATCGTCTCTTTCTCCAATTTCCCTCACCAAATTTTAGAGCTGCAAGTGGTTTCAAATCACATGATGGTGATCTGAGTCTGTACAAATCCATTGAATATGAAAATCTAGGGATCCTTTTTAGTGTTTCTCTGGGTTGTCAATTGAAGAAAACAGAGGATCTTGTTTGTTGGGACGGTGAGGATTTGATGAAGACGACACGTGAAAAAGGATGACTCAGGACAAGGATCTTTTAAGTGTGTCCTTTCCTTTTTATGTTTTAATCTCTTGGTGATGGGTGAGAGAGAGCGCTGAGGTCTGTGAGCTCATGATTTTTATCGTTGACCGTTAAAGCTAATAGCACAAGTGGAAGTGATTGCTGTCTTTCTCGCGCCCATCTTGTCGGTTACATTTCCACTTAAGCCATGTTATTACACTTTTACTCCTCGTCTTTTACATGGCAAATCAAATGTTATTTGTATTCTCTTCGATTTTTTTTTTCAGAAGAATTCAGACTAAGACTACCTACAATGGTAGTTGAAAGTGAGTGTTGAAAAAATTTTCAACACAAAAGAGCATTGCAATGGTGGAGATGAATCCAAGGTGGATTCAACAAAGTGGCCGAGAGTTGAATACTTTCAACTCTGTTGAAAATTTTTTTGTGCCATGTGTCATTTGACAATTGGTTGAATTTTTTTTTAAAAATTAATTAAAATGTAGATTAAATCTGATTGGTCAGAAATTGTTATAAATTTTTTTCCCCATTGATTTTAAAACTTAAATATCTCATAGTAAATAATTAAATTATATGTTTTTTTTAATACCAAAATTCATATTTTTTCGAACTCTATAAATAGAGACTTGTTTCATTTGATTTGGACATAGAAAAAAAAAACTTTTTTTAAAAAAATGGATCCTAGTGATAATCCTTCAAACACCCAAAATTCTTCTAATTATCCTTTTAATTACTCAAATCCCAATAATTACCAATTCCAAAATCAATCTTCCAATCATTCTCAAAATTCACCAAATTATGGTTTTCCACCAAATTTTTTTATACCGCCAATTATTCCAAGTTATCCTTCCTATTATGGATTTCAACCACCCCCTATTTCGTTTACTCTAGCAGAAAATGAAACTATTTCAAATGTTGGAGCAAATGAATTTCCTGAATTCTCTACACAAATGGCTCTTGGTACTATGAGTGGTGCTAATGAAGTCAATCTGAATACAGAAGATTCAACTCCTACTCGTCGAAAAAATTCTAAATGGACTACCGACCAAAATTTGGTGCTACTAAGTGGGTGGATTAAATATGGAACAGACAGCGTGCTTGGCAGAAACCAAAAAGGTGAAACTTATTGGGGTAAAATTGCTAACTATTGTAATGAACATTGTTCATTCCATCCTCCACGCGATGGATCTTCTTGCAGAAATCATTACAATTACATCAACAAAATATTGGGAAAATGGATTGGTGCTTATGATAATGCTAAGCGTATGCAACAAAGCGGGTGGTCTGAGAATGATGTGTTGGCAAAAGCTCATGAATTATATTCAAGTGCTAAAAATGGTCATTTCACTTTAGTGTCTGAATGGCATGTTGTTCGTGATCAACCACGTTATGGTAGTCAGGTAGGAGGAAATACATGCTCTGAAAGCAGTGGATCTAAGAGATCTCGTGAGAGTGATGGAAGTGGCTCTAGCTCTATAGGATCCATTTCTCGTCCAATAGGAAGAGATGCAGCTAAAAAAAAAGGTAAAAAGAAGAGCAAGGGGGAATCCATGGAAGTGATCACGGAAGAATGGAATGAATTCAAACAATTCAAAGAGAAAGAGTTAGAACGATTGGAAAAAATAACCATGAGACAAGATGAGGCTAACCAATTGATGAAAGAAAGGACTCAAACTAAGAAGATGAAAATGTTTATGAAGTTAAGTGAGAAGGAACACCTTGATGACCGAAGCAAAGAGTTGTTGGAGAAGTTAAGCCACGATCTATTTGGAAATTAATGATAATGCTTTGTTGTTCTTTTCTTCAATAATGTATGTCGCTTTAATCATGTTTGTTGTTTTCTGCTTTAGTCATGTTTGTTGTTTTCTTCTTTAGTCATGTTTGTTGTTTTCTTCTTCAATAATGTATGTCGCTATCTCCTTTAATAATGTATGTCGTTATCTACTTTAATCATGTTTGTTGTTTTCGGAGAATCATTCTGCTTTAATCATGTTTGTTGTTTTCTCCTTTAATAATGTGTGTCACTATCTCCTTTAATCATGTTCAGAATCTAACATTTTCAACCACTCGATTTTTTGTAAGTGGAGAATCATTCTGCTTTAATCATGTTTGTTGTTTTCTCCTTTAATAATGTATGTCACTATCTCCTTTAATCATGTTCAGAATCTAACATTTTCAACCACTCGATTTAATGTTTTCAACCACTTAAATAGAGAAGCATTCTTCATTTCATGTACCAAAACCATAAATCTTATATTACAAAAACTATCAATGGATCCATCTGAGTTTCCTTTTGATATCGAAGCTTACAAAAAACAGTCTGAAATTGAAGAAAAGTATATCATCAACCGGTTTAAGGAGCGTCGAAACAAAGTAGAGGAAGACTATCCTCCTCGTAGCAAAAGAAAATACTTCAAGAGAGATCATGCATAGCAAACCAGAGGTTGATTGATGATTATTTCGCCAGTCAACCTATATATGATGATGCAATGTTTCGTAGGCGTTTCCGAATGCGAAAACATGTTTTCCTTTGGATTGTTGGAGACCTATCAAGCATCGACAACTACTTTACGCAACGAGTTGATGCGGCCTATAAAGAAGGTATATCTCCATTAGCCAAATGTACCACAGCCATGCGAATGTTAACATACGGTGTGGCGGCCGATGCAGTCGATGAATACATCAAAATAGGAGGTACTACTACCTTGGAGTGCTTGCGTAGGTTCTGTAAAGGAATTATACAATTGTATGAGCAAGTTTATCTAAGAGCTCCAACTGAAGATGACTTGCAAAGAATTCTTCATGTAAGTGAAATGCGGGGATTTCCAGGGATGATAGGGAGTATCGATTGCATGCACTGGGAATGGAAAAATTGTCCTACTGCGTGGGAAGGTCAATTTACTCGGGGAGATAAGGGGACCACTACTGTTATTCTTGAAGCAGTTGCATCTCATGATCTATGGATCTGGCATGCATTTTTTGGATGTCCAGGCACATTAAATGATATAAATGTTCTAGACCGTTCACCAATTTTCGATGATGTTGAAAATGGAAATACTCCAAGAGTGAACTTCTTCGTGAACCACCATTCGTATGATATGGCATACTATCTAGCGGATTGTATTTATCCTTCTTATCCAACCTTTGTCAAATCAATTAGGCTTCCTCAGAGTGAACCAGACAAGTTATTTGCAAAACATCAAGAGGGATGTCGAAAGGACATCGAACGTGCATTTGGAGTGTTGCAAGCTCGATTTAAAATCATTCGTGAACCAGCTCGCATGTGGGAAATAACTGATTTGGCTATCATCATGAGATCATGTATCATATTGCATAATATGATTGTCGAGGATGAACGAGATACATATATTCAAAACTGGACTGATTATGATCAATCTGAGGCAAGTGGGTCTAGTACACCGCAACCATTCTCGACTGAGGTGCTACCTGCATTTGCCAATCATGTACGTGCTAGATCTGAATTGTGTGATTCAAATATACATCACGAATTGCAAGCAGATCTAGTCAAACACATATGGGCAAAATTCGTATATGCTCCGTAATTAAAATATTTTAATTTATATATGTTTTAATAAAAATTAAGTGTGTTTTAATTAAGTTATGTATGTTTTAATAAAAGTTTAATGTGTTTTAAATAAGTTATGTGTGTTTTAATAAAATTTATGTGTGTTTTAGTTAAGTTATGTGTGTTTAACAAAATTTATGTGTGTTTTAATTAAGTTATGTGTATTTTAATAAAAATTAAGTATGTTTTTTAATAAAATTATATATTTTAATAAAATGTGGGGTATGTGTTGAATTTTTTTAAACAAACTATTGTAGAGTATAAAAATAATTTGTGTGTTGAATGATTAGGTGGAAGAAAGAGAAGATGATGTGGATGAAAAAGAAGGTGTTGAATTTTAAAACCATTGTGGGTAGTCTAAGAAGTTCTACAAAATCATCTCTGATTCGCTCTTCCTGACATCATGTTGAGCTTCCACATGGCAAACCAAATGAAGCGTATAGTCGATTGTTTTTTTTTTTTTTTCAACTTAACTCAACTACGAACAAAAACATGACCAAAGTTTGATTTTTAGATAACCTTTTACTATTGCGAACTAGGAAATCAGCTTTGTGATTTAATGCTCCCAGAATCAAAACTAGAGAACAGGAGATGAAGTTGCTCCCATATACAACAAAGCAAAAGGTAATGAATTTATAGACATAATAAATTAAGGTTATGAAAGATAACTTTTGTGATTTTTTTTCAGGATATTATTGTTACATTTGGGTCTTTTTTTCCTACATCAATCAACCAAATGTAAAACCATTTGCCATATACAATGAGATCATAAAATGTACCAACCAAACTGTTGTGTGACCCAAATCTTTTCTGAGGGTCTGATTTTGTTGTTTGCTTGAGTTCCTTTGATGACTTGAGAAGCATAACCTGGATCACAATTATACACCAGCCTCTTCAATCGCAGCAGACATTGAAGCAGATGCTTCTTCCAGCGTTCGTCTCTTTTGAACTTTGTTAAAGGCCTCGATGACATCTCCTTCCATCCAATCATCGTAGTCATCCATACCGATACCACATTCTAATCCAGCACTCACCTAGAACATCATCAACACAGAAAAAAGGTTTACATTAAGCAAGTAAGAGAATTGAAAAGTCAGGATTTGGTTTAGGTTTGGACATATATCTCAGCATATGTAAGATGGAGTTGATAGTTTAAGATGACTCTACTTCTCTTTTCATGGTCTTAGTGTGTAAGATGGAACTTAATAGTTTACCTCTTTCACATTTTCTTTAACTCTTTTAAGAGAATCAAGGACACCGACATGGACAGTTTTACCCTTCCGGATCACCCTGATGCCACAATCTTTGACAAATTTCCCTTCATTCACCATGCATCCAGCCACACGACCACTTCCACTGCTGAAAGTGGCCCGAACTTCTGCTGAGCCAATCGGGATTTGTTCCTATCAACAGCCAAATAGATCTTCAAATATCAAACTCTGAAAAGACTCAAGAAGAGGGAATAAAACCTATGTTTTATGATAATCCATGACATGATACAGAGATTCACTTTTCAGGCAATCCAATCATTCAACCAAAACAAAAACATTTCAGCTGTTATGCCAACTCATGTGGAAAGAAGACGAAACAGGTATCTCATCATGGGTAACATTAAAGAGCATTTTGATTAGATAAGGCAACATAAGAAAAACGCTTTAGAATTGCTTAAAAATTAAATGCTAACCTCAACAGACTCAAGAAGTCCTTCCATTGCGTTTCGGACATCATCAATAAGCTCATAGATAACTTTATATAGTCGGATTTCAACACCTTTGTTTTCTGCATCTTTCTTAACAGAACCAGATGCTTTGACATTGAAACCAAAAATGATGGCTTCACTTGCTGATGCTAGATCAACATCACTGTTGCTCACATCCCCTGTCGCTTGTAGCAAGAACTTCAAGGTGACATTCTCCTGAGGGAGGACTTGCAGGGCTTGTCTGACAGCTTCAATGGATCCCTAGTAGTCACATTAATGAGTTGCATAAGCACAGGAGACAGAGGAAACCAAAAATGTTGTAAGAGGTGAGCGGATGAAACCAAATTGACTCTTTACCTGTACATCAACCTTCAAGATGATATTAAGCTGATGCAAATCTAAGCCTGACATCTTTTTCGCTGATACAGCAGAAGCTAGTGAGGAAAGCGTTACCTTTCCATCTCCAGCCTTTGCAGATATTCGTTCATCTCTTAGTGATACCGCACGGGCCTCTGCCATCTCACGTGCCACATCAAGGGAAGAGACAATCTCAAATTCGTCACCAGCAATGGGGACATTATTTAGACCAATCACCTGCAAATGTAATTTGTATCTTCAACTTAGATATCTAAATCAATATATACATAAGAACATGGGATTAAAATTCTGTCACAAGAAAATAAACATGACGTGCAATAGAGTATATCCATATATGCATGTGTAATGAAGTTTAACTAAGGGTAGATTATGAAGCTACAAACCTGCACAGGTATGGAGGGTCCAGCTTCATCAATTCGTGCCCCGCTGTGATCAAATAAAGCTCGTACCTAAACTCGGAAACAAAGCCAGGCCCAGGTAGGTAAATTTCTAACTATTTCATATTATCCAAATTGTGGCTTGAGACGAAGTCTAAATGTTGGACAGACCTTTCCGAAAGCTTCTCCGCAAACAACAACATCCCCTCTTTTCAAAGTTCCCTTCTGAACAATGAATGTTGCAAATGGTCCTTTTGCTTTATCAAGTCCCGCCTCGATAACAACGCCCTTGGCATTTCTGTGTGGATTTGCTTTCAACTCTTGCAGCTGAAACAAGCAAAACCTTTTATCATGGGAAAACTAACCAACTAAGCTGTTATCATGGGATGAATAACAAACTAACCTCCGCAACAAGCATGACAGTTTCCAGCAGATCATCGATGTTTTCTCCTTTTAATGCACTGATCTGTCAGAACCGAATAATAGAGCTAAGACCCCACGGAACATACGTATCTTGAAACATAAGTGTGATAAAAGTACGCAATCTAACCTGAACCATTGGAACATCACCTCCCCAATCTTCAGGCATCAAACCAATTGAAGAAAGTTCTTGCATCACTCTCTCTGGACTAGCTCCTTCTTTATCTATCTGGAACATTAAATGAATCAGACTGAGAGAAATAACATATACACACGGTAAAGAAGCTAACATAAAGGTATTCTGTTTAACAATCTTTCACAACTCCTAGATAGACAAACATAGGTGCTAAACGAACCTCATACCTTATTTATAGCTATGACTATCGGTACAGCAGCAGCCTTAGCGTGAGCTATTGCTTCATTTGTTTGAGGACGAATACCATCATCGGCAGCAACCACAATGATTGCAATATCAGTGACCCGTGCTCCACGAGCTCTCATTGCACCAAATGCCTATGAGCACATAAAATTCAGATCAACAAAACTATTGCACGCCTAGCAAAAGATGTTATAATCAAAAGACATGCTACATGAAATAAAATAAAATAAAAAAGCTCACGACTTACAATCTATGAAAAACAAATTCAGCATCAGAAATGAACATGTGAATATTCAATTGAAAGATCTACCTCATGTCCAGGAGTATCAAGGAAAACGCAGGACTCCAACTCTCCATCAACAGGCACGGACACCTTATATGCACCAATTCCTTGTGTAATTCCCCCTGCTTCTGAAGCAGCAACCTGCAGATATCCAGCGAAGAAGGGTTAGCTGAAAACGCTACTTAGCACTAACCTTGACAATAAGCAAATGAACACTAAAGCCGAAATACAAACTCCAATGGTAACGATGAGTTGTATCCTCAACATATTAATTGCCACGCTTTAGAAATGTTAAAGAACTTAAGCGGCCAGAATAAAAAAATTTTGATAAATAAAGGCAAAATCAATGTTATGTCTCTTGCTCATTTATACCTTGCTTTTTCTGATATAGTCCAGAAGAGTGGTCTGCAAAATAGGTAGCCAATGTATTAGGAAAACTCCGTTAAAATATGGACTCTAAATATCCGTTTAAGGGCGAGTAGGACATGAGAAAAAAGAAAGAAAATAAGTAGTGCAAAGTGTGCCTACCTTCCCATGATCCACATGACCCATAATAGTTATAACAGGAGGTCTATCTTCTAACTTGTCCAAATCTTCTTTATCAATAATTTCTTTTTTCTTTGCCATCTCTTCTACTTTAATTGAGCCAGCATCAAGGACCTCAACATCGTAATCTCTACAAATCATCTTCACCATCTCGCGATCCAAGGTCTGAACACCATCAGGTCTAATCCCTTTTGAATATAGATACCCAAGGATATCACCTTCACCAATTGCTAGATTGTAAGCCAAATCCTCAATGGACATGCCTTCTTCTTCTACCTCTAAGATTTCAGCTTTAACAGGTGCTGCGTCTTTTGCAGCCTGGAGTCTTGCAGCCTTCCTACTAGCTTTACTCCATTTTCTCCCTTTTCTACTAGATCCACGATTTAAATCGTCGTCACCGTCATCTTCGGCAACCATTCTTCGTCTTGGACTAGCTGATGTATTTTTTTTATTACGGTGCTCAACTCTAAACTTGTTAGAGGGAGGACCCTTTCCAGGCTTAGTAGCAGCTAGCACAGCCTGAGAGGCCGCAGGATCAAGAGCTTTTTTCTTGGAAGCAAATTTATCAACCAAAATAGGCTTCCTTTCTTTACTTTTTACGTTAGAATTAACCTCTTCCGAAACTGGAGGTTTTGCTGCCATACCAAGATCTTTTAAGATGGGTTTCTTTACAGGTGGCTGAGCTACCATAGGCTTCCCTTGTAACTTTGGCTGAGGTCTTTGAGGTGGCTGTGGTCTTAAAGGTGGCCGAGGTGATGCCAATTGAGAGCCATCTTTGGCATTCACCTCTCCCTCCTCTCTTGATGTAGGATCGACTTGCATTCCTCTATTACTAAGTCTAGGTGATTCTTTAACAACTTTTTGCACAGCAGCAACTGCATCACCCTTACGCCACACACTCTTCATAGTTTTCGTTTTCCTTGTTGCTGCCGCACTGGCACTAGGCTGTGACGGTTTAACAGCCTCACCACCTTCTCTGTTACTGGGTTTCGGAATTTCCAACTTCTCAACTTTATCTAATACCTCACCAAGAGACTCAATAACCTTATTCCTTTCTTCTTCTCCATCAAACTTACCACCATTCGATAAATCCTTACTCCACGGAGCAGAATTCACTTCCAAACCTCTTTCTACCCTTGCCACAGGAGGTTTCAACACAGGTTTAGGAGTCTGCTTCAGCACAACCTCACTGTCATCCCCTTCTTTACTCCCTTTAAACGAGTTAGAATCTATAGAAACTGAGTTGTTGTTTTGCTCAGCAATGAAGTCAGCAGTAGTAGTTGTTGAAGACGAAACAGAATATCTACACAGCCATTTCTTAGTCCCCTTAACGCTTCTCCTTGACAAAGAAACCCTCTTAACTAATGCATACGATGCATCCGACGAACTAGTTCCTGAAACGCTTGCACACGCACCACCTAGACTAACGAGAGAAGCCAACGACGGCATTGTGCCGACGAGAACAAGCATCGACGGCATCTCAATAAAAAAAATCCGGAAACGAACAAAACAAAAAAAATACCCAATTCAGCTCAGCGTCAAAGGTTTTATCTCATTCCAATTTCTTATAATATATCAAGAGAAGAGAATCCAACCAATTTCGACTCTGAAACGACACAAAAACTTCAAAATTGGGGCTATAGACGAATCAAATCTCCGCAATCATCAAAGCTGAGTTGAGAATCGATGAACAATTTAGAGAGGAAATGAGAGCGAGAAATACGAAGAGAAGAAGAAAAAGATAAGTGAGGAAGTATAAGTGCGGAGATAACTTTGAACTTGAGCTTGTGTGGGTGTGGCTGCTTCTATGCCTGAAATTTTCGCGGAATTCCGATAAGGCCATTTACAAAAAAATCAAAAGCCATATATTTAATTTAATCTTATAAATAATTAAAATAAAAAAAACTTTTTATTTTTCTAGAGAATTTTTGGTCCTCTAAATTAGGATAATGAGCCCAACATTAAATTAGGGTAGTGAGTCCAACATCAAAGCCCATTCAAAAAAACGAGTCCTCTTTTATAAACCGAACCGGGAAGATATGCCTGATCGATCCACACGTAACGCTGAGAGAGAAAAGAAGAAACACACAAGACGAAGAAATCTACGTTGGTCAAAAATGAAATCGTTCAAGGAAGAATACACGTTGGGTTCGTGCCAATCTCAAGATCGATCACCGTTTCTGCTAGTCGTTTCAGGTTGATTGAAAAACCAAGTAATCTCAGTGACCTAATTTTTATTATTTGCAGATGAAAGGCTTGAAGAATCGCGACAAATTATCGCTAAGTACCCTGCGCGGATTCCAGTAATTGCTGAGAAGTATTGCAAAACGGATCTTCCTGAAATCGAGAAAAAGAAGTTCCTGGTTCCAAGAGATATGTCAGTTGGTCAATTTATCTATATCTTGAGTGCTAGATTGCATTTGTCTCCTGGTAAAGCCTTATTTGTGTTCGTTAACAACACTCTGCCTCAAACAGGTAAGTTTCAGCAACTGAGTTTTGCTTCTAGGCTTTCTAGGCATTGTTGTTTGATGTTTTCTGTTTCCTTTTGTCTGCAGCTGCTCTAATGGACTCTGTCTACGAATCTTACAAAGATGAAGATGGTTTCGTGTACATGTGCTATAGCAGTGAAAAAACCTTCGGTTGATGTTTATATACTTAGACATAAGCTGTTCATTACATCAAAAGACTCAAACACTACTTGTAACTTTGTAAGCTTATATATTACTGCTTGTTTTATACTTAGACTTGTTTCTTGTGTGCAAAAAAATAACGCTGAGAGAGAGAGCTTTAGTACCTCGAAAGTCTCTCTTATGCCCACTCTGTTGCCCGATACAGAGTGAGTGTGTGTGTGTGTCGCAGCGAGGATGTGAGTTCGTAGTTCGTAGAACAAAAACCCTAGAAGTAAACAGTATTGGCTTCAGCTTCCGCCTCTGCTATTCCTGTTGACAGGTTTTGACGACGTGCTAGATCTCCTTCTCCTCCTCAAACTGCTGCTGCTAGATATGTAACACGCAAATGCATTTGTCCATATTCAGCTAACTAGGTGTCTTTTCAATGAGGCAAATCCGTAGTATAAGGATTTGGTGGTTCATTTGCAGGGCCTTTGAATGAAAAGAGCAATAATGAACTTATGGAGTTTGATCCAATAAATAACATAACTGTAACTGCCCTTGGTTTGATGAATATGCAGCAGCAGCAATGTTCTTCAGGTTTTGTTGAGGCAGTTTGTGGGTGGCAACTAACTCTTGATGCCCTTGATTTGTTCCAGTCCCTCGAAAACCCTCAAATCCAGACTATGGAATCAGAACCAGCTACATCTTTGTGTAAGGTTTGCGCCAACTGAATAGGTTTCAACTATTATGTTTCTAGGATGATCACCAGACGCCTTCCCAAAAGCTCTTGAAACGCCACCTTTTTATCGACAGCCATGGGAAGAAGTAGAACTATCTATTTGCGAATAAACACAAGGTACAACTGCTAATTTTCTCTGAAATCAATATATCTCTGTTGTGTACGTGCAGCATATAAAGCTTGTACAACATTTAGCTCTGGGATATTTAACTTGGGTAGAAATTTCTATAAGCTCTGGGATCACACTGTTATAGGATTAAAAGCAGAGTAAAAGTAGCAAACCCAAAAGTACTAGTTTCATTTTTTACCGAAGTAAAAAAAAAAGAGAGAGAGACAAACAGTAGAAACATGACAAATTACATGGAGTTAAAAAAGGGAAATTATTTAGGGATCAACTTCCGAAGACAGCAACTTCCATGTTCTTGTCGGAGTCAACAATGGAAGGAGGGTCAAAGCGAGTAAAGAGCTTATAAGAGGAGATTAGAGAGAGGGCGATATAGAAGCAAACCACGACGAATGTGATTACAACAGAAGCAGTCGCTTTGTGGCAAAAACCACCATAGGAACTACATGCGTCACTCCAAGTGATTGATGCATCTCCATTGTAAGCTAAGTACAGAACTTCACTTGACACAGCTCCCGCAGCAAGAACCACATATGTCAGAAGCTGATGATTCAATTTCAACATTATCAAAATTCAACATAAGATCGAATCATTATATTTGATAATTAACCGAGTGTCCAAACTTTATTAAACCTGGTCGAGACAAAAGAAGGTCCAAACACGAGGCATTGTTGAAGAAGATCGAGGCATCGCTGCAATGGCTGCTGATAGAAGAGAGTAGCCTGCACATATTCCATTTGCGTGCACCAAGTACCTTTTTTTACAAAATTACATAAAACAATATTACCCTAATTATGCTAAACTTCAACAATCAACAACTGTAGCTTGACTGAGACTTGTCTTCATAGTTTGGTCTATGACTAAAACTAAAGGACAATATGTTTGGTTTATGTCTTCATAGTTTGGTATATAACTACACAAAGGACAATATGTTTGGTTTACAGGTCCAAAACTGTAAATTTTGGGATCTAATATGATTACAAATTTTACAGAACATACTGAGTATGGAATTTTGTAAATATTGAAATATTTAATATTATTACATGTTTTTGAGTATGGAGAAGTAAAAAGTTACCTAAAAGCTGTTAGACTTGAGTAAGAAATTGAACCAAAGTCATTAGTCTCTGAGTCCTTAAGCATGACCACAAGAGCTGCAACACAAAGCCCCACCGGAGCTAACCGGAGCATTGTCTCAGCTGTTCGGATTCCGGGACTAGTCTCCTCCCACTTCTCCATCACACCGTTACCGGAACCGTTGTGATGATCATGACTCTTCTCCATTTTCTTCTTCTAATTTTCTCTTGTATCTCTCTTCCTTTTTATGGTTCCCTGAGGGAAAATGTGGTTATAAACAAGTGGAGATGATTTAAATGTGTGACATTAATTAAAAAGAAGTGTTGGATCGATAGGGTTGGTGAATGCATTTAATTTCGATATTCATTACAAGCCTCACACTTCCCTAGAAGAAGACATTTAAAAGACTTTGGAAATTCATAACTCCCCTAAATATGTAAAGATGATCACCACACTACAATCTAGGTTACATATTTCATTGTAATTTAGTATGAAGCTCTACACTAGAATCAACCGTAGATTCGTATATTTAAGGTCATCATAGGTGTTTTTTTGTCTGACTTTTAATTTTTATTAATAAAATTGAGTAATTATTTACAAAAAAATGAATCACTAGACATTCTTCTCTTACCGAAACTGAAGAAATCCGCTTTGTGATTAAAAAAATCAGATCGATGAAGAAAAAATTAACGAAAGAAACACTTCAACTTTGTAATGTTTTCTAGGTATAGGCGAATGTTGGCCACTCTTCTAAAGTTAGACATCATTTTCAAAAATTTTGCATAGTCTATTTCCCACATCTACTTTCTTCATCGTCCATATAGACTTCTTTTTAATCTCCGAACTATCATGCATGCTCTTCCTATATCATCTAGAAAGCACTACTAGTGGAGTTCGAAATAATATTCTTTAACGATTTTTGAAAACCATCTACAAAACAACGATAACAACAAATCAAAGTAGTACTTAGGGATCAAATCCACGAAGACCAAGAGTTGCACAGTCGATTGCTCAAATCTAATTCAAGCTAAGATAAATCAATAGAATGGTGATTGTAACAAACAACTTAAGGCAAATAACGGTAATTAAATTCAATAATAAAAAGCAACCAGGCATCGGGTATTCATAGGGAACGAGGAATCGAATCAGGAAATTATTTAGGACACAAGCACAACCGGTTCTCGACATAAACATAATAATTTAGCAAACTCACTGCCGTGGTGTCGACTACTATATCTAGCAACCTAGAATATGAAACTTTCGTTTGGTCCCAGAGATCTAATTATGCATTATCGAATTGGTCTGATAGGTCTACAATTAGCCTTAACATTACCTTCTGTTGGTTAAAGACTAATTGCTCATCTAAGCTATTTCAGGCATCTAACAAACACTTTTTGTGAGTTAAACAACTTATGATAATAAGTTAGGTGATAAAGCTAACCTAAGCATTAAACTCAATAATAGATGGAGAAAATTTAAGAGAAGGTCTTATTTATTTATAATTCATTGAATCCTCAATTCTCTCGAAACCCTAAACCTGATTAGAGAACTACTCAAACATGATTGAATAGAACAAGGCAAAGAAAGAAAGCATAATTGAATTTCAAAGAATAATAAAAAGGATTCATAATTCTTCTTCAAGTGTTGAAGATGAAATCTTCTCCCCAAAGCTTACAAGAATAATAGCAAAAGTCAGCTCTCTAAAAATTATGAAAATTTGTCTCTAAAAATACTAGAAAACCTAATTGAAGGCTAAAACGCGTATGGTACAAAATACAAAAAAATTTAGGTTTTCTCACGCAGACCCGTGGATCAGTCGATTCAGGTGCAGATCGATCGATCCAATGTGGAATGATCGATCTTTGATCCAACTGGTCGTTCCCAACATCGGGAGCATGATCACTTAACTGGGACTGGAACGATCGATCCAGAGGGGGATCGATTGATCTTCGGTTCTGAAACGGTTTCAAAGAGTAGTTGATCGTTCTTCAGATCGGGCGCATCTTCTGAAAGCGCGAGAAATGTTCCTTTTCGCTCCAATCCATGTTTTGAGCACTTAAATCTATTTTAACCTGTTTTGTCCTGAAAAGACTCTAAAAGACTAACAAAAGACTCGAAAACCCGATAAAAATATGAGTAAAAAACCGATAAAAATATGAGTCAAAAACCAATAAAAATATGAATCAAAAACCGATAAAATTGTGTTACATCATATATATCACATGTAAAACCAGGATTAGAAAATAAAGATCTGGAGACCTCTTTCCACTTGTCCTTGTGGGTTTCAAATTGAAGCAGAAAAATATATTTCCGTTTATGTACAGTCCGATTTGAACTTTTAATATGCTCAAACTAGATTTAAATGTACTTGTTTTTAACATATGGCCCTTGAGTTATATCACTTGCCGTCATACCCTATGCATCGGTCCTATTTCTGTAGTTATCAAAATGCATGTTTAGAGCTGTCAATTAGAACTTCAATCTGTGGGCTTTAATCTGATCCGCTTTGTAATGGGACTGTTTAGGGTTCTAGATTTAACGTTCACGGTTTGGACCCACTGCGGTGTGTGAACTTTGGCGGATTAGACTTTGCGGACTTGCAGGCCAAACCGCGAGTTAACATAAATAAAAATCTAATTTCAAATAGTTTAACCTCCTCCACTTCCTCTACGCTGTTCTGTTCAAATTCTCAGTCATAATTTCTCTTTTTATCAGAATATTTATTTTCATTGACTTTTCTCCTAGGAAAAACCAAATGTATAATCTTCATTCTCTTATGTTTTCCTATAATCTTATGATAGTAAAGATGCTCTACATATCCTAGAAACACAAAATTAAACACTCAAATTAAGTGACTAAAAAAAATATATATATATATATATATATTTTTGATATTTTTTACGTTAAATTAAAAAAGTCAAAATCATGAACAAAATGTTTATCTAGTGATTAATATGTGTTTTCATGCTATTCTTACTTTTCAAGATTTAAGCAACAATTTTTACATTTTTTTTATTTTTAATTAATTTTTTTAGTCAAATTTTATTTATTTAAACTTATGTTTATTCTGCTTGTTCGCTATGTTCAATTGTTATAAACTTTAATTTTTGATTTTATTTATTTATATGATTGAATATTTATGTTTGCTTATTTATATAAATAAAATTTAACTATGATATATGAACTATAGTTTATTTATTAAATAATTACGGTATGGTCCGCAACATTCACATATATTTAATGGTTTAGGTTAGGGTTCTTAAATTTATGTTTGCGGTACTAAACGGGGTGTCCCGATAAACCTGCAAAATATATAAAACTCACTTTGGTCTGGGCTAAAAGGGTGTGGACTAGTCTTAATTGATAGCTCTATCCGTGTTTATAGGATGTTGAAATTTGGAGCTACTTCGACAATCTCGTGATCGAGAATAGATTCTGACAAAATTGTGTTTCTATAGAGATACGTACATATAGAGTAGTGATGGCTATTAGATTTAATAAGGCAAGTTTTCGTAAATTATAATCCACATGATTTTATTTGGTGGATCAAATAAATGCTCTTGGCTTCAAACTTTCATAAGCATTAATCTCTAGCTCTTCCCTCCACGCCTTTTCTTATGTTCTATTAATACGTGGTAGATCGAGAATCAATTATAAATATTATAAAATGTTTTGAATATTACGAGAATTGTAGTTTTGTTATCTTCAAAAAGATTTTGATTAGCTGTTTCTAGTTATTTTCTAAACATGATTCTCCGACGTCTGAAATTATTTATAGGTGCTACTCAATCAAACTTTTGTAATGATATATGGGTAAATAGTACAATTTTATGTTATTAAATCATGAATTTTATATAAAAATTGTGTTTTCCTTATGATTTGTTAATATATTTTTAAATTTTATGTTTTAAAAAATATATTGGTATTTGCGAGACAATGTCCTTTTATACAGGGAACATGTACATCATGTATAATAAAAAAATCAAATTTATCGAAAATGAGACATGTCTAAATCAGTTTATGAAATTACATTATTGAACAACACGTGAAAATGACCTCGTCCAAAAATTCAGGTTAGAGTTATAATTGATGAAGTAACCTGATTTTCTATTCGAGAATATTGTGAAAAATGCTAGAAAAAATGATATCGAATTTCAAACTCGCGAAAAATGCTATTTCTAATGGCATAAGGGATATAGAAATTGACAATTTTGATCTTATTACATTACACGCAAGATTGGACCGAAAATATAAAACAAAGATATATACATAAAGATATACACATAAAATAAGAACGTTCACATAAAAACATGCTCAAACATATAAAATAAAGACGTTTACATATATAAACACGATTCCCGAGGATTTTTCAGAGCTCAATTGCAATCATCAAATAATAGGAGACTTTCACAATTTTATCATCAGTTAAATAATAATAAAAAATCCATTAATATTACGAGCCGATTTGATATCGATTGGAAACAGTTTAGCACGTATATTAAAAATTTTGGTTACGTGTTAACACTTAATTCACAACCATATTTCACACTAATAAGTGCACACATAATTTTTTTAAATAATAACTAAACAAAAAAAAAAACAAATATCAATAATCATCAAATATCTAATATATTTAAATTTTGTATGAAAATATGCAAACATCTTATAAAAATAAAACAATTTCATTATCCAAGAGAATTTATTAGAAGTGCTAAGGCTAAATGGTAGGAAAGATGTTTTCACTGATTCTCAATTTAGATGGGGAACCCAGGACCGATCTAGACTGAGGTAGCTTAGACGATTACTGCAAGCCTGAGTTTTATTGGTTATCAATTGTTAGAACCTTGAATGAAGATGACTATAGAATCTACCAAAGATCAACGAAAGAAACAGAACAAAACAGAGCCGAAACTTATGCTTTTGTACTTTAACTTGTGACTACATTTAATTTCTTAAACATAGATTTTCTTAGTATCTTTAATTTTTTCTTAAAGATTGATTTTTAAAAATTTAATACAAATTTAATCAATTAGTAACTATGAATTATAAATTTCAAAAATACTAATTAATTTATTGGATTACTATTGGTATAGAAATGTGAAAAAGTGTGTGATATAAAAAATTATATATCTGTTAACTAATTATTAAATGTTTTTCTTAATTTGAGTGTCAATTACAAAGAAACTGACAGAGTATATACCTTTGTTAATTACTTCTTTGTTCGCAGAAGTTAGATATGATGAGTTTGATTCCTTTACGTTGTTATATTTTTTCTTATATTTTTTCTTTTGTTAACTATGTTGTTTCTGATTTGATTTACTTCTGTGTTAAGTTTGTAATCAAGCTGAATTCTCGTTTACCAACTCTTTTTTTCTGTATCTTGTTCTTTCAGATTTTTACTCTCTCTAATTTTTACTCCCTCTAATTTCTACTCCCAAAATCACATACGTTTATACATATAAATTCCTTTTATTCTGATTCAAGAATCAATAAGATTATTGTCGGTGAACATATACTTATGGGCCTTATTCATTTAAGCCCACTTTTAACCCATGAATTTTATAATCAACCCAACAATCCGCTCCCCTTAATTCTATAATTCAGAATAAAATGTTGATGTCGTAAGACTTAATCAACATTTCCTGAGATAATCACACACATAATGAAATAAGATTTATTCATTACAAATGTTTACAGATCATGTGTTTTCTTCAAGAAAACAATGTTACAAACATATGTGACTTTTGTTCACATAAAACACGAGCATGACTATCTCAACCTCTGAGTTCATTCAACTCTTGTATTATAGTCTATAGACTTATTCAAGTTTTCCAGATCTTTGAACCAGAGGTTTAAATAATAATAAAACCTCCTGAGAATCTCATAATTCAAGTCCATCTTAAACTAATCTCCTCTGATGTGTCTTTGATCATACGATAGGACAAAGTTTTAGTGTAATGACCACCAACCTTTAAGATTCATACTATCTCTACCTTGCATTATAACATTAGTTTAGTTTCGGTGAACACTAAGTGTTATTGCAGTAAATTACATATGAAATCTGATTCACAATCTCAATCGAGCACTTTACTCTTTCAATGAAACCACATTTCATACTTTATTCCATGATTGTATCAAGATTAGAAACAATCTTTCGTTTTACCTTTTGAACCTATAATCTAAATTAATAGATCATTTGGTAAGGATCCCCGAATGCTTCAATCTTCAATCATTTTAACCCCATTTTACTTGTATCTAGGACTAAACATCCTCACAAAACTTTTTGTAAGAGGATCAGCCACATTCTTTCCAGATTTCAGAAATTGTAGTGATAAGATTTCAGCTTCAATCAAGCTTCTTTTCAGTTTTATCTCAACCGAATGTGTCTCTTCTATTTTTGATATGTCTCTTTTCACAATTTTAGAATGAGTTAACTCCTCAAGCTTAGTGAAACTCTTATTTTTCATCGTTGAATTCTCACTCGATCGTGTTAATGTTTTAAAACACCATGATCACAAGAGACTTCACCTCTTTACTGGATCATAACACAAGCAATTTATATTGCTTCAAACATACAATTTATATTTGAAGATGTGTGGATTCTAAGTCAAAGACCAAGAAGGAAAGAAGACTAAGTCAAAGCTGAGCCGGACGAACTCTTGCAGACCAAGGAGGAGTTCAAGACGGAGAGCTGTAAACAGAAATGCCAGATCGTTGTCAAGCAGAAATGGAAACTTACCTTAACTTGAGAGTTTCTATTTCTGAGGGATTTGGGAGATTCTAGGTCAAGATTTTTCGTCCTATAAATAGGACATTAGGTTTGACGAGGCTGCCTAACACTTTAGAGATATTGGGGGAGTTTTTGGTTTAAGGTTTAGAGAAAGAAAACTTCTTGAGAGCCATTGTGTTGTGTTAAGTGTTGTTTTATTTTGTGTTGGTGTGAAGAATAAACAACAAGTGTAAGAATTTTATAGAAAAGTTTACATTAATAAAACAAGTTTGAGCGTTGGATCGGCGTTTACCGATCGAAGATTGTGTGCTTGTGTCTTTATACTATTTCAAATTGGTATCAGAGCCGACCACCTAACCAAATCAGGTGAGATCGTGCAGAAAGTATGGAGTATGGAGAACAAAAACAGCTCGTAGCTATCATAGAACCGTTGACGCTTGATCCGAACAACTATGGGCATTGGAAAGTGCAAATGAAACAAATCATCAAAGGGATTGATGAAGAAGCTTGGGGAGCTGTTAAGGAGGGATGGACACCACCAAATGTGAAGAATGGCGATGTGTTTGTTCCTAAACCAAGGAAAAGCTGGACAGCTGAAGAGAAGGAAAAATCTAAGTACAACTCCAAAACGTTGTCAGCAATCTTCAACACGTTGTCGTTAAATCAGCTTAAACGGGTGCAAGGATGTACAACAACAAAGGACGCAAGGGATATTTTGCAAGTCTCATTTGAAGAAACCTTCAGTGTGAAGCGAACCAGAATTGACATGTTAGCTTCACGATCTGAGTCTCTCCTTATGGATGAACATGAATCCGTACAAGCGTTCAGTAGTAAGCTCAGTTCCTTGTAAACCAAATTTCATGGACATCGATCTGCTATCAAGGTAACACAATATTCAGACAATATAAGTTTCGATCAAGTTGTTGGTATGATGCATGCATATGAATTTCAACTCAATAAAGGTATTCAACCGCATAATGGGAAATAAATTGCTCTATTGGCTGAAGAAAAGGTCAAACCACAGACAGCTAGTCTGGACGACCAAATGGGATTAACAGTGAAGAAGTATCTCAGGAAGTTTGAAAGAGGACAGAAAAGGGATAATCATGTATCGGCTAGACATGTTCTTGAGAAGGAACCACAAAGATCTGACAAATAGTATCTTGAGTGTCAAGGATATGGCCACTTCAAACCTGACTGTCCAACTGTCAAAAGGAAAATGACAATAAAGTGTTTCGAATGTCAAGGGTATGGTCATATGAAGTCTGAATGTGTAGGAAATGCTAAGCAAAAGGACAAAACTGCGTTAGTAAGTTGGAGTGAAAGTGACACAAAAGACGAAGATGACAACAATCATCTAAACGAGTATATGGCAAATTTTGGTCTGGTCAAAATGTCGGAAGAGGAGGATCTTGTGGCTAATAACATGGAGGTAGGAAAAAGATCTGTAAGAGGTTGATACGAACCAAGACTCTAAGGAAGAGGATGATCTAGGTTTGTCTCATGTCAATGAACTACAAATTGTTGTGCGAAACCTGGTAGAACTGAAAGAGGAAAACAGCAAGCTAATCTCTGAGAACAAGTTTCTGTCGGACAAATTTCGGAGACTAGATACATAATTGGAAATAGAAAAGAACAAAAATTCAGAACTTGAGAGTCGTTTGTCAGAGCAGCTGAAGAACACTAAGATGCTCTCCTAAGGCACAAAATATCTAGATAAAATCGTACAATATGGGCGAACAGACAAAGAAAACTGGGGTTTGAGATATCCTGGTGCTGAGAACACAAGTGAAAACATCGTATTCGTTAAAGTATATGACATATATAAGGCTTCAACGTCACAATAGAGAACAACATGAACATCTCAACCAACGTCTCATAGGTCAACTCAAATGCGAAGACGTGACAAATACAACAGGAAAACGTACAGAAGCTATCGGGGACAACTACCAAACTGCTGGTACTGTGGTAAGTATGGTCATGTCAGGTCTCAGTGTTACAGGTTTGAGAATCGTCTTCGTAGAATTATGAATCAGCAGCAGTACTTCAAGGATCATCAGAGCTGTGATAAAGTTTGGGTCAGAAAGCTGGATCTGTACTGTCAGGTAGCTTACACAACAGATAAGGATGAGGTCAACTCAGAAACAAAACACTGGTACTTCGACAGTGGAAGTTCGAGACATATGACAGGAAAAGAGGAAAACCTTTTAAACTTTGAAGAAATTTTCAAAAGAAGAGTAACTTTTGGACATAGGCCAAAAGGAGAACTTAAGGGAAAAGGTAACACATGTGGTCATTCTCGACCAAGGTTGAGCAATCTGTTCTTCGTGGAATGATTAAAAGCGAACCTCATAAGTATTAGTCAGTTGTGTGATTTGGATTTAGATGTAAGGCATACAACTCACATGGAGTTATGGTTCTTGAAGGAGTGAGGTTAGGAAATGACTGCTATATGTGGGTACCTGACAACATATGTATGGGGTCAGTTAAAGCGAATGAGGCACATTTGTGGCATCAACGTTTGAGATATATGAACTATCGAACAATGGTAAAGCTAGCGAATCAAGAGGTTGTTTGTGGTCTTCCTAAGCTTCAAGGAAAGCATAAGTGTGTTTGTGGACTTTGTAGTATGGGAAAGCATGTCAAAACCCAACATCGTTCTGTTCCGGATGTAAAGTCAACATCGTCTTTAGAACTGGTTCACATAGATTTAATGGGACCAATCTAGGTGGCAAGCACAGTGGGTAAAAAATACATTCTTGTGATGGTTGATGATTTTTCACGGTTTACATGGGTCAGATTTCTAAGAGAGAAGAACGAGACTCTTGACAGCTTCATGATTCTAGCTCTTCAACTGAAAAATGAGCGATATGGGATTAAGACAATACGAATTTACCATGGTGGTGAGTTTCAGAATGCTCTATTCTACCAATTTTGTGGAAATCAAGGGATTTCTCATACTTACTCAGCTCCTCGTACTCCCCAACAAAATGGAGTCGTTGAAAAAAGAACAGAACGTTACAAAAAATGGCTAGAGCCATGCTACATGGAAATGGAGTGGCAAAACATTTTTGGGCAGAACCTTTGAACACTGCATGTTATATCATAAACATGGTATATGTCCGGAAAGGAAAACCACCAACTGTCAGTTATTTCCATGTGTTTGGGTGCGCATGTTACATTCTGAATGATAAAGACCAACTCGAAAAGTGTGATTCAAGAAGTGACAAAGGTATGTTTCTGGGGTATTTAGGAACAAGCACGACATTTAGGGTCTGCCAAAAATGCACAATGATGGCTCAAGAAATTGTGAATGTGGTATTTGATGACTCATCCTCTTCACTCGTGGAATTATTCTGACAATTCATGATGAGCAAGATGCACAGACGTCTGCACTTAGGACAGAACCAGAACCACAAATTCTTGATCAACCACAAAGACAAATGCAAGTTCATAGAAATCACTCATCGTTAGACGTGATTGGAGACATTTAAAGTGGTAGAGTCACAAGGAAAAAGCAGATTGATTTCCAACATCTTGCTGGAGAAAGGAAAGATGCAAAACTTGTTCAATTTTCCTGTTTTGTCTTAGCCATAGAGCTAAAAACGCATTTGGAGGCTCTCCTGGATGAATTTTGGATAAAGTCTATGCAAAAGGAAATTAAATGTGTGGGTGCTGATGTCGAGGCCAAAAAGTGTAAATGTTGCTAGCACCAAGTGGATTTTCAAGAACAAGATAGATGAAAATGGGAATATGGTGCGAAACAAAGCTCGTCTAGTGGCACAAGGGTACTCACAAGTAGAAGGAGTTGATTTCGATGAGACTTTTGCACATGTGGGAAAACTTGAATCAATCAGGTTTCTGTTGGGGATGGCTTGCAAGCATAACATCAAGTTATATCAAATGGATATAAAAAGTGCATTTCTGAATGGACGGTTGCAAGAGAAAGTGTATGTTGAACAGCCAAAAGGATTTGGTGATCCAGGACATCCTGACTACGTGTACAAACTTTACAAAGCCCTGTATAGTTTGAAAGAGGCTCCCAGAGCTTGGTACGAACGATTGGCGACCTTTCTGACAAACAACGATTATTCTCGTGGAAGTGTCAACAAGACACTGTTCATTAAAGAATCTGAGTCAAATTTTATGGTCGTACATATATATGTGGATGACATTGCATTCAGATTCACAAATCAGATAATGGTTGACAACTTTGTCAAGGTGATGACCTAAGAGTTCGAGATGAGTATGTGTGGAGAACTGAACTACTTTCTAGGTCTTCAAGTGAAATAGTCGGATGATGGGATTTTCGTTACCCAAAGCACATACGCTAAGAACCTTGTGAAATGTTTTGGTTTGTCTTCAAGCAAGGAATCGAGACCTCCCATGGCTACCACAGAAAAGCTGACAAAGGACGAGGCAAATGAATCAGTTGATGAAAAACTCTACAAGAGAATGATTGGAAGTCTGTTCTATCTCATGGCAAGCGGTCTAGACGTGTGTGCAGATATAAGGCAAAGCCAAAGAAGTCCCATCTTTTGTCTGTTAAGCTGATTATTAAATTTGTCAAAGGTATAGTGAAGTTGGGTATCAACTTTACCAACGACACAGCCAATAGCCTGGTTGGTTCATTAGATGGCAAGCGAAGCACGAGTGGATAATGCTTCTTCATGGGAAACACCCTGATCTCGTGGTTAAGTAAGAAGCAAAACATTTTATCGTTATCCACAACTGAGGTTGAAAACATTGCTCTGGGTAGTTGTTGCACTCAACTTCTGTGGATGAAACAGATGGATGATGACTATGGTACTCCCTCTGAACCTTCACTTATAGATTTTGATAACAAAAGTGCCATAAACATTGCAAAGAATCCTATTTTGCATTCTCGAACTAAGCACATCATGATGAGACATAATTTCATTCATGAACTTGTTGAGGAGAAACTTGTCATTATCGATCATGTGAATACTGAATTTTAATTGGCTAATATTTTCACTAAACCCCTAGATTTTAATTGTTTCACTCAATTAAGATATGCCATATGTGTTTGTGAAATCTAACTTTCACAATCGAGTGTGTAGACATGTACATGCATAGGAATTTGTTGTGTAGCTAAAGCTTTGCGAGTTGGTGGTATATTTTTTGGTTCTGCATACTGTGGAAAACAACCGCATGTCATGTCGTTCTGTGTAGACTTCGTACAAAGGGTTGTGGTACTATGTATCAGATGGTCAAAGAGCTGAGGAAAGCAACTGTATCAACTGATTGAGAAGTCAAGTGATATCTCTGATACAACACTGTGCCATAGTATGTGACAGTGAACATCGAATTGAGAAGTCAAATGATATTCGTGTTCCATTTCTATGCCCTAAAATTAGGGGGAGAACAATGAGCGCAAGCATAAAATAAGATATGCTTTGTTCTCTATATGTGCGTCTGAATGTGTGTACCCTTAAAAAAAGAAGGGGAAATCTCGTTGGTACACACATCTCTCTGACACTCTAAAGAAAATTCCAACTGCCTGTCATATAGTGACACGAATAGAGTGTTGTAAGTTGCACAAGATAAAGGTATACCTAGTGAAAGACTAGCCACAAAATCTAACCAGTTATATGTTGTAGACTTGTGGCACTGGCTGTATTGTAAGCCCTGTCTTTTTTCTTCTCATTACACAACTTGTTGTGAGTGTTTCACAGGTACGTAGATAAACGATGAATTTGAATTTGAATTTGAGGTATTTTTTAATTTGGTAAATGTGTTCACATGTTCTGATACTGATTTGGGTTACTCACATTGTACTGAATTTCTGGTTTCATGATCCTCTGTGTGGGCTTCACGATACGTCTTGTTATTTTGGCTTATCTTGCCACAGACAGTTTGCAAGAAAAAGCCCATTGGATTAGGCCCAATTCTCTGGGGCAACTGAAAGGTTTTGGAAGGAAAAGTACTTTGAGTTTGTCGCCCTCCTCATTCCGCGTAAATGTCATTCAAAGTTTTTCTGTCTTTTGATCACTGAAACACGCTTCCGTCAAACTCCTTCTCTCCTCCGTAATCATGAAATCGATGCTTTTTTTTTTCTCTCTCACCTCGTCGGTCACCAACCAGCATAAACTTAACTGACGGAAGAACCTAAGATACAATCTCTAGAGAAACCCTCTGACTCTCCGACGGAAAAAACAAACTTGTTCAAGGAAACCCTAGCGGAAGAAGAATCACTGTTAATCGAGAAGGTGATTACCGGATCTACTCAGTCAGTGGTCAAAGATTTGGGCTCCGTCAATGCAAACCCAGTTGCTAATGAAGTCGGATCCTTCCCGGAGCAGACGAATCTTGATTCTCCGATCATCTCAAAACAGTCTCCGCTTATTTCTTCATTCTCTGGTAAGCCCTTGCTACTCGGCTGGTACCAGGACGATTCTTCGAACCCTAAGGAGGTTCATTCCTCTCACATTTTTGATCTTTTGGTGGTTAATATGTCTGATTCACAAGGGTCACCTGCTCGCGGATCTCAAACAGCACCCGCTCCTTCAATCTCTTGAGATTTTCTAAACGCACCCTAGTTTCACATACGGCCACTTAAAAATCTCGACAGAAACGTCATAAGGGATCAACTTCTGGGAACATTATTCAGGAAAAAAGACTAAGGAATCCAAATCTCTTTCTTTTGCACAACGGTATGAAATCTTTTCATCCTCTAAGGAATTTCTAGAAGAACAAGTGTTTGCATTTGATGAGGGTGAATTGGCAAAGGATATTATCGAATCTGTTGACTTATTGAGAACTGTGACTAAGGTTTCTCCATATGATCGAGATGTTTTGTTCGAGTTCTTTACCATCAACATCGATTACAGAACAATCTGTTCAGGTACAGATTTGTGGTGTTGATTTTGAGTTCTCTCCAGCCCGTGCCAACCAATTGTTTGGACTGCATGATATTGATGATGCTGTCATTCGAGAAAAGATGATCCACGTCAGTGATGATGCTATATTTGCTTTTCTCACTAATGAGCAGGTAACCCGTCTGAAGGGAATTCTCTCTTCATCATTCTTTCAGATCAATAAATTTCTCTACAAGATATGTTGCAGGAACTGGCATCCCACAAACAACAAGTCATAATGGACAGAAACTCTGAGCCAAGATTGTATACATGATTCTCAAAGGACTGCCTTTTAACTTTGGTCTGATTGTCTACAGGTATGTTCCTCTCATGTCTTAGAATCCAGAATCCAAGTTTTGGCTACCTTATCCAAGTATGATGTTCAACTTGCTGACCAAACAACATCCTATTCCTAAGAAACCTGCAGAAGAGCCTAAGCTTGCTTCAGTCCGCAAGCATGTTCAACCTGCTGTGAAGATAAAAAGAAAGTTGCTCTAAACACCAAGAGAAGACCATCTGCTGCTTACACAAAAATTCATTAGGGAAGCAATTTAGCTGATGGAATCCCTACTTGTACCAGGTAAGTTCTCTGTTCTTCTCTATGACCATATACTTGTCAAGATGTTTTTAACTCAGTTATGATATCAAACAGCGGAGAAGACTCCGAGACAGAGTCTGATGCCTGATCGTGGGAGAGCTTAGAAGTTTTGAGCCTTGTTTTGCTTTTGTTTTCTCTGTCATGATTGCTAAACTTCTTTTGATGACTTTTTGACACTGAACCTGAACATTGAAGGCATGTGTGTGATGAATTATATTTTTGTGCCATGTACCTTGTGGTCTGCTTGTCTGTGTTTTTTTTTTAAATAGATACAAAGAGGTGTTTGATTATCAAACTGAGATAAAAAGAGGGAGACTGAAGATGCATGGATTCTAAGAAAAAGACCAAGAAGGAAAGAAAACTAAGTCAAAGCTGAGTCGGACGAAGCCTTGGAGACCAAGGAGGAGTTCAAGACATAGAGCTGCACATATAAATAACAGATCGCTGTTAAGCAGAAATAGAAACTTGCCTAAACTTGAGAGTTTCCATTTCTGTGGGATTTGAGAGATTTAGGTCAAGGTTTTCGTCCTAAAAATAGGGCATTAGGATTGGCGAGGTCGCCTAACATTTTAAAGATATTATTGGGGGAGTTTTTGTTTATGGTTTAGAAAGAAAAAAAAATTTGGGGAGCTTTTGGTTTACGGTTTAGAGAAAAAAATTTGGGGGAGTTTTTGGTTTACGGTTTAGAGAAAGAAAAATTCTCGAGAGCTATTTTGTTGTGTTAAGTGTTGTTTCGTTTTATGTTAGTATGAAGAATAACCAATAAACGTAAGACTTTAGTAGAAAAGTTTATATTAATAAAACGAGTTTGAGTGTTGGATCGACGCTTTCTAATTGAAGATTGTTTGCTTGTGTCTATACTATTTCAATTTTTCTTTTGGATCACAACAGCTGCAATTTGTATTGTTTAAAACTTGCAATTCCAATATATATTGCTTCCTTTTGTAGTTTACACTACGTTTCAGTACTTTAGGAAGTCAATTCACTTACATACATCATAAGCTTGAACTGGGATCTTCCAAAGAATCAGTAAGATACATTACTCACAATACATTTCATGTTACATTCTAACAATACATATAATTGTTATGCAACATACAAGAATAATTTATCCAAGTTCTAGTCTATAAGTTCATTATGTTCTGAACCTTATGCAGAATTCTACTTGTCGATATCCTATTTTTCTTGTTTCCATAATCATTCCAACATAAGACCCTTTGTCTTTTCTATATGTGACTCTATCAAGATCAGATTCATCCTTCGTTTGACCTTTTTAATACAATAAACAATCGTTTATAATAGTTTCATTACATGTAAGAGTCATTACACCTCTATTCATACACATAATCTGTTTTTCAACTGAGACTTTTATTGTCTCTTTACATGACCTTTTAAAGCTCCAAAACTTTCCTTCATTTGACCTTTTGAACTAGAAGTTTACATGAGTAAACTAACTAGTAAGGAGCCCAGAAACATCTCAACTTAATTCAATTGCAGTCTCATTTCTCTTTCAGTGTCTAAGACCATAGGTCCATACAGAAAATTAGTTAGAGGATCTGCTATATTCAAATGATAAGAGTCCATCTTCTAAAACCCCTCCAATCACTTCCAAACGTATCAAAGAGGTCTTTTTCTCGACTCTCTTACGTTTTATATAATTGTTTCAAAGAGGTCATCTTCTTGACTCTCTTACACTTAAATCAAGTGTTTCAAATAGGTCATCATCTTGACTCTCTTTCACTTGATTCTACCTTGAGTGGCTTATCAAGCATGTTTAACTTAACATGCCCCAACAGTTCATTAGAAAAAACCGGAAACTTCAAGAGCAATTCAGTTTTACAAACAATGTTCAATTGAAATCCAATAATCATGTTAACTCAAGAATCATGTTTATTCAATAAACCATTAATGAAGCCAGACCAAAATCTCTCTTAATTCTAGTTCTCTTACTCTTTATAAATTTCTCATCCTTATGATGAGAGAGCACTTCAGTTTACCACAAGTGTTACGATAAAATCCAGAATCTAAGTTCTAATAAAGAAAAACTTTTCAATGAATTCAATTGAGCATCCCTATTCTCAAAGGGCATAAAGCAAAACAATTCAAACAATCGTAAGAGTAACTATGATTTTAGAATCGATGGAGTTACTTACCTTAACAAGACATGGACGTGATTAAAGTGGGTTTTGTGGGCAGTGACGAGCCTAATTTCAATAGAGATGACGGAGGTCGAGATAGTGATGAATTGTACTGATGGTATTTGCTCATGATGAGTGGTCAAAGTTCTCATCCTACTAAAAAAAATTTTAGATTGAAAAACTTGTTTGGATCCTTCTCCCTTAATGTAATACATAGATCTCTAAACCACAAACCTGATTTTTTTGCTTGTAATAATGATAAACATTTTTTTTTGTCAAACTATTAGAGGATAAACATGTTTTCAGATTTTTATAACTTTTGAGATAGAAATATTTCAGTTGACATAAAAAAGAAACAATCTTATTGACCAAAAATAACAATATTTGAAAAGGTAAAAATCGGGCATAATACCTGAAATTTGATTCGAATCCGACTTGGAATTGGACATTTTATAAGAATCGAATTCGACTCGAACTCGAAATGTACCGAATTGAATCCGATCCGAAATTCTAAAATACCCGAACGGATTTTATATGTATAAATCCGAAACCCGAAAGGACCCGATCTAAACTCGAATAGGTACCCGAATACCCATGCCTAGTAAAATATATTAAAAAGCCAATCACTAAGTCAAACTATGTATTGTAATCACAAGTAGATCGATTAAGGGCTCTGAGATCTCAAATGATGTTGAAATAAATTCATCAGAAAAAAAAATCTCTTTGAATTATGCATATAAAATAAAAAAGAATTATGCATCATATTAGGAAAGAAAGAATAAGTCCTCTAATTGTTGTTTCCTTGATTTAATTACCAACTATTCGCCAAGAAACAAGAAACAGGTAGTACAGTTGGTTTACCCTAAATTTAGTTAAGCATGAGATGGTGAGTTCGAATCTCACATTTCTCTATTCAGAGAATTTAAACTATGGATTACACTTTGTTGTCGATCCAATGGTTACTTTTTGACAAAATTACCAACAATCCAGTTTATCCAAACCAAACGAAATGTCGTCAATTGTAAAAGAAAGACATTATTTTACTACGGTTTATAATGTAACCAAAACAACAGAAGTAAAATAAAAATATCACACGAAACAGAACATAACAACAAAGTCTTTCTTTAATCTTCAACCAATATTTGTTTTTGGTTCGATCTTTACTCAGCCCCAAATTTCTTCCTCATGACATAAACATACTCAATAATCTTATCAGAATCAGCCACTGCCTTAATCACACTTTCTCTTACTAAACACCTTTTGGTCCACTCAATCAATTTTGGAAATTCAGTTTCGATACTGAATTCACCAAATTTCTCCATTGCTTTGAACCAACTGTAATAACCCATTAATGCAATGTCTACGAATCCAAATGCTTCACCACCATAATAAGGTTTGTCTCCAAGCTCTGTTTCAAGTGTTTTGAAATGTTCTAATAATTCCTTCTTCGCTGCAACTTGTGCATCTCCCTTTGTTCCCCATACCTTCCATGATGGATCGTAAAACTGAACCCAACAAAAAAAATTCATCAATTTCATAACTTTATCTACACTTGACGTTAATGCCAAGAAAGCCCCAACAAAACTGCATCTAAAGCCCTATTTCATTATTTTTTAATAATTTGAAAATTTGGGCGCAAGCCCAGATAGTTTAATTTCGGATTTTCTGATGGAACCTAAACATGAATTTTTAAAATAAAATTCAGTCAAAATACATGAACATGCCTTATATATATATAGCTAAAATCGAGAAACCCGAAACTCGAAAAACCGATCCGATTGGGTCCGAATACCCTAATGATCAGAGCTTAGTCTTATATTTGTTTAGCCAAACCGTTTCCGGGTAGGAATCGAAATCATACTGATGAGTTTACTCACGAGACTACGACTAGTTGGCTACAATTTTAAATTAATATCGTGGATCTAAGATTTAATAGAAAGAGATCGAAAGAGTTATAACCTTCTTATCGATGAAATCAGCCCAGAACCTAGCTTGAGCTTTCTGGTAAGGATCAGAAGGAAGCATAGGGAAGGTATTGGACCAAACCTCATCAATGTACTCAAGCTGAATAAGGGACTCACAGATCGGTTTACCATTGTGGATAAGAACCGGAATCTTCTTGTGAATTGGATTCATCTCAATAAGCAAAGGAGTCTTAACCCATGGATCTGTTTCCTTGTACTCGTACTCTATTCCTTTCTCAACCAAAGCAATCTTCGTCCTCATCCCGAACATACTTGGCCAGTAATCCAAAAGAAGCACTTCATTCGCCATTTCTTCTCTGACTTTAAGATCCGGTATAGCTTTTGATCAATAAATGTTATCAATTATACACTATTGTGATTGTTGAAATGTAGATTGAGGATAAGAAGATGGGAATTTTGTTGGGGAATTTATAGAGAGTTATTAGACCAATAAATTAGGGCTTCTACGTAAGCGTTACTTTTTTTTTTTTTTTTGTCAAACAACAGTTTTCATTAATTCAAACGTTCAAATACATCAAAATAAAGATTAAAATACAAAGCATAAGCCAAATAGTTATAACTAATAGATAAACAAGTTCCATGTGGAGTAACTCAAACACAGTGGAACTACGGGATAAGGGCTGGAATTGGAGTCTCGTACCTGAGACATTCCTAGTTCTGTCACCATCAAGGGTAGTTGAACACGCCAATTAGCTGAAGGACGATTCATTTCGACAAATTGACACGTTATGGGACATAAAATAATAGGCGTGCTTTTTCGGTATAACCCGAACGAGCCGAACCGAGTAATTGATGAACCACACCCAAATTGATTTGACCCAGCAAACCAATCAGCTAATTTTTTAATTGATTTTGGTTTTTGGCTAATTCGGTTCGGTTTTCGGATTTAAATCGGTTTACATAAACCGAACATTAAACCAAGTGTAATAATAATCTAATTCCTAAACCATATTTCTTTCTCTCTTCTCTCTCGACACTCTCTTTCTTTTCTTTTCTCTTTCGCTTGCGACAGTCCGCAGATTTGGTCGGGCTCGAGTTTTTTTAATATCTTTGATCTTTCAATCCTTGCCTCATTCACGTAAAATTTAGCATCAACTCCATTCGTTTAGGTAATTTCATCGATCGCTTCATTTCTTCGTCGATTTTTGTAAAAAAATTTGATTTTGATTTTCTGCTTTAATGTCATTTTTTTTAATGAAAATCGAGTTTTATACTTATTCTTCTTATCATGAAGCATTAATTGATTCAATTCATATTTATTTGTTTCTCATTGCTATCTAGGGTTTGGTTTAGGCGATTAGAGTTTTTTAAATTTGGGAGTTTTCATTTATGTGGTAAATCGAAGCTTGAACACGCCTAATCTAAGGTTAATTTCATCGTAGTTGTTTGCAATTGTGATTTATTGGTTCGTTTTAGGGTTTAGCCGATTAGGGTTTTTTTAAATTTGGGAGTTTCATTTTCATGGTTAACTGAAACTTGAACACGCCTAATATAAGGTTAATTTCATCGTAGTTGTTTGCAATTATGATTTATTGGTTTGTTTAACTGTTTAGCTGATCATTTTTGATTATCTGATTATCCGTAAACATTTTCATAATTAAGAAGCTGATTTTTGATGAGTTTCATGATTAGAACACTAATTATTATGATGGTATGAGGTGTTTGGGAGCTAAACCGAGTTGATTTGAGTTTAATTCTGAATAGATCCTAGCTTGTTAAGTGGAAATGGAGCTATTTTTATTTGTTATCAAATCATTTAGTGCATCACTCTTGTTTGTTTACTTAACTTGTTCTGTTTTAGTTTTATTTTACTTTGCTTCGCATTTCGAGTTGTTTAGTTTTATTTTACTTGTTCTGTTTTAGATGTATTTTTACTTTGTTCTATTTGAAATTGATTTTGTTTTGTGATTGAATCTGTTTTTAGCTTCTGTTTTAAGCATATGTTTTTTGTTTGAGTGTTTGTCTTACAGATGGATTCAGACACAACTGAAGTTGATGGGCTAGAAGGGTCACAACCATCAGCCGGTTCAAAAAGAACAGAAACCCAGAGGTCAAGTACCTCTGCCTTACCACTAAAACCGAAGAAAAAGTATCAGAAAAGGACAACGGTATGGCAACATTACATTCAAAAAGACAATGACTCTTCAAAATGTCACTGCAAATACTGTGGAGTAGAAATATTATGTGATAGCAAATTTGTAGGTACTAGTCCTATGAAAGCTCATATAGGAAGATGCAAGATGTTTAAAGATTTCGAAGATAGAGAGAAACAGAAAATTATAGGTAGTGATTGCTCTGGTAATATGAAAGTAATTAAGTATGATCCGGTTAGTTTTAGGAAATCTGTGAATGAGATAGTTGTAGTTAATGAGCTACCTTTTTCGTTTGTGGGGAAGGTTTTAAACGATTATGTATGAATGTTTTGCCTATCTACCAACCTTTTCTAGAAGGACTTGTACAAAGGATATTCAGTTAATGTATCTGCAAGAAAAGGCAGCATTAGTGGAAATGTTTAAGATAGAAAAATAGAGGATTAGCCTTACCACAAATATTTGGGTATCTCCAATAACCAGTTACAACTACATGGTAGTCACTAGTCATTGGATAGATACAAAATGGAAAATGCAGAAGAGGATTCTCAACTTAAGGTCATCACAGATCATAGAGATGAAACAATTGCGGGTCAGCTTGCAGATGTTATTGGGGAATGGGGAATCGAGAAGATTTTCACTATGACAGTCGACAATGCAAGCTGTTAGGGGTAGATTCTTTAGTTTTAGGTGGAGAGTTTATGCATATTAGATGTTGTGCACATATTCTCAATCTAATTGTTGGAGATGGGTTAAAGAAGAGTTCACATAGTATTGCTGCGATTAGGAATGGGTTAAAATATGTTAGATCATCCTTTGCTAGGCTTAAGTCATTCCAATTGAGATGTGAGACAGGGAATGTCTCAAGAGGCAGCTTGCCTTTGGATGTAATTACAAGATGGAACTCAACATATCTAATGTTGAGTTCAACCCTTAAGGTGGGATTTGCATTTGATAGGATGTTGAAAGAGGATAAATTGTATTGTACTTACTTCTTGGAAGATGATGAGAAGACTAATATAAAACGAGTTGGTCCACCGACATCTAAGGATTGGGAAGAAGTGCAAAGATTGGTGAAGTTCCTCAAAATATTTTACGATAGTACTCTTACATTTTCGGCTTCAAACACTGTGACCTCCACCCTCTGTTACAATGAAATTGTTAACATTGAGAGGAATTTGATGACACAGTGTACTAACAGTGATGAAGAAGTTAGGAAGCAAGCTTTTATAATGAGGGATAAATTTGATAATTATTGGGACAAACTAATGAATATGAATCCACTAGTTATTCTAGCTAGTGTTTTCGATCCTAAGAATAAAATGCAATTTGCTTCTCTGTGTTTTGATCAATTGTATGGTAAGGATACAATAAAGTCTAGGCAGTTATACAATTTGGTTTTAGGTGTTGCAAAGAAACTGTATGAAGATTATAGTTTAAGGTTTAGCAGACCATTGGCTCTACAATCAATTGGTGTTGTAGCTGGAGCAGGAGATTCAGATCAGTCTGCAACACCAATCAGTGAGTTGTCTGATGATGATGATGACTATGAGAGGATGAATGCAATTTACAGTAAAATGGTTAATTTAAGAAGATCTAAGGATGGTTGCAGCAAGTTAAACATCTATCTAACTGAGAAGACTGAACTGAGAGTGGTAAACAACCTAGGATTACCATATAATGTTCTTGATTGGTGGAAATGTAACTCATTCAAGTTCCCTATGTTGTCTGAGCTGGCCAGAGACGTCTTGGCAATCCAAATGTCTTCTGTTGCTTCAGAATCTTATTTTAGTACAAGTGGACGAGTTTTGGATCCGTATAGGAGTAGTTTAACTCCATATATGCTAGAGGTCTTGGTTTGCATACAACAATGGTTGAGATTTAGGTACAAAGATAAAGACAGAGTTGTAAACCTATCTCAAATGCTTGAAGAAGTTGAGTTTTTTGAGTCTCTTGGTATGTTTTTAATTACTTATCTGTTCTTTGTTGTACCTGAACTCTATGTTTCATTCTCTCTATTTGTTTTGTTATGTGTAGATGAAGGAATCAGATGGCAACCACGCAGGGAAGTCATTCCATGCAGACAACTACTTAGTGTTTGGAGATGAAGTGAGTGAGTGATGAAGTCAGTCATGAATGTAAATTAGGTAGATTGATTAACTCTTCGTTTTGTTAAGTAGGTTAATTGATTAATGCTTTTGGTTTATTATTATGTGTTCATGTACCACTTGTTTAGGCAGTAAAGGAAGAACCGAAGCATGGACTTGTTATGTGTTCTTTATGTTCAATTTTAGTTTATGTGTTCATGGATTTGATATAAAATTTGGTTTATTCAGTTTTTTGGGGTTTTTTTGGGTTATTCGGGTTATTCTGGTTTTTGGGTTATCAACTTATTCGGGTTATTGTTATGTAAATCAATTTTTTAAAACCAAATAATTATGATTCGGTTCAATTTGGAATGTGTTAAATTTCATAAAACAAACCGATTAAGCTGAGTACCAAACCAAATCGAACCGAATGTTTAATCGGTTCAATTTGGTAACTTAATAAAATTCCATACAAACCGAAAAACTGATTAAACTGAACCGAACAAGCTGGTTGAACCGAAAACCAAGTCCTATAAATAAGGCTGATTTTTTTCTTTTTAGAGATATACTAGGATTATACATGAGCCATAATACGAGATTTGATTGTTTTTTAAAACCGTGCTCCTTTAATTTGTTAGACCCATGTTAATATTTTGGTTTTTTTTTTTTGAGATGTGTTTTAGATGCTCGAAACCTGAACCAAAATCGATCCGAATTAGAGTAATCTAATCCGATAAAATACCCAAATGGATCCTAAATCTATGTACCCGAAAAACTGAACCCGAACCAGAACCAAATCAAGAACCAAATTTTAGCTTTTTAAAGTTTTCTATAATTCTTTTAAATTTTAACTTTTTATATATAAAAATACTTGAACCCGAACTCGATCTATACCAAACCGAACTATATCTGAAAATTAGAAAAATACCTAAATAATTTTTAAATCAAGATAACCAAAATACCAAATTATATGAACCGAACCCGATAAAATACTATAATATATGATAAATCTATGTATCCAGAAAATTAAATCTAAAGCCAAACTGAAATCGGATCAAGAATCGAATTTATATCCGATATATTTTTATTAATTAATTTTTTCTAATTTTTTCTATTAATTTTTTATTAGTTTTGAATTTTTATATAAAAATTTATAATAAAATTCATCTTAAACTTATTTTTAAATCTATTTTTAAGAATTGTTACAAATTATAAATTAATTTTATTTTAAAGTTTATAAATGAAATGAAAGTGTCAACGTTTTATTATATAAGATATCATATATGTGGTTATATATCTGTTCACGTTTACGTCGTGATTTTTAATTATTTTTTTAATATTCTTTTGATTGTATTGAGATTTGATTTCTTTAAATGTCAACGAATATCACTTGATAGGAGGTAGCTGTCAATGTATCATTGGGTAGTATTTTAATATTTATTTTGGGAAAGTGAGCCTTTTGCTTAAAAACTGGGCAATATTGCTACAATTTAAATCCATTTTTAAAAGAAAACCACATAAATTCACCAAGATGTGATACCATGTCGAGATGTGATCTTAATAAGATATGTGGTTATTCAGTACTTAATTCTTTCTGTAATATATTTCATCGAAAAAAAACTAATATGATATCTTAGATTGTAACGTGGCAGTTGATCGAAGATCAAAAAATAAGTCTCCATTCAATTTTTTTTTTCAACACTACACTTACCAGCTTATTAATCAAATTCCTACGTAATATAAATAGTAAAACTTGATTTTTAGATATGCAAATGCGTCTGATTTTAATAAATTTACTATCTGGACTAAACTAAATGTCACTTGCCTCCATTTGCATCATTGATTTCATTATAAATTTCACAAAATTAATTACATTTAAATTTTGTTATCATGTCAACCAATAAAATAGTAAAATCTAATAATTACATAAAATCGATTCAAAACACATTTGAAAATCATTCTTAAAATGAATCGAGAGTTTTCTTAAAGGCATGAACCAAAAGTAACGTGAACTATTGGTTTGATTTGTTTAAAAGATGTGTTAAAATGCAATGTTTTTAAAAATAAATAAAGTGATAAAATCCAATTCGTAGCATAAAATCTCTATTATAATCTATCAATTATAGTGGAATGACTCAAAATTTTGATTTTAGAGTCATTAATTGAATCATCGTAACCACCAGGTTGATGAAGAATAAAGTCATGTTTTATCGGACAAAATCGTTTTTTCGTTATTGGTCTTATCTGAATAAATCTTCCTTATTTGTAAGAGTAGAATAGATCAAAGTTGTTTCAGTTTTAGTAGCTAGCGTAAGTTTAGTTTCTTTTGGTTGTAAGTTGAAGGTCTATATAATGACCAATTTTCATTAATGAAAGTAAGCATTTTCAGTTTACAAAGTATCTCAAAGATAACAAAGTGGTATCAGAGCACGATTGCTTATCTGAGAGCAAATGAGTGAAAAGGATTTGATGATAATACCTAAATTTGATGGTGACTATGGGCATTGAGTTATGCTCATGGAGAATTTGCTGTGGTCAAAGGAATGGTGGGGTCTGATCGAGCTGGGAAACCCAGTACAAGAGAGAAGAACCGTTTTATCGGGGCCACAGAGGGCTGAACTACTAGAGAGAGTAGTAGAGAAAACAGTCACATATCACAAGGTAAAGAATTACATGTTTGCATCCATTGACAAGACAATTCTCAAGAAGAATACATCGAATGAGTTGTGGGAGTCGATGAAGGAGAAGTTTCAAGGAAACGATAGGGTGCAGAGTGCACAATTGCAGAGGCAAAAGAGGAATTTTGAGATTCTGGAGATGAGATCAGGAGAAACGATCTTGGAGTATTTCTCGCGTGTAATGGAGGTTGCCAACGACATGCTAAACCTGGGAGAAGATATGCCAGACTCCAAAATTGTTGAGAAGATTCTCAGAATCTTGGCTGAGAAGTTCACCTATATAATGTGTGCAATTGTAGAATCGAAGGACATCAGAAACATGACGGTTGATGGTCTTCAGAGTTCATTGATGGTGCATGCGCAGAACATGACAAGACATGACGGAGATGAAACAACTCTTAAAATAGAAGGCCAGTGGAGATCATCAAGTTATGGGAGAGATAGAGGAGGTTCTTCGATGAAAGGAAGAGGAAGTGGTGGCTCTCAAGGAAGAGGACGTGGGAGATCCAACAGAGAGAATGTGGAATGTTTTAAGTGTCACAAGATGGGACACTATAGATCAGAGTGTCCAAAATGGGAGAAAGAAGCAAACTATGTCGAAATGGAGGAGGAAGTGCTTCTTATGGCGCGTATTGAAAGTAAAAAATCTAAGGAGGAACATGTATGATTTCTAGACTCAGGTTGTAGCAACCACATGTGTGGGATCTAAGGACTGGTTCATTGAGCTTGATACATTCTTCAAAAAGAATGTGAAGTTGGGAGAAGATAGAAGAACGTCAGTTGATGGCAAAGGAAAGCTAAGACTTGAAATATGTGGAAGGATTCAAGTAATTACGGATGTGTATTTTTTACCAGGACTGAAGAATAACCTCTTTAGTGTGGGGCAACTGTAAGCAGAAGGACTGCGAATTATTATTGAGGATGATATGTGCAAGGTGTGGCACAAACGTGAGAGAAGAATGATCATGCATTCTGCGATGTCCACTAACGAATGTTCATCATTTCTAGCTGTTGTCAAAGGAGCCAAAGCAGAAGGAGAAAGTCATTGTCTGCAAGTGGAGGAGAAGAAAAATGACCTCTGGCACAGAAGGTTCGGTCACCTCAACAACAGTGGTTTGAGATTATTAGCTAAAAAAACATGGTGTTGAGCTTGCCAAAATTAAGGAAAGAAGACAATGAAGAAATCATATGTGTATGAGGGGAAAGCAGAATCGAGAAAGCATTCCAAAGCAGAGTGTGTGGAAGTCAACTCACGAACTGCAGCTAGTTCACACAGACATATGTAGACCAATTAATCCAACCTCTGAAAGTGGAAAAAGGTACATCATTAACTTTATAGATGATTACAGTAGAAAGTACTGAACCTACTTTTTGACAAACAAGTCAGAAGCGTTTAAGGTTTTTAAGGAATTTAAGGATGAGGTTGAAAGAAAATTGGGACATAAGTTCGTTTACTTACGGTCAGATAGAGGTGGGGAGTATAACCCAAAAGAGTTTGAGGATTATTGCAAAGAAAATGGAAATAGACGTCAACTCACAGCCGCATACACTTCGCAACAAAACAAACTACAGAGAGGAAGAATAGAACAGTCATGAATATGACTAGATGTATGCTTTTGGAGATGAATGTACCAAGGCGTTTCTGGCTAGAAGCAGTACAATATACAGTCTAAATACTGAACAGGAGTCCGTCTAAGGTGTTGAATGATGTTACTCCAGAGGAGAAGTGAAGTAATCAAAAGCCATCAGTTGGCATCTCAAGGTATTTGATAGTGTCGATTATGCTCTTGTGCCATTTGAAAGAAGAATTAAGTTTGATGAGAAAAGTATCAGGTGTCTGTTATTTGGTGTGAGTCGTGAATCCAAAGCATCTCGCCTATACAATCCAGAAACGAACAAGATTCTCATAAACAGAGATGTGCATGTAGATAAGAATCAACGGTGGGAGTGGGAAAGTAAAAGAAATAACTAATTTGGGAGGATTCAGAAAATGAATCCAGTAATGAAGGAAATCTGGGTACAGAAGAAGCTAATACTGAAGAAGTAACGGTACAACTAGAAACTGAAGCAGCTGTAGAAACTAAACCAATCGCAGAAACTCAAACGATTGTAAGAGTAAGTTCGAAGAGAACAATAAAGATGCCAGTGTGGTTTAAGGATTTTGATACAAGAGATGCATGGTTTCTCGTTAAAGAATAAGAGGGGGAGATCTTTGCAATGTTCGTAGCACCGGAAGATCCAAAGTGCTTTGAAGACGCTTCTAAGGATGAAGTAGGGAGGAATGCTATAGAGAAATAGATTGCTTCCATAGAGGAAAATCACACATTGGAGCTTATTGATATGCTTGAAGGAAATAAAGTGATTGGGGTGAAGTGGATTTTCAAAATAAAGCTCAATGAGAATGGAGAAGTTGACAAATTCAAGGTCTGAGGGGTATCACCAAAAGGAAGGAATAGACTTTCAAGAAGTCTTTGTACTAGTGGCTAGATGAGACACTATAAGGGTGATTGTAGCTACAGCCGCAGAAAGAGGATAGAATGTCTTTCAACTCGATGTTAAAAATACTGTTCTGGGATGATGACTGGTCCCTTAATGGACCACTTATTAACATTACTGGCTATCAAGGCCCTCAGCTACTTGGTATCCCGCGCTCTAGCACGGCTGCAGTTGCCACCTCGAATAATACCTGGATCTTACCTACCGCAGCTCCAAGACATGATGCATTGATCTCTATCAGGAATCACCTTTTAATGGTGACACTTCCTCAAGAAAATAGGGGCAGAGATTGCTACAAGTGGAAGATTGAAAACTCTGCATCTGGCACTTTCTCCTCCAGCAACACTTGGGAATGCATCCGCCCTTCTGCGAACCCTGCAGCCTGGTATAAAACTGTCTGGTTTAAAGGAGCAATTCCGAAGCACGCCTTCCACTTCTGGGTCTCCACTTTGGATAGGCTACAAGTCAAATCTAGAATCTTTAACTGGAACATAACAACTGAGCCATCTTGTCCAACCTGCAGTTTCTGTCCTAAAACTAAAGACCACCTATTCCTCTTCTGTGAATACAACGCCCAGCTATGGAACATGATTCAAACAAGACTAGGATCTCCTGCATTCCTCTTCAACAACTGGGATCATCTTCTCGTTTGGATGAAGCAAGGGTCATATGACACAAACTGCTCAAGCACTTTGCCGCGCAAGCCACAGTCTACAATGTATGGATGGAGCGTAACCTAAGACTCCACACATCCTGCACTAGATCGATTTCTGAAGTATTCAAAGCTATTGACAGGTCAATTCGAGACGTCGCTCTAGCAAGACTTCACTCTAAATCTTGTTTTAACTTACTATCCATGTGGTTTGAATTTGATTAAGACAAAGGGTAGGTATGGCTTATGCCTTCTTGTAAGCAACCAGGACTGTAAGCTATAGCTTCTGGTTCCAACATATTTGGTTCATGTAACAAAACTACCTTTTTGATCAGTATATTTACATTTTATCAAAAAAAAAAAGCGGTTCCGCAAGGTGATTTGATTGAGGATGTGTATGTGGAACAACCAAAGGGATTTGTGATCAGTGGTATTGAGAGAAGGTGTACAAGATAAAAAAAAAGCGTTGTATGGGCTGGAACAAGCCCCCAGGACATGGTACATCCGAGTTGAAAAGTTCTTTTAGCATGAAGGATTTGAGAAGTGCTACTGCGAGCACACACTCTTTGTAAAAAAAGAAGGAAGAAGCTGTTTGGTAGTAAGTCTCTATGTTGATGATCTTATTTTCACAGGAGATTCAACAAAGATGCTAGATGAGTTCAAGGGAGCAATGATTTGAGAATTCTTAATGACATATCTTGGGAAGATGAGATACTTCTTGGGAATCTAAGTGATTCAAGATGATAAAGGGATCTTTATCAGTTAGAGAAAGTATGCAGAATATATACTGAAGAAGTATGAAATGGATGAGTGTAACGCAGTCAAAAATCTGATGGTTCCAGGAGTCAAATTGACAAAAGAAGGAGGCAGAGATGAAGTCAATTCGACTACATTCAAAAACTTGATTGGAAGTTTGAGGTATCTAACTGCAACAAGACCAGACTTAACGTATTCAGTTAATTTGGTCAGTAGATACATGGAAAATTCGACAGAACAACATATGTTGGCGGCTAAGAGGATTCTAAGGTATGTTCAAGGTATAAGAGAGTATGGGATTCAGTACAAAGTCGGAGGAGAACAAAGATTAATACGTGGGGTATGTGGACAGTGATTACACATGTGATGTTGATGACTGCAAGAGCACATCTGGGTATGTTTTTATGCTAGGAGGAGGTGTTGTTTCTTGAGTTTCAAAGAAGCAACCAATCGTGACTTTGTCCATGATTGAAGCAGAGTTTGTCTCTGCAACTTATGGAGCATGTCAATCAGTGTGTCTTAGGAACATAATGACAGAAATCGGTTTTCAACAAGGAGAAGGTACTGTTCTGTTTTGTGAGAATAGTTCTACTATTAAACTGTCCAAGAATCCAGTTATGCACGGGAGAAGCAAGCACATTCACGTCAAATATCACTACTTAAGAGAGCCAGTGATTGAAGGAGTCATTCAACTTAATTATTGCACTACACAAGAACAAATCTCTGATGTTATGACAAAGGAGGTGAAACTGGAGGTGTTCGAGAAGCTCATAAGTAGAATGAGAGTCAATATCAAAGAAGAGTAAACTGGAATGAAGCCATTCCAGTTTAGGGGAGGAAATGAAGAATAAAGTCATGTTTTATCGGACGAAATCTTTTTTTCGTTATGATTTTATCTAAATAAGTCTTCCTTATTTGTACAAGTAGAGTATATCAAAGTTGTTTCAGTTTTAGTAGCGTAAGATTGGTTTCTTTTGGTTGTAAGTTGAAGATCTATATAATGACCAATTTCCATTAATGAAAATATGCATTTTCAGTTTACAAAATATGTCAAAGATAACAATTGATAAGAATTTGCCTACTTATTTCTTAGATTAAATAGTTAAAGGTTTTCGTTATAATAATATTGACATCAATATAATTTTCTATTTTGTTGTCAAAAGAAAATATTTTGATTTACACATGATCATTTAACAAATTTAATCTAATAAAGTTTGTTTGGAATGTGGCTAAATGCTAAATCTTACCTAATGCTTTTCTGAAGCACGTTTAAATTGACAAATGTAGAAAGGAATTTTCTTGCTGGAAAAGAGGAGCTAATACCAATTCGAGTAATACCATCCAGAGTCTTCGACTATAGCTTGAGAGAGAGGTGCTGAAAATTAATCATGATCACGATGCACTACAACAGATAAAACAACAACTCAGTGAAGCTCAGAGAGAAGAAGAACAATATTGGAGACAGAGAACTTGAGAATTCTGGCTTAAAGATGGTGACAGAAATACCAAATATTTCCACAACTATGTGAAGAGTAAGAAAGTGCTAAATAGAATTCATATGCTTCTCGACAATGATGATCATGAGCTATAATTGGAAGGATCTAAAGGCCATCTTGCAGCTGAATATTTCACACATATATTCACCAGTGCACAACCGCATAATTTAGATGATTTGCTCGATGGTTTTGTTCTTAAAGTCTCAAGTCAGATGAACCATCGATTAACAAGAAGGATCAGTGATGAGGAAATAAAAGCTACTATTTTTGCTATCAATGGGGACAAATGCCCAGGAGCAGATGGATTTACTGCAAAGTTTTATCACCAATTTTGGGGCATTATAGGACCAGCTCTCGTTAAGGAAATCAGAGATTTTTTTGAGACCGCAACTTTCCCCTCTGAAATGAATTTCACTCATATTTGCCTTATACCCAAGGTCCCGTCACCGAAGCGAAGGATAACTTGTGTATCCAAACAGAGAGTGGAGAGGGAATGTATTTGGGTTTACAGGAAGTCTTTACAGGATTAAAATGGAGATTAGTTAACTTCATCCACGAGAGACGACGATCGCGAATGAACGGATGGTTTGTGAAATGCTTGTCACAAGGCGGAAAGGAAATCTTAATTAAGCAATTGCCTCCTCACTACCAGTTTATGCTATGCAATGTTTCAAACTCCTTTTGGACATATGCAGAAAAGTGACAACGGCTTTGAGAGAATATTGGTGGAGTAATGGCACAAACAAAAAGAAGATACCATGGGTTGCTTGAAAGAAGATTTGTAAGAGCAAATCCGAGGGAGGTTTAGGTTTTAGAGAAATTGGAAAGTTCAATCAATCTTTATTATGTAAACAAGCGTGGAGACTTGTAACGAAGCTTGATTCTTTGCTCGGTAAAATACTGAAGGGCCGCTACTACAAAGACTCTAATTTTCTTGACTATGGAATGGGATCACGACCTTCATTTGGATGACAAAGCATAATATATGGACGTGATCATTTGCAGAAAGGTCTCATCAAGAAGATAGGCAATGGCCAATCAACAAATGTGTGGAAGGAGAGATGGATTAATGATGGCTCACCACGAGAACCTGTTCTGTTAACCACAGCCATGGACGGTGATCTTCGCGAATCTGATCTTTGGAATGATGTAGTTAATGATTGGGATCAAAATATTTTGCATGAGTTGTTCACAGATCGAGATAGAGAATTAATCTCTAGATTAACTCTCCAGCCAACTAGAGAAGATAAATATTCATGGGTTGTAGCAAAGATGGAGTATATAATACTCGTAGTGGATACCAATTCGCAAAACAGATTGAAACACCAAATGATACTCCTGACCTTCGATGGAGAAACAGACTTGGGAAAGGATATGGAAAACAAAGACTACACCTAAGATTCGACAATTCCTTTGGAAGGCTCTAGTGGGGGCTCTAGTTGTGGCTGAATGACTACACTCACGAGGAATCAGTAACGATTTCTGTTGCACAGTTTGTGGAGCTAATTCTGAAACCGTCAACCATGTTCTTTTTATATGCCCTGCAGCACGGACAGTTTGGGAAAGTTGTGGTATTCCTTTGCCTGAAAGCGGCTTCTCCAACACTGCAATACTCCTAAACATTCATTACATCCTTCAGATACATTTGACAAACAAGGAGAATACCCAAGCGATAAGAGCAATCCCATAGTTTTTTTGGTTGATTTTGAAGGGACGAAATGTGGTAGTTTTTGAGAAAACAAGGTGGGAAACAGATGGTATAATTAGAAGAGCATTAGACAAGGCAGAGGAATGGTTCCATGTGCATACCCCTGCGATAAGTAATTCAGTTGTGACTCCTAGGACAGACTGTAGCAGAACAACATCTCGTAGCCCCACCATACCGTGGTTAACGTGTAATGTAAGCTCTGCTTGGAACAAGGAAAGTTTGTTTAGTGGAACGACTTGGATATTACATGATTATACGGGCAAAGCTCTTCTTCAAGGACGACGAGCTTTCTCAGGCGTTACACATCAAGAACATGCAGAAGTATCCCTAGGTATTTGGGTACCCATTCGGGTTCGGGTCGGGTCCATTTGGGTTTTGGGTTTTTGGTTCCAATTATTTAGGACATATTCAGATATTTTTAGTTTTCGGGTCAGATTCGGTTCGAGTATAGATTAGGTTCGGGTTTGGATATTTGTGTTTAAATTTATATAAAAATTCAAAATTAGTAAAGATTTAATAGAAAAATCTATTAAAAAAAATTCTAAATTTACTAAAAATATATCGGGGTACACATTCGGTTCTCAATTCGGTTTCGGTTCGAGTTCAGTTTTTGGGTTTATAAATTTAGAATCCATTCGCATATTTTATTGGGTTTGGTTCGGATTTGATTCCTCTTTTTTGGGTTGGTTTCGGTTTGGGTTTCAAGTATCGAGTTTTATGCCTAGGGCTAGGCAGAAGCGTTGAGCTTACTATGGGCCTCCGAAAGCATGCGATACACTCACCATTCGAGGGTAATCTTTGAAACAAACTCGTACAATATGCTATCTCTCTTCAAACAAAGGCCTTTGCTGTCATTGATGGAGGTGACTTTCAACACCACCCACGATCATTTAGCCAACATTGGAGTTTGGCAGAGTACATTGGTTCAACATATACGAGTTAAACATGCTGCAGATATAGCTATTTCAGTAACCAGAGACTAGAGATACCAATCTTACATTGCCACAGGTGCGCTGAGCTGGATTATGAATTGAGTCACTGGGTAATACGATTGAAGAGTCGTATATGGAATTTCAATAGCTCCGAGCTCAATATATGATTTGGCGATTGGATCAATCTGCTATTATCTTAAACTTTCGACACATGCCTACTGGTGTATTTCTTTTTTTGTCTCGTTTGAAGTTGCTTCTTTTTTTTATATTTCGTTTTTGCTTTACTTTGAGAACTATCCTTGAAGTTTCTTACACTATCAATATAAATCATTTGTTTCTATGGAAAAAAAATAGAAGATATTACATTTGTTTAATTTATATTCCAATTCTTATTTATTTTGTAGTCTTCTTGTTGTTATTACATATGCTTAATAAAAGACAAACTATAGATGATCAAAAATAAAAGAGACAATATAATTTACTTTTGTTTTCACTTTTGTGCAATAGTTTGGAATTTTCGACATTGGTATGTGTATGGGCCCATTTCATACAGTCCATTTTTATTGGACCCCAAATATTGGGCTTACAATATTTATCAAGCTGAGCCAATCTGTGTTGGAAATATAAGCAAAGCCCAAATTGCCACCAAACATTATCGTCTATTGATATCACTAGTGCTTTCCTTACAACATAAACAGTTTCGAGTAAGTTTAGCATACATTTCAAAGACTCTCTAACAAGAGATACAATCGAAACAGGTTATAAAACATAAAAACAGAATGTCATTCGTTTTGCTTTGATATATTTTTTAAAGAAAATTTCAAGGTTTTATTCGATGAATGTTTTCAGAAACAAAGAAAACAAACAGCGAACAGAAACAAAGTTCAAGATTTTATTCGATCCCAAGTTTCTTCATTAGCTCAGGAACAAACTTATTAGTGATAAGATCTGAATCAGGAAGAGACTTAGACACACTTTCTCTCTTCATACACCTTTTAGCCCAAGCAATCAGTTTTGGACACTCTGCTTCAATGCTAAAATTTCCAGACTTTTCATAGGCATCAAACCAGCTATAGAATCCAATGAGAGCTATATCCACATAACCAAATATTTCACCTCCAAAGTAAACTTTGTCTCCAAGCTCAGACTCTAGAGTCTTAAGTACCTCGATGAACTCCTTTATCCCCTCCTCTTGTTTCTCGCCTTTCGTTGTCCATATCAACCTCGTTGGACTAGACACCTAATCATATTGTTTATCGTATCAAACAAAACACATTAATGTCGGTTTTCTTGCATAAAAAGGTTTAATTTTTTGTATAGTAGAGATCAATTTACCTTTTTGTCGATGAAATCTCCCCAAAATTTGGCTTGAGCTCTTTGATAAGGATCAGAAGGAAGGAGTAGGTTTTTGCCGAGCCAAACCTCGTCAATGTATTCGACTATGGTGAGAGATTCGCAGACCGGTTTACCATTGTGGATGAGAACCGGGATTTTTTTATGAACCGGATTCATCTCGAGGAGAATCGGGCTTTTATTCCATAGCTCTTGTTCTCTGTAATCGAATTTGACATTTTTCTCTTCAAGTGCAATCCTTGCCCTCATTCCAAACATGCTTGGCCAGAAATCCAGAAGAATCACTTCGTCCGCCATTTTTGGTTGCTCTTGTGTTAAGCTCACTGAGAGAGTTTTAAAGTTGTTTCTTGTCGAAAATGAACAAGGTTGGGTTCATTTATAGATAAATTTGTATGTGTCGAATTTCATTTTGAGTTCTTCAACCTTGTGTTAAGCTTATTATACAATTAAACATTTGTGTGATATATTATAAATTAAATGCTAATCTAGAGATTATAAACTATATTTAAGTTACAAATTGAACCTGGACACATGATTCAGACTTGAATTGATTATGCCACTGCTTACGTCATCGTGCTTTTGACGATGGAGTTTTTTTGTCAAATTTCTTTTTGTTACTTTAAGGCTAATAATAATAAAACTTAATCAAAATTTGGACTTTGGAGGTCTCAGAAATAATCACATGGATTAAATGTTATTATTTGTTTTTCTGTATTCACTCTCCAATCCTCCACTGATTGCATTGTTTTAACTAGGGATGCGAATTCGGGTCGGGTCGGGTCAATCAGAATTCAGATATTTAACAGAATAAAAAAATGTGCCGAAATAACCGAGAAAATAGTCGGGTTGGGTCGATTATCGGGTTGTTCTAAAAAAAAGTGTCTGAAATACCCGATTAAGACCGGAAAAATGATTTTTTTTTTTTTGTAAAAATTTTGAAAAAATCTGAAAAATTCTGAAAAAATGTGAAAAAATATGACGCGAACCGATCCGAATTGGCTTTTACTTGAATTAGTATATAAATACCCAATACCCGAACTACCTAACCCAAACTACCCGACCTGAATCACTATCCAAATTCTTTAATAAATCACTTACCGAATTACCCGAATTTCAAATAAATACCAACTTGATTTTCGATTCGGATCGGGTCGGACAAATTGGATTACCTAAAATTCTCACCCCTAATCTTAACTTTTCTGGATCTTGATAGCAACATAACAATCATAGATGACGAAATAAATATTTCCTCTGCTTTTTATTTAAATGTCATTTAAAAAAATAAATTAAGAAACACAAAGTTTATTACAGACTTAGTTATTAAGGATAATGATTTGTTAGATTTTGTATGAATAATTTTCAGCGAAGATTAAAAACTGAATTTTTTGTAAAGTGTTGCATGGAAAATCTCGAATGATATTCTAATAAACTGAGGGAATAATATATATATATATATATATACATATATATAGTTGGTGCATAAAATTAAAAAGGAACGAAATAACTGGAAAAAGAAAGTGATATTGATGATTTATCCTTGTTTGGGTGAAGACTGAAGACAATATGTTGTTCTTTGGGTTTTTGTTTCTATAATGGGCTTTGCTCTCAATTGAGGAGTTTAACAAAGGTTGCACTTAAGCTTGAGTTTATAAGTGAATATTGTTTCGTGATTGATGATCAGTAATTCAGTATACACATTTGAATCAACAATCATCATTTCTTGTCCGAATATTGAGTTTGATCGTGGTCTTTGAATGGGCCATTCCCAAAGTCCATTTTTGTTGTACAATATTAATCAAGCTAAGCCAATCTGTGTTGGAGAGATAAGTAAAACCCAAATCGCCACCAAATATTATTGTCAATTGTCATCACTTTGTGTGAGGAACAAAGACCGAACAAGTTTTCCTTACAAAAATGGTCACTTTTTATTCTATAACACATAGAAACTGATTGCCATTTGTTTTGTAAATTCTATCAACCAATTAAGTAGAATATATTCTTATGTCCATATTTAAAAGATTGTACAACTTAGACTATGCCTTAGATAATTGTAATGAGTCTATATAACAATGTACGTCATCAATAATAATTATCACTTTCAATATTCATATAGTATCATAGCTATACGCTCCTTAAACCTTTTTTTTTTCTGCTTCCGCCTCCATCCCTTCAAATGGCTGAAACCGATAACATTGAACAGATCCTCCTTTTTGCAGAAATAGTTCTTAACATCAATCTCTCTCACATTACTAAGCTCAATAGCTCCAACTATCTCGTCTGGAGTCTCCAGATTCGTTCCTTCCTCAATGGATATGGTCTAGATAAACATCTTGACTCCTCTGCTCTGTTTCCTTCACCCACGATCACAGTTCGTGACACAATAGCCACAATCTCTACTCACTCTAGTGCTTTATCTTTAGACAATGTTTTATGCGTGCCTGATATACAAAAGAATCTTATTTCTGTATGTCGGCTATATAATACTAACAATGTCTCTGTCCACTTCTTCCCGGCATTCTTTCAGATGAAGGATCTGAACTCGGGGTCCCATTGCTCCAAGGGAAAACTAAAAATCAGTTGTATGAGTGGCTGATGTCAAGTCTTCAAACGATGACGTTACTCTCTGTTTCTGGTCAAAAAAACGAGTATATAGTCGTGGCACTCAAGATTGGGATATCCCTCCGAATCTATTTTATCTAAAATCATCTCTCAGTTTTCAATTTCAGTTGCTACTTCAAAGTCCAAGTCTGTTTCTTGCTCAAATTGTCACATTAATAAAAGTCACATGTTGCCATTCACACACTCATCTATTAATTCAATAAGGCCATTGGAATATATCTTTACCGATGTTTGGAGTTCACTAATATACTCAATCGATAATTACAAGTATTACATTTTTCTTATTGATCATTTCACATTGCTATATCTCTTGAAGCGCAAGTCTGATGTGAAACGTGTTTTTGAAACATTTAAATCGCTAGTAGAGAACAAGTTTCAAACAAGAATACAAACACTAGTTTTCGTCAGCGGTGGGGAGTTTATAGCACTCCGAGATTATCTAGCACATCACGACATTTCTCACTTAACATCGCCACCACACACGAAGCACAATGGTATCTCAGAGAGAAAACATCATCATGTAATGGAAACAAGACTCACACTTATGTCACTTGCGAGTATGCCAAAAACGTATTGGACATACACCTTTGCCACATCAGTTTATCTTATAATTCAAATGCCAACTCCAGCCCTCTCAATGCAAACTCTATTCCACGCAATCTTCAACAATCCACCAAACTATTGATCAAGATGAATAAAGAATAAAGTTCCAATAAAGTCAACAGAAGGTCAATAAAGTCAACAGTTAGGTTTTCATGTACCGCGGTAAGGCATCGGGTCGAGAGGCACTGACCTTGGGTCGAGAGAACATATACCGCAGATGTGGTCAACGGACGCTGAAAAAGTCAATAGTTGGATCATGTACCGCGGGTCGTAGACGGGTCGAGGATTGGATACCGCAGGCCAAGACACGCATGTACCGCGGGAAGCAGATGGGTTGAGCTTAGCACGGGAAGAATGTTCACGTACCGTAGGTCGTGAAACATGTACCGCGGGTCGAGAAAACATGTACCGCGGTACAGTCAATGGCCAGGTCAACGATCGCAGAAAAAGTTAACGATTTCAATAATGAAGAGTTGGCTTTCTAATGATGAAAAGACTTGTTCCAAGTGTCTAGTAGAATCCTAAGGAGAGACACATGACCGTTGGAGCTATTGAAGACATGTGACTTTCTTCCTTTTGCCAAAACCGAGAAGAAAGTGACATGAAGGCTTGGGTCAACATCACCTTGGGATCTCCACTTGTCTCTCTCATCCTTGAAGACCAACAAGGGCTGCCGCTGAGACTTATAGCCGTTACACACATATTATCTTTCTATAAAAAGGCTTATAAGACAACAAATGTACTTAGACAATTATGAAATGAAAAATTGATCCTCTTCCTCTCTTATTCTCTCGGTTTTCTCTCTCTCTTTCTCTTAATACTTCCGCAAGTATCTTCTTCAAATTTTAACATGGTATCAGAGCAAAAGATCACATTCTACTCATTCTCTCTTTAGTTCTAACTTCATCACTTCATTCTCGTTCTTTTCATCCGAACAAATCTTCATTCTCTTCTCAAGATCTCTTTTGTCCGTTGGGTAATAGCATCTTTGGTTAGTAAAGATGGAAAGCTTCAAACCGCTTGGTGTTCATGTGATTCTCAAGGGTCCAAACTATCTCTTATGGTCAAGGAATGTGAAGACCATTTTTTTCGGACGTGGGTTATGGGAACATGTTGAACTTGGAACCGCATCAAACCAAGTCACGAGTGTGGATGGCAACCAAGTGGTGGTTTCCGGTGACAACAACAAATGGTTTCAAGAAGACCAAGTCGTGATGGCCATCATTTAAAGCTCTCTAGATCCGCCGATTCACGAGTCCTACTCATATTGTGACACGGCCAAAGAACTTTGGGAGACTCTTAAGAAGGTTTTTGGTAACATCTCAAACTTCACACGGGTCTTTGAAGTGCAAAAGGGCATTAATACACTCAGTCAAGATGACATTGAGTTCACATCGCACTATGGGAAATGGAGTGCTCTATGGGCCGAGCTCGAGATGTTGCGGCCAATCACAATAGACCCGGAGATACTCAACAAAAGGCGTGAAGAAGATCGTGTCAGCCTTCTTCTCACACTAAGTCCGAGGTACAATAACCTCATAGTACATATACTCAGGGATGATAAACTCCCAGATCTTGATGAGGTATGTGCTCGGATTCAAAAAGAAAGAGGAAGTCTTGGTCTCTTTGGTGGCGTAGGAGAGCTTGTCGTGGCAAACAAAGGTGTGTACAAACCAACAGATAGGAGAAGCTTAATGTGTGACCACTGCAAGAAGAAGGGACACATCAAAGACAAATGTTAGATTCTACACCCGCATCTCAAGCCTAGCAAATTCAAAGACCATCCTCGGGCTAATAATGTCAAGCCGGCTGATGAAGCTAGTCAATCCGAACAAATTTTCAACGGACCTACACCAATGGAAGTGGACACCGGACTTGCTCATACTACGGCTATTCAAGAAGCGGAGAGACGCCTTAACCTTAATTCCCTTATCAAGTCACTTACACAACTCAAAGAATCCGGTAACGCTTTACTTACAATTCATGCTCCAAAACCCTTAGTTGTGGATTCGGGTACATTTCACCATATATGTGACCCGAGTCTTATACACATCATTAAACCGGCTGTTGGCAATGTAATTGTTGCAAATGGCCATAAGGTTCCTTTAAAGAGTATTGGAGACTTAAAAATATTTAAGAAGAATAGTAAAGCCTTTTATCTTTCGAAATTTACATCAAACCTCTTGTCGTTCCATAAAACCACTAATGACTTAAATTGCAATGCTATCTTTAATCCTAATGATGTAAAGTTTCAGGATATTGAGACCGGCTCAATCCTTGGACGTGGTGTGACTCAAGGAGGACTTTATGTGCTTGAAGACACAAAAAAATCTTCTACTTTATCCAATGCTATAAATTTCGTAGTTGCTAGTAGTTTCAATGTTATATGGCATGCTAGATTAGGCCATCCACATAGTAGAGCTTTTGAATTAATGTTGCCAAGTAGTTCCTTTAACAATCTTGAATGTGAAGCATGTATTCGTGGTAAACATTGTAAGACCGTATTTCCCAAATCAACTTCAAATTATGAAAAATGTTTTGAATTGGTTCATTCGGATGTATGGTCCTCACCATGTTGATCTAGAGATAATCAAAAATACTTTGTGACATTCATAGATGAGAAATCAAAATTTACTTGGCTAACTCTTTTACCATCAAAAGATCAAGTTTATGATGCATTTGTCAACTTTCACACATATGTAACTAATCATTACAATTCTAATGTGAAAAGCTTGCGATCAGATAATGGTGGGGAGTACATGAGTCAAAGATTCAAAGAATACCTAACAAAGAATGGAATAGAGCACCAAACAAGTTGTCCTTACACACCACAGAAAAATGGTGTGGCGGAAAGGAAGAATCGTCATCTAATGGAGGTGGCTAGATCAATGATGTTTCAGACGAGTGTACCTAAAAGATTCTGGAGTGATGCCATGATGACAACATGCTATCTAATCAACCGAACCCCAACAAAAATTCTTAAAGATAAATCACCATTTGAGGTACTAAATAACACAAAACCATCGTTTAATCACTTACGAGTCTTTGGGTGTGTTTGCTATGTGTTAGTACCAAGAGAACTTAGGGACAAGTTGGATGAGAAAAGTACAAGATGTATGTTCATTGGTTACTCCACAACTCAAAAAGGCTACAAGTGTTACAATCCGGCTACAAGAAGGGTCATGATCTCAAGAGATGTCAAGTTCATTGAAAGCAAAAGTTATCATGACGTGGAGAGTTGGAATGAGCTCAAAGACTTAGCCCATAATCCATCAGATATGGCTGAAAGCCTTAAATACATAATAGAAGAAGGTCTCCAGAATGGTGGCACGGCAGATGAGACAACAGATAGGTCCGCTCAAGATTCGGACGTACCACAAGATCAATCCGGACATACAGATGACAATACGGCTGACCGATCCGAACGCACGAGCTGACCAATCTAGACATATGGAAGAACAATTCGGCCGAACAGATGATGATCCAAACGAGCCATCCGAACAAATTCATGGTGATCCGGCCGTGGAACCTATTTCACAAGAACCCGATAAAATTGGTGGTCCTAACAATGACACACTGATTCCTCCATTAAGACGAAGTACTAGACTATAAAAAAGCCTTGTCCCTAATGATGACACACCACTCTCTCCCTTAAGACAAAGTACTAGACTTAGACAACAAAGCCGTGTCTTCTACAACAACAAAGCCGTGGCTCATCCTATTCAAGCGGTTTGTTCTCTTGCCTTTTTGCCATATGAACATCAATCATTTCTTGGCAAAATTGATCTTGAAAAGATACCTAAGAGTTATGATGAGGCCAAAGAACACAAAGTGTGGCGAGACGCGGTTAATGATGAAAAAGGAGTCATAGAACGTAATCGTACGTGGGATGAGGCGGATTTACCACCCGGATAGAAGGCAGTCACGTCTCGCTGGATATTTACCATTAAATACAAGAGTAATGGTGACATAGAACGGCACAAGGCACGCTTGGTTGCACGAGGCTTCACCTAAACATACGGCGAAGACTATACCGATACATTTGCACCCGTAGCAAAGCTACATACGGTACGTGTTGTGCTGTCTTTGGCTACTAACCTTGAGTGGGATCTATGGCAGATGGATGTCAAGAATACCTTTCCTCAAGGTGAGCTTGAGGATGAAGTCTACATGTATCCACCTCCGGGCCTTAAAAGTACGGTACAACGGGGAAAAGTTCTCCGCCTTAGGAAGGCCATATATGGACTCAAACAATCACCATGAGCGTGGTACCACAAGATGAGCGCCACACTCAAAGAAAGAGGGTTCGCCAAGTCGGAGGCTGATCATACCCTATTCATATCACACGGGCCAAATTGTGTGATTGTAGTCCTCATTTATGTGGATGACTTGATCATAACCGGTGATGATAAGGATGGTATCTCCTATACTAAAGCTTATCTTAAGTCCGTATTTCATATTAAGGATCTCGGTGAACTAAAATACTTTCTAGGAATTGAAGTGTGCCGTTCTTCGGAAGGTCTCTTCCTTTCTCAAAGAAAGTATACTCTTGATATTTTGCGTGAAACAGGGAAGATCGGGTCTAAACCAACCAAGACACCTCTTGAAGATGGCTACAAGGTCAGTCGAAAGGGGGAGAAAGATGATGAGCCATATGAAAATGCATCTCAATACCGCCGGCTTGTTGCCAAACTCATTTACTTGATTATAACAAGACCGGACATATGTTATGCCATAAATCAAGTGAGTCAACATATGCAAGTACCAACGGTGTATCATTGTAGTATGGTGGAACGGATCTTAAGGTATCTCAAAGGAATTCCGGATCGTGGTATATGGATGGGCAAGAACCATAACACCAAGATTGTAGGGTATTGTGATGCAGACTGGGCCGGTGATAGGAATGATAGGAAGTCTATTTATTGCACCTTCATTGGAGGAAATTTGGTGACTTGGAAGAATAAGAAGCAAAAAGTAGTCTCTTGTTCAAGTGTTGAGGCCGAGTACCGAGCAATGAGAAAACTTACGAATGAGTTGACATGGTTAAAGGCTCTCTTCAAAGATCTCGGGATTGAATCGTCAAAGCCAATCACCATGCATTGCGATAATCAAGCCGCAATACACATTGCATCTAACTCCGTGTTTCATGAGAGGACAAAACACATCAAGTTAGATTATCACAAAGTTTGGGAAAAGATTGAGGAAAGACTAACTCTTCCATGCTACACAAGGAGTGAAGATCAATTGGCGGATATCTTCACCAAAGCCGCAAGTTTCAAAGTTTGTGATCACATCTACAACAAGCTTGGACTCGTGGACCTCACAAGACCTTCATCAAAGGTCCCCTTTCCCGGGAAATGCACACTCTTTTTCCCTTGGTTGAATTTTGTCCCATGTGGTTTTCTCTCCAAGGTTTTCAATGAGGTGTAAGTCTCGGGTCTTCCAAGCTTAACCAACATGTCCATTTATGGCTAAGATTGAGGGGGAGTATTGATCAAGATGAATAAAGATAAAGTTCCAATAAAGTCAACAGAAGGTCAATAAAGTCAACGGTCGAGTTTTCATGTACCGCGGTAAGGTATCGGGTCGAGAGGCACTGACCGCGGGTCGAGAAAACGCATACCACGAGTGTGGTCAACAGATGCTAAAAAAGTCAACGGTTGGATCATGTATCGCGGGTCATAGACGGGTTGAGGATTGGATACTGCAGGCCGAGACACGCATGTACCACGGGAAGCAGATGGGTCGAGCTTAGCAAGGGAAGATTGTTCACGTACTGCAGGACGTGAAACATGTACCATGGGTTGAGAAAACATGTACCGCGGTACGGTCAACGGACGGTCAACGACCATGTCAACGATCGCAGAAAAAGTTAACGAATTCAATAATGAAGAGTTGGCTTTCTAATGATGAAGATACTTGTTCCAAGTGTCTAGTTGAATCCTAAGGAGAGAGACATGACCGTTGGAGCTGTTGAAGACATGTGACTTTCTTCCTTTTGCCAAAACTGAGAAGAAAGTGTCATGAAGGCTTGGGTCAACATCACTTTGGGATCTCCACTTGTCTCTCTCATCCTTGAAGACCAACAAGGGCTGCAGCTGAGACTTATAGCCGTTACACACATATTGTCTCTTTATAAAAAGGCTTGTAAGACAACAAATGTACTTAGACAATTATGAAATGAAAAATTAATTCTCTTCATCTCTTATTCTCTCGGTTCTCTCTCTCTCTCTCTCTCTCTCTCTCTCTCTCTCTCTCTCTCTCTCTCAATACTTCCGCAAGTATCTTCTTCAAATTCTAACACAAACTACGAAAAGCTCTGAATCTTTGGCTGCTTGTGCTTCCCATGGCTTCATCCTTATGCAACTAATAAAATGGATGCTAGGTCAATGCCTTATGTCTTCATTGGGTATTCACTCACACTGAGTGTGTACTTGTGTCTTCATATTCCTACCGACAGAGTCTACACATCACGCCATGTTCGTTTTGAAGAGGAATTATTCCCGTTTTTAGACAAATCATCAAAGATGGTCTCACTTCCTCTAAACGATGCATACAGATCACCAATGACAACACCGATGTCTATACCACTGCCGCCAGTCACGCTTCCCACTTATACATGACCCCTTCGTTTAGCTCCTCACTCACTCGTCATCACTCTGCCATTGCCGCAAACTCAGGTATTGTCATCTTCAACCTTACGCTCACCAAATTCTTCTTCTTCTCAAATCTCTGAGCCCACTACTCCATTGTATAATGGACCAAATCTGATGGCCCAGCCAAACCTTTCAGTCCAAAATGAGCCAAGTTGTGTTTGTGTGTAAATCTGAATAAACAAGACTGAACTTTGTTTATATTATTCGTAAGAAAAAAGCTTAAAAGTATCTCTTTGTGTGTCTATATTTTGCGCTAGCGTTTGTTCTACAAATGTCCTTTTTCTGTATTCGTCTTACTCTACAACAATCCCTCTATGTGCCAGCTTTGCGTTACAACGTGTCTCCATTCTGGTTTTTTCAATAATGAGAATGGAACAAGCATCTCTGTGAAATAAATTTTATATATATTGGTGCATAAGATTAATGACCATCAATCTGATTAATTGCTTTTTTAATTTGTCATAAGGGACTCATACGAATCTCCTAATGACTTTCTACATAGTTTTATTTGGGGTTTTAAAGAGTAAATTTGAGTTATATACTGTCAAACCATTTTTGGTTGGAGCTTGTTGGGTGAAGAGTGAAGACAATCTGTTATTGTTGGATGTTTTTCTTAAAAAAAAGGAAAGAAGTTAGGTTTTTTCTCGGTGGGAAAAAGGAATATAGTTTTTGTTTCAAAATGGACTTTGTTCTCAATTGGGGGTTTAATAGACTATATTCTTAAATGGAGTTATAATGGCCTTTATTTCGTTATTGATTATCAGTACACACATTTGAATCAATGATCATTAGGTTTTGTACAAAGCAGCCATAGTTCTTTCAATCTCTATTGCAATTACGTTTCATGAGAGAAAGCAGAAAGTAAAGGAGAGAAAAATATCTTCATTAATCTCTTAAGTGAAATGTACAGAGATAGAAAATATTTATAATTATCATTAATGCTAACTAATTAACCAACTAATATCAAACAAAATAGATTTAAAATTAATCTTATAATCTAATATATCCCTCTCAAGCCTTTAATTAGGAGCATGTGAGTGATAAAGGCTTGAAATCGACATCTTTGATAGAAGATTATGAAACTATGAAGTTGGAAGGGGTTTTGTTAGAATATCAGCATGCTAGTTCAATGTACCAATATGCAGCGTCTTGAGGAAGCCTTTCTTGAGTTGATCACGAACAATATGAGAGTTGACTTCTATGTTTTTTGCCCTTTCGTGAAAAACTGGGTTTGAAGCAATGTGTAGAGCCGATTTCTTGTCACCAAAAGTTTAGTTGGAGCTTTAGGTTTAATATGAAGATCAGTCAACATGTTATTCAGCCAGACTAACTCCTTTGTTGCATTAGCCCTATATCTATATTCAGCCAGACTAACTCCTTTGTTGCATTAGCCCTATATCTATATTCAGCCTATGTACTGCTTCTACTTACAACATCTTGCTTTTTAAACTTCCAAGTTATCAAAGATGTTACCAAGTAAACACAATAGCCAGAGATTGATCTTCTTGTATCATGACAAGTTGCCTAGTCAGAATCAACAAAAGCATTGAGATAAGCTTTTGTTTTAGCAGAGTAAAAAAATCTTTGTCCTGGATTTGACTTTTAAGTATTGAACATCATGTGAGCTGCTACCATATGAACATCCGTTGGTTTATGTAAAAACCGACTCAATTTGTGCACTGCAAACGTTATATCTTATCTTGTAATGGTCAGATATAACAATCGGCCAACCAACTCTTTATAAGGTGTAAGATCAGTGAGATAAGTACCAGTGGTTGAACTGAGAGAAGCTTTAGCATCCATAGGTGTCTTACTCGGTTTACAAGCTAAAATCCAATGCATATTTTCTTTGACAAACTGATATTCCTGCATCAGACTTAGCCACCTCTAGTCCAAGAAAATACCTCAATAGACCTAGATCTTTGATTTTAAATTATTACTGTAGAAGAACTTTCAACTAATGAACTACATCATCATTATTGCTTGAAATAGCAATATCATCAACGTATATTAAAACAACAAGGAATAAAGTACCTTCAGCCTTAACAAAAGAGTTTGATCTCCAGAAGATTGAACAAATCCATTGCTTGTGAGAATTGAAGATATTTGAGTGTACCATTGCCTTGATGCTTGCTTGAGGCCATATATAGATTTGTGTAATCTATAAACCGGATTCTCTGGTAACACAGTTCCCTGGAGGAGGAGTATAACCTAAAGGTAAGGTCATATAAATTTCTTCATCCAATTTTCCATGTAGAATAGCATTAGAGACATCCATTTAACATAGACTTCATTCGTATCTTGCTGCTAATCCCGACAACATCTTGGTAGATGCTAACTTGACTATTGGGAAAACATATCTAGATAATCAACACCCTCATGTTGTGAATATCCCTTGGTCACAAGCCTAACTTTGTGCATTTCAATAGTACCATCCGAGTTGTACTTGATGGTATAAACCCATTTGCATCCTATAGCATGTTTTCCAGGTGGTAATGATTCAACTGTGATTGTCTCTTGTTCCTTAAGAGCATCATACTCACAATTCATCGTATTATTCCAATAGTCAGACTTAATAGCTTGAGAAAATGTCTTTGGTATTGTGTCAGAAGAGATAGAACATATGTAAGACTGATATGGAATGGAAAGTTTGTCATAAGAAACAAAGGAAGATATTAGATATAGAACTGAGAAAGAAGTGGCATTAGGTACCTTTTGATTGAGATAGCAATGATATTGTGATAGGTAATTTGGTACTTCAGCCTATCGTCGAGGTCTCCCACCATTTCAAAATTTTGGAACAGCCAAATCATTGACAGTAGTAGTTTCAGATGAGGTGTTATAACTCAATTGATCAATGGCATTGTCATTAGATATATCAGAATTAGTATGCAATGCATGAGTATGAGTAACCTGAGGCAAACTATAATAATGTTCTCCAAAAGAATTATCAATGTTAGATGTAAGTAAAGGTAGAATAGAGACATGAATCATTTCATGAGAAGATGATGGTTTATCCCTAAAAGGAAAAATGTTCTCATGAAACACGACATTGCAAGATATAGAAATGACATTAGTCTCTAAGTCTAGAACCTTATAGCCTTTATAACCCATCAGATAACCAATAAACACACAAGGCAAAGCACAAGGAGAAAACTTATTTCTATCTTTAAGAAAAGTAGAAACATAGTAAAGACTACCAAAGACATGAAGAGAAGCATAATCACCCCAAAATAAAAGAGAAGGAGTCCTATTAATAAAAAAAGCAGCAGTCTGAAAACAATCACCCCAAAAAGAATAAGGAACATTGGATTGAAAGCACAAAGCTCTTCCAACACTAAGTAAATGTTGATGCTTACATTCAACAACAAAATTTTGTTGAGGACTATATACACAAGAATAATAATGCATCATACCTTTTTTACGCATCAAATCAGCAAATTGAAGCTAGTGAGCATTATCTGATCTAATAGCTTTCACTTTCATTGAATACCGAGTCTCAACCAATTGCAGAAATAAAGTAAAAATAGATTGAACAAAACTTTTTGTCTTTTAAAGATATATCTAAGTAACACGAGTACAATCATCAACCAGAGTTAAAAAAATAATGAAATCCTTCATTTGTTTCATGAGCAAAAAGAACCCAAATGTTAAGATAAACAAGATTAAAAGCATTACTAGCGAGATTGTTATTAGAAACAAAAGGTAACCTTTTCTACTTAGCTAAAGGACAAACGGAACAATAAGACTAACAAGAAACAAATTTAGGAATACTAAGCTTATAAGCAATAGACTACAATCTTGCTGGTGAGGGATGACCAAGGTGCATATGCCAAAGATCTCCATCCACAGCAACATAAGCACACAAAGACAAGCAAGGTTCCTGATCTGTTAAGTCTTGAGAAGTAAAGATGTAAAGGTTGTGAGACTCTTTACACTTCCCAATCGTAAAACCCTGAACAAGGTCCTGAGTAATACAACAATCAGGAAAGAAATGAGTAGAGCAGTGACTAGTTTTAACCAAAGAACTCACACTTATCAAATTAAAATGGAATGATAGAATATGCAAAACATCATGCAAAATCAAGGATTGAGATAAATGAACAGTGCCAATGTGAAAAATGGGAATTTTAACAACATTTGAAAGAGCTACCGTCAAATCTTCAACTGCTCTAAAATTTGTAAACAATGTTAGATCTGGACAAATGTGGCTAGTTGCGCACTATCAACTATCAAAGCATCATGCGAGATTTTTATTTGTGAGAAAAGAAATACAGTAATGATGGTAGGTAAGAGTGTTGTTTTCAAAGCGAAGATTTGTGGAAATACAAGACACAATACATGCAGATGATTTACTTGCCATTAAGCATTGACTATAGATGGCGTTGAAATCTGAGCCTGATTCACATTATTCTTCACATGTGTACTCAATTGAGAAATGATATGTTGAACTTGATATGCAGTAAAAGAACTGAGATCCAGAGTTTGATTTGAAGTATTGTTGCGATTATGTACAGGTGCTTAATAAGCATCAGTAATAGTATTAACAATAACATTTTCTTTGCTATATTGAGGATTCTTCCATGGTTGATTAACACCAGAACCATGATGGGGTTGAGTAGATGACTTCTAATCATTACTTGCATTGATGTTAACTTTAGGACATGCATGTCCTGGTGGATAACCACGCAACTTATAGCATTTTGTTACCATATGACCAGTCATTCCACAATGAGTATACAAGGCGAGATTTTGGTTTGTACTAATTTGCATAAGCAACAAGTTGATGTAACTCAGAATCTGAAACAGAATTTGAAGTTTGGAAAACCACTTTCTCAACATTTGAAATAGGACTAATCACTCTTTGTCTTTCATTTTGGCAAACAATGTTGAATACTTCTTCTATACTTGGTAAAGACTTCAACATTAACACATGCATCGTAGTAGCTTCATAAGCTTCATTTATTCCCATAAAAACTTCATAATCATGCTCCTATCAAGCATCTTTTTCCAATTCTCTGCAGCTGTACATTCACACT